>CM051841.1:14005057-15217615 GCA_028451465.1 Erethizon dorsatum | reverse complement strand
AGAGACAGGTCTCGTCATCGCTGCTCTACTTCTTAGTAGCTGGGTGACCATGGGGAAGACTCCTTACCTCTCTGGGCTTCTTTCTTCAAAGTAAAATGACGGAGGTGAGCTTAATGACAGTCCATCAATTCTTAAATTCCTTGGATTCATATTTTGGATTTTTATTTTGTTTTTGTTTCATTTTATGGTACTGGGGATTGAACCCAGGACCTTTACACTGTGCTACTTTCCTAGCCCTTTTTTATTTACTTTTTATTTTGAGACAGGGTCTCATTAAGTCACTGGGGCTCAACCTTGGGATCCTCCTGCCTCAGCCTCCCAAAGTGCTGGGATTACAGGGGTGCACCTGCCCTCCCAGCATATTTTAGAATTTTAGAACAGGCCTCCATTTGGGTGGATGGAGGTATGGAAAGTGTTTGTTTGTAATTAGAGGCGGAGGGGTGGTTGTGTGCGGTCCTGGAATGTAAAAGGATACAGCAAATTGTAACAATCTTCTCTTTGCCTTCTGTTCTTCTGACAGTGAGGACTTAAAAGCTTAGAAAGGTGACTTGAAAACTTCCAGCCTGTTTACAAGGGAGATTAGTTACAATATTTTAAGGAAGAACTTATTAGTGTGGGAGTTAGCACCAAATGGTACCAGGAGTCCCAGGTCTGAAGCCTGGGAGGGTTTAGGGTAGAAGCAGAGCATCCCAGTGCCTCGGCCCCACGGCCTTCTGAATGCAGACTGGGATATTCTCTCTGTACGCAGAAGCTTCAGCTGAAAACAAAATCTGCACCTTGACATAAGCACTGTTCCTTGGGAACTGACATTAGGAGATCAATTTTACAAACAACGCAGTCACTGTTACTGATGAAGTCAAACTTTCAAACACAGAAAACATTGCTCTCTTCACCACCTGCCTCTGCTTTCAAATTTTTATAGGGTTGTGAGCAGTAGATTTTATTTTTTTCTTTTCACCTTTAAAATCTCTCATTGCAAGACAACACTCTCTTGCTTTATGCACACAAGCCCTTGTGCATGAAGTGGGAAAAGCAAGTACAGTATTAGCCACTGGCCCGGAGAGTATCCTGGGTAACTCAGTGGGCTTCAGGATAACCAGTAGATGTGGGGGCCTGAGCCACGAGGGACCCCATCAACAGCAAAGGGAAGCTCTCCTTTCACTCCCCACCCACACTCCGGTTTCTGAACTTGTCCCCCACTTTCTTTCCCGGTCATTGCAGAAGGTGGGGGCACAGCAGACCTCCAAAGCTGCTGCTCTCTAGGGCAAACCCATCTTGCAGTCTCCCTGTCCTTTCTCTGTGTACCAGGTGGATGTAGAAGAGAGGGGTCTGTCACATAAGGTCGCTGAATGACCAGGATTGCTGAGGAAAACTTGTTCAGTGTCAGGCTCTGCTTGCCTACCAAAACACTTTCTTGGCCCTTACACTGTAGCCATGGTAATTCTAGCTTTTTCCTGTCACTGATTATGCCCTGGGGTCTTTTGGTGTCTACTGAGAGTCCCAGAAAAACTGGTAAAAACCAAAGAACCTGGGAGACACACCCGGACAGTGACACAATGCTGAGATAGGAAAGCTTTAAGAATGCCTGTGTGTTGCAGTCGCAAACACCAGGCAGGGCCAGACACACAGACATATGTGAAAGAGAAAGGCAGGCCAGGAAGTGAGCGACACGTTCCTTGCGATCCAAAGACATATTTCCATCTTTCATCCTGATCTAGAGAACGACAAACTCTGCTGTTGTATCTTATAATTCAGATCTTGCCATTTTTCTACAGAAGTTACATTTTTTTCTTTCTTTAAGGTTCTGGGGAGTGGACCCAGGGCCCTGTACATGCTAGGCAAGTTCTCAGCTTCTGAAGTACACCCCTAGCTAAGTTTTGATATTTAAGCAACATGTCCTGGTATTTAAATATCGCCTCTGAACTTGAATTCAGTAAAAATGCTGTCCATTTGGGCCAAACAGAACTCCTCTCTGGGTCACCGGTTTGCAACTTCCGTGCTATCTTAGTCCTCTCTCTCAGGAGTATGTCCTAAGCTAATCGGAAGGCTTGAGCTTTGGCCGACGAGATAGATGAACGCCATCCTGAGGCTTCGGCTGCACTCTGAACCCGTTTCCACTCCCACGCGTGGCCTCAGCTCTCATTCACTGAGCCAGTGCGCCTTCGCGGACAGGGAAACAATCGGTGTCTTACGGCTTGAAGAGACTTCAAGGAGTACACAGTCCCGTTTCTTAGCGATATACATCAGATCTCCTTGGCCAAGGTTGATCTGGTCATCTTTGCAGCAAGACAAGGATGAAATGTGCATTCTTCCCTGTCTTAGTTACTTTTCTCTCATTGCTGAGACAAAACACCTGACACCCAAAATTAAGGAAGGAAAGGTTTATTTAGCTCACAGTTTGCAGAGGTTTCAGTCCATAATCAGCCTCTCCAAGGCGGGTGGCATGGCTCGGGGCAATAGTTCAAGGTGGCAGAAGACAGCAGAAGCAGTAAGAACAAAGGGGAGGGCCAAGCCTCTTTTCCTCCCTTATATTGTAATTAAACTTCTAAACTTCTCAAGTTGACACAATGAACAATATCCTAGAGTGGTAAGGGTGTGTCCTCTATACCCTAGGATGTAGAGCTGCTGAGTTACTTAGTTACTAACCTAGACTTCTCAAGGTGACACCATGTATCAACCATAACATTTCCCTTTTAACTTGAAAGTAAGTGTGAACTTCACACCTTGGTTTACGGATTGATGGCAACTGTGTGCTGCTAATCACAGCCCTTTTCCAATGTCACCTGCAGGGGCCTGACGCTAAATTTAGGAGGAAGTGTTAAGCCTCAGGCCCACGCCGCTAGAGGCAGTACACAGTTAAATGGGAAAAAACAGAAAACTTCTGTTCCTGACATTTACGACCCACACACACCAGCAGGCAGTGGGAAAGGGTGCGGGGCTTCCGTTCCGGAGGCCCAGATCCTGTCTGATCCGTTCTCCTCGGGTCGGGGCGACATCAGCCTCTGCCTGTCTTAGCTCAGGATGCTACAGCCAGAGACTGGGCAGCTCTGACACAGGCATTTGTTTCTCACAGTGGTAGAGGCTGGCGTCAAAGATCCAGGTGGCCAGCGAGGCTCACTTCCTGGCTTTAGATAGCCACCTTCTCACTGTAGCCTCACGTGATCTCATGTCTTTTTTTTTTTTTTTTTTGTCTTGTCTTTTTGAGACAGAGTCTTGCTATGTAGTTCAGGCTGGCCTCAAACTCTCGGTGATCCTCCTGCCTCAGCCTCCTGAGTGCTGGGATTACAGGGGTGCGCCACCACTCCCAGCCTCATGTCTCTTCTTAGTAGGGCACCGATCCCATCACTGAGGCTCTTCATGACAGAAGAACCTCCCAGTGCCATCACACGGGGGATGAGGACTTCCGCATGAGTTTGGGGGTAACATACACAATCAGTAGTAGCACCCAAAGCCTCCCTGCTTACCTGTGCCCTCCGGGCTAGCCCCACCCCCACGCTACACACATCCCTGGGTGGCGACAGATGCGCCTGCCCTCAGGTATCTGGGTGTGGAAGTTCCGGGACATTCCCGTTGCCTCGTAAACATGAGAATATTATTACCACGCCAGGCTGGGCTTTAAACCGAGTGCAGACAGCCCACTATTTCCTGGACATTTTGATAAAACAGAGCAGTTGTTGTCCCTTTTGCAAAACTCAGTTCAGAAATGATTCATCACTGCCATTCGATAAAAATAGAAGAAAAGCCAAAATATAATCTCACGTCTCCTGGTAACAACATTTCAGAAGTAAAAAGAGGTGAAATTATTTTTGATAATATATTTTATTTCTATACACTTTTTTTTTTTTTGTGGGTACCGGGGGGTCGAACTCAGGACCTTGCGCGCCAGCAGGTGCCCGTGCCGCTGAGCGATATCACCGGCCCCTTTTTCATATGTGGGTTCTGGGAGTCGAACTCGGGCCCTTCCACTTGCCAGGCAGGCGCATACACCGCTGAGCCATCTCATCGGCCCCTCATTGTTCTTGCTACTGACTTATTTATTTATTTATTTATTTATTTATTTATTTATTTATTTTTGTGGGTACCGGGAGTCGACCTCAGGACCTCGCGTGTGCCAGCAAGCGCTTGTGCCGCTGAGCGATATCATCAGCCCTTTTTCTTATGTAGGTACCGGGAGTCGAACTCAGGACCTCGCGCTTGCCAGGCAGGCGCCTATGCTGCTGAGGCATCTCACCGGCCTATACACTATCTTTTATCTAATGTAGAATGTCTATAGCCAATGTATCTGTAATATTTATTTAATATATCCAAAATATTATCATTTCAACATATAGCCAATATGGAAAATTATTGAGACATTTTACGTTTTTTTTCCCTGTGACGTTTTGGAAATCTGGTGTGTATCTTACCTGTGTCAGCCACAGTTTGAGTGCCCCGTAGCCACAAAGGGCTGGTGGCTGCCACAGTGGACAGTGCAGGTGTCGACCTTGGCTTCAGGCTCCCTGACTGAACTCAGCGACACGGCTGAAAGCCAAGCCCTCCCAGCTACCAGGGGAGTCGGCGTTAAGTGCAGGTCTCCTTTCACGGGGTGCCCTTGAGTAAGGGAGGACTTAGTGAAAGCGCTATTGATATTTGCAAAAGATGGGAGAGAATAGCAACCTATCAGTCACACCATCTCCTGCTGATTCAGGGTGTTACAGCCTATCCACAGCATCAAAACCGCGCGGAGAGGACGGAACACGAGTGCAGGTCCTTTCTATGGTTGTGCAGTTTTCTCAGGGAAGAAATCGACCCCCTTCTAATCAGTTAGTAATGCACCATCAGGCTATTTGTTTTGCAAACACCACAGAGTGTCCTTACACAAATGAAGACAGCTACGACTTCACCCGGTGACACAGTCTGACGGGTCGCCATTGTTCAAGCGGTCTGTCATTGGCTGAAACATGCAGCCATGCAGCACGTGACTGCACTGAGTTCAGCGGTCATTTGCTGCTAAGTTGAGTCAACATATTGATTGGATGAGAAAGTCTGATAAATAATTAAATTTTAAATCTTCCTTTGACTCTTTGATATTTCCCTTTGGCTACCTCACTTTAGCTGGGTTATAGTCAGAGCCACTCACACGATGCTAACTTTTTTGCCCTACTTAGAGTAAATATGGAAAGAATGATCCCGAATTATACCCCTGACGCTCAATATGCTCCATGTCTGTAAGTAAAGGAGGTTGGCCTGGATGAATTCTAAGATTTCTTCTGGTTCTAAATTCTAATATTTCATAAATCTGTATCTGGATTTCAGTGTGATCATTGATAGTTCCAGTGGCAGACTGGTTGGGTGTTACAAAAATTTAAGAATATAAATTGTAAGCTGATGTCAAGGAGCTCTCATAGCATTTGCTTTTAACAGGAATCTCAGTACATTCTTTATTCATTTAAACAGTCAGTAAAGACCCAGGATTTGCAGTGATTGCCAAGGCTGGTGCCTGTTGAACCCAAGCATCTCTGAGGTTATCTTTACTCTTATATTTTCATTATAGGTGGAAAAGAGGTCAAAGATGAAGACAAAAGTGAGACTGAAAACACAAAGTTCGAAGTGAGATTGTTAAGAGACCCAGGTGATGCTACGGAAGCCCAGAGGCCCTCCAGCAGGGAGGAAGCCAGAGCCCCAGGGGAGGAAGACGCTCAAAGCCAGACAAAGGCCAACAGGGAGAAGTGGGAAGAGGGAGGCAAGCACAGCAGAGAGGGCACGGGTGAGTCCCAGGGGAGCCTCTATCCCTCCAAGGACAATGGCCAAGTCTCTGAAGAAGCCAAGGTACACCATTCTGAGAAGAGTGAGGAAGAGGGCAGGGAGGAAGAAGAGGGAGAGGACCATCAGGAAAGGGAGCATGGAAAAGATGCCAGTGAAGGGAGACTCACTGAAGAGGCGAGAGAGACACAGAACACCTTTCTCAACAAAAGAAACCAGGTTTCAGCTAAGAAAAAAGAGGAACTGGTGGCCACATCAGATACACACTCTGCTGGGCTCTCTGAGAAGACACACAGCAGGGAGAAGAGCAGCCAGGAGAGTGGAGAGGAGATGAAAAGCCAGGAGAAACACCCTCAAGAGTCTCACGGCCAACCTCAGAGTGAGGAAGAATCCGAGGAAAGTGAGGAAGATGCTACCTCTGAGGTGGCCAAACGACGCATGAGGCCCAGACACCACCATGGGAGGACCAGGCCTGACAGGTCCTTTCAAGAAGGGCATCCTCCTTCTGAGGAAAAGGGACAGGAATCTGAGGAGGAAAACGTGGGCATGACCAGTTTAGGAGAAAAGAGGAGCCACCATTCTACCCACTATCGGGCTTCAGAGGAAGAACCCGAATACGGGGAAGAAGTGAGGGGTTATCCAGGTGTCCAGGCTCCTGAGGACCTGGAGGGTGGACAGTACATGGACAGAGGAAGTGAAGAGTACAGGGCTCCAAGGCCTTACAGTGAGGAGAGCTGGGAGGAGGACAAGAGAAACCACCCCAGCCCAGAGCTTGACAACATGGTGCAGGGATACAGTGAAGAGAGTGAGGAAGAGAGGGGCCGTGAGTCAGGGAAGGGACACCATTACAGAAGGAGGGGAGGGGAACCAGGTGCCTATTCTACTCCTGACACCAGAGAGGAGAAAAGGTTCTTGGACGAAGGACATCACCATGTTCAGGAAAGCCAGATGGACAAGGCAAGGAGACATCCACAAGATGAGTGGCAAGAACAGGACAGAAATTACCTCAATTATGGTGAGGAAGGAGCCCAAGAAAAGTGGCAGCAGCAGGAGGACCTGCGAGACCCTCGAGAAAACAGAGAGGAAGATAGGCTTCAAGACAAACAATATGTCTCCCATCACACCACTGAAAAGAGGAAGAGATTAGGGGTGCTGTTCAACCCATACTTTGACCCTCTCCAGTGGAAGAGCAGCCATTTTGAGAGAAGAGACAACATGGATGACAATTTTCTTGAGGGTGAAGAAGAAAATGGGCTGACCTTGAATGAGAAGAATTTCTTCCCAGAATATAACTATGACTGGTGGGAGAAAAAGCCCTTCTCTGAGGATGTGAATTGGGGATATGAGAAGAGAAGCTTCCCTAGGGCCCCAAAACTGGACTTGAAAAGGCAATATGACAGGGTGGCTGAGCTGGACCAGCTCCTTCATTACAGGAAGAAGTCAGCTGAATTCCCCAACTTCTACGACTCTGAGGAACAGATGGGCACGCGCCAGGAGGCAGAAAACGAACAGGAAGGGGCCGACCGGAGAGTTCTGACAGAGGAAGAGGTACAGAGTGTGGCTTTTGTTTAAATTAACTTATGATGATCAGGGTCAATATGCTATGTTCAGCATTATCTGATAATAATGGGGAGAGGCTGTGGGGTTTTCCACTGTGAGAATGTAGCCCCAGTAACTGAGTGGAGGCCACTTCTGGGGCGGACTTCCACTCACCCTCCAGTTGGATTCCACTTCCCTGGCCTCCTCTCTCTATGACAGTGTTTCTCTACCTCGTTGGCACACTGGAATCACTTGGAAAGCTTGGAAAATTCCCAAGTATGGGATCCATCCCCAGAAATTCTGTCTAATCAGTACTGGGTGCTGCCTGATTTTTTTTTTTTTTTTCTGATTTTTCAAAGATCCCAGTGATTCCAATGTCCAGCCAACACCGACAAGTACCGTTCTCGTGTCTTCTCCATCATTGGATAAGAAGAACGGGCAATAGAGAAATCAGTTATTTTGGTCTGTTTTTATTGGTTTATGTCCTACTAATATAAGAATTTACATCTGGGAAGGAGAATATTATCAAAGCTGTACCTTCACAACCAATGTTTTTTCCTAATATTGTTTATGTTGATTGGTGCTTCTCAAACTTAAACTTGAAGGTGCTTAAGAATCATGAGGGTTTTCTAAGCTTCAGGGCTCATGATTCAGTAGTTTTGGGGTGTGTCTTAGTCATTTCTCTGAGACACAGTACCTGACACCCACAACTTAAAGGAGGAGAGGTTTATTCTGGCTCATGGGTGCAGTCCATGGTCAGCATGGCGGAGGAGTGGAGTGGAGGAAAGCTGCTCACATCATGGCAGCAAAGAAACAAAGGAAGGAGGAGCTGGGAGGGAGCGAACCCCACTTCCAGCACACGCAGCTGTTGAATCCGACAATGAGTACAGTGCCCCCCCATCTAATCACCTTTCCCAAAGCCCCACCCCTAAGCTAATGAAAGTTGGGGAGAACATTCTAGATCTAATCCATAACAGTGTAGGCCCCAAAAATCTGCATTTCTGGCAAGTTCCTTGGGGTTGCTGAAGCTGTCAGTCAAGGGACCACTCCTTGAGAACACTCATCTAGGTTGACTCATGTGGCCTCCAAACGTATCTAACATTTCCTTTGGACTTACACTGCCTAAACGGCAGCGCTATAAATGGACCTGCAACCTCATGTCTCCACTTTTCTATATTTTTCAGGAAAAACAACTTGAAAACTTGGCTGCGATGGATTTGGAACTACAGAAAATAGCTGAGAAGTTTAGCCAAAGGGGCTGATGGTTGCTGGAACGACAGGCAGTTTTAAGAAATAGCCCTTATATTACCGATTTTCCACACTTTGCTGAAAGACACCATTTATTTACCCAAAGGCAGAAGTAGAATTTCCTATTCCTTCATGTTTGACACAGTTGGAAATGTCCTTAATTTTTGCCAGAATGCTATTGAAAACATGAACAGCATGACCCGTAGCATATTCTTTCTTGCAAAATAGACATATTATTATGCTTGCGACAATGACCGTGCTGCTGTCTTTGAAAATCTGTTTGTCTCGGTTTGAAATAATAAATCTGAGACTCAAAGCATCGTGCTTCTCGGCTTCCTGTGGGCTAGTTGGGGGGATGTGACTTTCAAACCCTTTCTTTAAACTCTGGAAGATGGCATTAGGGTTTGTTGGTCTTTGGATGCTTAATAGGAAAAAAGCAATCTTTCCCGAGTAAAAGAACACACAGGATGTAAAGAGGAAGATATCGGGGGAAAAAATCTGCACCACGCTGAGTGACTAGGCTTGAAGAATGGTTTTGATGATCATAAGCTGTTTCTTTAAAAACCCCTTAAACTGGAAGGTGGAACTGCATGGTAGAGCACGTGCCAGGCCCTGGGTTCAACTCCTAGTGCTCGGAAGAGGTGAAGGAAGGCACTGTGAAAGGGAAATGCAGTCACTCCTTATGATTAGCCTGGCACAGTGGTTCCAGCTACTTGGGAGGCTGAAGCAAGAGGATTGCTCGAGCCCAGGAGTTACAGACTGGCTTAGGCAACACAGTAAAAGCTCATCTAATAAGCCGGGTGCAGTGGTGCATGCCTGTAATCCCAGCACTCGGGAGGCTGAGGCAGGAGAACTGCCACAAGTTTGAGGCCAGCCTGGGCTACATAGTGAGACCCTGTGTCCAAAAATCAAACAAACAAACAAAAACAAAAGCCAAGCAAACAAACTTCATCTCAAGAAAAATTAAAATTACAAAGTTCTCTAAACTGTAGAGTTTGAGGAGTAGCCAGCCAAGGACGATTTTTCCTAGGCAGAAAAGAAAGGGTGGATCGCGGAGGAACTCTGGGTGGGGTCAGAACGCCTGGCCTCTCTAAACAGATCGGTGGCCCCTTCCTCCGGGCTTGTGTGATTTCCACCCTGTAACAAGATGGAGCTCTGACTCCATCGATAACCGGCTGTGTGGCTTTGAGCAAGTTACGTTCCCTCTCTGAATCTCAGGCTTGCCAGTAAAATAAAGACATCTGTTGCCCTGGGTTGCTACAAACGTGATAGTTTATGCAAAATAATTGGCATAGGGCTTGGCGTACGCCAACCACGGAATAGCGCTGGCTGCTCAGTTGTCATCCCTGCGGCCTTTTATCACGAGGCAGTCAGACACTTCCTTTTCTCCCCTCTCTACCTCCCTGTCGTTCCGTGCCGGGAGCCCAGACCTGCTTATCCCTCCCGTCCGGCAGCACAGGGACGGAGGTCGTCTCTGGGCGGAGGCGCGTGCGCAGGGTCACGGCTGACTTCTGTCCGCCCGGGAAGTCCTGGCCGTGCTCCCCGCCAGGTCAGGGGCGGCTCGGCCCATTTAAGCAGGTTCTTTCCAGGTCGTGCCGGACACACTCTTCGGGGGAGTCGCGGCTTTAGCAGACGAGGGGCTCGCGTTCGGCGCTGTGCAGCTGGTGGCGAACTGTTCTAACCTGGGCCTGGGTTTCTGGAAGGCTGAGTTCTCCCTGTCTCTCTCTGACTCTGTCTCTCTCTGACTCTGTCTCTCTCTTTCTCTCTTTGTCTCTGTCTCTGTCTCTCTCTCTCTCTCTCTCTCTCTCTCTGTCTTCCTTGATCTCCCTTCCTGGCCATGGGGTCAGGACCAGCTACTAGCAGAGGCGGCACGGGGCGCTGGGGCCGTGGTGGCCGCGGGAGCAGCCCTCGTCGCAGACGAGATGCTTGGCAGATGACTGCTCTGGTAGCTACCTGGAGCTGCCAGGGCGAGGCACCCCAACAAGTGTCTTCAAACAGAAGAACGTGTTCCCTCGAGGTTCTGCAGGCCACAAGCCCAAGATCAAAATGCTGGCCAGGGCGAGAGGGGGCCCTTCCTTCCCTGGCCCTGGCACTTGGCTGGTGGTGGCATTGTCCGATCTGTGTCCTCTTCGACGCTGCTTCTCGAGGCGCGTCTCCATCTCCTCACAGGGTGTGCTTCGGATAAAAGGACACCAGTCTTTTTTAAGGGCTTGGCCTACTCCGGTCAGACCTGCTCTCAACTAGTTGCACTGCAGAAAAGACGAGACACATACTAAAAGGAAAGCTGGGACCGGGTGGGACCTGACCTCTCTGATGGAGAGGTGGCGACAGCGTGGTCTGCGTCTTTATTCATACATGGTAAAAAGGGGGGAAGTGCGTGATGGGGCCGAAAGCGCAAGGTCTCAGTGTTTTGTTGGGAACATGAAAAGCGAGACATTTTCGGAGCTCTCTGCCGTAGTTAACAGGGAGGAACACCCAGGCCGGCCACCTGTTGCTATGCCACTGAGCTAGAGGTCCGCCTCTGACCTTTTACGTTCCTGGGACTGGCTTTGCTCTAGTCCCAAGGAGTTCGCTGACCTCCGGCTCAGCCACTCCCCACAGGCCCTATTTCCAAACACACCCACATTCTGCAGCACTGGGGGCTGGGGATTCAACATGTCTTTTTCTGGGTGCACAATTCACCCCATAACAAGGCAGGCCCGAGGTGGGGTAACTCGCAGCACACATTCCATGCCACCCAGGTGCCTTGGCTTGCTAATGTGTCCCTTACTGGCTGCTCTTACCTCCCTGGCCCCTGCTACTGGGGACGTTACTCCTGTGTCCCGGGATCACCTCCAAAGTAAACTGCTTTTACTCAGAAGCTCAGCTCAGGGTTTGCTTCTGGGAGACCCTAAACCCAAGGAACTGCCCAAAGCCGAGGCTTGTGTTACGATGGACGCTGCAGCTGCAGCCATTGATGTTGGAGAGGCAGCCCCTTGTCTTACTACATCCAGGTGTGGATGCTAGGAGACGCTTACACACAGCGCGGCCAGTCTGTCTTTCTCTGACCGCAGCTCAGTGGAAATCAAAATCATCTCCTAAACACAGAGAACTGGTGGGGGGGCCTGAGATGAATAGGGGTTTACCTCACAGATAGACAGAAAGCAAATCACCGCCATGTACCAAATGCCAGCCTGGCACACACACATGCACTCACACTAACACAACTCTCACACTCTCTCTTGCACACTTTCTTACACACAATGATGCAGTCATGCACCCCTGAACAACGAGGACATGCTCCGAGAAATTTGTCCTTATGTGACTTCATCTTTATTTTTTTTTTGTGGGTACCAGGGATCAAACTCAGGACCTTGCACTTTCCAGGCAGGCGCTTATGCCACTGGGCTATCTCACCGGCCCGACTTCATCTTTTGAACGCCACAGATGTACCCACTCGAACCCAGATGGTGTGGCGTGCAACACGCCCAGGCTGCAGTGTGAGTAGAATTTATTGTGTGTTGTGTGATGAACAAAACAACATGCGATTAAATCCAGCACAAGAGAAAATGACACAATCAAGAGATGCAGTAAACAGTGTGTGGGTAAGAGGCTGCTGCTGGCCTGACACGGCATATGGCTCCATGGGAAGGCGGGTTTTTACAGTGGGAGTGTAATCTAACGTAACGATGAGCATAATGTCGTCAACACATAAACCAGTAAATGGTCATTTATTGGCCTTGAGTATTATGTCCTGTATGTACTTGGGTACTGTGTGTGTTGACTTTTATACAACTGGCAGCACAGGGTTTTCACGAGCATGACACATTGTGTTCTGATCTTTGGGACACTGTATGCACGCAGCCCACTGCGGCCGAGGTGTTAGTAAGCAGCGTGACTGTTTATATTCACGGTGAGAACACAGAGGGGCCCTGAAAGGTGCTGTGAAGGCGACCTTATTTGGAAATGGGTCTCTGCAAATGCAGTCACAATGAGGTCATCAGGACAGGCCCCTCTCCAACGTGACTAGTGTCCTCGTAAGAAGAGGACAATTGGGACACACACACACACGCGGGAGAACGCTGTGTGAAGATGGACACAGAAGGAAGCCGTGTGACAATGGAGGTAGGGCCAGCAATGATGCCGCCACAAGCCCAGAGACACCTGGTCACCAAAGGCTAAAAGAGAAAAGGCAGGGAGGCTGCCCCTGGCCCTGCCTTGACTTGGGGCGCGTGCTACAGCGGCGCTGGGGATCCCATGCAATGAGAGACAAATGGCCTCAGTGACCCCCACCCCCGGAGGTAAGAGTGTTTTACTGGAATATTTTCATTGTCATGGTCCCTAATACTGTATCAAGAAGGAGGTGGGGCAGCAGGAGAGAGGGATCCTGTCATTGCAGAATGGACATGTCCAGCACGCCATTGTGAACATCGTATAACTGGGAGCCTGGGAGACTTACCTCACTGCGGTGATTACAGCTCTGCGGTGCAGGAAGCAGACGCTCACGGATAACGGGCCTCACCGAGAATGCTTCCGTTGATGAAAGACCTCAGGGATGAGAGCCACGTGGACACCCCGGGGAAGGGCTTTGCAAGCAGGGGGCAGAGCGGGTGCAAAGGCCCTGAGGCCGGTGTGCTTGGCGGGTCTGAAGAAGAGCACGGAGGCTGGGGGTGGGGATGTCACAGGAGGCGAGGTTAGCGAGGCAGCAGGAGCCAGCTCACTGTGGGCTTTGTGGGTCCTGCTAAGGACTTTTGCTTTCGTGATGCAGAGTTCTCAGCGGAAGGTGACCTGATTTGCCTTACATTAGAACGCTACTGGCTACTGGGCCGAGAGCAGGCTGGAGGCGACGAGGGCAGAAACCCAGGAGCCGCGAAGGAGGGCGCTGCGCTCACCCCGGCCAGTCATCGGCACGGTGTGGGCCAGGGCGGGCGCTGGCGGCGGGGGACGGAGCCCAGCTCCACGTGCTGTGCAGCCGACAGGTGGGGCCTGCGAGCAAGAGGACGAGGCCGGGTTTGGCCGGCGCCGGGGAAGCAGATGGGGAGGCGCGGGGGGCTGGTGCGGGAGGGAGCACTCGGCTGGGGTAGCCCGGGCTTGAGAGGGGAGGGCAGGGAGCTGCGGGGCGGAAGGGGCCAGCTGGGGTGGCGCGCGGGTCCCGGCGGTGGCCTTCGACGCTCGCGCAGGGAGGGCGGGTCCGCGCCAAGCGCGCACTGTTGCGCAGCCGACTGCTCGGAGCAGCCCAGAGGGCCCCGGGCCTCGGCGCGGACTCCCCCACGCGGGGCCGCAGTGTCGCGGTCACCCAGCAAAGCGGGCGTGTGCAGCCGCCCCCTCCTGGCCACGCCTTTTCCCGATCGGCCCCAAGCCCCTGGTCACCCCAAGGAGCCAGCGCAGTCACAGGAGAGGGAGAGGCGCAGCGCTTGGCGCAGGCTTTGGAGTCTCGGAGATGAACCCGCCAGAGCTAGGGCGGCGGGGCAGTGGGGACAGACAGCGGCGTCCTCGGAGCCACGAGGAGAGCGGGCGAGGAGAGGGCGATGCCCGGGAAGGAAAGGCCTACCCTGCTAGAGGTCCAAGACTCCTAGAGGAGTGAATTCTAGGAACAATGAGGTTGAGTAGGGAGACTTCACTGAGAGAGAGAAAGCTTCCGTCTGAGAGGGACAGACGGGGGCCCGGAAAGTGGGCTGCCCGCCAACCCTGCTTCTCCATGGTGTTTAATGAGCAAAGCCACGAGGTGAGAGGGTTCAAGGTGGGACAGAATTATAATCAGTCAATAAGATTACAAGTATAGTCGCTTAGGTAACAGTGACCCAATGGGAAGTCACAGGTAGGTATGAGGTGGGACAAGACAATGGTGAACCAATAAGGTTACAACAAGTATAGCTGGTTGGGTAAAATTGATTAAATGGGGATCAAACCGGGAAGCAAGTCCCATAGCAAGCGCACATGGGACGGACACGGACTTTTCTAGAAGGGGTGGGTAAGGAGGTTTGGTCCTCCACCCCAAGATTGATGCCTGCTTAGACTATCAATCACTGCTGCTCATCCCTAGGGCAAGTATATGGGTGAGCGGTTCCTTTTTTCTTGAAGCCTGGCCTTCAGTGAATGCGCCTCCAGCCACAGCTGGACTGCACTGACCTCTGCAGGGCCCAGCCCTGTCTGACTGCCCACAATATTTCTACCTAACTTAGCTGGCTATAATACTTCAGTCTCCATAGGGACTCACACGGGACACCACAGTGAGCTCCAGGCCTTCAAGTGGCTCCTTCGGATCTCCAGCGCACAGATGGCCCCTTGCATTCGTCCACACCTGCCTCTGCGGGCAGTCAGTGTAAGCCAATCTTGAAAATCCTTATATGTTTGTATATCTTGCATGAAATCGCTTTCTCTAGCAAGCACTGACTGATAGAATTAGGGAAAGCCGTCCCAGAAAGCAAAGAACCCCTGCTACTTTCTCCATCCTCTGGGTTAATGTCCCCACTTTTTAAAGCTTCTTGGTTTAGGATGGTAATACTAAGTGTACCAAACAGATTGCTGCTGCCTGTGCTTCAGAGCAGAATCTCTATTTGCCTTGTTACCTTTCTGTCCATGTGAAGATTCAGTGTCAAAATCTCTCCAGTCTTGGTTTAATGATACACAGTATCAGGCAAATGGCAGCAGATAAGGTTATTAATAGAACCGTAAAATGGGGAAGTGGGCAGACGGCATATGGTATTAATTTCCTGTGATTTAAAGGTGTCTCTTGCAGTGTCACCACCCCCGGGAGCCTGGACCAGAGCCCCTGTCCCCCAGCCCTGGAGCGGAAGGCTGCACACAGCCCGGTGCAGTGCAGAGCACTATCCACTTCGAGCAGGCAGGAAGTGGGCCCGTGTGGCACTGGGACACACCCCAGGACTGGCTGGGGGCCAGTGCGGCTGCACACCCATCAGCTTGGAGATAACACACAAGGCTGTTCCAGGGCAGGTCCTTGTGTTCACCCTTTATCCAGAAACCACAGTGGGTCAGTGGAGCAAGAGGGGCGCGTGGAGACCTGGGCAGGGTGACTGCTGGGGCCAAGATGGTGCGGCCATGTGTGTGCCACTGTTGAAGACCCTCGGATCTCACTCTCAGGAGACCACTCCATCACTGGCTGCATGGCGTGACAGTGGCTCATGAAAAACTAGATGACATGGGCAAAGGTGGAAATGAAGGAAATGCAAAGATGGGAGATGCCGGAAGTCACCTGGCTTGTGGCATAATTGAGGTTATTCAGTAAGCATTCCCTGTGATGTAGTCTGTGGCCCAGTGACTCATCTGCTATCCTGCTGCTTTAGAAATTTAACTTTGATAAACGTTAAACACTGTACTCTCTAAGGTATAATCTTGACTTTAAAAATTTGCTTTAAACCAGGCATGGTGGTGCATAACTGTAATCCCAGCACCTGGAAGGCTGAGGCAGGAGGATGACCACAAGTTCGAGGTCAGCCTGGGCTACACAGTGAATTCAAGGTCAGCATGAACTATATAGTGAGACCCTGTCTCAAAACACAAAACAAAACGAACCAAACCAAAAACAAGCTGTGAGTGCAGTAGAGCGGAGGTTCCAGTGTGGTTGTCCTTGGGGTCCTTGAGGGTCAAGGTCCAAATCTTTTTTCATAAAAACCCCAAGAGATGCTGCTTGCCTTTCATGTCCTGGTGGAGCTTCCCAGGGCTGTATCCCCCTAGACACAGCCGACTGAACACAGAGGCAAACCTGAGCACCCAGCACCCTTCTCGAGCACCAAGGAAAGGCACGGACATACACAGTGCCATCCTCCAAGTTAAATTTGCTTGGAGAAGAGTTACTATTTAAATAAAAATGTTTTATTAACATTGAAAGACTTAGTTTAAAAATAAATTTTAAAAAGCTGTTTGTGCCTAATAAATGTTCATATGGTGGTTGACTATTTATACCTTGGTCCTTAAGTAGCTACCTAGGGCTTCGCATCTCCTGCCATCTGATCCGTGCTTCAGGTCCAAGCAAGATCTGCAGTCCTTTTTATAAACTAAATGCTAAGCTAGCGGCAATATTATATTCCAAGGAAGTTATTAAACACATTCTGGTCCTATCACTGCACTCCAACGTGTTACAAAATTAGGAGTATTTAGAGTAATGGGAATCTTGACTGGGTTTTTAGGATATGTTTTCAAGTATAGTGGTGCCTCGGTTCACAACTTAATTTGTTCCATGGTTCTAGGGAAGATGGCCACGTTCGTGTTTGTGTGGGGAAGATGCCTTGGTCATGTTCGTCACCCAATGCAGAGTTTGTGAACAGAAGCGAAATTTGTTCACAAATAGAAGTCTTTGTGAACTGAGATAACACTGTATTTTATATCATTCTTGCAATAGGTACAAACAATGCTTTTAATGCAAACACTCCAATTTCTGTTTCCCATATTCAGACTGAAATTTTAGCTTTTCTACATACAATCAAATGATTACCCAGTAAAATTTATTTCACATAAGAGAACGCCTCTAAGCTGAGAACACCCTTTAAAGCACACTATATGGTACACTGCCAAGTACCCTAGTCAAGAGGAGAAATGGAATGGATATTACTAAGTGACTTTTGTCTTTTCCTGTTTGATTACTACCCACTGAAGTGCTACTCCACATAATTCTCCCTCTAGCCATTATCCAAAGTGAATGTCCTTTTTTTTTTTTTTTTGTGGGTACCGGGGGGTCGACCTCAGGACCTCGCGCGCCAACAGGCACCCGTGCCACTGAGCGATATCACCGGCCCCTTTTTCGTATGTGGGTTCCGGGAGTCGAACTCGGGCCTTTGCGCTTGCAAGGCAGGCGCTTACGCCGCGGAGCCATCTCACCGGCCCTGAATGTCCATTTTATACCACACGAGACAGGTATTCTACACTGAGCTGGGTGTGGTGGTGCGTTCCTGTCATTCCAGCACCCTGGGAGGCTAAGCCAAGGTTTGCAAATTCAAGCCCAGCCCTGGCAACTTAGCAAGACAGTCTTGCAAAGTAAAAAATACGAAAAAGGGCTGGGGATATAGGGCAATGTGAAGGCCTTGGGCTCGGTCCCCAGTACTGGTGTGTATGGGGGGCCCTGTATTTAGCGGCACCCATTGGGGAACACAGCAGTGGTTCTCAAGGGGCAGCCCCAGACCAGCAGTACCAGTATCACTTAGAAACTTAAAAATGAAGATTCTGTCCCACCCCAGACCTACCGAATATGAAAAACCAGGTAAAGGTTTGGCAACCTGGTTAACAAATTCACCAAGGAATTCTAAATTTTCAAATGCTAAATTTGCAACTGTTTGTGAGCTGCTGAACTAAGTCATCCATATGAGAAAAAGATGTTAACTTCTGTTGTAGGCGCTGGTGACGAGTCCACAAGCCATCTGGGGCAGCTCCATGGCCACGCAGCCTCTGTGGCTTGCACCTCAGTCCCTCCTGCAGGGACCCATGCAAAGGATTT
This sequence comes from Erethizon dorsatum, assembly GCA_028451465.1. Taxonomy (NCBI): domain Eukaryota; kingdom Metazoa; phylum Chordata; class Mammalia; order Rodentia; family Erethizontidae; genus Erethizon; species Erethizon dorsatum. The sequence continues at coordinate 15,199,659 of CM051841.1, read as the reverse complement.
TGGGAATGGAGCAGGACTTGGCAACTGGTTGAGTCACAGGCAGGATGTGACAGGGATCAGTGGAGACCTTGACACGCTGGACTGGCTGGGTGTGGGTGCTGGCCGTGCCATGTGTCAGAGGCGGCAGTCCACGTGTGACAGAGCTTGTGGCACTGATGGCTGAAGGGCGTCCCTGCGGCGCCACCACATCATTAATAGCAAGTTAGACAGATCAGGGTAGGAAGCACTTTTATTCTTTAAGAAAAGGAAACCACAACTGTACTTGTTGGTAATCACACCCGTTATTATTAGATAGCACATGCTATTAGGAAGAAGAAATCTCATCTTTCAGAGCTGCTCTGGGCTGGATGTTCCCCGTCTCTCCTACGTGAACAGTACACGTGAGCGTGATTACAGAGCAAGACACACTTGCAAACAGACAAGAACTGCGGCTCACTCTGAGCATTTGCCATCACAGGTAGTCAAATTTTGAGGCTAAACCTACCCAATTACCGCAGAGCATTTCAGACCTGTATTAATAATCACTAGAAAAAGGCACTTTAAATATATTTGACAAGGAGCAACACCAATGCAATGAGAACTGGTCCAAGTCCTGCACGAAACTTTTTTTTTTTTGTGTGGGTACCGGGGGTCGACCTCAGGACCTCGTGCACCAGCAGGCGCCCGTGCCGCTGAGCGATATCACCGGCCCCTTTTCTGCATGTGGGTTCCGGGAGTCGAACTCGGGCCCTCGCGCTTGCCAGGCAGGCGCTTATGGTGCTGAGCCATCTCACCAGCCCATGAAACTTTTGCTGTAATTCAAATAAATACTATATTCTCTCCACGTCTGTATACATCCATATAGGTAGGACATTCTGTGTGTATACATAAATGTGTATGTGTACATATCAACATCTATACACGTGTATAAATGTGCGTATCTTTAAGTCTCTACAGTGGAAAAAAAATATCCTTTAATTAAATATTACACAAAAATTCTACTCACTTTATTTGGAACAAAGAATAAGGGAATTGCCAGGCATGGCGATGCACACCTGTAATCCCAGCACTTAGGAGGCTGAGGCATGAGGATCACTGTGCAATCAAGGCCAGACTGGCTACATAGCGAGTTCAAGGCCAGCCCCAACTAACATAGCAAGACCCTGTCTCAGAAAAAAAAAACCCCAACCCAAACCAAACCAAAACAAAGGGAACTGGCAAATAATTGCAAAGAAAGTACCCACTAAACCTTCTGTGTACCCCCAAAAGGCAGTGAATAAGTACTTGGGACCCTTCCAGGTTGTCAACTATAAAACAGTAAACCGTAGCTTATTTCCTTGTCAGGAAAGCGTATTCTGGTACTGTAATTCACACACAGCCACACATCCATATTGCTTGGGGTGAAGAGACTGGAAAGAACAGAGGAAATTTCTTCCCCAAATCCTTTCAGAGCTCACCAAGTTGCAGCTCCACTGTTATTCCACTTAGCTCACATAGAAACAATCTTATATAAATACACAGAGTGTTAAAAATCTCAAAGTATTTAGGAGCACTCAGGGTGTCGTCAGGTAACGGGCCGTCGCGTGGACCCAGGCTGCTCCCGGAGCTGCGGTTCCGACCCCGGCAGGGCGCGGACGGCCGTCACCGTTAACACACGCAGACCCGCGGCGAGCGCGCGGACGGGGTCACCGTGAGCTGCACGGCGCCCGTTACCGTCACCGTTAACACACGCAGACCCGCGGCGAGCGCGCGGAAGGGGTCCTCGTGAGCTGCACGGCGCCCGCGCAGGACCGAAGGCGGCCTCGGCAGTTAGGAGCCCAGCTCGGCGCGCTTCCGCTTCTTGGCCGCCGGCGCCCCCGTGCCGAGCGCCTCCAGAGCGCGCGCGCCGCGCCCCGGGCTGGCGTCCGCGCTCGCGCCGTCCAGGAGCACGGTGAACCCCGACAGGAGGTAGCCGCCGCCGCCGCTCATCAGCAGTTTGGGGTGACTTCGATCTGGCAGAACCTGATGGCGACAGGGGAAGACGCGTGCTCTCCAGGGCGCGGAGCGCGCGCTCGGACGGATTTCCGGCGTCGCTCCCTCACCCGACGGAGAGCAGTTCAAGGGGTTTCCTTAAATAGAACTGAAGCCCTGCTCCTCTCAGCAGCCCCAGCGCGGCAGGAGAGGCCGAGCGACCGAGCGACGGGCCAGCCCGCGGCAGCCCGGAAGCGCCCTGATTCCCGGAAGCGCCCTGGCTCCCGGAAGCGCCCTGACTCCCGGAAGTGCGCCCTGGCTCCCGGAAGCGCCCTGATTCCCGGAAGCGCCCTGGCTCCCGGAAGCGCCCTGACTCCCGGAAGTGCGCCCTGACTCCCGGAAGCGCCCTCTGGCTCCCGGAAGTGCCCTCTGGCTCCCGGAAGCACGCCCTGACTCCTGGAAGCGCCCTCTGGCTCCCGGAAGCACCCTTCGGTTCCGCTTCCCGAGGGAACTGGCCGCGAGGCGCTCGGGCGGCGGGGCCTCCTGCTGCCGTGGGATCCGCCGCAGCGTTCTTACCGGGGGGACACGGCTGCTCCCAGTTCGTGACCGAGCACAGCAGCCAAGAGTGGCCCACCTCCGCCTAGCACGGGGCTCCCTTACGGGGAAATCATTGCTCCTGGGCCCCCTAAGACTTTCTCAAGAGAGGTCTGTGGGCTCCTCCACATCCTCTGCCCTACGCACAGCCTGCACCACCTAATTAATCCTGCTCCCTCTCCCTTCTCTCTCAAGGCCATTTCCCGGGCACCTCTCACACTGACTCCCGCCTCGCAGGTCTGCACCAGCCAACCCTGCCTGACCACTTTCCGTGAAGATGTCCCAGCAGAGAGAGGGGCCACTGTCTTGCCATAGCTACCGCTGGTTACCCCTCCACAGTGCCACCTAGGCCTTGGGGAAATATGAATCACAACTGCATTTTAAATGCTGTGGGCTGGAGTTACAGATACTCAGACATGGTGAGATGAAAGAGGGTCAGGAAAAGTCAGAGGCACTTTCTCTAAGTCACAGGAAGAGGCTTTTCCATTGTTGTGGCCAGAAGCAGGGAAGCAAGGCCGGAGAGCAGCTGCGGGACGCGTACCTGGTAATCTCGGAGCCAGGTTTCAGACAGCCTGAGGTTGATGACTCCTCCCCTCTCCCGCAGTTTTGTGTAGCATTCCAACAAAGGCTGGAGGCAAAACAGTTTGGTTAAGAAATACTCCCCGGGCTGTAGTTTGAGAATCCAAATTCAGATGCCAAGATTCCTGCCCACTTTGTTCCAGTATTACCTCTTTGTACTGACAGTAGACCACGAACGGCCGTGAAGGGGCCACGAAGTCCAGTAAAGCCAGCAACAGTGGCGTGGGATGGAAGCGACTTGCCACGATTAAACTGGAAAGAAAATGTCAGGCAGATTATTTCTCTACTCCCCCAACATGAAGCATACGTTTAAAAAGACCATTTAAAATGATCATGTATTTATATATATGATTCATGTGAAGGAGAGTTAAACGCAACATTCTAGAAATTCAAAACAGAGTAAAATTAGGAGCTGTTGATTTCTAGGGAATATACACTGGGTTACAAATTCTTATGGTGCTTGGTAACCCGAGTAGCACTTCGTTCTTGATTTTGTTTCTAAATCATCTGGAAGCAAATCTAACACTGTAAATGCTGGCTCTGCAGACACCTGAATCTACCGGTCCTTGCCAGGTGTCATTAGCCCCTACCATCAGCTGTTCCACAGCTGCCTGGAGGCTCCCCCAGCCAAGCCGGAGCACCTGCGGGGACCACACAGCCTCATCGATGCACTGTATTGGAAAGCATTTTGATTTCTTCTGAAACTCTGGGCACCATCGACTTCCTACCTCTGCCAGATCCAGTCTCCTTTCGTTTTTAAAAAAAATGTATCGGGCTGGTGAGATAGCTCAGCGGCATAAGCGCTGCCCAGCAAGTGCGAGGTCCTGAGTTCAACTCCCGGAACCCACATGAAGGAAAAAAGGGCCGGTGATATTGCTCAGCGGCACAAGCGCTTGCTGGCAAGCGCGAGGTCCTGAGGTCGGCTCTTGGTACCCACATTTAAAAAAAAAAAAAAAGAAAAAAAATGTATCCTTTTTTTTAAGACTGGGTCTTGCTATGTCTTCCAGGCTGGTCTTAATATATGTAGCCCCGGCTGGCCTCAAACTTGTGGCACCTGCCTCAGCCATTACGAGCATGGGCCACCATACCTGGTCCAGCTTCCTTCTTTTAAAAACCCAAGACAGAATCCTCATCTCTGCTCCCATTAGAATTAGAGCAGGCAAGTGGCAAGAGAATGTGAACCCATCTGGAGCAAAGCCCACCAGCACCAAGGACCCCGTGTTCTTGCATCAACGCACCCATCTGCGTTTCTTTCACTCAGCAGAGCAGCAGCCTCTAAATGTCTTTTCCTCTGCTCCTCTTGTCTCCTATGCTTTTCCTGAATCTTCAAGAAGAAAAACAAGAAAGCAGGGCACCGAAGTCACTCAGGCTGGTTCATGGAAAATGCTCTGGTTTAGTAAAACATTTTAACAGATCAACTCAGTGAAGCAACAGGAGGAGAAGGATGAAAACACAAGGAAACCTACACGGCATAAAACCCTCAGCGAGAGGCCAAAGCGATGCCCACGTGCCCAGAGCGCCACCCTAAGATGCAGCCGCGCTCTGCGAACGCGGACGCACTGCCCCGTTTGCCCTTCCCCTGCGCTGCCGTCATCAGCCGGACCCCATCTCATTCCTTAAATGAGGTTAACCGAGGCCCCGAGAATTACAGGATACAGCGGCTGCCGACGCTCTTACATGATCTTTCTTGCCTCCTCTTTCCTTAGGCTCCTTATATCCTGGGTCTTCAGCAATGACTTCCATCGTTTCTTGCTCTTCTGGGTGACTGCTCTCGGGTGCCTCTGCCGTGGGGTCCTCAGTGTCTCGTTCGGGAGTCTGCCTGTCGACTACACCATTCCTTCCTTTGACGGAAGCACTGTCCTCCAGCTCCGAAGACAACAGCTCCGCAGAAAACGTGCCGCTCAGGAGACTGTCTACTTTGTTGAGGGGGAATTCATAAAGACCGCTGAGGAAAGACTTGGGAAACCCAAAACATGCTGTTGCTACCCGAACAGGTCCATCTCCGGGGTGCAGCTGAATAATGGAGCCAAAACCTGAACAGACAAAAGAAACATCTGCAGAGTGGCGGCTACGTAAGCCTTTAACATCCTCTATGTAATGAAACAGGTTTTTCTACTGCTTAGAGGCTCAAAAACAGTGAAGCTCCTCTGGGACACATGGAAGTCTTAAAGCAGCTCATCCCCACTTGACATTACTGTAAAACCCCGACTATGCAAATTTGGAAGTCACATCGGACGGGGTCGTTATTGGTGCTTATCTTCCACAAGCTCTGAGAAAGGACAGGCAAATCAGGCTGAGCTGGTTCTTCCAGGAGAGAAGACATCCCCAGTAGTCCAACCACTCACTTGCCTCAATTCAGGCCAATTAAATGAGCGCCAGCTATTTCAACTGAAATAAGTTTTCCTAGAACCCTTGTCCTGAAGGTCGCCACCGGCCACAGGTTCCGAACCATCCCCACTGGTGCTGAAGCTGGGAGGACCATCCCCACCATGGGCCCCACACAGCTGAGGCTGGGAGATGTGGCCCTCGCAGAGGCCAGGGGACAGGAGCCACACAGGTTTGCCCAAGTCACTTCATTAACCTCAGAGTCAACCGATGCGGTTTTCTAACAGTTGGGATTTTTGGACCCCTCTACTCACATCAGGGTAGGGTTTTACCAAACTTGAAAACGTCAGGCTTACCTCCCATTCGTTCCATCACTGCACCCAGCACCAAGCCTGAGCACGTTTCCATGACGATCATCTTATTGCCAGCACGGATATTTCCCAGTGTCAGCATCTGGGCTAGTGTGTCATATCTCATATGGCTGAGGGAAAAAAGCGCGGTTCACTCACTTGTAGCTGAGGAAGGCCTGCAACTTCAATCATTGTTTTTCAAGTTTTGCTTGTTTTATAAAAATTACATTGATAAGATAATTGATTGCTTTGGAGGTGACAGTAAAAGGACTTACAATTTATGAGGTAGGAGGACACTTCATGCAGGTGAGCAAGTTTTTCATTTTACTTAAAAACATGACTTTCTTAAAGACATATTTCCCCCAATTATACTTTTAAAAGGAAACAAAGCGTACTTAATTTTTCCAGGTTCTCTTGCATAATACATAACTGACAGAATACGAGTGGATGGCTTCAAAACAGTAATGATGGCTTCATATCTAGGGGAATGAACAATAGAATACCGATTTGAAAAAAGTTTAAAACATTTTATCTTTAGTAATATATAGTTCGTAAATACGGAAAAAGAGTTAATATTTTCAACTGTTTAAAAAACTACTTACTTCTTTTTCTTCTTTTTTATATATTTGTCCTGAGCAAATTCTGTCTTGTCTCGAAACGTTGTACTATTTTCAATTAACTGCTGAACTATTTCCTATAAGAAAAGGAGCAAGCAGAATTTTATTGAAACTTCTCTGCCACAAAATAAAGAACTTCAAAGCCTTTTTTCCCCAGAATACATCCAAAAGTCTGATCCTCCGGTCCCTCTTTAACAGAAGTCCAAATAGATTAACTCTGTACTTCTAAACTCTGCAGAAATTTGTAATCAAGTACAAGTACTGTATAACTCCCTTTACACAGTGATTAAAGGACAAACAATAAGAGAAGAGAGAGAGAGGAAACTCATTCCTCATGACACTGGCTGAAGACACTACTGAAAATGAACAAAGTTAGTGCCTGATTCGCACTGTTATTAGACTGTCCATCACTAATAATGTTAGTGAGGCCATTCACTTACATTCCTGCATATAAGACACAAAATCCTGACATTCTGAATGGGATGAATATTTCTAATAAAAATAATTTTCCCCCATTGTCTTAGGTAAAGTCAGCTTTAAAAACCAATTTCCTATACACCAAACAAAAACAAAATTAAAAAGTCCTTTGAGTATTACCTCTCCTTTAATGCCCTTGTCTTTCAAAGCTTTGATGTCATCCTGAGTGAGTTTCTGAGATTTCCCATCATCAATTATATTTCGATTGTCAGTGCCAGCTTCTTTAGTCTCTAAGGAAAGAAAATGCTCAATGTCAATATATGATCTGCAATTTTTTTTTTTTTTTGTGGGTAGCGGGGGTCAACCTCAGGACCTCACGCGCCAGCAGGCGCCCGTGCTGCTGAGCGATATCACCGGCCCTTTTTTCGTATGTGGGTTCTGGGAGTCGAACTCGGGGCCCTCACACTTGCCAGGCAGGCACTTACACCACTGAGCCATCTCACCGGCCCTGTGATCTGCAATTATTTTATAGCCTCTCTTCCAAAGTTCACGTCTGCACCCAGCCCATCAGCCACTCAGGCTCAGCCTTCTGCCCCTTCACCCCCGCCGCCGTCTACTACCCTTTCTCGTTGCCACTACTGTGCGGCTCTCACTCATCTTCCCGCTCATACTCTCGCCCCTTCCTGGCCACACGGACGCAGAACTCTTTCTTAAGAATGCAAATTGGCTCATCTGTTCTTCAAACAGCACAGTGGCTTCGCACAGCAATGAGAAACTGCCGCACCGGTGACCCTCCAGGTCATGGAAGATCAGCCCTGCCTGCCTTTGCTCGGCTTCGCCTCTTGATCTCTAAGCTTCAGCTACATGGCCCTTCTACGCCAATCAAGGCAGGACTCGGGGATTTGCTGCTCCCTCTGCCCAGAAGGCCCGCATGATAAATCTCCATCAAGTGGCTGGTGCCTTCCTGTCACTTGTCACCTCACCCAAGGCTTGCCATACCCACTCAGGCTCCAGTACATGCCCTGCTTTACGTCTTCAGGAATGACGCTGCTTGCTGTGGACTAGTATATTCTGGCTGTTCTCCACTGTAAGGACCTTTTATAAGTCGTCTTCATGAACTGCTATACTCGTGCCTAATTCTGCCCGGCACCCATTTGATACTGAGTAAAAATATGGACATTAATTTAAAGTACAGTGGTAACTTGGTTCATGAACACTTTTGTTTGCAAACTATTTGGCTTGCAAACGGGAGCATCTGGCAAAATTTTGTTTTTGTTTGCAAACTCTGCATTGGGTGACAAACACGACCACAGCCATCTTTCCCACACAAACACAAACGTGGCCATCTTTTCCAAAACTGTAGAACAAATTAAGTTCATGAACTGAGGTACCACTGTATTTAATTAATGGGTTTGGCTAAGAACTTTAACACTTTTAATTATTTAATTTTTAGTAATTAAATATTTTTATCAATAAGATAGTTCATTAAGAAGATTTATTGGGCCGGTGAGATGGCTCAGCGGCGTAAGCGCCTGCCTTGCAAGCGCGAAGGCCCGAGTTCGACTCCCGGATCCCACATACCAAAAAGGGGCCGGTGATATCGCTCAGCGGCACGGGTGCCTGTTGGCGCGCGAGGTCCTGAGGTCGTCCCCCCCGGTACCCACAAAAAAAAAAAAAAAAAAAAAAAAAAAAAAAAAAGAAGATTTATTTTGGGGGCCGATGAGATGGCTCAGTGGCATAAGCGCCTGCCTTGCAAGTGCGCGGGCCCAAGTTCGACTCCCGGAACCCACATACGAAAAAGGGGCCAGTGATATCGCTCAGCGGCACGGGTGCCTGCTGGCACGCGAGGTCCTGAGGTCGACCCCCCGGTACCCACAAAAAAAAAAAAAAAAAAAAAAAAGATTTATTTTGGGCTGGTGATATAGCTCAGTGGCGTAAGTGCCTGCCTGGCAAGTGCGAGGTCCTGATTTCAACTCCCGGTACCCGCATTAAAAAAAAAAAAAATTATTTTTATAAATAGTGTAAGCATTTAATTTTAATGAATAACACTGGCTAAAATGATGAGATCCTTTGCATGGGCAAGGCACTGTTGCAAGTACCTATGAGTCCCGTTACAACCTGGGCATTAAACATGTTTAGGGCCATGTTACGGATGAGTATGTACAAATTAGGGAGTCAAATCACCTGCCCTAGGTTTTGGGGTAGGTGACGAAGCAAACCCAACCAGTCAGATTCAAAGCCAGAACTCTTTAACCTCACAGCCCCCAACCCGCAGCTGTTTCACTCCAGGGCACTGCAGGGTCCACACGGGCTCTTGGAGGAAAGCAGAAGGAACTCATGTGATTATATATCCAGCTCAAGGTCACGGAGCCAGTCAGTGGCGGGCTGGAGCCAGAACCTAAGTGGGTTCATCACCAAGGTAGGACTTGCTCTGCTCCATCAAGCTACAGTTCCTAGATGATGAGTTTAGGCTTCTTCTGGGACAGCTTGGGCTGGCCCTCTGGAATTAACTGGAAGTCGATGTATTTCTAATCATCTAGTTGGACAGACCCAAAGGTTCATGCATGCTAGGCAAGCACTCCACCAGTGAGCTATATCCCTAGGTCCCCACCCCCACCCTCCATTTCGAGACAGGTCTCACTAAGCTGCCCAGGCTGGCCTGGAACTTGGAATCCTCCTGCCTCAGACGCCTGGGCAGTAGCTGGTATTACAGGCATGTGCCACTTCACCCAAGGACAGCATCTATTTCACACATCCAAAGTGGTACACCTGAAGTAGGCTCTTCCTTTCTCTTCTTGGGCTGAAGACTTCCTCCACCAGTGACTTCGAATGTGGTTCCATAACTATGGCCAATGACGTTATCCAGGTAGAACCACTGTTTTTCAAAAGTTACTTTTCTGGGGAGAAAAAGGAAGCAATTAACTGACTTGTTCTGCGTTCAGTATACAAAAGACATGCTCATTCCAATTTATTTCAAAAGCAGTCTCCGCAATGGATCAGCAGCATTATTTCTGTGAACACAAACTGACAAATGAACTAGAACAAATGAGGTCTGGGCAGAGATGTAAAATTAATAAAGAAGCCAAGAAAACATTGCATTTGGAAAGAGAAAGCAGAAACGGAAGACATTCCTCTTCCAAGGCAGAGAATTCACAGGCTCTGCAGTTTTCCTGAACAGTGGGCAGACCGGCCAAGACAGCGTGGCCACTGGACATGCACTGCGACACCCCCTGCAACTCACACTGGCCACGCTCAGAGCGGAACAATCATGGAGACGAAAAAGATTCTAGAAACTTCTTGGCCTTGGTCTGATGGGCCATTTTACTAGAAAATGATCTAATACAAGGAGATTATATTAACAAGCAATCATTATTGGTAATCTAAACAGTTGGAAATGGAACCTAATGCTGACAGTGCTCTACTGGGTCTTTCCTCATACCCAGACTTGTAGCCTACTGCACTTTAAAAGAGAAATCCCACCAAAACCTCGCCTTTTAGAAGAATACTAGTGTCTACTGAGCATCCACTACAGGTTAGCCAGTGTATGCCAGGTGTGTTTTATACTTTTAAATTTTCATGGTAATCCTGGGACACAGCTCCTTCCAAAGGTGAAATCCAAAGGCTAGAAAAAAGTATACTTGGTGTTCAAGATTCGCGGTTACCAGACGCTGGAGCTGGAATTCAAATTCAGCCCTGTCTGATCCCCAGGTCTTGTTCTTTCCACTGTCACACAGCCACACCCCCACAAAACCCGCAGGACCTTAGGAGGCACCAGCTAGCTTCAGGACCTGGCCCTCGCCCACAGGGTTCTTCGCTCTGGGAGCTGCACCGATGAGTTCCGTTGGTGCCCCACCTCCTTCCTCTTCCCTTCTGTGGGCTCCCGGAGACCCACAGAGGGCATCGCTGCAGCACCCGGGCTCCCCTGGCGGATGTTTCCCACAACTGCTAGGTCCTCAGCATGTCACCTTTCTCGTTTGGTTTCTATACCCTGCTGCACCTTTGTAATGTGTATGTGTTACATCTTTACTGAATGTCACCTGAAGCCCCTGAGTGCGATGCAGTACGGTCCTAAGGGATCAGACAGGATCAATTCTTACTCTTTGCTGGGTTCCCATCAACCAACACAGACATTCGAAATACCTGGTGACACAAATATGTGAGCCCCTCGGAAGCTCGAGCTCAGCACTCGGCCCAGATGTACGCCCTATCCTCGTCCTCGAGCTCTCGGGGCTGAAGGAACACCGATCTATTTGATGTGGAAAGGCAGGGAGGGGTGTCACTCAGCGGGATGGAAGCCACGCCTTCGCCGGGAAGGAGGAGGATGTGCAGAGAGAGCCAGGACTGCTTCCACCCAACCAGACGAGCGTGGCCCAAAGGGAAGGCAACGAGGGAGTCTGGCCTGAGTGCATCAGAGCTCAGAGGGTCATTTTCTAAGCAAGACAGAAATCACCAATATGGCTCTGCCAAGAACAGGTATGGGCGAGAAGTATTTTCAAATGATGTGTAAAAAATACTAGATGCTGCTGTATCCTTGGAAGTAAAGTATCTCTCATCTAAAAAAGCACATTCTTAGCACAAACAACCATACTTGAAAATTAAGCAACTTACAAGAATAGTATGAAAAAGAGAAGAAAAAGTTTCACCTGGATGGTCATTACCCAGATGTGTAATGCTGGGCTTACTCACTCAACTATGTACTTAGAGTCCAAGAACTTTGCTGCACTGTGTCATGCTTCAACTAAAAAGCTTAGATAATTAGTACTGGACATCTTCAAAATTATGTTCTTGGAAACAAGTATAGAATTTCTAACTAATTCTAAAAGAAAAACATACTACCTTCAAGGCCACAAAAAATATAGTAGTGATGAGGGACAGTTATAAAATTCCTCTAATTTCAACTACCAAAATAAAATTTCATCAATGGATAATTTTAAAATGCTTAAAAGCTGCTGCAGATATTCCATTTCTGTACTTGAAGAAACACTCCTTCTCCATAATTTTTTCTTTACCCCATTGATGCCTGTGCAAAAAAGCTTGGTTATCACCAGCTTGGTGCTTTGTGGCTTTTGGCCTCACTAATTTTTAATGATACCTGCTTCACTTTAACTACTACCCAACAATTTGATGCAAACAATAGTAAAATAATTCAACTGATGTGAGCATTTATCAAAAATTCCAAATCTCATGATGCCTAGTTTTCTGGTGGGCAGAAAGCTGTGCTGCTACTGCATTTAACTGACTTCTTGGTCAAGAGTAAATAAGGTTGGGCCGGTGAGATGGCTCAGCGGCTTAAGCGCCTGCTCGGCAAGCGCGAGGGCCCGAGTTCCACTCCCCGAACCCACATACGAAAAAGGGGCCCGTGATATCGCTCAGCGGCACGGGCGCCTCCTGGCGCGTGAGGTCCTGAGGTCGACCCCCCGGTACCCACAAAAACAAAAACAAACAAAAAAAGAGTAAATAAGGTTGAGAAGGTAGCTCAGCAGTAGAGCATTTGCCTAGCACGTATGAGGTCCTGGGTTAGGTCCACAGCACCACAACAAAACAAAAAAGAGTAATAACCCAGATCAAAAGAAAACTGGGTTATACTTCTCAGATAAATTAACTTGAATACCCCAGTATATTATCACCATTAATAAGCTATTAGGATTTAACCACCTCACCATCCTTGCTAGAAAATTATCAAAAATCCTGCTTCTCAGTACTAAAATAGTGTGATACTAGATGGCAGTGTACAAACCAAACCGAACTTCGAGTTCTGAGACCTGGAGCACACTGCTCTTGCGCAGTTAAACTTTCCTGGCCCCTGAATACCTTGATGTGAAGCAAAGGAACCCCAAGGTGATTCCATGCTCTATGAGAAGTTGTCGCCCTTTTCTCTTCTGTGTAGATAGGTAATCCAATCTGGGTAGGGAGACGAGGCCAGCCCTAAAGCCAGAATAGGTGGAAAGTCATTTTTTGTAGGATTGATCCTAGCTGGGGAATTAGGTAGGAAGGAGGATCTATGGGAACAAGGGGAAACTTGGAGGAGAGTCTCAGAGGCAAGGAGAAGATGCCAGACTGAGGGAGAGGATCTGCAAGAACAGAGAAAATCCTGAGAACTCAAGGAGAGAACTTCACGCAGGGAGTGGGGGGAGGTGGAGAGGGGCGAATCCGGGCACTAGAGGACCAAGAACGGCATCCTGGGGAAGGGACTATGTGGCAAGACTGGAAGAGATGGGTGAGATAGCTCAGCGGCATAAGCGCCTGCCTGGCAAGCGCGAGGTCCTGAGGTCGACCCCGGTACCCACAAAAAAAAAAAAAGAAAAAAAAAAAAAAAGACTGGAAAGGATGCTAAAGAGGGCCCGGTCTGAAATCATGGAGGGGAACTCTGTGGGAAGACAGAAGGGGCAGGAGGGGCAGGAGAGGTCCCGAGGGTCCAGGTTTAACAAAGATCCCGGTGGGAAGGGCCTCTGTTTTAGTAAGATCCGAGAGGAGGCAACGAGGGCGGGAGATGGGACTCCAGAGTCAAGAATGGGATGCTGGAGGGAGGGGTCTGCAGAAAGACTTGGAGAGCGTTATGTAGAAGGCGGAGACCCCCAGGGTCAGCAACCCGACTTACTTTCTCCGCTGGACCTGCACTGCTTTGAACACATCTTCCCGTTTCAGCACCACGAAGTCGCCGTCGCGAATACGGTGGTCCCCAGCATAAGGGGGCTGTGCGCTCGGCTGCTCCTCTGAACCCTCCATGGCACTCAGCCGGTCTCCAGGTTCCCTGCTGTCCCTCCAGTCCCCCGCGCCTTGTCCCTCCTTCCCAGAGGACTACGGTCGCGTAGCCTGCTCCGCCTCCCACCACCCGGAGGGACCTAAGGGCCTCCGACCGGCACCTCCCCCACGTGCTGCGCCGAGCTTCCGCTTTCCGGCTCGGACCTGCGGACCGCTTCCGGGAGCCTTTCGGTGTCTGTCCGTTCGAGCTCTCTGATTGGCTACGCTTCTCCCCTCCCCTCCAATCGCCACTTCCCTAAACGGAAGTTGCGTCACAGGCGCGCCAAAAAGGAATTTATAAGGAGACTAGGCCGTATCTTGCGGTGCTATTGTGGCGCTCTGAGCTCCTGAGCCATTCCCGAGGCGGTGGTGGGAAAACTGAAATTCCTGAGCTGCTGCAACGGGAGGAGCGGTGCTGCGCTGAGCCGTCAGGAGAGCTGCGGCTGAAGAAAACCAGACCTGGCAGGCGTCGCCTGAGGAGCTGAAGTCCTCAGAGTCCCCTTGTGTTTCCTGCATAAGAGGGAGGGAGGATCGGGCCGATGGATTAGCGCGTGGCTTTCTCTGCAGTCTTAGCTCTTGCATTTGTGTTGGAATTGGTTCTTCTTTCAGCATATGAACCTCCTTTGAGGAGGGTACGGTAGGTAGCGTTGTCAGAGGAGCGCTTCGCTCGCGAGTCCGAAGACTGTTTTGCTGTCTGCTGTCGCCAGACAACACTGATCTTGATCACTGTGCTTAATTTCTTGGAGCTTCAGTTTCTCAGTGTATAACGTCTGGTTGGTGATCAAAGCCCTGTCTTTCCCTAAAATTGTGGACTGTTCAGTAATTAACTAAATCCTTTTAATGAAGATTCCGGTAGACTCTCTTGTAATTAATTGAACTGCATTGTGTGGGTATATTCTTATTCGTATCCGTAAGATATGAATTTTTCTAAGTGGACTTTTTTTTTTTTTTTTAGAGCAGTTTTGGGTTTATAGAAAGATTGCACGGACAGTGGATAAGACACTGCAGGAATGATGGTGTGTAAGGAGCTGTGATGAGGTACCCTTAGTACCTCACAGGTCAAGATTATATGCAGCCGGTCTGTCCTTTAATGAGTCTTAAACGCTGCAAACAAGTCACCTTGTTTACTCGTTGTATTTCTGTTTGTATCATGCAGTCTCCTAACTAGCACAGTATTGTACCTGTTTTTATTCCATGAGCATTTAGTAATAGGTACTTAGTTAAACATCCACACATTAAAAAGTGATGAGGATTAGAAGAGTAATTGCAAAATGTTTGTTTTCCTCCATTATATACAACTTTGTAAAACGGTATGCTCTTTTCAAACATAGAATGCATAAATTTTTCTTTTTTTACTACATAAATACACTTTTAGGAACACTACATCCCATGCAGTTTTTGTGAACCCTTTTCTTATCTCTATCTCTTAGACGACATGAGTGGACCCTATAGAGGCAGAGGATTTGGAAGAGGAAGATTTCAGAGCTGGAAAAGAGGAAGAGGTGGTGGGAACTTCTCAGGAAAATGGAGAGAACGAGAACACAGACCTGACCTGAGTAAAACCACTGGAAAACAAACCTCTGGTGGGCGAGGTCATTGATTAATTTTTTCCGTGGTGGAGGAAGTAATTCATGCCTTTGAGACAAGAGAGTTTAACTCACATGAGAGTCTTTCATCTGGTGCTATCCCTTATCAAGTATTTGAACGTCAGTATCCAGAGTTTTTACTGAAGGCTAATTTAGACAGTCTGTTAATGTCATGTAAAATTCTCATTGTTGAAAGGAGAAATAAATGGGAAGAGTTTGCTTTGTTTTCATTAACCTAGCGTAATTTTTTTTTTTTTTTTTTTCCAGAACAAACCCCACAGCCTTTGCTACTGCAGTCAACATTGGATCAATTCATACCATATAGAGGCTGGAAGCTTTATTTTTCTGAAGGTAGAGTTAAAAGTGCAAAAAGTACCATAAATTACATTTCCTTAACTTGTCTTTGGATGCTACATCTTGTATTACTATAATTCGAATTCCTGAATTAATATACCCATTAATATACGCATTAATTTTCATTCTTCCAAATAATGAAACCATGCTTATGTTAAAAAGCATTATTTTTAGGTTTTGTATCAGTCAGGGAAACAAAAGCCACACTAGATATTTCAAAAAAGGGAATTTAATACAAGGAGATGGGACTATAGATAGAAGACTGAAAGAGCAGAAAGGGAACATTGAGGTGAGCTCTCTGGAAGTAGCAGGAAATAGCAGCCCTTTGTATGGTTGAGGGTTACCAGTGGGCTGCAGATTTCAATCAAAGCATCGCAGAGCAGAAAATAAGCGCTAATAAGCAGCCCAGGTTTGTATAGAGACAGTTAAGGGATCTCCCTTTGATCAAGAATACCAGCCAGTATCATATATCTGTCCATATGGATGTGGGGAAGTGTCTTTTCTATGCTGTTACAGTATCTATATGTTTATTATATCTCTTATGAACTATAGGCTTTGTTTTAGCAGTATATATTTATATATATATATATCTGTGTCTCTTTCCCACTAGCCTGTAGTGCTTGCCCTGTACCAGCCACTTAGTATTTGTTTTGCAAATGAATAAAGCACTATACAGGGCCGGTGAGATGGCTCAGCGGCGTAGGCGCCTGCCTGGCAGGTGCGAGGGCCCGAGTTCGACTCCCGGAACCCACACACGAAGAAAGGGCCGGTGATATCGCTCAGCGGCACGGGCGCCTGCTGGCGCGCGAGGTCCTGAGGTCGACCCCCGGTACCCACACACACAAAAAAAAAAACACTATACAAAAACGTTGTTCAGTGCAACCTGTAAGGTGTTTATCCAAAAATGCTCTGTTCTTTTTGTGGCAAATGCTTGTGCTGCTGAAGGCTAAATCCTCAAATTAAAACCTATGAAGCAGACTAATGATTCATTAAAGTAAATTTATGGTTTTTACCACTGATGCTTATCCCATACATCTGATACAAAAAACCAGTAATGAATGGGTTAATGATAGCCGGGCAGGTGAACGCAACCTACTGCAACCTACTAGACAAGTATGCTTTGGGCCCAGTTGCCTGTAACTGTGGATTAGAATCATCACTACCTTAATGTTCACACATCTATTTTAGTTGCCCTAATAAAGGAGAAATGCATGTTTGTTTACAGTTTTTTGTAAATATAAATGCAGTGATCTATAACTTTCCACATTTTTTTGTTTCTGTGCAAATGTTTGTTAATCCAGCCCGTAGTTTTTTAACAGAAAAATGGAACATGTAATTGTTCTTTGTGTATAAGAGCTATTTTCCACAAAACTATATTTTTTCTTTTAGTTTAGTTTACTAGTACATGTATGTAGTACATAATGTTTACTTTCCTTGTGGGAAGTTGGTACATGTACATAATACTTCTTAATTCCTTTTTACATCCCCTTTCCCTTCCCTCCTTCTCCCCTCTACCCATCTCTTGATCCTTTTCCTTTTTTTTTCTTTGGTAATGTTTGTAGTACATAATGTTTATATTCCTTCCTACAAAAACTTTAGTCCCTTGAATTATCCTAAGATTATTTGTAAAAATTGAAATCCAGTGATTAAAAAGAAGCTAGTATTCTTCACAAGAAAGTCCATATTGGTTGTACTCTATTTTTTTCCTATTAAATAGATGAATGTGTTTCATAGATGATCTTTTGTTGCTTAAGGGAATTATTACCCCACCACCAAAAGTTGTATTAGTTCCCTCACAGTTAGCTCGAAACATTGTAAATGATCTTTGCACTGGTCCTAAAAATGGAGTTAAGAGGGACCTTGGGTTTGACCACTTGTTCTTCCATAGTGTTTCATTGGACCATTTCCCTGTGAGAAACCAATTTGAAAATATTATTGAACTTTTAAGATGTTAAGAAAAATAGCTTCACAGTTTTGAGTTCAGAGTCAAGCATCAGTCTGTGTCCAGATCTTGAAAGAATTTGACAGGTGGCAATTTGGACTGGTGCGACTTACTTTACAAAGATTGTCATTGTCTTGGCTGTGTTTCAGAATGAGTATTTAGTTCATGTGTCTGACTTTGGCATTATTATAATGTTTGTTTTAGGCCCATTATGTTAAGCTGCTTGTCTCTTTAAGCTTCTAAAACTCAATACAAATTTTCCCAGACAATAGGGCTTTTAGAGAGAGATCCTTCCCTGTCTGCATTTCAGAGTATGCAGACCTACAGTTTTTTTTTTTTTTTTTTTTTTTTTTTTTTTTGTGGGTACCGGGGGGTCGACCTCAGGACCTTGCGCGCCAGCAGGTGCCCGTGCCGCTGAGCGATATCACCGGCCCTTTTTTCGTATGTGGGTTCCGGGAGTCGAACTCGGGCTCTCGTGCTTGCTGGGCAGGCGCTTAAGCAGCTGAGCCATCTCACCGGCCCTTTTTTTTTTTTTTTTTTAACTAATTTTTATTTTTTCTTTTTGAGACAGGGTCTCGCTATATAGTTCAGTCTGGCTTGGACTTATTACATAGCCCAGGCTGGCCTCGAACTTATGGTGATCCTCCTGCCTCAGCTGCCTGAGTGCAGCCACCATACTGGCTTCCCCTAAACTTGTTTTAGAAGCTCAAGTATACATTCCCACCAATTTTTATCTAAATGTAATCAGAATACAAAGCGATTGGGAAAAAACATTTACCACACTTAAAGTGTTTTTTCTGTCTCATGAAATGCATGCTTGTACTTGTATGATTATTCATGCTAATGCCATGTTTATTGGATTAGTTTACAGTGATAACTCTCCTTTTATTGAGAAGATTCAAGCATTTGAAAAATTTTTCATAAGGCATATTGATTTATATGATAAGGTAAGATTCTCTACAACAAAGCTACCCACCCATCTTTATGTGTCACCTTATTTTTTTAATTTTATTTTATATTATTTTTTTCTTTATGTGGGTACCGGGAACTGAACTCAGGACCTCACGCTTGCCAGGCAGGCGCTTATGCCGCTGAGCTATATCACTGGCCCATGTGTCGCCTTATTGAACAGCATATTTGAGATGCTGGTGACCGTGATCAGGGGCAGGGAGTCTGCCTGCCTGTGGTCAGATCCTAACTCTGCCTCTTACGCCGAGCGCAGACTTGGTGCGTTACTTCTCTGTGCCTTAGTTTTCTTGTTTCGCACTCAGAGGCAACAGTATAAGTACCTACTTCAAAGCTTTGTTAAGAGGCACAAATAAATTAATACGTTTAAAATGTTAAAACCATGCCTGGCACAATACTTGTGCAGTGCTTACCATTATCACCATATATTATATGCCTTCTCAAAGGACGTAATCCAATGTTCATTTGTGATAATTGACTCAAAAGACAATTATCTTCCAACTTTCATAGGATGAAATAGAAAGAAAGGGAAGTATTTTGGTGGATTTTAAAGACCTGACAAAAGATGATGAAATAACTAACTTGATACCGGATATAGGAAATGAACTAAGGGATGCACCTGAGAAAACCTTGGCCTGCATGGGGCTGGCGGTACATCAGGTAAGTATTAATTTTGTGCAGACTTTCATCACATTTTTAAAGCAAGATTTCACAGTGCTGGTAGTTTCTTTAAGAAGATACTTAGCTTTCACAAACAGAACTGAAATTAAACCTCGTTCTTAAGGAAGTCTCGCAGGGAAGTTAAGACAAGGCATCCTAGCATTATCATTTAGGAATGTGGAACAAAAGACCAACCTTGGATCTAGGTTCTGCAGCATGAGGCAGATCACTTCCCTGAGTGTCCGTCTACAAAGGAGAAATAATACGTTCTGTGCCTGCCTGAGTTTTTCTCGCCGTCCGATGGTACAGTATGTGTGAACTTGACGTTTTAGGCTAGCAGACAGATTAGGGCTTCAAGGTGAAGAGTAGCAGATCTCAGGACAGGCACAGGTAAAGTGTTGTGTATGTGCGGAGGCGAAGGGAAGACTTAGCTGTTGGAGAAGAAGGGGGAAGCCCAAAGGAAGGCGTGGGGCTTACGTTAGGTCTGGAGGGGTAGGTAGGATTTGGTCACAGAGCAGGAGAGGTAAGGACATACAGGTGCAAGGGATGCTCATGACAACAAAGCTGGTGTACGCTGTTGGAAACCAGGAACCTGCCTGTCGTCTTCCTGCCACCCAGCTCATTGTCACCCCACAACCACATCCTCTCATTTCTCTTTCTAAAATGTTCCTTAGGTCCACCTGTTTTCCATCCTTAATTGCCTCTGTCTTAGGCTAAGGATTTATTATTGTCCCTGAACGATTGCCTTTGTTAAATATGAAACGTGTCGCTTCATTTCACTGCACGAAGCCCACATCATTTAGGTCACATCGAAAGCCTTCCATGACCTGACTCAGTTTCATCTCTCCACTCGTCCCCACGCGCTGACCCAACAAGACTGAGCTCCCCGCAGCAGTCTAAAGAGACGGTGCTCATGCTGTCCATTCACCCAGGAATTCCCTTCGTCTCACATAGCCAGATTCTTGTGGCCAAATGTAACTGTCTCTCTGTAAAATCTTTCTTATGACCCCTTTTCAAAACTCACATGGTATTTTGCCTTTAAATCTTTATGGCCCTTCTAACAAATATATATGCATCTTATTTTGCCTCATAGATTGTCAGTATACTGTTTTGTACACAAGTAGGTATTAAATATTAATTTAATGTCAACTGCCTAGGAAACTGGCTTGGGGTATTTTAAATATCATTTTTATTTTTTTCTATCTTGATTACTCAGTGAATATGGAGAAGTAGAAAAAAAAATTTTAATAGAATCCAGGGGGTAATGGCTTTGAGGGTGATATAAGGTCTTTTAATGTTAAGCTCATTTGGGACAAAAGGTGGCAGACAGGGATGTTGGAATTTTTAGTCCGGGGACAGCAAAACAATCCCAAGTAAAACAATCCATTGTAAAATAAGTGGTCATAATTGAATACCAGACTTTAGGGCCAATAGAGTCCTATTTACTTTCTGTTTCATTCTGAACTAAACTTCCGATTCTGTGCAAAAGAGTTCTGCTTAAAGAGAATATTTTTCATTTTTGAGTATCTGTTCTCTTCAGGTACTAACTAAGGACCTTGAAAGGCATGCCGCTGAATTGCAAGCCCAAGAAAGATTGGCTAGTGATGGAGAAACAATGGTAAATGTGCCGCACATTTATGCAAGGTAAGAAGCTTGCTGTTTTTTTTTTGGTTTTTTTTTTTTTTTTTTAATTTTAAAGAGAAGAAAATAGAACAAAATTCGAAACAACGTAATAGGAGGATAACAATGGTTAATACATTCCATATTGTTATCTTTAAATTAGTTACTCAGGGTACAAGTTATCAGCATTTGATTGTCTAAACAATATTTTTCCTTTTGAACACTTTCTTCCTGTTGCTGGTATTTTTTAGAATAGGGCATTAACAGCTGTTTAAGAATGAGAACCTCACCAGGGTGTGGTAGTGCATGCCCGTAATCCCAGAACTTGGGAGGCTGAGGCAGGAGGATTACTGCAAGTTTGAGGCCAGCCTGGGCTACATAATGAACTCAAGGCCAGCCTGAATTCTCAAAAAAAAAATGAACCTCAGGGTGGAGGTGATGGTGTACGCTTGTAATCCCAGTGGTCGGGAGGCTGAGGTAGGAAGATAACCACGAGTTCAAAGCCTGCCTGGGCTACATAGTAAGACTGTTATCTCAGGAAAAAGTACCTCATTTTATAGAAACCAGTAAACATGGTATGAATTTCTTGAAAATTTCATTGATCATCATATCTAAGTGAACACCCTAAAAATTATTCAAAGAGATGTTACTTTTTCTGCCAAGTTGATTTCCCAATGAAAATTTTTATAAACATTGGTTTTCGATATGTACTTACCACCACTTTGCTGTATAAATTTAATAATCCATGTAGTATACTAGTTTTGTTAAATTATTAGGTTTCTATTAGGTACAAGGGAATAAATGAAATTTAAAAAATTCATCTGTACCATATTTTAATATTTCAAATTCATTGAGATAAATAAGAAAATAAAACTCATCAGGGTTTATTTTTCTTTTTTAGAAAGATATTCTTTAAACGGAATTTTTTTTTTTTTTTTTTTTTTTGAATGTGGGTACCGGGAGTTGACCTCAGGGCCTCGCTCTTGCCAGCAAGCACTTGTGCCGCTGAGCGATATCACCGGCCCTTTTTTTCCTTTATGTGGGTTCCAGGAGTCGAACTCAGGACCTCGTGCTTGCCAGGCAGGCGCGTATGCCGCTGAGCCATCTCACCGGCCCTAAACGGAATTCTTCAAACAGAAGTTAGAAAACCAGAAGTTGTTGAATCTGTAGATTTCTTCTTGGCATTTTTTTTTTTTTTTTCTTTTTTCTCTAGATAGCAGTGTATGGATTTAAAAAAAAAAAAAAAGTGAAGATTTAGTTGTGTTTTGTTTTGTTTTGTTTGAGACAGAATCTCACTCTGTGGTTCAAACTGGCCTTGCACTTACTACGTAGCCCAGGTTGACCTCAAACTCACAGTGCTCCTCCTGCCTCAGCTTCCCAAGGACAGTTACAGGCGTGTTGGGATTACAGGTGTGCACCACCATGCCTGGTACAGAAGATTTAGTTTTGTATTTCTGTTTATTTCTTTCTTAGAATAATTTACTTCTTGTAAGATTTCTTTCTTTCTTTTTTTTTTTTAAGAGAAAAAAATAGAACAAAATTTCAAAACAAGATAATAGGAGTGTAACAATGGTTAATACATTGCATATTGTTATCTTTAAATTAGTTACTCAGGGTACAAGATATCGGCATTCGATTGTCCAGACAATATTAGCACAAACCTTTGTTTTCAATGAACTAAGAGAAATTAATAGTATAACTATCTTAACTATCTTTTTATATATATATATATATATATATATATATATATATATATATTTTTTTTTTTTTTTTTTTTTTTTTTTTTTTGCTTTCCCCTTCCTTCTTTTCTCCATTTCCCCATCCCACTTTCTCTCTCCTTTTGAGGTTTCTTCCCATTTTACAATATCTCTTGTACATTTTGGATCTTATTTACTCTTTTGGCTTCTCACACTAGGGAGACAATACGATGTTTACACATGTGCATCTGGTTTATTTCACTTATGAGTATGGTCTTGAGTTGCATCCATTTACCTATAAAAGTTTCCAGTTTATCCTTTGTGGCTGAGTAGTACTCCATTGTATAAAAATACCACATCTTTTTTATCCATTCCTTGTTTGATGGGCATTTGGGTTGTTTCCAAGACCTGGCTATTACAAATTGTGCTGCTATAAACATGGGTGCACATACATTGCTGTGGTGCGATGTTTTTAATTCTTCTGGGAAGATAACAGGAAGGGGAATAGTTGGGTCAAATGGGACCTCCAACCCTAGTTTTCTGAGGAATCTCCACACTGATTTCCACAGTGGCTGCACCAGTCGACACTCCCACCAACAGTGGAGAATGGTTCCCTTTTTCACCACAGCCCCTCCAGCATTTGTTATTGGTTGATTTCTTGATAATAGCCGTTCTGGGGTGAGATGGAATCTCAGTGTTGTTTTAATTTGCATCTCTGGAATGACCAGTGATGTTGAACATTTTTTCGTATATTTATTTGCTGTTTGTATTTCTACATTTGAGAAGTATGTATTCATCTCAGATGCCCATTTTTGGAGTGGGTCTTTAAATTTGGGAGGTCTGATTTTTTTGAGTTCTTTGTATGTTCTCGATAGTAATCTTTTGTCTGAGGAACAGCTGGCAAACATTTTTCCCACATTGTGGGTTGTCTCTTCACTCTGTTGGTTTCTCTTGCTGTGCAAAAGCTTATTGTTTTTATTTTTTGTGGGTACCGGGGGTCGACCTCAGGACCTTGTGCTTGCCAGGCATGCACTTGTGCCGCTGAGCCATCTCACCGGCCCCGCAAAAGCTTTTTAATAAGATGAGATCCCAGTTGTTGATTCTTTGTGATAGTTCCTGTGTGTTGGGGTTTTATTCATAAACTCTTTGCCTACACCAATGTCTTAAAGAGTTTTACCTATTCTATCTTCCAGCAGCTTTAGTGTTTCTATTTTAGTATTTAGATCTTTGATCCATTTCAAATTTAATTTAGTGCATGGTGAAAGATATGGGTCCAATTTTAATCTTCAGCATGTGCAGAGCCAGTTTTTCCAGCACCATTTATTAAAGAGGCTGTTTTTCTTCCAGTGATGAGATTTCTGATATATGACAGGACAGTATGGTTTGGTAATTTGTAGTTCCTCCTAAAAGGAATGTCTGTGAAAATACAGACATCCCAACTGTAGATTTATAGGTGTTCCTCTTTTATTTGTAGGGTATACAACTATGAGCCCTTGACACACCTGAAGAATGTTCGGGCAAATTACTATGGAAAGTACATTACTCTGCGGGGGACAGTGGTTCGTGTCAGTAACATAAAGCCGCTCTGCATCAAGATGGCTTTTCTCTGTGCTGCTTGTGGAGAGGTTCAGAGCCTCTCTCTTCCAGATGGAAAATACAGTCTTCCCACAAAGGTGATGGGCTCCTTAACTGCTTCTTTATCTTGGTAAAAAGGCAAATCAGTTCGTTGAAATATTTCCCAGTGTTTCTGAACAGAGTTTATTTTATATTTTTTAATTTTTATTTATTTATTTTTTTATTTATTTTTTTTGTGGGTACCGGGGGGTCGACCTCAGGACCTCACGCGCCAGCAGGCACCCGTGCCGCTGAGCGATATCACCGGCCCCTTTTTCGTATGTGGGATCCGGGAGTCGAACTCGGGCCCTCGCG
The DNA here is from genome assembly GCA_028451465.1 of Erethizon dorsatum. NCBI lineage: Eukaryota > Metazoa > Chordata > Mammalia > Rodentia > Erethizontidae > Erethizon > Erethizon dorsatum. The sequence goes on along the minus strand of CM051841.1, from coordinate 15,175,353 downwards.
CTTGCCGGGCAGGCGCTTAAGCCACTGAGCCATCTCACCGGCCCCTTAATTTTTATTTTAAAGAGAAAAAAATAGAACAAAATTTCAAAATGACATAATAGGAAGGTAATAATGGTTAATACATTAGATATTGTTATCTTTAAATTAGTTACTCAGGGTACAAGATATCAGCATTCAGTTGTCCAAACAATATTAGCACAAACCTTTCTTCTCAATGAACTAAGCAAAATTAGTAGTGTATCTATCTTAATTATCTTATATATGTATAATTTTTTTTCTTTTTCCTTCTTTCTTTTCCCCATTGCCCCATCCCAGTTTCTCTTTCCTTTTGACCAGTTTCTTCCTATTTTACCATATCTATTGTACCTTTTGGATCTTATTTACTCTTTCAGTTTCTCACACTAGGGAGACAATACGATGTTTACACATGTGTGTCCGGTTTATTGTACCTTTTGGATCTTATTTACTCTTTCAGTTTCTCACACTAGGGAGACAATACGATGTTTACACATGTGTGTCTGGTTTATTTCACTTATGAGTATTTTCTCCAGTTGTATCCATTTACCTATAAAAGTCTCCAGTTTATCCTTCTTTATGGCTGAATAGTACTCCATTGTATAAAAAGACCACATCTTCTTTATCCATTCCTCAGTTGACGGGCATTTGGGTTGTTTCCAAGATCTGGCTATTACAAATTGTGCTGCTATAAACATGGGTGCACATATATCGCTGTGGTATGATGTTTTTAATGGGAAGATACCCAAAAGGGGAATAGCTGGGTCAAATGGGACCTCCAATCCTAGTTTTTGAGGAATCTCCACACTGATTTCCACAGTGGTTGCACCAGTCTACACTCCCACCAACAGTGGAGAAGGGTTCCTTTTTCCCCACAGCCCCTCCAGCCTTTGTTATTAGTTGATTTCTTGATAATAGCCATTCTTTCTGGGGTGAGGTGGAATCTCAGTGTTGTTTTAATTTGCATCTCTTGAATGACCAGTGATGTTGCACATTTTTTTGTATATTTATTTGCCATTTGTATTTCTTCATCTGAGAAGTGTGTATTCATCTCAGATGCCCATTTTTGGAATGGGTCTTTAAATCTGGGAGGTCTGATTTTTTTGAGTTCTTTGTATGTTCTCCATAGTAATCCTTCGTCTGAGGAACAGCTGGCAAACATTTTTCCCACTTTGTGGGTTGTCTCTTCACTCTGTTGGTGGTTTCTCTTGCTGTGCAAAAGCTTTTTAATAAGATGAGATCCCAGTTGTTGATTCTTTGTGATAGTTCCTATGCAGTTGAGTTTTTATTCATAAAGTCTTTGCCTACACCAATGTCTTCAAGGGTTTTACCTATCCTACCTTCCAGCAGATTTAATGTTTCTGTTTTAATATTTAGATCTCTGATCCATTTTGAATTTAGTTTAGTGCATGGTGAAAGATATGGGTCTAGTTTTAATCTTCGGCATGTGCAGAGCCAGTTTTTCCAGCACCATTTATGAAAGAGGCTATCTTTCTTCCAGTGGTTGTGTTTGGCACCTTTGTCAAAGATAAGGTGGCTGAGTGTGTCTGGAGTCGTTTCTGCATCTTCTAATCTGTCCCACTGAACAGAGTTTAGTTTTGTTTTTTAAATTGTGAAATACTTTAGGGTCTAGGAAATACAGATGTGAAACATTGTTCTATCGACCACCTGGAATTAGTGCTTTCCGGCTCCAGAGGCGCTTTTACGGATACAAAGCACTGGCCTCTCCTTAGTGCTTTGCCGGCGCCGCTCCCAGAGACGATCGCTGTCTTCAAGTTAGCCTCAGCCTTCCCGTGGGGGTTTGTGTGTCTCACTCAGTAGGTGGTGCACATCAAGTTTTCTTAGTGTATTCTCTTCTTTTTATTGACCTTTTTATTTTTGAACCCTGAATTTTGTTTTTGTTTTTGTTTTTTCCTTTATGTGGGTACCGGGAACTGAACGCTTGCCAGGCAAGCTTATGCCACTGAGCTATATCACCGGCCCTAAACCCTGAATTTTAAAGCTAAAAAAGTTCAGAGGATAATATAACTAATATCTACGTAGTCACCATTTGACTGGCAATATTAAATTTTGTTATTTTAGCTTAATTTTTTTTAACAAAAAGTATAAAGTATTATGCTTGAGTCTTTCTGTTCCCTTCTGCAGTTCCATTCCCTTTGTTCTTTCCCCAGTGGCAACCACTACTTTAAAGTTAGCATGTGTTAAGTCTACATCTTTATTCTTTTTTTTTTTTTTTTTTTTTTGTGGGTACCGGGGGTCAACCTCAGGACCTCACGTGCCAACAGGCGCCCGTGCCGCTGAGTGATATCACCGGCCCCTTTTTCGTATGTGGGTTCCGGGAGTCGAACTCGGGCCCTCGCGCTTGCCGGGCAGGCGCTTAAGCCACTGAGCCATCTCACTGGCCCCTAGTTTATTGGTTTCTTGACAGGAGTTCTTTTTATATGCTAGGTACTAACTCACTGTTGGTTTTATCTATTATAGATATTTTCTCCTGGCCTTTAAGTTTGTCTTTTAGCTTTGTGGCATTTTTTTGTTCTACAGTTTTACATTCTGACATGGTCAAATTGATTGGTCTTTTGCTCATAACTTAAGCTGTATTGCCTATGTAAGAAGCCCTTCCTTACCTGAGCATTATAAACATTTCCCATATTTTCCTCCTTTTTTTTTTTTTTTCTTTTTTGGTTTTTTGAGACAGGTCTTGCTATGTGGTTGAGGCTGGCCTTGAACTTCTTGAACTCACTGGGTAGCCCAGGTTGGCCTTGAACTCACAGCGATCTTCCTGCATCAGCCTCCTGAGTACTGGAACTGCAGGGGTGTACCACCATGCCCAGCTTCCTCATTTTTTTCTAATATTTAGATCCTTCATCCATCTGGCATTTAATTTCGTGAATTGAGTAAAACTAAGGGTGTAATTTTGAGGTGAACGGCCATTTGTTGTCTTGCTACCGTCTGCTTATTGTCTCTAATGCGGTGAGCCTCCTCTGCAGCCCACGGCACTCTTCCACGTGAGTCTGCTTATTTCTGCTTGTTGCTCCTGTACCGGCTCCACGACATCTTATTCATGTTCATCTTAGTAAAACTTTTTGATAAGACAAGAGGATTTGCCTAACTTTATTCTTTTCTAGAGTTTGGCTTTGCTCTGTTTGTATTTTGATAAACTGCAATATTTGTTAAATTTTCACTCTTGTAAGGGGTTCAGTCTTCAGTGAAGTGAATAATTACTTAAAGAATTTGAAAATGGAAATACATGATGTTTATGCTTGAAATTCCCAGGGCTGTTTTTCTTACAGGAAGAACAAGGTGTGTTAGATTGAGCAATTTGTTATAAATAATCAATGGTATCAATAAGTAGGTGTCATCTATTATTCGTCTCAGCCTATTTGTTTGCATACATTTTTGCCCTTTGCTGAAGCGGGGAGTAACTGTGACTCGGACGATGAGTGCCGTAGGAAGAGATCCTACGTGTGCGGATTAAAGGGGTCGGAGAGATGGTTGCTCCATGTGATCGCTGTGCTGGTCACATGGCCGCAGAACGAGTCACCCTAAACTTGGTGGATCAAAATAATCTGATTTCTGTGGGTTGGGAATTTTTAAGAACTACTCACCTGGGTAGTTCTGCTCGGGTATCTGTGGAGTTGTAGTCAGAGGTGGTGGTAGAGCTGGTACAGCAAGGGGGTCGGGGCTGGCCAGGCACCTCCGTCTTCTCTGTCGGCCCCTCGGATGGTCCGGCTTTGGCTTTGCAGTACCGTATAGCAGCTTGGAGCACTCGGTCTGCTCCTGGGGCTGCTGACAGCTACAGGGCGAGGAGGTCCACTCGACAGGCTTTGCCTCTTCTAAGCTAGACTTGAGAAAGCCGGGCAGCGTCGCGTCTGTTACATTCTGATGATCACAGATAGAGTCCCAAGCCTGGCCAGATGCTTGCAAAGGGAATTAGACACTTAATGGGGGAGTGGCAAAGTTCTAGAAAGGTTCGAGGAGAAATGTTGCAATCTTATTTGGGAAATAGCAGCGGACTCACGGGCATGGAGTACGTGGCGCGAGAGGCAGCGAGGAGCCTTGCAGCCCAGAGCAGGAAGTGAGGGGGGCCTACTGGAAAGGCGCTTTGAAGCAAATGACATCAAGTTGTCGCAGGAGGAAATGAATGGAAAGGCATCACAGCTCTCAGTGGGTTTACTTGAATGAAATGCTGTCTCTTGAATTTTCCTGAGATGTGACTGTCCCTGCGCATTGCTCTCCTTGCAGTGTCCCGTGCCTGCCTGTCGTGGGAAGTCGTTCACCCCTCTCCGCAGCTCTCCCCTCACAGTGACCATGGACTGGCAGTCGATCAAGTAAGCAACAGACTTTAAATGAAGGGCAGGGTTTAGGGTGTCTCCTAGTGCTGAGCCAGGCTGTAACTTTACTCTAAGCAGGGGTGCGGTGTATAGTAGGTATATTTGATGGGGAGTTTATGTGTTGAAATAACTGTCTTTACCTGAAGATTGATCGATCAGATTTCGGAAAGAATGCAAAGATTTTGTCCTGTGGCTATTGAGAAATACTTCATTTTAAGTCTTAGTTATGTGATTCATCAAACTGCACGTAGATGATAAATGAAGCTGCATGGTTCATTTCATCGTGAGCGTCATGGAAGGAGCATTAAGGTTTCCAGGTGAAGGAGCCCTTGAATCGGGCCTGTTTCCTTTCATTCTCTCACTGTCCTCTAGGCATTGTATACTGTTTGCTATAGGCTTTTTTTAAGTTAAGCTTTTGATTTTTGCTGCCATGTAAATCTATAATTTTACTGTATTATGTGGTGATTTTGGTTTTTTTGCAAGTCAGGTCATTTTCTCTCTACTTTTCACCCAGTAAATAATTCTATTTTTGCCTAGCCATAGGGCCATAACTCATCCCTAAATATAAAATAACAGGTAGTTTTTTTTAAATCAGAGTGCTCTCTGGGATCCTAAAACACTAAGAGCCTAGAGAAGAGATGAAGTGGTTTGGTACCAAGCCCTGTCCTAGGTCCAACCCTCCTTCCCAATAAGACCAGCATATTTAATAAACATCTGTGTAAGACTCCCGAGTTTGATTGTGTGCCCTCTGAGTAGTAGAGACTGATTTCCAGCCAGGCCTATGGTTCTTTTACCACTGGGGGGATGAGGGCATGAGAGGTTCTATAAAATTCACAGAATGGCAAATGTAGACAAGACCTAAAGTGATTTAACTATATAAACAGAACCTCTTTGATTTCAAGTTCAAACAGCAAACAAGAAAATAGACAAATATTTTAATCGGATTTGAATGACCTCCTGATGTTGGGAAATCAAACACAGTGGTAGACAGTTGAAAACAGACTATTTAAATCCTTTTTTTCAGCTAGGCATGGTGGTACATATGTATGTAATTCCAGCTATTCTGGGAGGCTGAGACAGGAGGATCACAAATTTGAGGCCAATCTTGCAAATTTGTAACACCTTATCTCAAAATAAAATTTAAAGAAGGGTTGGGATATAGCTCAGTGGTAGAGCACTTCCCAGTATTACAAAAAAAAGAAACAATTTAAAAAACCCTTTTCTTGAGTCTTTAAAAGCATGGTTTTGCCCAAATTAATTTTAAAATGAGGTATAGTAAAACTTATCTAGACAGCCAGGTACAGTGGCACATGCCTGTAATCCCAGCTTTTGGGAGGCTGAGGCAAGAAGATTGTCACTAGTTCAAGGCCAGCCTGGGCTACACAGTGAGTTCAGGGGCAGCCTAAACTGCATAGTGAGACCCTGCCTCAAAAAAACAAAAAAAGACAGTACTAGCTTATGTAATTGATTTACTCTACAGATAGCGACTGTTTGCCTTAGAAGAAAAGTTTCCTTTCTGCCACATAGAGCTAATTCAATTTCTATTTTTTTTCTGAGGCTTAGGTTGGGATGGCCCCATGGGTATTAAGTTATTGTTTCCCAGCTAACGCATTGAACACGCGTGTGCATCAAGGGGGCGGCCTTGTAACGTGTATCAAAGCCTCACAGTTGCCGCAGACCCTGTTCTTAAAAGTTCGGCTGCTGACAGCCGTCACGGCGTGTGGAAATAGTTCGCTGGCAGTACGTTTTCACAGTGTGGATAAAACACTGGGAGCAGGTACACAGCTGAAGAAAATTAAAAGGAAGATGGTGAAGTGGTTATAGTGTAACCATTGCGAGTGGTGAGGTAGGAAAATATTTTTCAGTGAAGCCAAAATTCGTTGATAGTGTTTTCTGAGATAGAGCAGGTCCCACAGAGTTAACTGCTGCACTTCCTGGCTCCTGGCTTTATCCTACTGTTGTTTTTTTTTTGAGACAGGGTCTCACTATGCAGCTCAGGCTGCTCTTGAACGCACTGTGTAGCCCAGGCTCACCTCGAACTCTGGGCCATCCTGCTTCACCCTCCTGAGTGCGCCGCCCACGCCCGAATCAGTTGTTCTCTGACCTGCAGCCCTGCTTTATCCTGGGATTTTCCTTGTCACACTGTTAGCATCAGGCCCCCATTTACTTGAATGTTGTCTTCTATAATTTTATTTTTCTAGTGAAATTCTCATGAAATTTTCAGCAAGTTTACACAGGAGGTAAAACATTCTGAGTCCTTGCATGTCTGTAAATGCCTTTGTTTGGATCTTAGCCTGGGTAAGAGCTCGCCTGGCTACCGAAGTTGGTTTTGTTAATGTTTTCCCTGCCATGATGAGGGGTGTGATGCTTGTCCGATTCCGTCCCTCTGGGGGAACGGGACTTCCCTCTTCGTTGTCTCTGTATCCACGATGTTCTGAATCAGGGAGGAGGGTCTGTCTGGTTTGTCCTCATCTCTGACACGGACAGACCTTTGTCTTCGAGTCGTCTCCCTGTACAATACCTGCCTTCTCTTCATGGGCTTCCTACCAGCTACATCCTTTGGCTTGTTCCCTTGTCTAAACTTTCGCCTACCCTTTAATTTTCTTTGTGCTGTTTTTTAAATTTCTTTGGCTTTTTCTTATATCTGTTCTGTACATGTTTGATTTTTATGTACATACTTTTAGTTTTCCTGATCTCACAATTGTTTTCCCATAGTCCCTTTCTTACAGCAGCTAATTTTTGTTTTTCAGGTAGCAACATTTTCTCAAAACTATGAAGCGGGATTTTGTTTTTGTTTTTGTTTTTTATGTTCTTCCTGAATTATTGCCATTTCATTCTCAAATATCTGATGAGAAATTACTTGGAGTAGGTAGGACTGGTTTCATTTTTGTTGTTTTTTGTTTCTGTTTTTTTTTGTTGTTGTTGTTGTTTTTTGGAGATAGAATCTCTCTACATAGTTCAGGCTGAACTTACTATGTAGCCCAGGCTGACCTCAAACTTGTGGCAATCCTCCTGCCTCAGCCTCCTGAGTGCTGGGATTACAGGTGGGCACTACAATGCCCAGCAATCATTTGCTATTTTATAGGTAGGCATTTTTTTGTCACAAGGCCCTGAATAAGTAGGAGTCTTGACTATTACGAATGTGGGGTTTGTTGTTTTTGTTTTTTTGAGATAGGCTCTTGCTATGTATTTCAGGCTGGCCTTGAACTTGCAGTGATCCTCCTGCCTCTGCCTCCTGAGTGCTAGGATTATGGGTGTGCACCACTGTGTTTTATGAATGTGTTTTTTAGTTGGTTTGACCTTCTCAAATGCCATAATGAGGGGCTTTTTTCTGGAGCTCTGATGGCTTCACTGGACACCTTACCCGCCCTCACAGAGGAAATGCGTGCGTTCCTGTACAGCATTGCTCTAGGTTTCCAGGTGGTGAAGTCCTCGTTCTTTCCCTCCATGGCTGTCCACCCACCTTCCAAGAAGACTCTGAGCCACTGTTGTCTCCCGCCGGTCACTCCGATCCCTTCCCGTGCCTCCCTCCAGTGCCGGGGCTTCTCCAGGGCTCTGCTGAGAGCACGCGCTCCCACTTCTCTTTGCTCCTATACTTTTTGCCTGTGTGTGTTCTGGGCTTCATTTCCTTTCATCCATCACTGTTCCCCATTTGCTGTTGTCAGAAAAGTGACTGCTGTGGTACTGGCTTTGCTGAGGACTTCTCTGTGTCCCCAGAACTTCTCTTTACCCTTCAAGTGCTCATTTTGTGGACCTGTGGAGGGAAGCGAGGCAAATGCCCTGTTTGTCTGCCACGCTGAAGTAATGGTAGATTCACCACCGAACTCTTCTTTAAAGCTGATCTGGGGCCGGTGAGATGGCTCAGCGGCGTAAGCGCCTGCCTGGCAAGCGTGAGGGCCCGAGTTCAACTCCCGGTACCCACATATGAGAAAAGGACCGGTGATATTGCTCACTGGCACGGGTGCCTGCTGGCGTGCAAGGTCCTGAGGTCGACCCCCGGTACCCACAAAAAAAAAAAAAAAAAAAAAATGCTGATCTGGCCTGCTCAGCGCCATGTGGACCCTGAACAGTTAATGTTTTGAGGAAACAACTGAGTGTGTGTGTATTCTAACTGAAAGCTGTCAAACGTTTAGAATCCAGGAGCTCATGTCTGATACTCAGCGAGAAGCAGGTCGGATTCCACGAACAATCGAATGTGAGCTTCTTCATGACCTCGTGGACAGCTGTGTCCCGGGAGACACCGTGACCATTACCGGAATTGTCAAAGTCTCAAATGCTGAAGAAGGTATAGGCAACTTTTTCCTGGTTACGATTGTCTCTCAATAATGGTTAGTCAGCAATCGTCTTTTCACTTTATAAGCTACTTCTGAATCTCAAATAATGCAGGGATTTCCATTTATAGCTGACTGTGACTCTCTTTAATATCCTAGTTGAGTCATTGCAGGGAAAATGAAAATACTAATACTGTATCTAATACTTTGAATTTATAGGATCACGAAATAAGAATGACAAGTGCATGTTCCTTCTGTACATTGAAGCAAATTCTGTTAGCAATAGCAAAGGTCAGAAAACAGAGACTTCTGAGGATGGCTGCAAGCATGGAGCATTGATGGAGTTCTCCCTTAAGGACTTCTATGCCATCCAGGAGATTCAAGCTGAGGAAAACCTGTTTAAACTCATCGTCAAGTACGTACGAAGCTCTGAGATTGCACTGCCTGTGTGCACGTCAGGAGCTCTTGGCCTCGGGTAGCAAAACCTAGTCAAAATGATCAGCCAGCTAGAGACCCCGCGTCCGGATCAGCGCACCGCCCACTCTGGCATGGCCTGCGGATTAAGAATGGTTTGGATTTTTTTTTTTTTTTTTTTTTTTTGTGGGTACCGGGGGGTCGACTTCAGGACCTCGCATGCCAGCAGGCGCCCGTGCCGCTGAGCGATATCACCGGCCCTTTTATCGTATGTGGGTTCCGGGAGTTGAACTCAGGACCTTGCGCTTGCCAGGCAGGCGCTTATGCCGCTGAGCCATCTCAGCGGCCCGGATATTTTTAATGTTTGGAAAAAATTAAGAGTATTCCATGACACGTGAAGTAATAAGAAATTCAGGTATCAGTGTCCATAAAGAAGGTTTTACTGCAACACAGCCACACGCATTCATTTATGTAATGTCTTTGGGCTTCTCTAGTGCCATGCTGGCGGGGGTGAGTAGTTGGAACAGAGAACATATATGTGACTCATAGATATTTTGTTCGAGTCCTTTACAGAAAAAACTGGCTAATCTCTAGTTTCAATAACAAATACAGTATTTACTGTCTCACACAGAAGTTAATTATTCAGCCTAACTCAGAAAGTTGGTCTGAAGGTTAAGTGGGATTTTGTAATATACTTATCATAATTAACACAGCATTCTAGTATTTTTTGATATTTTTGACAGTCTTTTGAATAACTTTGGAGAGGGGAAAAATAAGAATGAATAATAGAGGAACCTAAGAGAGGTAAAGAACTGAGAAGATTTTGAAATGTATTTTATTGGGAAAATTGACCATGTTGTAAGGTTCTTTTCACCTAGGCTCTGGACTCCAGGAGAATTTGATGTACTTTCTTTCTGCCTTTGGGATGTTAATTTGCCAACTGAGGAAATACTGAGTTCCTCAGGGGTTCTTTGTCCTTAGACTGCAGAGGCTTCCTTCTAAATAGCCTTCCAGCCCCCCTGGGGGAAGGGAAGGGAGCTCTGACCTAGGGGCTGGGCCCATGTGGTGCATGCTGCTTGGGCGCAGGCCTGCAGCCAGGGAGCAGCCTAGCCGAGGGTGCGGACACCTATGTGACTGGGGCTTCTTACTGGTTATAAACTGAAACTGAACATCTTCAGTGGTTCTTCTTCTGCCATGTTCATAGAAGATTAGTATGGAAAATGTGGGTTTTCTTTGCACAGTTTGCTTTTTTTTCCTTTTGTGATTTCTGTGAGGAACGGTGCGAGGCAGAGACCAGCTGAGACCACCAGGCTTGTGTAAAGGCAACAGGGCGTGGAGTTCATTGTGCCTGGGTGCAGGCAGACAGAGGGCGAAAAGGCCATCTGTGGGGAGCAAAGAGAAGCGGGCTTTTTTATAGGGCTTGAAAGAAGGCAAGGGACATTAGGCAGGAAGATCTTAGTAAATATCAGTGGTCAAAGTTCTCTGGATGTCTCGTGCCTCAGTGGCCAAACTCATTGAGGCATCCAATTAAATGTCTGGGCGTCTTCAGATGTCCCCGTGCTTTCTTTTATCTCTTTTATGACATCCTGTGTTTGCTGAGGGCAGTTCTGATGCTGAGCTGAGAACAGGGCCTCTGCTGGCAGATGAGTTGGGTACTGGGAGAGTCATTCCCGAATCGAGCCTGACAATTTCACCATCAAAACTAGCATTTCTCATGGTCTTCCATTTACCGATCTAGCAGATTGACAAACTAGACCAACTGCCTTTTTTGTAAATAAAGTTTCAGAACACAGCCCCACTTAGTTTGTTTATATATTGTCAGTGGTTGTTTTCACACTGCAAGTTGAATAGTTGCAACTAAGACAGTATAGGCTGCAAAGCTGAAAATACTTCCCTGGCTCTTTAAGAAAAATTTTGTTAGCCAGGCATAGTGGTGCACAACTGTAATCCCAGCACTCTAAGAGGCTGAAGCAGGAAGGCTTGCAAATTCAAGCCCAGCTTGCACAATTTAGTGACTTAGACCTTGTCCAAAAATAAAAATAAGAAAAGGGCTGGGGATCTAGCACATCGTGAAGCCCCTAGGTTCAATCTCCAGTAAAAAATAGATCTACAGGGCCAGTGAGATGGCTCAGTGGCGTAAGCGCCTGCCTTGCAAGCACAAGGGCCCGAGTTCGACTCCCGGATCCCACATACGAAAAAGGGGCCGGTGATATCGCTCAGCAGCACGGGTGCCTGTTGGTGCACAAGGTCCTGAGGTCGACCCCCCGGTACCCACAAAAAAAAAAAAAAAAAACAGATCTACATAAAAAAGGAGGGAAAGGCTGGGCATTTGGCACACGCCTGTAGTCCCAGCACTCAGGAGGCTTGGGCAGGAGGATTGCCGCAAGTTCGAGGCCAGCCTGGGCTACATAGTGAGTTCAAAATCAGCCTGAACTGCATAGCTCAACCCTGTCTCTGAAAAAAAAAAATAAATAAATAAATAAATGGAGGGAGGGAGGGAGGAAGAAAGATTTTGACTTATGCCAGATAACATGGAAGACTCTAAGAGGGGAATGGAATTGATAGTGGAAAGTTACATGTTCCAGTTGAGATTCCTCTGAATTGATTGGGTGAAGACCGTCTGTGCGGGAGGTGAGCCCAGAACCAACAGTAGAGGAAGAGGGAGGATACAGAGCAGGGACGGCAGGCGGTGTGCGGTGCCCGAGTGAGCAGCTCACCACTAGCATCCAGGGCGTAATCACTCAGGGGACTCTGGATTGCTGCCTGTGTAAAATTAGCTTCAGTATTTGTTCTTATAAGGGCCTCGATTTGAGGCTGCTTCCAGGATGTAAAAAGCCCCAGCGCTGATGGTTGGCCCATCCTGCCTGTTGCGGACGTTTCCGTGGCCACAGAAAGCCTCTGCAGACAGCTGCGGGTGAAAACCAGCAGTGATCAGCAGAAGCACGCTGCGCAGGGAGTGCCCGGGGCCATGGGTGAGACAGCAGCCGCTTCTGTGTTTATTTATTTTTACACACACACATTTTTAGATAAGCTTTCACTGTGTAGTTCAGGCTGACTTTGAACTCACTGTGGAGCCCAGGTTGTTCTCGAACTTGCAGTGATCTTCCTGCCTCAGCCTCCTGAGTGCTAGGATCACAGGCATGTGCCTCCACGCCCAGCTTGTTTGTGTATGTTAAAAGGGGATAACGATCCATATCTTATTCCTGATTACTCTTCCACTCTATTTTTATTTGTTCCTTGTTTATAAAGTGAATATATGTAAATATACTTCTTTATTCTATATTCATATTATCTAATCTGGTCCTTTCAGAACTCAACTAGAAAAAGTGAGGTTTTATTCCCTTTTAACATATTTTATTGAGTTCACTCCTTGGTGGTTTTCTTTCCATCTAAAGATCTAGACATGTCCGAAGGTGTCTCTTCACGTACAGTACAGTGCCTTGTGCCCTGAAGCTGTCATTGTGGTGCGTCTCACTGACTGACTGACTGACTGGGGTCCTGGGAATTGAACTGCTGTGGGCCTGCAGGCACCCGCCGTCATGCCCGGTTGTGTGTATTAGAGGTCTGCCGGGTCTGACCGGCAGCAGAGCAGCAGTGTATTTGGTGACTTTAAATGCTCTGCAAGTATCCCATCTCCCTTACACAGACAGCGTTTAATGTGTTCATCCTCTTATAGATTAACCAGGAATTTTTTAGGAATTTACTATAAAAATAAAATTTCTTGAGTTATTTGAGGGGATAAAAATTTTTCTATATTTGTTTGTATTGTTCAATAAAACAACTTGTAATTTCCTAATGGATCAGTGAAGTATATGTTAGAATTTAGAAGTTGTATTCTGTTTTTCAGCTCGCTTTGCCCTGTGATTTTCGGTCATGAAGTAAGTATTTCATCTTCACTCAAAAATATATAAAGTCAGCAAAAATAATACTTCATAAAAATAGCTAATTTCTGGGAGCCAGTTATTCATATTTTAATATGAATCTTTATTCTTCATAAACTAATGCGGTTGCTGCGTGTGGTGGCGCACGCCTGTAATCTCAGCATGCAAGAAGCTGAGGCAGGGGAGTGCTGTGAATTTGAGCCTAGCCTGGGCTACATAGTGAGTTCAAGAGCAGCCTGAAACACATACAAGAACTTGTCTCAAAAAAAAAAAAACAAGTAACAAAAACTTGAAAGCGTGTAATATCATGGAGGAATCTTAGAAATTACTAAAGCCTATTCTGCAAGGAATAAGTCAGTTTCCCAAAATCGAGAAGCATCTGCTGGTTCCTGCTTAGTCACCTTAAGAGGAGCTCATTCCTACGAAGGGAGCTTTATCTTGCAAAGGGCTGCAGTTTGCTTCCTGCATCACTAATTTTTTCTTGGTTGTTATGTAGTTCAGACTGGCTTCAACTAACAGTGATCCTCTTGCCTCAGCCTCTCAAATACAGGCGTGTAGCACCGTGCCTGGCTTTTTAATGATATGTGTTATAGAAGTTTATGTTTCTATAATTTTGTTATAAAAAATTAAAATTTTAGTCAGGCTTAAACATTATATCCCCAAACAAATCAGTGTTGTAAAACATAGAATCAAAAATACTATGCTCCTTTTGCTTGTCATCTTTATATTTTTCTTTGTTTTTTTTTCCTTCTCCCACTTGAGCTTGTTAAAGCAGGTTTGGCATTAGCACTCTTTGGAGGTAGCCAGAAATACGCAGATGACAAAAACAGAATTCCAATTCGAGGGGACCCACATGTCCTTGTTGTTGGAGATCCAGGCTTGGGAAAGAGTCAGATGCTGCAGGTAGGAAGTCAGTACTTCAGTATTTGACCTTTTGCCTATAAAACATGCACAGCTGGCGAGTGAACTTTCTCAAAGCATGGACCGTTTGTGTTCTGGAGGATCCAGGTTGTCCGGTGGTGTGAGTGAGCTGGATATGTGTGTCATATTCAGTGTCTCTCTGACCCTGTTTGCAAACCGAGCCAGCTTCCTGTCACACGGTTGCACAGACATCCTGGTCTGTTGAGAGAGCAATCAGGATAAAATGTTAACCATTTCCAACACTTTTGTGGGGTATCTAGCAATGTTTTGCTAGTCTTTGTTGTTGAGATGTGACCTCACCTCTGACCAGAACGGTTAAGGCTGTAAAACAGGACCAGCCATTCTCTCTTCCTGTAAGCGCAGCAGCACTGGATTAGGCTTCAAGACCGATCTGATGCAGGTAAAGGCATCTGTGTACTTCTCCCTTGTTTCTCTTAGAGTCCAAAGCAAAGCAGCTTCGGTGCCCAGTCAGTAGTTGTTGGTTACCGAGAAGAGCTTGCCTCTGCCAGGCAGCTGTTTCCTGCCTGGGTTCATGATGTCTGCGGAAGGTGCTGCTTTTTGGAACACTTGTGGCTTCCTGTGGTACCTGGAAGCCAGCCACAATGTCCTTTCTAAGAAAGCCTGGAAACCCCTTCTTTCCTCCTCACCCAATGTGGAAAATGTGGCCAGGCTGAGGGCTTCCCAGACCTTTGGTACCTTATAGTTCTGGGGCTGCTGTGTCTTTGCACATCAGAATCACCTTTGGACCTCTTCGAAGATACTGTGGCCAGCTCCAGGCAGAATGAATTGAGAGTCTCCAGGTTAGGGTCCTAGTGTCTGTACGTGTGCAGCCGGGGCTGAGAGCGAAACGGCTCTGATCCTGCCTTGCCTTTACAGTGTACCTCCCTTCACGGGTGAGTCCCCTCACTCCCTGAGTGTTACACCAGTTGTCATGGTAATTCCGTTAAAACATCGCATTTGCGTTCCGTTCCTCTCGGCCAGCTAAGCTTCCTTTAAAAAACAAAACGTCCATTCTGAGCCCTTGCCGCAGCCTGAGGTACAGAGAACTGAGGTAGAGTACCTGCTTGTAGGTGATCTGAAATTCTGATCGAAGTGGAAGCGGGATAGTTAGCAGAATGTCCAGGGAAAAGGTGCCTGGAGGGATCTAAAGTGTTACACCTTTCTTTGGAAGTCAGATTTGTTCATAAGCCGACAAAGTGAGTCTTACACAGTTACACACCTGTGAAAGTTTGCAGTTTGAATGTTTGTAAGTTGGGGACTTACTCTATATAAGTGGTGCCTCTGTTCATGAACTCAATTCTCTCCATGATTCTGGTCGCAAACCAAACGTGACGAGAACTGAATCAAATTTCCCCATAAGGTCAACATTGGACCTAACCATTGAATTTGATTCGGTACTTGTCCAAATCCCTTTGTGACCATAATTGTGGAAAAAACCAAGTTTGTGAACCGAGGGTGAACGCACATGCAGCCGTTTTATTACCCGACGTTTAAAGAAGGGTGGGAGCTTTTGAAATTAAAACCGGTACTCAGGATTTGCAGATGAAGCGTAACACAGAACTGCGTTGAGATTGGGACTTTAGAGTCAGGCTGCCCCGGTTGGCTGAATCCTGGCCTCGCTGCTGCTTAGCCGTGAAGTTCCTGTAGCTCCTGATTCTCCGGAGGCGCTGGTCTCTACAACAGTAGGCCAGGACGTAAGGCCTGCCTCTTCGGTGGTGGTGTGGCCCGAGCAGTAAAGCTCTTCGACGAACACCAGGCACAGAGCTAAGAGCTGGGAGCACTTTACCATTAGCCGTTATCTGTGTTTCATTCGGAATGATTCTCCTACGCTTTTGTTCGGTAGGCGGTGTGCAACATCGCCCCGCGTGGCGTGTACGTCTGCGGTAACACCACGACCACCTCCGGGCTGACCGTAACTCTTTCGAAAGACAGTTCCTCTGGCGATTTTGCTTTGGAAGCCGGTGCCCTGGTACTTGGCGATCAAGGTGAGAGACCAAGAGGAGTGATAATCAGTGACACCGGGGTCTGTCCCTCTCCTCTCTTCCCCTCCTAATCAGCAGTGATTTTCCCTCTGCACCGCTGAGCGCACTTGCTAACCTGCCTGGTAGGGGAGGGGATGTCGTAGGGTCTCCACTAACTTGTGGATGAGATGTGACATCCCTGGTGCACACAGTGCCTCAGTCAGTGGTGACACTTGGTGCTAGGTCGAAGGAGGTTAAGTGGTTTTACTGCAAGAGCACAGGCAATCTCGGTATTAAGAATGCACTCCTGGAGTCTTCTGACCGTGGATAACTTGCTTGTCTTCCTAAATCTTGTGTCCCACTGTCCCCAAAAGACCTAGCCCAATAGCACCTTTCCCCTAAAACCTTTGCAGATTTCCCTTTCTGCAGATATCCCCCACTCCAGGAAACTCAGATGATTATGCATACTTCATACAGTTTTTGAAGTATATTTCTTGAATATGTACCTCTTTTGTGTGTATGTGTGTGTGGTACTGGGGATTGAACCAAGTGCCTTTACACTGAGTTACATCCCCAACCCTTTTTATTTTTTGAGACAGGGTCTTGCTGAGTTACACAGGCTGGCTCAAACTTGCCGTCCTCCTGCCTCAGCATCCCAGAGTGCTGGGATGACAGGCGCGGGCCACCATGCCTGACTTGAGTTATGTATCTTATCTCACCTCTTTAAATTTAAATCCTTAAGCATTTAGAGGGTCACTCTTGTATCTTCATTTTTATAACCCTTACAACGTAGGGCTTTGCCTATGGAAATAGTGAATGAATAAATATTATGCAAAACTTAGTTAAATAAAGCAAGTGTATTATTTGCTATAAAATAAACAGTAATTCTCCATTGTATGACAGTTTGTAATTTTAACTACTGGAATCAAATTGAAATAATTCTTTATTATGGAACAATTTCTGTTTTGCAAAACTTGGAATTTGACCAAAGGAAAATAATTTTGTCTGTATTATTCTCCTGTGATTGTAGGCGTTTGTGGAATAGATGAATTTGATAAGATGGGGAACCAACATCAAGCCTTGTTAGAAGCCATGGAACAGCAAAGTATTAGCCTTGCGAAGGCTGGTGTGGTTTGTAGCCTCCCTGCAAGAACTTCGGTTATTGCTGCTGCAAACCCAGTTGGGGGACACTACAATAAAGCCAAAACAGTTTCTGAGAATTTAAAGTAAGTGTCTTCAGATACTTATACCTTTAAGATAGTGCCTATAAATCAATAAGAAAAAGAACTGAGGACACAAATGGATAGTTCACAGAACAAGTGTCCAATAAATGCACAAAAGTGTGCTTAAATGCTGCAAATTAAAACAATGAAATACTATTGATAGCTGCAGGATTGGCATACATTTTAAATATTAATCATTATTGGCAACAGAGGGGGAAATAAGTTCTCACACACACAATTTAGTACTTTGAAGGAGCACTCGGTGTATTTGTCACAGTGTTTTAAATGTACATTCCATTTATTCAGCCATTCTATTTTTAGGAATCCTCACAGAAACAGTTGAACAAGTGCATAAAGATAGGTTTGTAGGGTGGATATTGTAGCATTGTTTATCACTACCAAAATCAAAAATTACTTAAGACTGCTGTACAGTGGAAAAGAGAAATCATAAGGATGAAGCTGGCTTCATATGTCCTGGTGAGGAAGCATGTTTGCACTTCACTCTTAAGTGAGGAGACCATGTCACATACATATGTAGCATGATCCCACTTTTTTCAAAAACAGCCTTCATATCTGAAGTGAGTATGAGCTTTCTCTTAGTTTTGTAGATGTTAAACAAAATGTATGGAAAGAAGAAAACAGATTTAAGTGATGCAAAAGTGAGGAAAAGACAAAAGGGTACGTCATGTGAAAAATTAAAACCTTAAGTCTAGTGTGGAAAAAAGTTTCCCTTTTTTTTCCCGGTACAGGTGTTTAAACTCAGGCCCTGGTACATGCTAGGCAAGTGCTCTACTACTGAGCTACATCCATACCTCCTCCCCGCCGCCCCCCTTTTTCAATTTTGAAGTAAGGTCTTGCTAAGTTGCCCAGGCTGGCGTTGAACTTGAAACCCTCCTGCCTCAGCCTCCTGAGTAGCTGGGATTACAGGTGTGTGCCACCATGTCTGGACTAATTTTTTTGTTTTGGAGACAGGATCTTGGTATGTTGCCCAGGCTGATCTTGAACTTGAGGGCTCAAGTTACCTTCCTGCCTCAGCCTCTCCAGTGGCTGTGACTATAGGAGTGCAACACTGTGTATGACTAATTTCCTAATGTTTTAATAATTTATACACTTAGAATAGAAATATAGTCTTTGATACATTACAAAATGTACAATTTTACTTGGAGATTTGGAGTATTTCTGTACCATGACCACCAAAAATGTCAACCTATTAGTAGTTTTCCTCTAGTAAAATAACAAAGTGCTATATTTTAAAGATCAGAAGGGGAGGAAAAAAGATGTGCTATGTATATGTACCAACTCACCGTGATGAATGTAATCATTATGTACTACATATATGTACCAATAAAAATTTTAAAGAAGAAAGGTCCTATTGAACAAAAATCCTGGGGACTTGAATTTTGGTTTTTAGTAGTATCACAAACCTGCTTTGATGCCTTGGTCAGATTCTTTACTCACTCTGAATTTTATTTTTTGTGTCTCAAATAGCGACCTGGATTGATGGGTTCAGCGGAGATGACTAAACAGAACATAGCATTTTTGATGTAATGACTAATAGCCATATAGATGCCCTTTGAAGGGAAAGTAGGCTCTTCTAAATGGGCCTTAGAGATTCAGTGTTTTTATGAGACAAAAGACATAAAAGCTTAAGAACTGGGCCGGTGAGATGGCTCAGTGGCGTAAGCGCCTGCCTGGCAAACGCGAGGGCCCGAGTTCGACTCCCGGAACCCATATACGAAAAAGGCCGGTGATATCGCTCAGTGGCACGGGCGCCTGCTGGCGCGCGAGGTCCTGAGGTCGACCCCCGGTACCCACACACACACACACAAAAAGCTTAAGAACTACTCAATTAGATAACCTCTGATTCATCATGCAGCACTGTGAATTAGTAATAATAGAACACGGAGAATTAAGTGGTTCTGGTGGTAGGAGAATGGGCTGTGTCCTCAACCTGCCAAGGGCAGGTGCATATAAATCTTGTGCACGTTGAAGGGTTTAGAGTAGCTGGATGTATTAAATCCAAAAGGCTGTTTGCTTATTTCTTTAAAGCGTCTTCTTTCTTTTCTTTAACATGGAACCTGAATAGTAAACAAGTAAACAGTTTTCTGCGTTTTCTGGTTGCTTTGATCCTACTCGCTGTGTTTTCTTTTTTTCATGTTCCTAGAATGGGGAGCGCCCTGCTCTCTAGATTCGACTTGGTCTTTATCCTGTTGGATACCCCGAACGAGCAGCATGACCATTTCCTCTCGGAACATGTGATCGCAGTAAGAGCCGGGAAGCAGAGAGCTGTTGGTAGTGCCACAGTAGCTCGTGTGAATAGTCAAGATTCAAATACTTCTGTACTGGAAGTGGTTTCTGAGAAACCGTTATCAGAAAGACTAAAGGTATACACGCTTGTTCGCGATCAGTTTGGTTCTACTTGAGTGTCGAGGCTCAGTGTGATGGCAGCTGGGTGTGGTGTAGCAATAGAGCATGTATTTAGCAAGCACAAAGCCCTGGGGTCCATCCCCAGCACCACCACTCAACAAAAAAAGCAAAAACCAGAAAGGTTCCATGTGTGACTTACTGTAGAGCAGTGGTGTATTAGACTTTGATACCAAAACTTTTCGTATTGTGATACTAGAGTTTATATAAACTTACTCGAAATCATTTAAGTCAACTAGAATGACTGGTACAATTATAGTGTTTGATTTATTTGGAGGTATTTTGGGTTTTGTATTTATCTAACTAAGTATTTTAAGAGGAAGATTTTATTTGCTACTTATCTGATAACCTTGGGCCTTGCTGTCTGCCTTTAGGTGGTTCCTGGAGAAACAATAGACCCCATTCCCCACCAGCTACTGAGGAAGTACATTGGCTATGCTCGGCAGTACGTCTACCCCAGGCTGTCGGCAGAAGCTGCTCAAGTTCTTCAAGATTTCTACCTGGAGCTCCGCAAACAGAGCCAGAGGTTAAATAGCTCACCCATCACTACCAGGCAGCTGGAGTCTTTGATTCGTCTAA
The DNA here is from genome assembly GCA_028451465.1 of Erethizon dorsatum. Taxonomy (NCBI): domain Eukaryota; kingdom Metazoa; phylum Chordata; class Mammalia; order Rodentia; family Erethizontidae; genus Erethizon; species Erethizon dorsatum. The sequence continues at coordinate 15,155,333 of CM051841.1, read as the reverse complement.
CAGAGGTTTATTTTCACATTCAGACTTTTTTTTGGCTTAAAGAAGGGGATAGGATGTAGTGTGATTTCTCTTTTGATCACTTTCCTGTGCAATTGACTCAGGTTTTTTTCCTCCTGAGAAACATTAGAAATCGGTGGATAAAAGTTTAGAAAAAGATTTGGTCATATCTGTAATATGTCAGAGTATATCCTTCTAGGCACAGGATCTGCTACTTACTATGCAACTTTTATATTTGTTTAACAACACGAGATTCCTGGAGTTTCTTAAAAGTGGCTCTGTTAACTAGGATCTGGAATTCCAAGATGGGTGAAGGAGAACTTGGAGTATGTGAAATATCTTGAGTATTTGATTTGATGACACAGCATGTCTGTACAGGGATAGTGCCTGCTTGCTAAGAGCAATCATGCCTTTTCACATTGTGGATGCTAAGAGATCTTTGGCAGCTAAGGTCAGCTGAGTCCGATGCTTGGGCCTTTTGCTCCTATAATCTGATGAACTCTTAGTGTTTTAACAAACTGGCGAGGTACGATTTCCTTAAAGTAAAAGGCAAGGACAAACCAGGTATATTTTGGAGTCAAATCTCCTGATATGAACACGCTCAGAAAAAGATGTCAACAGGTAAAAGCAAGTTTATCTACATTTTAAGTGAGTTACTTTTATTTTTATTTTTTATTTTTTATTTTTTTATTTTTTGGTACTGGGAATCAAACTCATGACCTCACGCCTGCCAGGCAGGTGCTGTGCTGCTGAGCTATATCCCCGGCCTATGAGTTACTTTTACACTCAAATTTTCTAAGTTTTAAAAATTCTGATTTTTAATATTATAGCTTCCTTCCCACAAGTCACTTTTTATGTAAATGAATGAATAGGCTTAGACCATAACTGCTCAAACAGTGGGGAATGTATTTACCTTTATTACCCTAAAATGATTGTTTTTTTTCAAAGGCACGAGCAAGAATGGAATTGAGAGAGGAAGCAACCAAAGAAGATGCTGAGGATATAGTTGAAATCATGAAATATAGGTAACATTAAAATGTACTATGAACATGGGCTAATAAAAATTTTTTTAAAAACAAAAATTTAAGGGGCTGGGGATGTAGCTCAGCGGCACAGCGCCTGCCTGGCAAGCGCGAGGTCCTGAGTTTGATTATTGGCACCCCCAAAAAATAGATAAATAAAAAAATAAATAAATAAAATTTTAAAAGCTGTTTTAAATGAAACAGCAGTTATCTTCTGGCCTCAAATTATACTTTTAATTACGCCAACCAAAATTACTTTCTTTTTTTTTTTTTTTTTTTTTTTTTTTTGTGGGTACCAGGGGTCGACCTCAGGACCTCACGCGCCAGCAGGCGCCCGTGCCGCTGAGCGATATCACCGGCCCCTTTTGCGTATGTGGGATCCGGGAGTCGAACTCGGGCCCTCGCACTTGCAAGTCAGGCGCTTACGCCGCTGAGCCATCTCACCGGCCCCAAAATTACTTTCATTTACCCCATTGGATCATTTATTTTCCTTTGAACAAACTTTTTGGTTTAGAATATTTCTGGTTGGGGGACTCTTGTATATTGAGATTTTTTTTTTTAAGAAAATTGTTTTGAATGGATAATACATTCATACAATTCTAAAATCAATTCAAAATATATATTTAAGAAGGCTTATTCTTGCGTGCTGTTTACCGCCCGCCCTTCCTGTCCGCACGCCCATTATCTCCCTGTAAATAGCGTACTATTTATACTGCTGCCTGCCGTTTCTGAACGCAGCGATACATGCGGAGGTCTTTCCTTATTAGGACATGGAGACTAGCCTTTTTTATAGCTACCCGGTATTCTGTTGTGTAGATACACCATAGTTTATTTAATTAGTCCCTTATTGCTAGACACATGAGTATTTTCTGTTCTTGCCATTAGGAACAATGGTTCAACCAGTAATGTTCTATAGAAGATAATTCATAGTTATATAAGTTGTATTCCTGTGTGATAAATTCGCAGAAGCGATACTATTGGGTGCAAGGGTAAATACATTGGAGTTTTGATAAATAGTGCTAAATTGTGTCCTATGCATTTTATGTCATTTGATAGGTCATGATTTTTAGATGGTAAAATATAAAGCATATATGTCTACCTTAGACATAGAATTTTTTTATCAGTAAAAGTGCTGCTAAGAAATTTTAGTAGATTCATACATTTATATGGCTCAAAATGCAGAAGTTCAAAAAGTATGTGGCAGAAAAAATTTCTTCTTTTCTTAATAGCTACCAATTCTTCCTTCTCTTGTTCTAGTGGCAACAAATACCGGTATTACCAATTTTTGTGTGACTTTCAAATACATATTCTTTTTCCTCCTGTAGAGACAGATGGTAGCACCCTGCATGCCTTCCATCGCGTTTTTCATTTCCAGTGCATATCGGAGAGCATCCCGTATCACTGCCGCAAGAGCTTCCTCTTCCTCTTCACAACTGCATCATAATTTAGAAATTACCCTCCCCCACTTTGTGGTACTGGGGATTGAATTCAGAGCCTTTGCACTGAGCTACATCCCCAGCGCTTTATATTTTCATTTTTTATTTTGAGGCAGGGTCTAAGTTGCCCAGGCTGGACTCAAACTTGCAGTCCCCCTGCCTTAGCCTCCCGGAGTGCTGGGATTGCAAGCTTTTAAAAATATGCTCTCATAGAAGTTAAAATATAAATCTGTTAGGGATCTGTTTTTCCAAGGCCAAAAGTATATTAAAGATGAAGTTATTTTCTCTTTTGTTAAGTAATTTCTGTTTCTTCAAAGGTGGATGAACTTGTTTTTTAGTTTCTGGTACTCTGGGACCTGGATGGTGTTAGAACTAAGTATAGCAGCTTTGCCCAGTTGTTCCTCTTTGAGAATAAAATCGTGCATAATGGCTATAAGAGCAAGGGTTCTAGAGTCCAACCTGAGGCAGCCACAGGTTGTCTAACCTTACAAATTACTGTTACTTTGATTTCAGGAAAGTAACCTAAATATTTTACATACCTTTATTCAAATCTGAAGCAGTATAGCATGCATTAAAATCCCAGATATGCCACTCATTAGTTACGTAACTTTTGGCAGTCACTTACCTGTACAAAGATTTTCGTGTCTTCATCTGTAAAATAGGGATAAGAATAGTCCCTAAATCACCAGCACAGTGGTGCGCACCTATAATCCCAGCATTCTGGGAGGCTGAGGCAAGAGAATCACAAGTTTGAGCCCAGCCTGAGCAATTTAGTTACTTAGGGAGACCCTGTCTCAACATAAAAAAGTTTTAAAAGGCCTGGGGATACAGCTCAGTGTGAAGGCCCTGGGTTCAATCACCAATACTGCCAAGGAAAAAAAAAAAAAAAAAAGTCCCTAAATTATTGGACTGCTGGGAGGATTAAATGGGATATCCTAGCTGAGGGTGGTGGCACACATCTGTAATCCCAGCATTCTGGGAGGCTGAGAGGAGGATGTCCAGTTTAAGCCCAGCCTGCACAATGTAGCAGTTTAGTGAGACCCTGTCTAAAAACATAAAAATAAAAAGGACTGGGCATGCAGCTCAGTGCAAAGGGTCCCATACTGCAAAAAAGAAAACAAAGCCGGGCGTTGGGGGGGGTGGCTAACCTGTCATAAATAAATATAAATAATGTTTCCCTTTTCTTTTGGTAGTGGGGATTGAACCCAGAGTGTTTGAGAAATGTCCCAACCTCCTGCTTATGTGAAAGAAGCATAAGTTGATTATTCATAAAAGCCTTGAGTGTATTATATTTCAGGGAGGAAAATCCATCTTACTGTTCCGTCATTCATTACAGTCCTATTTGAATGACTCATTCCCATTTGCATACTTTGTTCTCTCTTTAATTAAGGCTCTTTATTCAAAGAACAAAGGGAAGCTGTACTGTGAGTAATCCTTTAAGATTGTTCCTATGAGCTCATGAAAGTGGAGACTCTGCATGTTTTCTTCTCCACTGATAAGGCCACGGCCTAGCAGGTGACTGTTCCAGATTTGATTAATTAATTCCCAATTAAATAACATTTTTGCCTATTAACCTGGCTGTGAGATTATACAGGCAGAGAGTAAGCAACAGAGCTAAATTAGAGAGACGGCTTAATTCTGTCCCTAACTGGTATTTTCAGACTCCTAGCTAACACTCCCTATCCAAGGCACTTTTCTTTCTTGGTGATGTTAATCAGAGAAAGTGGGAGAGAACTGGAGAAGATCTCTAAGCATCAGTGCTGGAGTGAGCACGAGCCATGTTCTTGCCTAGAGTGTTTGGACTTCTTTGCCAGGTGCTACATTAGGAAACAGGAGCACATCTTTACCCAGGAAAGGCTAAATTTGTTGTGCTTAGAATTTATGTTTTTCATGAATGGTATTTATCAACTCTGTCTTTCTGTATATTCTCTTCAAATTCAGAAGTTTCTTAAGTAACTGTATCTGAAATACTTTTATTGCCATTTTGTCCACGCCACGTCCATTGTAAATTTCACGGTGGCTCCTCCGTAACCGTGTTTGACTCGCAGCTACTTCCCAGTTTTTCTTCTCATAACCCAGAAGCACAGGACAAACATATCCATGGGGTAATGTTTATTTCTCCTCTCTTTCATTAGCATGCTGGGAACTTACTCTGATGAGTTTGGGAACTTAGATTTTGAGCGATCCCAGCACGGTTCTGGAATGAGCAACAGATCATCAGCAAAAAGATTTATTTCTGCTCTCAACAATATCGCTGAAAGAACTTACAATAATTTATTTCAATTTTGTCAACTTCGGCAGATTGCCAAAGAGCTAAACATTCAGGTATGATAAATACTTACTAAATCTTCTTTGGTAATAATTTCAAGAATCTTTATAAATGTATACTAGAACAAAGGCAATTTTCTATTTACTTAGGATTCGTACATACCTCCTCTCAAAGACTTCAGCATCCTGACAGCTGGAAGGAAGCAGTGTAGCAAGACTCGGCCTCTGTGTTTTCTACAGTCCCTGCGGACGAGTCGTACTAACATCTTTGAGCCTCAGTTTCTTGTCCATTAATAGACATGATTCCACCTGCTCTTCCTACTTCAGGGTTCTAGCAAAATCCATACAGTAGCACTCTAAACATGTAAAACAGTCTCTATGGGAAAATCAGCAATTTCAAAAGCTAGTGTCATTTTTGTTTTTAAACGAAGCTACAACAAATATGCAATTCTCTGCATACTGGCGTTTTCATTTGGGCATTATTAAATCCAAAGCTTTATACAAATAATTATACTTGCCTAAGAAAGCTGACAATTGTGTGTTACTGCTTGAGCAATGTTGAAAGTCTTATTTTGGCATCTTAGTTACTGGGCTCTTTTGATGTTTTCTTCTAGGTTGCTGATTTTGAAAACTTCATTGGTTCACTGAATGACCAGGGATACCTCTTAAAAAAGGGTGCAAATGTTTACCAGCTTCAAACTATGTAAAAGGAGTTGATTATCAAGTCAGGACCTTCTGGGTTTATTGTCATCTTAAGGCATCTCAATAGTGAACACTGCCAAAAAAAGTTCCTTGAAAAATGTTCCAAGAGTACTAAAATAGGAAGACAGTGTTAGATTTGGTCAACTAATTTAAAAATTAAAATGTCTTATGTTGTTAATGTTTTGTAACTTCTCCCAGAGGCTAAAAATAATTTTATTGTTTTACCTAAATGATATAAATTATAGTTATATTTTTGACCTGTTTTATTTGTATGAATATTTCATAGTTCTGCATATCAAAGGGACATCAGGGATAACATGTAAACTAATGAGTATGTCTGTGTTCCAGTAAAACTTTTCCACATGAAAATTTGAATTTCATAAAATTTTCACGGAAGAGTATAAATATTTTTATTGTTTTAACTGTATAATCCTTATAGGCAGTGTGTCTAATTTGGCCCCCAGTCTGTAGTTTGCAAGCAACAGAAACTAAGTGGGAAAAGGAGTTTGCGCAGGAGTCCTGGTTGGCTGACGGGGCGGTAAGAAGGCTGCTGGACGGGCTTCCAGGAGCAGCTGTAACACCGCGCTTCAGATTGGGGCTGCTCCTGCCACACAGGGCCCTAGAGGAAAGCGCTCCTGCCTCAGTGCCACCAGTGCCACTTCTGTACCAGGAACCGCCGCCACCGCAGAAAGGCCAAAGAATGCCCCACCAACGCAAGGGTAACAACAGAAGGGGCCGGGGATTTAGCTCAGTGGTGTAGCATGTGCCTGGCAAGTGTGAGGTCCTGAGTTTGAGTCCTGGTACCCAAAAAAAAAAAAAAAAAAAAACAGAAGGACTCTGTGTGGGCCTCTGTGAAGTGCTGAATTCACGTGAGAAGCCTTGTGCAGAACTACGTGAAAGAGGCGAGGTTCTATGCCCCTTTGCTGGGATCCTAGGAGCCTTCCGGGTTCTGGTTTAAGTTCTGGTTTATGTTTTGTGAGAGGATTCAAATGGAACCGGGCTCCCAGCCATATTATCATCTATGGAGCCAACACTTTATCATATAAGAACTCAGGCAGTGGGAACCATTGTTGGAAAATGCGTAATGGAAAAAAAACAGGCATCAAGTACACTGAATATTTAATCAAAAGTATTGGCCTTTTATTGAATATTTAATCAGTAGTAAGGTCAAAACTAAAATAAATGTAGGATTACTGCCACAGAACACAATGTATATATTAAAACCTCATTTTAAAGGTAGGTGATTATGTAAATATGATGTCTTTATTCTATAAGTGCTAGGGTGGGGTTAAAGTATTTAAAGCTGATGAATTTATTAATAAAATAGCATATTTTGCAAGTCAGTACTTTAGATAATACCAACCAAATAACAGTAGTAGACATGAAAGAGGAAATACATGAATTAATCATTGTTCATAGAGGAAATAAGGATCAGACCTTTGTCTAAAAGTTCAAAGGTTAAGGCTACTATATAACGTTATGGGGAGAAAAGCCTAATTAGAAGAAATTGATGTATATTTTCTTAGATCATGTATTTGTCTACTTTGCAGCTGCTAATCACAGGACCAAACTGCCGGCATTGTTTACTTCTCTGGAATACAGCTTTTTTTTTTCGTGGGTACCGGGGGTCGACCTCAGGACCTCGCGCGCCAGCAGGCGCCCGTGCCGCTGAGCGATATCACCGGCCCCTTTTTCGTATGTGGGATCCGGGAGTCGAACTCGGGCTCTCGCGCTTGCCGGGCAGGCGCTTATGCCACTGAGCCATCTCACCGGCCCTCTATTCTTATTTCTAACATATGCATCTTCATTTAATGCTCGAGAAGCACGAAAGGAGCAGAACGCTGGTCCTCCTCACTTCTATGCGAAATATTTGACCAACATTTTAAACGTGGCACAGGTTTGCAGGCTTGGAGGCGGGGCGCTGGCTGCTGGCCCGAGGCTCCAGGCCGGCCGGGCTGACTCCGGCTCCCTCCCGCCTCGTCCGCCGCAGCCCCGGGCGGCGCCGCTCGCTCTGTCCCCTCCCACCGTCCCGGCTGCAGGCGCGCACTGCAGCGTCTCGCACTGCCGCCCGGGGGCGCCGGAGCCGGCGGCCTCGGCGTCGCAAAAGCGTCGCGAAGGCGTCCTTCCTTGGCGGCTGCAGTTCGCGCTCATAAGCGGAGCATGCCGGGGCGCCGAGGCGGCATGGCGGCAGCGGCGGCCGGGCTGCGGCGGGGCGGCGGGCGCGCCCTGGAGAAGCGGCCGGCCGGAGCCCGGCGCTGCTGAGCTCGCGCCGCCCGCGGCCCGCGGCGCCATGCTGGCCTGGCGGGTGGCGCGCGGCCCGTGGGGGGCCCTGCGCTGGGCGCGGCCGGGCCGGGGGCGCGCTCCCGCGCCCTTCCCCGCGGGCCGCCGCCCCGGCTGCCTGGCGGAGCGCGCGTGGCTGCGGCCGGCCGTGCTCGGCCTGCGCCTGCCCGGGCCCGGCCCGCGGCGCCACGGCTCGGGCGCGGGGAAGGCCCCGGGCGGCCGGCGGGGCCCGGCGAGCGCCGCCAGCGCGGTAGGTACCGAGGGCGCCGGGCCGGAGCCCCGCGGCCCGCCAGCCTCGGTGCTCGCCAGCACCCGCCCGCCCCTCCTCCGCGCGTGACATCGGTGGGGACAGTCCGCGCGTTTCCTTCAATCTGTGCTTAGTTTCCCGGAGCGGGTCCCGCTCGCCCCTGCAGGTTTGGGTCACCACCGTGTGACCTGCGGTGGCCTTGTGCGTTAGGAGAAGGACACCCACAGTCTAGGCGATAGACGACCCTTCGTCCTCGAGTTACGGAAAAGACCAAAGCACTCTTGTGTGGTTGGAGCCCCGCGTTTGTCCACGTGCCTGCTGACTCCCTTCCCAGGCGGGAGACTCCAGAGCGTCGGTGTCGGGACAGCTTTTGATGTCACGGTAGAAGACCGGGCAATTGTTACATCTTCAATTGTTCGGTCTCGGCGGCCCGGGCCCGCCGCCCCAGCCGTACAGCATGGGTTGAGGGCCCCGTCTGGCAGGGCTCGCCGCTCCGCTAGCCGCCGGAGCAGGCTGGGGTTGGTGGCCCGCTGCTCTGAAGTCGCGCCCCTCCTGGCCGAAGCCCGTCCCGGAGCGGCAGTGGTTGGTCGAGTATGCCACAGGTTACCTGGTTGGGCAATCGGGCTTAGCTCTCCTGGTGGTAACTTAGGAACTTTGACAGATTTAGCAGCTAAAGATGGATGAGATACTTTCACTGAAATGTCTTTTATGGCACTCAAGAGCTTTCACTGTTCAGCAGCGCTCAGTTCTGTTTACTCGGGAAACGGTGTGGCTGTTTGCAACCTTGGGTTTGATTTTGGCTCCATCGATGTCGCTGAGATTAATTCTGGGGCTCTTCGTTCGGATCTTTTGCTTTGTTATCCGACCCGCTTTTCCTTTCCCCTCCCCCTCCTGTGAGTTGCTGTCAGTACTGTATTTGCTTTGCACTCCTGTGTGGTCAACAGACTTATCTTTTTTCCCTCTGGACTCTGAGACACTCTGAACTTTGACCTTGAATTGGAAATATACCCTGAGAGCTTTTTCATGATTAAGTATGGTGAGTCTGCTTTCAATAAGAGATCCCACGGTAGAGGTTTGTATTGCTTCTTCGGAAGGGAGAGTTTAAAGTTGAGTTCTGCAGCTCAGGGTGGCGCTATCTGCCACCTCCAGCAACAGCCATCGCGTTACACCTCTGAACTCAAGTGCCATCTTTCTGTGTATAAACACAAACTTGGTATTTTTAGAGAATGCTTTTTCTTACAGGATGCTTCCTGGAACTTTCAAAGATGTCTGTAGAAATGAACTCTGGCACTTTTTTCCTAAAAGGTTACGAATTTAAAAAGAGGTTAAGTAGGGTTAATTCTTTGAAGAGGAAGTCCCATGGGGTGGAATTGGCCATGGAGGAGAAACAAAATCCGAGTTTTAGGGAGAGAGGTTTGCTTGCTGCTGTCTCTCTAGCCTGCTGTGCGGGCTGTTGTAGCTCCGCTAGGGTGAGGCTTTCTAAAGTTGAAATCACGCTCAGAATCAAGGCAGTTTGGAGAGGAAGGGTGGTTCTGCAGCTGTCAGAGAGCCCTTCTGTGAGTTCCAGCCTCCTAACAGCTTGGCTCTAGAGGAAGTTTCAAGGAATCAAAGCTCCCCATATGGCAGCCGTGGAAATCTTCAGTTTCTACTTGGGTGTCTTGACATTTCCATGGCTGTTTTGAACAGATTTACTCAATTTTGCTTTATTTTCACATACTCAAGTTTCTATTCCCATCTTCATTTTCTTCCGGTAATTCTCTGACTTAGCGATGAGGTTACAGAATTAAATCAGTTTTCCCTTCTCATTTTTAACCTTCATAGATTCTGTATGGCATTGAGCATCCTTTTGCTGGGTATGTATAGGGGAGGGGGAGAGGTGGTTAGTAATAAATGCTTGAAACCAAACGGAGGTTGATAATTTGGATCTTTTTTTTTTCCTGACATTTTCTAGATTTTTATCTACTTACAAGATCATTCAGAAGTTTCATTTTTGTGTGTGTGTTTTAAGATAGGGTCTCACTATGTAGTCCAGGCTGACCTTGAACTCACTATGTAGTCCAGACTGGGCTCAAACTTACAGCAGTCCTCCTGTCTCAGCCTCCCGAGTGCTGGGATTAGAGGTGTGAGCCACCATGCCCAGCAAAAGTTTCATTTTTAAAAGAATGTTGAAAGTGCTGAATTTTAATGAAGTCTGTACTAAAAGCTTAATGTGGGTTTACAGTATCTCATTTAAATCTTGTTGTCTTTGTATTTCAGTATGAAAATCCATGGACAATTCCAAATATGTTGTCAATGACAAGGATTGGCCTGGCCCCAGTTTTGGGCTATTTGATAATTGAAGAAGATTTTAACGTTGCACTAGGAGTGTTTGCTTTAGCCGGACTCACTGACTTGGTAAGTTGTAAATGCGTGTTTGTTTTTTTGCCTTCCAAATCACAGGGTCTCTACTATGCCCTGCAGTAAATAGCACAGCCTCAGTGAGCTTTTCTTTGGGAAGAAACCCTCAGGATGCATTTGGTGTAGTATTTGGCGTGAGGACTCGTCTTTAGCGGCATCTACTGGGGAGTGGGACAGTTCTACTGTTCTTCATGTGGTCTAGGGGAGGGAGCGAGAGTTGTTGGGATGCATAGGAGGGGATGATTTTTCACTCTTGGTTTTTAACTTTTTCATAAAAGAAATACCCTTAAAAATTCCCAACAGCACCTGAGTGCTTACTTTAGAGATAAAAATAACGGGGAGAAGTTGTGAGACGGTTTTCCTACTTGTAAAAATACTGTGATCTGCAAGGAGCTGGTTTTCCTAGAAACAGAGGAAACAGTGGACCAGTTGCCATGGCCCAGGGAACTAGGATGTGGCAGGGAGCCAGTGAAGGCCAGTGATCTGCCCAGCTTTAGTGCCGCAGGAAGCTGGAGGTGCCCCGCAGATGGGGTTCCCAGTTCTCTCCACACCCCTCTGACCACCTGCAAAAAACCCTTGCGGGGGGCTGGACAGCAGCCCCCTCCTCCTCCTGCCCCAGCAGATGGTAGGGCGTGTCTGCCTTGGGGGAGGGGAGAGTTATTTGTGTGTTGGGGAAATGATTTTACAGCAGATAGCTTCATCGCTTCTGTGTGTCACCATGCATGACATTATTTCTATTTGCCACCTACTTGGTTTCGAAAAGGATTTGAAGTGGCTGGTGAAAGTACACGCCTTACGTGAACAGTTGAGACGTAGGGAAAAGGTCGAGGAAACATTTCAAACCAGGGCAGGGTTGGGCTGCAGAGAGGGATACAGAACCGTCTTGCTGTGGGCTGAGAGCGGTGTGAGCACCCGGGCCAGCTGTAATAATTTGGTGCCTCTTCAAACCGTGTACGTTTGAAAAGCTTTGCTCCGTATTTGTTTAGTGAAAATACAAAGTGACTTTCTAGAAATAAAAGCGGTGTAGCATTTTTGAAATGTCAGCTAACGGTTTTGAGGTCTGTAGAAACAAAATTCTACCCACCCAGTAGCAGTTGCATGATGAGCAGTGGAGAATTGACTGAAGGTTTTGAAGGGGTGAAAGGAGAGCATTTGCTGTATTTATGGCGTCTCCAAAAGTGCAGCCCCACAGATTAGCCCTGGCTTTTCTCCGGAGGGTGGCACCCCCTCTTCCCAGGCTCGCGATCTCTCTCCCTTTTTTCTGTGTCTGCTCTTATTTCTGAAGCCTGAAGAGCTCCACCGATTACTAGTGTGGTCTCCAACTTGTGGAAGGCCATTATGCAGATAATAAAATATCCGCACTAGGAGAGCTTTTTTAGCTACTGAATTCACCTTTTTTTTTTTGGTCTGCCAGTTTTCTTTTGCGGGGAGTTAGCTGCCACATGTGACGGCAGTGTTCACGGAACTGGGCGGCCCCTTTAACAAACTTTCTGAACGTATAAGATGATGGTATGAAAACCCGAATTACCTGTCACCGTAGTTCACATTTAATCCGTGGAGGTTTTGATGCCTCCAGACTGGCTGCTGAGGACAGGTATGGTGGTACGCACCTGTAATCCCAGCACTCGGGAGGCTGAGGCGGAAGGATCACTGAGTTCGAGGCCAGCCTGAGCTACAAAGTGAGTTCAGGGTCAGCTTGAACTGCATAGTGAGACCCTGTCTCAAAAAGACCAAAAACAAAAAACAGATTGGCCGCTGAGCACGTGGCCCACTAGCAGGGTCTGACTTGTGCTGTGTGGGAAACGGTCGACAGAGGGAAGAGTGGAGGCAGAGCGGCCGGTGAGGAGGCTCAGTGGGTAGAGAGGTGCTGGGAGCTGTGTCGGGTGGGGGTGCGGAGTTGGAAGTGGGTGGGTTTGGGACACTGTTTTGAAGACAGTGTTGGTATCTTGGTGGATTGGCTGTGTGGAGTGAAAGAGGAGTCGCGCAAGAGCGCTAGGTGCATGGCTTTCCAAAAGCCAGGTGCGTGGAGGTAACGCTTTCTGGGATGGGCCATACTTGGAGTGGGACAGGGTTTAGGGGAAGCACCAGGAATTCTGACGCCCGTAACGTAGAGGCATCGGTTGGACGCTTGAGTGCAGCAGTGTGGCGTTGGAGGGAGTCACTGTCACAGAGCTGCAGATTAGGGAGGTACAGATGGATGGCTAAGACCGGGTGAAGCGTCCAGCCTGAATTAGAAGAGAAATGAGAGGGCAGAGACGCCCAGCTGGGAGTACTGGAGTCATTTTTGTTTTTTCCTGGTAGCTGATTAATAAAAAAGTAGAAAGGGAGGGATAGAAGGTGCAGGAGAAATGGGGAGGGCAGATCACAGCAGGTGAGGGCTTGGGAGGAGACCAGAGGAGGCGGGGGGACGAGTGGACGCCGCTGGCCGCTGGATTTGGTGGTGGCAGTGTGGGAAGTGCTGATGATCCTCTTTTTTTTTTTTCCCTCAAGGAAAATACATATTTGGTCATGGGCAGGGGTAGGAGGAATGAAGCAGGGGTGAGACGAGAAGGCAGATCCCGTGGGCAGCCGTAGGGCTGAGGAGCCGTAGGAGCACTGAGGACAGAGAGTGGTGATGGTTGAGAGGGAGGAGGGTTGTGTTCCCTGACACCGGAGACCGAAGTCCGAGTCCCAGGCTGCCCATTCTAGGCACTCTCAGTGAAACAGCGTTTCGTATAGTCTAAGAAGAAAATAGAGCCAGATGTGGCGGTGCACACCTGTAGTCCCAGCACTTGGGAGGCTGAAGCAGGAGGAGTGCCACAAGTTCAAAGCCAACCTGAACTACGTAGTGAGACCCTTTCTCAAAAAACAGAGAGAGAGAGAGTATAAAGTCTTCCAATTGCGATAGTATGAGGAAGCTCAGGCTGCAGGAGGCCGGAGAGCTTGCTCGGTGTTAACGAGCTAATTAAGTGACAGAGCCAGCGCTTGAACCACTCCTGTGCTGCTGCAGAGTCCCCAATTCTTAACCCCTGTCCTGTGCTGCTGTTGCTTCCTTTAACTCATTGGAGAACTGGAGGACTCGGCCTGTGAAATAGACCATGTGTAATTACATCTACATTAACTCATCTTTTTCCTTAGAAGTGGGAATAAGAAATTCAAATATTTGTTGAAGCTTCAAGTTAAATAAAATGAATGAAAGCCAGGTGGGGGCCGTGATAGGCCAGACTTGTCCGCCCTGTTTGGTGGGGACAGGCAGTGCTGGGGTTCTGTCCTTTTCGTGGCCCCAGGGCGACCAGGTCTCTCCCTTTCAGTTGGCAGGAAATCTGGATTTTTATGGTACGATTTTGAATACATAAAGGTTGGCAACTAGTTATTATTTTTACAAGCTCTGGCAGACCAAATAAAACCAGGCTGCAGGCCCCTTTGGCCACTAGCAGCCAGCTGTGACCTCTGCTTTTAAGTATAATTTGTTTCAGTAATAAGAAATAAAAACAAGTAATTAGTAACGTTTTAACTAGGGCAGGTGCAAAGAATAGAGTTTTTATCCAAATACAGTAATGCAGATATAGTTAGAACATAGAATTAATAGTGGTACTGAGCAAAATAAGTTTTTAAGTTGACAAGGTATGTAACAGTATAAGGACTTAGGTCATCTACTGAGAACGTAGGTGGGAGGTGTGGAAGTTCGGTTCTCATGGTACAGTCCTCCTCACAAGTAAAAGCAGCTATTCTGGCTGTAGTGAGAATAGGCCAGGGCCCTGTCAGTCACACTTTCTGGGCTTTTATGGGTTCCTTATGTCTCTGAATTTGTGTCTGGGTTCTTCCCATGAGGGGACGCAAGGAAAAGGGTGAGAAAAGAATGGAAGGCCTTGAGGAAAAAGAAAAAGTAATGTGAAACTATTTTCTGAACAGTTGATAATTTAAAAGCTAAATGCACAGCCGGGCGTGGTGGCACACGCCTATAATCTCAGCACTTGGGAGGCTGAGGCAGGAGAATCACAAGTTCGAGAACATGCTGGGCTACATAGTGAGTTCAGGCCCAGCCTGAACTATATAGCGAGACCCTGCTTCAATCAATCAGTCAATCAATCAATCAATAAATGCCGAATGCATCCCAAAAGAATGAGAATGGGGGTAAGAAACAGAGCATTTTATATAAAGTGTAGTTATCCTTATGTCTCTTAAGCTTCAAGATGTCTACTTTGTTCCTATCATAACATTTATTGAAAAAACACTTCTATTTTCAGTTGGATGGATTTATTGCTCGAAACTGGGCCAATCAAAAATCAGCTTTGGGAAGTGCTCTTGATCCACTTGCTGATAAAATACTTATCAGTGTATTATATGTTAGCTTGACCTGTGCAGATCTTATTCCAGGTAAGAACGCCATCATGCGTGTTTCTAAATAGCACAGGGACAATGACACTAGTCAGCTTAGGATTTCTCTTGAGAGACATAATTTTTGTTCCAAAAACATTTTTAAACTTTGAACTGTTTTTCTAATTTTAAACTGTTGAACTATTTGGTTATTTTAAAATTTATGTCTTTGTTACAACTTGTAGAAGCAGTTGTTTTCTCAGTAAGATTGTTTAAAACTGAAATATTTCACAGTACCAATTTATATTACTCTAGAATCTTTTGATGCTATTTATGTAATTTTTAGTGGTCAGCTTTTTGAAAATACTGTAGTTTAACTTTCCTAAGTCTCCCCTTATCTTTATTAAATACGGTTTAATCATAATGAAAACTCTGGAACCCTGAAGGCACCTGTAAAGTTCCCCATCGTCGTTACTACACTATTGCACAGTTTTCAGATCAGGTGTATGGCTTGTACATTACCTCAGCACTTGTTCTAACAGCATCTTAGTGTCTTTTGCTTTGTGTCCAACATGTGGGTCACTGGTGTTCATCTTCTTGCTTCAGCTATGTTCCTCGGTCAGTTTTTCCTCCTCAAAAAGATTAATACTTTCCTCCAAGAGTTTAGCAAAAGTGCCAGCTGTGCTGCTGCACGCCTCTCAATCCTAGCTACTTGGGAGGCTGAGGCAGGAGCATCACAAGTTCTGGGCTAGCCTGGACAGCATAGCGAGATCCTGTCTCAAAATAAAATATAAGAAGACTGGGGGTGTAGCTCAGCGTTAGAGCACTTGCCCAGCATGGGTTCAGTCCCTAGTACTGAAAACAAAAAGGGTTAGAAAAGGGATCTGAGAAGCCGGGAACTGCCTTGTGTCCCTTGGGTGTCACTGTTGACATTCGGTGGGAAGGAGTACAGGGTGTGTGTCAGTCTAGTGTGGTTTCTCCGAGCTTGGTGTTCTTTTTCTCCTACCTCCAGTCCTCTTGAGCTTTCAAACCAAATTTTAAAATAAATTTTATGTGCTGATCTGAAAGATAGAATCGGGGTATATACATGATTAGGGGTCTGATACTCTCATTCTAGTGTTTATAAATAATTTTTAGAGAAAACCTGTAGGGCATTCTTTTGACCTTCAAAATTCGAATTTTTTCTTTAAGTGTGTGTAGGTCTTCATACCTCCCATTCGTTAAAGTTACATTGTATTCATTGTGTTGTCTCAGTCAGGTGCCCAGGTCATTATTTCTAGGTTTTTGGTATTACAGTTGCTTTCCAAGTTGGACTTTCCTCCACTGTCATCTGTGATCCCTTTTTCCAGGCTGCCATGTTTTCCTTTCCGCTAAGCGCTCCTCCCGGTTGTTTGGCAGCGAATCTTTTGGAGGCCGCGAACATCAGAGATGTCTTTCGGCCTGGGATGTGGCTCAGCGGCAAAACACTTACCTAGCACGCACAGGGCCCTGAGTTGGATCCCCAGCACCACAAAAAACAAAAACAAAAACCAGAATAAAAAACACCACTATTCTTCTCTTTTTGTTTTTGAGACAGGGTCTTACCTGTGTATTCCAGGCTGGCCTTGAACTCACTAGGTGGCCCAGGCTGGCCTCGAACAAAACGTCGTTATTCTGTCCTCCATACGTGATTGGCAGTGAACTGGGCATAATTTCTCAACTGTGGATCATTTTCCCTCAGAGTTTTGAAGATTCTCTTCTACAGCCTTCCAGATCTCATCGTGCTGTACAGAGCTCTCGTGCAGTTCTAATACTTTATGTGTGTGTGTGTTTTGTATTGGAAATCTTTAGGGACTTTTTTTCCTTAGTTGATTTTATGTTTTTAAATCTGTCTAAAAAGCTACTTGCTAGCTGCTTATATGGATACCCAATGATTCCAGCACCTTTTATTTTAAAATACGTATTTTCCACATTCACTGCGATGTTAAGTCTCCCCGCCAACACACACCATTTGTCTTGGCACCAGCAACCACTTTTAATGTGGCTTTGCTAAAAGCCTTGATATATTGTAGAGCAAATTCTTCTACCTGGGGTATTCCTAACCTTTTCCGTTTGTGTGTAAGCTCTAGAATTAGCAATTCTCCTTTCCCCAGGATCAGCAGTTCTGTAGAAAAAACATCTGTGTGTGTGTGTGCGCGCACGCGCGTGTGATTTTTATGGGTATTGCATTGAGTTCATAGATCTAGTTAGAAGAATTAACCTTTCTACATTAATAAGTCTTCCAAGGCACAGGTCTATGTCTCGAGTTTTATGACGTTCTCTGAAGACGTAATACATTTTCTTTGACCGATTTATTCCTCTGTACTTGATAGTTCTTGATACTCCTATAATTGGTAGTTTTTAAATTTTTATTTTGTAATAATGTCCTTTTTCCAGTGTTGATTTGTGTGTCCAGCAGAACTCACTTTGATATAAGTTCTCTTGGATTGTCTGCATCCTCACTTACGCGCTGTACTGTGAGCGCTGACAGCGTACTTTTCCGGCCCTTTCACCTTGTCCTCTATGACTGCATGACACGGTGCGATACGGTGTGTTTATTACCGTGTTACACTGTGTGCTACCGTTGTTAGGAAGTGGCTTTTGTCTTCTTCCCAATCTCATAGAGAAAGCTTTTTTTTTTTTTTTTTTTTAATAGAGAAAGCTTTTAATCTTTCACTATTGAAGATAATTCCTGTAGGGTTTTTTTGTTTTTTGTTTTTTGTTTTTTTGCTTTATTTATTTATTTTTTAACAATATTATGTAATCTATTATTATTTTTTTTAAAGACAACAAGTAAACATTCTCATGTAACAAACTCAAGCATTAGAGAATGTACAAATACCTTTTGGAGAAAAATATTACTCAGTATAAGATTAAGCCATGTGAAAGCTAGGTAAAAATAGAAGACTAAGGAATGGAATAGTCACAGTGAAATTGCATTTTCATACTAGAGAGACAATATGATGTTTACAAATGTGCATCCAGTTTATTTCGCTTGTGAGTATTTTCCCGAGTTGCATCCATTTACCTATAAAAGTTTCCAGTTTATCTTCTTTATGGCTGAATAGTACTCCATTGTATAAAAATACCACATCTTTTTTATCCATTCCCCGGTTAATGGGCATTTGGGTTGTTTCCAAGATCTGGCTATTACAAATTGTGTTGCTATAAACATGGGTGCACATATATCGCTGTGGTACGATGTTTTTAATTCTTCTGGGAAGACACCCAGAAGGGGAATAGCTGGGTCAAATGGGACCTCCAACCCTAGTTTTTTGATTTCCTGTATTGTTTTTTCTTTTCTTTTTGTTTGTTTTTGTTTTCTGGTTTTGTTTTTTTTTTTTTTTTTTTTTTTTGAGACAGTCTCGCTGTGTAGTTCGAGCTGGCCTCGCACTCACTGTGTAGCTCAGGCTGGCCTCTCCTGCCTCAGCCTCCCCCGTGCTAGGGTGACAGGTGTGCACCATCACGCCCAGCATTATGTAGGGGTTTCCAAGAATTGCTTTCTTCAGGTTAGGTCCTCTTCAGTTGGGAGTTGGTTTGAGGGTTTTTATTTTTATTTTATTTTAAATTTTTAGTGCGTTTGCAGTATGTGACAATTCCTCATGGGGAGCTGCCATGTGTACATAACACATCTTTTTTTGAGGGTGGGTACCTGGAATTGAACTCACGACCTCAAGCTTACCAGGCAGGTGCTGTGCCGCTGAGCTATATCCCTGGCTCCAACACATCTTAATTCTTCTTAAATTCCCTTTCTCTCCTCTTCCTCCTTCCCTCCTCTATTCCTCTTGTCTGAGATTTTTACAGTTGGATATTGAATACTCTTTTTGAATGTTATCATGGGTGAATCATTTTTTTCCCTTTCAGCTATTAATGTGTGGTGAATTGCATTATTGATTTTCTAGTGTTAAAATAACTGCATTCCTGGTGTAAATCAACTTGCCATGATGTGTTATAAAGATATTGCTAGAGTTGGTTTGATAGTATTTTGTGGAAAATTTTACATCCAGATTCATGAGATTGGCCTGGAATTCACCAAATGTCCTTGCTAGGGATTAATATCAAATTTATGATAATCTCAGGGTGGGCGCGGAGGTTATGCCCCAGGATTTCTCAAGGATTGCGTGATCCCAGCATGTAGGACACGTTTACTTGGGCAAGGCCGTGGGTTCAGTCCCCGGTGCTGCCACCCCCTTGCGCAAGTCATAACTATCCTCACAAAACAAGTTAGGGAGGGACAGCTTGGGATTTTGTTTATTCTTCCATTCTTGGGAGGTGTTTGAGATTGTAGTTATTTTCCATTTCAGTTTTGAAATAGTTGATTCATTTTTCTTTGTTACAGGATGACTCAGGTTCATCTTTTGACCGTTCTGTAACTTGTGATTTATTTTAGAAACTTGTTCATTTCATCTGCATTATAAGAAATGGCATCATCGACTGTTTATAATTTCCTTATTAGCCTTTTATTTCTTTCTTTGCTGTGTGTGTGTGTGTGTGTGTGTGTGTGTGTGCGCCTGGAGATTGAATCCAGGGTGCTCTACCCCTCGACCACGTCCCTAGCCCTTTAGGTTTTTTTGAGACAGTCTCACTATAAGTCAGGCTGGCCTTGAACGTGATCCTTCTGCCTCAGCCTCCCAAGTGGCTGGGATTATAGGCATGTGCCACCGCATATGGCTTGAAGTTCTTTAGATCGGTTTTGTCTAGTAGAAATAAAATAGCCATATATGTAATCAAAAATAAGAGGAAACTGGTAAAAATAATTTTAGTTAGACATTTTATTTAACCTACTATATTAAAAATAAGGTCATCTCAACATGCAGTCATTAAAAATTACTGAATTTTAACAAATGCTGTGGCTTTGAATCCCAGTGTTTATTTCGCACTTGCCGCGCTTGGTTCCGACTGAGCCCGGTAGCTGCGTGTAGCTCCCGTGGTGCTGCAGCTGTGCTGGGTGCTGTGCTCAGCTCATTGCCTTTCAGGACCCTCGTGAGCGAGGGGAACCTCACTCACCCTCTCTGTCGATGTTAGTGCTTTTGTCAATGGTCCAATATGTTTTTCTAAGCCATTATGATTTTTTTTTCACGTATCTGGTTAATAGTAAGTATTTGTTGTGCTGGGGGTGTAGCTCATTGGAAGAGAGCTTGCCTAGCTCAAGGCCTTGGGTTTGATCACCAGCACCACAAAATAATGATACTGCTTAGCTAGCTGCGGTGGTGCACACCTGTCATCCCAGCACTCTGGGAGGCTGAGGCAGGAGGATCACAAGTTCAAGCATAACCTGGGCAACATAATGACTTGGCAAGACACTGTCTAAAAATAATAGAATAGAATAGAATAGAATAGAATAGAATAGAATAGAATAGAATAGAATAGAAAAATAAAAGTGGGGAGCTCAGGGATATAGCTCAGTGCGGTTGCCCCAGGCGCAAGAGAATTTCTTAATTTGTTGTCACTTTGTGGGGCTTTCCTAGGTATCTTTCTGTAACTTTTTGTTAATCAAGCCTGATTAGCATGTGTTGAAAGAACATGCTCTGTGATTTTAGTCTTTCAGCCTAGGAGGTCTGAATTCTCTAAACATCCAGCTGTCCCTCAGGCGCTTGTGTGTTTTCTGGTGGTCGGTCGTGATGGTCTGCATGTGCCCATCGGATCAAGGTTTCCATCTTGTGTGTCTTCTGTTTCCTTACTGATCTTTCCCCCCTTTTGGTCCACTGATTCTGTCAGCTGTGGGGAGACTGTTAACGTTCCCGTGTGTCCACTTTTCCACCATTTTCCTTTGCAGTCCTGATTTTGCTCTTTTTCTCTTGGAGTCATGCCGTTAAGTGCATATAAATTGTATCTTCTTAGTGAATTGAATGTTTGATTACGGAGTGACCCACTAGGCGGTTACAGGTGGTAAAGTGAGTCCGGAGGTGCTACAGCCTGGGTCACAGGGCCGTGCTGGAGCCCGGAGCGCCGTCCCAGGCCTGGTCTGAGTCCCATAGGCTTCCATTCCTGCAGAGAGACCATATCGCGTGTTTCCTCATGCTTACCATCCATGGACTTTAATTCGCATGAGTTTACTGCCTTTTAATGTATGATTGCTGTTAGTCTTTACCAACTAATGATTGCTAAAAAAGTTTGCTTTGTAGGTTAAAAAATGCTTTTGAAAATCATAGCTTGCAGTTTTTTCTAGCTTGGCTGATACAGTCCTGTCTTTTAACTCCAAGTGCTGTCACGCGAGCGCATAAGCAGAGGGCTCAGCCAAGGGTCAGCAGTTACATCATCGCTATGGCCAGCGGAGAGCAAAAGCTTAAATTCTCTAACTAATGAGCTTCATGTTCAAACTGCAGAGTCCATGTAATGTCAGCAGAGAGGACAATAAATATAACCTCAGCTAACTTGTGAAAGAGTTGTGCGACAGTATTATGGAAGGGATGGATATGAGCCTTTCGTTTAAGCGATTGTAATCATTTGAACTGAGTGAACTGGGTGTTGGAACAGAGGATATTTTTCCTCCCTTTAGAAAATTTTTTTTCTCACAAAGGTATAGGTTCATGGTTCAAGCTTCTATGTAGCAGAGACAGGCCAAGTGAAGAGGTGTCTGCCACGCCCCTTCCTGCTCAGCAGGGAGCAGGGCCCTTGGCTGGTGTGGGACGGTGTCCGAGGAACACAGGTTGAGCATCCCTGATGACACTGAGCTCTAAAAGTTTGGGATTTTAGCTGGGCGTGGTGGTGCACGCCTACAATCCCAGCACTCCGAGGCTGAGACCGTAGGATGGCTGTGAATTCAAGGCCAGCCTGAATTATAGAGCAAGACCCTGTCTCAAAAAATTCGGGATTTTGGATTCCGGATTTTTGGCTTAGGAGTGCTCGGCTGGTAAAGTCTGTGCAGATATTCCAAAAGTCAAATACTCTGAAATTTGAAACCTCCTTGTCCAAACACTTTGGTTAGGGAGCCTTCCGCCCCTAGTAAGAAGGCTGCGGACAGGTTGGGTTCATGATTGTCCAGGTGGGGAGAGAAACAGTAGTTGCCTGGGTAGGAACTGGCTGGACAAGAATGAAAATATTTCCTTCTCCACAAGTTCTACATATAGTAAATTTTACTCTTCAGAAAAGAGTCTAAAATGCAGAAGCAAATAAAGCACCTGAGACTCCAGAAAAATATCAAGTACTCCAACACCCTTCTTAACCCTGTTAGCATCTCATTTCAGTTCATCGTAATGAGCATGGTGATTTTTTTTCCAAATTCACAAACCTGAGAAGTAACAAAGGAGAAAATGAGCCAGAGGGACCGAGTAGAGCAGACATGACTGTCTGCAGATTGATAGTGTATGTAGCTTATAATAATAGCTTCTAAACATTATGAAGTTATGCAGGAAAAACAGAAATGAAAGAGGCGAAAAGATCAGTATTCTGGAAGGCAACCCTAGTCTCCCAGAGCCCGGTCCATTACTTCACTTTTGTTAAAAAGAATGTAAAGACCAGCAGTTCACCGTAAGGACCCTGAACCATCGATGTGATTTTCACTTCTGGGAAACATCAGTTTATGGTAAAGCTAAATGAGGCTTTCTGTAATCATAGTGTGTGATAGTAATTTTCAAAATTCTCATTAAAGTTATTTTATATTTGATTTTCAGTTCCACTTACTTATATGATAATTTCAAGAGATGTAATGTTGATTGCTGCTGTTTTTTATGTCAGATATCGAACTCTCCCAACACCGGTGAGTTTGTTTCAGAAAAACACTGTCTTTAGTACATACAGCTAAGGAAAAATAAATATTCACTTTGTTGTGTACTGTTTTACTTTTGGGCAATAACTTATGGCAGGTTTTTTTTTGTTTTGTTTGTTTGTTTACCAAAAATTTTTAAACGTTAACTGTCCTCCTGTTTGAGTCACACTCCCAGATAGTTATTTAGTGAACACACGAGTCATCATTTTTAAAAAGACATGTTTCTTTTTGTTTTTGTTTTTTTGAGACAGGGTCTCACTATGTAGCTCAGGCTGGCCTTGAACTCACAGCCTCCGGAGTGCCGCAGTCACAGGCGTGCGCCACCACGCCGGGTGGTGTGTCTCTGTTTAAACCCAACTCTTTTCAGTGGATGACACATGAAACGCAGCCCGGGTGGCCTCCATCCTAGCGGCAGGCTGTTAGGGGTGTTTACAGAGCTCGGACCATATCGTTGTCTTCTTTAGCCTCTGCTACAGATTTTATTTACAACTGGTTTTTAAAGTTACAGTGTGTGAACTTGGGATGATTTGCTCCTATTCTTTTCATTGGTTCATTGTATAATAAACTTTTTGTTCCCAGTCCAGTGAAAATAGGGCAGTATTTTTCATTTCGTTTTTAATCTGTAGAAAGAAATAATGAGGGCCGGTGAGATAGTTCAGCGCCATAAGCGCCTGCCTGGCAAGCCCGAGGTCCTGAGTTCAACCCCCGGTACCCCCCCAAAAAAAAAAAATCAAGAAAAGAAAAGAAATAATGAGTTTTACATCTGCCAGGTGTTGGGGGGGCACACCTGTAATCCTAGCACTCGGGAGGCTGAGGCAGGATTGCAAATTTGAGATCAGCCTGGGCTGCATAAGGAATTCAAGGGCAGCCTGGACCACATACAGGTAATGAGACCCTTCTCAAAAAAGCAAAAATGTACTGGGATCTGGATTTGTTTTTCTAAATAAAGTTGGGGGAAAAATAAAACTAAAAAATAAAAAATTGTGATCAAAAAAAATAAATAAATTTAAAAAAAATAAAAAAAATGAAGTTGCCTTCCAGCCTCCTCAAAAAAAAAAAAAAATTGTGGTCAAGCAAACCTGATGATAGCTGTTGCGTTAGAATTTTATAGGACTTTAGAGACAAAGAAATGCATAAATTTTAAAGAATAATTTTCAGTTGCCTGCCTGTGATTTATAAAGAATATAGATTGTACTTATTTCACATTATAAGAAGATGCGTGAAAGACCTTTTCTAGCATGGGGCCAGGCATGTGGTAAGCACTCAGGAACTGTTAGTGTAATAACAAGATGTTTGTTTTAAATTTAAATTGAAACTACCTTTTTTTGTCTTCTGCCAGCGAACACTAGCTAAGTATTTCAATCCTTGCTACGCTACTGCTAGGTTAAAACCGACGTTCATCAGCAAGGTAAGAGACTTACGGTATCATTTTAAGTTATTCTTGGTGAATTTTTATTATAATGAATATGAACCTCAGTCCACAGCACCTGTGAAAATGAGAAAACTTGAATGCGTTGACTAGCTGGGATTAACAGCGGTATAGGGCAGGTAAGTTTAACTGAATTCTTTTGTCCTCCAAGCTTTGAGGACCCTTAGTGCACCCAAACTGCCTTGTGTTGGTCTGCAGGCAAGGCTTGAAAGCCGCAACAGGGCGGGGAACGTGAAGGGAGGTGAGGTGTAATTGCTTCTCGATTGAGGCGCAGAGATTAGGAAGAGTCTGATTTTACGGCCTCCTGCCCTGGCCTGCAAACGTCATGTTCAAGGCCTTTCACTTTCAAGATTGAGAGAAGAAGGGCTTCTGCACTAACCAACTGCCACGTTTAGTTATCCAGTCTGTTTTCTGGAGTCTTTTTCAGGATAAGAACTATATGTCAGTTTTTGAACACAGAAAAAATACTGTTAATGCCTGTCAAGCCATACATCAGTACCTCGGTTCATGAACTTGATTCTTTCCTATGATTCTGGTCGTGAACCAAATCAAATTCAATGGTTAGGTTCAATGTTGACCTTATGGGGACATTTGATTTGGTTCGTGAACCGAGGTACCACTGTATTGGTTTTTTTCAGTAGTCTGGATAAGCTTGTCCATGTCATCTGTGAGTCCTGTCCCTTGTGACGGAAATTTAGCAGGTGGGGGGCTCTGCTCGTCTTAGGGACAGAGGAGCTACTGCCTTTATAGAGACTCCTGGGGTGGATTTGTCTGCACATGTAAGGCCCTTTTGACCCCCAGGGTCTTGTATTTGTGTCAAGTACAGCAGCACTAGAGAAAGTGGCTTGTGGAGGGACAAATGCATCAGACACACCCTTGTTCTTATAACTTGTGTCGTTTATTTTCTACTTTCTTTTCTCTTGGTTTTTTGACATAGGGTCTTGCTATGGAGCTCAGGCTGGCCTTGAACTCACTATGTAGTCCAGGTTGGTCTATGGCAATCCTCCTGCCTCTGCTTCCCGAGTGCTGGGATTACGAGCATGTACCACCACACTTGCTGTGTCATTTATTTTCAAAACTGTGGGATCGCTGGCATTCAGGTGCAGCTGGGTGATAGAAGCACAGTGCTGCGCTGCGCACATAGGGCCCCTGTGTCGTGCTCACGTCCCGCGCAAGTTCTGCGTCGAGCCCTGCTTGCGTGTGCGCCGGTGCTGTCTCTTAGGATAGGGAGTCCTCCGCACCCCCCAGCTCATGTGGAGAGGAATGCACTCCGCTGTGGCCTTGCAGGGCCGGACGGGCTGAGTGGAAGGCACCAGAAGGTGTGGGCTTAGGTTTAGTTCTGTAGGCCACTGTGGCTGCAGGTCACCTGCATCACCTCCCCTAGGAAGAGGCAGCTTCATCACTCCCATAGTCACAAGGCTGCTCTAGTGGGCAGCTAGAAAAAAGGGGAAGAAGCCGGAAGTGGTGGCTTAGCCCTATGATCCCAGCCGCTCAGGAGGCTGAAGCAGGAGGATCCTAATTTTGAGGCCAACCTGGGCAACTTAGCAAGACCCTCTCCCTCTCAGTGTAAATGAAAAAGGGCCTGTCACTTAGTAGAGCTCTTCCCTGGAAGTGCAAGGCCTCAGGTTCAGTCCCCAGTGCCACAGCGCGTGTGTGTGGGGGGGTGCAGCAGTGTCGAATGATTCGCAGCGTTCAGAATAGCGGTGGACGTGTATTTCCGGTGGTCGTCGTTACCCTCGCTGTGGGGGGCGGCTGTGGAGCGGGGCAGTGAGCGAAGCGGCCCTTGTCAAGCGTTCTCCCCATGAATGCAGCTTCTCCGGCGCGGGCGCTGCAGGTCCGTGCGTGTGATGGGCAGTGCCTCGTCAGAGCTTTGGGCAGGAGCCGGTTGGCGCTGTTCCTTTATAACTTCTTTCTTTCTTTAAAGGTGAACACAGCGGTCCAGTTAATCTTGGTGGCAGCTTCTTTGGCAGCTCCAGTTTTCAATTATGCTGACAGCATTTATCTTCAGATACTGTGGTAAGCTGAATTTAGGGTTACTCTTTGAGAGTGTCGGCACGGTGGTGCGCTGTGACAGTCGAGCGTTTAACGCACACACGGAGGATAAAGCTGTGGTTTATTGTCGGTACCGTTCTTCAGACGCTTACTACCAAGAATGAGGTGTAGAAGTCCGCTTTCACGAAATTTAAAGGGAAAGAGAACTGCTAATGTGTCCGGGTTTCGGATAGGAAGAAGAGGGATAATTTCAGGGAGGAAGTGGCACTTGGGCCATGGGGTAGGTGGACTTTGTACAGGAAGAGACTGATGGGAGGCCACCAGGTGAAGGGGGCTGGTGGTAGGGAAGAGGGAGACCAGCCACGTACAGGGGTTGAGTGAGAGAGAGAGGAGTGTGAATCTTATTTTATTATGCTAATTGCTTATTTATACTCTTAACAGTATGTCACATCCAGGCGCACGCCTGTAATCCCAGCACTCGGGAGGCTGAGGCAGGAGGATCACTGTGAGTTTGAGTTTGAGGCCAGCCTGGGCTACATAAATGAGTTCAAGGCCAGCCTGAGCTGCATAGTGAGACCCTGTCTCAAAAACACCAGTGTGTTACAGCCAGACTCTGTTCAAGATGTGCCACCTTGATTCCGAACTGTATTTTGGTACATTTATAACTGTCCTGCTTGATACAATCTGAAAAGAGGTTGGTTAATCCAACTCAGTTAAGCCCAAGGATTTTTTAGAAATGACAGTACTCTAATCTTTTTGTTTTAATCTAAAATACATGTATCTTTCTGTCTTTCTGTTTATGTATGTGTTGGTTTTTTTTTTTTTTTTTTCCCAGTGTAATTCATCTTCTATTATCTGATGTACGATGAAGACTTTTCTTGGCTGATAGGTCCACCGGGAGAGTTTTCTCTCTCTTGAGTAAATTACATCCATTATACAACCTTTCTGGTTTTCATTTTTTGCGGTTTTAAGGTGCTGCAAGAGCCTTCGACATTTGCAGAGCAGTGAGGGTGCAGGAATCATGTAGCTTTTCACTGTATTCCCGTACTCATGTCACAGCCTACTTATTTTTTAATTGGCTTGCATTTATTGACTTTCCTCATAAACAGTGTAGCTCTCAGAAATAGCACTTCCTGCTGGGCGCGGTGGCGCACGCCTGGAACCCCGGCACTATGGAGGCTGAGGCAGGAGGATCGCCATGAGTTCGAGGCCTGCCTGGGCTACAGAGTGAGACCCTGTCTCAAAAAAGAAAAGAAATAGTACTTCCTGCACTTGTGTTCCTGGGTTCGTGTGTGAATTTGGAATACCAGGCCAGCAGGAGCAGGTTTGGGATAAACAGACGCCGCTGCTGACCCTCCTCCTGCTGACCCTCCTCGGCAGCGGCACCCAAAGCAGCATGCCTGAGGCAGTATTCCTGCTGTTCGTTGAAGAGCCGAAAGGAACTTAAAGGGACTCAGATAGCCCGAGAGTCTTCAAAGGTTGTAGGACATAGGATGCCGTCCTGTGAGCAGTGTGGACACAGGAAAGTGTAGAGGGGCTTCAGGGCCGAGGCCGAGCCAGTCATCGCCCTGCGTGGTCACCCGGTCTCTGCCCCTCGTCTGTGGCAGGAGGTGGTTGAGAATGAAATGAGAACCTAAGACATCTGGAATAATGTCTAGGTCAAAATGGCAGTGGCTAGGATTGCCATTACTTTTTAGGGCTTATTAACTAAATTTTGTTTAACATCACCAGTTTCCAATGAAGTCTTGAAAGCTGCATATTTAGATTTTTGTGGTTAAAGAAGTATAAAGTTAAAAAGACCGTTCTTAGTCACTTTCCCCATCACCTGGACAAAACATCGGAGGCCTGCAGTTTAAAGGCGGAGAAGTTTCATTTTCGTTGAGGGTTGCAGTCCACGGTCATCCGCCTCCGAGGCAGGACGGCGTGGCGGGAGGAAAGCACCTTAGGTCACGGTGGCCAGGAAGTGGAGAAGGGAGGGGCAGGGGAAGGAGCTAAACCTGGGGTCGCACCCTGGTGAGCACCCGGTGAGCCGCCCCACCCCCGAACAGGTCAGCTCTGTCCCTGTGATTCAGGCACCTTCCGCAAGCCCGCCTGTGCCTGCATCAGGCCTTTAGGGGACAGTCTTGATTTAAACCAGCATGCAACTGTTTTGCTTTTTAAATAGATTTTTTTACATGTTTCTCGCTGGTTTCTAGATTTGACAATGAAATCTTGTATCTTTCCTTCCTTAAAAGGTGTTTTACAGCTTTCACCACAGCTGCATCAGCTTACAGTTACTACCATTATGGTCGGAAAACTGTTCAGGTTATAAAAGACAGATGAAAGTCACCCGTCACCATTAGCAAGGAAGCAGCAGACATCGCTGATGGCAGCAGTGCCGGCAGAGATCTACAGGAGTCTCCCTCTGTTCGCGTTCAGCCTGAAAAGGGACAGAACCGTGTCATCGGAATCGAAGTTGTGTGCATTGAAGAGAAGCTTGATCATGGGCATATGCAGAATTTCCAAATGTATTTTTAAAATACAAGTAAAACTATAATTTAGAATTTTTAATCTTATATTTCTTGATTAATTTATAAGAAATTAATTATTCCAATTACTGTCAGTCTTTTTTATATGTTTTTTAAAAACAGCTCAGCATGGAAACCGAAGAGTCGACACCTCTAGGTAGACTTTAGATTGCTCACAAAACAGTAGTGAGTTCATTGGGATTAAATAGGTGTCCTGCGTGTACCCCACGCAGCTTGGCGCAGACGTTTGGTTTTTAAATCTGTACACAGCAGCAGTTTGTGTGGTTCCTGTTTGATCATTTAGAATAACGAGAATAAACTTAGCCTAGCTGTGGTGAAGAAAAGTGGTGAAGACTTAAAATGTGGTAAGTTTGAAAATGAGTGAGGTCACCGGAGAGAGAAGGCATAAATCCGTGTGCGGGAGTCTCCAGCCTCTCGGGTGCCTCACAGTTCCCAGAGGAGGACGACTAACAAAGCACTTGACGTAAAGGAGCGCGTCCGGGGCCTTTGCTCCAAAAGGCCGCAACTTACTTATTTCCACAGTCACCGCGTTTCACACACAGCAGCGTTTCTGTGATACTGGAAGCTGTACACATATGTGATGTAAATAATATGAAACTGTATATTTTTCACAAGTTTTTTAAACTTGGGAGAATCTTTTGTTAAGATGTTAAATAAAACTGCTGGAAAAACACTTGTACTTCAACCCAGGTTTTTCCGTGTTGCACACTTCGTCCTCTGCTGTAAGTTGCTGGGGTCCTGAAACCTATGCAGCTGTGTCTGCTGCACTTACGTTGTGAGAATGGTTGGTTTGGGACCATCTGACTTACAGATCTTACTGCTGTGTCACCGTGTGTAGGAGAGGGGGACGTGGGAAGGAAGACAGTGGCACTGCTGTTGGGTCCTCCTGACGCCGGAGGCCGATGGCTGCCCGCTGTCCTTAGCTGTGACCCAGGCGAGACTCGAACTCGCAGCGTGGGACTGTCGGCCACAGCCCGTGGGGCTGGGCTGAGTCACGTGAGGGCGTGGGGAAACCCCTGCGGCTTGCTGCGGCTGGGTCCTCTGCTGTCTGCTGTTCCCTGCAGCTGAGCCACCTCCGCCTGGAGCATCTGGAAGCCCGGGGGCCGTGTCGTGGACTGGGAAGGGGGAGGTAGTGGCCGTGTCGTGGACTGGGAAGGGGGAGGTAGTGGCCGGCAGCTGACTTCTTTACCTGCCATCCGGGCCCAGCGGGAGGCGCTCAGGCTGGAGGTGGACGTCTCACTGCTTGACCACCCAAGAGATGCAGGTGTGAGCACGCTTTTTTGTTTTTGTTTTTGTTTTTTTGAGACAGGGTCTCGCTATGTAGCCCAGGCTGGCCTCGAACTGAGCGATCCTCCTTCCTCATCCTCCCAAGTGCTGGGATTGACAGGCATGCACCACCACGTCCAGCGCTACAAAAATGTTTTTTAAAAAAGGAAGACTTGGGCCGGTGAGATGGCTCAGCGGCGTAAGCGCCTGCCTTGCAAGCGCGAGGGCCGGAGTTCGACTCCCGGATCCCACATACGAAAAAGGGGCCGGTGATATCGCTCAGCGGCACGGGTGCCTGTTGGCGCGCGAGGTCCTGAGGTCGACCCCCGGTACCCACAAAAAAAAAAAAAAAAAAAAAAAAAAGGAAGACTTAAAGTAATTATGGAAAAAATTACAACTGTATGTTATGTTTATTTATGGCTTAGCGTTGATGCTATTTGGAGTGACTTACGGGTGAGAGCCATAGATTCTCTAGTGTTAAGGTCTTACTCTAGCGGTGGGTCTATATACCTTTCTGTTTTGGGTATTGGGAATTGAACCCAGGGCTTTTGTACTGAACTACATCCTCAACCCTTCATATCTTTTATTTTGAGACAGGGTCTCGCTGAGTTGTCCAGCCTGGGCTCAAACTTGTGGTCCTCCTGCCTCAGCCTTCCAGAGTGCTGGGATTACAGGAATGTGCCACCACACTTAGCTAGTCTATATATTTTTTCAACCAACCTTTACAAAAAATGATCCAAGTCTCATTTTTTGTTTGTTTTAACTTATTTTTGGTGGCGCTGGGGATAGGCTCTCCCCAGGTTTTTGGATACTGAATTGTTACAAAACACTAATTCTGCCAGTATATAAAATATACTGGAACTGTATTAAATTAGGCATGTTCAAGTGTATGTTCACATAATATAGACCTAAAACATGACACTTAATTCAGTGTCTCCACAAAATAAAATCATCTTGCTAGTACTACAAATGTTGGGCTCACTTAATTACATGTATGAGGGATTTACACTTAATTCATCACGTTTTTTGACTTTGTGCTTGCAACTTTTAGGGCATTTTAAGTCAGTCCAACTCTCTTGATTTGATGTGATAATAAGGGTACACCTTAGAATTTTCAGAAGTGCTTTCCAAACTTCAAACAAACCTGGAAATACATAGTTCAGGTAGGATAGAAGAAACAACGGTAGAAAGGAGACCAGGAAATTGAGAATTTAAAATTGTACTTTTCAAGGAAAATCTGCAGCTTCAGAACACAAGCTGGGTTGGTTGGTTGATTTTTCCCTTCCCCCAAAACCAGGAACCTGGGAACCTGGGCATCGCGTCCACCCTTCCCTTTCACCTGCAAATTCCTTTTCCTTCAGCTTCCTGTAGCCCAGAAAGCAGCTTTGGGAAGACAGCCTGTCTGATGCTATCTCCCCCTCAAGCCCACAGGGATGGCCTGCACTGAGACCTGGCAGACAGTGACAGTGCACATCCGAGGTCAGCCCTATTGCTCACAGCCCTTGCGTGTGTGCCCTAGCCTGACTCGGAACTCGCGCCTCACGCCTTGAGCACCAGCACGCTGCTCTCCAGTGCGTCTCTGTCTTCCTCTAACAAATCCTCTTGCCCCTTTACTGACTCGTCCTGAAAACTTTTTCCCCGAGGGGTGTCAGTGAACCTGCATACTTCAAAGGGGTGGGTAGAGTTCTTTAGCCTCGGGGAGTTCACGGCAACTTTTTGGTTGGGTGAAACTTGGACAAAGTCAGACTGCAGCGTGGTTTGGAAACACAGATCCGTGGGGTTCAAGCTTGACATTTTCCTTACACTAGAAATAAGTCTACTGGGAGTTAAATTTTGTCTCCCAAAAAGATGAGCTCCAATCTTCTAACCTCCAGTACCTGTGAATGTGACCTTATTTGGAAGTAGCGTCTTTGCTGATGTAATCAAGTCAGGGTGAGGCCACACATACTGGCTAGTCCTTTATTTAAAAAAAAAAGAAAAAAGAAAAAAGGTGAGAGGAGGGGGGATCTTGATGTGGAGACAGAACGCCCTGGGGTGACAGGCCCTAGAAATTGGGCCCCAAGCATAATTTCCTAGGATCACTTCTTTCCCTGTTTGGATCAAAGTGAAAAACCATGAAGGCACTGGTAAATTGGGAGCCTTGTGCTGCTTCGGCTTCCAGTCAGAGCCTGGAGGGTTTTTGCTCATTTCTTCCCTCTAAAGAAAAAAAAAAATCCTGAAAGTGAGCTTATTGTGTTTCCTAAAAAAAAAGGAATTCATACTACTTTTGTCTGCTCAGTCTTGGGCGAAATGCAGCATGGCGGAGGTCTTCCCGAAAGACCGGTTTTCGCTGGGAGGCCTGAAGCATGTTTGCTGAGTCCTGAAATGCCGCTCGCAGACCCGGGAGGCCTCCCTCGGGAGGCCACCGTTGGCAGCATCGTCCCCTGGCTGCCAGTTCTCAGCAGCTGATCCTTGAACAAAATGTCTCATCACGCTTTAGCCAGACTTTGACCACAAGCGAACTTGCCCTGAAAAGACCTAAGGATGTCGTTTCCAGTATGGCAGAAGAGGCCAGGCGGTGCGATTTCTCTCTTCCTGCTTCTGCGCACTGCTCTGCTGGGTCCCGAGGGGCACTGATTGCTGAGACCCCCAAACGAGCACCAGGAAAGGATGCCGGGTGCCAGTGGGAGCGGCCTGGCGTTGACCATCAGGGACAGCAGAGAAGGAAGGGAAAGCATTGGTCCTTGGACTGAGACCAGCACATGCCCGAGGCGTGGTGGCCTCATGGAATTGGAGCTGATGGGGCCATTTGGGGCCCTCTGTTCCTTCCGGATGGAGATCAGCTCCATGGAAGAAGGAAGTGGCTAAGCGAAGGTCTGCAGCTTCGCCAGGCCATCAAAGGCCGGTTGCTCTTGTGTGTGTGTGGCGCTGGGGAGGGAACCTGGGGCTTGGCACGCACCAGGGCAGAGCCCTGTCACTTTGCTCTGCCTGCAGTCTTGGCTGGGGTTTTCGAAGGGCATCAGGTACGGGTTTTTGAAGGCCACCAGGTACTCGTCATGGTTGTGCCTGCACAACTTCAGGCCTCGCCCGCAGAGGCATGCAGACAGCGCCAGGGTGCTGATGAGCAGCAAGCCGCAGGCAGTGCCCAGCGCCACCAGGATGGCCACCGAGCTGGGCTTGGTGGTGACAGTGGCACACGGCCTCTTCCAACCCACAGTCTGCAGCTGGCTCAGGCCCGCGGCGTTGGCCGCCACCACACACACGCGGTAGGTGGTGCCCGGTGACAGCCCATACAGAGGGTGCTGCCGGGCAGTGGCATAGATGTCGCCCACCACCGACTGGCTCTTCACCTCGCCCTCCACGGAGTAGTGGATCTGGTAGGTGCGCACGACTGAGTAGGGGGCGCACCAGCGGATGAGCACCGACGTGTCGCTCACCTCCGACACCCCCTGTAGCCGGGGCAGGTCAGGGACAGTGTCCTCCCTGGTGAGGCCAGGGCAGGCGCACCGTGAGCGCCTCTGCAGCTCCGCACACGGGGTCTGCAGGTGCCTGCATGGGTCGTAATCGCAGGGGACGCTCTGGTGGGGTGCTCTCACCACCTCCTTGGTCCCCTCCTCCTCAGTCCCCTCCTCCTCGCTGTCATCCAATAGGATGATGGGAATCTCGTCGTCTGAAGGACTCGAGTGGGGAACCTGGGGGGTGGCCTGTGTCCTCTGGTCGGGCTGAGTCCTGCTCATGGTGCTCCCCAAAGTAGGGATGGGGCTAAGGCGCTTGGTGGCTAGCGAGGTGGTGGTAGCTGAGACCCCGGGCTTCGGGACCAGACTGACAGCATGTTCTTCTTGGCGCCCTGTCCCGCAGGTGCTGGCAGTCCCAGGTGGAGCGCTGGTGGGGCTGTGACCTGCTGCTGTAGGGTGGGCACTGGAGGGGACGGTCCCCTCTGAGGTGCCATGGTGTGTCCACGAAGCCTGTGTGAGGGAAGGCACGGTGTGGGACGAGGCTTTGGTTACACTCGGCTGGCCTCTCGCAGGTTGAGCAGAGGGTCCCGGTGAAGACAGTGCATCGCCCGAGCCATCAAAAGAGGGCGGGTTTGAAGCCAGGAGGGTGGTGCTGTGGCCCGACCTGCACACATCCGGCAGCTGGGAGAGGGGAAGAGGTGCTGAGAAGGAGCCCCCCAATCCTGCAGCTGGTGTGCACATCGTGTCCGCCGCCCTAGAGGGGAAGGCGGCCAGTTAAAGACGTCTGCAGTGTTGCTCTGGGCTGGGCATCCCCTCCTGCCAAGCCTCAGAACCCGTCTCGGCCAGGTGCCACCTGGTACGCACCCCATACACATCACATTTGGAGGAGGGGCCTGGCATCGCTCCCATTGGGCAGAGAAGGAGACAAGTTCAGAAAGAGGAAGTGACTGCCCGGGAGAGAGACCGTGACCAGCAAACAGCAGAGCCTGAACCACACCTGGGCGAGCACCGCGAGAGGGCGTCCAGAGCCTCCAAGCAAAGTCCCTCGCTTTGTTCTCACCTGTCTCCTTCCTGACAGTGCTTGTGAGCACGCACTTGCTAGCTAACACTCCTGAGTGCTTGCTGTGTGCTAAGCACTGTTCTTCGCACTTTAGCAACTAATTTACTCTACTGTTTATAAGGTAGGATAAGGTGGTAAAGGCGGCGACTTTAAGTAACTCCGCCACACTGACAGTTGTCAGTTATATGACGAAGCCAGGCTCTCTGGTTCCAGCCTGCACCCTCAGCCTCTTCCTTAATACGATCCCGAGACCTTGACTGGGAACAGACTGCGTGTTTGTCATTGGAAGCAAAGTGGGAGAAGGGGTGCAGATGACTGCACATCACAGCCGGGCATGGATGGGAGGTGAGAAAAGAATCGGGATGTCTGGGTAGTCTCCCGAACAGGAGCAGTTAGCCGGTGGGCCTGATCTGAGGGTGCTCAGGACCGGGATGTCCCTGGCTCCCCAGCACCCATCTCCTGGGGCCAGCCCGGATGTGGCTTCCCCACTGCAAAAACAGCTCTTCCAGCCAACAGCCTTCATAAGAATTCTTTTTGTCCTGTCCATGAGAGAGCTCCGTAAGTCTACTGGCCTCGGGCTGAATGACCCAGGAGAGGAAGCCAGGCTCCATCTTGGGTGTTCAGCAGGGCTGGAGGTTAAGAGCACAGTTTGGGGAGGACACAGATCTTGCCTTCTCCAACCAGCAGCTGCATGGGTTTAATCAAATATCTCATCTGTGTGAGCCCTGTTCCCCTTGCCTGTAAAATGTGGCAATGATACACTAGCTCTGTCAGAGACGGGGTTAGCTGTTCACTTAACACACTTCTTTTTCCCACGGAGCACACAGCTAGACTACATATCCCAGCGTCCTCTGCAGTTGGGCGTGGCCGGTTTGCTGACTCCTGGCCAATGAATGTGAGTAGAAGCGAGGAGCACCGCCCCCGGATCTGGCCTATTTAAATACTCCCAAGTCAGCCGGCTGGAATTGGAGATAGCGCTTTGTTGCCCGCCCGGGTGGGACTACTTGGGGGAGGGCTGCCCTACCCAACACTGGCCAAATGTCCAGCATGGTCATGACAACTCCAGCTCCTGAAGGCCGACCCTCCCCCCTCAGCCACCTGCTTTGTCAGTGTTACCTGCGCAGGACAGTTCTCTTCGCGTCCAGGAGGAGCCAGGATAACTCACAGCTGCAAGTGAGAGGGTTGCCAAAGAGGGTAACAGACAGCACCTGGGAGGAATTCCTGGCCCAAGGAGGGAAGGAACTCAAGTTGCAGCTGAAATATCACACACAAAAATTCAGTCGTCAGACTTTTACAATAGGTGAAAAATGTTTCAGAGATGCAATGGTACCATGGGAAAGCCATTCCCTTAGGGGTTAGGGGAGGTTGCTTTGGGTGGGGCCCTTCGTGACCTTGGGGCTCATCAGTCAGTATCATCCCTCATATCACAGAGCGATAACTCCCTCATGACCACTGGTTATGTCTACCGGAGTCTGGGATGATGAAACTGTTTACAAATGTAAATCTCCACACACAGGCAGTGTTATTGTAGACCGATGGCAGTAATTGGCAGGATTTGTTTTCAGTTGGGGGTGGAATCCAGGCTCTCCCACGTTAGGCAAGTGTTCCGTCACCGAGCTGCACTCCAGACCCGGACTGTAGCTGACGGCATGTGACACTAGGCCTTTGGGAGATGCCTGACGTATGTGCAGCAGCTAGCACTTGCTAAGGAAGGAACACCCCCAAAGCTTAGTAGCTCAAGACAATAAGTGGGCCGGTGAGATGGCTCAGCCTCATAAGCACCTGCCTGGCATGCGTGAGGTGCTGAGTTCGACTCCCGGAACCCACATAAAGGAAAAGAGGGGCCGGTGATATCGCTCAGCGGCACAAGCGTTTGGCTGGCAAGCGCGAGGTCCTGAGGTCAACTCCTGGTACCCATTAAAAAAAAAAAAGACAATAAGTATTTTCTTTCCCATGATTCTCTGGGCTGGCTTGGTCACTCTTGGGCTCTGGGGCAGATGCTAATGTTCTCAGTGAGGAAGGACACTCCAGTCCGATCTGCTCTAACACTCTGGCCAGCGGGGAGGTGCCCGTCATCACCTCAGGAACACCAGCTATACATGTGTGCCACATGGTGAAACTTAGGCTGCACCCACAGATCCAAGCTTGGACTTATCTTTATTTATTTATTTCTGAGACAGTATCTCACTATGTAGGTCAGCCTGGCCTTCAACTTACTGTATAGTCCAGGCTGGCCTTGAACTCATGGCGATCTTCCTGCCTCAGCCTCCCAAGTGCTGGGATTATAGCTGTGTACCACCTGGACTTATCTTTAGAACCATGGCTCAACCATGTTCTTCCTGAAGAAGCCTGTCTGATCCAGTCTGATGGGTTATTCCGTCTGCCTCCCTTATAACAGCACCTGACATGTGCCTCTGCTATCGACCACAGTGCACTGTAATGATTAGCAAATCGCTGTCTATGCTGAGATACGAGCTCCTTGGAAGCAGAGGTCATATTGTTATCCTCACCATCACACTTGTCCCCGTCAGCACCCTCACTACCGCCATTATCATCACATAATCTTCACCATCCTCACCGTCATGCCCATCACCATGGCCATCACCACCACCATCACCATGGCCACCACCAGTACCACCACCACCACCATCACCATCACCACCATCACCATCACCACCATCACCATGGCCACCATCAGTACCAACACCACCATCACCTCACCACCATCACCATGGCCACCATCAGTATCACCAACAACACCATGGCCACCACCAGTACCACCAACACCACCACCACCATCACCATGGCCACCATCAGTACCACCACCACCAATACCATCACCACCATCACCATCACCATGGCCACCATCGGTACCACCAGCAACACCATCACCATCACCACCACCACCATCTCCATGGCCATCATCCCCATCTACACTAACTCTATAGGGCACCTGCTATGTGCCAGAAACTGAGTTAAAAGCTCTACATATGCTGTCCCTCTTTCTCTCATGAAAAGCCCTAAAGTGCAGTATTGTCATGGCTATTTTACAAAAAAAGAAATTTTATGATGTTTGTATTATGGCACTTCATACAGTTCCTGGGTTTTTATCAAGCTCAGAGAAGGCATCAGAGCGAGAGACACAAAGCCCTCTCCCAACATCTTCCGAGTGGAGGAAAGCACAAACGAATGGTTCTGTGTTTGCTCTGAACAACTGTCCATTCTTTTGGAAAAATAGTTCCATCTTTAGTGTCTGCATCGAATAAAACAGAACTAACAAGACCTGCCACTAGACTCCGGGATTTTCTGCCGGTAACAATACTTTCACACAGCGCGACCTGCATGGCTCTTCTGGGCTTTCATACTTCTTAGCCCTATCTTATTGGACCGTGGGAGGCAGATCTGGAGACAATGATATTCTTTTATTTAAAACTATCAAGCTACAAGTGGGTTGGGCGGGACAAAATTTCACAACAGATAAAGATTCAATGCTGTTTCTATATCTAATATTTTGCACATGGCTAATGACATAGAAAGAGCTGTTAAATAACAGGATGTTCAAAACAGGGCTGTTTCAGCCTCGAGTTCAACGGACTATAAAAGGCCGAGCACACTGAGCTGCTGAGGGTGCCGGTGTCCTCAAGTGAGGTGCTGGAGCCCCTGTGAGGCCCAGGAAAGAGGCTGGGAAGTGAGCTTTGCTGATCCACGCTGGCCTCTGAGCACTCTGCCAAGGGCTCGGAAGGCAGACGAGGCTGGGTGGTGAAGACTGACTAGGAAGCCTCCCTCACTTCCCATCATGAACCACGATGTGGGGGAATAAAAGATCTTCCATTATGCCAGGTGAAGCCTCTTTGATCCTTGAGCCAAATGACAGAGGAGACCTGGGACTACTGATGTCCCTTGGAACTTGGGGATACAAAGACTTCGTCTGACTCATACGTGAGACATCTAAAGGTCAAATGCTGGCCAGAGCTAGCAGAGAAAAGAGGGAATTGGCTACTCTGGGACTGACCATAGGTCAAAGATGCCTGCTTTCCCAGGGAAAGAAGGTGGCCTGGGATCCTCCTCAGAGGGACACTGCCCTTCCTGTTAGAAGTCCAGCCAGCGGTTGCTTCTGGGCATGAGGGTGAGTAGGGGACACAATGGCCACCCGCCAGGCCACAGGGCACCTACCCCAGACCCCAACTGCAAGTGGGACCTTTTTACCAGCTCACCTTTCCTTCCCAGACCTGCTCAAGCCCTGGGAGAAACTCAACCTGCAGAGCATGATGGGAAGGAGGCCTGATGCCCACCTCCCCTCTTCCTACTGCAAATATCTCAGCCTGGGCTTTTTTTAAAAAAGTGTTAAATACCTAAGAGTTGGGAGCTTTAATATGGCTCTGGATGGGACTGAGTTGCTGGCTATTAGGCTGGGTGGACATTCTGGGACCTGCTCAAAACATCACCCCAAAGGATGAGGGTGAACTAAACCCCAGAGAAGACTTAGAAAAGCCACTAGGAAAAAAAAAAAATTAAGGTTTGGTTTGTTCTATAAAATTCGAGAGAGTGTAAAGGGCAAATGTGAGTTCTGCAGTTAAGATGTGCTATGGGACACTCACTTGTGCAACAGCAGGACCTGTAGAGAAGGGGTGTCCCGGAAGATGTGCGTGTGGACGGAAGTCAGCGCAGGGGAGTCGTGGCAGATCAGCTGGCTCAGGTTGGGGGTCATCTGGAAAATGTCTCCCTCCAGGGTCTTCAGCCTGGGCATCTTCCTCAGGTAGAGATGCGTGAGGTTCGGCAGGTGTCTCATCCACCCTGATTCAACTGCAACACAGAGCGGACACTGCCACTACCCAGGCACAAACCCAGGGCCCAGCACAGTGGTCAGGAGACAAGAGCAACAGACGAGTCATGAAGAAGGTCGCTGCCGAGTGCGGCACAGTCTGCAACCTTGGGGACCTCAAAGCATGGCCACTGAAGCTGGAAGGACCCTCATGGATGACTGTTCCCTCCTGTCTTCCAGCCAGCATTGGCCAAGGCCAGAGAGGAGAATGACTGGCCCAAGGCCACACAGCTGAGAAGGGACTTGGTGACTCATAGCTAGGACATCACCTCCAAGCCCTCTGTTGCCTGACATCTGGTTGAATTCCACGCATACAATAACCAGGCTTTGCTGGGATGGCTCCCGGGAGTGGCAGCTTTGAGGAAGGTCAGGAAGCAGAGGCAAGGGTGGGCAGACCCGAAGCCCACCTGCGTGGCTCTCCCGATAAATGGAGACTGCCCCTGCCCTTCTGTAGGTCCCTACTTGCTCTTTTTTCTGTCTCTGAGGCAACAGATGATTACAGACACATAACGTGTTCCTTAAAAACAATCAAACCCCCTGAATCAAGGCCAGAACCCCAACTGCGGGAGCACCCTGTCCCCATCTCCCTCCTGGGTCCTGTTAGAGCGATCCGGCATGCCCAGACACAGTTTTAGCCGAGTGGGCAGAAACATCAATGAATTCCTCTCGGGACCACCGCGTACTTCATTACTATGAACCGCATGCTTGCTGCCAGGGGTTCACCCATCCGCCGTCAGCCCCAGAGAGATCGTCCACTCCAGAAGCCTGTTCGGAGAGGCACCACACAGTGGCTAAAATTTTAGATTCTGGACCCAGAATAGATAGGGGGTTGGAGACACCAAGCGTTTAACGACCGGTGAGACCTCGTCTCGGTCATTCTACCGTCTGGGGCTTGGCTTCCTCATCGTGTGAAATGGAGATCTTAACGGTGCCCACCTCCGAAGGTGCAAGGATTAAAGCAGGCGTGGAGCTTGGAGCACGGCTCGCTTGCTGGGGCAGAGGAGTTGGTGGTATTCTTGAAACCTACTGTGAATGAGGCACCCGGGTCACCCCGGGAACCGCACTGCCAGGCTCTGGGAGCGCGCACAGCCTGGCTTTGCAAGACCCACACTCACTCTGCGGGAGGTGCGTGCCGCTGAGATCCAGAACCTCGAGCGTGGCCAGCGCTTCGCCGGCCTCTCCTGTGAACGCCCCCCGCGCGATGCCCCCGTGGGCGCCGCGGCCCAGCTCGGTGTAGGAGAGGTTGAGCCGCTGCAGCGCGGGGAAGCAGACGAAGGCCCGGGGTGGCAGCGCCCGCAGCGGGTTCCCCGCGAGCTCCAGCACGCGCAGGCTGCGCAGCGCCGGCCCGGAGCACGGCGGCAGCGCGTCCAGCTGGTTGTAGCTGAGGTCCAGGGCGCGCAGCCCGGCCGGCCCGCCGGGGCCCCAGCGCAGCGCGGCGATGCGGTTGTGGGGCACCGTGAGCTCCTGCAGCTCGGGCAGGTGGCCGAGCTCGGCCGCGCTCAGGGCGCTCAGCAGGTTGTGGCTGCCGTCGAGGCTGTGCAGAGCGCGCGGCAGGCAGAGGGGCAGGCGCTCCAGGCTGCGGTTCGCCACGCTCCAGGCCGTGGTCCCCGCGGCGGGGAGCCCCTCGCAGGGCGATGCCGAGGCGTTGCTGCCGCCGCTCTCCCAGGACCTTTCAGGAGTGAGTCGGAAGAACGGGGCCCTCTCCTGCAGAGCCCGTGCCCCACTCCGGCCTGGCAGAGCCAGCAGCAGCAGCAGCAGGGTCCACCGCATGGCGCGTGCCTGGGGAGAGGGAGCGGACAGCACTGGAATCAGCGGCCGCCCCGGGCCAGGACGAACGCTCGCCCATGCCCGGTCTGCGAGGAGCAGCGCAGGGCCTGCGTGACCCCTGGAGGATGCAGGGCTGGGGGCATTCCCGGTGTCACCCGGCGCACTTCCCACTCCCCCATGCGCACCGTGACACTCTCTGCCCTCCCTCTTCTTCCCCGGGGCCTCTCTCATGGGTCAATTCTGGACCCGAATCTCCCAGCGCCCCCACACCCTTTACCGAGCCCCCGTCCCTCCCAGGGCTTCTGGAGGGAAAGGATATCCCCTCTATGTAAACTCTTTCCAGGGCCACGGTCATATGTCCAGAACACGTGTGGCCTCAGTGGGGCAGATGCTCTGTTGGCATAGAAACACGACGCTCAAAGAAGATTTTGTCATATTCACTGACCCTCAGCTGTCCCGGTTTTTTGCATTAGAACTGTCCAGCCACAGGTAAATTCTAGTTTCATAAAGTAAGTTCCAAGGTCCCTTCTTGGGAGCCAGTCCAGGGTTGCTTTTGGAAAAAGAAAGGAGCCCCCCAGAGAGCTATGAGGCTCAAGCTCCTGGAGTCAAGCATTTCCTGACCCCACATAGGTTCCAACGAAAGCCAGGATCGCTAGTGTCAGCCCTGTTCCCAGAGAGATGGCCGAGGGCTGCCTGGGATTGTACAGGGAAACTGGGAGATGGGGCAAAGCTACTTCTTACAAGGTCTTCAGGTTATAGCTTGAAATCCCCGTTACCTCAGATGTGTGTTTCTCTGCTGGCTCTTTCTGTGACCGCTGGATCTCCGCCTTGCTAGCTGGGGATCAACGCCATGAGAAAATCCTGGAGGCTAGGAGTGCACGCATCCGG
This sequence comes from Erethizon dorsatum, assembly GCA_028451465.1. Taxonomy (NCBI): domain Eukaryota; kingdom Metazoa; phylum Chordata; class Mammalia; order Rodentia; family Erethizontidae; genus Erethizon; species Erethizon dorsatum. Next base: position 15,113,776 of record CM051841.1, on the reverse strand, counting down.
CAGTACGGCCAAGTCACCCGGAAGGTGTCCTCGAGGACCTTAGAGTCCCAGATCTTGTTTTATATATTCCAGGAACCAGTGGCTTAGCAACTCAGCTTGGAATGCTGGAGGGAGGCCTGCTTCCCCGCCGCCCCTCCCCCACCCCTCCCGCCGCACTGGACCTGCTGTCTTCAGCCAACACCCTCCTTGCCGGTCTGTCTCAGGACTCCCCCTCTCCAGGCCTGGCGGCTCCTCCCAGCCCTCCCTGTCTCCATCTCTCCCACGCCACCTTTCCCAGGCACGAGTAATGGGGGTCAGCTGTGAGGACTGACGGCAGGGTGAGGCTGAGGAGGCCCCGGCACCTCTCAGGAATCTGACCTCCAAACGGTTCCATCTCCTAGGATGGGCGAGTGGTCAAGCGGCAGAGGAGGACGGCCCCTCCCAGAGAAGGGTGGTACCATGAGCCCGGTCGGTAGAGATCTTGGAGGAGCCCGGGGGCCCCAGCAGGCAGAACACAGACCCTAGAGGCCCGGGAAGTCTGGTTGTTCCAGGACCCAGTTCAGCGGCAGCGTGGGTGCGTGACTGTCCTAGGGCGAGGATAAATAAAGCGGGGAGAGATGTGGAAAGTGCATTCCTGCCCCCGGGATGGGGGTGATGGGTCTGGATTTCCAAAAGCCCCTGAGGGTGCGATGACACAGCCTGAGTTCTGCCTGCAGCGGCTCTGTTTAGAGCAGATGGCCCTGTGTCCTCCAGAGCTCCAAAAACAGAGATGGCTCATTTATGAGACACCTTTGATCTGCACCCTATCCTAGCTTCCTCTAGCCCCGCAAAGAGGTCCGAGCACAGGTCAGGGCTCGTTACCCACAGACCTGCCGCAGCACTTGCTGTCTGGCCCCCTCACTCCTTATCTGCAGCACTGAGCAAGCCCAGGGCTTCCGGTTGCCTGGCCTGTTGGGTTTCCAGGATAATAGGAAGTCCCTGCATGGTGCCCTGGAGGCCTTCCTGGAGGCCTTCTCCAGGCCTGCTCCAAGCACCCTTCATCTGTGGGGCTGTGCTGGCCTGGGGGAGGCCACGTCTGTGCTCCTCAATGTGGAGAGCCAGCGCAGTCACCCCGAGGAGCCCGGGCCCCTGTGCCCGAGGGGGCACACGGTGCCGTGGGTGGTCAGGAACCAAGAGCGCAGGGGATGTTAGAAACAGCATGTGCCCTGTTCAAGACCCAAAGGAGGAGAGAAGTTGGGTACCAGGAAGCCCTGTAAAACAGGACCAGGGGCCCCTCCAAGCCACCATCCGGTTATGCTGCCTGGGACGAGCTGCCTGAGCTCCACCCTCCTGGTGGCCCTGTAGCTCAGGTCGTCCCCAAGCCCAGCATATACACCCTTGCCGGCTGCCCACCAGGCTCCTGAGCTAGGGAGCAGATGGAGACCTGGCAGGGTCTGCTGCTCGTTCTTTCCCAGGTCCTAGGTTGGCCTTGTCCTTGCCCCATCAGGTAGTACATGCTGCTTGTCACCATCATGATCCCTTTTTAAAAAGTGTAGTCAGAGCCAGGCATGGTGGCCCATGCCAATGATCCCAACACGCTGGGAGGCTGAGGAAGGCAGGTTTTAACCCAGCCTGGGCAACCCCAGCCTTCTCAAAAAAAAAAAAAACTAAACAGGGCTGGAGATGTGGCTCCATGTGAAGGCCCTGGGTTCAGTCTTCAGTAATGACCAAAATAAATAGATAAATAAATAAATAAAAAGGTATGGTCAGAGGCTAATGCCATATGCATCATCTTATCGAATCCTTTGCAGGTAATATTAGTGCCATGTTACAGATAAGGAAACGGAGGCTCACAGTAATGGACTAGGTTCCGGACCACACAACTAATGAGCTGTCGGATTGAATATTACTATGATATTGATATTACTGTGATATTAATATTGATAGTAGACCCCTTGGAGCGTAAGACTAATTTTGTCATCAAGGCTCATCAAGGTGCTTATTTTTTAGAATATTTCTATTGATGTATTACTAATTATAATTTTATGAGTTTTATTATATTAAACCATGAGTACTTAACAGGAAAAAAATCACAAAAATAAAGTATTGAGTTTTTAATATTTATTGAGTGCTTATAAAAAAGCATCAAAAAATTCAACATCAAATGGCTTTTGGTGTACGAAGTTTGAAAAAGAACATCAGAAATAGGGCCGGTGAGATGGTTCAGCGGCTTAAGCGCCTGCCCAGCAAGCGCGAGGGCCCGAGTTCGACTCCCGGAACCCACATACGAAAAAGGGGCCGGTGATATCGCTCAGCGGCACGGGCACCTCCTGGCGCACGAGGTCCTGAGGTTGACCCCCCGGTACCCACAAAAAAAAAAAAAAAAAGAACATCAGAAATAAATTCCCATTATGAACTACAATGCAAATACTAATAGCATTCTACAAAAAAAATCTTTAATTATCACACCTAAGGCGGGCTGCACACATGACAACAGCACGTTCCATACACAAGTGTCACTTACACTGACAGCACATGTCTTTTGCTTTCCTGGCCTTTTTGTAGGATGTACTCGACATCTCAGTGGTCTTGCTGTTTTGTCAGGAGGTTCTTATTATATTATACAGTGTGTAATTAATAGGAACATAAAGTATCAATAAAATAAATTATTAAATTCTTAATATGTATTGCGCATTTAGAATAGACATCACATTTTCACATCAGCTGTGTACTTCCTTACAAAACCTAAAAGATAACATCAGAAATAAATTCCTATATTAACTACAGTGAAAATACCAATAGAACTCTACCACGAAAATAAGCTTTGCTTCAACTGTCACACCCAAGGCCGTCTTCACACACGACAAGTGCATGTTCCATACCCAAATATCACTCACACTGATAGCACATATGTTTTGTTTTCCTGTACTTTCTTTTTTTTTCTTTTGTGGGTACCGGGAGTCGAACTCAGGACCTCACGCCTGGCAGCAGGCGCTTGTGCCGCTGAGCGATATTACTGGCCCCTTTTTTTCCTTTATGTGGGTACTGGGAGTCGAACTCAGGACCTCGCGCTTGCCAGGCAGGTGCTTACGCCACTGAGCCATCTCACCGGCCCTCCTGTACTTTCTTGTGGGGCACCGTGGACATCTTTTTTGTTTTCCTGTTGTCATAGTAGGTCTTTGTGATGCTGCGCCTGCCTGTTCACCTGTCCGCTCACCAGTGTGCTCCACAATTTTTTTTGCATAGTTCCCTGTACAGAAACATTTTGTTTTTCCTCTGCTGTAAATGATCTCTTATGAGCTCCAGTCCCAATCCTCTAAGAAAATTTCTCCATGATATTTTGTACTTGTTGTTTTATTTGTAAACTATCAAACTATTTATGCCACACGTTTAGGATCAATTGGCTAATGCTTTGTGTTTTGAGTGACATAACAGTTGCTGCATAACTCATCAACAACATCTACTCCACATTTGGTTTTGTTGCTGAAAGTTTCCATCTCAGGCTTCTGTTTTGTCAAGGTTTCTCTATCAATATTTCCATCATGATGAAATGTTAACATCAGCAGTACCCGGTCTGCTTTTCTTTGCCATACACGAGGCCAATGTTAGCCGGATGTGGTGTTGTATGCATGTAATCCCAGCATTCAGGAGGCTGAGGCAGGAGAATCGCTGTGAGTTCAAGGCCAGCCTGGGCTACAAAGTGAGTTCAAGGCCAGCCTGAGCTGCATAGTGAAGCCCTGTCTCAAAAACAAACAAACAACAACAACAACAACAAAAAACAAACAAACCTCGAGGCTTTTACAGGTAAATGGATGCAACTAGAGACCATACTCATAAGTGAAATAAATCAAACTCACATGTGTAAACATCATATTGTTTCCCTAGTCTAAGGAACTGAAAGAGTAAATAAGATCCAAAATGTACAATAGATATTGTGAAAGGGAAAGAAACTGCTCAAAAGGAAAGAACTGGGATGGGGGAAAGGAGAAAAGGAAGGGAAAAGAAAAAATATATATATATACACACAAGACAGCTAAGATAATTATACTACTAATTTCTATTAGTTCATTGAAAATGGTTTGTGCTTATACTGTTTGATCAATGTTGCATGCCTGTATCTTGTAATCTGAGCAACTACTTTGACGATAACAATATGCAATATATTAACCATTGTTAATCTCCTACTATCTTGTTTTGACATTCTCTGTCAGTGTTTTTATTGTTTTTTGTCTTTATTTTTTATTTTATTATTATTTTTTTTTTGTGGGTACCGGGGGGTCGACCTCAGGACCTCGCGCGCCAACAGGCACCCGTGCCGCTGAGCGATATCACCGGCCCCTTTTTCGTATGTGGGATCCGGGAGTCGAACTCGGGCCCTCGCGCTTGCAAGGCAGGCGCTTATGCCGCTGAGCCATCTCACCGGCCCTGTCTTTAAAATAAAAACAAACAAACAAACAAATGAGGCCAATGTTATATCTTTCTGAAATTCGAAGATTTTACTATGCAATTCTCTGTTTTGAAATGGCAGTATTTCATTTGGAATTTCTGCTTTGTTCCTGTGTACAGTTCCTATGCTGGTCAACTTGTGCTCTGCTAGCAAATGTTGTAACATCAATTGGAAACCAGTAAACAAATTGTGGAATGTCACATTCCGATTAGTTTAGGAGATGGGAGCGACAAGTCTGTTCACAACATCATTCGGTTTATTACTAGACGAATAAGGACCTGATGGCTGATTCCAGGATAAATGTCTAAATTGAAAGCATGTAAGTCTTTGCATCTACAAAGGCATAAATTTTTATGCTGTATTTTGACCCATTGCTTTTCCATAAGTCTTTTACATTCCTGCGATCACCATGAGAAATCTGTGCTAAGTACAGCAGACCTATGAATGCTTTCAATTCAGCTGGTGAGGTGTCATAATAAATACATTTTTGAAAATGGCTGTTAGTGCATACAGAACATTTTACTTGCATTTCAGCCTTTGTGTATTTCACAGCATCTTTTTTTTTTTTTTCACAGCATCTTGTAATACTTTATCTGTTATAGCCTGCAACATTGAACAGTAGTGCTGGCATTCTGTCCAATACATTTCACCCCTGTTGAGAACTTCACTATATTTTTGGACCTAGTTCTAACATTGGATCATTCCATTTGGTTGTGTGGCTATTTTGCTATATTTTGACTAGTCAAATATGTACTCACATTGCTGTTTTCTTCCTCATCTGAATCAAGAAGGTCTGCATTCCTTGTCTCTGTTTCAGCTGATTCTTGCTTGATCTCCCTGACACAGGAACTTTGGCTCACATGGCCAATGTCAAAGTCGTCATCATCATCATCATCCACCCACATCACACTTCTGTTGTGAAAGCTTATATTTTACCATAATGGTTTATCTTGATTATCCGTGCATGAGTAATTCGATGATTCACTTTTGACCTCCTTCAAAACTTGCAAATCTGGTTTTTCACGTGCCACTGTGCTGAACTGGGCTACATCTACCAGAAAAATCAAAAGAAAACTTAAAAAAAAAAATCATGGAGTGGTGTGGGTCTACTGGACCCTCTGTGATGCTCAGATGAACATACACAAAACCAGTTAGATGGAGCATAAACGTGGGTCCGAATCCTGTTTTGACACTTTGGCACATGTGTGCACTCCTTGCCATTCATCACATAGATCGCTTCCTGCGTCCCTCAGGGAAAGGCACTGAGACACACAGCCGGCTACTATTACACTGAAGTACAAATTTACAGTAGAGAAGAAAAGGCTGGGTCTGCTGGACTCAGGTTTACGCCTCGAGGGTAATGACTCACCTTCCCTGGGCCTCGGGATTTGATGCTGAATTTTCCTGAGTATTTAGATAAACTTAACTCATGAGAGAAACCAGGAAGATTGGAAATTTTCTTTTAGAGTTGAGCAGTTCATTCTCAAAGTACACAGAGTCAACTTTTTGGCCCCTGGGCACAGGACTGAAGAAGCCTCCTGGGCAGGGCCCAATGGTCACCCTCAGGGAGGCCACCCTTCCAGTCCCTTCTCTTTAGCACTTCTTGGAAGTCAAATGAATGAGGTGTTTGTGCTCTCCCAGGAAGGATGCTAAGGTTCCACGACAAAGTCCTGGGACCAATAAATACGTGTCTTCCAAGTGGTACCCCAAATGTTGCTCTGTGCCAAATGTTGCTTCATGCGAAATGTCACACCACGTCCTCCCCCCCCGTGACTTTTCCCCAAGCTGTCCACCCCCTCCACCCCTTTAGTGGGCTCAGTCTGCATTTCAGCCCACCCCTTCTACCTGCCCAAGCCAGGGACTCGGCACAAAGAGGGAGTCCGATGGTTTGCTAATGAGCCGGAAACTGCCATGGGGACTTCTGAGAGACTTGGAGGACACACCTGGGACTGCTGGTCAACTAGTGAGGAGGCAGAAGCTTCACCCCCAGCCTCTCTTCTTCTTGGCTCCAGGGTTCTTCCTGCAGCTCTGACTCCAGGTGCACCTGTCTCTCCCTGAGTGCAGGTCCACTGCACAACTCCATGGAAGGAGGGCAGTGGAGACAGGGGTGGGTACTGCCTGTACCTGCTACAGACCACACAGGCCTTCCCCTGCCTCTGCCAACTGCGTTAGGTGCCCTTCCTTGGTGTCCTTTCCCAGGTGTCCTTTGCTACCTGTCCTCAGGTGATTGGTGCAGCTCCTGCCTCGCTGAGGGCTGACTTTCCTGGGAGCTGGAGGACCTCATTGTTTTTCAGCTGTGAGCCCCGGAGCCCAAGGCAGAGTCTGGCACTTGGGGGAAATGGTTGACAAGTGGTGGGAAGAGGTGCGGCAGGGACAGGTTGATCATGACATTCTTCACCAGCAGTGGGGTGGGACTCCAACCAGGAGCCCGAGACTGGCACCATGCAGTGCTGGGGAGGGCTAAGGTGAGGATGAAAATAGGGGGAGGAAGCGGAAGTGCAGGTAGAAGGTTAAATCACAAAAAGTTATGCAATGCAGAGTCCCAACATGCTCATGGATCTTCGGGGGAGCCTTCCCTTCTCCTAGAAGATCACAAGGTTGGAGCGATAGGAAAATTATAGCCACAGGGAAAGAAAGTAATCACACACTTGGCTACACTTCCCTTCTGTATCCAGGTAAAAATCAAGGTCAGAGAGATCCTTGGCTTTTGAGGGAGTTTAGAACTTGCCTGGTTCCACTTAGCTCTCTCCATTTTAGAGGGAGAAAACTGACTTTCAGAGAAGAAGTGGGCTCGTCTGGTAAGTTTCTAATCATCCAGGGAGAAGGAATTCCCACAGCCCCATTCTGGGCTCATTTGCACAGCTGACCCGGTCTCACCTGCCCTGGCCCAGCCCCCCAGATGCAGCTAAGCCAACCTGGTGAGTGCCAGGCACAGAGAAGAGGTTCTAGGGATTCCGACCCTGGCTGTTCATATCACTCCCAGAACTCCAGGAATAAATGCCCTTAATCCAGACTGCCCCCCAGGCTTTCCAAAGGGGTCCTGCTAGGCTCTGTTCGCAGCTCTCAGCCTGGGGTGGGTGAGGACAGCGGCCCAGGTGACAGGTGAGTGCTCAGCCTGGCTCTGCCCTCCAGATGCCAGCTGGCTCTGCTATGGGTTCTTCCCCTCAATGCTGCAGTTGGAATGTGGCAGGCTTAAAGCTGCATTCTTCTCTGACAGCAGAGATAAGCGGAGGGACGGGGCTGATTGGGGGAGGAGATGGTACCAGGTTGTCTGGTCTCCAGGAAGACCCAGCTGCCCCGGAATGGCATGCAGAAAAGAGACTTTCACGCAGCAGGGCCCAGGATATCCCAGTGGGCTCGCTGTTGCGGTTAACCTGCCCGCCACAAAGTGATCTTGAGGGCCTGACATGGTCACGGGTTGATGTGCAGACTTATTTTCCTGTAAGGTGTCACTCACCGCTGGTAAGAGTTCACAGGAGGATTCTAGAATACTTAAAATGTAAAAAGACACCGTTCTATCCGTAGTGGAAGAGAAAAGATTCCAACTGGAAAAAGAGGCCGGACTCGAATCTGCCCCCTTCTCTTGCGTGTGGCCTTAGGAAGGCAGAGGAGCCAGAGGCTGGGTTGTTTTGTTAAACCACATTCTGAATTTGCCACAGCACAGGAAGAGTACATGAGCGAACAGAACCTTAAATTGGGGTGCAAGATGCTGGATTCTCATCCCAGTGCTGATCCCATTTTACTGGGTGCAAGATCTGTGTTAAGCTTCTGTGTCATTTTTCATCTATAAAGTAAAGGAATTGGTTTAGCAGTGTAGCACACAGATCCTGCGAACTTGGAGCACATGTGCCTGGTGCTCACAGACTTGGGGCTCAGAGATGAACGAGGCTTGCACCCCCACCTGCCCTCACGCAGTTACCAGTCTAGAAGGAGCAGGTGACAGAAAACAGCCTCGCGCACAGGGTTGAACTCTGTTCTGTTGGCGTAGGCAAAGGGGCTAGGTTTTCACTACTGTGTTCTTGGGATCTGGCAGAACCCACGTACCTTGTGTGCACCCTGGTTCGAATATGAGATGACCCCAAGGGCCCATGAGTCTACTCCACTCCTGGGAGGTAGTGGCACCTTTAACAGGGGGGCCTTGGTCATTGGTGCCGAGCTCTCCAAGGGGATATTGGGACCCAGCCCCTCCTCTTGTTTTTTTTTTTTTTTTTTTTTTGCTTCCTGGCTGCCATAAGGTGAAGATTTGCTCTGCCACATGCTACCACCATGATAGGCTGCCTTGCTAGAGGCCCAAAGACAACAGGCCAACCATGGACTGAAGCCTCTGAACTGTGAGCCAGAATCAACCTTTCTTCTTCATAAGGTGATTTTCCTCAGGTGTTTTGTTATAGTATTGGAAAGTTGGCTAAGACAGCATGCTTAAGAGATATTTGCTGAATGAATGAGAGCTGTGCCCTCCCCTTCTTACATTTCTGGTCAGTGATATTTCCTTACTTGGAAATTCTCACAGGATAACTATTTGGATTTGCCTGTTTATTTATTTAACACATTAAAGAAAATTCTTTCAACAATGAAAGTGCTTGAGTTTTATAAACAAAGCAAAGATTTGGAAACTCATGGGGCTTGAGTATTACTTATTCTCCATCTGAATAGCAACTTTCACACTCAGGGTGAATGTTCAATAAGATCTTGTTGAATGATGTTGTCTAATAAGCAGATAAGTGCTGGGGATGTAGCTCTGTGGCACAGTGCCTGTCTGGCAAGTGCGAGGCCCTGAGTTCGATTCCTTGTACCAAAAAAAAAAAAAAAAAGCAGATAAGCATGTGCTCAACATCATTACTGATTGTGGGAATGCATATTTAAGCCTCAATGAGATATAATGGTACCTTGGTTCACTAACTAAATTCTGTCCATGATTCTGGTCACAAACCAAATTGGACAAGAACTGAATCAAATTTCCCCATCAGGTCAATACTGGACTTAACCATTGAGTTTGATTCGGTTCTCATCCAACTTGGTTTGTGACCAGAATCACGGAGAGAATGAAGTTTGTGAACCAAGGTACTACTGTCTGACTATGCACCACCAGAATGACCAAAATTAAAAAGACCAACAATACCAAGTGTTGTCAAGGATGTGGAGAAAGACAACTCCTATGCACTGCTGGTGGGAATGCCAGCTGGTACAAGTACTTCGAAAACTGTTTGGCAGGACCCATGAATGCTAAGTGTACATCTCCCCTATTCCTCAGCAGTTATACTGGGTTTATCCTCAAGGGAAATGAGTGCATATGGATGTCAAAAGAATGTTTATAGCAATTTTATTTATAAACACCCCAAACTGGAAAGCACCAAAAAGGTTTTATAAATAGGAAGATGGACGCTTCAGTCGTGGTACAGTCATATAGCGAACTACTGCACAGCCGAAAAAAGAATAAAAAGTGCTATGCTTGACAACACAGACGTTGTATTGAATAAAAGAAGTTGGGCACTCTAAGTATGTATGGCATGTCCCCCTAAGTAGAAATTCAACAATAGACAAAACGAATTAGTGACCAGAAGAGTGGCTACCTCTGAAGAGCACCCCAAGTAGAGGATCCAGTACATGCAGAGGAAGGGAAGGAGGGTATGCAGAGCGGGAGGGAAGCAATTCAACATGGCAGCAGGAGAGCAGGAACCATGGAGGAGGTGTGTAGCGAGAAGAGGTTGGAAAGGTTATTTGGGGCTCTTTTCTAAATCGTTCCTAGCTGTCGGTGCTATTTTCCACATGCTTCACGCACTCTCTTCTCTCCACTTGGCAGGATTGTACTTCCTGGCTTTCGTGGTTGGATCATGTTTCCATGCTTTGTTTGGGCCAGTTAATTGTAACAGGAAGTGATGTACCAGCCAATGCATTTAATTGATGGTGAGAGACCCTCCAGAGCTTGCCCCTCCTCTTGGCATAACAATGATACTACCCGGGAGGGGGCTGCTCCGTCAGCCGGGATCCCAAGGAAGCCCAGAGCTCCCCCTGGACTGAACACATGGATGTGCAGTGTGAGGAAGAAACCTTTGTGGTTTTAGGCTGCTTGTTACTGCAGCATAACCTATTTATTTGGACTGATGCAGGCCTTGATTGTGGGGTCAGTTTCATTCATTCATTCATTCATTCATTCATTCATTCATAACACATTGCAGGTCTGCCATGCACTTGACACTGTTCTAAATGCTGGAGCAGGCCTGATCCCTCCGCTCAGCGAGCTTTCCTTCTGTTGAGAAATACAGACAATACGCAAATAAATGAATAAGGTAGTTGTCGATCACAGTGAGAGTTATGAAGGAAATAAGCAGGTGATGAGATCTAAAGGAACTGGGGAGGAGACAGGAGGTGGTCATCGAGAAGGGCTGCTTCGTTTGAGATGAGATGGCGCTGTCATGCACACACTCATGGGAACCACGTCCCAGGGAAGGGCGAGAGAGAGCCTGCCGTGTCTGAGTCCCAGAGAGGAGAGCCTCGTGGCTGGTGGACAGTGAGCAAGGGGAGAGGCGGGCAGGGACCCCGCTGTGTGGCAGGGCGAGCCGGGCAGGCCTCGCTGCTGTGTTGATCACAGGCACGAGCAGAGCGGGGAGCTCATCAGGAAGGGTATAAAGTGCTGGGGGGGTTGGTGCCGATGATGGCTTCAGTGATGGCAAGAGAGGTGGAGATGGTAGATAAACAGAAATATAGTTGGAAAGCAGACCTCACAATGGTTGTTAACGGATTGGAAGTGAGGCGTGGTAAGCTGAACAATGGTCCTGAAAGACATCCGTACCTTAATCCCTGGGAACTGTGAAAGTCACGGCATGACCCCCATTCCTAACATTTGTAAGTACCACCACTCTCCATGCCTAAAACTTTTTCATCACCCCAAAACCTCTGGATTCATTAAACAGTAGCTCCCTCCTCCCCGCTGTCCCCAGCCCCTACTTTCTATCTATCCCTATATTCGTCTGTTCTAGGTACCTTATTTAATATTTGTCCATCTGCTTCTTAATTACTTCATGAAGCAGAATTTTCAAGCCTCTCCATGCTATAGCATATATCCAGATTTCACTCCTTTTTATGGATGTATAATATTATGTGTTGTTATAAAAGCTACCAGATTTGCGGCTGTTTGTTACAGCAACCATAGGAAACCAACACACAGGATGTGAGGGGAAAGAAGGCATTAACTTATTTAGGCCGAAGCTTGCAGTTCTTTGAATTTCTGTGTGAAATTCATATATGTTACCTAGAAAAATTCAAGGAACAAGAACTTGAAGAGGAAAATTTCATTATGTTCCATTATAAGGGGTGGTCCAAAACTGGACCACTAGGCATTTAAGGGTTAAGAATGAGCCCTGAGTTTTTGGCTGAGGACTGGGGGGACCGAATCCAGTAACTGGGGTGGAAAAATTGAAGAGCACGACAGATGAGGGGTAGGAAAGTCGCAGGCTCTGTTGGGCTGCGTTCAATCTGAGTTGTCCATCTGTCTTCAAAGGACATGCTGAGGAGCTACTGGGATTCAGGCCAAGGCTGAGGGGTTGCATCATGGAGGCCGCAGGACGTCGAGGGTGAGTTGAGTGAAGAGGCTGGCTGAGCTCACCCAGGGAAGGTGTGAAAGAGAAGGGTCTGAGGGAGGGAGGAGGCGGGAGGAAACTGAGGAAAGTTTGGTCACGTGAAGTTGAGGCCTGTGTTTCACTGAGGCCACTGAGGCCAGTCAGGCTGGAGAGACCTGGCTAAGGGACAGGCATGAGTGACCTGAACAGGGTAGGGCGCGGGGTCGGGGCGGAAGTAAGAGAGGGGTGAGTGGAGGACACCAGACGGTGTGTTTGCCTTCTCAGCTCTCTGGAGTTTTACCACGAGATACAGCAGAAATGGAACAAGAAGAGTTTTGAAACCGTTGGAGGTGGGAAGCGTGCTCCTGGTGCTCTCTGGCTGTCTATCCAGTGCCCTAAGGCTTTGTGGCTTACAATGACAGTCATTATATTCTGCTCTGTGACTTGGTGGAGTAAGGGTTTGGTCAGAGTTTGCTGGGGGATTCTTTTGCTCCACACAGCGCTGGGGTCGTTGGTGCCACCAGCCGTTGTGTGGGCCGGACCTGAGAGCTCGAGGTGGCTTCCCAAACACATCTGACACCTTGGTGAGGACGGCCAGAGGCTGGGCTCCACCGGGACCTCAGTGGACTTCCTACTGTGGCCTCCCTAGCGTGGTGGCCCAAGGAAGATGAAAGTTCTTGCATAGCGGCCTCAGGTTTCTAAGAGTGAATGTTCTAGCAAACAAGATGGAGGTTGTATGGGCTTCCACACCTATGCCTGGAAGTCCTGTTGTACCTCTTCTGCAGTACTCTATTGGCCGATCCAGCCTCAAGCCCACCCAGATTTAGTAGGAGGGGACATGGACCTCGCCTCTTCACGGGAGGACTGTTAGAGGATTTGCAGCCATGTCTGAAACCCTCATAGGAACGGAACCTCTGGTGGGCAGCGCAAGAATGCACCAGGAAGTGAAAGATACCCGAGGCAGAAGGCAAGCGCTCCAGCCGTCTCGAGGGGACAACATGCACAAGCCTGGAGATTGGTATTTTTCACTGGGACAGGAGGGAGGACAGACCTCGTGAGGACAGCTGCAGAGCGTGAGTACGAGGCTGCGGTCTCGTACGACTTCGTGCATCTGAGCCGATCGGCTGATGGGGGAGTTGAGGGGGTGGAGAAGAAAAGAGAGCGGGACATAGCGATTTCAGAGAGCCGGAGCAGGAGGGGTTTTCGGAAGCAGATGTTAATCTGTCATTACTAAAATAATATAGTTTATACAATGTAGTTTAGAAATATATGATTTGTTTTGTTTTTTGAAACGGTCTCACTATGTAGCCCAGGCTGGCCTCAAACTTGCAGTGATCCTCCTGCCTCAGCCTTCAAGCCCTGGGATTACAGGAGTGTGCCACCATGCCTGGCATACATGATGATCAATCCCCAACAGTGTTGGTAATACTGTAACTTCTTTGGTAATTATTAATTATACTAAATATTTATGGGATCTGTGAGAGGTGATTTAGATTCTAAGAGTTGCTAAACAGCTTTCGGTGAATGCCCTCCTTTTAGGTGCAAGTCACATGCTGTTATTTTCATTTTATTGCTTCAGGAATTAGGATTAATTTCGCAAACTAAATCTGAGGAAGAACCCAAGATTAGTGTTCTGAGATCATTGCCTTTTTTGTTTGGAACCGGGAATTGAACTCAGGACCTCGCGCTTGCCAGGCAGGCGCTCTGCCGCTGAGCTATATCCCTGCCCCCACTGCCTTTCTTAGAATGATTAACAGCTTGGAAAATTCCTGCTTGTTCTACTTGAGAGGATGTTTGGCTCATCAACTCTTGTGAATGATTATAAAAAAAATTATCCAGCAAGAGTTCAACTTCAGTAAAGTTACTTGGTTAGCAACGCCTTTTTGCAAACCGATGCTTCCAGTACTGAAAACGTGTTTGTAATTCTTGATCTGAAACTGCTGTGGGGAGGGGTTTATAATTCACAACCCTCACTCATCAGGGTTTTTATTCATCAAATCATCCACTTAAGTACTTTATCACAGTCTCGTAACGCACCTCGTTTAGTCATGGGCAGTGCCAAGAATCCTCCTGAGAATAATGAATTCTCGTCAACAGCAGGGCTTCTACTGCACACCGGGGAACGAGGTTTGCTGTGGACGCCATGGGGAGCATCAAGCGTGTTTCAGGCTGTGCCAGCCACTGCTTCATAGAATCTCTCATCTCAGGTGCAGTGGAGATCTCAGAATCACCCCTCAAAATGTAGGGCCCGTGGCCCTCTCCTTCCTCTGGTACGCTTTGTATATATTTACCTATTCATTTATCGGCTTTCCATCCACCCAGCTGGTCCAGCAGAAATCTCAGCGTTAGACTCGATCCTCTGTCTCATTACACTACAGATTCACTTGTTCATTGCTTACTGCAGCTAGGAAGATGTTCGGCTGCAAGTTACAGAAAACCCATCTAATAATGCATTCAATATGTTCATTTTTCTTACCTAACAAAAAGTCCAGAACCAGGCAGCTACTGGTTTCCCTTCACCTGCTCCATAATGGTGCAGAAGTTTCCTGGTTTCAGGGTTTGCTATCTTAGTGTATTCCCTCTATCCTCGTGCTTGTTGCCCTCTGGTTGCAAGATGACTGCAGCACCTCCAGCCATCACATCCACATTCAGGGCAGGAAGACTCAGGAAGGGTGAAGGTGAAACCAGCTGCATCTCTCCTTTACTATGATAGAAAAATATTTTACACAGCATGCTTCCCCTGAGATCTCACTGCTCACCCTTACCTGCAAAGGAAGCTGAAAAGTCAAGGAATAGGACTGTCATGGCGAGTGTAGACCAAAAGGCTGTATCACTGGGGTTAGACACATTGACTCAGCCCAGATCAGGCTCTGTTACCAAGGAAGAGTGGAAAATGGTTTGGGTAGGTAAATAAGGAGGCTGGCAACAAATACAAAGCCTGCTGACCTGAGCTCTGAGACAGGTCTCAAGTCTGCCTCCCGCTTCCTGCTGGCCGAGTGCTGGCCCATGCAGGTGCCTGCCCTCGGGTGATGGCGAGTCCTAGCCTGGTCCCCACCTGCATGCTCCATCACCACTGCACACAGGTTCCTAACGTGTCGGTCTGACCCTGGCACTGCGTGGGGAAGAGCGTCGACGCTTCTCTCCCTCTGCTGCTGACCCCTCTGCCAGGCTCGACCCACACCTTCCCTGCTCTCCACTCGCCAAGTCCTTTGTCACCCTTCAAGGCCAAGGCTAAGTGTCCCCTTTGCTGGGAAATTTCCCTAAGCTGCCCCTGACTATGACAAAATGAATTATTCCCTACTTTTGTTCTCATATGCCCTTTTAAGAAAATATACTGTGAATAATGCTTGTTCTGTAGCATTATAGAATTATTTGCTTAGACATTCTCGCTAGTTTCAAAGCTGTGTTCAAAATACTGTAGTAACCTTCGCAGCTGGCACAGTGCCTTGTCTTTCGGTATCTGTTCTCCTTTTATCACTAAAACAACCTTGATTTCTGTTCAGGTCTGTGGCCACTTTGAATAAAGACCAAGTATTTCAGCCTCCCCTGTGGTTAACTAAAGCCATGTGACGTAACACCTGGAACCACAGCAGCCTCAGTGAATCATGGGATGACATTAAAATGACATTGCGTGTAGAAGCTGGACAGGGCAGAGCAAAAAGATGAAAGTGCGTAGGTTCCTGGCATACACATATATACATATGAATTGTAGTCAAACATTACATATATATGCAGTATATTGATTTGTTGAACACAGTTTGAAAACTGAAGACCCTAAATTTTAGTAAGTTCTGAGCTATATTAAGCCAGGCAGTATTTCTTAAACATGTGACCACTAGGCTCGAGCATGCCCCACAAATCCCTGTGGCCTCAGACCTGACCAAACTAACCCAAGTACATTTCCTACCCCAAACACATTACTGTCTGTGTCCCTTATCCTAGCGGGAACTTTGCTTGGGTTACTTAGTGGGAACCGATTACTCAATCCTTGCAAAGGGCAAAGAATCACTTATGAAGAGAGGACAAGGTCAGGGTCCAGACATTTCCCTCAGCCTCGGAAGACGGTGCTCAGGCCCCGGGGAAGGTTGCCTCTGTCTGGTGGGAATTGGCATTGGCTGTTTGTACCCAAGGGCGAGAGTTGGGCCAACCAGTGATGGGAGTGGGAGGGGCACGGGGCGACTCCGGTCGGGGTTCACTGTTCTCTCTGCTGGGAAAAAGGCAGAAGAACTCTTTCCTGCCCTCCTTGACCCCACCTCTGACCCGACTGGCCAACAGATGTCCTCCTGCACAGATGGGTCAAGAGTCAAGATCCGAGTTCTTCAGTAGAAAAGGTCCCTACTCTAGCATCTGAAATCTAGTTTAAAGCAATTGGAAGGGGGAAAAATTGGTGGCGTCCTGAAGGTGTTCCGAGGAAAATCAGTTCAAGGACGACATTGAAGAGACAAGCTAGGGCTCTTGGCCCAGGAGGTCTTGCATTCCCATGGGAAATCCAGGGGGCACTAAAGGGCAGTGCAGGTCACAAGGCCTGGGTTCAAATCCTCGCTCCCCACACGCTAGCTGGTGACCTTGACAAGTTGCATGACCTCCGTGTACACGGTTCCGCTGCGTGCTACAGTAGGTTTATCCCTGCCAGAGAGCTGAATGTCACCTCTACCCTAAGCCTGTGTTCACTGATGTCACGCCGGCTGTGGCAGAGGCTTCGCACCATAGAATGGGCAAACCAGTGCTGCCCCGGACCACAGAGGCGCGACACAGCGGCATGGTACTGCACGCTTCAGATTTGTGCCATGGGGCCGACAGGACATACCTGACCCAGAGGAGCAAGCGAGAGAACTCGCGGGACGCAGCAGTGATTGCCCTTAATATGTGAGTGGTCTGATTCCTCTGGGCCTGAGTGTTAGCTGTGTAGGTGAGACTGCTCTTTGGGGTGGTGAGAGCGGATGCCCGCACTGCCACATGCGCAGGCTTTAAGCCGCCTGTTATCTCTCTTGCCCCAGGACACATCTGGTGGCGCACGCTTGTAATCCCAGCACTTGGGAGGCTGAGGCAGGAGGATCTCTGTGAATTTGAGGCCAACCTGGGCTACAAAGTGAGTTCAAGGCCAGCCTGAACTGCACAGAGGGACCCTGTCTCAGAAAAAAAAAAAAAAAGACTGTTAACCTACTTTGAACTTCAGGTTACAGAAGCAGGGGCCTGACCCCGAGGGCAAAGCTGTGTTGGCAGGCCTCTTTCAAGGTGCCCTGGGTGCCTTGCCCGCACCCTCCCGGTCCCGATCCTGCACTTCTGACAAGAGCTGTGGCCCGGACCACACTTTGTGTAGCACTGCAGTCCATGTGGTTTAGCACCTAGCACCGGACCCTCAACACCAAGGAGGGTGCTTCCGCTGTGAGGTCCAAGTTGGAAGTGTGTAACTCCTGGAAAAGACACTGGTACTGGATTTTTTTTTTTTCTTTTTTCTTTTTAAGACACACTGGGTCCCGTGGGCTGGCCTGGCCGCCAATCTTGGTTCTTTGCAACATTTCAGGAAGTTAAGCAGCAGCACAGAGATTCAGGGTGCTTTTGCAAGCGCGTGGTCAGACCTCCACCTTGAGCGCTCCCTGGTCCCCAAATGCCCCACGGTCACACCTCAGTGCTGCTTGGACGGCTGTCCTTGCCGTCTCCTCAGGGCCGTAGTGGCACAAGTGAGGTTTCCTTTGCCAGCCAGGTGATTTTGCCTACCCTGTCACCAAGGTCACCTTTAATGGTGGTCTCTCTTGCATTAGAGGACACAGCTTGGGGTTTTGGACCTTCCCCACCCCCAAGCTCCTCTGCTGCCCTCACTAAGCGCTCCGCCTCCTCCCCACTTTCGCAGCCAGGGACCTCAGGAGCAGCCGAAGCCCTCACTTCTCGCTTCCTGGGCGAAGGAGATAAAGCACTCCGTCCCAGGAACTGAGGAGTAGCTAGGGGGCTCTCCCCACAGACCAAGTGAAGGGGCAGAGGCAATGGGGGACTCAGGGTCTTTGTCAAGGTTGCAGAGTGAGGCAAAGCAAGGAGGCAAATTTGCTTCATTGAAAGGATATTTTCCAGTTGTTAGGAGCCTTTGTGGCCTGTTTGGCTCATGCATTTTCTATGGGGTCTCCTCTGCCTGAGACCCCATAGTTAAGATGGACTAAGGTCCCTCCTCCGTGGTTGTAACCGGTGACCCGAGATGGGAATCTACAGGGAAGGTCATCGTGGCTCAGGTTGTGGAGGTCCAAGAGCATGGTGGTGGCAAAGCAGGACAAGTGGGCGGAGAGGACAGGACCAAGGGCCACATGCTTCAGGACAAACCGCTCTTGGGTAATGAACTGCTCTTGTGGGCTACGTTAAACCTCCGTGAAGGTGACACTGCCATGGCTTGAACACCTCTACCGGCCCCGCCCACAGTCCCTTCACACTGGCAGTTAGATTTGAGCATGAGTTCCGGTGGGGACAAACCCTGCCCAAGCCATAGCACCGATTCTTGTTCTACATGCGATGTCGCCAACTGCCAGGAGGCTCCCGAAGCTTTTTCTCAGCCATCGGATCGGGTGGCACCCAGCCTGGCTTCCACGGAACTCCGGGCCCCGGGAAGGCTTAGTTTCTTAGGGCCCTACCTTCAGGTCACAAGAAAGAAGTCACCACCTCCGGGACGGCAGGGCTGGCACAGGCGTTTATGGGGACAGAGCACAAGACTGGTGGATTTCTCTCTCCCTCCTTCAACAACTCAGTCTTTCTACACCGCTTTGGTGACGTCCAAGGGCAAAGTGAGAGAGTGCTGACCTCCGTCTCTCCCAGCCGAGCTCCAGGACGCAGGTTGCAGGGCAAAGGTCCCCTCCTCCTCCCCCATCCCCCCTCCTCCTTCTCTCCCCCCCCCCCCCCGGGAGACTCAGGAGGTGAGGGGGAAGGGAGGAGGCCAGAAAGTCAGGTTTGCGTGAGAAAATAATGCGAATGAACACAGGTCCTGAATGTAGAAGTGGAAGAGAACTCTTGTAAGTCAATTAAAAAAACCTTTTAAGCGGTTTCAGAAAATAAATACTGCAAGATACCTTGCTCTCTAGTGCCATGGCTAAAAGCTGAGTGTTCAGATGAAAGACTCATTTCATTTTCTGACCTTGGCACTTTCCCAGAATAAAAATAAAATACTTTGCCACAAGGAATGTAAAATTATGCACTACAAACCTGTACTAATAAAAAAATAAATACGCAAGTCCCTCATTCCTGGTCCCCTCTCTTCTCCCAGCTAACTCTGGAGCAGCTGCTGTCTTCCGGCCTGTGGGGACAGAGTTGGGGGATGTCACACCCAGGTAGGAGTGGGGCATGCGCACCACTGGAGAAGGAAGGCTGGGGTCTGCTGGCTTGAAACGAACCTGGCTTTGGGGCCTGGCTCCAGTGATGGGCCATGAGGCCATGAGGGAGTTATCCATCTTCTGGGCCTGCTTTCTCCGTAAAAAGGCAGCAAGTGTTCTTACCCCCATGGGCTGCTGGGAGGGTGATGGGAAGGAGTACAGTACAGTGTCATGACCCGCGGGGGCCGCCCATCTCTAAAATGAAGACATGCCCTCAATATTCTTGGAGGCCGGGGGAGGCTCTAAGTCGAGCTCTGAGGACCCCCGAGATCAGCCACTCCCCCACCATTGGAGAGACTGAGCTGGAAGCTGGGGTGGCAGGGCGAGGTGCTCATCAGACCTACAAGGGGACTCCTCTTTCCTAGCAGAGATCATTTGCCCCACCCTTAAAGAGAGAGCAAGTTGGACAGGGCACAACTAGACTGTATTCACATCCATAGAAACCTTTACTTTAAAAAGTCATACAAAATAATAAAAAATGCAGATCGAGGCATCTGGGGTAGCTGAGACAGCAAACGGTGTTGAAAGGTACACATTAATTTAAAATTGCATCATAGGAAGTCAGGTGACCTTTTGTACCCAGTGTAGGAGGAAAAAGTCTTTGGAGTTGACTCCAAACAGCGGCATTTAAGGTCGTCTTGCCCCACTTACTCATTCCTTCGGCATGTTTCTGCGTGATTACAGAAGAAATGCTCTCCGGAGAGCGGTACGCAACAGAAACCTTGGTTAAAACCAGTCAATTCCAGGCAGCGCTTTCCTGGCAGTGTCAGCCACCATGCCAAGCTAAGGCAGGGGAGCGGACTCGGCCAGCCGTGGAACCGCAGGCGTGGCTCTGCCATCCTTGGTGGCAGATAGGTGGCGTGGGATCAGAATGCGCGTCTTATGGAGAGTCCATTATGATCTTAAAGACCTGTCCAGGTTCAGACTAATGGACCTTCGGCCTACAGAGAAATGACCAACACCAAGTCGGGCGCGGTATGCCTAGCATGGGGTTCTAGCTGATGGGAACCCGATTTTCCATGCCTAAAACCGTGTCTGAGCTTTGAGCCAGGCCTCAGAAATTCAGCTGGTGCCAGGAGCTCCAGAACAGCCATGTCTAAGAGAATCCCAGAGGGCAGCTTCCGGCTCGGGCTTGGGGTTCCCCCACAAAGCTGAGGCCGTGTGGCTCCCAGACTTGCTAAGATTCCGCTTTTCAGGTGGCTTTATGGGAAATAAGACGACAGCTGGGGCTGGTGGGCATCAGGGTCCTGGCCCAGCCTGTGAGGGGTGCAATTGAAGAGAACTGGAAATGGAACTGAGGCTCTTGGCTTATCCTTCCAACTCAGGTTCTTTCGGTGGCAGCAGAATGTTTTATAAAAGAAATAAAATGCTGATATTTTCCTTTACTTCTAGTATTGCTTTTCACCTTCTTCACACTCACTCACTCTTCCCACCACCAACAAACCAAAATGGAAAGTGACACTTCAGGCGGTTGCTAACTGGCTCCTGCTCGGGACTTAAGGCGGGATGACACAGAAGGAAGCAGAGAAGGAAAAGGTCTGGTGCTGGCTTGTGTTTTATAAAAGCCAAAGGCCTTGAGGGCCAGGGCCAGGACATGGGGTCCCGGGAGTCCTTCGCCTCCACGCAGACCATGAGCACGGTGGCCTCCGAGGAGAGGTCTGCCTCGCTGCTTGCCCAGCTGCATGGAGCCCTGACTGGACTCCTTGGCGACTGCCGGCAGGTGGTTTTTATGAACGGAGAACTGTGCCTGACCTCCCGAGCCCCAGCCCAGCGCAGAAGCAGTGGAGATGTGGATCCGGGCTGAAGAAGGAGTTTCCTTGCACCTGTTGTCACCCATGCCTTCAAGAAGGACTTTAATGTGTCACTGGGATCCCCGGAAGTGGAACGGGGGCTCTGGGTGACAGCAATAACAGGAGAGAAGCAGTGACAAGACCAGATGGGTCAATGGTCACCTTGGCAGATGCCACTGTCATAAAAGGGTGATGCTGAAGACCACTCCTCCGACCTCTGGTGCCAACTGGTAGCAGTAACCCTGCCCCACCCCTCCCTGCCTAGATCTCGAAGGAGAAAGTGTGCATTGAGGGGCAGGGGCTAACATCTGCGTCAGTAAGGCGAGACCCACTTCTCTTCATACCCGAGCTTGCGGCCCAGGCTTTGCACTTGCTACGCGTGGTTTTTCCTCCTGTGTTTGACACTGAGCAGTGAGGCAGCTTCCGGCGAATGTGAGGCAGAACAGTGTCTCCATGCTGGGCCTTGGTGCAACCCGAAAGCACCGCCTCTTCTCACCTGCCCACTGTCCAGAGGAGACAACTGAGGCCACTGCACGGTGCTGGCACAGGCGAGGTCAGGACAGAGAGGTGCTGCGGTGAGGCGAGGATCTGGGGTCCCTGAGTCCAAGCGCACACTGGACAGCTCTACGCGCTCCGCGGATCCCAGTCTCCCGGGGAGGACGAGCCTCGTCCGTGTAGGCCTGGCAGGCCTGCTTTGCCTCAGTCCTGACCACCAGTGAGTTTGTGAAACAGGTCCTCGTCCAGCGTTTCATTCTGGTCCTTGGAGCGGGTGGACAGGAAAATGTAGCCACCGATGTACTCGTGTACGACCTTGCACCCCGCGCTCAGGCAGGTGAACGCGATGGAGACGTTTTGGTCAAACTCGATCGCCACCTGGAGAAGGGGGGTGCGGGAGGCTTAAACTCAGACAAAGAGGGGCGAGAAAGCAGCTGCTTTGCTGGCGTGGGCCCTGGGGGCTGAGGTGGCTGGAAGATGTGTTTCCCTGATCGCACAGAAAACCACTGCTTCCATCCCACACGACCGAAACCAGGGCCTCGCTCTTTGCGCCCTCTCCTGGCGTCAACTTTGACGCGCACCTGATAAAATACTCCCAACGCATGTACAAGGGTGACTGAAAAACATGGTGAATTTTTAAATAGATAAAAAGAAGTACTGCAGTAAAAGACACATTGTCAAGAGGATAAGATAGATGTGTTTGGAGTCAGGGGGAAGTATTTTGAGTACATTGGGGTGGTTAATGGCTGTGCGTCTTCTACTGTAATACATTTTTAAGATTTAAACCTTCACTGTAACTTTTGATCACATCTCATGGATCAAGCAATGATGGCAATTTCTGTCAAATCAAAACACCACAGCGGGTCCTCGTTCACCTTAGTTACTGGGTCTGGCACTGTGTAACATCTACCTTTTTCCCAAGGTCAAAATGACTTTTGAAAGGGAAACATTTTGAATTGATGCAGATATCGAGGCAGCCACGATAGTACAGTTAGAGACTCTCATGAAAGAGGGCTTTCAGAACTGCTTCAGAAAGTGGCAAAAACAATGGGATAATTGTATTCAAATTGAGGAGGAGTACTTTGAGGGGGATTCATGGCAATATGTCTTTTACCGCAATAATTAAACAAATATTCTCCATTTTTCAATCATACCCCATATTTTTTCTTTGCCCATCTGGCTGTTTAGATATAAGAACTTCCCAAGCCCTCCTTTGTGGTGGGGTGGGGAGTTTTGCACACTCTTTAATGGAGAGTAAAAGGCCTGCCTGAATTTTCCGTTAGCCACTGCCCCTTCTGAGGTGAAAGTCATAAACTCTAAGCAAGAAATATCAGAGGTTCTCATTCCCATTGGAATCACCATGGACCTCTCAAAATGACAGTGCCCAGCCCGACTCCTGGAGATTTGGATTTAACTGAGCTTGGGCCTGGTCCAGGAGATCTTCAAATGCATCAAGGTTTTAGAGCTGCTGCATGAGGGGACATACAATCTCTGACCTTTATTCCACACTTGTGTGCCCAGATACTGCCAAGAGGAATCCAGAGTCCTTAAAAAAATTGTAAGCCAGGTGTGGTGGCACGTGGTGTAATCCCAGCACTCTGGGAGGCTGAGGCAGGAGGACTGCAAATTTGAGCCCATCCTGGGCAACTCAGAGAGTTAGTGAAAACTTGTTAAAAAAAATCTATATCTTTTGCAGAATGATCTGCAAATCTGGGAGCACACATTTACACGTGCAGCAGCAAACACACCGGCCTGGCAGTGCAGCGTGGGGGCAGAGCACCTGCCCAGGGCGTGCAAGGTTCCAGCACTGCAGAAATAAAAACAAACAAGACACCGAGTAGCAGAAACTTTCCCTTACCTGCCGGATTTCCCAGTTGACATTCCACTGCTTCATATTGGTGAATCTCCACGTTGTAATTGGAATCCCAGTGGCTGCATCGATTCTGATCAACCTATTATATGAAACTCCCAGAATGTCATCTTTTTTGATTCCTTTAAATCTAAAAATAAAAATACTGATTCAGAGAAGCAACTTTCCTTCATATACAACTTCTTGAGGCGTAGTCAACGACATTTCTAAATTATTTCAGAAGGACACGGGGGACCAACTTACAGCAGGAAGACTTTTTACTGAGATAAAGAGACTATGAAGAACGCAGACAATTAAGGCGGCCTCAAAGACACTCATTGAGTGAAACTGACCTCAGAGGAAAGTGAAATCAGGCAGAGCCAAATCAATCCGTTCAAAATTAGCACAGATCTGTGGACCAGGCACCTTTCTAGGCACGGGGCACACAGTGGGCTGCACGGAAAGTAGAATCTGACTGAGGGGCAGGGGTGAGGCTCATAAGTCAATGAAACAAATACTCGAGCTAAGATGATGAAGGGGTGGGAGAGTAAGGAGCAACTCATCAGGAGCCCGCTTAGGTCCGCCACACTTCACGGCTTATCAGACACTGGGCTTCCTCTGTGTCTCTGGGTTCTCAGCAGGGGCAGGTGCCCAGTGAGCAAGCACAGAAGCCCCGGCTTGGAGAGTCCAGTAGAAATGCTCAGGGCCACGGCACTAGCAGAGGCAGAGGAGGGACTGGATGCGAGGCCTGGCTGGCTCAAGTGTCCAAGTTGTTTCCACTACTGGGGGCTGGCTTCAGAATTACAGGAGAGCTGGGTGTGGTGGTGCATGCCTGTAATCCCAGCACTTGAGAGGCTGAGGCAGGAGGATCACCAGGAGTTCAAGGCCAGCCTGGGCTACATAGTGAGACCCTGTCTCAAAAAACCAACCAACCAACAACAACAAAAAAAAAGAGTTACAGGTGAGTGTGTGCTATACATGTACAAGTGTGCATGAGCATTTGCGGGTGTCCAGCACAACTCTACCCTCTCTCACTTTTACTGGGGTAAATAAAGCAGAAAGAGTTGCTCGTTTGGGACAAACACTGGGGACAGAAGTTGAAGGAGGTGTGTCAGTGAACAGAAAAGTCTGAATGAACACTCCTGTTAGCAGAGGTTAGAGAAAATGATCTATCTTTGGGAAAGAGGCAAGAAAACAATGCAAACTGTACTTTTGCATTAAGTCGATTTTTAAAACTACAAATCAATCTTCCTATTCCCAAGTAATAAAACGAGAAAGTGACTGAGTCTCGTCTGTACTGCAGGATTAAGTATAAATTTTGCTTAAGCACCACCTGTCTTTGCTGAATTAAAAAAAAAATTTAATTTACAAGCACACCAATGGAGACATTTTGGGGAAAGCATTCACTGTATGTGATGGGCAAAGCTGTCGTGCTCGGCGGGATGACCAGCGAGGACACTGGGCCTGCCTCTCACTACGAGGTAAACTTGGATGAGTCGCTGGTGTTCTTTTCTGTATCTCAGTGCCCTCATCTGTAAAATACATGAGGGCAAGCGACGGGCCACCTGCGAAGAAAATCTTCAGCAGAAATCATCAGAGTACGATGGAAAGAGGGTCGCTACCCCCTGTGGCTGGGTGGACATGACAGGGTTTTAGGGTCTCTGCGAAGCCACATCATGAGACGTGGTGGGACAAACACAGCCTGACACAAAAGAAAGCCAGAGACTTCATAAAATCAGTAGCTGACGTTCTCCTTCTGGTTTTGCAAGGTAGTTATCCTAAAGGAGTAAGACCTCCTGTAGACATCTGAACACTTCTCCTTGCACCTTTAGCTATTCAGGAGGTGCTGGCATTGGGAGAGCAGGCCTGGAAGGTTTTTATGAGCAGCCCAAAGTGAAAGGGCAGTGTTCTAAAAGATGAGTTTTGCAGTCTCGATGGAGAAGAAACAGGGTTTCCAGAAAGCCACCCTGACTCGAACGGAAGTGGGAGAGGAGAGGGAAGGCTGCGGTCACCTGACGAGGTAGTAGGTGAGGCCGAACTCCGGAAGGGACTGCCAGGCCTGAATGAAGCGCAGCTTGGCTTCAATAAGGGACATCTGGGCCACGTTCTGGTGGGCTTCCAGGATCCGGGCTGCCAGCTGAGCAGAAACAGGAGACACCAAACTCTCCTCAGCGTTCATGATGCTTTGTACCCATCCCCTTGGCCCCGGGTCCCCTGTGAGGACAATAACTGCAGCCCCACTGTAGTTCTCCAAAGACAACGCTTCTCTCATTCATTCATTCTCTCTTTCTCCTCTTTTTCTAGAAAACATGGAAAATCGCTGGGGAGAAGGAGGAACAAGGTCAGCCAATACACAGGCTTCGAACATTCCTGCAGACGGAAGAGTTCTGGGCCTCTTCCTCAGGTCCATGGAATGCTCATGGACAGTGGTTCTACTTGAATAAAACCATTCAGGTAGAATGGTTTTAAAACCATTCTGTCCAACATTTAGCCCATTTTGGGGGAAGAATCATTTTAATCTGTAGGGATTAAATAATTTTATTCCTTTTTTATTTTTTATTTTTTGAGACAGGTTCTTACTACGTAGTTCATGCTGGCCTTGTATTCACTATGTAGCCCCGCCTGGCTTCTAATCACAGTGATTCTCCTGCTTCAGCTTCCTGAGTGCTGGGATTTCAGGCATGCACTACCACACCTGGCAATTTTATTCATCATTAAGCTCAATCCGGGGACATCAACATGTTCAGGCCGCAGTATGGTCACCTCTAACAACAGTAACCATCTAACACCCAATACATCCTCAAATTTTCATGATAGTGGCTTGAATCCAATGCAGTTCTTCCTTTTATTTCAGAAGGTAAAGCATTTATACAAACTACGGCCCCAGCAAGAGAGCAGTACCTGTTTAGACTTGTGCTTTTTCGCACACCGAGGGGACACAAAACACTCTGGGTTCATGTCCATGCTTTCGAGACTGGGAGCCACCTCCGATGACGAGTTCCGGTTTTTCATCCTCAGAAATGAAAGGATGTTGAGGACCTCAGGCTGGTAGGAACTGTCTGCCATGGTTTTGCCCTTTGATGCCAAGATGCAGGCAGCCATCCACCGGGCGTACTGATTCTCCTGCAATGAAAGCCAGAGGGCTGAGAAGTAGAAGTTCGAGCTCAAAGCCACCTGGTCCCAAACACAGCAGGGCCGGGGTTCCAAAACACAAAGTCACCTTGCAAGCAAGGACACAAAGGGACACAGGTGAAACCCCAAACTACCAGAGAGCCTTCCTACAACATGTTTCTATTTTCGTATTTGCCTGATCTCTACGACAAAAGAAAACAGTCAAAAAAAAAACATCAATGGATCTCCTGCATCATTTGTACCCTGGTTTATCCTTAGTACTGGGGATTGAACCCAGAACTTTTTCATTGAGTTACAACACCAGCCCTTTTTCATTTTGAGACAGGGTTGCATTAAGTCACTAAGTTGCCCAGGCCGGGCTGGAATTTGTGATCTTCCTGCCTCAGCCTCCCAGAATCCTGGGGTTACAGGCATGCACCGTTACACCCAGCTACCTGTCCTTGTTTTTGACTTCGGAGCGCGCTGAGGCATGGTGGCCAGCAGCTGAAGTGTGCTGCTGAACTAAAGAATTCCTCAGAGTAGCAGGTGTGGCACACTGAATTCCTGCCATCAATTTTTAGTGTCCTGGTATCCATACTGTCCCATGTAATTTTACAGCCTGAAGTCTCGAAACAGTGTGTAATTTCTACCCTTTCATTTCCACCCACACTCATGGTTTGCTTTGGCCTGTGGCGTGTGGGTGAAATTCAAGCCTAAGCTTCAGAAGCCCACATCTGTGGCCCGATGCCCTCTCGTACTTCTATCACGAGGACGAGAGCTTCCTGCAGGCAGCCTGGGGCCCAGAAGAAAGAAAATCAGCTCAACCTGTGGCAAGGAGGTCAGGCCTGTGGCTCAAAGAGATCAGACACCAGTGTGGAACATCAGACCCCCAGGCAACCTGCAGATCTTTCAGAAAGGAATTGTTGTTGAATGTCACTGTGATTTTATCTATTGTACTATTTGTTACACAGCAACAGCTGACTGACACAACAGTGCTCTCATTTGAGAAAATGGTCCCTGGTTTACCACGGTTTGACTTGCAGGGGTGTTTGAGGGTTAGCTGTATTCGACATTTTTTTTTTCTTTGGAATCGGGAATGGAACTCAGGACCTCACGCTTGCCAGGCAGGCACTGTGACGCTCAGCTATATCCCCGGCCCCTCAACACATTTTTTTTTTTTTTTTGTGGGTACCGGGGGGTCGACCTCAGGACCTCGCGCGCCAACAGGCACCTGTGCCGCTGAGCGATATCACCGGCCCCTTTTTCGTATGTGGGTTCCGGGAGTTGAACTCGGGCCCTCGCGCTTTCAAGGCAGGCGTTTATGCCGCTGAGCCATCTCACCGGCCCAACACATTTTTGACTTAATAGTATTTTCAATTTTGAGTGGGTTTATTCTTAGCCGGGCGCGGTGGCGCATGCCTCTAATCCCAGCACTCGGGAGGCTGAGGCAGGAGGATCGCTGCAAGTTCAAGGCCAGCCTGAGCTACATAGCGAGACCCTGTCTCAAACAAACAAACCACAACAACAAAGAATGGGTTTATCTTTGCTCTTAGACTTACTAAAGGTGCCGTGACTGACAGTTTTATACTTTACTTACATGGTCACATCTCAAGTACACTTCGTTCATACCATCAGCGATAGGGATTAGTAACTTGATTCCAAATTTTCTCCCTGCTACATTCACATCTGGTACAACTTCACAACCTGAAGGACAGAAGGCAAAATGGTTCTGAGGAATCTGTCCTGTAAATACCCGGGATATATCTGAAATAAAGACTTTCACGAAGCCATAAGCCCCTCAAATTTGGTTCCCTTCTGAAAAATGGAGGAAGAAGCGATAACATGAAAGGAAAACTAAGACAGACTTAGGAACAATTACTGTGGATAAAGAAAAATGATTTTCTTAAATCACAAAATGTACTGAATTCATTTTTTTGAGATGATACTGGCTATCCTAACTTTCAGGAAGAATTCTAAATATGAACTTTAGGAGAGATCAAAGTGAGGTCATTCTCCGATTGCCACGATGATAGGGAATCGAGTTAAATGGTTAAATGTGTTAGTAGACAGACAGTGCCCCATACAGTGCACTTACAACCGCTTTCAGAAATCAGAACAGGCACTAATAAGATACTCATTAAACATAAATGTTCTTGGCTCGTTTTTCTTTTCTGGGGTGCTGGGGATCGAACCTCACATATACTAAGGACTCGGTACCACTGAGCCACACCCCAGCCCAGACACAGCTGTTCTTGAATTCAGAAAGCTCAAGATTTTGCAGGGCCTCGTGTGCTACCCTTACAGACACAAACCGCCGCTCTTCCTAGATTCCAGACACGCCGGGAAGGAAAGGACAGCAGAGCAATAGCAGTGCATCTGCTCTCCCACTTCCGAGGCCCCACCCCATGGGGCCGAGGAGCTGCCACGGAAAGTGGGGGCTCGCAGGCTCCTAGAGGCAGCCCTCGCCTACTTTTGTAGGACGCCGGCCTCAGGCTGCCTGCTGATTCATGAGAAGCCCCAGGGAGAGGACCGCAGGAAACTCTTACCTTTGAGGTTGAGTTTTTCTATTGGTTCTCCTTGTTCAAGTTCCTTATTTTTAAAGTAGGCTATAGATGTGTCTTTAAAGACGAACCAATATTGTTTGAAAGCTTTTAATATCAGCTTCTTGGGCCTGCAAGTTAAAGGACGGCAAACAGTCAAACCTCCGCCCAGAACCGCAGAGCACAGTGCGAATTCTGAGCAGTTCAAGGTGCTTCAGGGGCCTTGTGGACCACATAGCTATTTTTGAAAACGATTTGCAAATTGCTAAATCACATCTTTGGGGGGCTGGGGAGGGCAGCGCTGGGGACCCGACCTGGGGCTCTGGCTGCTGAGCCCAAGCTCTACCGTGGAGCTGCACCCCAGTCCGCTAGCTCACGTCTAAAAGCCAGGCTTATCTGGAACCAGATGTGTATCAGCTATTGCGACTCGATGCAGAAGTTAACACACAGGCTCCTGTGCACACACTGGCTCCGCAGCTCTGCCCGCCTGGGCCTCGTGGCCACCTCTCCGTGGAGGGGACAGCAACAGTCTCGAACTCAAACACAGCTTTCAAGAGGATGGAAGGGGGTCACGTGTGTGCCGTGCTTATCACAGTGCCTGGCACAACCGAAGTGCTCCGTAACTTCCTCTGATCTGTTTGGGAGACCTATGTGACTCTGGCAATGCCTGAAACCTCGCATACTTCCTGGGCCTGATAAGCTGCTGATGCGAACAGCACAGCACAAATTTCAAGTCAACAGACAGGAAAATCTTTTCTGCAGCTTCCGCTGAGCCTTAGGAGAAATCACCACGAAATTCCTAATGAGCCATGGAAGGCTCCAAAATCCACAGTGACTCTACGGCTATTAAAAAAGATTTGGGGGAAAGCTATCCAACAGCGGTGACCATAGGGCCAGAAACTTCGTGTTCTGAGGTAGACACAGCAGGCGTGCCAATAGCAGGTCTCAAAGGTGCATTATTCAAAACAGGAAGTGTGAGCAAGAGGTTAGGAACAAGGATACAGACAGGGAGAGAAAAGAACAGATGAGCTAGCCAGGCACTCGGGAGGCTGAGGCAGGAGGGTTGCTGTGAGTTTGAAGCCAGCTTGGGCTACGTAGTGAGTTCAAGGCCAGCCGGAACTGCATAGCAAGACCCTGTCTCAAAAACCAAAACAAACCAGCGAACAAATAAACAAACAAACATGGATGGATCAGGGTATCCGCACTAGGGAAAGGACTTTTGCTCCCAAGAATACAAGGAGAGTAAGCATGGCTAATGCTCTTGCGTGGAATTCTGGGTGCATCTTCTGATATGTCAGCACTAGCCTGTCCTTAGCTTAAAATATGTTACCCTTAGCACAAAAATAAGAGAGAAGATGCGCACATCAAAACGAATAAGCACTCAAAGTGTTTCAGGAGAATATTAATGAAAATCATGAAAGAAAACACAGGGAGTTAACATTTCCAAGATTAAGAAAAACTACCGGGCACTTATTCTAAGAGCTGTAAGTTAATATAATTCAATGGACAATATTTAAAAGATTGTTTGTCTAATACTCAATTCTCAGGGATTGATAGTATTTTCAAAACAAAATCTAAAGACAGTCTATAACCACAAGATGTGGATTACAAGGTCTGGATTTAGTCGTAGGCTTCCGAATGTTTCTCTTTAGCCTTAGGCACTGGATTCTCCTGGCCTTGT
Organism: Erethizon dorsatum; assembly: GCA_028451465.1. Taxonomy (NCBI): domain Eukaryota; kingdom Metazoa; phylum Chordata; class Mammalia; order Rodentia; family Erethizontidae; genus Erethizon; species Erethizon dorsatum. The sequence continues at coordinate 15,083,003 of CM051841.1, read as the reverse complement.
GAACTGGTCTGGGGGACCCAAGAGCTGGATCCCTTCCACTGCCTCCTTCTAGTTCCCTGTCTTCCAGGTGCTTTGAGCAGATTGAGGAGGAAATAATTATTGCTCCTCCTCTCTGCGTTCCAGAGGCTGGTGGGACTGACAGACGGGGCATGGAAGAGGTGGGCGAGCGGGATGACTTACATAAGAGCAAGGCTGTCCCTGGAATCCTCAGAGGGAACACAAAATAAATAAATGCTCTAGGGGATGGCAAGTCAGGTGACAAGGCTGTGGGGAGTGGGCAGTTCAAAGTTGGTGCAGTTAAACTGAGAATAAAGGATGAAGAAAATGTCCTGGAAGAGCAAGGGGAGGACATTTCAGAAGGTGGTGATTGAGGTGAGTCAGAGCCCAGCAGCTTATACTGTAAGAGCTGAGTTAGACAATTTGTGTGTGTGTGTGTGTGTGTGTGTGCGCGCACACACACACATGCGCTATTAGGGGTTGAATCCAGAGCCTTTGCACTGAGATAATTTCCCAGCCCTTTTTATTTAGTTTTTAAATTTTGAGACAAGGTCTAAGTGGCTACATTACCCAGGCTGTGCTTGAACTCATGATCCTCCTGCCTCAGCCTCCCAGAGGGGTGGGGTTACAGGTTACAGGTGTGTACCACCACACAGGGCTTCAGATGGTTCTTAAACATCTGCTACAGGCTAGGCACTGGGCTGAGTCATGGAAATGGGGGGAGAGGGTAGTTTTTGTGGCTGCAGCTTTTCCACACGTGTATAATGGTTGTGACCAGAACAGCAAGATAGTGGAGTATGCGGATACATGTCTACAATCTCAGTGCATGGGAAGCTGAGGCAGGAGGATCTAGAGTTCAAGGCCAGCATGAATCTGGACTATGCATCAAGACCCTGTTCCAAGGAAAAACAAAAAGCAAGAAGATAGGAGGGGGCCCAGGGTGAGACTCTGAATGCCCTGCTAACAAGCTGGATCGTATTTTTCAGAAGACCGTTGCTCGTCAGAACTGAAAGGGAGCTTGTTAGAGACAGTCTGAGCCCCCGATGGGTGGGTTCAGCAGGTGTAGCTTGGGGTCTACTTCCAATCTATGCACGGGCACATTCCATCTTCAGGATACGGCGAGGATCTGCCCCTAGCCTGTACAACATAACCATCTGTGAACTACACCACTGCACCAGTACACACGTTATCAAATCCGTACAAGGATTTCGATCCTTTGCAATACTGCCTGTGTCCCTTTATCATACTTTCTAAATTAATGATTCTAAGCGTACTGATTTCATGGTTTCTTCAGACTGTTCTACTTCCTGTAATTACTGACTCTTCTCTTGCACGCCGGGCCTGCGTCCCTTAGGGCGGTCCGTGAACTCACACGGTTGTAATTTTTACCAGAAGCTCATTTTTCAGGGGCTTACTGGCTTCTGCAGAAAGGCCCACGCATGCCTGGTTGTGAATATTTCCCTCTGGGTATTTTTGCAACTCTGTAGAGTTGCTAGAACTCCGCAGGTTTTGCAGTCCTGGACCGGTTTCTATTTCACTCCGTCAGGGTTCCCTAGTCACATAAGACGTTTAAGTTTCTCTCTGCATCCGAGCTTGGCATGAGCCTTGGCTCTGATGTCTCAAGGAAGATTTATTTTCCCACAGAAGCCAACTCCAGGGTAAACGTCCTTCCTGCTTCCTCAGGAAGATGGGCAGCTTTTCTGTTCCCTGCTAAGCCCTAAGCAGACATGGCCTCCTTGCCAGTTTCTGCCTTCAGACAGGTGCTTCGGTGCGGCTTGTTGCTTTACTCGGGCGAGGAAGCTTTATTTCCTATCCCTGCACAGAAACTGAAATAGCAGCCCCAGGCCATGAGAACCTAAATCATGCCCCAAGTCCCCCCGCGTGGCTGAGGCTTTCACCTGTAGAACCAGCTCCCTGAAAGGTGAGCTTTCTCCTTTCACCTGGTGACCAATTCCAGATCACAGTTCTGTCCTTTTCACCCACCACTATGGGTACTTATTATAGCAGTGTTAGGGGTGCCCGAGCTGATGCCGTGTTGCTGGAAACCAAGGCCCACTGTTTAGATAGTAGATTCAATAGGTTTTGTTTAGGAAAAAAAGAAAAAAGAAAAAGAGCTTCACTGTGAAAGAGAACAAAATTAAAAACCAAGGGAACTCTACTCTTCAATTTCCTTTTCTTCTATCCCTCCCTTCTCTTTCCTTCCTTCCCTCTCAGACTTATAATAATCACACCAAAAGCCACTGGGCAGCAAAAGCCGAGCAGGGGTTAAGGCTCACATCTTACCTCCTTCATCCTAACACCTCAAACACCTACAGGAAGGGCATTGCCATGATGTGGTTTATGGAGAGGCTGGCTTTGCTCTGTGCAGATTCAGCCCAATTTCTTCGTGGAACAATTACGAGTATTTTATAAAGGTGGAGTCATGGCTTTGAGTTGTTACTACTTTCCGGTAGCTCTGACTATAACAACATGAGCCAATTTATAGTTTCAACTGTTTATGCCATAGAAGTTAAATTAATGACCCTGTCACTGTATTTGAGATTCCGTCCTATAATCACATTAAAAATCCTATACAAACCCAGCGACAAATATTGTTCCTTCGGATATGTGTTTCCCATTTATACCTGACTTACTGTCCCGCCTTTCACAATCTTTGCATCCTGTGTTACCAAAAGCAACCCCGGGGAAGTGTTGGTTTGTTAAGAAAAATCAACAAACTGTTAAGTGATATAAGTAACTGATAGGACTTCAAAGGCCGGTATTCCTTTCATCCCAACACACCCTTGGCGGGACATCACAAAGACGGCAGTCCCTTCTTTCCTCAAGCAGGTGAAAGTAGATAAAGAAGGTGACCACTCTCTCCCAGGATTGGAAGTTCTGGACACAAGTGAATTCTTTTTTTTTTTTTTCACTCTCTCCCAGGACTGGAAGTTCTGGACACAAGTGAATTCTCTCTTTTTTTTTTTTTGTGGGTACCGGGGATCAACCTCAGGACCTCGCACGCCAGCAGGTGCCGGTGCCGCTGAGCGATATCACCGGCCCCACAAGTGAATTCTTACACTGCCAAGGAACCATCAAATGGTGTGGGAGACCCGAGCCTCCCAGGTGGTCTCTCCTGGAGAACTCCAGTCCGGTGTACGCTCATTATTGCTAACTCTGGTCATGTTTGTATCACCATTTAATGAGCACATACTATAGCCAGGAATCATAATAAGTGCTTCATAGGCATCATCTTTTCTCATCCTCCCCGTAAACCCAGGAGGAGGTATATTCACATTTATCAGATGAAAAAGGTGAGGCTCAGAGGCATCAAAACACCACTCAAGGCTGCCCAGCTCATACGTGCGCTGGCGCTGTGTGTTGTTTGGCACCAAAGCCACTCCAACCTTGAACCACAAAGCTGCCCAGCGGATGTACAACTCACCCCCCCGGACTCTACCTGCAAGGCTTTGTTATGAGGCGCTCCCTTTCCCCTTAAAGGTTACTTACCTAAATAATTTGAGATTATCTGCAAGTTTAGGGATATCAGTAATGTCCTCCTAAGGAAAAACAACATTTTAGAAACAGGAAGCTCCTAGGTGGTGTTGATACTCTAACCTGTGGTGTGCAACATGGTAGCCAATTGCCACATGTAGCTATTTAAATCCAAATTACTCAAATGAAATAAAACTTAAAAATCAGTCATTGTGCTGGGCGGGGGGGCCCACGTCTGTGATCCCTGCACTCTGGAGGCTGAAGCAGGAGGATCACTGTGTGTTTGAGGTCAACCTGGGCTACATAGTGAGTTCAAGGCCAGCCTAACCTACACGATAAGACCCTGTCTCAAAAAACAAAAACAAAAAAATCAGTCATTGCAGGGCTGAGGTAAGGGAGGGCTGGAAGCAGGATGGGGAACAGCAGGGATGGCTGGCAAAGTTCTCTGTCTTGATTTGGGTGGAGACTTGGGTGAGAATTTAGTACTCTTTTGTTCATCTGTGTATATATATGTATTTGTTTTTCATTTTTCTGTATGTGTCATATACAGCAAAAAATGTAAAAAAAGAAAGATTTTAAAAATTGCTGAGCATTCCCTGTACCTGCCATTCCAGGTAAAAATTTGAATTAGAAATGATTACTTGCATATACAAACAAAATCTTTTGCAATTTTTACATTAAAGTAGGCAACTCTGGCTACATCTACGTCACAGACTAAATTCTGAAGAGTTCATTCTGCAATGTAGGTTGTTTTCAAACTCTTTTCAAACTGAGAAGCCTACTGTTTAGGGCCACATAAAAATATGGGGGAAGGGCCGGTGATATGGCTCAGTGGCATAAGCGCCTGCCTGGCGAGCACAAGGTCCTGAGTTCGACTCCTGGTACCCACATAAAGGAAAAAAAGGGCTGGTGATATTGCTCAGTGGCACAAGCGCTTGCTGGCAAGCGCGAGGTCCTGAGTTCGACTCCGGTATCCACATTAAAAAAAAAAATACGGGGGAAGAAGGAGGGAATTTTTAACTTATTCTAAGGATCGTTTTCCTGTTACTTATTCAGTGGAGAAAATAGACAAAAAAAGAACTCTTAATTTCCTGGAGCTCATGTCTCCGATAAATAGGGCTCTGCATTTCTGCAGCACCTTTGCATTTAGTTTGTACCAAGTATTTGCTCTTGCATGATACTGCTTTCTTATTTTAAAGTATTTAATGATGATAAGAGAGCACTCAGTGAAATGCTTAGGAATACACTGACTCATTCTTATCCATTATTACTATTTAGGTCCAGTTACAATGGATCCGCCTCTTTGACTCAACATGATTAAGCTCATAATCACCCATGATTGGCAAAGTTAAACAAAAGGATGGCACCCGATGAAGGAATCCAATGGGATTCTGCCACACTGCATGGGTAAGGAGCAAAGGATGAGAAGCCAATTTTTTTCTTTATGTTTTATTGGAGAATTTTAAAAATTTATTTCCTGAAATTGAAACAATTTAGGAATGTTGGACAATACTCTAGGAAAAGGAAAAAGGCCTTCACTTCCATTGACCTGGATCAGCTACACAGATAAGAGTGTATCTGCAAAGCATCTCTCCTTCTCTCACAGCTGTCCCCTGCATAGACAGGTGGGTCTTTCCAGACCTCAGGGACCAGTCCCATGTTCATGCCAGGAAGTGGAGCCCCCAGCAGTCCTTCCCTCACACCAAGCCAACTTATTCCCAGGAGGAAATACAATACAAAAAGTATCATCATTAGTCATTATGAAAGAAATACCTTAAAGTCCCTTGCAGAGGTAACCTGAGGACAGCTGGTCAGTTCTTGCTAAATTTAGGCTCATCACATATAGAGCATATCTGTTTTTTTCAAAATCAGATGAAATACTTTATTTCTCATTTAAAAATGTTCCCCTGTTCATCGGTCAGAACAAAGCCACAAGCCCGCGTTAACAAAAAAGTCCGTACCAAAGCGCTGTCTGCTTTTCCACCTTCGAGGGTCACTTCTAAATTACAAAGTGCGGCTTCCACTTCGTCAACCTCAGACTCGTTTGCAAAATCCTGAGTTTCAGCGGACAGCGACAGTTTGCTGATGTGATACTAGGTGAAAATATGGGTTTCAGAAATCATTATAAACACACAGAGATCCGTTGGCTACTCACTGTTCTCTGAAGACAATTCCCCTGGGATAATGAACATTTCCCCCAAAAGCAGACCTCCCACCTGCGCAGGGAAAACGGCATTTAAATCTGACCCATCCCTCCACCCACGGCAAGGTCAGGTTCAAACTTGGTCCTTCCCTGTCAGCGACTGGGCTTGGCAGGGAAGAAATCAGAATTGGAAGATGAATGCCTCCCACAGCATGTGCCCATGTATGAGTTGAGAAAAGTATTTAAATTTAAATTTACTTGTTTCTTTTTCATTTCTTTCATCAAAGGAAAAAAAAAGCCAGTAGAAAGAACTTGAAACTTTAAGCAGGGCGAACTTGGTGTGTGTCCTTGCAGAGAAAAGGTACTGCGGTTCCCATACCTGGAGTGCCGCGAAGATCATCATTTCTTCCTCCGTGCAGTCGATTTCTTCCAAGAGCACAGCCCACCTGGCTTGTTCGTAGAGCTGGTTTATTCTGACGGCATCGTACTGGAGAAAGAAACAGATGTGCATGTGCGCGCATGTATATGGGGTGTATTCATATTCCACAGCACAAAACTTCCAGAATACCTGAGGCCATTTTCTGTGAGTGAGATGCTGGAAGCAACACCTCTATCTATCGCCCCAGCTTACTTTATTTCTGAATTCAGACCTTTCTTTTTGAGAATATTTCCCAGAGTTTCTTCAAGGGATCAAACTGACCCACTTTTGACTCCATTATTTTCCCTCTCTTTACCACATTTCTCTGGTAGTAAAACCAGGGAGTAAAAAATGCTTTAAAAATGACAGGTAGTATAAAAAGAAGGGACCCCAAATTGATTTGCGAAGGCAATGTAATCTCAAGCAAAATCTGATAGGGATTTTTTTTTTTTTAATTGTGGGTACCAGGGGTCGACCTCAGGACCTCACACGCCAGCAGGCGCCCGTGCCGCTGAGCGATATCACCGGCCCTTTTTTCGTATGTGGGTTCCGGGAGTCGAACTCAGGCCCTCGCGCTTGCCAGGCAGGTGCTTACGCCGCTGAGCCATCTCACCGGCCCTTGATAGGGATTTTTAAACAGAACTTTATGCTGATGTTCAAGTTAATGTGGAAGAGATAGTGTTCAAAAATTGCCAAGAAAATTTTGAAAGAGAAGAACAGTGTTGTGGGTAGGTAGCAGTAGTCCTCACAGACATTAAAGCATATTATAAAGCTACAGGAATTAAAATAGCACGGTATCAGCACAGTGTGGGTAAAGTATCGATAAAGCAATATGTGGAAAGATATAATATATATATTTAATTAAAAGTAACACTTTACATCCGTAAGGAAAGAAAGAATTCAACACTGGATGCAATGTTGAAAATGACTAGTTATTTGGGGAACAAAAAATTCAAAACAAAAGAATCACACCACCCAAAAATATATATGTGACCAGTGAGGCACCACTTCAAACCTACCATGTTGGCTCTGATCTAACACACAGATAACAACCAGTGTTGGCACAAGTGTGGAAAATGGAACGCTTGTGCACTTTTGGATGTAAAATGGACCCTCCAAAGAAAAGTGATCAGTAGTTTTTGGAGAGATAAACATGGAAGATGATCCAGCAATTCCACTCCTAGACGTACACCCAAGAAAACCGACATCAGGGATTCAAATAGATATTGGTACAGCAATGCTCATGGCAGCATAATCTACAATAGCAAGTACAAGTAACCCAATGTCCACCAAAAGCTGAGTAGATAAAAGGTGATAAGTAGCTGGGCGTGGTGCCGCACACCTGTTATCGCAGCACTCAGGAGGCTGAGATAGGAGGATCGCCTTGAGTTCAAGGCCAGCCTGAACTATATAGTGATACCCGGTCTTAAACAAAACAAAAACCAAGCAGCAAATGAACGAAAAAAACATGAAATGGTGATACATCTATGCACACAATAGAATATTATTCAGCCTTAAAAGGGAATAAAATTCTGATACATGATGCAACATGGAACCTTGAAGCCATTTTACTAAGTGAAATATATCAGACATGAAAGGACCAATACTGTATGACTTCACTTACATAAACTACCTAGAATAAGCCAATTCTCACAGACAGGAAGTAGAATTGAGTTTACCGGGGCTGGAGGGAGGGGAAGAGGGGATTTATTATTTAATGAGCAAACAATTTCTGTTTGGGATGGTGAAAGGGTTTTGGAAATGGGTAGTGATCACAGTTGTACAGCACTGTGAATGTACTCAATGCCACTGAATTACTACCTTAAAAGGGCTAGGATCTCAAAGGGTTGTGTGTATGTGTACTTTCCTACAATAAAAAAATTTAAAAAACAAAACTTGTACATGCGTGTTCACAGCAGCGTTATTCCTAACAGCCAAAAAGTGAAAAGGCCACCAGGTCACCCTGGGCACCCCGAGAGCCTGTCACTCCATTTTTGTTGTCTGTTTGTTTGCCCCGGGCTATAACGGCTACATGGAGCAAGGGAAGGGCCGAAGCTCACAGCATTTATCCACCCTCAGTAATCGTCCCAATAAACTTCAGGTGGTGGATGCGCCCTGAGAACGGAGCTGGCGACCAGCGGGGACTTTGTTTATGTAGATGTTCCCTTTTCCTCAACGATTTTTGAGCGTGCGAACCTGCCCTCACCCTGGCCTTCCCAAAGCGCTGAGGACTCCAGCTGGGCACTGCTCAGCCTGCCCCTTCTCCCTGCGAACGCAGACAGCAGCGCACCCCGTGGCACACAGAGGCCCCCGGAGCTTCCTGCCAGCTCGGGGACGGTGACTGTGCCCACGGGCACTGTAGGGCGAGAATCAGAGGCCAGGGTGCACCAGCCTCGCCCCTCAGAGCCCAGACACCACGCCAGCGGGTGGTTCTGAATTTGATAACAAATTTGATAACACAGTGACTCAATTCTGCACTTCACACAAAAAGAGAGAGGGGGGGAAAGAAAAGGGAAAAAGCTTACTTTAGGATTCAAATCAAAGAAACTGTAGTATTTAAATCGTAGCAGCAGTTGCTCATCCTCTCGGATGCCTTGTTCCATGAGGGAGCGTGAGGAATCCAGCCAACTGGAAAACAGCAGCGGGGGCTGAACGCCAGTCAATTCCGTACACAATTCAATAGCTCTTTACATTGTTTATAAATATACGTATATATTTGTACATGGTATCCTTGAACAAAGGCAGAATGAGATATATCCCCCCACACCAGTCAGCCCATAATAATAGCTTATATTTGCATATTAACCTAGTTTTAAGGTTTCATTTTATACATAATATGTATTTGCCCACACATATACACATATTTATAAATTACATAGATGGTGGTGCCTCTGTTCACAAACTTAATTCTTTCCATGATTCTGGTCGCAAACTGAACTGGATGAGAACCCAATCAAATTCAATGATTAGGGCTGATGTTGATGTTATGGGAAATTTGATTTGGTTCTCGTGCAATTTGGTTTGCAACCAGAATTATGGAAAGAATTAAGCTTGTGAACCAAGGTACCACTGACAAATTATTATTAACACTTTGAAGTAGGCACTGAGGAGCCAGGGCAGTTCTTGGCTCTTTTTTTTTTTTTTTTGGTGGGTACCAGGAACCAAACTCAGGATTTTGAGCTTCCCAGGCAGGCACTGCACCACTGAGCTATACCCCTGGCCCCAGGGCAGTTCTTATCATCTCAGTTTTCTAGAAGGCAGTGAGTTTTAGTGGCATTAGATGCTCTGTGTCCCCGACTTCCCTCACGGCCTCTCCTCTGTACCAGGTGGCTCAGCCCAGAGCAAATTTCCGTGCTGAGGGAGGCCTTCAGACCTGCGCATCCAATGTCTTGGCCTCTAGCCACCAGCAGCTGTCAGATATTTAAATGTGATTAATGCTGCATTTTAAGTTCAAGTTTAAATGTAGACAGTCACAGGTGGCGAGGGCAGTGACATTTTAGAGTTGGAAAATAAAAACTGGGTTCTGGTGAGGAGTGGAGGTTAAGGGTAGCCTGCCGGTTCATTATCTCAGGCCTTGTGCAGCAGGGACGTCCTAGGAGCTGACAGTCCCCCGGGGAGCTCAACTGCGTGACAAAGCAGCCTTGAGCAAGGGCTAGCCCGGAACTGCTGAGAAGTGACTAGCTTTGGTGACACTTGAGGTGAAGAGAGAGGCACACGGCTGGGCCTTAAGGGACAAGGAGAGAACGAGCAGCAGAGGTGGCGATAAACTGCTTTGCACCTCATAAAACACACTTCGCACACCTGCAGCAGCAGAGAATTACACTCATGCACGGCAAGCCACTGAGTTCTCCCAAATCACACATTTTGGCACACTTTTTAAGGGACTGAAGAGACCCTTCTTGCTGCTAAAGCCAGCACTGGCTTTTGCTAATGAAGCCCAGTCCCCAGGTGTCTCACCTTAAAAATTAAACACTCCCCCTCCTCTCTGCAACCTCTCTCGCGCTAAGGTAACACCAGTCCAGAGAGACGCCCCGCGGAGCCCCACGCTTACCCTGTGTTGAGCTTGGCTTTATCCACCAGGGTCCGGGGCTGGAACATATCAGCCAGTGCTTCCGGGGACTGGGGGGGCTGGCTGGAGGCGAGGACGCTGCAGCTTTGTCCCGTCAAGGGACTGTCACTGAACCACGTCACGGTGGACGACAATGGTGTCCCGTTGATGGGGTCGTAGGTGGGAGTCATGGTCTTACTGTATAAGCCAGCGCTTACTGCAAGGCAAAGGAAGATGCGCTCCGCCATGAAACGCAGAGAAACCAGCTCCGCACACTCAGGTGAAATTTGCAGTCATGATGGCAGGGAGATTAGTTAAACACAGGTAAAGGTCTGCATGCTCAGCGCCTAGGAACTCGAAGATGTAAATAAAGGCTTCCAAAAATCACTACAGACAGATGTTGAAAACCACTTATTTTCTAATACTTGGAAGTCCTCTTATTTTAGCAGAGGTCTTGACACTATCAGAAAACTGAAACCTCACAGAACAAAACTATTAAGTATGTCACACAGTCCCTTAAAGAAGTGGCAGTACTTGCCATTTTTTTTTTTTTATATGTGGGTTCCGGCAGTCGAACTCAGGACCTCGCGCTTGCCAGGCAGGCGCTTATGCCGCTGAGCGATATCACCGGCCCAGTACTTGCCAATTTCAAGAAGCCAGCAACTTGACCACTGGCTCAGGCTTGCGCATAGCACAAATAGCTCTCTTATTCTTTGCAGTGGAATATCCCATGCAAGAAAGCCCTCAAGGTGGCACACAAGCTAGAGACTTGGTTACTGTGGAATAAAAAGAAAGGGATGATACCTCTTCAGAGCTCTTATTGCCCTCCCCTCATACGCCCAAATAAACAGAATTCAGGAAAGAATCACACAAGGACAGAATCAGGAAGAAAGAAATATTCTGAGCTATCCAACTCATCTTTCTAAATAACCTTTATTCCCAACCCATGGACAGTTGTACTAAGATTTTGCATTCACCAGCAACATAAGATACGCAATTATAATAATGAGTTAAGTATATCTGTTGAGAAAAAGGCTGAAATAAAATTTCGTTATTTCTAATATTAACTAGACATCTTTTCATCTCATCAATCCTGCAATTTTATTCTTCATTGGTTAGAGAGAGAGAGATTTTCTCCCTTAGGTTTTCATCTACACTTACAAAGTAGAAGAACAGCTCTTACCTGGGGAACCTGAACTCGTCGGAGAACTCTCTAGGTTCAGAATATCTTCGATTACAGGCTTCTTATCATTTTTGTCTTTCTTCTTTTTCTTCTTAAAATAGTCACCAGAAGGCTTTAACAAGGAAAGTTCTTCTGATCGTCTGATGTCTAAAAACAGAACACCAAACGGAAGAAAAGAAAACTAAACAGTAAAAAGAAAATTCCTTGAGAAAGAGGCATTTTGTGCATTGGATGAGAAGTCTCGGGAAATTTCCGGGAGGTAAACAGAACTAAATTGCGTCCCTTTTGAAGAAATAGAAGGGGGCGGGAGAGAAAGAAGTGAAGGGAGATTTAGTCTAGCAATTTCTAGTTTCCTCTCCTTCCTTTGTTTCTCCCTCTTTCGCTCTTTCTTCATTTTTTAAAACCAGCACCCATGGGCTGGGGATGTAGCTCAGCGGCACAGTGCCTGCCTGGCACGTGCAGGGTCCTGAGTTCGATTCCCCGTACCAAAACAAAAACAAAAACAAAAAAACCCCAAAAAACCCAGCACCCGAGGCTGCCGCCCTGTCTCCGTGGATCAGATCTGACGGCTCTTCTCCCCGGCCTCGCCCCAGCACTCTTCGTGGCCCTCCCCATTTCAGTGCGTGACTTCTAGTGGCTTCCAGGACATGTGCTGTCCACGGACATGCAACAGTCCACAAGGTCAGGGAACTCATGCGCCCCAGTAGTGGCCTTCAGTGGTGCACAAACATCTTCACCACGGGGTGTGTGTGTGTGTGTGTGTGTGTGCAGCCTGGAGGCTGGGTCTATGTTGTCTCTCAGAGATCTCCACTTGCTCATGGTGCGACCTGGTTGGTGGCACTCTAAATGGTGGCCCGATGTTCCCAATTTCACCTCCTAACCCTCATGCCAAGCCTCGGTGATGAGAAAGTGACTAAGGCAACTGCTAAGTGTGATTTAACCCCACCGATCAGATGTAAAAACCCATGTTAGAAATCCCAAGTGGAGCCAGCTGTGGTGGTGCACATGCCTGTAATCCCAGAATTTGGGAGGCTGAGGCGGGAGAATCACCGTGAGTTCGAGATCAGCCTGGGCTACACAGTGAGTTCAAGGCCAGACTGAATGATAAGGCGAGACCTTGTCTCAGGGAAAAAAAGAGAAATGCCAGGTGGAGCCTTAAGACAACCGTAAAGACAGCGGGGAGGAGAACATCTGACTGCTGTGGTTTATTTTGAAACCTCCAGTTCTTGGCCTCGGCAGGCAGAGACAAAGAATAACCAATACGCGTAATGAGTAAGAAAAGAACATAGGATCTAGAAAAAAGGAGAGACAGTATCAGCAGTGAGGGTCGGGATGGCATGAAATAGGGCCGGGGCAGAAAGCACTTCTGCAAGGGCTGTGTTCCTTCGTCCTAGCACAGTGCCTGGCACACACGAGCTGTCTGATGGCCACTGAGTGACCGCTGGACAGGCCTTTCTATCACAGAGCACCACCTCCCCTTGGCCCTGGTGCATGGGCCAAGGACACGCACAATCATGCTTTGTTTTCAGTTATAGTCTAAGGAGAATGTGAAAACAAAGTAAATGATTAAATAAAACAGTGCTTCCCAGACACGACAGTGGACTGGAAGTGCCTGCTAGAATGTGAGCTCCAAGTGAGGTGGGTTAGGGGCTGGGGATTTAGCTCAGCGGCACAGTGCCTGCCTGGCAAGCGCAAGGTCCTGAGTTCGAGTCCCAGTACCAAAACAAGGGGGGGTTAGTGATCTTTGTCACTAATGTCCCCCCAGCACTTGCCACACTACATACCACTTAGTAGGTGCTCAATAAATATTTGTGAGTGAATGAAGTGGTTTATAATTTAACAGATAAGATTACTCACTGATACAGTATCTATTCTGTGTTCAAATACTCACTTTTGGCCTTGGTACCAAAGAAGACAACTATATTCTTCCAAAAAATATAAAATAGTAACTTTCAGTCCAGCACGGTGGCACACACTTGTAATTCCCGCTACTTGGGAGGCTGAGGCAGGAGGGTCTCAAGTTTGAGACCAGCCTGGGAAAGTTAGCAAAGCCCTGTCTCTGGCTGGGTGGATGCGGCCATGAGGGCAGCGATGGTTGAACCCCGCACAGGGCTGCAGGGCCGGGCGGTACTCACTCAGGGCTCTGCAGATGTCGCCCACAGCTCGGAACACCACAGCCGAGAAGCTGACGCTCAGCCGCACGGTCTTCGTGTTGGGCAGGCGGAGGCGCAGCATCTTGTGCTGCGGGGTGAATAGGAGCCTGGCGTCGGCTTGCACCCCGCACTTGTCCAGGGTCCAGTGGGTTTTCAGGAGCCAGCAATGCTTCTGCTCCCACCACAGAGCGAAATCGGACCAGTCCTGGGCGACGTCTGCAAATATTGGAAAACAAGTTGGATGAAACGACAGAGCTGAGGGAGCAGAGGGCCCAGGTGGCTGGGTCCACCGCCAGTGTGCAAGACCCGAAACCAGCACCCGAGCTTTAGCCCTGCACCTTTGCAGTCCACGGCACGACAGTCCCTGGCTTCTCTCCACAGTCTCCCGGGTGGGGCAGGGAGAAAACCTTGGGACTCCACCTCTGTCTCCACCTGCATTTAAATACTGTGCAAGGCACGAGGCCTGAATTTGCTGCTCAGGACGAATGCTGAAGCTCTTTGTCCTGTGTCACTGGCATTCAGTTTTATTCCTCGTACAGAAATGCACTCGTTCACCACTGGATCACTAGGGAGCACTAGCAGCCCTGGGAAGGGCTCAAGCTAAGGGAAGGTGACATTTCACTTCGCAGGCACAGCCATTCTTGTAGCGGCATCACCACATCCCCAGGTTCCGAAGCAGCGAACAAAGCCTCATGCGCTCATAGGCGGGGCTTTTCCTTTCTGGCTGGATCATGAGTGTGTGATGCTGGGATGAAGGATGTGGTGCTAAGTTAGCCAGCTGACTGGAATTAGCATAGTTCTGGGTGGTAGCCTTGATGGGATAAAAGGGAAAGGCAGGCTGGCGGCTGCTGCTTGCTGCCTCCCTGTCTCCTGCCTGCTCTGCCATGAGCTGTTTCTCCTCTGTGATGCCCCTGTACCTTGGATACAGCCGACTGTGGACTGAAACTTCTGCAAACTGTGAGCTGAAATAAATCTTTCCTTCTTTAACTTTGGGGGTCAGGTATTTTGTCCAACCAATGAGAAACGTTACTAAGACACAGGTATCGTGGTGCATGTTTGTAATCCCAGCACTCAGGAGGCTGAGGCAGGAGGATTGCTGTGAATTGAAGGCTAGCCTGGGTTATATAGTGAGTTCAAGGCCAGCCTGAACTACATAGCAAGACCCTGCCTCAAAAAAACGAAACAAAACAAAACAAGGTAAAGGAGTAAACTGTGATACATTCACACAATGGAATATTATACAACAATGAAAACAAGAACTAAAACTACACGCAACATATGGATGAATCTCTCAGACGCAATGTCGAATGAAAGAAGATCTGCGAGAGTGTATCCCATATAATTCCTTTTTATATGCAGTTCAAAGAAAAGCCAAATTATTCCTGGTGTTAGCAGTGAGGACAGTGGTTACCCTGTGCAGTAGCGACTGGGAGAGGTCAAGTACGGGGCTTGGGAACAGATGCTGGTCCATCTCTTGATCTGGGTTACATGACTGAAAATCAGTTACTATGTCTTTAGAAGTGCACTTTGCCTCAGTACTTTATATTTCAGCTAAGACTTACCTAAAAAAGACTTTATCTCATTAGTTTAAATGAAAAGCCAGCATGAAGGGCTTAAAAAGGTAACAGAAGCACAAGGAAAACAGAAAGCTATTATATTCTAGGTCCCCTAGCATCGATGCGCTGTTATCTGACGTGCATGAAGCCTGCTCCCGCTTCGTGTATCAGGCACGCAGCCACGGTGGGTAAGCGTGAACCGACACCTTAGGGCCAAGCTGACTTATCACTAGGTAACCAGGTGTTAGCACAGAATCGGCATGTCAACTAAAGTCACCTTAGACGTCGCCACTGGAACAGGCCCCGTTCTCGCGGACGTACAGCTGATGCCCACTGGGGAGCTTCCAATGGCCCCCAACACTCAGCTGTACAAGGTGGCTGGGGCTCACTTGAGGCTCCTGCTGGGCCCCCTCTTTCTCCTCCTCTTCCTAGGAGGGATGGGGGTTAGCGAGGAGGCGCCTGCTTTCTGGGCACTGGGAGGTGGATGACCAGAGAAACCCGTGACGGGGGGGCTGGATCAGCCGGAAGTAGGGACACGAGGGAGGAGAACCACAGGCAAAGACAACTTACTGATCTCCTCCACCAGCTTGAGCATCACGCCGCCCACGTGCAGGTCCCCGGACACCCTCAGCGTGATGTCCCTCTGCTCCTCTGCGGTCGGGTGGTCAACTCGGACCACCAGCTCCCAGGAGGCAGCCGCAAGGTCACCGGAGAGCATTGTGGTGCATGCAGCAGTGTCTGCGGAATAAGAGGCAGCCCCATCAGACGGGAGGAGGAGGAAGACAATACACCAGCAGACCCCGCGGAGCAGGACATTTTGTTGTTTTTGCTTTTCATTATGGCCTCGTCTTCAAAAACTCTGCAGGGTTTCTGGTGCCCAGACATTAAATTCAGCATCTTAACTATAAAGACAAAAGGTCTTGTAAAGACAGTAAACTATGGGACTCATCCACAGATTTTTTAAGAAATCAACTTTCATTGAAGTATAATTTATATACAGTCAAATGCACAGATTTTCATGTATACTCATTCATTGCATTTTATTGTATGAACATTATCCTTCCAAAAAGTTGATTTTATTTTATTTATTTATTTTTTGTGGATACCAGGGGTCAACCTCAGGACCTCGTGCACCAGCAGGCGCCCGTGCCACTGAGTGATATCACCGGCCCCTTTTTCGTATGTGGGTTCCGGGAATCGAACTCGGGCCCTCGCGCTTGCCAGGCAGGCGCGTACGCTGCTGAGTCATCTCATCGGCCCCAAAAAGTTGATTTTAAACAAGAATGCCTCAAAACTTTCTCCATCTCTAATACTGCTAATAATGTGTATTATAGCAAATCCCTGACCTAAGAACGGAGGGCTGTTCTGGGAGAACCTTTGTAAGTTTGATTTGTTCATAAGTCCAACAAAATGAGTGTTACACACCTTCAACACAAACACACAATGTAAAGCATAAAAAAACCAAACACACACACAAAAATACACTAAGTCCCTGACTGTACACTCTCGCCCTGTACAGTAAACACACAGCAGCACAACTGTGACAACATCTGGCGGACAAGTGAGCTACAATTTGATTCAGTTCTCTTCCACCTTGGTGTGCGACCGCAATCGTGGAAAGATTCGAGTTCATGAACTGAGGCACTGCTCTTCCAGATTTGTCTGTGTCCACAAATGTGAGTGCCCTTTATGTGCGGCCCCTTGGCATCTGCAAGTTCGCAACTGGAATGTTTGTAAATCAGGGACTTACTGCATTACATCCCTCCCGTGGATATTGACATCTGGCATGAAAGCTCAATACTTAGGTTACTGTTGTATGCCATATATAAAGATCGATATGAGCCAAGGGTGGTGTTGCATGCCTGTAATCCCAGCACTCTGGGAGGCTGAGGCAGGAAGATCACAGGTTTGAGTCCAGCGTGGGCAACTTACAAGTTAGTGAGACCCTGCTTTCAAATAAAAAAATGAAAAAGGGCTGAGGTGTAGCTTAGTGTGAAGGCCCTGGGTTCAATCTCTGGTGCTACAAATAAATAAATA
This sequence comes from Erethizon dorsatum, assembly GCA_028451465.1. Lineage (NCBI taxonomy): Eukaryota > Metazoa > Chordata > Mammalia > Rodentia > Erethizontidae > Erethizon > Erethizon dorsatum. The sequence goes on along the minus strand of CM051841.1, from coordinate 15,065,994 downwards.
AATAAGTAAATAAATAAATAAAAAGATTTGTAAATGAATCAAAAGATTTAAAAACAGGGATGACAGACATAAATAGCTCACTCTTCCAAGTGCAGATACGGGTGGGAACGTCACCCCCCTGCCCTTTTCCCTTCATTGGGGGAGCCAGGAGGAAAGAAACTAATATCAAAACTGAAATGTTTCAGAGGGCAACAGGAGCATCGGAATCCAAAAGCGACAGAATGTAAACAAAATTTGAGATTACAGCTCTCTCTTTGAAACAAACAAATGATACTACCAATGAGGGCTGTTGGAAAGACTTAAAATAAAAACCATGCAAATGGCTAAAATCTTTTTTTTTTTTTTTTCACTTTATTCTGCAGCAGTAGCTCATGAGAAATCCTGTTTTCCTCAGGCCAGCACTGAGAAGCAGCAATGCCCGCATGGGAGGCAGGAGGGGTTGCTCCAGCTGCAGGGCCCCTGCCACACTGATTCCTCAGTGGCCCGGACGGGGAGGCCCGCACTGCTAATCAGAGTGGGCGCCACCTGCCCGCTCACACCTTGAGCCACAAATGCCAAGTGAAACATTAACTCCAGCACTCAGCTCCTCCCTTCCACCTCCCAGATCGACGTCAAACCAGGGACTACGATGGCATCTGAGGAAGGCTAATTTTACAATCAACAATAACTAAACCAACCGCCTTGCACCAGGGATGGGTTCACTTGAAATGGCACTTCCGTAAGCACTAAGGGAATCTCAAAATACACTCAGCAGATAAACGAAATATTGCAAATCCACAAACTGATTACTGCAAATCCGAGCAGGTTTAGGGCAGATTTAATATGTTTGAGTCAAACTCATGAGTTCAGAAGTAATTCATATGTAGTGGTTTTACAACCAGAAGGATCCCAAGGATGTACCCCATATGCCCCTCACTGCCCTCTTTGGGTGAGGGCCGGAGTGATTACAGGGCCTGACCCCGGCCTCTGTCCTCACAGCCTGCGGTATCGTTTTCTGGCGATGCCATACGGTCTTTCTGCCCACTCCTTCCTGCTCTCAGGAATCCTTCGGAATGAGGAATCCAGCTCTGAGCTCTGAAGTCACAGGGTGAGACCCGGAGCCCAGACAGGAACCCAGGGCTTTCTCACCCCAAAGCCTTATTCACCACGCTGGGCCGTGTCCTTGGTAATTAACATGAAAGAATTTAAAATCTTGGAGGCCAGGGAGATAGCTCAGCGGCTTAAGCGCCTGCCCGGCAAGCGCGAGGTCCTGAGTTCGACTCACATTAAAAAAAAAAAATTAAAATCTTGTGAGCTACACTCCCTGAGGCCTTTCCTGGGCACCTCGATCAACACAACCTTTCCCAGTGCGCTCACGGTAAAGACACCCTTCATAATCCAGCTCGGAACTCGGCACCGAACCGTTTGCCAGAGCCTTAGATTTCTAAAATGCTACGTCTGAGGCTTCGTTTTAAAAATGTTTTGCACCTAAAGAAAATAACCCTCCTTTAAAGTGACTTTCCCAGGCAGTCAGAGACGAGGTCTTCTAACCTGGGGACCACACACTTCTCCCCGAGGCCGCAGATGGCGAGACCTTTGCATAAATCCCACCTAAAACTGGGCACTCGGGTCCCCCACGTTCCCCGCCTCTCGTTCTGCACCTCGTTAACCTCTCCGCGCGCACCGCTCGCGGGCGGCAAGCTGTGACTTGCAGGGAAGAGCGAACTCCAGGGGGAAAAACGCGTCCAACCACGGAGACCGAAGCGAGCGGCGCACGAGAATCCCGGAGAGTCAGAGGGAAGAGGGCGAGGGAAGAAGCCCCGGTGGATCACAGGTGCTCGGCGGCCGTCTTCCGCCGGGTCTGCCTGTCTGTCCAGCACGCTGCAATGCTGGGTGGACAGAAACCTGTCCCTTCCCCCGTCAAGGCAGCGCCTGGGGCTGCACGGAAAGTCTGCCCCGCGTGGCCCGATGCGCAGAACCAGGAAATCATTTCCAGTTCAACCGGCTGGAGCTCCAAGGGCTGCAGCGAGGAGGGGACAGCGATCTCAGGCCTCGACAGCGCCCGGCCGGGCTCCCGACGCCAGCCGCGCGCACCCACCTCGTGTCGCGTCCTGGCGCGCTGCGTCCGGCGGGGGCCGCGCACGTGCACCCTCGCGGCCTGGGACCCGCGCAGCCACGCGGGCGGAGCGCGGCGGCGGGAGCGGGCGCGGCGCGGCGCACCGTCTGCGCCCCGGCGGGCAGGCGAGGGCTCGCCCAGCCCGGCCTGCTGCGTCTTGCTCCCGCGGGGAGGAGCAGGCGCAGCCTGCAGTTTTTAAGGGCCAGACGCGGCCGCAGGCAGCTCCGAGACAGCAGGGCGGGGAGCGCGCCGGGCGCGCACGGCACCCCCGCCCCGGACGTCCCTGAGGCCGCCTGCAGCGCTCGGGGTCCCCCGGCGCGCCCCGGAGGAGCCGGGCTGAGGAAGGCCCCGCCGCTTCCCCGCCCTCGGGCGCAGTCAGTGCTCCGACCCCGGGGCTGCAGGCTGAGGGGCTCGCTTCCTGGCTGGAGCCACTGCCTCGCTCCGTGAGCAGCCCGGAGCGCCGGGAGCGGCCGGGTGGGAGAGGCCGAGGCGACTCATCGCTGAGTCAGCGGGACGTGAATCCCCAGCAGGGTGAGGTGCAAGGCCGGAAGACCCCGGGAGACCCAAGGCTGGGCCGCGTCCGCGGTGGCTCACCTCAGGGTCCCCGCCCGGCCTGCGGGTCACCTTCCTACTGGATCTGCTGCCGGAGAGAGCGGGGCCACCCAGGAAGGGCGGGCGACCTCGGGCGATTTGCACAGCCGCTCCACGCCTCCTTCCTTCCCTTGGGTAGGGTTGAGGACTGTTTGCTGCTTGCGAGGGTGGAGCTGGGCCCCAGGTTGTGTTGGGCAGGTAAACATTAACGAGCATGGGGGAGAAAGCACGCCAAATAGCGAGCTCTGCCAGGTACATAAGCGGCGGTAGCTTTACTATACACTCAGCTAAACGAAGAGACCTCGTGTAATGCATTTCGAGTCCCTTGTTGGGTCTCAGGCCCAAAACAATCCTCACAGCACAAAGGACATGTTAAGGTTACACACTGCACACACCCCAGGCCACCTGGCTGCTTATTTCCAAAACAAGGCTTGAGGCATCCTTGAGTGCCATGGCCTACGCCCAATGGTATCAGAAAGGGCATCTTTGTTTGTTTGTTTGTTTTTTGTTTTTTGAGACAGGGTCTCGCTTTGTAGCTCAGGCTGGCGTTGAACTCACTCTGTAGCCCAGGCTGGCCTCGAACTCATGGTGATCCTCCTGCCTCAGCCTCCCCGAGTGCTGGGTTTATAGGTGTGCGCCACCCGCCCCAGCCAAGGGGGCCACATTCTTTAAAGACCCTTCCTCCTTGCGCTGAGACCTGATTTAGATTAAAACTTTTTCTTGCACAATTTCCCTCCTAAGTTTCTTGATTAAGGCCCCTCCAGGAACACAGACCATGTGAAAAGAACAGAAAGACGTTTTTGAGATATTGGCATTCCAAAGTAACCTGGAGGATAAATGTCAGTAAGTGTATACATCGGGTAAATAAAACAACGATAATCAGCAGTTTCCCAGGAGTAACTCTCGAGTATCCAGAAAGCAAGCCAAACTTCACTCCACGCAGGTGTCCCTGTGCCGTGCCTGCCTTCTTGCTTGAAGGTGTAGCTCTGTGTATTTGCTTTGCAAGAAACTCTACCTGTACTTCTGCATAGCCTGCATCTCTTTCATCAAAGGCCACAGAACTGAGGACCAGAGCCAGGGGCTGGTTCTTCACAGCATCGTGACCTGGCTCCCTCGCTACTGTAGAAAATTAGAAATGATCGTTTCCTCGTCCATAGAACGAGTAGAAGGAGTGCTTTCTCTCTTTTATGAAATAACAGCATCAGCACTCTGAGCCTGTAACTTAATTTAGCAAATTTAGCTTATTTATTCATTCAGCCACTGTATTAGCCAGGGGCTGAACTAGATATTGTACTTGCGGAAAGTATATAGATGAACTAGGCACCGACTTTATCTTCCACTTGTAAGAGGTGAAGAAATAGAGAAGACAGGCTGGGGCGAATGTAAAGAGGAACTATGTCTTCCGATCATAAACTCTTACATGTTTACGGGGCAGATATTGAAATAATATCTATTATCAGTTACCCATACACTGATAAATAAACTGACTTGTTAGTATCTTCGAAAAGGAAATTGTATCTGTCTTATCATGTGGGGTATGAGTAGACTGAAGTGGATGAGAAACTTAGTCACATTGCATAGTCATTGAGGACAAAAGAGAAATAAATAGAGGACCACTGACATCATATTACAGTGATTCATACACACTCATGTTCATAGCAGCCCAATTTGTAATAGCTAAATTATGGAAGCAGCCTATGTGCCCATCAACAGATGAATAAAGAAAATGTCATGTATGTGTAAATATATATAATGGAATACTACTCAGCCATAAAGAAGGATACATTTGAGTTGTTTGTAGGACAATGGATGCACCTTGGGTCCATAATGCTAACTGAGATAAATCAGACACAGGTTAAATATCTCATATTTCTCTTATATGAGAGACTCAGAATATAGAAAATCTAAAAAAGAAAAGACAAAGATGATAGGAAACAAGGAGATAGACTGTGGAGATGAGGAGGGGATCTGGGAATGGGGGGAGACAGGAGGGAGGAGAGAGACAGGAGGAGAGGGAGAGGAAGGGGAGGTGAAAAGGATCAAGATGTGACGTGTATGTGCCAATTCCCCACCCTAAATATATTCATTATATATAGCAAACATAGACCAATAAAAAATAAATTTCCAGTTACATTTTGCTTGTTAAACACAAGCTGCTTTCTTCTTCTAGCACCGTCCCAATTTCACGAGATGAGCCCTCAAAGTTCACAAAATTCTAAGTATCCATCCTATAATTTAGCTAGAATGAGAAAGTTGCTTGAAGGAGAGGAGCGGTGCAATTTCTTTCCTAAGTGATGGTTGTTTTGGGAAAAATGGACAGGATGTTTCTCTGCGGTCTTCAGCTTATCAACTGCTTCAAGCCTGGCAACTCAGCAAAAACGGCCACAGACGCCTAACATGTAATCTTTTTTTTTTTTTTTGTGGGTACCGGGGAGTCGACCTCAGGACCTCGCATGCCAGCAGGCTCCCGTGCCGCTGAGCGATATCACCGGCCCCTTTTTCGTATGTGGGATCCGGGAGTTGAACTCGGGCCCTCGCACTTGCCGGGCAGGCGCTTAAGCCGCTGAGCCATCTCACCGGCCCTTTTTTTTTTTTTTTTTTTTTCATGTAATCGTATTTCCACTGAGTCCTTGGGACACACGGAGTGGGAGCTAGCTGGTTTTGGACTTGTTTGCCTCCATGTGAAGCGCTAGAGTGTGCTTATTAGAGATACAATCGCCTTTCCAGCTAGCTGGTAACGAGTACTTTCTACCTCCAGGCAAGTTCTAAAATGCTCTCCTTACCTGGGCGGAAAGGGCGAGTCCCGATGTGTCTGCAGACCCTGGCCTGAGACGAGGAGGAACAAAGAGGAGGAAAACAGCCACCATCAAGAATGAGAGAAACAAGAAACATGGTTCTCTTCTCCTATTTCCCCCTCTCCTCCTTAGCCCATCTTAATCAGAAGATGCAAAGGAGGACACGGTGATAATTAAGTCTCCCCCACCCTTGATTATAAAGCTCCCTTCCCTGGAGATAAGAGCAGCCTGTTTCTCTGGACCTCCAGAGCTGGTTCATGCATGTAGACGAGTTTTACTTCTTGAACTAGTAATGGGAGCCCAAATACATTATTCTGCATTCTGCTTTTTTTCACTTTAGAGTATCTTGGTGGTTGTAGCAGGTGTCTGTCGCAGACAGAGTTTACCATCATCCTTGGAAAGTCCTCTTTCATGTTCGTAGAAATCCCTGTTTTTATCCCAGACTAGACGTCAGGATTCAATTTCCCAACTTCCCTTGCAGCTGGGGCCCTGGCATCTGACCTCTTTGTCTTCATTCGGATACGTGGGAGTGAGGTGTGCAGCCAGGAAATGCTCGGAACGTCCATCTTTGCAGACTGGGGTGGTGGCATGAGCGACTAACTTTGGTGGTGGCTGTGGCAGTGGTTTCCTGGTGGCCAGGTTGAAATTCTGAAGCAGACGGCGATGTCAGGGCTGGCTGATGGCACTGTCAGCTGCAGCAGCTGCGATTCCTCCCTCGGGTCAGTTCTCCCTCTGTTTCAGAGCTGGTTCTTGAAGCTTAGCTGCTAGGCTCCTTCTCTTGTTTCCCCCAAGATTCCATGAGCACTAGTATTTTCTGCTTAATTCTTAATTTTTAATTCTTTTGCTGCTTAACCTAGGCACAGTGGATCCTGTTATTTGTTCCTGACAGAATTTTGTCCCTATAAGTGAGGTTAGCAGTAGGCGGGGCTTCAGACAAGGGGACAATCACAGCAGGCTGGAGAGCTGGTGACTCTTGTGCTGTGGCGAAATGTTTGTTCACATTATCATATACAATAATTTCAGATGCAGACTGCAAGCTGAGGAAGGGTGTAGTGTTGTATCCAGAATTTTGAGAGTAGATTTTTTCCCCCCTTCGGAGACAAGCAGATTCTCCGAACTTCCTCACCCTTCCTAGGGGGTAACAGCCACCCCTACATTACCTCAGCCCAGATGAACGGAGAGAATACACAGACGCGGACACCTGGAGGCCAGGGTCTGGTTTTGGTTTCTGCAGGGAAGGGAGGGAATGGAAGATGGCTGGGAGCGACGAAGCAAGCCTGGAGATAGGTGGGTACGGTCCCCTTGTATCCTTCTCCCCTCTTTCCTTGCTATACAAGAGCCCCGCACACCTTACACAGTGAATTGGTGATCGGAGGCAAACAGATCAGAGGTAGCTTTGAATAAATCCTTCCTTTTCACCCAAATAAATGGCCTTCTTCAATTTGATCATCAAAGAACCAAGGGCGTAGAAAGAGCAAAGGAACACAAGCATATGGCCCGAGTGGCTGGTGACAGTAATTAAGAGAAATGGTAGCGAATACGCAAAATGTGGGTTTCTTTTTACTTTTCTTTTTTTTTTATTTTAAAGAGAAAAAAATAGAACAAAATTTCGAAACAACGTAATAGGAGGGAAACAATGGTTAATACATTACATATTGTTATCTTTAAATTAGTTACTCAGGGTACAAGATATCAGCATTCAATTGTCCAAACAATATTAGCACAAACTTTCCTTTTCAATGAACTAAGCTAAATTAGTAGTGTATCTATCTTAACTATTATATATATATATATATAATTTTTTTCTTTTCCCTTCTTTCTTTTCTCCATTCCCCCATCCCAGTTTCTCTTTCCTTTTGAACAGTTTCTTCCTGTTTTACCACATCTATTGTACATTTTGGATCTTATTTACTCTTTCAGTTTCTCACACTAGGGAGACAGTACAATGTTTACACATGTGTGTCCGGTTTATTTCACTTATGAGTATGGTCTCAAGTTGCATCCATTTACCTATAAAAGGCTCCAGTTTATCCTTCTTTATGGCTGAATAGTACTCCATTGTATAAAAATACCACATCTTTCTTATCCATTCCTCAGTTGATGGGCATTTGGGTTGTTTCCAAGATCTGGCTATTACAAATTGTGCTGCTATAAACATGGGTGCACATATATCGCTGTGGTACGATGTTTTTAATTCTTCTGGGAAGATGCCCAGAAGGGGAATAGCTGGGTCAAATGGGACCTCTAATCCTAGTTTTTTGAGGAATCTCCACACTGACTTCCACAGTGGCTGTACCAGTCGACACTCCCACCAACAGTGAAGAAGGGTTCCTTTTTCCCCACAGCCCTTCCAACATTTGTTATTGGTTGATTTCTTGATAACAGCCATTCTTTCTTGGGTGAGATGGAATCTCAGTGTTGTTTTAATTTGCATCTCTTGAATGACTAGTGATGTTGCACATTTTTTCGTATATTTATTTGCCATTTATATTTCTTCATCTGAGAAGTGTGTGAGAATGTAGGTTTCTGTCGATAACTTCTTGCCTCTTTCAGCAGAACACTGGTAGATATGATGTACCCAGACCAGAGCTGACCAGCAGACAAGAGGTCAGGAGAGACTTTCTTGGCCAGGGAAGGCCTCTCTACTGCAGCTGGAGCTCCAAGTTGATGGAAAGCCTCCTGATTTGGGCTGCAAAAACAACCGTTTTCCTCAAATCAAAGCTGGTGTACGCAACTATCGAAGGGAAACAAAGAATAGAACCGTGATAACGTCACTATTCTGGGGTCACCAGCAGGGCCCAGTGCTCCTGGTGTTTGTGTAGCATGTGTTCAAAAGAGCCAGGAGATCACAAAGGAAATCCGCTGACACTGCCCCAGCCAACCAACTTATGAAGGTTCCAAGATGACTCTATCAAAGTCGGGGCTTCCGGAAGGGGCCTGTGCACCCCAGTCCTCACTTGTCTCCGAGTTTCTGTGTCTTTTCTAAGCACTTACTTCAGTGCCTCCTCTTCTGAGCCCACTTTGCATCCGAGTCTAACCCTCTGGCATCGTTGTTCTGGGAAGGAGGCGGCTCCTGGAGTGTGGATGGGGACAGATGGCCTGGACCGTTCAGCAGGAACTGAGGAGGGCACAGTTACTTCCTGTCCGTGACCACTGGGGGGCGTGATCTCAAGCCTGCAGTGTCCCTAGTCACCCACGCAGGCCTCGACAGCAGGTTAGCATTTGGGGAGCTTTTCCAATGCCCTAGGTACTGTGCCTAGTTCTTTGCATGCATTGTCCCATTTCACCCTCATAAGTTAAGAGAACATCATTTTACAGAGCACAGGAAACTGAATTAGCTGAAGCCATTTGCACAGGGTCACCCAGGGGCTAAATGGCAAAGAGAGGGTTTGAATTTACCCCTATTTAACTTTCAAACCGGTGCTCGCAACAGCTCACAGGCGGCACCCTTGTGCAGTCCGTGTGTCTTTTGCAAAATTCCAGTTGTCTGTAGTTACATTTCTGGCAGCTTCTGAAGCTCTGCTGCCATAACGAGAACTCACCTCTGCCAGGATGGCTGGCTGCGTGTCCACCCGGGGAGGTGACTTTCTGTCCCCCCCCACCCTTGTTTAGGCATTTCCTTCTGCCTGAACAGCCCTCCCATCCTTTCTTGATGTATAATTGCTACCCTTCCGTGAAGAAATCAGCCTGCAGGTGGTGAGGCTGTGGCAGCTGTTGGAAGAAGGAGAACTTTTAATTTGGAATCAAGATTGACACTGCACTCATTATATGGAGCTGGATGGTCCATTACCAAACTGAGATGTATTTTTTTCCAATGGCCAGCAGCATCTAGAGCACTTGTCATGGTATAAGAAGGCTCAGATGTCTTATGAGAGCTGCTCTGATTTTTCCCCATGGAGAGGAAAAGGAATGATTTTCTGTCTAAGGCGGAAAGGGAAACAAAGAAAACAGGTGTTTTTTGAAGGGTCTTGCATCAGTCTTGCTTGGTCAACTTTTTGGAGGTTAATATTTTTCCAAAATACCTAGTGTGATTACAGGGTTTTGTGTTATTGTGATACACGTGATTTCATTTAGTCTAATGCTTGAATTATCTTCATTTCCCTCCTAACATAGGTCTGTGCTAAATCTTTTCTTTTCCTTTTTTTTGGTTTTATTTTGAGACAGGTCTCACTGTGTAGTTCAGGCTGGCCTTGAACTCACTATGTAGCCCAGGTGGCCTCGAACTCACTGCAGTCCTTCTGCCTCAGCCCCCCAAGTGCTGGGATTACAAGTGTGCACCACCACAACTGGCAAATCTGTGCTAAATTTTTGTGTATGTATTTCATACTTCCTTAAGGCAGATTCTTATGAAACTGGCTGAGATTATGTGTATTTCAAGAGTTTCGGTCTGATTGCCAAATTACTTAACAAAGAGGTTGTACCCTTTAATATTCTCTTCAGCAATATGTCAGAGGTCCTTTCGGATTATTGTTTATTGCTATCAGGCACTGTCTTTGATCAAATATCTGGACTTTCTTAAGTGCTCTGACAGGCTTTTGGAATCCTCCCTTTGGACTCATAAGTGAAATTGAGTCGAATGTATGGCAAACAACCGAAAATACAATAATGATAATGAATGCATTTACTGCCATACGGTTTATATTTCCCCATTCCTTAGCTCAAGGCTTTTCAAGCTGGAATGTGATGGAAAGCACGAGGGTTCTCATTAAAGTGCAGATTCGGAGTCAGCAGGTCTGGCTTAGGAGTTGAGCATCTGCACCTGACCCATGTTCTCAGACCTCAGACTCTCTTTTGAATAATTAAGCTTAGTTCACCTTAATTCCTGGAGTAGTCTAACCAGGTAGAGTTTATCATGCTTATTTTAATGATGAGGAAATTAAAACTCAGGTGAAGTAACTCGCCCGCAGTGTTAACTGTGCCACCGGTTTGGAGCTTATGTTCCATGGATTCATTTCACCCTTCACTCATTCATTCCTCCGACAACTGGATATAGCAGCGAGCGAAGTCCAGTCCTGGCCGCTGTAGAACTTGTCTTGCTGAAGGAGACTGACAACAGAGTAGGTAAAAACAAACCAACCAGGACTTAAGGTGGTAACAATGTTTAAAAGGAAACTAAGCAAGGGTGAGGGGTGGATTATAAAGCAAAGGGGTGTTTCGAATATCAGCTTTTCTGCTCGGTCTCCTTAGTGAGAGATTTGGCCTCCGCCATTGTGCAACGTGCCATAGTCCACGTTTGGCTTTCGCATTCCTTTCCCCTCCTTAAATCTCACAATAACTGTGTGATAAGTTTGGGGCAAAGATTCGGCTCAGTCTAATAAAGAACCTGGGAAACTTCTTGGGCAGTGCCACCGAGGGAAAGAGGCACCCTCACTGACCAAAAGGTAACTGGAAAACGTGTTTTGTTTTTATCTGAGTTAACAGAGGAACCCTTCGGCCTCTTCTTGCCAAGGTCACCTTGGAGGTTGATGGAGAAGGGATGTGGGAGTGGTGACGGGGCGGGGTGGGTGACACAGCAAACCCTTGTTTTGGAGGACTGGGTCCACGTGTTAGAATAGTATGGTTGTAGGTAACATAAACCGACACAGTGTTAAAAAGGACAGAGATGCAGAATGAAAAGGCATGAATGGTGTGGCTGTGGGGGTTGTGGGGATGCAGCCCACAGAATCAAGGAAAATCTCCTGCGTAGACATCGGAAAGCACCGGGCTCAAGGCAGAGCAGGGGTCTAAGAAGCGCCTTCAGGCTCCTTTCTTGTGGTGAATGGTTTCAGGCTTCATGTCTGCTATGAGTTGAATTGTGTCCCCTAGGATTGAAGTCCTCACCTCCCAGTGCCTGTGAATGTGTCCCTATTTGAAAATTGGGTCTTTGCCGCTGTAATCAAGTCCAGGTGAGGTTATACTGTGGCAGGGCAGCTACAATACATTAGGATTGATGTTCTTTATTTTTCTTTTAAAGACAGGGTCTTGCTTCACAGCCCAGGCTGGCCTCAAATTCTCAGTGATCCTCCTGCCTCAGCCTCCTGAGTGCTGGGATTACAGTGGGATTACAGGAATGTGCCCCCATACCCAGCAGATTGATTTTTTTTTTTTTTTTTTGGCAGGGTCTCGCTGCAGTTCAGGCTGGCCTTGAGTTCCCTAGGTAGCCCAGGCTGGCCTCGAACTCAGTGATCCTCCTGCCTCAGCCTCCTGAGTGCTGGGATTATACCACTACTGGCCTTGATTTCTTATAAGAGGAGAAGAGACAGACATTCAGGGAGAAGATGACCATCAGATGATAGATGCAGATATTAGAGTAATACGTCCACAGCTAAAAAATGTCAAGGATTGTCAGCAAATCCTAACAGCTATAAGAGACAAGGAAGTGTCTTATCCAGTTTGGGCTGCTATTAAAAGTATAAATGGGGTGGCTTAAAAACAACAGAAATTTATTTCTCATGATTCTGGAGGCTGGAAAGTACAAGATGAGGGAGCTGGCATGGTTGGGGTCTGGTGAGGGCTGTCTTCCGGGTTGCAGAAGGCTGCCTTTTTGCTGTATCTTCATATGGTAAGAAGAGAGTAAGCCAGGTTTCTGGATTCTTCATGTAAGCACACTAATGCCCTTCAAAAGGGCTCTGTCCTCATGAACTAAACGTGACAGTTAAACTGGATTGTCAACTTATTTGGCTTCAGAGCCACCTAGGGGATTAGTAAAGTGACTTCTGGGTGTGTCTGGGTGGGTCATGGAGGCGTGACCTCAGGTCCTGTATCCGATCCCTTGCTCCTTCCTCCCTGGTGCAGTTACCCTGCTCTGCTTCCTGCCAACCACAAACTAAGCAGCTTTGTTCTACCACACCCTTCTGCCATGATGTTTCTGCCGTGGAGCCATCTGATTGTGGACTGAATCCCCTGAAACCATGAGCCAAATCGAACCTCTCCTTCTTTAAATTGTGGGTGTTGGGTATTGTGCCTCAGCAATGGAAAAACGGACCAACACACTAAGTATCCCTCAAAGTGATCCCACTTCCAAATACCATCACTTAGGGATTAGATTTCAATATAAATTTGGGGGAGGGGTGTAAACATTCTGTCAAAAGCAGAAGGAGTGTCCCTTACAGGTTCTAGAAGGAACATGGCCCTGATACCTTGATTTTAGAGTTCTAGCCTCCAGAATTGTGAGACAATTAGTTTCTGTTATTTTAAGCCCCAGTTGGTGGGACTTTGTTAGATCATCGCCAGGACATGGAAAAAGGGTCTGTGTACTCCAGGGTTACAGTCCCAGGACCAAACATCTGAGTGGCCCAGTGTCACAGTTAGATCTGGAAGGTCCTTCAAAGGCTCACTGAAGACTCGATCCCCACCTGGTGACACTATTGGGAAGTAGCGGAACCTAGTTGGAGGAAGTAGTCACTGCAGGTGTGTCATCGAAGGGTATGTTGGGACCCTGGCCCTTCTTTCTCTGCTTCCTGGCCACCATGAGGTGAGCAGCTTTCCTCAGCCACATGTCCTCGCTTTGAAGCTCTGGCTCTCCATAGACCCAGAAACAGTGAAGCCACACAACCATGGACTGAGAGCTCTGAAACCGAGAGCCCAAATAAATCTCTCCTCCTTTTAGTTGATTTTCTCAGGTATTTTGTCATGGGCCTGGGAAGCTCATTAGCACACTCAGCTTAGGTCATGTGCCCATCCACGAGAACATATTTAGAAGAGTGGGTGACTTTCCAAAAGATAAAGAGATGTTTTTGACAAGTGTGGAGAGAGTGGTTGAAGACAGCAAGAACAAGAGATGCCCCTGGCACCAGCCCACGTGCGTGGCTAGAATCACACAACCTGGGATCATCATTTAGGGCTGTGCAGGCCACTCCCTGTTCCATGGGCTGTTCTTTCATCCAAGCCCCTGGTGACCGGAAGTGCTAATGGGTGAGTGCTTCTGGCTCCTTTTCAGCTACCTAAACCTTGCCATCTATTATGATGTGGTGCTTTCTCTGTCCTCTTCCCTTCTGACTCTTAGATCCCTCTCATCTTGCAAAGATTTCATCAAATAAAGTGTGTGAATAAGGAAGAACCAGGGATATACTCTCGGTGAACGTGGTAGAGTATATTCCTTGTCACCCTCCTCCCCTTACCTGCCCGTGGCTTTCTCTTTGGCAGTGCTGGGGAGTGAACCCAGGGCCCGTGCATGTCAGGCAAATGCTCTGCCACTGAGCTACGTCCCCAGCCCTGCGTCCATGGTTTTCAACTAGTAATATTCGTGGCTGTTTATCTGAAGAGTTCTCTAGCTAGATTTCTTCCCTAAAGTCAGAGAAAGCCAAAATGGAGGGGAAATTAACACCCTTAAACAATGAGGGACAGAAGTTGGTGGACAGAAAACCCAGTGTCCTTGTCCTCAGGTGGGACAACTCTGATAGTCTGCGTGGTTCTGGAGTCTCAGAGAGATTGGGCCTGACTTGCTTATGACAATAACATGCTCACGAACACGTCCCTGGCTTCTTCCCCTTGCTACTTCATTTCCTCATCCTTCCTGGGGTGCTCCCTGGGATCTCTGCCCGAACTTGCCCCTCATGCTTAAGTTCTCATCTCAGGGTCTGCTCATGCATGGCAGCACTGCTGGTGTGCTTTGCCACAAGAGCTGAAAAGCAGCAGAGCAAGCCCTTGTCTGTGGATGTGCCTGGTGGGTAAGAGCCTCAGGCCATTGTGCAGCTCTGCCCACCACTCACGGAAAAGCGGCTTTTCTCCTAGCCAGGGACAATGTGACAAAGGTTCTAGATGTGGGCAGGCAGCATGGGCCCTTCCTGAATACATACCACTTAGTGTTACTGCTGTCCCAAGAGAGAGACGTGAGACCCCTGATTAGATAACTGAATTATCAAGGATTGGGTGCTAGAAAATAGAGGCCTCTCCCGCAGACAGCCCTCATCCAAGGATGATGACGAAGGGCTGAGTTTAATGTAAGACTGGGAATGGGTAAGGGGCTAGAGACTGTCTTAGGCCAGGTTCCCTACAGGCAGAGGCTGAGATCAGGATTCAAGGGGCACTTGGTTCAGTGACAGGGGGCTCTCAGAAGGCAAAGAGTAGGGAAAGCAAGTCAGGCAGGGGAAGGAGCCGAGGAAAGGCGTGACTATGTGAAGTCTAGCATTGCCCTGCGGAGTTGTCCCACCTTCAGACAGGTGGGTGGAGTTTTGTGGCTGTGCATGGGTCAGTCATGGGTTGTGTGTCGCTGCCAGGAGAGGAAGGTTTCTTTGGTGGAGGTGGTACCTGCCAGTCAAGGGCTCTTCTTAGAGAAAGATGCGGAGATGAATGTTGAGGTAGCACTGGAGGATGGTTTGCCAGCCTGGGAAGGGGGATCTGGGTCAGTTGCTGTCTGAGACTGGTGTGTGTGTGTGTGTAAGAGAGAGACAGAGAGAGAGACAGAGAGAGAGGGAGGTTTCCATGATAATCTGCTATTGAGGATATACCCACTACCTCATTGCTCCCTTTTCCCCTCCTTACCCTTACTCGTAGTTAAGAAAATGGATTATAAAAGAGTAAAACAGCAAGAAAGAAGTCCAATGGCTCCGCTCACTTCCATTCATCTATTCATTTGACTTAATTCAGTCACTCATTCAGAGATTTATTAAACCCCTCCCGTGTGCCACACCCTGTGCTATAAACACATTCAAACTCCAGTCATGTTTGTGTGATTGCTTCCTGATTGGAGCAAATTCAATTTCTTTACAGACTGAACATTATCACAAGGACCCAGGTCATTGTACTGAAAGGTTCCATCTTTTAAATCATCTACCTACTCATGTATCAATCCAGTCGTTCATCCAATTATCTGCCTGTTCACTTGTCCCACTACCCATCTATACCTCCACTCATGAACCACCCCACCCATCCATCCACCCATCCACCCACCCATCCACCCACCCACCCATCCACCCACCCACCCACCCATCCTCCCACCCACCCATCCACCCACCCATCCACCCACCCATCCACCCACCCACCCACCCATCCATCCACCCATCCATCCACCCATCCACCCATCCATCCATCCACCCACCCATCCATCCATCCACCCACCCATCCATCCACCCATCCATCCACCCATCCATCCACCCATCCATCCATCCATCCATCCACCCATCCATCCACCCACCCACCCATCCATCCATCCATCCACCCATCCATCCGTCTACTCACTCCTTGACCTGTCTACCTTTCCATCCACCCATTCACCATTAACCCATCTCTATCCTTACCTGCTCATCTGCTATTCCAGCTATTCATTCGTTTAACCATCCACAAATGAATGCCTACCATCTACTAGGCAAAATTCCTAGGTTTAATCAGTCAAGATTTGTTGAATGCCTTCTAAGTGCCAGATGCTGATTTAAGGGCTGGAGATAAAATTATAAATAAGAAGATATGGTCCTTGGCATCACAGATTTTATGATGTATGTGTAAAAGCAGACCTTCAACAAATAATTAGGAAGGTAAATGTGAAGGAACTTCTACACTCCCCCCAAGACTCCTCTGTCTTCAGTATGCTTGGAAAGCTTTAATTTTGTAAAATTTACAGAGCATTTAGCCTAGGAGGATGACTACCTTGGAGGAAAAAGGAACATCTTTTAGAGGTAGGTGGGAGTTACTGTTACTACATTCCAAGCTCCCGGGGGTAGCAAGAGTGTTTGTTTATTTGCTTATTTATTTATTTGAGACAGGCTCTCTTTGGGTAGCCCAGGCTGGTCTCAAACTCATGGTGATCCTCCTGCCTCAGCTTCCCGAGAGCAGGGATTACAGGTGTGTGCCATCACACCCGGCTGAGAGTGTGTGTTTTAATTCATCAGTTATCCCCCAGGGTCTGTCCCCTTGTAGGCACCAAACATATTTGCTAAATGACGAAGAGGGCTCGGACTCACTCGTAGTTTCTTGAATTTTGGCTCACTGAAATGTTTAAAAAACATTTTAAAGAGAAATTAGTAAGACTTTCAGTAATATTCTTACAGATTCTTACAGCTGTTCTATGTCAGCCACGGTGGAGTTTGGAAATCTGCCTGGAAAACTGAGAGGATGTGTAGACTAAAGAATCCAGAATAAGCTGGGTGTGGGGGTGCACACCTGGAATCTCAGCACTGTGGTAAGCTGAAGTGGGAGGATCTCAAATTCAAGCCAGCCTGGTCAATTTAGCTATCTTAGCAAAACCCTATTTAAAAAAAAAAAAACAAACCAAAGAAAACAAAACCAAAGAACTGGGATATACTCGGTGTGAAGGCCCCAGGTTCAATCCTCAGTACTTAAAAAAAAGAAAAGACATTCAAAGTTGGTTGACTTTTAAAGACTCCCAAAGAAATATTAATCCTAGGATAGTGTACAGAAAATACTAGTATTTTGGAAATAAATACCGGAAAAGAATATTCTGGATACCAGTAAGCTGGGGAGCACTGAGACAGTCAACAACTTCTTACAGTATATTTTTAGTATAGTTTGAAAGCTTTTGTTGAATAAATTTACTTTCAGATATATTTGATTGCACTATAAGAAGCATATTGGTGGTAGAAGACATAGAATGCCCAGTGCGAAGGCCCTGTGTTAGGGTTGGATCCAGCATGGCCCCTCAAAAGCTCACTGAGTTGAGTCTTGGTTGCTGATGGCCTTTTGAGGAGCGAAAGGTTCATGAGGGCACTAACTTCAGTAGCGGATTAATAATTTGATGGCATTATTGGGAGGGGATGGAGACAGGGCCCAGTTGAAGGGATCAGATCAGAGGGTCATGACCTTGGGAACCATATTTGTCCTTGAAATCTTCCTCTTTGGCTCTTCCCCACTCTCTGCTTCCTGGCTGCCACGAGGTGAGCAGCTTTCCTCCATCAGTCCCTTCCGCCATGATGTTTCTGCCTCCCCACAAGCCTAAAAGCAATGCAGCCTACTGACCATGGCCTAAAACCTCTGAAACTGTGAGCCAAAATAAATTGTTCCTCCTTTAAGATGTTATTGTCAGGTATTTTGTCATAGTGAGGAAAAGGTGACTAATACACCCAGCATGGAAACTCACTCTCCTTCCTCAGAGGACCACTGAATTCTTCCACCTCTTTTTGGGAAAGCTCCCCATGAAATCCAGGCCGTTCCCACACCCTTCTGACAGTCCATACTGAGAGGATGCCAAAGGGAAGCAACCAGAAGTCTATGACAGTGCTGGAAGATGGCACCAAGACCCAGCTGAGCGACAGGGGGCCAGGTGCCCACAGAAAGCATTGCTGTGCTTTGCAGCTGTCTCCTAGAGCTTAGGGCTCAGGACTTTAATTCCTCTGTGCAGCGGTGTTGGCAGCGAGGCCTTGTGGGAGGGGTGTGGGTCCTCATCAGAGTCCTCATGAATGGACCTACGCTCTCCTCCCAGGAATTGCTAGCTTCTGGGGGATTCAGCCTCCCTTTCTCTCACGAGTGTGCCTTCTCTTCCCGCCCAGCTTCGGCCACATCAGGAGGCAGTGCAGGGTTCTCACCAGATGCAGCCATCATATCCCAGCCTCCAGATCAAGCGCCAAGTAAACGTCCTTCCTCCGTAAGTTACCAGTCTCTGGCATTCTGTGATAGCAACGGAGAATGGACTCAGATAGGGTGTTAATAAATGTAGACTGGCTTTAACCCCACTTCTGGCAGAGGGGGCTCCTGGGACCTGCCAGCCCTCAGGTAGCAGCAGGGAGGACGAAGGTGGGAGAGCCCTGCACCCCACCTCTGCCAGCTGGTGAGTCTCTGGAACCTCTCAATTGAAACCCCAGACATACAAAAATAAGGATGTTCATCACCCACTATCTGGAAGTAACCTTAATATTTAAATAGCAGAATATCTGCTAATATTTTGATATAAATTCTTAAAGTGAGTTTTACCTGTCTATGTGTAGGAAATATATATAGTAAAATTTTTTTGATAATTTTGGGGTTTCATGTGTATTCTGTTGTGTAAACTACTTTTACTCTTTGAAGGATGGGTATAAACATTTCTATCTCCTTAAATATTATAAGTCAATGAATATTTGTTTACTACTGGGAGTCATCATGCTATTTGCTAAGGGGTTTTATTTATTTATTTACCATTTATTTATTTTTGAGACAAGGTCTTGCTATGTAGTTCAGGCTGGCCTCAAACTCATGGCGATCCTCCTGCCTCAGCCTCCTGAGTGCTGGGATCAGGAGTGCGCCACCACGCCTGGCCTGAGGGATTTTAAAGATGTGTTGATCCGAATTCCCAATGTCAAAGAGATTACAGTTTAGCTAAGGAGGGCATTGCCTCAGTCCGTTTTCTCTTGCCCTAATTAAATGCCTGAGGCCAGACAAATTAGATAGAATAGATGATTATTTGGCTGTGCTTTCAGGGACCGGGAAGTCCAGGCGCCCTGCTGCTGCCATCTGTGGAGGGCCTCTTGCTACACTGTTGCAGGTGGAGCCACCACTTTGGAGACAGAGCAAGCGGCTCAAGTGTCTCTCTGCCTGCTCTTAGGACGCCACTAGTGCCACACTGGGGGGACCCTCATCTGATGACTTTATCCCATCTAAATCATCTCCCAAAGGTTACACATCCAAGTACCACTGATAAATACATGCATTTGGGAGTTAAGTTTCCGGGACATGAACTTTTGGAAGAAACATTCTAACCAAGAAAGAAAAAATACTCATTAAAACTGATATGACAATAAAATAGCTAAATAGTGCACGACAGCATGGCAAGAGTCTACATGGTGCAGCTTAGGGAAGATCGTTGCCAGGGACATAGAACGAGAAGGCCTAAGGTTTTCTTGGAAATGCTGTTCACTAAGTAAGTTTGCCACACGATCATTTTCTGTCTCCTCCTTTACAAAACAGGCATGCAGGCAAAAATAATAATACCAATTGTCTTAGTTACTTTTTTCTTGTTGCTGGGACAAAATACCTGATGCCCAAAATTAAGGAAGGAAAGGTTTATTTAGCTCACAGTTTGTGGAGGTTTCAGTCCATACTCGGCTGGCTCTGAGGCAGGGTGGCTCATGGCAGAGGGCAACAGTTCATGGCGGCAGAAAACAGCAAAAGCAACAAGAGCAAAAAGGGAGGAGCGTGAGAGAAGACTCTTTCCGTCCCTTATATTGCATGTAGGCTACCCGCCCTAGGGTGAGTGCAGCTATCACACCCATAATCCCAGCATTGGACCATGAATCAGTCACAAACTCTAGAAGCCCGCCCCATGACTGCATGAGGCTTTGGGGGGACATCTAGACACAAACCATAACACAGACTTTGAGGGGCTTTGGGGGGTAAAACAGTACATATAATAATAGCAGACACTCCTACAGATCTTACCACGTGCCGGGCTAAAGGCCCCCAACAATAACTGTGCCACCGCCTCAACATTTGGCTGCCTTGAAATTTTTTCTGCCAGTTTAATTAGTCCACTACCCTTTGTCTTAGTCTCAGCCAAAATCTCTGGACAGGAGCAAAATGCAGACAAACTTTTTGCCAAGCCATAACACACATGTTCTGGAGTCCAGCAGCCAATGCAGTCCTTCTTCCCAGCAGAAACCTCCCAAGCCCGGTTTTTACCAGCAGGATTTCTATCAGCTTTCTGGCAGAATGTCACATACGTTAACTAACCTACTATCATGATGTTCTAATCATTGCCATCCCACAGGGAGCACAGAGAGGCTGAGGAACTGGCCCAGCACCACACAGCTAGGAAGTGGCCACGGTGAGACTGGAGCCCGGGCAGTTGAGCAGAATGTGTCTGGAGAAGGCTTTGCAACTGGAAACGCTACACAAACTGGGTTATGATCCGTTATTGCTGCCAGGGAAGGACCCTCAGGGGCAGCCTGGCCTGTCAGGGCTCTCTGGTCCCCAAGGGAGACTCCTGGGAACAGCGGAGCTCTGCAATGGGTCTAGTAGCTTCGCCTTTTGGGAATCAGGTGCTACCTTCATGTGTGTCCGCTGCAGGTGATGGACGAGGCCATTTGAAGTAGCCAGGGGGAACAGGTTCGGTGTTCATCACTGAGAAGTCCGGAGGCCTCCCGGAACCTGGGGGTTCACCTGAGCGCCGCCCTTTCCTTGCCATCTGTTGGCTGTTCCCCCCGCAGGGGCAGCATGCTCGGCTCACGCCTGCTGTAGAAAGGACGAGCGGCTCCCGCCCACCGTGACTGCACAGCTGGAGTTGCCCAGTGGTTCCGAGCTGCTCCGATGATGTCCCGGGAAGGGTTCTTGCCAGCTGGGCCAGGGGCGCGTGCTGCTCTTGGACAGTGGGACCAGCCTAAGGCGAACCTGAACAGGCTTCCTGTGGAGTGGGAGCGGGTTGGGTTCTCCAAAAAAGGGGCTGCTGGGCAGATCAACATTACGCGCACTGCATCCTGGCCCTGCAGCGTGTGGCCCAGGAATCAGCGCTGGCAGCAGCTCTCAGAGCTCTTGGAAATGCAGGATCTTGGGCCCTACTGGGGCCCATGGAGACCAAAGCAGCATCCCAGGGATTTCCTGTGCTTAAGGGAGTCTGGAAAGTGCAGGGAGACAGAACTTCCAGAAAAAGACAGTTTATTTGTCTCCACCTCTTCTCCTGCATGGGTTGTTACTCATTTAGCAAACTTTTATTTTTAATCCACTCGTGGTAACTGTAATGTTTATGGGGTACAGTGCGATATTTCCAGATATTTCAATAGGTGTCCGCGATGTGTGATGCTCAGATCTGAATAACTGGCATCTTCATCACCTCGGACATCATGTGACATTCAAAACCCTCTCCACCAGCTCTTCTTGAATGGAGAATTAGCTGCAGGCAGCCTCTCTCCTCTTCTGCTTGGCCACGTGCATGTTCAAACCGATGTGCATGAGTTTTCTGTGCCGTTGGACTTGAGCCACCTGGGTCAACTTGCTGTGAGCAGCAGGACCTCAGGGCGGAGGAGAACAGAGCTGGCTGCCCCCACCTGCAGGGCGGACCTGCAGTGTGTGCACCTGGGGCAGACAGGTGGACCTCCTCCCTCCCCTGGCTGTGACCCCTTCCCCTTCTCTAAAGGCCCGCGGCGCACAGGAAGGCTCTTAGGATGTGTGGGAGGAAGGGAAAAGGAAGGGCTCCAACAGGAGAGCACCTGCGAGCAGTTTGTGGAGATCTGAACGGCCCAGCCTCTGTCTCTCCAGCGCTCTCTCTTTTCTGTGCCCAAGGCAAACATCCCTCTCGGAGGCGAGGGCACCTTCCACCTGCATTCTGGCTAGCTTGGCACTGAACCTCCAGCCCGGAATGTGGCTGAGGTGTACGTGGCGAAGCCAGTCTTGCTGCAGAGGCGAGAGGAACACGGGTGGCCCGCCACCTGGGCCTGACTTGGTATTAATCTACCTGCTCTAGGCGCTCAGCACCGCCTTTGCTTCTCTGCAGTTTGTTGGCACGGCAGGTGCGTTACCAAGGACGCCCACTAGATGTCGCTGTTGTCACGTTGGAGATCCTGCACACGGCTTACGCCTGAACCCTCCCCCACCACGGTTTGATTTCATTAGATTTAGAACATAAATATGTCCATTTTTAAGTCAGAGGGCGGATTTTTCTCTGTAAATTCTTGGGATCCTTATTTCCATGTTGTCACCGACTTCCCATCACTTTTGTTGTTTTCTTTGCCTCTGCATGGTAGGTACATACCAATGGTGTATAATTTGAATGCACTTGAAAAGGGGGGAGTTCCTGAGGGCTTGAGTTCTATTTTAACTTACTACAGCATTATTTTTTTTTTTCTTAAAAAATTAAGTAAACGCCTTGATTCTACCAGGATTCTCAACAGGTCTTACGCCGAGTTCGGAGTGAATTTGTGTAGGAAAATCAATAATCTCTAGCAAAAAATTAACATTTCCTTTGATTGTAGACGTAGGCAACAAACCACAGTGGTCGTAATACTTGGGACTACGGCACCAAGAGAAATTGCAGATTTTCATACCACATGATTGCAGACAATTTCAAAATATCATTTACCTTCATCTCCACCTTGCAATTAAGAATCTTAATAAGTTTACTGTTAGATCTTGTTTGTAAGCTGTTAAAAGGGGGTCATACGAACTAATCTATTACTGATTTGCTTTAAATGTATTTTGATAGCTGCATTCTGTGGGGTTCGTTTCCAGTATCGTCGCACGTAAATTATCTTATGCACTTAAAAAAGTGTTATCCTGACCGTAGGGTTCACCAGCTGGCAGCGGTGGGTAGAATAACGGCTCCCAGAGACATCCACCTCTTAATCTCCGGAGCCCGGGAGTTGTTCACGTCACATGGCGAGGGGAAGTGAGGTTGCAGATGGAGGATAACCCTTCAGCTGATGTGAAGATGCGCACTTAGCCTGAGAGGCCAGGGGAAACCGATGTGATCACAAGCATCTTTATAAGTAGAAGGAGCAGGCAGGGGAGCTGGGGATCAACATCTACTGTGGTTGGGGTTGGGAATGTCCCCCAAAGGCCATGTGGTGGAGGCTTGGTTCCAGCTGATGGAGTTTTGGGGAGAGATTGGCTCATGAGGGCTCTAACTTCATCAATAGATTAATCCATTAATGAGTTCATAGCTTGTTGGGCTTACTAGGAGGTGGGGTCTAACTGGATGAGACAGGTCATGGGCGTGTGACCTGGGGGACTGTATCTGGCCCCTGACCCCTTCCTTTCTGGCTCATTCCCTCTCCTTCTGCTTCCTGGCTGCCATAAGGTGAGCAACCTTCCTCCACCTCACCCTCCCGCCATGATGTTTTTGCCTTACTACTGTCCTAAAAGCAATGGAACCAATTCATCATGGACTGAACCTTCTGAAACCATGAGCCAAAATATGTCCTGAAACCTTTCGTCCTTTTGGGTTATTTATGTCAGGTATCTTCACAGCAATGGCAAGCTGACTAACCCAGTGTCAGAGATGTATGATTTCTGGTTCGAGGATGGAAGAAGGCCATAAACCAACAGAGCTTCTTGTGGCCTCCAGGAGGAATAGCCCTGTGGATACCTAGATTTTAGTCCCTCACAACCCATTTTTGACTTCTAACCTCCAGAACTGAAGATAACTCTGTGTGGTTTAAGCTACTAAACTTGTGTAATTTGTTATAGCAGCACTAGGGAGCCAAATACACTGGCAGAAGGGTCCTCAGTAGCCCCATGTGGAGACTCGGGGGCTTAGAAGGATGCTCTACTTGCAGAGAAGGTGAAGTTGGTGGATTAAGGAATTATCTTTGAGGCTTAAGACGTTTCCCCAACGTACAGGTTAAGAACTTTCATTTCATGCAGTTTCTGTGGGGCGGGAATTTGGGAATGGCTATGCGGGATGGTTCTAGATGGTTCTGAATCTCTGCTGAGGTTGTGGTGATGTAAGCTGGGGCTGTATCCCTGAAGGTGTGACTGCGCTGGAGACTCTGCCCTCAAGATGGTGCACACACATACGTGGCTATAGGCAGGAGGCCTCAGGTGCTCACCACGAAGACCTCGGAGTGGCTCGAATGTCCTCACAACATGGAGCTGGCTACCCTGTGAGTAGGTGATGAAGGAGAAAGAGAGGGAGAGAGGGAAAGAGAGAGGGAGAGAAGGAGAGAGAGAGAGAGAGAGAAGGAAAGACAGAGAGAGAGAGGGAGAGAGAGAGAGAGAGAGGGAGAGAGGGAGAGAGGGGCCAAAGCCACGTGCCTTTTACAATGTAGTCTCAAGAATCACACCATCACACTTGTTATCTTCCCTTAAAAGTGAGACCATAAGAAAAGGGACGGAAATTAGGCCCCACCTTCTAAAGGTAGGAGCCTCAAAGGATGGTGGTTATATTTCAGAACTACGATTCCAGTTCTGTTTGCTACTTTAAAAAATTTTCATGAACAAATCCATACTAAGAGCTGAAACCAAGGAAATTTGGCCGACAGACTAAATATAGAAAAATTTATTCTAATTTAATTTATCTAATTCATTAAAAGCCTTAATTTAATCTAACTAGTACTTAAAATTTAAGCCAAAAAAATGAAGTCCCACTTTGTGGAAATTCTGTCATTACCGAGTTGGCATGGAACCGTATGCTTTTTAAAAATAAGCTTTTAATTTTAGAATAGTTTTTACAATTACATAAAAGTTACCAAGACAGTACAGAGAGATCTCATAAACCCAATTTCCCTGGTTGTTTATACATTACATTACTATGGTATGTTTGTCACAACTAATGAACTGATACTGATACATTTATTATTAACTAAAGTATATAGTTTCCTTCTTTTTGACCTAAATCACTCTCTTTTTTCCTGGAACAGTACATTTTATTTTATTTTATTTATTTATATTTTCCAACTCCGTGACCTCTGATGCTCCAGTACATTTTAAAAGTGCATTTATTCCATGTTTCCCTGGTGTCTTACCACTAGCAGAACTTTTTTGTTTGTTTTGTTTTTGTTTGTTTGTTTGTTTTTTGAGACAAGGTCTTGTTATGTAGTTCAGGCTGGCCTTGAACTCACAGCAATCCTCCTGCCTCAGCCTCTCGAGTGCTAGGATTACAGGTGTGTGCCACCATGCCCAGCCTATCAAGACTTTTTGAAAATAGCAACAAAAACAAGTGGAGTGGAGAGAATAAAATCTCAGTATGGATTTGGATTTGAATCTTGCCTCTGCTCAAGCTGAGGTTTTCTAATCAAGTTAGTTCTCCTATCTTACCTCTGTTTCCTCTTCTGAGGAAAATGGGAATGAATGGGCATCACAGGAAGGTCTTGAAGATTAAACAAATTCATCTGCAGGAAGTGCCTTGGATATGTTTTGACACATTAGCTGAGGAGGGACGACTATTATTATTGCTTTAAACTTGGGGATCATGTGACCCAGAAGTAGATACTTCCTACAAAACGCGGTAAGCGAGGTGTGCCCACATGGCCGGGGGTATGAATCCGGCTTCCTGAGGAGGTGACCTGAACTGGGTCCTGTAGGACCGAGGAGCACTAAGGGGAGGAAGAGCCCCAGCAGCAGCAGGTGTCCCGGGAGAGCAGCCACCCAGTGGTGAGAGCTGGTGGGGGCCGGAAGCCGGGTCCAGGAGGTCGCAGGCTGCGTGGGGAGCTCGGCTGTCCCCCTCAGCTGGTGGCAGTAGGGAGCTGCTGACGCACTTTGAGTAGGGGGATGGCTCATCAGGGCTTCTAGACCGGGAGTTGATGCGAAGCAGACCCGAGCTGGGCCATCTGGGTTGGTGGCCCCATGCCCTGGTGACCGGAGAGGTGTGAGGACACCTGCAGTGGGTAGAGTCGGCACCACCCGGTGCAGTGCAGGGGAAACGGGAGGAGTGACGTGTGTGTTTCCGGGGTGTCACAAAGATCACCGCCAACCTGGTGGCTCAAGAGAACAGGCAATGATCCTCTCACAGTTCTGGAGGCCAGAGAGCTCCAGTCAAGGTGTCAGCAGGACCAGGCTTCCTCTGAAGGCGCCCGGAGGGTTCTTCCTGGCCTCTGGCCTCGTTGGGCTTGTGCGGTGCCTTAGCTCCTGCAGCGTCACCACGAGCCCTGCCTCCGTCTCCACGTGGCAGCTCCCCGAGTCGGTGTCCTCCCCTGGCACGAGGGACTACTGCTCAGATTTGGGCCCACCTACACTCAGGATGATTTCCTCTTGAGTCTTTTAATAATTGAGGTGCTGAGTACACATGAAGTTTGGGGGACATTACTCAGCCTGCTGCAAAGGCAAAAAAGGGAAGACTGTAACAGAACCATTCCTCAAATTGGAGCAAAGAGTGCAGGGTCAATGGGCAGTGACTGAGGTTCCCTTTCTTCAGTCTTCTCTTCGCCTGAGCACACAGCTGGACTACATTTCCCAGCATTCCTCACAGCTGGGTGCACCACGTGGCTCAGTTTTGACCAATGGAAGGCGGAGAAGTGTAATCGATGCCCCGCTCAGAACTGTATCCAAACCCATATAGCGCCTGCTTTTTCCTTTCTAGAAGGCTGGCTGGAGTGGAGACCACACGGAAAGTACTTTCAGAGGCCAGATATTGAAGATGGCAAGCTGCGTGTGTAACAGAGGGCATTCTAAGCTATTTCCAACAGCTCAGGAGGAGAGGGAAATGGACTTAAGCATGGTTTATGTCCACGCCTACTGTACTTCAGCAAACAAGGATGAAACTTTATGTCAAGTCTCCCTTGGAAAGAAATTAAATTACAGAAAGAACCTGATTTCTCAGAATGATAGATGGAAGAAAGACCACTAAAGAGACAAATAATAGATTTTTATAGCCCCAAAGTGCTAGCTTACTGCTTAATCTTGCATGACAAGTAGAAAGACGGTTTTATTGTTTTCTTGAGAAATCTTTCAAGAACGCTTTCTTGACTATTTATTTTCAAATTTTAATTTTTTTCCTAGGGATAAGGAGACATTTTTTTTTCTTTAGAAATGTATCAGGTTAACTTGACATTTGATGCCTTCATTTTACTCTCTTCTTTTTCTTATAAAGAAGTACAGTACTTTTTGTGTATCATACTTTATCAATTCTATGTCTGTCCTCTATGATGACAAACTTGCTGAAACCTAGCCTACCTGGTTCACAGATCTCTCTCTCTCTCTGTTTCTTTTCTGAGACAGGGTCTAGCTGTGTAGTCCAGGCTGGCCTCAAACTCAAGGCAATCCTCCTGCCTCAGCCTCGTAAGTGCTGGGATTATGGGTGTGTGTCACCATGCCTGGCCCTCACAGATTTTTGTAACTTCTCCTCCTCCTTCTTCTCCTTCTCCTTCTTTTCTTGTGGTACTGGATTTCCAAAGCAGTAAATAAATTTCCTGACAATACACATCCACTAAGCCTACAAAGGATAGATACTAACTTTTTATTGTATGTAACGGATCCTTTTTGGAATAATATGTATAAAATCAATGAACAGTTTGAGATTAGAATAAGACTGTAAAATAGCTTTTTATAAACTGCTGTGTATTATGCTACTCATAATCTTCCCCATACAATTCAAAGTTTTAGTTTTTAATCTTATTATATAGTTGTATATTATGTCTTTCCCATTTGAAAACTGATCTTATTAAGAATTAGGATTTTAGCTGGGTGTGGTGGTGGATGCTTATAATCTCAGCACTTGGAGGCTGAGGCAGGAGGATCACCATGAGTTTGAGGCCAGCCTGGGCTACATAGTGAGTTCAAGGCTGGTCGGAACTACATGGCGTGACCTTGTCTCAAAAAAAAAAAAAAAAAAAAAAAAAAAATTAGGATTTTTACTAAGCATTCCCTTGAAAAGTTCTTGGGCACGATGTTTTTTTCCTTTTTTGTATTCTAAGCTGTAAGAACATATTCTGCTATGGAAAAACCTGGAAAAACAAATAATCATGAAAAGTGGGGTTCTAGGTAATTTTTTGGAGCCACACTTAAGTCATCAAATCCTTCTTTCAAAGGCTCTGCCTTTCGTCATTATTTTTAAAATCTCTACATAGGGATTACAGATAACTTATCCAAAGGGCTAATACACCGTGATCTTAATGAAGAGAGATTGAGGTGACGAGTACGAAGTGAAAACACAGCTCCTGACATGTAAGTGTTCCCAAAATCATGCCTTAAATTTGTCAGTTGGTTTTGAAAGTCGGGGTTGTCACTAGGACCCTGCAGTGGCCGCCCCTGACTTACCTCCTGCACTGTTTGTGGCTGATGAGAAGGTGTGAAGTTACAGACTGATTTCACCTCACGCCACAGGTGAGGCACTGACTGATCTCCGGAATCCCCGCCAGAGGTGGCCGGCCAGGTGCACTGAGTGTCCCCCGAGTGTCTCTGTGAAGGCTCAGGGTCTTTGTATATGCTATGGACTGGGGGCGTGCCGTGGAGAACATGGAATGGAGGTGACCCTCCGAGTGACGTTTAGAGTGGCTGCTAAGTGCAGAGGAAGGACCCCGCTTCACGCTCGGCTTCCAGGGCAGTGGGTCTTGATGAAAGGGGCTCTGTCGAACAGCTGGGGACCCAGGGGACACCTTCCAGAGTGCCAGCTACTCCTGCTGCGGTTCAACTTCACTGGTCCCTGGCTCCTTCCTTGCCTGCGCTGTCCCCTTGCCCTGCTTCGCAGCCACCAGAACTGAGCGGCATTGAGTGTCCCCTGCCACGGAGCCGGCGAGACCCTGACTGAAAACCTCCCGGGCCTTCTGTCCCGCAACAGGGACGCTGTCTGTGATGGCTGCTCCGTGGAGGGTCTCTGCTCCTTAGGGAACCTCGCCAGCTCTGTCTTCGAGCCTCAGGCAGAGCCAGCACCTCCCGGCGTCCCTGCTGTTCCCAGCCTGGTCTCGGCCACCAGCGCCCCTCACCTGCTCTGCCCCAGTGGGCTCCTCGCCGCTCTGTTTCTGCTTCCGTCTCTTCCTCCCCGTGGGCGTTCTTCATGCTGAAGCCGGAGGGATATTAGGACACCAGATCCATCACCCTTCTGACGGAAGCTGCACTAGTGTCCCACCCAGAGTAAAAACACCGCCCAGAGGCCTCCAAGGTCCCCTAGCAGCTACTTGTCACCTCTTCTCCTCTGATCTCAGCGTCTTTCCCCTCTCTGTTTACTTGCCCCACTCTGGCTGCACTTCTTGCCGCTCTTCAGTGCCAGTCGCTTGCTACCCCAGGGCCTTTGCACTTGCTGTCCCTTCTGCCTGGAACACTTTTGCCCCAGATAGGCAGGTCTGAAATGTCACTTTGTCAAAATAACACTTTTTGACCATTTCATATAAAACAGCATTCCTCCCTCCCACCACATCACGCTTGCGGTCTCCCTTGTCTTGATTTGGTTTAACCATAGGGCTTGGCGGAGGTTTTATGTCATCGGATACAGCACACACTTACTGGTTTGTTGTCTGTCCTCTCCCACTGCAAGGTGAACTCTGAGAGGTCACAGCTGCCGTTCTTCACTACGGCCAGGCTCAGGGACAAGTGCAGAGCAGCTCGCGGTGGAGCTGTGGAGTTAATGAGCGTGAATGAGAGCGGGATGCAGCCTCGCCTGCGTTCATTCCCCGTTGCTGTCCTAATGCATCGCAGTGAACCAAGGGAGGCAGCCCGAGTGGGTCTCATGCGAGGGAGCCAAGGTCTTCCTCGGGTGCAGCATTCCCAGCCCATTTCCTCCAAGCTCTGTCCCCTCCACCATCTTAGGTCCCCCGCTGGGACAAGGCTCAGGCTGTGTCCCTTCTCTGAGTGCTGTCACCGTCCTTGCCGTCCCCTGCCCTGCAGGTCTCAGGTTCCCCCCATGACAGCCCTGGGAGCAGAGTCAGGACTGCAGCCCTCGGACCTGCCCCTCGCACCATCCACACTCACTCTGCAGTGGTCACCGTGCACACTCCCAGCTGCCTCTGCCTCCCCCTGCTTCCCCTCCAGCGGCTTCTGCTTCAGGGTCCCTTGGTTCCCTGGGACGAGTCTGTCCCACCACAGTTCGGGTGGCACTTTGCTGTTTGCGCTCGGTTTGCTGCGAGTCCAGGTGGAACACTGCTATCCAGTTTGCCCTCGCTTATGAGGATGGGGGTGACGTCTTCCAAGCTCTTTGAATGTTGGAGCTGAAATGAGAGCCATGTTCCAATTTGCAGAGCGCATCTGGCTACACATGGAGGTCCTGGGCTGAGAGGGCTCTCATGGGTTGCATGGCCTGACCTCGGAAGACTGGGTCTGGCCCGAGGGAGCTCCTAGGGCCTCAGTGGACAGCGATTTCCTGGCTGGCTAAGTGGCAGCCCCTGCACTGCCCCAGAGCGTGGCGAGGGGACCAGTGTGCCCCGAGGTCCCCAGGGTGTCCAGACAGACACACTCCATCCCTGGAGCCACAGCCTCTGGGGTGGCAGCGATGCGGCTTCAGCCTTTTGTGGGACTGGCAGCACCTGTGGTGTTTGTGTTCCTCCCCGCCTGTCCCTTGACTGTCACTCAGTCACGTTGATCAAAGCAGCAGCCAGGGACCTGGCTTCTCCCAGGTATTCTGTCTCCTCTTTCCCTCTCTCTCATGCAGACGCACATGCACCGTACACGAACACCCTTGTCCAGCACCCTCTGGCCATCTAGAAACATGTGCTGACGTCTCAGCAGAAAGAGGAGCTGACAGGAATCCCCGTGACGATTCCTGGGATCTGGCTCAGGGGCCTCGCTCCCATAGGACCCTCTCTGGACCCTGAGTGATGTCAGCATGAGGCAGTGCCAGTCCCTCCTGCCCTTGCCAGCCTTTCCTCGCCCCACGCCTGCTCTTGTGGCACTGGTTGACCTCCAAAGTCAGCTCCTGTCTGCCACCTGCCAGGGACTTCTTCCGAGCTGGGCCACCCAAGGGATGGACGGCCACCTGTCCTGGTTCTGGAGCAGAACAATGGAGCCATGGAAATGTTGTCAGCTAGGAATCTGTGCTCTCTCTCTCCTAGCAGTTGAATGAATGTGCCTGTTCATTTGGGCATATTTTATATTTTAAAGTTTAATGTAGCACTTTTTAAAAACAAAGTAGAGTAGTTCAGAAGTTGGTAACAAACAAACCCATTGCAATTTTTGTTCGTCCTCAGGTCATCCTGGTGAGGCTGCTGCAGGAGGCCCTGGCAGTGTCTCGCACGCTCCTCGGACCACCTTCGCCAGGTGAGTGGTGTTTAGGTCGCCAGGCAATCCAGTACTTCCCGCCATTTTCTGGATCGTGTCTTTGTCCCATGTGAGCCACCTCAGGCAGAAGGGCCATAGGACGTTGTCTCTAACGTCACTCAGTGGGCAGCAGGCTTCCTTCAGGTGCAGAGGAGAAGGCGGTGTCTCTCCCTCACGTGGTGTGGAGGCAGCTGTGGCCCCTGACTTTGGGGAAACTGCCGGCCAACTTCCTGGGAGGAGTTGGGAGAAGAACACATCCCATGGATTCTGATACGGTGCATCCACAGGTATGGGGTTACCAGCGCTCAGCCTCTCCTGGAGAGAGCAAATGGTTCTTCCTTTTCCCCTGCTTCACACACACTCTTTATTATGCCCATTTAATTTTAATTTTAATTTTATTTTTTTTTGTAGTACTGGGGATTGAACCCAGGGCCTTGCACTGAGCTACATCCCCAGCCCTTTGAGATAGGGGTTCGCCAAGTTGCCCAGGCCGGTCTCCAAGTTGTGATTCTCCTGCTTCAGCCTTCCAGAGTGCTGGGATCACAGGCATGCGCCACCATGCTTGGCTTTTTATGACCATTTTAGACATAAAGAGACTGAGACAAATTGATCTCATGTAGAAAGTAGAATATCAGTTGCCAGAGGCTGGGAAGGGTAAGGGAGAGAGGAACAGAGGGAGGTTGGATAGTGGGTAGCAAGACACGGTTAGAGATGAGGAATAAGTTCTAGCTTTCTCCAGCATAGTAGGGTTATAGTATACAATAACATATTATGCATTTTATAAAGAACTAGAAGAGAGGAATTAGAAGATTCCCAGCCCAAAGAAATGATAAATTAAAGAGATGCAAATGCTAATCACCCGATTTGAGCATTATACCTTGTATAGTTCTATGGAATTATCCCACTGCACCCCATAAACACACATTATGTGTCAATTAAAAATAAAAGAATGCAAAAGAAGAGAGAAGAAACTCCGCGTCTGTTTGGTTCTTAAGTCCATGCCTTCAGTTGACACACCATGAATCCTCCGAGGGGGGAAAGTGAGGAAGAATGAATAGACAGCGAGACCTAATGGAACTTAACAGAGAAAGATAAAACATACCCGAGGGGACCTGTGAAAAGGAGGGTTTAAAAAATACGTTTTGGACAAGAGCTCCCTGGAAGACCATTTCAGATGTCAAGTTCTGCTCTGGAATGCTTTTGGTCAGACCATTCACATTAATATTTGTTTTGGCCAATAGATTAAGGAACTTTCTCTTTTAACAGTCATTGGAATTTTGGAAAAGAAATCTATACATGCATCGGGAGATTTGATAGTTTATTTCAATTGAATACTCTTTTGGGGTGAAGTTTAAAAATTGTATTTAATGATTGATTTCAAATTTATTTGACGTTGTGTTTGGTAAAAGGGTAACTCACCAGGCAGAGTTTAATGTTTCAATGGGGGGATGGAGGGGAGTATGAAGCAGACCCCTGACACTGAACCCTCTAAGCATATCTTTGAGGAAAACTGCTACCTTTTTGCTTACTCTACCATTTCAATAAATGTCTGGGATGGAGAGACCCAGGGTCTGTTCTGGGTTCTGGCGAGTTCTGTGATTGTCATAAGGTACCATTCTCTTTTAAGTTAAATGACGGGGGCCGTGGAGGTAGGTTAGATAGTATGCAAGGGTGCGTGTGAGTTAAAAGTTCAGTGAGTCTATAGCTGCAGATGGCGCGCCGGACCCTGTCGTACAGCCCTTTCTCTTCAGAAATAGCGGCAGAGCCAGCGCAGCAGGCGGGGCACCTGCGCAGCCTGTCTGACAGGTGGTCCCGAGGGACGGAGCAGCCCCTGTGTGCAGCAGCCAAGCGCTGAGCCCGCAGCCTGCAGCCGGCCTCGCTGGCTTCCTCCGATCCTTGGCCGAGTCTGCGTCAGCCTTTGGCTTCTCTGATTCTCCATCAAGTGTTCAATAGTTTGCTTTCTCTCCTCCTAAGAGACAGCCAAAGGCACAGGGGGCCCGCTGTTTGGGAAGTCTGCCATGCTTACAGATGCCTGGGAACCTCCATCAAGTGACACGTTTATCTGACCATTTTTGATAACTGGGTTGTTTGCCACCTTGGCGGAATTATTTGTAATTTCAGCTTGAGAGTCAGCACATCTGAGAGCCGTGACTGAATGCGTGTAATTAAAAGATCATTCATCATTGCCTGACACGTTGTCATATAGTATCTTCTGATCTCTTCGTTTTTATTGTGAGAGCTGGAAATTGGGCAACGACAGAACTATTGATGGTCTCCATAAGTAGCTGATCCACTTCAGGGCGAATGTTGTAAACATGTTGTGTTAAAAATCCTGATCCTTTGCTTTTGATTTTAATGACTTGGATTTCACTGAACTCGGGTCTCCCGGGACTGTGTTTCCTGCTGAGATTCGGTCACGGCGACCTTCTGACTTGGCAGGGTGAGTGGTGCTTGGCTGAGTCATGCTTCTCTTAACTTTGTCCAGGTCTCCACAAACCTAAGGGCTAGAATTTGGTCACTTTGCAGGTGTCTGGCATGGGTCCCAGTACCTATTGCTAAGGAAAGGGACCGAGTATAAACTTCTGACTTTAAAGAAATGATTTCTTCTTTCTCACCAGGGCCCCACTTGCAGTAATTTAGGTGTTTAACCCCCATAACTATTGGTTCTAGGCACTTTAAATGAGTCTCATTTAACCCTCACAGGACTCTGGGGGGGCATTGCTGGCACTGGTCCTTCTCCAGGTGACGGCTGGTGAGTGTCTTGGCTGAAGCTGTTCGGTGAGCAGGTGGCAGAGCCAGATGTGAACCCCGGGAGGTCTAGTGCCAGGACTTGTGTTATTATTACCCGTGACTCATGCTGGGCTGGAGTGAGTCTAGTTCTTGGCCACTTACCTTAGGCAGCCACCTGGGAGATGTGTGGAACAGGTCATGGTTGGAGGAGGGGGGCAAATGTGGCAGGGGCAGACCAGGTGGGGGAAGGAAGCTACCCAGAGGAAATTATGCCCAAACAAGCAACCAAACAACCAGGGCGAAGAACTCACTGCTACACAGCATAATTATTTCCAGACAAAATACAATACTTCGTGATTCCAAGACCCCAAAGTAAAATGAACACCTTTTTCCTCAGTAAAAAGGACAAAAGGGAAAGGTAAGATTTCAAAGGTGGAAGGCAGGCTGCAGACAAAGAACAAAGCTGTGAGGGGCCGTTGACCTCAGCAGCTGACGGCTTTTTCTGAAAGACAGGAGCTTCCACTGAAATGTGTTTTCAAAGGCCTGAGTCAAACAGGGCCAGAAAGCAAAGCAATAAAAGGTGGGGATGAAAAAGAAATGAGCTCATCAGTTCATGGGTTTACTTGCAGTAGTTAACTTGTGTGTGTGTATTTGCTTAAAGTGTAAAATATTCAAGAATACAACTAAAGAGCAGGAAAAAAATATGGTAAAAAAAGATGGCAGAAAAAAGAAAAAGAATCAGAATTCTTTTATTTTTCATCCTAAGGAATAAGGCTTTCCATATTCAACCCAGACTCTTTTGTGGTTAGAGAGGAAGAGGAATTCTGCAACTGTCATTTTTAAACTTTTGACTGTGTGATGTTTTAAACAACTGTTCATGTGAGAACATGTAGATCTATCTGGTTCCTTGTAAGAGTTTACTGTTCTTCAGTGCGGATAGGACTTATTTTGCTACCCCTTTGTCAACGCATTATTATTATTATTATTGTATATTTTTTTGGTGGCGTGATGCTACTGAGAGCATCCTTCGCACCTGCCACCAGCAGGTACTGGAGGCGACTGACGGACAGCTCCCGTTTCCACATCTCTGCGTCCACCCTGCACCAGGCTGCTCCCAGCCAGGGCCTGGGCACAACAAGGTGCTCATTGTAACCGGATTATTCCTGCCTGATGCGTGATTGCAGGGTGACACTGGCTGGCAGCTCCCTGCTGGCCTGGCCTGCATTCTCTTGTACTGTCTTTTGGTCTGAGGCTCTTCCTTCTCAAGCCTTCCTCCCTCTGTCCTTTCACAACTGTCAGGTCTTTGTCACAGTTGGAAGGGTCTTTGTGCCTTCTGTCCTCTGTCCCTCCTTCTTCACAAGTGTTTCCCACTGGACATCTCTTGCTTGCCTGATCGCGTCTGGGTACCTGCTTCTCAGAGGACCTGCACTGACTCACCCCGACCACCTCCATAAGAATTCTCTAGAAAGAAGCTTAGAGAAAAAAAATTGGGGGCCATCAAGGATGCATGTATTTATATATCTATGCATTTATTTAACTTTTTATTGGTACGTGATATAAAAAAAGAAGTATACATATCGCAAATAAGCAGCTCAAGGAATGAAACATCCACATTGAGAAACAGAACATATTCAGCCCCTTCTACTCATTTTCTACCTCCCCAGTGCTAACACCCTCTGACATTTAAGACCGTGGATTAACTCTGTCTTGCACATTCAGTACGTACTGAAATCATATAACATGTATTCTTCAGTGCTGATGTCTTTTTCCTCAACATCATATTTGTAAGATTAACTATATTCATTTGTTATCACTGCTGTATAATATTCCACTGTGTGACTAAACAACATTTTATTCATCCAGTTTGCCGTAACTGTCATTTCCAGTTTCGAGCTACTGAAAATACTGCTGAAATGAGCAATTTTGTGCAAGTCCTGGTGAGCAAGTGTGTGCATTTCTGCTGAGTGTATACTTAGAGGTGGAAGTGCGGGGCTACATCTTTATGGAGATATACCTAAAATGAGAGCCCTTCTTGCCCAATTTTTATTATTAAATCCTTGGGGGAAAAAACCCCAAACTACTTGTATCAACCAGGGTCCAGCCAGGAGATAGAAAAAACACAGAAATTTGAACCTGGAATGTTTAATATGGAGAGTTAGTAATTATAACAGGGGGTTGAAGTAGAGGAACTTGGCTAACAGGAAGTAACCTGGGCTCTGAAGGATGCTAAGTGGCAGATGTGAGCAGTAGCCGAGAGTGTTCCCGAGAAGGGTCCTTCCTCTCGCCTTGCTGGAGGACACGGCTGTGGATCCTGGCTCAGGCGTTGTGCCTGTGGCCCTGCTGGAAGCCCACCCTCCGGGTCGCTGGAGTCCATAGGGAGCGCCCTGGTGGTGTTCAGGAAGGCGGTGGCTGCCAGGAGCTGTGGCTGCTGCGTGCTGCAGAATCCTTCACCTCAGAAGCCAGAGACGCTGCAGGAGCGGGGTGGGAGGAGGAGCAGAGCCCCTTCCTCTTCTGGTGGCTCCCCGTCCCTTAGCAGACAACCCTTGATATCACACAACTAATAGAGGGGAGAAGTTTACAGGGACCACCTCCGTTTCTGCAGAGCAGGTGATGAAGGGTGAATTTGGAGCCGCCGTCCTCACACTGCTAACCGGAGTACAATTACCTGCGATTAACAGGCGCGCAGTAAAAGCGGTGTTGCTCATTTCTACTAAGTCCAATGTCTGCCGTCAACAAGGATGCTACAGTGTGTTTTAAGAAGGAATTCCTAATCTTCCACAAGTATCTACATCACTGAAGCAAGTGGCCACACTAAGGGAGACAGACTCCTCTTGATGGACGAGCTTAACCATCATACCGCAAATGGTGTGGACATATGGATGCCATTGACTGGGACATCAGTGCAATCAATACACTCAGTTGACAACAGCGGAATTCATTCTGCCTCATTCAATTAGAACAGGATTTACGAAATGCTACCAGGTATCTTAGAGAATCAGGAAAGGTGAAGCTATTTCTCTTTTTATTTCTAAAAATCATGTATATTCAGCTTTTTTTTTAATGGACTGGGCCTTCCCCCACAACTACATCGGCAGTCCTTTTTTATTTTGAAGCAGGGTTTCGCTAATTCATGAACTTGCCCACGCAGGGCTTCAACTTGAGATCCTCCTGCCTCATGCTTCTAGATAATTGGGATTACAGCCATGTACCACCACACACAGCTGATTGTATCTTGATTTATTTATTTTTTCCAATGTTACATATGAGCATGAGAATTAAACTTTGCATTTCCTTCCCACATTTTTTTTACATACATGTACACATGCATGCACACACACACACACACATTTACCTCCCTTGAACTCCTCAAATACATATGGATTTTTTTTTTTTTTGGTGGGTACCAGGGGTCGAACTCAGGACCTCGCTCGCCAGCAGGTGCCCGTGCCGCTGAGCGATGTCACCGGCCCTTTTTCTGTATGTGGTCCAGGAGTCGAACTCAGGACCTCGTGCTTGCCAGGCAGGCGCTTATGCTGCTGAGCTATCTCACCGGCCCTGCTGTGTCCTTTTAAAAACGGGGAGGATAGAAGTAGATGTGCACACAGGGAGAGCGCCGTGAGAAGACGAAGCCAGCGTGTGGGTGATGGTTCTACGAGCCAAGCAACGCCGAGATGGTCAGTAAGTGACCAAGAACCAGTGGGAGGGAAGGAGCAGGTTCTTCCTCACAGCCCTCCACTTTGGTCTTGGACTTCTAATCTCTAGGACAGTGAAATAATGGCTTTGCATGTTGTACGACTTGGCATGTGGTACTTTGTTAGCGTAACCCTGACAAACTAATACATCAAACCACATAGTAGTACTGTATTATATTTTTTTTCTTGAATCACTTTTTTCTTTTGGCACTAATCATTCTTCGTTTCTCTGTCTCTTCTCTTACTTTTTCATATGTCTATCATCAATGTCCCCCTACACTGTCATCAGAAGTGTACATCTCCCTTCCGTTTATTTAAAAGATTTGTTCACTTCTCAAGGACGTTTTTTCCCCTTGAAGCTATCTCTCCTGGAGCCCTTTGTCTTTTGCTCCAATCTGAGCTTGTTGCTTTCGAGAACCGTGGTGGAGGTTCCAGAGCTCCCCTCTGTGCCCCTTTTCGTCCTGCGAATTCCTCTCTCACGCTGGCTCCTTTGTTTTCCTGATTCTATGAGTTCGTTTCTTGTATCTAAAAAATAGTAGAGCAAAGGAGGTAAATTCTTTGAGAACTTGAATATTTGAAGTCATCTTTATTTTCACCTTACCCTGGACTGATAGTTGTGTCTTTGTGTTAGCTGTCTGTTGCTGCATAATGAATTACACGGAACTTATTAAACTTAAAAAAAAATTTAAAAAGTCTTATTGTCTCTATGGGTTGGGGGCTTTGCTGAGTCCTCTGGCGAAGGTTTTATCCAGGCGACAACCATGGCTGCTGTCCTCTCCAGACTCCACTGAGGGAAAATCTGCTTCCAGGCTCGCTCGTAAGGTGGCTTCTGGGGTTCAGCTCTTCACCACTTAGTGGATTGGGGCCTCTGTTTCCTGCCACTTGGGCCTCTCCACTGAGCTGCAAACAACATGGCAGGCGACTTTCATCACAGTGAGCAAGTGAGAGAAGAAGAGCAGCTGAGGAAGAGGAAGCCCGAGGCCTTTTAAAGTTTAATTTGAGAAGTGGCAGCCCAACCCTTTCGCTATCTTCGGCTCATTAGACCTGAGTCCCCAGCCGTCATAGTTTGCTCAGGCTGCTAGAACAAAATCCCCTGCGCTGGGTGGCTCAAACAACAGATGATTATTTTCTCAGAGTTCTGGAGGCTGGAGGTCTAAGGTGAGGGTGCAGCGTGGTGGGGTGCTGGTGAGGACCCTCTTCCTGGCTTGCAGAGCGCCACCTTCCTGCTGCGTCCTCACACGCAGAGAGGGAGAGGGAGAGAGCTCACTGGTGTCTCCTCCCGGAAGGATGGCAATTCTATCAGTTCAGGGCCCCACCCTTATG
Source organism: Erethizon dorsatum (assembly GCA_028451465.1). NCBI lineage: Eukaryota > Metazoa > Chordata > Mammalia > Rodentia > Erethizontidae > Erethizon > Erethizon dorsatum. Next base: position 15,027,313 of record CM051841.1, on the reverse strand, counting down.
TCCTCATTTAACCTTAATTCCTTCTTACATCAAATACAGCCTCATTAGGGGTTAGGGTGCCAACGTATGAGTTTTGTGGGGATACATTTCAGTCCTACCTATATTCCCAGGGGAGCAGGTTACACATGGTCACGGATACCAGGAGGCAGAGATGGTTGGATGCTATTTTATTTTATTTTATTTATTTATTTATTTATTTATTTATTTTTTGTGGGTACCAGGGGTCGACCTCAGGACCTCGTGCACCAGCAGGCGCCCGTGCCACTGAGCGATATCACCAGCCCCTTTTTTCGTATATGGGTTCCGGGAGTTGAACTCAGGACCTCGCGCTTGCCAGGCAGGCGCTTACGCCACTGAGCCATCTCGCTGGCCCTCCTCATCTTTATTTTCCTAGTGTTTTATTGAGTTTAAAAATTTTGGATTAGTTTTCATTTCCAAGATACCTTTTATTTAGTTCCCATTTTATACATTTTTATCTGTTATGGATGTCACCATATATTCATTAATTTATGATTTTTTACTGTTTGTGAAAAACCCATTTTTCCTGGTTCCCATCCTCCTTTGTCTAAGGCTCCTCCCATGCACTTATTTTCTTTCTTTCTTTTTTTTTTTTTTTGTGGGTACCAGGGGTCGAACTCAGGCCCTTGCACTTGCCAGGCAGGCGCTTACGCCACTTGCCCCTTATTTTCTTTCTTTTACTCTCATTTTCCCTCCGATGCCTGGTGATTCTTGGTTGTACTGAGGGCGAGGATGGGCATGGGAAAGACTTTTGACTGGTGAATTTCTCCATGGGGTGATCTGATTGGGCTGTTTTAGCAGGAATCCTCATATCTCAGCATCAATAGCTTCGTTTTTTCCCCTTGGCTAGTTTATTTTCCAACAGTTGTGTTAATTTTTTAAGTCAATACATTTAAATCTGGTTTCTCCAGTAAAGGGATCACAATTCTCGTGCCCAAGATGGTATAATCAGGGTTGCTAAGAAGCCTTTTTTTTTCTTTTTCTTTTTATGTGGGTACCGGGAGTTGAACTCAGGACCTCGCACTTCCCAGGCAGGTGCTTACGCCGCTGAGCCATCTCACCGGCCCAGAAGCCTTATTGTTGAGACGAAGGGAGCCAGGATTCTTATTTCTGTCCCTATTGGCTCATCTTTCACTCAACAGCCCTGCTTTCCACATGGAACCCACCTCCAGCTGTGCTGAGGTTCTTTCAGCTTCATCTTCCTTAGAATTTAAACTGCTAAGTGCTCTGCTCTGGTCTTTCCTGTTGCCTCTGTCCTTGTGGCTCACACAGTAAGAATCCCTTCCCTGCTGTCTTACTGGGGTTCTCTCCAGCAGCGTCGGCCTCTTCTTTTTTCTTCTTAGGAGGCGCCCTCACCTCATGCCCCGATCCTCATTTCTGTATCCTTTAGAGAATCTTTTATATTGACATCTAGGCAAACAGTGCCTCATTCTCTCTCTCTTGTTATGTTAATTCCAAAACGAGGATGAAAGTGATTTATCATAAACACCTAAGTTAGGTAGAAATATTACAGGCACTCAGACAGGGCTGGGCCCTTGAAGGAGCCAGTGCAGAAGACAGGGTGCCTTGCAGCCGTGGGGGAAACAGGCACCTCCAGCCGAGGGCCAGACCTCACCACGAAAGATGGAATGGGTGCTCCCACATACTTCCCCTAAGGATAAGCAGCAGGGATTGGTACTCTAAATAGGTATCGATCACCTTGAGAAAGCCAGGAAAAGCCACTGACCCACCGCCTCCAGGAAAAGCCCCAGTTCCTTTTCATGCCTGCTTGCTACGTGACTTGCTTCCCCATTTGATCCTGATTTAATCAATTTTACCTGAGTAGCTATCCTTGTAATCTTATTGGTTGGCCCTAGTTTTGTCCCACCTCATGCCCACCATGTGATTTCCCATTTTTCCCCACCTTGGACCCGCCTCACCTCATGGTTTTGCTCTATAAAAATCCCTAGGAAAGGCGGGGTCCTCGGCAACCCACTTGGGACCCCTCGTCTCTCTCAGAAGCTTTCTTTCCCCAATAAATAGATTCTGCTCTCAACTTCTGTTGTTCCTAAAATTCATTCTGTGATTTTAGAGAACATGCACTTGTACCGGACATCTAGCAGGTTGGGAGTTTCTTTCCCCTCTATCAATTTGGGCATCTTTGGCCAAGTAGAATTAATCCTTGTGTCAAGTGAAATCCATTGCAAACACCTATCCGTTTGTTTAAACAAACAAATGACAAAAATTTTTAGGCAGCACAGCCCTTAGATCATGAACTACTAGGAACAATGAGGCATCTCAGGACACAAAGTTAGTCCCCTAACTGTGTCTATCTTTTTTTTATTTTTTTGTGGGTACCGGGGGGTCGACCTCAGGACCTCGCGCACCAGCAGGCGCCTGTGCCGCTGAGCGATATCACCGGCCCCTTTTTCGTATGTGGGATCTGGGAGTCGAACTCGGGCCCTCGCGCTTGCCAGGCAGGCGCTTACGCCACTGAGCCATCTCACCGGCCCTAACTGTGTCTATCTTGAGATTCTCTCTGCATCTGTTGTGCACTGAGCTATTAAGCAACTCATAATCCTGAAAACCACTTTTAGCTCCTAAAAATATAAATCTGTAGAACGTGTATTAAGCTCTTGATGCTTCTTTTTAGGACCTCGTTCTGGTAGAGGATGGGAATGAAAAAGCCCAAATTTTAGCCACTCGGATCTTCATTCCCGGCTGTCCCTGTAAATGTGTCAAATGTTTGCTAACCCATTGTGGTGACCAATCAAATACCACCTTTTCTGGAATTTCATGCCTGTGTATATGCTATATTTTCTCTACGTTGAAAATTGCTTTATTTATGTTGATTTTATGGGCAATGCACTCTTCTTGGAAACATTAAAACAATATGTAAATGGAGGGCCGGTGAGATGGCTCAGCAGCGAAAGCGCCTGACTGGCAAGTGCAAGGGCCCGAGTTCGACTTCCGGAACCCACATATGAAAAAAGGGCCGGTGATATCGCTCAGCAGACAGGCGCCTGCTGGCGCACGAGGTCCTGAGTTCGACCCCCGGTACCCACACACACACACAAAATGTAAATGGAAGTTTCCTGAGGTCTCACCCACTTTCCTGGAGGCAATCTCCACCCACCTTTGAGCTCTGGCCTGCTCAGTAGCTTGGATGTATTTTGCTTATTCCAAGCCAGGCTGAATTCCTTGAGGGCGGGCAACCCACTGGCAGGACAATACATTTAGTGATTTGAACCATGGGCTTGGAAAAGTGTCGTAAGCCATCAAGGTTATAAAATAGAAGCAAAAGTCTTAGGTCCTGTCTGTAAAAACAGGCAGGTGTATTGGTATCGGAGAAATCTGCTAACAGGCACAAGTAAAGAAATGAAGGAGTTTGGGGACACTGCAGCTAGCAGCAGAGCCCAAAGCTATTATTACCTCCCCCCCCCCCCAGCTCCCTGCTCCATGGATTTTATCATGGAGGCAGTTTCATCTGGGGCAGTTTCATCATCCGGGGCAGTTAGCAATGACTCTTAACATGTGCGTGTTGACATCTCCTGAAACCACAACGGGATTTCCCTATTGTTCCCAGATTGTAATACTATAATCGCTTTAGTAGTGTGTTTAGGAATATGGAATTTAATGTGGAATTATTCATGCTTATAAAATGTTGAGTCTTTGTTGCTCTCTGTCTTTTTTTTTTTTCCCCTTTAGTACTGGTGATTAAACCCAAGGCCTTCCCACTGAGCTACATCCCAAGTCCTTTTTTTTATTTTTCTGAGACAGGGTCTTACAAAGTTTGCTAAGTTGCCCAGGTTGGGCCCAAACTTCTGACTCTCCTGCCTCAGCCTCTGTGAGTGCTGGGATTATAGGTGCATGCCACCATACTGGGCTGTTGCTCATAAACAATTAAAAAAGCATTTTTCTACCATATTTGTTTATTCATTTACCAAATACTTATGGGTACCTACGATATGCTCATTACAGACATCCTCTCTGCTCATATGAAGCTTCTGGTCTAATGAGGGTGCAGACACTAAGGGTAATCACCCAGATATGAGTATATGCACAACCCTGACAGAAGGGCACAGCGGGGGTTGAGAAGGCAGAGGTGGGTTTTATTTTAACTGGGGGCTTAGAGGAGGTTCCTTTGTGGAAGTGACATGTAATTGGATACTGGAGAATTGGTAGTCATTCTGTTGGCGGTATTCTTTCAGAGCATTGCAGGCTGAGGAGCAGCAAAGGCCCCCAGAGCATGAGATGTACTATGTTCAGGGGCCTGAAGGAAGCCCAATGTGGCTGGTGCACAGTGGGGCAGGGGAGGATGCTGAGGGGAAGCCAGGGCAGTGAGAGGGGCTGGGCTGGGGAAGGAATAGATTGAGCGGTATGGACCCCAGGCCCCTGGCTGGGCCACATGGGGATGAAGCTGTCATTTATAGATATGGGGCGTATCAGCTGGGGACATAGCAGTCATTCTGTTTTGAACAGGTTTAAGTTAGCATCTAAGTTGAGATGTCTAATGGGTGCCTGCGATCTCCAGAGTCTAGAGTGGGATGGGCGAATGCTTTGCCCACAGAAGGCCTTTGAACCTCAGGAAGAGGTGAGAGTGCCCAGTGGAGGAGGGACAGTGCCAAGAGAACGGGGGCAAGGTCAGGGCCCTGGGGAACCTTGAGGAGGATGTCAGCAGAAGAAATGGAGAAGTAATGATAGCCAGAGAAGTGGGAGGTAGGCCAGGTACCCCAAAGCCAGAAGAAGAATGCTTCAAGAAGGACAACAATTGTGTCAAAGGGGGCGAAGAGTCAAGTAAGGTGAGTTACTAATTGGCCACTGGACAGGCAACATGGCTGCCCTTGGTGACTCAGTGAGAGTTACTCTAGAAGAGTAAGGATTAAAACAGGCTGAAGGATGACAGTAAGAAAGTTGTGACAGTGACTGTGGATTCTTGAGGATTTCATAGAAAAATTATAAATACATAGAACATGTGAAAGGAGAGAGAGGTAGAGGAAGGGAGGGAGGGAGAGAGAGAGAGAGGCAGCTGGAGGGAATCAGGAGGCGGTGCCTTTGGTAGGACATGGACCATAGCATGTTTTTACTGGACCGTGTTTCACTGCTGAGGAGAAGACTCTTGGAGGAGAAAGAATGAAGTGGCAAGTGAGCAAGGATGGCAGATGGAGCGAGGCCCCAGGGGCTGCAGAACACCAGAGGGAGAAGTTCTTCCTGCCTTCCTGCATGCGTGTTACCTGGGAGAGGGCAAAGGAGGGGGAGAACTGGGCCATGCAGGGAGCACAGGGCCCCACCTGGTTTCTATTTTCTCTGTGAAATTTGACATCCAGCGTCTTTCTCTCAGATGAGGCCAAGAAGTGAGGAAATGTTCAGAATGCAGTAACTTGGCAAGGTGAGTTAAATTATTCAGCTTTTCATTTCTTTAAAAAGTTTCACTTTTTTACCTTAAGAAGTGATGCTTTCTGACTCAGAAAGTGGCAAGAATGATGGGATAAGTGTGTTCAAAGTGAGGGGGGGGGTCATTGTTTTGGGAGGGATTAATGGCAATGTGTCTTCTACTGTAATAAATTAAAAAAGAATCTGAAAAAAGAAACAAGGACGGCCTCTCGTCATTTATTCCATCTGGTTCCAACCCTTCGTGCTTTTCATCCAGGCTGGAGTACACAGGGATTGCTTCTCTGGCCTGAGGGGGACAGCAGACTTTCAGGCAAGCCTGAGGCTTCCCTCGCCCCAGGCCTGACCTCTCACCTCCTCTGTGTCCCCTCCCTGCTCTGACCCCATGGCTGGTTCCTTCTAGCTTTGCCTTCAGGTTCCCTCCAGCCCGGCAGAAGGGGTAGCCATGACCAAGCACCCATCTTTGCTGTGAACACTTGGTTGTCACTCCTCTAAGAACGTGGAAATAAAGACATTGAGATTGCTCCTTGAGAGGTAAAGTATTGGGGGGCAATGGTAGGGGTCTCCTAATAGGCAAGATTGGGCAACTGGAAGTACTGACTTGGCAGCTAGGTCCTAGGTAATGACCAGAGTGGCTTCAATCAGTAATGAAGTGTAGGAAAAGGAGAAGGAAAGAGATGAATTTTGGCAGTGCTCACCCAAAGCACGTCCCGGGGTGCAGGAGCTTTAGGTAGCAGCTTTAGGTAATAGGGGTAAAGTGAAGCTGGATGTGAACCCCTGAGCCGAGTGGTTCTCACAGTGTAGTTGTACCAGGGTTGTCTGGGGGAGCTTGATAGATGGACAAGGCCGGTCTTTCCCTACCTCAACGAGCCAGGACCTCTGTGTCTTCTCCACCCTCAAGGTGCTTCTGATGCCCATTGAGGTATGGGAACCACAGCTCTAGCCCACCGACTTCAAGCCCTCTGGTTCTGTTCATAAGACCCGCCCTCCACAAGGACACGGCAGGCTCTAAATAATCGATTCTTCTCGCTCCCTTTATTCTTATTTCGGCCTCCCTAGACAATCTTCGGATCATGAACCGGCTCCGCACGCTCATCTGGACAGGCACGCAATGGCGTGATCCTACAGACTCGCGCCTTTCCTCTCCCACCACAACGGTTTCTCACTGTCAGCTGGGAACAAGTCCTTGGGCTTGATTCATGTGAGTCTGTCTTTGGGACAGTGGTCCCCAACCTTGGCCTGTCATTAGAATCAACATGGGGGAGCTTCTAAAAATCCTAATGGCAGGCCACACCCCGCCCAGCTAAATAGGAACCGGTGATGATGAGATTCCAGTGTCGTAAAGCCGAGAGCTCCTCGAGCGATGACTGGGTGGACGGGTTCCAGCACAGTGACAGAACCCAGCACTGACCCTGAAAGGCCCCAGTGCCAGGTTTTGCTTTGTTGTTCTCACAGGGTGATGGCTGTGTCTCTAAGACCTTTTGGGGGGCAGCCAGTTGGGCTTTTCTGGAGCTAGACCATCTATTACCCAGGTAATCCTTTATACCAGTCCCCAGAAAGGTTCTGTTCAATTTTAGGCAATGCTAACCCAAACTACCTTCGCTAAGCCGCGGACTGGAGCAACCTTTCTATAAGGCCTGCAAGCAGCTCTCCAGCCGCTTCGCCTAGGAAATTGACGGAAGGGAAGAGAGGGTGGACCGCGTCAGTGCATCGGGTGGAGGGGGGCCCTGGGGGGCAGGCAGTGGGAGAGAAGCAGGCCCTGAGCTGTGCAGAGTGATCGCCTTCCTCCTAGAGGCAGGGTGCCCAGGAGCTCTACTCCCACCCCGAGGACTGGCTGACCATTCTCCAGGTTTTTGCTCCACTCCAAATCACAAAGGGGGACACAAAAATTTTGCTAAACCTCAGGACCAATGTCTAAATCAACGACTCTCCATCCCAGCTATCTCTGCCGTGTCTAAGGCACAGGTCCCACCCCAGTACTGCTGGGGACCCTGCCCGTCCCGCTGCTGGTTAAAGCTACAGGTGTCGGGATGATGCTTTTAACCCTTCTTATACCACTGACTGCAAGGTTTACTAGGAGGAGAAAATTCCTGACTCTCTCGCAGAGTGCTGGGAAATGGGAAAACTTCCCCTAAAGGGTTCTCCTACAAACATTTGTTTATGAGACCATAAACTGTTTAGCTGGACTAAGGAGACAGAGGAGGAGAGTAGGGAAGAGGAGAGAACAAATATGGGAAATTCTAGACTTTAAAACCCAGTGATTAGTCAGTCTGCTTTCAGCATTACTAAGGTCAACTTGGGCCAGGAAGTGAGCAATTCTCCTTTTTCAGTGAAATGTAAGGAAAACTTATCAGCATATAATTTCATAGATGGAATTCAGCCAAGGGACTGAACATAGTGCTTCTGATCCCAAACAAATCTGCCCAAATCAGAGCCTCTAAGACAGCATTGCTGGGATAAAACTGGGCAGGCAGGAAATATTCCGTGAGTGCTGGGATCTGAATACTTTTCTCATCAAAGTTTGCCCAGCGAGATGTCTTTTCTCCTGTATTTTAGTTTGAAATGATTCTGTTTAAAGTGAGCGGGACGGCATTCTAAGATCGCTTCTTGGTGTTTAGAGGTCTTTTAACACATTAGAACGCATTGGGACTCAAGACTCTGTCTTCGTGCCTTTAAGTTTTTCTTTATTTGTAGAAAAGTGAAGGGCAGATGAGGCCACAAGGAGGTTGTCCTTCACCTGTAGTGGAAAAGATGCTTTCCAGCAGGGGGCCTCCTTACATAATGAATTTCTCTTCACCCGCAGCGTCATTTGTAGCTACCGACGTGCACTAGGGAACAGGTTTTACCACTCGAGGCTTTGCAGCTTAGCTTGTTTTTGGCAAGTCACTTACACATAAGGTGTTAAAGTGTTAAGAAGGCTTTTCCAATATTTTTCTTAGTTGGGTAAGTGATAAATTGTACTATTAGTGATGGGGGTAGCAGATCATAAAATGGTTTAGCCAAATTTCTGCTGATTTTATTTACTCATAAATTCCACAAATGTGGATGGAGTATCTTCCGTGTGCAAGGCCTGGAAAAGGGAATATACAAGCGTGAGCCTGCATCTAATCTTCCTCAAAAAGAGTTTCCAACAGAGAAAGGGGACAAGACATGAATGCAGGAAGTGAAGGTAAAAGAAATCACACACACACACACACACAAACACACACATTCTTGTTTCAAATGCTTGCTTATCGGGAATGCTAATTTTCTAACATCAATTGTTGGTAGGCTTTAGAATTCTCTCCATTTCCTGATGTAGATGGCGCCAGAATAGTCAAGCTGTTTTCCAGTGTGTTAGCTTCTTCCAACATTAATTTGTTCGGGTCTCCTGTCTTCCTATTTTCAAACTCCGGCTATATTTTAAGAGGAAATTAATCTGTACATTGCATTTCTACCCATGATTTTTAAAAATAGATTATTTGGAAAGACCTGTTGATTGTCTTGGTGTCTTCTAAAAAGTCTTTCCATTTCTAGAGAAAAAGAGGAATTGTTATGGTAGCTTGGCTCTCTTCCTCCCAGGGGAAATCTGCAGAGGCATTTGGAAGCAGAAGAGTGCTTTACCGTTTTCCTGTCAGGGCGTTGGTGATGGAGAGTTGGTTGAAAGGATGTGGGTTGAATGATATGCTGGAAGCCCAAGATGGGACCACAGGCTCGCATCATCCATTTTGACCTCACTTTAGCCATTTATCACCAGGTGAAAGCAAGCGACTCTCTAGGTTCAGCTGCTTTCCCTACTTCAAGGACGAATCTGCTCAGAGGTTCTCATGAGAACCTCCCAGCAGTGGCAGAGCATGTTGGCCTGAAGGTTGGCAGAGGGGTGCAGCAGGGGGGGCATGGATACCGACGTGTTTCCTGTTAGATTAGTGTCCTGCAAAAGCTGTCGGGCTGTGCCACAGTGGAGCACACGAGCAGGTTTGGGGGAGGAGGAGCAGGTGTTTGCTCAGTGGCCTGGGTGACCACGCTTCTGTAATCGTCGTGCTATGGGAGAAGCATGGCCCCACGTGCCAGGCATCTTGCAGACAGTGCCATTCTGGGGGGTTAGTTGAGTTCCTCGTCCGCAGATCTGTTTCCGGTGACAGCATCCATGGTGGGCATTGGCAGCTCCCTGCCAGGCCCCCTTTCCTGGCTCGGTGCATGTGTACCCAGATGCTGGGAGTGGCAGCTGCTGACGACTCAGTTGCTCCTTTCTCCAGAGAATTGTCCTCCATTGTCTTTGTCACTTTCCCATCACTGGGACAAAAATACCTGACACTCACAACTTAAAGGAGGAGAGGTTTATTTTGACTCATGGTTTTCAGAGGATTCAGTCTCTGGTCAGGTAGCTTCAAGGCAGGAGGGGCATGGTGGAAAGGCCTGTGAGGAGGACAGCTGCTCACCTCAGGACGGCCAGGAAGCAGAGAGAGAAGGGGAGAGCCAGGGAGGGGACGAGCCCTTCCATGTCACACCGCAGTGACTGACTCTTGTAACCGGGCCTCACTCTCACAGCAAGTAGCCGTGCCACCCCTATGACCCAGTCACCTTCCAACAGTTTCACCTCTGAACACAAGAAGGTTTTGGAGATACCCATTGAAGGGAGTCGCCATGCCCTGGAGTTTATGTCCCTTCCAGCAATCCACAGCCAGTGACAGACCAAAAATGGGGTACAAAGTGCAACTCCCCTTGCTTCCAGGTAAGGAGCCAATTTAGTGGCAGGAGCGTGTTCCAGAGCTGCCAGTGGAGTGAGGTGAAGCCCCGAGACCGGCTGCTCCTCGCTTAGCAAACTTCCGTCCCCTCCCGCTCACTCCACTCCCTCTCCCAGGAAGCTGTCCTGCAGGACGCGTCCCAGGCTCTGCTCCCAGAGGCCTTCCTGAGACAGCAGCCCTTCTGGCCTGCAGGTTCGAACACCACTCCTCCCTGCAGGGACCATGAATGTCACTGAGAGCTGTGACCTATTTTGGGATGCCATTAAGATGCTCTGAGCCTGTCTTCCCAGGCATTCACCTACAGCCTGTCCATTTTAAGAGAACACACTTCATGCCTGTATCAGGTGGCTACAGGCTTTAGTCCATTCTGGTCCCCGGGGGGTAAATCTTGTTAAATTCAAGATAACCATGGTAGTTTCAGGCTCCTTTCCAGTGAGTGGTTTAGTTTAAGAATGGCTTATGATCCGATTCCTGTCAATGCTGCCTAAGAAATATTGGCTGGAGGGTCCTCATGTATGTTTTCTTTGATCGCAAAAGGACGGCAAAGAAAAAATATGCTCACATTTCTATTTCTGGGAATTGCCAAGTAAGAGTGTGTTGGTAGAGCTTCAGCAGCCATTTTGTGACTATGAGACACAGCCAGGATAATCTCAGACTCTGAATATTATGATGCCATTGAACCCCTGAATCAAGTAATCCTTTAGGTGCCTCACTTTTAGTTACATAAAGTAATGAAAGTTTGTATTCGTTAGTAGCTCTCCTGCTATTTGTCAATGGGCACATACTAGGTACCTACTTATAAAGTCAGCCTTACTACAAAGAATCAACAAATGGGATCTCACCTTATTAAAAAGCTTTGCACAACTAAAGAAATCACCAACAGAGTGACAAGGCAGCCCACAGAGTGGGAAAAAGTTAGTCAGTTTTCCTGCAGACAAAGGGCTTATATCTAGAACATAGAAAGAACTGAAAAAAATCAGACCCCCAAAATTCAAAGACCCAATCCAAAAATGGGCCTCTGGGATGAATACACACTTCTCAGATGAAGAAATACAAATGGCAAATAAATATATGAAACAATGTTCAACATCATTGGTCATTTGAGAGATGCAAATTAAAACAACATTGAGATTCCATCTCGCCCCAGAAAGAATGGCTATCATGAAGAAATCAACCAATAATGAATGCTGGAGGGGCTGTGGGGAAAAAGGAACCCTTCTCCACTGTTGGTGGGAGTGTCGACTGGTGCAGCCACTGTGGAAATCAGTGTGGAGACTCCTCAAAAAACTAGGATTGGAGGTCCCATTTGACCCAGCTATTCCCCTTTTGGGTATCTTCCCAGAAGAATTAAAAACATTGTACCACAGCAGTTTATGTGCACCCATGTTTATAGCAGCACAATTTGTAATAGCTAAATCTTGGAAACAACCCAGGTTCCAATCAACCGAGGAATGGATGAAAAAGATGTGGTATTTTTATATAATGGAGTATTACTCAGCTACAAAGAAGGATAAATTGGAGACTTTTATAGGTAAATAGATGCAACTTGAGACCATACTCATAAGTGAAATAAATCAGACCCTTATGTGTAAACATTGTATTGTCTCCCTAGTGTGAAAAACTGAACGAGTAAATAAGGTCCAAAATGTACAATAGATAGTGTGAATAGGGAAGAAACTGTTCAAAAGAAAAGACAAACTGTGATGGGGGAAGAGGAAAGGAAGGAAGGGAAAACGTAAAAAAAAATGTATGTACACAAGATAGTTAAACAGCTGATTTCTCTTTGTTCATTGAAAAGAGGTTTGTGATAATATTGTTTGGGCAATATTTCATGCCTATATCTTGTACTCTGAGTAACTACCATGAAGATAATAATACGCAATGTATTAATTATTGTTACCCTCCTATTAGCCTGTTTTGAAACTCTTTTATTGTTATCTTTATTTTTTTCTCTTTAAAAAAAAGAAAAAGCCTTGAAAAAGACTGCCTTCTAGTGGCCAATGCATATTAAGGACATATAATAGAAGAGAGCCCTGGCTTCCTTCTTTCTAGGTCATAGGGAGAAGAGCAGCTTGGTAAGAATTTGTGCGGCTTTTTACATTGGCTTGTACAGCTGGTGTATTCAACGGGCCTAACTTAAGGGAAGCAAAAGCAGGAAGAGGGGTTATTACTCCTCTGTTATTGACTTGAAACAATCTCTGCTGCATTTCCCTGGCTTTCCCTCCTTCTGACGACAGCTCGTTGCTCACAGTCGGCTGTGCGAAGTCTTGGGTTTGTGCTGCAGTCCCAGCCTGGTCCCTACCGTCAGCGTGACACCCAGATCGCAAGACCTCCTTTCCGACAGCTCAGGGCTGAAGACTCATGGCGTGGGGTCTGGACAGGGGAGAGGAATGTGGTTTATTCTCTCCTCGTCCCTTTCCCCAGTCTACACCCCTGTTTGCAGGTTTGCTGTCTCCTTGGCCGACGCTCAGTGTCCTCGCCTTGGTGGACTCCTGCTGGCCTCAGTTTCCCCGGGATGGCTGGGCCCTGAATGCGGCTCTTCAGAGGGCATGGGCACGTGGGGGGCGCCCCGGCTGCCCTCACTGGGAGCTCCTGTGCTTTGCATTGCTCAGGCTGCCGATGCACTCTTGGCTTGATCTTAGGGATCCTTCTAGAGCTCTTACCCTCCCTCCGCTAGCTGTTTATCCGTATAGCCTCTCTCTCCTCCCAAAGGCATCCCTACTTTGGGGCAACGAGAAGATGCTTTGGGCCTATGTTCCCCTCATCTCCTTGACCAATCTACTCCTCAAGGCTTGCCCCTCCCCCTCCAAAGATGCCCTGAGGACCATCCTCAGGTCCTCATCACCGCTCAAAGACCCCATCTCCTCGCACTCCTCCCCGTGGGAGCTACGATTTCACTGTCTAAAATCTTTCCCGCCTTTGCCTTTCCCATTGGCTTTCCCATTGCACATGGCTTTATTTTTATTTTTTATGTTTTTGTCTTTTTTTGAGATAGGGTTTCACTATGCAGTTCAGGCTGGCCTCAAACTCGCAGTGATCCTCCTGCCTCAGCCTCCAGAGTGCTGGGATTACAGGCGTGAACCACTGCAGATGGCTTTAGCATTCCCTGGTCTCCCATATTCAGATTTCTCTTGGCAGGGAGCAGGCACCAGTCTGTACTTGTGTGGGTTCTGAATTCCTGGTGACAGAGCCAAATTCCTCTAAGAACCCTTTCACATGCTTCACCACAGTGGCCGCACCAAGTGGGCTTTCTTATTTCAACTTTCTAGTGAGAAGCCAGTCTCGCTAGCTTGTTGGTACCCCATTCTCCATGAGGAGTATTACTGGAGGCCCCCCTTCACTTGATCTGGGGGCCGATGCAGGAAACAAACCCGGAGAACTTTCTACTCCCATAAATTCCTGCTGACATTCACTTCTTAAATTTCGAACTTTCTGATGTAGGCTGGAGACAGATGGTGGGGATGGAGTTAAAGAAGCAGGTTAGCCAGCTCTTAGATGGCCCTGAAGGACGGCTGTCTTGTTAGTTTTCTATGTGTCTTATAGCCTGTTTGGGTCGCTGTAACAAAATGTTACAGATTGAGTGGTTTATAAACAACAGAAATTTATTTCTCGCAGTTCTGAAGGCTGAGAAGCCCGACGGTCCGGTGCCATTGCAGGTTCTAATGAAGACCGCCTTCCAGGTCGCAGGCTGTCCCCTTCTGTTCCCTCACGTGGTGGGAGGATGAATGAGATGTCTGGGGTCCCTGCATGGAAGCACTGATCGCATTCAGGATGGCAAAGCTTTCATGGCCCTGCCTCCTCATCCTAACTTCTGCGGTCAGGATTTCAGGGTGTGAATTCTAGGGGGACGTAAGTACTCACTCCATTGCACTATGGGTGCTGTAACAAATTACCACAAACTTGGTGGCTTAAAAACAAATTTATTACCTTAACATTCTGGAGGTTGAAAGTCCAAAATCAGTCTTTATTAACTAAAAAGTCACCCTGGAAGCTCTAGGGAGCAGGTGTGGCACCTGCATTTTTTGACTCACACAGTCTCCTCCAGTTTCAAGGCCGGAAGCCTTCACATCTCCCTCTCTGCTTCCCAGTGCACTGCCTCGTTCCACTCTCAGGCCCCTGCGCCATTTTGTAAGAACTCTAGGATGACATTGGGTCCACCCAAATAATGCAGGATAATCTCCTGTCAACATTGTGGTAGTTTAACCAACTTTGCAAAGTCCCTTCTGGCGTATAGGGTAATGTATTCATGGGTTCTGGGGATTAGGCCATGGACATCTTAAATGCTGTTATTGACCCTAATTTGGTTGTATAATATAACAAATAGCTCATCTACTTTTTGAGGTACACAGTTGATTAAAATTCCCTGTCAATTTCAAGTTACGTGTAGCTATGTGACTAATTCTGGCCCATGAAATGTGAGTAGCAAATATGTATATCTCTTCTGGGTGGAAATATTTAATTTTAAGGGCCTGACTCATTAGCCCCCTTTTCCCCTTCGCAACAAGCTGCGAAAACTCATTTTGGGAACATTGGGTTTGTTAGACAATGGTGCCACTGTTCACTTGGGTCCCTGAGTGATAACATGAAGTGACGACATGAAGTTTCCCCCATCAAACTTGCTCTAGACATGTGATGGAGGCAAAGCAAACTAACCAACCAAACAAAAAACTAAAACAATCTTTGTCCCCATGGTTCCGCTTTGCCCATCTTGGCTGGTAAAGTTCTCAGCTTTGGGTCTTCCACGAACACTTTGAGAAAGAAGGGGAAATCCTTTTCAACATGCAGCCATCATTGTAACTGAGGTTTTTTTTTTTTGTGTGTGTGTATGTGGCATATTTCTGTACATTTCCTGAGAACATCTGTGTCTTAATCCTATAATGCCAAGAAAACTTTAGTATATGAATTTCTTTGTACCTATTCTACAAAGATATCCCTTGAGAAACCTCTGAGGATTTCCTGGGTGAGATCATCATCCTAAAAATCTGGTCTCATCTGGCCTGCTCAGCATTTTTTTTTGGTTTTCTTGAGAAGGGTCTCCCTATTGAGTTCAGGCTGGCCTGGAACTCACCTTGTAGCCCAGGCTGGCCTGGAACTCACGGCAATCCTCCTGGCTCAGCCTCCCGAGCGCTGGGATTACAGGTGTGAGCCACCACACCCAGAAGGCCTGCTCGGTTTTTCACTGCCCTTTTTTCCAGCCGTAACCTCTAGGCCAGGAAGACTTCGCATTCTGTTCCTTTTTGTCTATGACAATGCAGCCTAGCATTTAGTCACGTTTCCTGCAATTTCTTCTCCTTCCTTTTTTTTTTTTTTTTTTTTTTTTGTGGGTACCGGGGGGACGACCTCAGGACCTCACGCGCCAACAGGCACCCGTGCCGCTGAGCGATATCACCGGCCCCTTTTTCGTATGTGGGTTCCGGGAGTCGAACTCGGGCCTTCGCGCTTGCAAGGCAGGCGCTTAAGCCGCTGAGCCGTCTCACCGGCCCTTCTCCTTCCTTTTGATCTCACCTCTTCCATGAATTTAAGTCATCTAATCAAATACTGATATTTGTCGAACATTGTTTTAGATCAGGTTCCACGAGATGGACTTAAGACAAAGACTACGGAGCAGGAATTTATTGAAAGGTGACCCCAGAGAACACCGACAGGGAGGTGGGAGTGACAGGGAGGTGGGGAGGGAGCTGAAATAGGGACACTGCTGCGCAGGTTATTGCTCGAGACAGCTGGAGCCCGAACCTCCCTGGGATGTCTCTAAGATTGAGTAGAAAGCGCATGCTCTACCCAAAGGGCAAGGGGGAGTTGGGAATATTATCCCACCAATCCATGGCCGTAACTGGTTGAGGGCTGTCCCAAGGGGCAGTTATCTCACACTTTTCTTTCTCTTCAAGGGCTAGCACAATCCAGCCTCCAGAGAGAGTGCCCAGGGCAACCCCCAGGTGCTTGCAGTTAGAAGTCCAGACCTGGAGAAGGGTGAGTGCAGAGAACGCTGCCAATCTACCATGGCAGGTGTCCTGTGTTCTGAGTGCTGGCTGGATGCCTCCAGGCATTTAGGATTGAGGAGGACAGGCAGGCAGTCATGCACGTCACCACCAGGTGGTAGGTTGTACGTTAACAGAAGGGTGACAAAGAGGCAACATGAACTTGGAGGTGGGCAGATTCATTTAACTTTGAGAAAGATGAGAAGATTGATTTTGATTTGGCTTTAAAGGTGTGGTGGTGCCCACCTGTAATCCCAGCCCTCTGGGAGTCTAGAGCAGGAGGATCACAAGTTTGAGCCTAGCCTGGGAAACTTAGAGACTTAGCAAGACTCTGTCTCAAAGTAAAAAATAAAAATGAAAAAGGCTGGGGATATAGCTTGGTCCAAAATCCTGGGTTCAGTCCCCAGTACTGGGAAAAAAAAAAAAAAAAAGGGGAAAGGATTCAGAAAAGGAAGTTGTTTCAGACAAAGGGTCAAATATTAGCACAGGTGGCTGCCACAGCCCCAGATTATGTTTTGTTTTGGTACCGGAAATCGAACTCAGGACCTTCCGCTTGCCAGGCAGGCGCTGTGCCATTGAGCCATATCCCTAGCCCAGGTCATGTTTTGAGGAAGTTCTGAGCAGTGAATTTGACGGGGACAAAAAGTAGTTGAGATGAAGTAGGAGATCAAGATGAGACCAGAGGATAGAAGGCCAACAGTTCGGTTTATGATATTTTCATGAGAGGAAGAAAGCACCACATTTTAAAAACTTGCCCATGGATCCTCCATACAATGTCGGATGCCTTTATTGCCTGCCTCCTTCTCCTCCTCTTCTTTGAGCTCTGGGATTGTTTTTTTTTTTTTTTTTTTTTTTGTGGGTACCGGGGGGACGACCTCAGGACCTTGCGCACCAGCAGGCGCCCGTGCCGCTGAGCGATATCACCGGCCCCTTTTTCGTATGTGGGATCCGGGAGTCGAACTCGGGCCCTCGCTCTTGCCGGGCAGGCGCTTAAGCCACTGAGCCATCTCACCGGCCCCTCTGGGATTGTTTTTTCCGGTCTGTCTGTTTGAATATTTATTTTTAAATTCCTCGAGCTGATCCCCTTAGCTCATTGTCACTTCAGTGTCCCAGACTTTGAGATTTTGCTGGCTTCGTCTTCCAGCACTGGAGGCAGCGGTGGCCATCTTGCTCTAGTGTCCTCATGGCTTGGTCTCTGCTCCAATCTTGTGTTCTACTTCCTGCTCCAAGACGCTCTGTCCTGACACTCTGGCATCCTTTGTTGTCAGGTCTTTCTTTTATGCCATTACGTGGATTATTAAACTCTTACTTAATAATTACAGTATATAAGGGTGTTTTAAAAGAACTACTGACTCTGAGTCTACTATAGCTATAGACTTGTGAAAAAAATTACTTTTAATTCTTTGGAATATGTTTTAAATCACAGAAAATCATGTTATTCTCTTCTTGGATGGATCATTGTTTCATATGTAGTATTTGAGAACAGATTAAAAATTTATGATGAAATAATGGAATAAATTGGTGAATATGTTTCCTTCCTTCCTTCCTTCCTTCTTTTAAAATTCTACCCAGGAAGCATAAATTTTGATGACTAAAACCGGTACAAAAATAATTTTTTGTTTTTGACTCTCATTGATTAATAATTGCCACAGGGAACTTTTATAGTTTGTTAAGTACTATTTTACTGTTTATATAATTAAAGTTTTTATCATTATGACAGTTCTAAGAGATAGTTCTGTTACTATCCCTACTTGACAAATACAGAGATGGAGACAAAGGAAGGTTAAATTACTTGTCTAAGGTCACACATTTTCTGAGAAGCAGAGTTGGATTTGCATCGCGACGCTGGCTCTGAGTTCTTTCTTAACATAGGCCACACTGTTCTTTACAAGGCTGTACTGCAGTGGACCTCATCTGCACATCTGGGGACAGGCTAGAAAGGCAAATGCTCTGACCATGTCCCAGCTGACTCAATTAGAAATTTGGGACGGAGCCCAGCGAACTGTTCTACCAGTCCTGCAGATGATCGGACACACGCTAACTTTGACAACCACTGCTAAACCATGTCTCCGCTGCAAGTTGTTTGAATTTACCCTTTGAGCTATGTGTCTCCTTTCAGACCCACGGTAGAAACTTCTATCTAAGAAGTCACCTGGGGAGTGGGTTCTACCACCCTGTTTTGAGGCAGGAAGATGCTACCAGTGTCTTCTTAGACCTTCATCTTGTATCCATTGCGGTGGCCCTCTTTTCCCACCTCCCTGGAAGCTTTGAGAAGGATGCAGGAAATGCCGTCTGTGACTGGCTTTTTGAATCTCAGATTGTACTGGTACAATGTGACATCTGGCGCGAGTCATGAAGTTGGTCATCCATGACTGGGGATTAGCTCTAATTATACTCCTGCGAACTGAATAGGGAAAAGGTAAGAAGTTTTATTTCCTTCCTTTTAAGTTGCAACTTTTACTGGCATATTATTTACTGTTGACAGATCTGGCTAGAATAAAGCAGCTTTTCACATTCCTTTCACAAAACCATACAGTGAGCGTACTGTTACCCTGGCCTCACCCGATGAGAGGCAATTTTGCTGTCTTGTTTGATTTTTGTCTTTTAAGGTAGGTCTTCTCTGACTCCCTAATGTTTACTGATCAACCCCTGGAGCTCTTTATTTCTCTTTGAGACAGAGTGAAGTTATTTGTTCTCTCCTGCTTTTCCCCACTTGTCTCTTCGGGTTTTCTTTCCCCTTGTCTTTTTGGTATTTTGAAGCTAAGCTTAGCTTTTCTCTGTGCAACAGCTTCAGTTCCTGCAGCAGATGTCATATGCACCTATGTGTTTGATGTTCAGCTGCTGCCCACACCAGGTGTGGCCTGGAGTAGGGATTAGAGCCACACTGCTCAGACTTTAATGTAGTGTAAGGCACCTGGGCAATCTTGTTGACACACGAATTCTGTTCCTAACAAGTAGCTGGGCCTACACTTGGAGTAACAAAACACTAGTTCCACATTGGAATCACCTGGGGAGGGGCAGGGCACTTAAAGACTCCTAGTGCTCGGGTTCCACCCCATAGATTGTGCCTCATTTGGTCTTGGGTGGGGCACAGGCATTGGTATATTTTTCCTAGATGACTCTAATATGCAGCTAGAATAAGAAGAAGTCATCCGTCTGTTATGGTTTGTGTCTAGATGTCCCCCCAAAGCCTCATGCAGTCATGGGGTGGGCTTCTAGGGTTTGCGACTGATTCATGGTCCAATGCTGGGATTATGGGTGTGAGTGCTATACTCGCCCTAGGGTGGGTAGCCTACATACAATATAAGGGATGGAAAGAATCTTCTCTGCACTCCTCTTCCATTTTTGCTCTTGTTGCTTTTGCTGTTTTCTGCTGCCATGAACTGTTCTCCTCTGCCATGTGCCACTCTGCCTTGAAGCCAGGTGATTACAGACTGAAAGCTCCACAAACTGTGAGCTAAATAAACCTTTCCTCCTTTAACTTTGGGTGTTGGGTATTTGTCCCAGCAAAGAAAGAAAAGTAACTAAGACACTGTCCTTCAGTGGCTTCCTCAAGCCATCCTTCAAGCTACCCCCCCGAGATGTGTTCTATCTGATCTGAGATAAAGCAGAGTTGGAGAGCAAGACATTGGATCCTGACCTCCTGGGTTTGAATCTTGCTCTCATGCTTATTAGCTGTGTGACTGCGAAGTTAACTACCTTCACTGTGTCTTGGTTTCCCTATCTATATAGCAGGAATAAAGTAGCAGGTTCTATTAAAGGATTATTGTGAGTTAAAATATGGAAAGTGCCTAGAACAATATGTTACTTATCTATTGGCTGCAACTCAAAATTACTCAAAAGCTTAATGGCTTAAGACAGCAAGAGTTTATTATTCTACAGTTTCTGTGGGTCAGGATCTGAACCCCAACAACCATGTTGCTTTCTGACTTGGCCCTGACCGGTGGAATCTTCTGTGATGATGGTCATATTCTAGTTCTACACCATACAATATTGTAGCATTATGTGGCTATTGAGCATTTGAAGTGTGTTTGGTACAACCTAAAGAGCTGGGTCTTCACTTTTATTTATTTTTAAATAATTATAATTTAACTTTAACCAGCACATGTGGTGGTGGCTACCATATTGGGAAGCTTGGTGCTAGAAGCTTGCTTTCAACAGTGTGCTACTGTGTCCAGTAACATCTGCATCCTTTCAGAGCTAATTAGGAATGCAGAATCTCCAGCCACACCCGAGAATTCTTCAGTTGGAATCTTAACAGGATTCCCTAGTGATTCTTATGAGCATTAAAGTTTTAGAACCATTGAGTTAAAGCCCAAAATCTTTGGCTTGCAAAACCCTTAAGAACCCGGGATTTTCTTCCCCTTTCCAAGTCCCTCTCTACCACCCTTCCCCTGGGTATTCCACTCAGTTAATGCCTCCTAAAATAAGGGATTTGTCTAAGCATTGCCTATGGCTTGAGGGTCTTAACCTGGCAACTCGCATTCTTTAAGACCTGGCTCAAATGTGGCATCTTCTGTGATTTTCCCCTTCATCTTACTCAAGAAGTAATTGCTTCCTCTATTGTATCCCTAGAGAACTTTGTATGTGTTTGTGGTAAGATTTCCAGATTGTAATATAGTTATGTGTTTATATGAGCTATTTAAAGCTTGGGACTACATCTTGATTTGTTTTTCTGCTATTTGCACCTAGTGTAATGCCTCTCTTACCTAAAACTCTTGGATTTTAGAATGCAATCATGGCAAATATATTGCAGAGTTCCTAATGATCTGTAATTCAATATATTACTATGTCTATAGAGAAACATGGATTTTTGTACTGAATGGGCCAAATGAAGACTAAGTCCCCCATCAGCCAAGTACAGATTTTTTTTAAGCACAAATTTTTTTCAACAGATAGGTTGTGAACCTGTAGTTCCTTGAGATTTTAAAAAGAACTTAAATCAAATTAGATATTAAGAGAGGCCAGGAAGAAAGATAATTTAGGTCTAGATGAATTACATTCTTTTTGTAGTGCATGGGAATCCCCAAAGGAAGGAAGTGGACGGCCGAGGTGGACGGCCACAGTGGTCCTTGGAGTACTTTTTCTAGAACAGTGATCCTGAACTTTCCTGCATATTTGAATCACTCAGAGAGCTTTTAAAATCCCTCATGTCCAGGCCACAATTTATGACAATTATATCACAATAATCTCTGAGGTGGGACCCAGGCATCAATGTTCTTAAATCTCTCCAGATGTGGAATGGAGTTGGAGAACCAGTGGTACAGAATTTCCTTGGTAGAGCACATTTTATTTATTTTATGGATGCAGAAGCTATATTTAGGTATCCAAGATTTAGTAAGGATGGAGGTCACATCAAAAGTACATAACGCCCATGCACACCTGCTCATGTGCTCTTCTATCCAGTGCTCTTGGTAGCTGTCTACCCCAACCCTGCCCCAGGAACCTATGGTAACTAGGGAAATGTCTTGGCTGCCAGGCCTAGAATCTTGTCTACATGTAGAATAAAACACAGAGATTTACAGTTTGGCCGAATCCCTCCTATCTCTCAGGCTGTTTCCTAGCGTGTTCCCAGAGCCGTGTGGGACACAGAGAGCGCAGCCAGCCAGTGAGAGCCCAGTGTGCCCCTGCGGGAGGCTGCTTGAAATCCTTTGGATAGCAGATGGCTGGGCTGCCCCTTGCCTGCTGAGAGCTGGACCTCACCATACAACTGTACTGCACGCTCTGAGCTCCTGCTGACTGAGGGCCAGGGGCATTTGAAAGCATTTTCCCTTCGTTCTTCAGCATCTGTACAGCTGAGTCATCCTGGGAACAAATTGGGATTCCCCAGGTCAGGACAAGCTGCATCTTGTCGCTTGTCGGATGAATGGTACCATCTTGCATCCTCTTGCTTGCAGGAACTCAGAGGTTCCTGTCCATCAGGGACAGAGCCTGGAGAAGTGCAGAAGCCTGACCCGAATGGCCAGCCAGGCCTGGGGCCTCACCCAAGGCTGACACTGTTCCTGTGGACCTCGGTTTCCTTTGGAATGAGTCTGAAATCTTCTTTTGTTTGGGAGGCAAGTGGTTGAGATGCTACTTTTGTTTTCTGTTGAACTTAAAAGGGGAAAAGTGACATAAGTGGTTCCAGATGAGGTCATTCCCAAGGGTGACAAACAGGGCAAAAAATAAGAGTGTTGTGCGATTTGGTTCCAATGTCCTTGTGATTAACTTCGACTCAATATTATTTTTATTTTTATTAGTCCTAAAATATCACTCTATTAACCTTTCATTCTTTGATTTTTATTTAAAATTTTTTTTAATTGTAAAGAGAAAAATGAATAAAAATAATGATAGAGAATTTCAGAACAAGATAACAGGAGGTTAACATTGTTATCTTCAAAGTAGTTGCTCAGATTACAAGATATAGGCATGCAAAATTGATCGAACGATATAAGCACAAACCAAAACCTTTTGTTCTTAAGTGCTGCCTCTGCAAAGCTAGAACTTGTCAGGAGGTTTACAGTGGCCCTTCTCAGCTCTACAATTTGTTATCTCTGGTAGAATCTTCATTTTTTAAAATGCAATTTCTATATGTGTGTGTGTATGTGTGTGTGTGTGTGTGGGTACTGGGAGTCAAACCTAGGGCCTTCACAATGAGTTATATTCCAGACCCTTCTTTATTTTTTATTTCAAGATGAGTTCTTGCTAAATCTCTAAATTATACAGATGGGATTTGAAGTCGCAATCCTCCTGCCTCAGCATCCCAAAGTGCTGGAATTCCAGGTGTGCACCACCTGTGCCTAGCTTGAACTTTTTAATATGTACACTGAGAGTAGTTACGAATTCTCACCCACTAAATCTTAATCCTCAGTGAAAATCAAATTCTTTTTGTGCTCCTCTTTTCTTTTTTTTAATGTGGGTTCCGGGAGTTGAACTCAGGACCTTGCACTTGCCGGGCAGGCGCTTATGCCGCTGAGCTATCTCACCGGCCCTGTGCTCCTCTTTTCTTACTGTGTGCCTAAAACTTTAGTTAGGAATGACATAAAAGTAAGAAGATTTATCTTCTTATTCTTTTATGTGTTTAAAACAGGAATTCAATTTTTAGTGCTGCTGAGAACTGAACCCATGGCTTTGGATGGGCTAGGTAAGCACTCTGCCACTGAGTGCTACCCTCTTTCTATTCTTTTTCGTATTCAGTGTTTAACACCACTATTTGGGTAACTGTAGCATGCAGTTACCCAAACCTAGGCTATTTGTACAAGTCCGTAAGATTCACTTGGAAGGAAAACATGCAGAATTTGATGCATGGGATTTTGAATTAGCACAGGAGAAATGATCCATACGTGCCGCAGTCTATCTTCTCAGGTCACACAGGAGTATTATAAAATTAAATGTTCGGCTCAAGCACTTGGGGACCCTGGAGAAGCAAAATGTTATCCTTGGGGCGCAAACACATCTGACTAGAGATATGCAATGGGGAGCAATTACTTCTCGAGTGAGGTGAAGGGGAAGTCACAGAATAGCCACCTTGAGCTGGGTCTTACAGACGGAAGATTTGCCAGGGTGAGACCCTCTCGCCAGAGGCTCCTGATATCCCCACGTCAGAATTCCCACCTCAGTCCCAAGCGGATGAAGCTGGAGTGTTGGAAACAGCAGGGGACAAACAGCTTGAAGAGCAACTTCACAGCTTTCCAGAAACTCAGGCGTCTGCCTCCACCTCCCTAAGCCTCCAGGATCAACAGTGATCAGAGAGGAGGACAGGAAATAGTCTCGCTATACTCATTTTGCCAACTTGTTTTCTAAGAACGGTTGTTCCAATCCGGATTCCTACCAGCAGTGTTGAGCGTTTGTTTTTCCGCATCCTCTCAAACATCTGGAATATGAGGCTTGAATTTTTTTACCAATATAAGTGTGAAATGGTAACTCGCGTTAACTTTACCTCAGATTTCCCTGACTGTCAGTGACGTTGAGGATACTTTCATATGTTCATGGTACGTTCATTTCTCTGCTCTGTGAATGGCCTAATTCTTTTTTGCCTGTTTTTCTATTGGGTTGCTTCTGGGTACTAATTCTGCATCAGTGTTATGGACGGAAAGAAACTTTTTCCAGATTGTGGCTTGTCATTTCTCTTCCTTATGCTGAGTTTTATGGGAGATAAATTTAAAAAAATCAATGTAATATATTCGTTGACTTTTTATTATTATCTATATATGCTTTTGTATGCCTTCCTTAAAAAGATCTTGCCTTACCTCAAGGTCATGCAGACATTCCCCTATATTTTATTCCAATTAAAAAAAAATTTAAGTTTTGTATTTGTCTTTAATTCAGCTGGAATTCATTTGTGTATAGACAGAAATGTAATCTCTTTAAAAATGTAAAAAACTCATTATTTCAGACATTATTGATAATCTTTCTCTATTGATCTATGGTGTCATTTCTATCAAATATTAAGTGTTTAAATATGTATATGTCCATATCTGGGCTTGATATTTTGAGCCATTAGTCAGTTTGTCTGCCTTTGTTTTATTTTTATTTTTTATTTTTATTTTTGGTACCGGGAATTGAACTCAGGACCTTGTGCTTGCCAGGCAGGCGCTTATGCCACTGAGCTATATCCCTGGCCCTATCTGTCTTTGTATCCAACATACTTCCTCAATTTCTATAGGTTTAAAATAAGGCTTCATATCTGGAAGGCAAGTTCTTTTACTTTATCTTCAAATATTCTTTGATTATTTTTGAGCCTTTTCTCTTCCATGAAAATTTTAGAATCAGCATATTAAGTATGCTAAAAATTTATGGATTGATTTGGGGACTACCGATTTTTAAAAATTGAGTCTTCCTATCAATATTATATTTTATTTTGAAAAAATCCTATTTTCTAACTGCTACTGCTATATAAAAATACAATTGACTTTTTTTTGGTATTAATTCTGTTTTGGCAGCCTTGCTAATCTTTCTTATTAATTATAGTAAACTGCATTCATATTTTGGATTTTCTATCTTAGTAGTCTTGCTTTGAAAATATACACAATTCTTTGATACCTCTTTGTTCAAGAGGTGGAAACTTAACCCTATGCCTTTGAAGTGGGTTAGACTTAGTGAAGTGATTTTAACAGATAGAGAAAAGTGGAAGTGATGGTGTATCATTTCTGAGATTTGGTCACAAAGGACACTGCAGGTTTCATTTCCTCCCTCTCTCTCATAACTTGCTCTGGGGAAGCCAACTGTAAAGACACTCAGATAGCGCTGTGGGAAGGAGCTAGGCCTTCTGCCAGCAGGGAAGGAGATCAGCCATCTTGCCAACAGCCAAGGAGGAAGCCATCTTGGAAATGGATCCTCTGGTTTCTGTCAGACTTGTAGAAGGCTGAGGCCTCCTCAGACATTTCGACTGCAGTCTCCTGAGAAACTTGGTTCCTCTAAGCTGCTCCTAGGCTTCTCTCAGCAAGTACTTCTCTCAGCAATGTCTTCTAGCTTCATCTGTGTTGCTGCAAATGGAATAATTTTCTTCTCTTTAAAAGTCACTTTAAAAGTGTTTTTTAGAGAAAAATTCAGCATTTATTTTATTATGACTATATAAATATTATTCACATGCAAGTCACAAAGTGTACTAAGAAAAAATTGACTTTCTTATGTAACCTTTTGCTTTTCCTAGAGTTAACAATTGTTTCCTGTCTTTTCTTCTTTATTTGCTTGTTTTATTTGAACTTCTTAGCAATTCTTTCATCTTTAATATCTCAATTACTCTCTATCCTCAGGCCAAGATTCAGAATTGCAAGAGCAGCAACAATTCTCAACTTTCTTTTAACTTTAGGAATCTTACTTTGTACCCGGTGAGACAGAATTCTTGAAAAAAAAATTTGCTAAGGAAAGAAATATTATGTTTTCTTACTCTTCAGTGTGTTTATGTTTTTTCTCTATCAACTTTATCATATCAATAAAATTGTTGATATTTTGACATATACACTTGTATATATTGAAGGCATACAATTTGATTATCTATATCTATATATCTATATCTATATCTATAGTGAAATGTTCACCACATTCCAGATAATTAATGTATCTATTACCTCTACATATTTACCATTTTTGTATTTGTGTATATGGTAACAAGATTTATTTATTTGTTTGTTTGGTTTTTTGAGACAGGGTCTCACTATGTAGCCCAGGCTAGCCTCGAACTCACAGCAATCCTCCTGCCTCAGCCTCCTGAGTTCTGGGATTACAGGCATGCAGTAGCACACCCAGTGGTCCACTATCCTACTTTTAGCCCCCACAAATTTGGCTATTTAAAGCCCATATATAAATATGTGAGGTCATACAGTGTTTCTTTTCCTGTATCCAGCTTTTTTCTCTTAGCAAAATGTCTTCCAGCTTCATCTGTGTTGCTGCAAATGGAATAATTTTCTTCTCTTTAAAAGTCAGAATATATCCCATTATAAACTACCTTTTTGTTGTTGTTGTTTTTGAGACAGATTTCACTTAGTCTAGCCTGGCCTTGAACTCATTATGTAGCTCAGGTTGTCCTCCAACTTGAAATGCTCCTGACTCAGCATCCAAGTGCTGGGATTATAAGTGTGCACCACCACATCTATCCTTAAGCTATATTTTCTTCCTGTTTCCTATTATGTACCTTTAATTTTGCTCTTCATTTTTATACATTAGGTTTCTCATATAAAAGATCTATTGCAAAAGGGGACCAAGAGATGGAGGTTAGAGGAGTTGGTACATTTTCATAACACATAATTTTTTATGTCCCCTTCCTTATCCCCTAACCTCCATCTCTTGGTCCCATGACAGATGTGGTGCACACACCTAAATGTTCTTCCACAAATGAATAAAGAAAATATAGTTTAAAAATTTTTTTATTTTTATTAATACATGTTTGTAGTACATAATGATTACATTCATGGTGGGGAGTTGGTACATGTTCATAATCCTTATGTACTACAAACACGTATCAGGTTGTTTTCATGTTGTGTCTTTGGTGAATAATGGTGTAAAGAATGTAAGTGTGCAGATCTCTCTTCTATGTACTTATTTCACTTCCTTTGGAGTACACAATTCTTTGATACTTCTTTGTTCAAGAGGTGGAAATTTAATCCTATGCCTTTGAAGTGGGTTAGACTTAGTGAAGTGATTTTAACAGATAGAAAAAAGTGGAAGTGATGGTGTATCATTTCCGAGATTTGGTCACAAAGGATGTTTTAACATATTCAGTCTTCCAATTTATGAGAATGAGATATGTTTCTATTTGTTTGTGTCTTTTAGTTATTCTTCATCATTTTGCCTTTTATCTCATAGTCTTTCATCATGCTATGTGTTGTTTTTCTTTGTTCTCCTTTGATTGGATAATTTTAATTGATCTGTCTTTCAGTTCACTGATTCTTTCTTCTGCTTGTTGGGTCCGCTGTGGAAGCTCTCTACTGCATCTTTTCCTTTTGTCATTACATTCTTCAGTTCCAGAATTTGTGTTTGGTTCTTTTTGTTTTTTATCTTTTTGTTGATTTTCACATTCTGTCCTTATATTGTTTTTCTGATTTCAATAAACTTGTTTATCTATGTTGTCTTGTAGCTCACTGACCTTCTTTGAGATGTCTTGTAATTCACGGAGTTCCATTTCTTTGGGGTTCTTTGGGACTGGTGGTATTATATTTCCTTGATTTTTTTTTGTCTTCCTTGTATCCTTGCTTTGGAGTCAGTGTATTTGAAGAAACAGTCACTTCTTCTAGATTTTGTGGCCCAGTTTTGGTAAGGAGAGGCCTTCACCTGCAGAGAGCATGGGCATGCTGACTGGGGATGCATGCTAGAGTGTGAGGTGCACAAGGTCTAGTGGTGTGCTGGGCATCAATTGTGAAAGTGGGCAGCAGCACCCAGCCCCAGGGGACTTGGTGATTTGAGTCTCAGGGAGTTGGTATCTGTGGATGTGGTGACTTTTTGTGTTTTGGCAACAAAAGCTACAAGGGAGTCAACTATGGCTGGAAGGGTTGTAGTGCCTGTGGGTCCAGTGGTCAGTGCTCCTTTATAAGTGGGGGCCAGGGTAGGTGAAGGCAGGGCCAGGTGTTGGTGGTGCATGCATTCTTGACAGTGGCATGTGTGTGCTCATGGCTCTGGAGCTTGTCTGCAGGGGCATGTACAGTGGCGTAGGCTGGCATGGGAGTTGAGGTTGGCTGTATATGTGTGGGCAGTGCACACATTGCTCTGGGTCCTGGACCTAGGGTGCCCATGACAGCACTACCTCAGTGGGCTCTAATGGTGATAGGGCCACAGATGAGGCAGCTGGGATTTGCGATGGCAAAAAATGTGGGCCCTCAGTGGCAAAAGCTGCAGGGTGTCTGTGATAGCTGTGATAGCTGTTGGTTTTCTCAGTAGTGAAGACTACTTGGGTCATCTGCAGAGGAGACCCCTGGGGACCTGGTGGCTCCACTGCGTGATCAGTACTTACAGCTCTACTCTTGTTCTTTGTCCTAAGTCATATCCAGATATCTTGGTTTGCTGATCTCCTCGCCAGTGTCATGTCTTTTGGGAAATGCCCTAAAAGTTTGGAGAAGTTGATCTCTTATCTCACTTTCCTTTCCCATGAGAGGGGAATCCACAAGTTAAGGGGATCTCTGTTAGTGCTAATCCCAGTTGGGGGGATGGGACGATATAGGCAAAATGCCACTGTCTTTCTTGCCCTTTTTTTATATGGTCATTCTCACTTAAAAATTTCATTCTGCTGTGGGGCTGCAGCTTCTTAACTGGATTACCTAACTATCCCAGAGTTATTTTTGTTCAAGGATAGCTGTTTAGTTTTTTAGTTTTTTTTTTTTTAAAGGGAGGTGAAAGCTGATATCTCCTACTTCATTTTGTCAGTGCCTTCCAAAGGTTTTTTGTTTTTTTTTTCAAGCTGTTCAATTTTGGGGTAACTTGATGCACAACAATAAATAATACCATTGTTGTGTAGTTTGCTAATAAGGACAGGGCTCTCTCTTTCTCTCTCCCCCTTTCTTTTTTTTTTTTTTTTTTGTGGGTACCGGGGGGTCGACCTCAGGACCTCGCACACCAGCAGGTGCCCGTGCCGCTGAGCGATATCACCGGCCCCTTTTTCGTATGTGGGTTCCGGGAGTCGAACTCGGGCCCTCGCGCTTGCCGGGCAGGCGCTTAAGCTGCTGAGCCATCTCACCGGCCCTCGCGCTTGCCAGGCAGGCGCTTAAGCTGCTGAGCCATCTCACCGGCCCTCTCTCCCCCTTTCTCCTTACTTTTTATTTGTTATCATGAGGATATTTACATACATTGGGCAGCTTAGTTCATTCATCATGAACTATATAATGATGTTTTGGTCATTGTCTTAGTTACTGTTCTCACTGCTGGGACAAAATACCTGACACAAGTTAAAGGAGGAAAGGTTTATTTTGGCGCATAGGTTGTAGAGGTTTCAGTCCGTAGTCAGCTGGTTCCAAGGCAAGGTGGCATAGAAGAGCAGCATCACAGAGGAGAAACAGTCCGTGGGAGGGCAGGCAGAAAAAAAAATAGCCAGCCTGCCTTCCATCTTTCCCTTTTTATTCCATCCAGGCTACAAGCCTATTGGTTAGTGCCGCCGATACCCAGGGTGGGGCTTCCCATTACCCACACCCAGAACAATGCTAAACCAATCAGTGGGTGAATCCAATTATGACACCCTTAATCCATATTCACACACAGTTAATCCACATTCATACACCCTAGATCCAGCCACCTCTGCAAAGCACTTGAGGCTTGGGGGGGACATCTAGATACAAGCCATAACAGTCATTGATGGATGACATATACAACTGTGGCCTTGTAAAATTATATGCCTAGTGACCTTGTAGCCATCTTAGTTTGTGTTACTGTACTATATGATGTTCCCACAAAGATGAAATCATCTAAGGATACATTTCTCAAGACATATCCCCATCATTAGGTAATGTATGAATGTATTTTAAATTTCTTTTTCTGTACAAGTTTGAACAGAAGAAGGGATAGTATCATGCTTGAGTTGATCCTGATTTTAGAGGAAATGTTTCCTAACACTATATCTTTTTTTTTTTTTTTTTTTTTTTTTTGTGGGTACCGGGGGTCAACCTCAGGACCTCATGCTTGCCAGGCAGGTGCTTATGCTGCTGAGCCATCTCACCAGCCCACTAACACTATATCTTTAAGTATAATGTTTGCTATAGATTTTGGGGAGATTTTCAGTATTGGGTTATTTCCATTCAACTCTTTCTTTCTTTCTTTCTTTCTTTCTTTCTTTCTTTCTTTCTTTCTTTCTTTCTTTCTTTCTTTCTTATTTATTTAGCTATTGAGGATTGAACCCAGGGCCTTTGCACTGAGTTACACCCCTAGACCTATTTTATTTTTTATTTTGAGACAGGGTCTCATTAAATTGCTAAGTTGCCCAGGCTAGGCTCAAATTTGAGATCTTCCTGCCTCAGCCTTCCAGAGTTCTGGGATTACAAGCATACATCACCATGGGCAGTTTTCAATTTCTTTTTATTTAATTATTTAATTTATGAATCATGAATGGATGTTATATTTAGAAGTCTTTCAACAAAACATGTTGCAATGATCACATGCAGTTTCTTCCTAACATGTTAATGTAATGAATTACAGCTCACTTCATTCTTCATTCTATTCTGTCACATCCAGTATAGTCATAATCTGTTGTTAACACATTATTAGGTTTAATCTGAACCTTGTATTTAAGGTTTTTTCATTGTTGTTTGTAAGGGGAGATATTCTGTAATTTTCCTTTGTTTTGCTCTCCATGTCTGATTTTGGTTTCAAGGTTGTGAAAATTTTATAAGAAAAACTAGGGGTCATTTCCAATTTTTATATTTTCTGGAAGAGTTAGGATAATGTAAAATTGCACATTCTTTGAATATTTGTGCACCTTAAATCTAAAACTTTCTGGACATGGGTTTTTTTCCATGACTGGAAAAAAATTTTTAAACAACTACTGGTTCAGTTTCTTTATTGCTTTTAGGACTCTTCTTGTCTTGGGTCAGTTTGGTAAGTTATATTTTTCTAGGAAATACCTACTCCATATAAGTGTTCAAATTCCTTAGCATAAAATTTTACATGCTTTTAGTGATTATTTTAATCTTTGCTCTTCCAACAGTTTTGCCACCCATTTTATTCTTAAATTGTTCATTTAATCTATTCTTTTCTGATAAGCCATTCAGAAAAGAATGTGAGAATACTAAATATATTTTTAAAAAATTTCATTGCTTTCTTCTGTCTGCTTATTTCCTTCCATCTATTTTGGAATTATTCTTTTTCTGTCTTTTAAAGATAGTTGTTCAACATCTTATTTTTCAATTTTTTTCTTAAGATAAGCATTATACCCAAATAAATATCTTTCTTTTCTTAACATAATATATGTATCTCATAAACTTCGTTTTTTTTTTTTTTTTTTTTTTTTTTAATGTGGGTACTGGGAGTTGACCTCAGGACCTCACGCTTGCCAGCAAGCCCTTGTGCCGCTGAGTGATATCACCAGCCCACTTTTTCCTTTATGTGAGTTCCGGAAGTCAAACTCAGGACTTTGCGCTTGCTGGGCAGGCGCTTATGCTGCTGAGCTATCTCACAAACTTAGAAATGTAATGTTCTCATATTGTCTAATTCAAAAGATTTAAAAAATTTTCATTATATTTTATTTTTAGATAATGTATTATTTAGAAATGTGTTTTTAAATGACTCAAACCTTTTTAGTTTTTCTCAAAAAAACTATGTTTATGCTAATTATGTCATGGTCAGGGAATATTATCTGTATGAGACTAAAGCTTTGGAACTTACTGGAAATTTATTTATGGTCTGGTATTGGTCAATTTTTGGAGATGGTCCACATGTACTTGAAATAAACATGTTCTTAACAGGATTCTTTATCTACAAACATGTCTACAAACTGGAGAGTATATAACTAATATCATGAAATACACCTCATTGCCTAAGCAACTGTTGAAAAACCAAGCTTCCTTTATGAATACCAGTGAAACTATGAACCGAATCTGGAGAAGCAAAAGAAAACCAAAAATACTTGAGTGTTATGGGAAATGATTCTTCATTATACCAGAATCCATCGAATGCATTTTTCTCAGCAGAAGAATTTGACAGGATGACTTTTCTTATTGCTTACCCAAGGATTTCTGTGCCATATATTCAAATCCTTCTCTGACTCTGACGTAGCTGCCCAGCATTTGGATATGGATAGATACAGGGGAGGGAAATGATTCCCCTGGGGCCCGAACACTGTTAATCATGAGAGTGGATATATGGGATTCTGCTTGTACTTTACCATCACTGCACATGGGAATCTGAGTGACAGAAGCAGCCATGTATTCTTCAATAAACACTTTCATTTTTGTGGTATGTGGAGGTTTCTGTATTTGCTAATTGTGATATTGAGTAAGAAGCACCTAGCAGATTAGTAAAGCTGTGGGTGTGTCTGTGGATGATTGACATGTAGGATGCAAACTAAAGAGGGAAGACTCACTCTGGATGTGGGTGGCACCAACCAATGGGCTTGTAGCCTGGATGCAAAGAAGAAAGAAGGAGGAAGTCTCCCCTTGTTTTCTTTGGAGGAACTCTGGTATTTGCCTTTGGATATCGGTCTCCACCTCTTTCAGGCTTCTTGTGCAGACTCTTCAGCTTTCCAGTGCAGACCCTTCAGTTTTTTGACACAGGCTCACACTGGACTTAGCAGTGAACTTCCAGGCCTTTTTGTGCAGATGGCTATTTTATATTCCTCCACCTGTGACTCCAAAGACTGTCAAATGGAACTCCTTCCCTTCTGATCCTGTAAGCCTACCTAATAAAATCTTTCTATAATTATAAATATATTTTATATTGATTTTGCTCCTCCAGTGAACCCTAACTA
This sequence comes from Erethizon dorsatum, assembly GCA_028451465.1. Taxonomy (NCBI): domain Eukaryota; kingdom Metazoa; phylum Chordata; class Mammalia; order Rodentia; family Erethizontidae; genus Erethizon; species Erethizon dorsatum. Next base: position 14,994,368 of record CM051841.1, on the reverse strand, counting down.
ATGTAGACTTTGGTACTAGGAGTGGGAGTGTTGCTGACATGTGGTTTAGAAGCCTTTAGAAGTGGTTCATGGGAGGAATTTGGAATGCTTTGGAGATGCTGACTAGAGAAGCCCTAGAATGGTGTAAACCAAGCTTGATAGGAGATTCTAGTCAGAGCTCAGAAGACCAGAATGCTGATTAAAGGCAGATAATAAAGACCAGGCTCAGGATATTTCAGTTGGGAAGAATAACTCTACTGGCAATTGGACTTGAGACCATGTGTGTTACACTCTGGCAGAAACTTGTCTACATTTTACTTATGTCCTGAGCAATTGCAGGAGACTGAGATTAAGGGCAGTGGACTAATTAATCTGGTAGATGAAATTTCAAGGAAGCCCAACATTCATGTGTTGCATGAGTACTGCTGGGAGCTTTTAGTCAGCTGTACATTGAGAATCAAGAGCAAGCAACACAGTTGAGTGATTTTAAAAGTTTCCAGTTTGGGCAGAAAGAAAGTACTTGCAAGATGAGGTTGCTGAAAAGATTAAAAAGAAACCAATTATTTTGCATCAGGACAATAGAAAAGATTTCTTATGGACATCACAGGAATCAGCAAGACCCCTCCCTTTGCAGGGTTAAGGGTCTCAAAAGTAAAAGACTTTTCTTTGAAAAGAGAGCCCCAGGCTACCCTGCTTGAAAACAGCTTTCTAGGGAATTGGTTTGCTGAGATTTGTTTCACAGAGCTCAACCATCCAAGCACTCATAGACCTCTATAACTATGATTTAAAGAGGCCTGGCTACTGCTTGAGCTGGCAGTAGACCTTGGCATCATCCATGTGGTAGTGGTTTTACAGGCATGCAGAATGCAAAAATCGTGGGGTCAGGGAGGCTTCCATCTAGACTTCAGAAGGTTTGGGAAGACAGGAAGTGTGTCCCTGTGAGGGCAGTGCATGAAGTGTGAGAGTGGAACCAAAGTTGCAACAGAGACCCCAAGAAATTGGAGAAGTCAGGAATGAGGAATGTCTGAGAAAAACTGTGGGTGGTGAGCAAAGCCACCACAAGAGAGGGGCTGTGAGGATTTTGGTAGGTGGTGCCATAGGTGCAGGGCCACCCAAGCCATTTGGAGTTCCCACCTTGCCACAATTTACCCTGGGTGCTGGACATGGAGCTACAAGAGCTGCTGGGTTTTGGTGCTGTTTTGATCCCATTCTTCTCTATCCCCTATTCTCCCTTTTGGAATGGGAATGTTTATCCTGTGCAATTATATGTTGGCAGTATTTAAATTCATTCTGATATTTACAGGGACTCACAGCTAAGAGTTTGCCTTGAGTCTCAGAGGAGACTTTAGGCTTGGACTTTTCAGCAATGCTGGAGCTGTTAAGACTTTGGTGACTCTTAGAGAGGGACTAAATGTGTTTTGTGTAACAGATGTGCATAAACCTTTTTGGGTCAGAAGTAGAATGTTATTTTATCTGGATGTCCCCTCAAAGCATTGTGCACTCAGAGGCAGGGTCTGTGGAAGGTGATTGGATTGTGGAGGTGCTACGGTTGTGTTGGTGTTAGGAGGTGGGGTCTGGGTCACTAGGGCCACAACCTGGAAGGGTGTATCTCCCTCCCTGGCTTTGCCCTTCACTCTCTGTTTCCTGGATGCCATGATGTGAGCAGCTTTTCCTCTACTAAGCTCCTCTGATGTGGCATCCTGCCTTGGCAGCAGGCTATGGGCTAAAAATGTGAACTAAAATAGATCTCTCATGTTTTAAGTTTGGGTGTTAGGTATTGTGTCCCGGTGATAAAAACGTGACTAAGATAGTTTCTAAAGTTAGGAAGGGACCTGGGTTTTAAAAAGTTCTATTTATTATCACTGTTCATTTATTTTAAATTCGTAAATGATACATAATAATTGTACCCATCTATGAGGTGCAGTGTAATATTTCAATATGTGTATACTTGTGCAATGTATAATGATCACATCAGGGTAGTTGGCATATGTGCCACCTGAAATATTTATTGCCTTTATTAAGAATATTCAAAATCCTCTTTACTGGCTATTTTGAAATGCATAATTAATTATTGTCAATTTATTTTGATATTCCTCATTTTCGATGGGAAAATATGTATCACCGAATATTACTTTTGCTAGGGCAAATAATTTACTTTCATTTAAACCTTTATATTGGCCAATTTTTGTGACTTTCTTATTATAGTCAGTGCTATGGCTTTACCAGGTCATCTCCTGTTTTCCTTTTTTGGTCACAGCACTTTTCTTTGCTAAGCAAACTTTGGATTCTTGGCCACTTCACTAACCCACTAAGACTCATCACACGCTTGCGGAAGTCTTGGGTCATGGAGGTTTTCAGTAAGTTTTGGGAGAGAGGTACTCTTTCCTTTTATGATTGCGAGTGCTAAGGCTATTGTAAGCCAGTCGTAGCTGGTGGCCAACAGTTACATCATTTGAAAAGAAATGACATAGAAGGCAGCAGAATCAACACAACCCCCTTCCCCAAAACACACGCACATACACAGAGGTGCAGACTATATACTGATGATAGTATTTGATACTTCCAAAGAAGCCATTTCTACCTGTATATTTTTCAGTTATGTAGCTGATACATTTTCCTTTGCTTAAGGTAGTTTCAATTAGATTTTTACCACTTGCTACTAAAATAACCCTATTAACTTCTAAATGTTTGACTAACCTGATTTTTCTTAAGCAGAATGTTATGATTGATCTGTGCTTCAGATGAGAGAATTCTTCATGTTTTCATAGATCAGATTCCATTGACCTAGAATATCTCTCTTTTTCTACCTATCCACTCAATAATAGTACTGTTTTCTTGACTTATTTCCATAACAATGACCTCCACTTTGCTTTCTCCAGTACTTACATAAATTAGATCGTTCCTTTCCCAGATGGGCGTAATCTGTTGTGAACATTATTATTGAGACTAAAGACTAATAAAAGAAGAATCACTTGGAATTAAAGTTTTACTTAGGTTGTACAACATAGAAAGATCACAAATAAAATAGATTATATCACTTGGCACACAGAGCAGTAGACTGATGTAGTATAGCGACTCTCAAATTTTACTGTGCATAGGAATTTTCAGATGAGCTTGTTAAGTACACAGATTCCTAAACTTCACACATAAAGGCTCTCTTTCAGTAGACTGGCATAGAGCCCAGAGCTATGCATTAAAAAACATATTTCGAGGGCAGGCAAAATAATCTATGGTAGAAAAAAAATTAAGAACAATGGTTGCCTGTGGGATGGGGTGGGGATTTACTGAAAAGAAAATGAAGGACATTTTGAGGGATGGTAATGTTTGCTACTATGTTTTGATAAAACTTTGAGTTGTACTAGTATATGCATTTGTTGGAATCCATTGACAGATACACTTAAAACTTGTACATTCAGTTGTATTAAACTCTGTGTCTAAAGAAAACTACTGGAAATAAATGTTAAGCTCCCACTAATGGGTGACATGCACTGATGCCTTCAATTTATTTTGACATGCGTCAGAAATAAGATAGGTTTATGGATATATAAAGGGATGGGTAGAGAGGTTTCTGTATGATGAAGCAAGTATAGTTAAATATTAATTGTAGAACATGGGGGCAGATATATAAATATTTGTCATATTCTTTCAAATTTTTTGAATGTTCGAAAATTTTCATAGCAAAATGTTGGGGAAATAAAAGCTCTCCAGGCAATTTCAATGATAAGTGTAAAGAATGGGAACTTGGGAGCTGGGCAGACATAGATTTCAACCCCAGTTTACCACTTACTAGTTGTGTAATGTTCAGCAAGTTATGTCTTGTTTTTACCCCCAGTTTCCTCAATTTAAAAATGGGGAATATTCATAAAATAGATTATGTTCGCAATCTGGTGTCAATACAGGTCAGGTACAATGCCCAGGACCCAGAGATTGTATTTTTATTTTTTTATTTTTAATTTTTTATTTTTTTTGTGGGTACTGGGGGTCGACCTCAGGACCTCGCGCACCAGCAGGTGCCCGTGCCACTGAGTGATATCACCGGCCCTTTTTCCGTATGTGGGTTCTGGGAGTCGAACTTGGGCCCTTGTGCTTGCCAGGCAGGTGCGTATGCCACTGAGCCATCTCACCGGCCCTGAGATTGTATTTTTAAAGTAGCAGCTACTATTGTTAGCTTAAGTTAAAAATTTAGATGTGTAGCTACTTAGTACCAACCACAATGCGGAATCCACTCTGGATTAGTACTGATGCCTGAGTCCCGAGAGGCTCTGAGGTGGATCTAGAGAGAGAGGCACAGCAAGTGCACCTTTAGGGTCTTTCAGGGGATAATAGGTCTGTTGGTTGTTCCAAGACTAAATTGTCTTTTTTTGTTATGGAATTTCATTTCTAAAAGTTACTAATTAATGTTACTTCCCTTGAATTTTTCTGGTTTATTTCTCCTCTGCTGGGAATAGTTTTTTTTGGAAGATGCCCTGCTTATACTGTGTAATCAACTTCATTTCGAGGGTCAGTGTTCACTTTTTTGTTCTTTGCTCTTTTGGTACTACCACTGTGCTGTATTATCCCCAAGTTACCAGTCCTTGCATGGGCTACGTCATATTTAATTTACATTTAGCTAAATATTATTTAAGCCAGGACCTTCCTGAGTTACACTGCTATCTCCTTGTTATGATTTAGATCTAACTTGTCCCTCAAAAGTCTCATGTATTTGAAGCCAAGACCTAGTGGGAATGGGCAGGTCAGTGGGGACCTAGAAGGGTGTACTCTTGTCCTTCCCTCTCTTGGCTTCTTGGGGTTGCAGTGGGGCGAGAAGCTATCTTGTGCCACGGCCTTCTGCTGTGCTATTTCTGCCTTGCAGCCAGCCATTTGTGGACCAAAGTCTATGAAACTGTGAGTGAAAATAAATCTCTCCTCTTTGAAGTTGTGGGTGCCAGGTATTTTGTCCCAGCAATGGGAAAGTGACTAATACGCCCCCCTTGCTGCGTTTTATTGTTTTTAAAGTCAGTAAAACACCATTTATGTGGTGTTCTTTCCTGGTGTATTTTTCAAGTTAGATGGTGAACAACTTGAAAATTGGAAAAAAAAAAAAAAAAAGGAAAATTGGGGCCATATCTTGGAGAAACTTCATAATCCATTTCCTATGTTCCTAAGCATATGCATTATTAGTTCGTATCCATTGTCAAAGAATACAACAGGTATTTAAAAATAAACAGTGGAGGGTCATGGATATAGCAATTGTCACCCCCAATTAAGACTAGGCACACGATTTATTGAATTCACTCTCTTTTTTTTTATTCCCTTCTACTAATTTGTTCTTTTCTATGTGAAATACATTTTGATAGTATGTAAATGATAGATGCAAATGAAGTAACTTTTATGTTGGAAGTCACATTTGCCCTCAAGCCAGAGGAATGGTAATTTGCATACATTAATGGAAGGGAATCACTACTTTTTATTTTTAAAGTTTCTACTTAGAAGTTATTGAATTTATATAAGGCAGCATTAAATTCGATGTTTCCAATGATGGGCTTTTTATTTTATCATGGTTTTTCTTATGTCTACTAGGGGCCCATTTTTTTCCACTAGTAAAGGACAATAGAATTATGTAAGTACTAACAGATATTTGTAGAGATGCACACATATTTGTCTAGTTTGCTGTATTTTTTTTATTGGAGACAGTTGCAATTTGAAGAGAATCAAATATACAGACTTTTTGGTCAGACAGTTAACACGAGAGCAGAATATATCAGTTTTTCTTTAAAAACTCAGACTTCATATTTTCCAAGTGTGTTATTAATTCTCCTGGCATGTTACATAGCAAAATGAAAGTATTTATGAATGTGGCTACTTCTTTTAACAAATTCCAATCACTGCTTCCTAAACCTCGTGTTTTTATATGAATTACATACTGTAAGCACTGAAACCAAATAAAGAGAACTACAAGCCCAACTTGAGATATTCAAGTTCAATGAGGACCGCTGCCTGCCAAAAGTAAAATGTGGATATAATTTTATAACACCATTTTATAATTAAAGTCATAAGTGAGGTTTCCTGCTATTGGTTAAAAATGTGTCATGATAAATTTAAATCAAAGATAAAGGCAAAGAAAGGTTTGCAAAGTAACAGAGTGGGGCAACTAAGATGTACAGGAACAAGGCCCAGTGCAGAAAAGAAACACATGCGAACAATTTTAGTGCAATAATTACCTTTATTGTACATGGAGCTCTGTTTGAGAGACTATAACCACTTAGAAATGGTTTTCATTCATGTCAGGTTGAGGTTAACTTGTTGGTACTGGCTGACTATAGAAAGATGTTTTACTAGCAGGGGAATTTAATACATTGATTAGGTGATAAGATCAGATCTTCCGCCCAAACACCCACCAAACAAAGTCCCCCAAAACTGAAGAATATGACCTCTGTGTGTGGAAGTCCACAGTAATTAGTGTTGCCAGGGTTAACAAATAAACATACAGATCACCCAGTTAAATTCCAATTTCAGATTAACCAACAAATATATTTTCAATGTAAATATGTCCCATGCAGTATTTGGGACATACTTACACTAAAAAATTATTTGTTGTTTATCTAAAATTCAAACTTAACTCGGTGTCCTGCAGTTTGTCTGGCAAACTTAACACAAGTAAAACTACAGTGTATATTTTGGCAATAGAGTTTGTACTTTCAAACTAAGTATTTGAAGAAGAGTAAATTTAAGTGATCAGAGCAGTGAATAAGATAACTTTAGTTTTGATCTGTCAGCTCATTAAATTTCTAATGTTCACAGTTACATCAAAAAATGTGATTTTTCTTATGTGATGAGGAAGATTTTTTGCTTCGCTGCTGGACTTGCTTTGATAGCAAAAACAACTCCTTCTACCCAGAGGAGAGACGTCGATTCGTGTACATGGATAGAGTTAATCATTAGGCTATTCCTGGCTTTAGTAGGTCATGTTCATCCAATGGGAAAGCTGTTCCCGGTGTATCAATTCATTCATCTTGTCTCTAGTACAAGCATGTGTTCCCTATGGGGGTTGAAAGGACGTTAGTCAGAATCTCTCCCTTCAACCAGGCCAAAGGGGTGCAAAGTGTGTGGATACATCTCAGATATCAAGATACAAGGAAATGGATAATGGATATCACTTGTAATGCGTATGTTCGTAACCATTGCTGTGAAATACGCTGGGGACAGGGAGGCGATGTACCGCAGAGTGGTGTCACTCCATGGAACCATGGCTGAAATGGGCGATAGGTCTGCATCTGCTTTTCCTTAGCAGACACAGGTCCGGTGGAATCCAGGAGAAGCAGGAAGTGGTACCCATACTCATGCCAGGTTGATTGTCCTTTAAGAGTAGCGGAAATGTCTTCTGTGACTTGGACTTGATTTCCTTGTTATAGGTGAGTAGTTCTCCATCTTAGCTGCACGTGGGCACCATCCTGGAACCTTTAAAATGCCCACAATATTCCACCCACACATCAGAGCAGTTAAACTGTAATCTTCGGATTTGGGACACCACATTTGTCCTTATCAAAACTCCCCAAGTGGTGCCAATGTTCAGCCAAGTTTGAGAACCACTGGATCATCAAAGGGAATTCTTGCTATAGATGTGGGGACTTATTGTCATTCAGGTATATGTTATATTTGGCAACTACTCTGTCTGTAACTTTTGCTGGTTTATCACGATCACTGTCACATCCTTAGGATCATCATCTCCTATAGTCTTGGAAAAGTGATGATAAACAAAGTAAACAATTCGTAATAAGATGTACAAATGTAAAGTGGATGAAATGCACCAGGCGCTGGGTTAAATGGTCAGAGAGATCCCCTCCGAAGAGGACGTTTAACAGAAACTGTAAAGCCGTGGCTCTCTAAGTGCGGTTCTAAGACCAGCAGCCTCAAGCCAGACTACACTTCTGAACCAGAAACTCTGAAGGAGGAGCCTAGCAATCTGTTTCTTTTTCTTTTTGATACTGGGATCTGAACCCAGGGCCTTCTGCACTGAGCTATATCCCCAGCTTTATTTATCTATTTATTTATTTATTTAATTATTTCATAGGGTCTCACTGAGTTGCTAAACTGCAGGTTGGGCTCAAACTTGTGATCCTGCCTCAGCCTCCCAGAGTGCTGGGATTATAGGTATGTGCCACCGCATCTGGCAGCAATCTCTTCTTATCAAGTTTTCTAAGTGTTTTTGATGCACAATCAAGTTCGAGATTATAATATTTCCCCAAATATTCACTTAGAATATGCCTTAGGAACTGGTATGTGTTTTCCTCCCTTAAAATAATATATACTTTCAGTTTTGACCTACTTTTTAGTTTAAGATTAGTACAAAGCCGGGAGTGGTGGCACACACCTGTAGTCCCAGGACTTGGGAGGCTGAGGCAGGAGGATCACTGTGAGTTCAAGGCCAGCCTAGGTTACATAATGAGTTCAAGGCCAGTCTGAACTACATAGTGAGACCCTGTCTCAAAAAACAAAATAAAACAAAACAAAAAGATTAGTACCGAGGCATATTTTAAAATTTCAAGTTGGGTCACTTTTTGTGATTGTCATTTTGTGTATTTTATTAAGTTAACGTGACATAGATGATATTTAGTTTTTGGATTTAACTGAAAATTTCCTTCAGTCCATCAGACCAATTTTATAATACTTTATTTTTTTAAAAAGAATATGTATTCTTTATGTTTATTTGTCTATTAAGGCAGATTTGCTAATTCAGTTATTACTGTGTGATCTACCTGTTTTGATTATAGAGGTGTAAAATACTTCCAATACAGTTATGATATACCAGTTGTTTTTGACTTTTCAACATTTTTATTTCGTATGTTTTAAAACTATTCTCTTACATACAAATTCAAGGCTATTGAATCTTCTGGATAGTTTTCTTAGTTGTTTTTGTCTTTGATTCTCTTTTGTCTGATATTTATTTTGCTTGATTTATCTTTGTTCATCACTCCATATTTCCTTTCAAGCATTAGATGTATCTCTAAAAGCATTTATACAGTAATTGGTATTCTTCTGCTTTGTTGGTTTTCAATCTAATTTAAAGGTCTCTACACTTTTAGCACTAGACATATTCATTGTGATTTTTGAAATGTTAAAAATGTCATCTTAATTTCTTTACTACTTTTTTATTGTTTCATTTCTTCATGACTATTAATGACTGTACAATTAAATTTTCCTTTCAAAACCATTAGCTCTTTTCTTAGAAATATCATATCTGAAATAATTTAGAGACTTGTGTGCAAATTCCTTTTTCCTTATAAGAGGTGGAGTCTGAACTCCCTCCTCTTGAATATGGGACAGCCAGAATGACAATCTAGAATGTGATAGGAGGGATATAAATGGCCATTGAAGCTAGTTAACAAAAGGCATTATAGCTGCTGCCTCTTTCTCGCTCTTTCTCTCCCTCCCTCCTCTCTCTCCCTCCCTCTCCCTCTCCTTCTCCCTCTCCTTCTCCTTCTCCCTCTCTCCACCTGTCTTCCAACCCAACAACTGTGTTGTCAGGAACCCCAGGCTGTGTGGAAAAGCCATGCCTAAGAGTTCCAGGTAACAGCTCCAACTGAGGTCCCAGAGAAGGACCAACATCATTGCTGGATGTATTAGTGGAAACATCATGCCTAGTTGTGCCCAGACATCCCCCAAATCGTGAGAGATGAGAGTTACTCCTGTTGTTTTGAATTATAGCAATAAATCCTGAAGTAGAAATGGATAACTGAAGCCAACATCTTATTTCCATTTTTGATTTGTTAATAAAATAGTTTTCAAACATTTATATTAATACTATAACATCAACCATTAATCAATATTTATAACCCATAACCTGAGCCAAGCAAGATCTTTTGTAAGTTTATACTTAACTTCCTGCCCCTTTTAGTTTTCTATAAATATGTTTGAGATTGTTATTATATCTTACATTATGACCTTGCTATTTAAGAAATATTTTTTATTTTTTTTTTTTTTGTGGGTACCGGGGGGTCGACCTCAGGACCTCGCGCGCCAGCAGGCGCCCGTGCCGCTGAGCGATATCACCGGCCCCTTTTTCGTATGTGGGTTCCGGGAGTCGAACTCGGGCCCTCGCGCTTGCTGGGCAGGCGCTTAAGCCGCTGAGCCATCTCACCGGCCCTAAGAAATATTTTAACAATTGCTCTAAGTATCTTATACATTCAATCATAAGCTTCGTAGATTTTGTTATGTACAAGTATCCTCCTATTACAAGTGTTCCATTCAGTTCTCTTTCTTAGACCTATTTTTAATTCTACTGTATAGAATCATTTTAAAAAATTGTATATGAATATCAAGCAGATTCTTTACCTACCTTAAAGTTTTATTTGGTCTATTATTTAGTTTTCCTGTTCAGTATCTTATTTTGGAAGCAATGTTTTAATGTGAAAAACTCTGAAGAGGGCCAGGGATATAGCTCAGTGGCACAATGCCTGCCTGGCAAGTGCAAGGCCCTGAGTTTGATTCCTGGTATCAAAAAGCCCAAAACCAAAAGCAAAAAAAAAAAAAAAAAAAAAAAAAAAAAAAAAAAAAAGATGAAACAAAACAAAACAAAAAAACCTCTGAAGAAAATAGGATAGAAGGACCTTACCTCAGTCTGATAAAAGTCTTTATGATGTTGATCTACTGCCAACATCATATTAAATGTGGAAAAATTGAAAGCTTTTCCTCTAAAATCAGGAAGAGGAGAAGGATGTCCACTATCACCACTCTTGTTCAACTCAGTACTTGAAACAATATAGAGCAAGCAGACAAGAGTAAGAAGTAAAAGTGACATGTACAGGAAAAGAAGAAGTTAAATTGTCATTATTTGCAGATCCTCTATATAGAAGACCCAAAAATACTATGCACCAAGAAAATTACAAACGCAGGAATTAAACTGACCAAGGAAGCAAAAGATCTCTACAATGAAAACTACAGTACTATGAAAAAGGAGATTGAAGAGGATATCAAAAAATGGAAAGATATCCCCTGTTCCTGGATAGGTAGAACCAATATTTCAAATGGCCGTGCTTTAAAACTGAGGTACAGGGCTGGTGAGATGGCTCAGTGGTGTAAGTGCCTGCCTGGCAAGTGCAACGTCCTGAGTTCGGCTCCTGGAACCCACATAAAGGAAAAAAAGGGCCGGTGATATCGCTCAGTGGCACAAACACCTGCTGGCAAGCGTGAGGTCCTGAGGTCGACTCCTGGTACCCACATAAAAAAACAAAACAAAGCAAAACTGATGTACAGACTTAATGCAATCACAGTCAAAATACCAATAGCATTCCTCACAGAATTACATAAAACAATCCTAAAATTTATGTGGAACTAGGAGAGACCCAGAATAGCAAAAGCAATCCTAGGCAACAAGAGCAAAGCAGGAGGCATCACAATCCTGGACTTCAAGTTATACTACAAAGCTACAGTGATAAAAACAGCATGGTACTGACATAAAAACAGAGATCAGGACCAATAGAGCAGAATACAGGATGCTGAAACAGCTGCAAGCACACTTAGCTAACTGACCTTTGAAAAAAGGGGCCAAAAACGTACCCTGGAGGAAAGATAGCTTCTTTAGTAAGTGGAGCTGGCAAAACTGGCTCTCCCCATGTGGAAGGCTGAATCTAGACTCATATCTCTCACCATGCGCTATATCAAAATAAAAATAAATCAAAGATCTAAATGTTAAAACAGAAACACTTAACCTGCTGGAATATAAAATACGTAAAACTCTTGAAGACAGAGGCATAGGCAAAGACTTTGTGAACAGAACCCCAACTGCACAAGAAATAGCACCAAGCATCAACAAATGGGATCATATCAAATTTAAAAGCTTCTGCACAGCAAAGGAAACAACTAACAGAGTGAAGAGACAACCCATAGAGTGGGAAAAAATTTTTGCAACTTATTCTTTGGATAGAGGACTAATATATAGAATCTATAAAGAACTAAAAAAAAAGTAGGTCCTCCCTGAAATAAATGGGCAATTTGAATGAATAGATACTTCTCAGAAGAAGAGCCAGTAAATATAGCCAGTAAATATGTGAAAAAATGTTCAATGTGTCTGGCCATTAGAGAAATGCAAATTAAAACAACACTGAGATTCCACCTTACTCCATAAAGAATGGCCATCCTCAAGAAATCAAATAATAACAAATGCTGGCAAATCTGCAGGGTAAAAGGAACTCTTTGATATCATTAGTGGGAATGTAAACTAGTACAACCACTATGGAAATCAGTATGGAGATTTCTCAAAAAACGACAATAGAAATTCTATCTGACAAACTATTCCCCTTCTAATTATCTTCCCAAAAGTGTTGAAGACATCATATTACAATGATACATGCATGCCCATGTTTATAGCAGCACAACTTATAATAGCTAAATTATATAATAGCCTATACGTCCATCAACAGATGAATGGGGAAAGAAAATGTGTTTACACACAATGGAGTACTACTCTGTCATAAAGAAGGGTAAATGAGTCATCTGTAGAAAAATAGATGCACCTTGAGACCATAATGGTAAGTGAAGTAAACCAGACACACAGGCTTAAATATTTCATGGTTTCTCTTATATATAAAACCCAATCTAGGGCTGGTGAGATGGCTCAGCGGCATAAGTGCCTGCCTGGCAAGCATGAGGTCCTGAGTTCGACTCCCAGTACCCACATATGAAAAAAGGGCCGGTGATATCGCTCAGAGGCACAGGCGCCTGCTGGTGCAAGAGGTCCTGAGGTCGATCCCCGGTACCCGCATATTAAAAAAAAAATGTGTTTCAGCTACCTAGTGGCCTGTTTGCTCTTTTTGCAAGTAGCTCCAAACTCGGTGGCTTAAAACAATATTCATTTTATTGTATCTCATGATCCCATGGATTGGGAGTAAGCAGGTCAGTTCTTCTATCGGCCTTTCTTAAGCTCTGGACCTAAATGTCCACAATAATATTTTCCATTTTATACTCTTCCAGAATCTTACCACACCTTAATCGAATGATAAACTGGGCAGAAAGTGGTGAATGGTTCAGCTAAAGCAGTATGGCAGGAGAGACGCTAGTGTATGACGTTGAGGCTAGTTTGTAGAAGATGTTAGTTTCCCTTGGTTCCTTCATGGTGCATTCACGTTTGCAGTCCACTCACCTCGCCCTGAAGAAGCCCAGGCCTAGGAAGCTTCCATCCTGGCAGAGATTCTAGCTCATAGCTAGCACTAGCAAATCTAGTCAAGTTTTCTTCGTGTGAAGTATCTTATGGAGACCCCAAGGTCTGTCTAAATTCACGACGCATGAGCAAAATAAATGTTCTCGCTTTGAGACACCGAGTTTTGGTGTAGTTTATTATGCAACAGTGGAGTAATTAGAACAGGCTGTCTTGTGCCAGGGTAGTCAGATGGTAGTGTGGGGTGGATAAATAGGCCCTGGCACTCTGTCATGTGGTCTGTTTAGATTAGGAGCTTGCAGTCCTTATGTGGTAGCTCAGGGCTCCAAAAGGGGGGAAGTAAGAACTTCTATGCCTTTTTAATGCCTGAGTTTGGATGTTCCAGAGAGTAACTTCATCTGCGTTCTGTCGGTCAAAGGAGTGACAGCCCAAATTCAAGGCTAGGACATCAGTGATGAGGGGACAAGGAAAGGCATGAGCGTAAATGATGGGTTGATGGTGACTGTCTTTGGAAACCAGCCCACCATGCCATCTCTCACTAAAATATGAGGTACGCAGTTCCTAACTTCTCTTGCCCACCATTGGACCCTCAATATCTATTGCTGTATCTGATACATCTGTTCTGTGAAATTACTTACTACAAAAATGAATGAATAATATAAAACAGAAGCATGCAACTTTTGTATGAGTCTATTTTCTTCGATCAAAACACTGTCTCTTTTCCCCCTAAGCTGGCTAACTCCTATTTCTCCTAAAAACTCAGTTTAAAACTCAGTCATTTCCTTCATGGCCCCAGGCAGAGTTAGTTAACCCCCCTACTTGGCTCTCTGAGTATTTTACTCATGTCTCATTGTATTGGTCTCCTTTTGGGAGGACCTCAAAGGGCAAAAATCCCATCTCAGTCATATCTTTGAATGACTTTCAGTATCTGGCAGGTAGAAGGCACAGAAATAGATCCATGGCTTAGGAGACACTAACACTCCAAAATGGAATCAATTAATTCCAATTCTAGGCTGTACAACTCAGTAGGAAAATAAAAATTTTGAAGTGTATTTTAAGTATTTTAGTGTATTTGAAGTGTATTTGAAGTATTTTAAGAAGAATTTTAAGAAGACTAAATGCTTGGGAGATCTAGTCTAGAAAAGGGAAATCTTTTTTTTTTTTTTTGACCCTTTGGAAAAGAAAGAGATCATTAAATTGTTAAAAATAATTTTATGAGCTTGCAACAATAGGAATACTTAACCTTCTGCGAACTTCATCTGTAAAGTGAAGATAATAATAGTCCCCATTTAAGGTTGATGTAAAAAGTCCATGAAATAAAATATACACAGTGCTCAAACCAATGTCTAGAGCATATTCAACAAATGGTAGCTTATTATTATAGTAAGTAATAAAACACATCCAGCAATATCTGCATTCATTGCTATCTTGTGCCAGGTATTGTACCAGGGATATTTGGGATGACAAATCATAGTTTTTTTAACTAAAATAATTCAATATGAAGCAAGAAAGGCAGAGCAGTGTTTCCTGAAACATCCACAAGGCTATCCCACTTCTGGGAGCTCTTTTTCCATTGGTTTTCAGTGGCACTTTTCAGTGTGAGGGTCTTTTCCCGGCAGAACGAAGTGCAGGTAAGACTGAGAATTGCCCATTCTGCCTTTTGTTGAATGACTGGGAGAGTACGGCTCACACTCAGCTGTTACTCAGAACAGAGAAATTCACACTGGAAAAGAAGTCTCTATCCTTAAGGTTCCTTGTTCTTGGGCTTTTGAAGCTTGTTTTATATAGCAATTCCTTTCCATCCATTCATAGAGATAAAAGTAAGGCTCCTATATCAAAACTGGTTTTCTAAATAAAGAAATGGTGCTAGGGAGATGTCGATAAAGGATCAGGCAGTCACGTAGGGCAGTCTCTCTTGCATACTCTGCAGCTAACCCTCCGGGTTTCCTGGAGAATCTGTCAACCGAAATGGCTTTGTTTGATACCTTAGGTGGCCAGCTCAAGAGCAGAATACCCAGGCAGACCTCTTCGCCAGGTACAAGCTAAGTAATTTGCCTCCGCATAAAGCCTACCTGCAAAATAAAACTCATTGTTCTTTTCCTCCTTCCTTTTCTCCCATCAGCGGGACACTTATTATTTTTAATTAATTTATTTAAAAAATAAACCCTACTTTTACCTTTGTTCATTGACAACTGTCCAAGGGCCGTTTCCTTTATAGACAAGTTTATTATGTGGCATGTAGGTAATTAACTCATGAGTCATCCTTTGATACATGACATCATGGAGATTTACTGTCACCATATGGGCCATCTCTTAAAATATCAGTGAATGTTCCATTTTGATGTCTTTTCAGTTTGAAAGCTGTTTTTTGGATCACAGGTTTATCATACAAAAATGAAGGCAGGCGCCTTGCTGAAATAAGATGGTTTATTATACCTGTGACCCTGGGAGGCTGATTGATTCAGATACCACAGCTTGCTAAAAATACCTGGAGGCCTACAAAGTGCAGATACAGTTAAATATTTTAATCAGTATGGTCCAGTTAATATTAACATAAGTGAAGGAAAGTGAGTTATTTTCTGAGTTCTTTAGGGCATTCGAAATCTCTGAAATTCTCAGCTGGGGAGAAAGTTTCCTCTCCCTGGGACACCTGGCAATGTCTAGAGGTATTTTTGGCAATGTCTAGAGGGAAGTTGGGGACTATGCCATACTGCTGTCATCTAGTGGGAATGGGCCAGGGACCCTGCTAAACATCCTACACTGCACAGCTCCTTGTAATAAAGAATAATGTGCCCCAAAATGTCAGTAGAGTCAAGCTTGCTGCACCTTGTTCTGGGGCCACGGGTCTGGTTTAAGGCCAGCCCAGACAGTTCTGCAGATTCTACTTGATTTAGAATGGGACTCTACCCCAGTAAGCCCATCACACATAGAGAGAATTCTAGTGAAAACCCTAACCTGCTGAGCATCATCACGTAGCAAGCCTACCTTAAACACGCTCGTAACACCTTAGCCTACAGTTGTACAAAGTCGTCTACCATAAAGTCTATTGTGTATCTCATGTAATTTTTTTTTTTCCAAAAATAAAAATTGAGCTCTTTATTCTCATGTAATTTATTGGACGTGTACTGAAGGGAAATTTAGAGTGGGTGTATGGGTACACTTTTGTATCATCATAAGTCTAACCATCCTAAGTCGAGGACTGTCCATAATTGGTTTAAATATACTTGTTATCCTTCTACCCCTTACCTTTGATATACTACAGTCTTCCTCTTCTCTAAGCTAATGTCAAATACAAGGCCTGGGCTAGTGAGATGGCTCAGCGGCATAAGCGCCTGCCTGGCAAGCGCGAGGGCCCGAGTTCGACTCCTGGAACCCACATACGAAAAAGGGGCCGGTGATATCGCTCAGTGGCACGGACGCCTGCTGGCATGCGAGGTCCTGAGGTCGACCCCGGTACCCACAAAAAAAAAAAAAAAAAAAAAAACAAACAAGGCCTGAAATATACTATCATTCAAATATTTCTTTCCTGAGTAAAGCCATGATCCTCAATGAACATCTGCTGAATAAAGTAGCTAAATTTACCAGCTTCTTGTAGTTTTTACACTACTTAATCATGGTTATCTTTCCAAGTTTTCTTACCTTAGTTTTTGACAGTTTTGCTCCTTCTTTACTGGGTCCTAAATTCCTATTTACCAAGGAGATAAATTCTACGGAGATGTGGAAAGATAGTTATCATGCTCCAGGCAGCACGGAGGTAATTAATATTCTCTGCCTGGACACCGAGCTTTCTGAACCTCCTGGCTAATGTGATTTGTAAGGGATTATGTGTTCAGTGGTAACATTTATACATTCATTCACTAATAAATATATTTAGTTACTAATCTATACCATGTTCCGGTAAGGGATCATCTCTCAATATTTGTAGCTACAAGCATTTATTGAGTACCTATTGTGTACTAAGAAGTAATTATTTTCCCAAACTTTGGTGAGACCAACAGACTTTATATCATTAGCTAGCGAGTGAGCTGTTCTGAAAGTGTTGGCTTATTCACAACCAGAAAGTTCCATCTCTTTTGTGGTCTTGGCTAGATTTTACGAAGTGTAGCTTCTTGTTTATTTATAATGGACTTTGAGATCGTTGGATGAGATGCATTACATATGTGTGAAGGATTAGAGGTCAGTTTTTAATAACAACAGGAATAATGCTTCTTTGTGCTGCTGAACTGTAGATCTTTTCTTCTAAAGATTTAAAGCCCATTATAGACATAATTTGCTTGTTGCTGTATTGCAACAATGTTTTGCCTTCTCTCCTCGTCCAGGCAGATTTTTTCTTTATTAAAGATGGCACGAATACTTTCTCATGTTATGACCTCTTTGATAAATAGCTCAGGATGTTATAAAAGCAAAGCAGGAGATGTCTCAAATAATTAGCGATGGAAGGCTTGTTGATGCTCAGGTGTTAATGTTGCCAGAAAGCTTAGATATTTGTGGGTTGCCCAGTACGTTTTTGTACCGATGTGTGTGAGGTTGAGTTTCAGCCATATGCCTATAACAGCATCAGGAAACAGTTTGTCGTGCTGCTTCCTCGAGTGATCTTTTATGACTGAAAGGAAAAAAAAAGGTATATTTCTGTCTTGTGAAATCGAGCCCGAATTTTGGGTAGTTTAGCAGTACTCAGTAGATGCTGGAATCACAGCTGCGTGGGATGGTTTGTATTATAAACCAATGGCAATGACTGGTCTAAATGTGGAAATGAAATACTTTAGGTTCAGGCAGAGTCAAATCTGTGGGTAGGAAATGTCTGATCTTTCCCAAGATAAGTTTAAAAGTGCGTGGAAGTTCCTCTAGGACTACAAATCCTGTTCGCATTCCTATGTGTGGCTCTTGTGGCAGTTGCTTGAGGTTTCCTGGCAGCTCCTTTCTTAAATAAGGGTAGATTGGGATCCATAGGAATGCAAAAAAAATAAAGTCCCCAGAAAATTATCAGAGTGCGGTTAATCCAGAGACCCAATCTGACAGTTCCAAGTGTCAAATGATGAGCATCGGACAGTCCCTGGCTTCCCTCCCTCCAGGCATAAAATGTCCATGTCCACCCAGAATCACTTTATAGTTTGAAAGCTTCTTGTGTTCCTGACATTCTCAGATCCTGCACCAACTTTTCATCACTTTGCAAATCACAAGTCGTTATGTATGGTATTGTGGTTGTGGTCTTGATGCTCTGTCTTCAGTTGATCATGTCGGCTGTATTTCTCAGAGCCTCTTTGGCCGTGGGAAAACCCTCTGATACATACAAGATGACACATAGAATTCGGCTGGTAGGGTAGAGGGGTTTCCTGAATGCGGTCTAATTAGTACATATTTTATCTTACTTAAAATTTTGTGAAGGGGTGAAATTGATCTAATATGCCAGAAGTTTTTTATTATTGTCTTGCTAGATGGTCTGAGTCAATGACCTCCTTGCTGTCGATCGGACCATGCTGTGTCCTTCCCTTGCCCTCTCCACCCACCTTGGAGGTCACTTGCTACTTAGATGGATGCTTTCAGACACGACAAAGGCTTCCACCTCAGACATTTGTCTTTCTGGCTCGTCTCAGCATGCTTACGATGGATCCTAACGAGGGATGCAAGTTGGCAGTGACGTAGGAGGCTTCCTCACTTGCTAGGTCAGATCTGAGCAGTCCTCTCTCTAGTATTGAGAGAGACCCAAGACATTGATCCTTGGAGCCCAGAGAGGTGTGCTGCTCAGCACACGTCCTTTCCTTATTCCTTCTCCCACTCGTCTTACCCTTTCCGTGCTTGCTGTTACCCTTCCCAGTTGTTGTCTCGGAATCTGTGTTGGTGCATCCTAACCTAAGGGAACGTCGAATGCAGTGGCCCACTGGGGGCCCTCCTCTTATTTCCACTAGCACTCTGTGGATTGCAAGAGCTTTTGCTCCGATTTCTAAACAACCCTTAAATTATCTCCTTTTCTACTTCTAGAGCATAGTTCAAATCCTTAGTATATCGCCTAGTTGATTGCAGTGGTGTTTGGATAGGCGTTTTCATTTCTGTCTACTCCCCTACAGCTGCTTAGCTCTCCCCTTCAGACCTTTCTGGTCGTGGCTCTCCGTACCCATCCCATGCCTTCTCCAGACCCCGCTGTCATACAACTTCCCTGCCCATGGCGTGTGGTTTAGACTCCATTCGTGTCCACCTGTGAACTTCAGCACCATTTTATCTTTTCAGATATATAATGCATTGCTGTTAACCATCGTTACCACATTGTACATCTTTTGATCATATTCTTAATGTTTAACTGACATTTTGTACCCTTTGATTGACATCCACCCAATTTCTCCCATTTCCTAGCCCCTGGCCGCCACCATTCTACTCTCTGCTTCTTTGAGTTGGGCATCTTTAGATTCCACATATGAGTGAGATGCATGAGTATTTGTCTTTCTGTGGCTGGCTTGTTTCATTTAACATAATACCTTCCAGGTTCATCCATGTTCTTAAAAATGACAGGATTTTCTTCTTCCTCTTCTTTTTTTTTTTTAAGGCTGAATAGTCTTCCGTTATATAAACTACATTTTCTTTATCTATCATTGATGAATGGACACTTAGGTGGATTTCATGTCTTGGTTATTGTCAATAATGCTGGAACAAATGTGACTGTACAGGTATCTCTTAGACCTACGGATTTCATTTCCTTTGGATATATACTCAGTAGTGGGGTGGGATTGCTGGTTTTATTTTTTATCTTTTGAGGACATACAATTTTCCATAGTGACTGTGCTAATTCACACCCCCTTCCACAGTGTGCCAACGTTTCCTCCTCTCCACATCCTCACCAACATATATCTTTTGTCTTTTTTATAATTCCTATTCTTATAGGAGTGAGGTAATATCACACTGTGGTTTTAATAGTCATTCCTCTGATAATTAGTGATAATAATCATTTTTTCATATACCCGTTGGCCTTTTATATACCTTTTTTGAGAAATGTCTGTTTAGGTCCTCTGGCTCTTATTTAATTGAAAGGTTTTCTTGTTGCTGGTATTTGAGCAACACAATTTATTTTTTCTTTAGATTCTGAAGATAAATGTAATGCTTCCATTTACAACAGAATCATTTTTATATTTATACAAAGCAAATCTTTGTACTTTGTGGAATCTATATAGACTGAAGATGTAAGATTAAAATTCTGTACATTTACCTAATCCAGATCATTTCATACTTTCCTGGCCTAGTAATTTGATTTGAGAAATTAAATGTAATAAAACTTACAGTTAAAAAAGTAAAACCTGACATAAAATTGAGTCAGGCCCACCATATCCAGTTCTCCCACTACGATCCCCACCACATAACCATTTCTTTAATGTTTATTTTTAAACACGTCATTGTGGTGTATCTACTGTACCTGCATAAAATGCATTAACGTGTAAATCATTGTAAAGTGAATAATACCCAGATGAGGAGATTAGACACTTGCAGCACCCTGGAAGACACTCCAGGGGCTCTCTTGGTCCTCACCCGCTCTGCACTACAGATATCCACAAACCCGCCGTGGGTGGGATATGGTTGAGCATGTCCTCAGTGGCTCCTATGCAAGAAGACTGGTCCGTGGCCACTGGGGGAAATTACCCTAAGAAGAGACCAATGTCGTTTTCAGAGCGCTTTCGTTGTCACAGTGGATATAAAGCCAGGCTTGGCCTCTTCTGAGCAGCACAATTTTAAAGACAACATAAGCATCACCTTTTCTCTGGGACTGTCCTTTGTGGGCCACACCCAAGCGGTGGCTTCCTATTCCTGTGCTATGTACACATCTCCATGAGTGGCTTTCTCTCTGTTTGTTGGTGTGCGAAGAACACGCCAGTTTTTACCACTCAGCTCTGAATTCCTTGAGGGCAGTAGTCAGATTTAATTCCAGCCTCTGTCTCAGTACCAGGCAGGAAATCAATACTTGGTCCTCCAAAGGCAGTTCCTCACTTGGTTTGTGCTGTAGGAGTTTGCTCTGGAAAATACAGTGGGCTGCTGGCTGGGAGCAGGATTTCCATGCTGCTAACCCATAAGGACGCCTCTCATGGAGAGAGGCAAATCGTGATGAGAGCTGCATGACCCTGAGGTTTAGTGGGCGAATGTGATTTAAATAATCACTAAATATTTTATATCTAAAAACACAAGTTTGAGTCTAGCCTGGGCAACTTAGCAAGACCTTGTCTTAAAAAGAAAGAAAAAAAAAAAAAAAAAAAGAAAGCTGGAAATGCAGTTAAATGTGAAGGCCCTGGGTTCATTCTGCAGCACTTCAAAAACAACAGCAGCAGCAAAACCGGAACAAACAAAAACCAAAAAAAAAAAAAAAAGTATTCTTGTACTTGTGAGACCTGCTTATTCTGCCACATTGAATTTCTTCTGAACCATTATGCTTCTAAGCCTTGCTGAACGTACCGGAGGGAAAGGAGGTGAATTTACCGGAAGTCTCAGTTCTCCAGGGTATAGTTCGCCTCTATCTTCAGATTTGTTTGGTTAAGACTCAGTCGCTGAAGTGAAATGAGAGAAAAATGGTAAATCAGCAGAAAGCCGTGTTCAGTTCTGTCTAGTCTTGGCTTGGGGACATCTGGACTTCTTTGCTTAGTTGCACCTCTACAGGGAACCAATGAAAATGCCCAGCGCTGTCCCTTCTGAGGGAACACTTGTGGGCAGCACTGTGTTTTCCCAGTGCCGTGGCTTGGCTCCCTTCCCTGTGCCAACATCTTCATTCTGGAAACCAGATTCCAATCTACTGCCCCAGGGAAGAGAGGGGAGGTGGTCACCACGGTTTATATGAGCGGGGAGTTGAGTCCGTCTCTATCCCTGCTCTTCTGGGGGAAGGCTCTGTAACTTCAGTGCCATCCTCTAGGACAACCCGGTGTGCGGGAGGAAGCCTGGCATTCACAGTGCCCTTGGAGGCTTGCGGGTGGGTATAGGAGTAAGGAGGAGCAGGTCACCAAGCAGGGCTGTGGTCGACTGCGGCCGTCCCAGCCACCTCCTCGCTGCGCTGACACACACAGCCACACCATGGCGCTGACTGGGACGTGACTTTAGGCTGGACGGGAAGCTGGGTGTTCCCAGCCTAGCAAGGGGCTGGGAACTTCTATTTAATTGGGTAGAGCCCTGAGGCCTGGGTGATGGGGTATAGGCGTACCTGCAATACAAATAAAGCCGAGGTGTGGGTCTACCCTGAGGAATGGAGACAGGAGACACTGGCCAAGGCCGGGCACAGAGAAAGCTGGGAGGCTGCTGCTCAGAGCAGGGCACAGGGGTCCAGTTCCCATGCACAGCGCTCTCCTTGGTCCCGGCAGGGCATCCTGCGCTGGCCCGGCCTGGGGTTTCGCTTGCTGGTATTGGTTTCCTCACTCTTTCCACAGGGCGCCCAGGCTGCTGTGTCGCCCAGCTGGTTTCTCACCTGCCCGGGCCCATGTGAGCTGGGAAGGCAGCCTATCTTGTTTTCTAGCAAGGAGTCTTGGCCTTGTCTCCTGCCTTCCACTTTGGCGCACGGATCTATCTTTTAAAAACAAAAAGCAAAGGTAAAAAATTCCATCAATATGATCGATACTCCTGACTATTTTGTTCTGTTTTGAGAAGTACTGAAGAATCAGGTATTTCCATTTTAGCAAAAATAAAAATTGTAATAGTTTATGAGGTGTGATCAAAATATATAGTGAATGTTTCAATTAAAAAAATCAATCACAATAACAGATACATTGCCATTAACTCCCTCAAAATACTCTGCCTCATTTTAAACACACCGATGCCATCATTCTTGCTGCTTTCTGAAGCAGTTTTAGAAATCCTCTTATGTAAGCTACTTTAGCTGTGTTGTCCTGGCTGCCTCAGTGCCTGAATTGATTCAAAATGTTTACCAGTTCATGTCATTTTGACTTCGGGGACGAGGAAGAAGTGGCATGATGCCACATCTGCTGAATAAGGTGGACGGGGACAAACTAATACTTTTACTTTTTAATTTTATAAATGGTTTTATTGCACCTTTTCAAAAGACCATTTGACTTATTGATTTCATTGGTACACATTTGCCATACATAATGATCCCATTCGTCACAGGGAACTTTTACCTGTACATAATATATCTCAGTTCTTCTTCTTTCCTCATTTCCCTCTTCCCCTCCCCACTTACAAAAGATTTGTTTCCATGTTTTCCTTCAGTTTTTAATCCCTTTTTCCTTCCTTCCCTTCCCCCTCCCCCTCCTTGCTCCTTTTCCCATTTGAACATTTTCTTCCTACTTCCCAATATCTCTCCTCTATTTTGTTTCTTGTTTATCTTTTGCATTTCTCACACAAGAGAGACAATGCGGTATTTAAACATGTGCGTCTGATTTATTTCATTTAAAATTATGATCTTGAGTGCATCCATTTTCCTAAAAATGTATCAGGTTTGTCCTTCTATGTGGCAGAATAGAACACTACTGTATATAAAAACCACATTTTCTTTATCCATTCTTCTGGGCATATGGGCTGTTTCCAAGATTTAGCTACTATAAATTGTGCTGCTATAAACATAGGAATGCACACATCACTAACACTATAATATTTTTAGGAGCCTGCTTTTCTGTTGGATGGCACCTGGCCATAGAGTTCACTGAATTTTTGATCACACCTCATAAAGACACTTACGAAAGAGGACTTCCAGAACTGCATCAGAGAGGGGCAAGAATGACGGAATAAGTGTGTTCGAAGTGAGTGGGAGTATTTTTTTTTATTTTTACAATCAGATTTTACTAGTACATTTTAGTTATACAAAATGATCACATTCATCACAGAGAATTTGTAACTGTACATGATATAATTTGTTTCTTTTTTCCCATTCCCCTACCCTCCCTTCAATCCCTCCTCCCCTCCCCAATTACAAAAGCTTTGTTTCCATATTTTCCTTCTTTCTCACTTATTTTTTACTTTTTCCTTCTTTCCTTTCCCCCTCCTCCCTCCCTTATTCACCTCCCCATTTGAACATTTTCTTCCAATTTTGCAATACCTGTTATACATTTTGGTCCTGATTTACACTTTCAGTTTCTCACACCAGAGAAACAATGAGGTATTTACACATGTGTGTCCAATTTATTTCACTTAAGAGTATGGTCTCAATGTGCATCCATTTACCTAGAAATGTCTTATGCTTATCCTTCTTTATGGCAGAGTAGTACTCCATTGTCTAAAAAAACCCACATTTTCTTTATCCGTTCACCAGTTGATGGGCACTTGGGCTGTTTCCAAGATTTGGCTATTACAAACTGTGCTGCTATAAACATAGGTGTGCATATATCACTGTGGTATGATGCTTTTAATTCTCTTGGGAAAGTACCAAGAAGGGGAATAGCTGGGTCGAATGGAATTTCTAGTCCTAGTTTTTTGAGGAATCTCCACACTGATTTCCACAGTGGTTGCACCAGTCTACATTCCCACCAACAGTGGACAAGGGTTCCTTTTTTTCCCACAGCCCCTCCAGCATTTGTTATTGGTTGATTTCTTGATGATAGCTATTCTTTCTGGGGTGAGATGGAATCTCAGAGTTGTTTTAATTTGCATTTCTCGAATGACCAATGATGTTGAACATTTTTTCATATACTTATTTACCATTTCTATTTTTTCATCTGAGAAGTATCTATTCATTTCAGATGCTCGCTTACAGATTGGGTCTTTAAATTTGGGAGGTCTGATTTTTTGAGTTCTTCATATGTTCTAGATAGTAATCCTTTGAGGAACAGCTGGCAAAAATTTTTTCCCACACTGTGGGTTGTCTTGTCACTCTGTTGGTGGCTTCTCTTGCTGTGCAAAAGCTTTTTAATAAGATGAGATCCCAGTTGTTGATTCTTTGTGATATTTCCTGTGTGGTTGAGGTTTTGTTCATAAAGTCTTTGCCTATGCCAATGTCTTCAAAAGTTCTACTTAATCTATTTTCCAGCAGATTTAATATTTCTGTTTTAATATTTAGGTCTTTGGGGGGCCGGTGATATCGCTCGGTGGCACGGGCGCCTGCTGGCGCGCGAGGTCCTGAGGTCGACCCCCGGTACCCACACACAAAAAAAAAATTTAGGTCTTTGATCCATTTTGATTTTAGTTTAGTGTATGGTGATAGACTTGGGTCTAGTTTAAGTCTTTGGCATGTGCAAATCCAGTTTTTCCAGCACCATTTATTAAAGAGGCTGTCTTTCTCCCACTGAATGTGTTTGGCACCTTTGTCGAAGATAAGGTGGCTAAGTATGTCTGGAGTTGTTTCTGCATCTTCCAATCTGTTCTATCGATCCTCAGGTCTGTTTTTTTTTTTGCCAGTACCATGCTGGTTTTTTTTTTTTTTTTTTAATCACAGTTCATTTGTAGTATAATTTCAAGTCTACGATTGTGATGTCCCCTGTCTTGCCTTCGTTGCCCAGAATTGCCTTTACTATTCTATGTCTCTTCTGGTTACAAATGATTTTAGGATTGTTTTCTCTAATTCTGTGAGATATGCTCTTGGAATTTTGATCAGAATTGCATTAAATTTGTATAACAATTTTGGGAGTATGGCCATTTTCACTATATTGGTTCTTCCTATGTAAGAGCAAGGAATATCTTTCCATTTTCTGATATTTCTTCAATCTCCCTTTTCAGAGTACTGTAGTTTTCATTCTAGAGGTCTTTTACTTCCTTTGTTAGATTGCTTCCTAGGTATTTTGTTTTTTTGGATGCTATTGTGAAAGGTGTTGTTTCCCTAATTTCTCTCTCAGTGAGTTTGTTTTTCATGTACAGGAAGGCTATTGATTTTTGAGTGTTGACTTTGTATCCAGCTATGCTACTGAATTTAGTTATTAAATCTAGAAGTCTTTGGTGGAGGTTTTGGAGTCTTCTGTGTAGAGTATCATGTCATCTGTGAATAATGATAATGTAACTTCTTCCTTTCCTATCCTTACATCCTTTTATTTCTTTCTCTTATCTAATTGCTCTGGCTAAAGTTTCCAGAACTATATTGAATAAGAGTGGTGATAGTGGACATCTTTGCCTTGTTCCTGATTTTAGAGCGAAAGCTTTCAGTTTTTGTCCATTCAGTGTGATGTTGGCTGTTGGTTTGTCACAGATGGCTTTTATCAGATTGAGATAAAGACCACCTATTCCAATATTCTGTAGGGTTTTAAAGATGAATTGGTGTTGGACTTTGTCAAAAGCTTTTTCTGCATCTATTGAGATGATCATATGGTTTTTGTCCTTGGCTCTGTTAATATGGTGTATTACATTTATTGATTTGCATACATTGAACCATCCCTGCATCCCTGGGATGAATCCAACTTGGTCATGGTGTATAATCTTCTTGATGATTTGCTGCATTCTGTTTGTCAGTATCTTATTGAGGATTTTTTCATCTGTGTTCATTAGGGAGATTGGTCTGTAGTTCACTTTCTTGGTTGGGTCCTTCTCTGGTTTAGGAAACAGGATAATGCTTGCTTTCAGAAATGAATTTGGGAGTATTGCTTCCCCTGTGAATTTGTCAGGGCCTGGGGTTTTCTTTGTTGGTAGGTTTTTATATCTTTAATTTCATTGATTGATATTGGTTTCTTTAGGATATTTATATCTTTTTGATTCAGCTTTGTTAATTCATATGTATCTAGTAATCTGTCCAGTTCTTCTGTGTTTTCCATCTTATTAGAATATAAGTTCTCAAAGTAGGTATAGATGATCTTCTGGATTTCTGCAAGATCCATTGTGATTTCACCCCTTCATTCCTAATTGCATGGATTTGGGTCTTTTTTTTCCTTCTTTAAATAAGCTTGGCTAAGGGTTTGTAAATTTTATTTAATCTTTCAATGAACTAACTCTTTGATTCATTGATTCTTTGTATTGTTTTCTTAGTCTCCATTGCATTAATTTCTGCTCTGATCTTTATAATTTCCTCCCTTGTACAAGCTTTGGGCTTGACCTGCTCTTCTTTTTGTAGATACTTGAGGTTCAACCTTAAGTTGTTTATTTGATTTTTTTCCCTTTTTTGGGGGGTATCAGGAATCGAACTCAGGACCTCATGCTTGCCAGGCAGGTACTGCACCACTTAGCTAAATCCCCAGCCCCCAAGTTGTTTATTGGAGCTTGCTCTGTTTTCTTGATATGGGTATTCACCACTATAAATTTTTCTAATGGGACTGCTTTCATTGTGTCCCATAAGTTCCCATATGTTGTTTTGGCATTATTGTTTAATTGTAGAAACTGTCTAATTTCTTCTTTAATTTCAGCTGTGACCCATTGGTTGTTCGGGAAGACGTTAGTTTCCATGTGTTTATGAAGTTCTTATGGTTTCTTTTGCCACTGATTTCCAATTTTATTGCACTATGGGCTGATAATTTGCATTGGATAATTTAAATTCCTTTGCATTTTCTTAAGCATGTTCTATGAGTAAGTATATTGCCTTTTGTGGAGAATGTCCTATGTGCAGCTGAGAAGAATGTGTGTGCTGATGTTGTGAAGTGGAACACTGTAGACATCTACTAAGTTCATTTGTTCTAAAATTTGGTTCAGTTCTAATATTTCATTGTTGATTTTATGTCTAGTTGATCTGCCTATTTGTGACAGTGGGATATTGATGTCTCCCATTACAATTGTGTTAGTGCTTATTTGATTTTTGTGTCCAATAATATTTGTTTTATATAGTTGGGTGTACTGGTATTTGGTGCATATATATCTATATCTACCTATATATCTATATCTATCTATCTATATCTATCTATCTATCTATCTATCTATCTATCTATCTATCTATCTATAATTGTTATCTCTTCCTCTTGGCTTGTTCCCTTTACAAGGATATAGTGACTTTTATCTCTTTTAATCAGTCTTGGCTTGAAATCCACTTTGTCTGCAAATAGAATAGCTACCCCTGTTTTTTTCTGGGTTCCTGTCACATGGAATACTGTTTTCCATCTTTTGATTTTCAGTCTATGTATTTTTTTTTTTTGAGTTAAATGTGTTTCTTGAATGCAGTATATTGTTGGATCTTGCTTCTTGATCCAGTTTGCCAGTCTGTTTCTTTTCATTGGTGAATTGAGACCATTAACATTGATGGTTATAACTGATCTGTATTGACTTATCTTTATCATGTTGTTTTCCTGTTGTTGGCTCCTTTTTTGTCCCCTCTGTTTAATTGTTTGTCTTACCTGGTGGATTCATTCAGTTGGAGTTCATGAAGATGTAATCCTTGTTATCTCTTTCTAGAATGTCCTTCAGAACATTTTGGAGTGCTGGTTTTAGTGCTCATAAATTTTCTCATGTGTTCTTTTTCATGGAAGTATCTTATTTCTCCATTAGTTTTGAAAGATAGTTTTGCAGGTACATCAATCTGGGCTGGAGGTTGTTTTCTTTTAGGTCTTATAATACTTCACCCCAAGCTCTCCTTGATTTGAGGGTTTGTGTTGAGAAGTCAGCTGTGATTCTGACAGGCTTTCCTTTATAGGTTATTTGTTTCTTTTCTCTAACAGCTTTTAATATTCTGTTCTTGTGTTGGATTTCTGGAATCTTGACTATTATATGCCTTGCTATAAATTTTTTTTTATCATGGCTAATTGGAGTTCTATATGCCTCACTTATCTGTATGTCAAGTTATTTATCCCTACCAGGGAAGTTTTCTGCCATGATGTCTGCAAACAGGTTTTTTATATCGTTTGTGTTATCTCCTGCTTTTTTGTTGATGCCAATCAATCATATTTTATTCTTCTTTGCATCATCTAGCAGCTGCTAGGTTGATTTCTCATGGTCCCTTGCTATTTTTAAGAAATCTTTCTTTTCATGATCGCTAACCACAAGCCTGTCTTCTATATCTGAGATCCTGTCCTCACTTTGGTTTATCCTGCTGCGGATACTTTCAATGGAATTTTTAATTTCCTGCATATCTGCTTGAATCTGTTTTATGGATTCCATGTCTTTCCTATATTGGGTATTCATGATTTCTATCGTTTTCCTAAACTCCTCCATTTGTTTTATCTGTATCTGTTCTAGAGTCACTAAGCATGTTTTTCACTGTGGTCACCATCTCTGTAGTTATCTGAGAAATTATTTCTGATTTGAGTTTTTCTAGAGCCTCATTCATTTGTTTTGTTGTTACTACTTCAGAGAGGCCAGGTGGGTGGCTTTCAGATTGTCCCACCTCATTGCCCCCTGGGTTTGCCTTTGGTGAACTGGATGTCTGGGGTTGCATCTTGTTTAAGTGTCTTCTCATTTCCTGTTTTTTTTTTTTTAATTTAATTACTGGATTGTGCTTGTAAATTGCCTTTGGTGAGTAGCTTTATTGCTAGTTTTTGGAATCCTTAGGAAATGACTACTTCTCAGAGGTGTCTACCAGGTGTAGCTGGCTTTTGGGTTTTGAGTCTGTTGCAAGATCCCACCTCTTCAATTTGTTGGGGATGAGAAGTTGCTGCCTACTTGGCCCAGCCCCTGGTTCTTTGGTACTAGCCCACAGTATTTCCTATGACCTATAGCCAATCTCAATCTTGGTATACCGGGGAGAACAGCTGGTTAGAACAGCTATGTCACTTTGGCCAAAGTGGTACGATCAGCAACAATACTAGCATCAAACACAGCCTCAAAAATGACAAACTGAGGTAACCATTAAATTGCCACCTTTAACAGTATGAACTAGACTTGTGGTTATATAACAAAATCTAAAACAAACCAGAAAATCATATGCAGTAAATAAGCCCTCAGTATGCCAATTTTACTCTCAGGAGAGAAAATTTAAAAGGGGCTAGGGGAAAAAATAGAGAAATAGAAGAGGAGGAAGAAATTAGAAGCAAGGCTGGAGGGCAGAGGAGGATGACACAAACTTTGGGAAACTGGTGCAGAAGACAAGGGAAAGAGAGAAGGAAGAAGTCAAAGGAAAAACAAAACAACAACCACAGAAAAACTAGAGACCACATTCACACTCATATAAAAATAAGATCAAACAATGAAAAAAAAGAGAGAAAAAATATGCCCACTTCAAGGTTTGTGGCTGCTGTCACTGGTAGCCAATGTGTGGAGACAGCGTCCAGTTCTATGTTGATTTATCTCAGCAAGCCAGCAGTAGCTTTATGGCGGGGTAGTGGATAATCTCAGTGAGCTTGCACATTTATTTCTCCTGAAGTTCAGGCTGGTTTCTGGCTAAGAGGTTGGAACCAGACCTGTTCAGCCTGCAGCAGACAGCACATCTTCTGTGGGCTTGAACTCAGTTGGGAGCCACTAGATGGAGCCAGCAGTTGTTCTGAGTTTCGAGCCCAGTTGGCCCCTCTTCAAGGTGACTCCCAGCTAACTGCCTTGTCCTGCAGGATGGCTGATTCTGTTCTGCTCTCCTAGGAATAAGACTGGTTTCTTGCTTTTCTGGTTTGCTAGCCTATTTGCTCTTAGCTTGTCTATTATGAATATCTTACACGAAATTCCCTCTGTGACAAATACATACAAGACAGACACTGATGCCTCTAGAACTTTCTATCCTGATGGAAAGGGCCCATGTCTGTGCCGCCCAAAGTGACAGCCACCAGCTGTGCTGGCCACTGAACACTTGAAATGTGACTAGCAGAGCTGAGGGACTGAAGTTTTTAATTTCATTAACTTACATAAAATTAAATTAAGATAGCCACATGTGGCTAGTGGCTACATTATAGGACAGCTGAGACCCTGGAAGACATAGACATGGAAACCTAGGGATTGATTGTGAAATCAGCATCAAAAGACTAACGAGGGGTTCTGTACTCTGTGTTTCCCAGCACAATCTTGCTGTCCACATGTGAGCTTCATTATTTTTACAACTTTTAAACAATTTTCTAAAATGTAGCTCTCACAGCTGAGATTACAAAAAAGATTCACAAGAATTATTGTTAAATAAATGAAAATGAGGCACAGAGCAGTTGTACAGTATCATCCAATTTGTTAAAAATTAAGAAAAGGTAGAAATATGAGTTCTCACATGAAAACGAAAGGATACAGAAAATGCTGTTAATGGTGGGAGTAAGGGAGGGAAGGAGAATTATTATTTTTCATTTAATACACTTTATATTTTTTAGGTACTGTATACATATGTTATTATACTTGCTATATATTTTATATGTTATTTATATTACATATATACATATATAATTATTTTCCATGAACCTGTATCAATTTTAGCATGTGTACGTACATCTTCCATCCTTCATTCACTTTTAATAAATTTGTGTCTTTATATTTAAAGTGGGTTTGTTGTAGACCACATAAAGTTGGGTTTTGTTTTCTATCTATTCTGACAATGTCTGTCTTTTTTTTTTTTTTTTTTTGTGGGTACCGGGGGGTCGACCTCAGGACCTCGCGCGCCAGCAGGCGCCTGTGCCGCTGAGCGATATCACCGGCCCCTTTTTCGTATGTGGGTTCTGGGAGTCGAACTCGGGCCCTCACGCTTGCCAGGCAGGCGCGTACGCCACTGAGCCATCTCACTGGCCCCAATGTCTGTCTTTTAATGAATGCATTAGACCATTGATAATCAGAATGATTACTGATACAGCTAGATTAATATCTACCACATTTCTTACTATTTTCTATTTTTTATTCTTTGTTTCCTTTTTTGTCTTTTACTCTTTTTCTTCCTTTTGTTTTTATTTATTTTTTGACTTTTATTAGTACATTTTTGTCTTTTGAGACAGGGTTTCACTAGGCAGGTCAGGTTGGCCTTGAACTCACTTTGTAGCCCAGGCTGGCCTTGAACTCACAGCCATCCTCCTGCCTCAGCCTCCTGAGTGCTGGGATTATAGGCATGCACAATCACGCCTACCCACTTTTTCTTCCTTTTGTGATTTATTGAAGTATCTAATCTGATCCCATTTTCTCTCCTTTTTTTTTTTTTAGCATATCAGATTTATTTATTTATTTATTTCACTTTTGTTAGTGGTTGCCCTGAGTTTGAAATGTACATTTACAAGTAACCCAACTTTCAAATAACACTAAACAGCTGCTTCGTGGGTAGTATAAATTCTTCATTATAATGTGATGCTTCTGATTCCTATCTCTAGTCCCTTGTCTCATCCCTGTTTCACATTTCACTTAGACATAAGCATCTATGAATGCCTGCGCACACACACACATACACACACACACACATGATACCCACAGCAGTATAAAAAATGAGTAATTACTGCTATTTTTATTTCATTAAAAACTGTTATCTGTTAAATCAATTAAAGATAAGAAAATAAGACTTTCTTTTTTTAAAATTTCACTTATTCCTTCTCCAGTGCTTCTCTTTTCTTTATATAGATCTGAGTTTCTGAACTATAATATTTTCCTTATCTTTAAAGAATTTCTTTTAATATTTCTGCAAAGTGGGGCTACTGGCAAGTTTTCCTTAATTTTTGTTTGTCTGAGAATGTCTTATTTTTGTCCTTTGATTCTGCAGGATCGTTTCATAGGATGTAGCATTCTAAGCTGGTAATATTTTTAACTCAACAGTTTTGGTATTTCACTGCATTCTCTTCTTGTTTGCCTGGCTGCTGAGGAGAAGTTGCATGTAATTCTTATCTTTGCTCCTCTACCAAAAAGTATTTTTTTATTCTCTGCCTTTTTTTTTTTGTGGGTACTAGGAGTCGAACTCAAGACCTCGCACACCAGCAGGCGCCCGTGCCGCTGAGCGATATCAACGGCCCTTTTTTCGTATGTGGGTACCGGGAGTCGAACTCAGGACCTTGCGCTTGCCAGGCAGGCACATATGCTGCTGAGCTATCTCACCAGTCCCTCTCCTCTAAATTTATTAGACTTATATTTCAATTAAGAGTAAAAAGTATCTAAGTTAGGATATCTCCTGGCAACTTTATGTGTAACTGCTGAACCTTGGAAACAGCCCAAACATCCATCAGTAGGGGCATGGATAAACAAATAATGGAATATCCATTCAATGGAATATTAATCAGCAAACTGCCACCCGCAAAAGCAGATAAAGACTAAAATTTTTTGTGTTGAACAGAAGGAGCCAGACAGAAAAGAGTATGTACTGTGTGATTCTGTTTATATGGAGACTTGTTATAATGACAGAAATCTGATCAGAAGTTCCTCTGTTGGGGAATGGAATCAGGGAAAGGTGTTGGAAAAGTGTGCTGTCTTCACCTGGATAATGTTTATGTGAATTAATTGGTTAAATTCACTGATCTGTGGTCTCAAGGTGTGTGCATGCTGCTATATATAAATTATTCCTCAATAAAATACTATTAGATGTTAAAATACTTTCTAATGGGAAGAGTGATGAGGAAGATAAAAAAGAACACTTAAAATACTTTATCTAATAGCTATCATCAAGAAATCAATGAATAACAAATGCTGGAGGGGCTGTGGGGAAAAAGGAACCCTTCTCCACTGTTGGTGGGAGTGTCGACTGGTGCAACCACTGTGGAAATCAGTGTGGAGATTCCTCAAAAAACTAGGATTGGAGGTTCCATTTGACCCAGCTATTCCCCCTCTGGGTATCTTCCCAGAAGAATTAAAAACATCAAACCAGAGCGATATATGTGCACCCATGTTTACAGCAGCACAATTTGTAATAGCCAGGTCTTGGAAACAACCCAAATGCCCATCAAACAAGGAATGGATAAAAAAGATGTGGTATGTTTATACAATGGAGTACTACTCAGCCATAAAGAAGGATAAACTTGAGACCTTTATAGGTAAATGGATGCAACTTGAGACCATACTCATAAGTGAAATAAATTAGACTCACGTGTGTAAACATTGTATTGTCTCCCTGGTGTGAGAAACTGAAAGAGTAAATAAAGACCAAAATGTACAATGGATATTGTGAAATGGGAAGAAATTATTCCAAAAGAAAGAGGAACTGAGGGAAAGGAGAAAGGAAGGAAGAGAAAAGGAAAAACATACAAGATAATTATACTACTAATTTCTCTTAGTTCATTGAAAAGAAAGGTTTGTGCTAATCCATTTGGAGAATTTTTTCATGCCTGTATCTTCTACTCTGAGCAACTACTTTGAAGATAACAATATGCAGTGTATTAACTATTATTATTCTCCTATTATTTTGTTATGAATTTTATTTTATGTTTTCCATAAAGAAACTTTATCAAATGGAAATCCTTTAACAGAGAGAACTACTAAAGCAGTGGCTTGCTGTATTGTTTTTGAACTAGGTTTTATTTCAGGGACAGGACCCAGTGCTTTTGTTCCTTTCTCTTTCCTGCTTGACTTCTGGTCTGAATTCACTGCTTTTTTGGCACCTTGAGCAGAAGATTGGAGGAGAAATCAAAAGGGTTGAAATCTACGACTCAGAGCCACTGTGGCATTCAGAAAAGGACAGTCACAGATCCACTTCAGAGAAAGTGAGGTATGGTGGCTCTTGTTTAGAATTTGAAAAGTAACCTGTAAAGAGGCAGCCAAGTTCTGAATTCCAATTAAAAACTCTTCAAACACCCTGTTCTTGTTATTCACCATATCTATGATAATAGTAATTAAATTATTTATGTAGCTATTTAATATTATTTCCTCCAAATACTGTAAATGCTATGAAACAGCTCACAATACCACAAAAGCACATCTGTGTCTCTAGAGCCTGGTGTAAGGTAAGTGCTCAATGTAGATGAATGAATGAATGACTGCTTGGGAAAACGAGAGGAGGGTGCTCATAGAGATAACAGTTATGTGGATTCGTTTATCGACCTGGAATGTTTTGTCTGCTGTCCACATCGACAGAGCTCATTCTTTAGCATCCAGTTCACCACCTACCTCTGCGGACTGTCCTCTCAATTCATCATGTGCGATGTCATTTAGCGCCAATCAACCCGTGAAACCTGGCATCACTGGTTTTCCATCTGGTTTTATGTATCTATCTGTACTCCCACTCATTACAGAAAGGGTTTGGTTGAAAGATTATGTCTTGTTTGTGATTTCTGGGATTCTTCTTCTCTGATGCCATTCTGTCACCTATAAAACACTTCTCCTGACAGTCATCTTCCATTAAAATTTTTCAAAGATCTGTTCCAGGCCGTGTCTTTGCCAACTGGGCCAGTCGTAAATCGTCTATTCCCTTCTGAGCTCACATAGTTTTTGTTGCTACCAATCTGAGGACACTTCCTTTTCCCTCCATGTGTGGTGGTCTTGCTCCTCCTCAAGCTTGTGAGTCCTTCATAGCGGCCACACATTGAGCCTCTTAGCGCTTTGTATACCTTAAGTGCACAATAAATGCTTTTTGTGCAGTTGACATAAATTTTTTTTTTTTTTGGTACAGGGAATCAAACTCAGGACCTTGTGCTTGCCAGGCAGGTGCTGTGCCACTGAGCTATATCCCCGGCCCCAACATAAATGCTGTAGATGTCAGATAATCCATGAGTATGACAGGATGACATATTATTTTATAAGGCTCAAAATTGGACAGGAGGAAGATGCATTTCTGAAATTTTTTGAAGTGACTCAAATTCAGGACTTAATACTTGAAGAAGAGGTAGAGCAAGAAGAGAGATGCAAGTAGGAGAAATACACCTGAGAATTATCTTATGTATATTAATTGGGATCGAGGGAGATCCAGGCTGGGACAGGGTAAGACTTCTCCATGAATTTCCTTTCCTTCTCTCATTTCTAGCCAGGCTGCTATGGGCCACACTTGTATGGTAGAGGCCCTCCTCCTGCAAAGTCACCATGCCCCATGTTGGGGCAATTCTCCCCAGCACCCGAGTCACTCAGATTGGTGGCCAAAGTGGCCTTGGCTATGTCTCTGGACCTGGCATGATGTTGGTGACTGTTCCTCTGTCTGAAATAAGAATTTATAATGCCAGCAATTCATAGTAAATGAGACCATTTCCTCTATAATGTGAGAGCACTTTCCCAATCACTCTTTAATCAAAACAGATGTTTGTTGAAGTGGCCTAGAACAGGATATGGAAAATTTAGCCAACGATTAAATGTGAATTGAAAGGGAGATCTCTCCCAGCTCCCATTGAGCTGTGGGTGCTGTTTAAAAATAGCACATTGACACTGTACTCTTTTTTTTTGCATGATTTCTCAATTTTTTCTTTTGTACATTTTTTTCTTTTGTACATGTTTGCAGTACATAAAGTTTACGTTCTTTGTGTGCAGTTGATACATATACATAACATCTTAATTCCTTTTAATCCTTCCTCCTCCCTCCATCTCGTCATCCTCTTCCCCTTTGAGAAAGATCCATCTCTCTACTTCCTATTATCTATCTTTTATTTTGCTATTTATTTATACTTCTGATTTCTCATATGAAAAAACCATGTGATATTTAAGCTTGTGTGTTTGATTTACTTCACTTAACATTATGGTCTCAAGGTATCTCCATCTTCTTATAAATGACTCAATCTTATCTTTCTTCATGGCAGAATAGTACTCCATTGTGTGCAAATACCACATTTTCTTTATCCATTCATGTGTTGGTGGAAACATAGGCTGTTTCCAAGATTTAGCTCTTAGGAATTGTGCTGCTATAAACATGGGCATGCGTGTAACACTGTGATAGGATGTCTTTAAGTCCCTCAGGGAGATACCTAGAAGGAGAATATCTGGATTGAATGGAATTTGTTGTTTTAGTTTTCTGAGGAATCTCTATACACTTTTCTCCATAGTGCCTGTACTAGCTTACATTCCCACCAGTAGTGTAGAACCCCCTTCCCCTACAGACTCTCTAGCATTTGTTACTATTTGGTTTCTTGATGATGGCCATTCTCTCTGGAGTAAGATGGAATCTCAATGTTGTTTTCATTTGCATTTCTCTAATGGCCAGCGATGTTCAGTGTTTCTTCATGTATTTATTGGCCATTTGTACTTCTGTAAAGTGTCTATTCATTTCATTTGCCCATTTTGTGATGTTATGCTCTTAAAATACAGGTAACTGCTAGAAGTTGCTGCCTAATTCGAGAAAGCAGCTGTTGGATTTCACAAAGATGCTGCATGTGTAAAATGCGAAGGTGGATGTGGAGCGGGCTTCTCTCCCGTGGGAGGGTGTCTTGTTAATGCTGTGCTCTGCAGGACTGTGGCCTAATTCTCCTGGTCTCCCCATGCAGACCCACTTCTCCTAGCATGGCCACTTCGGTCGTAGACTTCTAGAAACACAGACAGCATTTGCCTTCCTTCAAAATATGGCTTATCTTATGGTAAACTTAATTCAGTGTTACAAATACTAATTAAGGAATGTAACTATGCCGACACGCTACCAAGATGGATCCAAAGATATACAAATAAAGCAAAGTGGTGAAGCAGAGAATTTATTAGAAGAATTATAGAATTAGAAGGGATTGAGGGATTAACTATTACAAAACGCTCATTATCGTGATGGTAGGGTAGGAAGAGAGGTAAAAGAATTAAGATTTATTATAAGATGGTTATGTTTCAGGCGTGCACACTGTGTTATTTACCCCTCCCAAGACTCTATGTAGGAAAAGGTGGGAGTGAAATCTGTTTGTCTGGGTAGCTTTTTAAATTGAGGTACTGTACTGAGGTCTTTAAGTAATTTGAATTCTCACAAAATCCCGTGAGTTGGAGGAGATGTTCTCCATTTAGGAGAAGAGGAAAGTGAAACTCAGAGAATTACATACCATCGCTGGGAAGTGGTCGAATGGGATTTGAATGAACCTGTTCATAATCAAAGCTCTCGCTCCTTCCTGATCCCCGTGTTTCAGATAAAGACACAAAGGTGCGGAGGGACGATGTTTCAACAGTCTGTTCTGATCCTCATTGCATCTTCGCTGAGAGCCACTCGAGCAGTGACAGTGCTTCTGAAGAAGGGAGGAAGGAGGCACTGGCTTCCGTTCGACTTCTCCCCAGATTACATCTCCTCAAACAGCAACTTTAATTCCAAATTCTCGATGGGGATGAATTCCTGAGACTAGAAAATGTAATCTTTTCAATTGTCTCCAAAATTCTCCTCTGTGATTTATGAGATTTTAACCCATTTTCTTCTGAAGAGTTGTTATCAGAAATCTTCCAGCTTTCCACTCTGTCCCTTTTTTTCCTTGGATCCCTGGTGTCTACCTGGGATCCCTCAGGCTGGAGTTGGAACAATTTATTCTTTCTTCAGAGCTTCTGGAATAGAAGCGATCGTTATTTGCTGAACAATATCCATTGCATATTTGGAGGTAATTACAGGATCCTCTTTCAGCTTTTAACATGACCATTTTCCTTAGGGCCAGTTCTTTCGGAATGAGGAAACCCTGTGCGACAAGCTTCAGACATGTGAGGTGTGATGAAAATATATGATGAATGTCCAATTAAAAAATTATTATAGTAAAACACACATTGCCATGAATCATCCTCAAAACACTCCCCTCCACTTTGAACACACTTATTCCAGTATTCTTGCCACTTTCTGAAGCACTTCTGGAAGTGCTCATCATGTGTCTTTAGTTGTATTGTTGCGGCTGCCTGGATTCATGGTCATTTTGACTTTGGGAAAGATCCAGAAGTCACATGGTACTAGATCTGGTGAATAAGGTAGGTGAGGACACACCGTAATGTTTTTATTATTTATTTTTATTTATTTATTTTTATTTATTTATTTATTTATTTATTTATTTTTTGTGGGTACTGGAGGTTGACCTCAGGACCTCGCGTGCCAATAGGCGCCCATGCCGCTGAGCAATATCACCAGCCCTTTTTTCGTATGTGGGTACTGGGAGTCGAACTCAGGACCTCGCGCTTGTCAGGCAGGTGCTTATGCCACTGAGCTATCTCACCGGGCCCATGTAATGTTTTTATTTGACAGAAATGGCTGTAAAAGGTGATCAATGTGGTGTGATAAAAAAAACACAGTGACGTTTAAGTTAAATAAGTTATTATAGTAAAATAATTTATTTGCCATTGTTGCCATTAATCCCCCTCAAAATAATTAAAATCTGTCATTTCACTTTGAAGACAATTATCCCATAGTCCTTGGTAATGTGTCTTTGACTGTAATAAGTTCTTTTTTTTTTTTTTAATTTAAACATTCTTTATAGTTTTCCATCACCCCATCTACCTTTGTAGAGGGGAGAGGCTGTGAGAAGCGGAAAGGGAGTGTGGAGGAGGGTTCCCCACGCTGTGCTTGAGCACGGTGGGACCTGTCTTTGCTTGTATGAAACCTACACTTCAGTGGTGATGGCAGCTGAGAGGCTTCACCGCATTACTTGACTCTCAGGTGTCTTTCTGCCAGACTTGAGGGAAAAGGAAATTTATCCAATGGCCACTGTTAGGGAACCAACAAAATTTATTTGCAGTGATCAAGCACATTAATCTGGATTTTTGCCTCTAGTGACAAAGTGCTGTGGTCAGTGGAATTAGCCCTGGCATACCTGGCAACCATGTGACCTAGGTTGAGGAGCTTCGCCTCTTAAGTTCTTCTTTCTCCTGGATGGAATGAAGAGTTGGAATAAGCAATCTTCAAGAGCCCACTGAAATCTGACACTCATATCTTAGAGGAGTTTCTAGGAGGAACTCAACAATGATTATCTCTCCCCTTATCTAAGTGCAGAAGAGATGAATTATTTCATGGACCAGTGGAGGAAATGACTGCTATTGGAAAATCTATCGCGAAAAGACAACATAGTGTATAGAATCATGAATCAGATGGCCCGTGATTGAGTCCTGGCTTTGCCATTACTTACTGAGTGACTTTAAATGAATAATTAAAACATTTGTGTCTATGTGTGTGTTGGATTAACTAATGGTCAACTTGGAATACCCAGCTGAACTGAATCAGCGTGGTTCTGGTGTGGAAGGAAGGCCCACCTGAGGATTGTTTCCAACAACATAAAAAGAGAACTGGAGGGGAAGATGGTGTTCTGTTGGTTCTCCTGGAGAAGCTTGTCACGCTGGGTTTCCTGATAGGAACTCAGCTGTCCTCACAGTCGGAGGAGCTCGGATCCTCACTGTCGCTGAGGACGAATGCAGTTCTCTTTGCGGGAGCTCTAGTCCTCGCGTTGAGCGTCGCTTCCTGGCTCCAGTGCAGATCCCTCAGCCTGCTGGCACAGGTCCTTCACCCCACTGGTGCAGACTTTCCAGCTTCCACCACCGACCTTTGGGCCTTCCCAGTGCAAATCCTTGCTACAGACTTGCATGAGACATTGTCGTGGGCTCATGTTCCCCAGTTGGACTTGTGGAGGGCATTGCCATGGGGTTCTAGGTCTTCAGCTGGACTCATGCAAGACATTGTCATGGGATCCAGGCCCTCAGCTGGATCCTTTGGGTCTCTAGTGTGTGCACAGATCTCCTGCACTCTTCTGCATTTGATTCTTTGGGTGAATATTATAAAATAATCCTATAAATTATGTGTCCTGTATTAAATTTATTCCCTTGTAAACCCTGACTGCAACAATGTGTCATCACTACTTAAGGGTCAGTTCAAATTCAGTGATCTCCTGAATGGCTGCGGTTGGAGCCTTTAACGTGCTAGTTATTGAGCTAAGACTAGAAAGAAGAATGGGACACGATTCCTGATGCTGGAGGCTCACAGCTTGGAGAGGAATAGGTAAACCATGAGGCTTACATTAAGTGCCCTCAGAAGCAGGTTCAGATGCTACTCAGACGAGGAGTTAAGAATTTGTAAGGAGTAAGAGGACAGGAAGACTACAAAGTGTGCATTTGGTGCAGGACTCCCAAGATACGAGGATGAAGGAAGGGCGCACCAGGCAGAGGCATGAACAAAGACGAAGAAGAACAAGGAAATCGGGGTAAGGATTGTGAGGTATTAACACTGGGTGAGTGAAGGGAAGGGTAGCAGAGAGGGGTTGGCACTGAGGCTATACCATCCGGTAGTGGACTTTTAGACCTTGCTAAGGAATTTGATCTTTTTCCTGCATGCCTTGGGGACTGATTGAAAAATTTTAAGGATGTGGCATGATGTGATCAACATGTTCTGTAGGAGAAAATGGAGGTGAGATGAACAAAAGGCAAGCAGACTAAGAACTCTTGCAAATCTCTAAAGAAGAGGCAGTGAGAGCCCAAGGTAAGGGCTTTGCAGAGGAAATGGAGGAGCAGGCTTTAGTTTGGAAGTTGTCCTATATGTAGAACCAGACTAGCTACCTAATTTGTGGGGACCAGTGCAAATTAAAATTGATGAGCCCCTCATTAAACCAATTAAGATTACTTTAAAAACAGTGACTGCAATACATTAAATCAGCCATGGGGTAAGCATGAGGGCCCTTATGAGTGCACAGGTCTCAACCCTGTGAATTTGTTCCTGGGTAGAATAATACTGTTATAACCAGGGTTTACAAGGGAATAGGTTTAATACAGGACACATAATTTATAGGATTATTTTATAATATTCACCCAAAGAATCAAATGCAGAAGAGTGCGGGAGATCTGTCCACACACTAGAGACCCAAAGGATCCAGCTGAGGGCGTGGATCCCATGACAATGTCTTGTATGAGTCCAGCTGAAGACCTAGAACCCATGGCAATGCCCTCCACAAGTCCAACTGGGGAACATGAGCCCACGACAATGTCTCATGCAAGTCTGTAGCAAGGATCTGCACTGGGAAGGCCCAAAGGTCAGTGGTGGAAGCTAGAAAGTCTGCGCCAGCGGGGTGAAGGACCTGTGCCAGCAGCTGAGGGATCTGCACCGGAGCCAGGAAGCGACACTCAAGATAAGGACCAGAGCTCCCCCCGAAGAGAACCATAGCCATCCCAGTGATGAGGACCCGAGCTCCTCTGACAATGAGAACAGCTGAGTTCATATCAGGAAAACCAGCGTGACAAGCTTCTCCAAGAGAACCAACAGCACCACCTCTTCCCCTCCAGTTCTCTCTCTCTCTCTCTTTTTTTTTTTTTGTGGGTACTGGGGGTTGAACTCAGGACCTTGCGTGCCAGCAGGTGCCTGTGCCACTGAGCAATATCACCGGCCCTTTTTTCTTATGTGGGTACTGGGAGTTGAACTCAGAATCTCACACTTGCCAGGCAGACACTTATGCTGCTGAGCTATCTCACCAGCCCTCCAGTTCTCTTTCTATGCTGTTGGTAACAATCCTCAGGTGGGCCCTCCACACCCAGTACCATGCTGATTCAGTTCAGGTGGGTGTTCCAAGTTGACCATTGGTTAATCCACCACAAATACTTTATTTACTTTCAAGTTCATTGTGATCGCAGTTAGAAAGATTTTAGCATTTGAGTAGATATTTTGGGTTGTCCATTTCCCAGGTAATTTCTTTAGATCTATTCTGCCATTTGTTTAGGTTTTTATCTATACAATCTTTTAAAACTTATCATGCCATGAAGTAAGTTCAAACAAATGCTTTGAAGTCAGGCTATCCACTCTTCAACGCGTGTTAGTTTGTGTCAGGATATTCCCCTCAAAGCCTCATGTGGTCACGGGGGGTGGGCTTTCCAGGGGTGGCTGAATCTAGAGTTTGTGATTGGTTCATTGTCTAGTGCTGGGATTGGGGGTGTGAGTGCTACACCTGCCCTAGGGTG
Source organism: Erethizon dorsatum (assembly GCA_028451465.1). Lineage (NCBI taxonomy): Eukaryota > Metazoa > Chordata > Mammalia > Rodentia > Erethizontidae > Erethizon > Erethizon dorsatum. Next base: position 14,951,872 of record CM051841.1, on the reverse strand, counting down.
GGTAGCCTGCATGCAATATAAGGGAGGGAAAGAGGCTTGCCCTTCTCCTTTTGCTCTTGTTGCTTTTGCTGTTTTCTACTGCCACGAACGGTTGACCCTCAGCTGTGCCACCCTGCCTTGGAGCCAACCAATTATGGACTGAAACCTCTACAAACCGTGAGCCAAATAAACCTTTCCCCCTTTAAACTTTGGGAGTCAGGTATTTTGTCCCAGCAACAAGAGAAAAGTAACTAAGACAGCAGGTTTCATGGAGAAAAGGTGTTCCCTAAATCATAAAGCAAAGAGTGGAGTTTTTTATGGAGAATGCTGAAAAAGGAAGAATAAGAAAATAGAATAATTTTAAAATAGGAACTTACAATATGGTAATATTCTAATCTGGAGAAGGTAGTAGAGAAGGACTTTACTGTGGTATTTGTATTAGTCAGCCATGCCACAGTAATGCTGTGTAATGAATCATCCATAAACTCAGGGATACACAACTACTTTTATTTTCATGTTCATGAATCTACAGAGGAGCTGTGGTTTAGTGGATCTAAAGTGGGCTCAAGTGGGTGACTCCGCAAGACTTTGAGGGTTGGGTGGTCTTAGGTCCTGAGTGTGAGATGGGTTTAGGTCTGCAAAATGTGTATTTTTCCTGGGGTCTTATGCTCATTTTTCTGCACTGAATATTCTGTCCTCACAGCTGTCATTTGTAGGTAGGAGGCCCAGCCAACATGGGAGGCATAGTTAAGGCTTAAGTTTTCATTATATCTGTTTTGTTAATGGTTTGCTGAGAAGGCGCAAGAGTTACATGATCTTTCCGGGTTTCTCCAAGTCATGGCCCTACAGTGGCCTCGGGTAAAAAAATCTCTCAGGACAAATGCTTCTTCCTATTTTCAGACTAGAGAAGGAGGATCTTCTCTTGGCCCCCTTCTTAAGGTACCCGAGGTCTCCAAGATGCAAACATGAATAATCATACTTTATTATTAATTTGATGGCTTTCCTTTTCCCAATAAAATAATTCAATGTTATTTATAGGTACCATTTTAAATGTTTGGTTTAATTTGATAGTTTTAAGTTTTTGAAAAATTTGTTGAAAGGTTTGGAGGGATTTTTTGGGGGTATTCAATATTTTCCTTTATGATTTAAAACAAACTTTTCAGAATCCTCTTTCCAATCAAGAAGCAGCTCAGGTCTTTGTGAGTATGGAATTGGTTTGCAATTACAGTATAAGCTTGGATTGGGAATAACTTGTTCTGCAAGTATTCTGCAAGACAAGAAAACATTTCTAACAAATTTAACTTGATAAGCAAGCAATATCTTGCAATAAAGTAGTACCTGAGGCTGAATGTTACGTGATCACAACTGAACCAATGGTTCTTCTCTTTCTCTCTTTCTTGCTGCCGTTGTATTGCGGGTATGTGGTTGTGGTTGTGGTTGTGGTTGTGGGTGATCGTCTCCCAACAAGAAGAGGTTATAGAGGAGATCTTATCTGCAGAGGAGAAGGACAAAAAGGTGGAGTCCTTACTTCAAATGAGATTAGGGAGATGTATAAAATGAGGGAAACAGTGCCAAATTTTGTAGAAAACACCACCTGAATAAGGCTGTAGCACTGCCAGCAATGAATCTGTTTAACCACAATGCAAAGTCATACTTCCATAAAATCCTCAAAAAGAAGCAAAACAAGTATCATTGGATAGATTCCTTGTAAATGTGCATGAAAAGAAAAAGATTCCATCGAGCCAATAGAAAGCAGTGATTCCATTAATGATAGAGAAAGTTGTCCTACACAATAACCCTTCTCTCTCTTGTCTGCTTCACATCAGCCACAAAAATTTTCAAAGGTAAATGCAGGGTAATTTAAAAATTATTTTGTGTTTTCTTTATTGTTTTGTATTATGTTACGGTATTTTAATCATTTTTTAATGAATATTTTTGGGTTATGGAACAAATCACTTGAGTTTCCATTATTTCTTATGGGGAAATTCGCTTAGGTATACAAGTGCTTTGGATTCCAAGCGTGTCTCTGGCGTGAATTACGCTTGAAACCCAAGGTTTTACTGTACTTTGCAATTAACAGGTATGGTGCAAATAACGGCTGGTACTGAATACTGCAGGGTAAAGATAGTGTGCCAAGTAGTCAATGTAGGAGAGATAATGGAGTTAGAAAATTGCTATTTTGGAACCACCATCAGTAATTAATTCAAGAAAAACTATCAGTGCATGCTAAAACTAGGAGGGGAAGTTTTATGAGGAACAGTATATATTCATTCAGTATCTTCCCACAAATTAGTCATGAATTATAGAAGGAAAAATGATAGATTGATGGAAAAAATTGATGGGTGCCATTCATACCAAGTGATCAAAGTCAATATTGCCAACGTCATAGCTCTCTGATGTCGTACATCGAGAAGAATACAACCCATTTCTGTGGCAGTCATCACAAAGGACACATTTTACACGGGAAGATTCTAGGAAAGAGCTTACCTAGACTCTTTACAAATGTCAGCATGAGAGATAAAGAAAGGCTGAAGAACAGCTCCAAAACAAAGGACACCGAAGATACACTGGTACTTCTCTTCATGAACACTTTCGCTTGCAAGCAATTTAGTTCAGAAACAGAAGTGTTTGACGGGGGCCGGTGAGATGGCTCAGCAGCATAAGTGCCTGCCCGGCAAGCGCGAGGTCCTGAGTTCGACCCCCGATACCCACACACACACACACACACACAAAAGCGTTTGGCAAAATTTCATTTTTGTTTGCGAACTCTGAACTAGGTGACGAATATAACCATCGCCATCTTTCCCTCTTGAACACGAAAATGGCTGTCTTTTCCAGAATCATGGAATGAATTAAGTTCCTGAACTGAAGCACAGTTATAAGAATAAAGGACTTAATCTGGATTGGTTCGTGGACTAGAATAAACAATATAACTAAAAAAGAACACTTTGGAACAGCTGGTAAAATCTGAATGTGGGCTGCTGATTAGTTACTAGAATTACTCCACTGCTAAAACTCCTAGATTTCACTGATTGTATCGTTATGTAGGAGGACATCTTTTCAGAACTGCAGGAATATGTTGTTTGCCACTTGTTTTCAAACAAGTTGGAAAAATTTTATTTATAGAGAGTGATGAAACAAACAGGGCACAATTTTTTATAGTTTGCACCATTTCGGACCCAGGTAAAGGGTATATGGGAAGTGTGGGTATTATTCTGGCAACTTCTCTGAAGGGTTAAGATTATATCAAATTTATCAAAATAGTCTAAGTTTCCTATTACGGTTGAAAAAAGCCTATCCCACTGTGTGGTGGTGCAAAATGTAAGTGTAATTGATGTAGTGAAGTTACAAGGTACTATTGCATTACTGTGAAACTAAAGCTGTATACACCTTTTTTTTTTTTTTTTTTTTGTGGGTACCGGGGTTTGAACTCAGGACCTCGCACGCCAGCAGGCGCCCGTGCTGCTGAGTGATATCACTGGTCCTTTTTTTGTATGTGGGTACTGGGAGTCGAACTCAGGTCCTCGCACTTGCCAGGCAGGCGCTTATGCCGCTGAGCCATCTCACTGGCCCCTGTATACACTTTTAAATGGCTAAGTCTGATTAATGAAAGCAGAAACCATATCCTCTGGCAGTACCCACAGAGAGGCTGACCGCCCACGCAGTACTGACATAGCATCTCTCAGGGGTCTTCCGAGGTGAATGTCCTGGCTCAGTTGTGTCTCAGTGTTTGAAACAGGGAGTGGGAGAAATGTACTACTCCACCTCACTAGCTGTGATAGAAAGCTAGATTTTGCCTGAAAAGCATTTGAGGCTTCCATGAAGAATAAAAGGGTACAGAAGGAAGACAGTTTCCCTCTTAATCCCACATTGAGAAGACACCAGCATCATCTATTATGGTTGAGTTTCTAGACGTGAGAGGGGAAAGTTTGCTGTAACGGAGCGGTGTTGATTTGGAGCTTTGGTAGCAATGGAAGTAGTCAAAACAAAAGGATTAATTCCATCAGAAGTTGTTTCTTGGGCCAGATCCTGAGTGAGTGAGCCATGAGAAAATACAAGGCAGCTGAGCACTGGACCATTTTAAAAGGAACATTTAAAGACTTGGATTCTCCCTCTTCTCTTGCCTACAGTTCTCATTTCATCATTTCTTCAAATCCAGGAAAAATAAGATGCACTGATACCATCAGGCCTCATGTTCATGGTCATTTTGCCTTTGTTTAAAGTCAATTCTTTCCTTAAAGTTGTGTATCCTCCAAAGACTTCTCCAATGGTCTCACTTTACAGCAGATGTTTGCAAAAATGATAGATGTTTCAAAATACTTCATTCCTTGCCTGCTTTTATTCCTTTTCCTTTTCTAACAGTGTCTACTATATGGACTATATATATTTGATTGCCAGGGGTAGAAACCTATCACCTTGCTTTTACTGAAAACAAGTAAAGAAGTGAGCTGTATTTTGAAAATAAAGCTGTTTAACTGGCTCTTAGTTTTCATTTTTTAGTCCCGAGGCTTGTCATCTTTGAGAAAGCAGTAGGTGGAGCTACAGGCTTTTTATCACGAAAGAATTTTTTCAGTAGCTGCCCATTGCCAGAATAACCTGAACAAGCGTACATTTCCAAAAATAACAGAGGCATTTCCAAGTATTCCAGAAATATATGCAAGACTGTTTAGTCATTCATAATCACTGCTTTGCAAGCACTAGATTCTGCAGAAAATATTTCAGAAGCAGAAAAAAAAAAGATTCACAGAATTCCCTGTATTTTTAGAAAAGAGATAAAAAAAAATGGAATTCAATAGGGACGCAGAGGCACTCATTCTGCTCAGTTGCGTAGCACTCTTTCTTCCCCCCAGGTGGTGGAAGGGCCCAGAGAGGTAACCAGGGGTGGAAAAACTCTTTTCCATTTGCGTCAGAACTTCGAGGAGCTCTTCATTCCCCACACAGTGAACATTTTCAAGGTTCTAAACTGTGGTTTTGTTTTTCTCTGAATCACAGAGAGGTGGCTGAGGTTAAGTGATTCTGAAGCCAGAAGGACTCACACTGGCTCACTCTGGAGGGCCCTTCCGATATTCTTGAACCTTCTCCTGAGAGAGAAGAAAGAAGACAGCGGCTTTCCGTCACTGTGGAAGAGGCAGATTCTGTCCAGGTGAAAATCACGAGGTGTAAGAAGTGCTGTAATGGTCCTGGATCAGTCAGAGTTCTCCAGAGAACTGAAGAAATAGTGTCATGGCTGTGTCTAGATGTCCCCCAAAGCCTCATGAAGTCATAGGTGGGGCTTTTCAGAGGTGGCTGGATCTAGAATGTGTGATGCTGGAATTGATTCATGGTGCAATGCTAGGATCAGGGCCCTAGGATTAAGGGTGTGAGTGCTACCTGCCCTAAGTAGCCTGGGTAAGATACAAGGGACAGAAAGAGCTGTGGTCATCCTTTGTTGCTTTGCTACCTTCTGCCTGCCATGAGCTTTTTCTCCTCTGTGATGCCCCTCTGCCATGCCACCCTGCCTTGGAGCCAGCCGATTATGGGCTGAAACCTCTACAGACTGTGAGCTAAGTAAACCTTTCCTCCCTTAACTTGTGGGTGTTTGGTATTTTTTCCTCAGCAATGAGAGTAAAGTAAGTAGACAAATAGGATCTATGTATTTCTATCATCTCTAGGTCTGTCTATCTGTTTCTCTCTCAAAACAGAGAGAAATCGGCTCATAAAATTGTTGGTGTTGGTGAGTCAGATCTGAAGGGCAGGTAGCTGGCTGGCCACTCATGAAGAATTTCTGGGTCACGGTCTTGGGCCAGGGTTCCTCCTCTTCTGGGAAGCTTCAGCCTTTGCCTCTAAGGCCTTTGAGTGATTGGATGGGATTCACCCATGTTATGGAGGGTAGTCTGCTTTACTTACTGTAAATGTTAATCACACCTACAAAATACGTTCTTAGCAACAGGGAGACTAACTAATGTTTGACTAAACCATAAGTTGACATAAAAATTAACAACCAGAAGTCTCTTTGTCATGATTTGTTCTCAGAGAAGCCCCACAAAGAAATGATGAAGAACATGGTCAAGCATACCATCGCCCAGGGTGTTCATATTCAGGGAAGGTCACAGATGACTGCTGGAGAAGCACTCACCCACCCACCTCATATCTAAGCCCCTCTGTCCCATCTGCTGGTCCCATCCTACCCTGGGGACAGTGAATTTATGACACAAAAGCACAGAGACACAAAAGGAGACAATTCTAGAATTTGATGAGTAAAATGTCACAATGCCAAACTTCTCCACCCTCAGCTCTTTTAGATGTTGCTAACAATGACTTGTTTCCGGAAGAGGAAGCCATGGTGTCTCCGGACTGCAGAGTGGTCTGGGAGACCTAGCTGCAGCCTGGGACTCAGAGATATTTTCATTCTTTTATAGTGTGCTCTTCAGTCTTTGCAGCAAACCTCCGATTTAGAGATGAGGAAGAAGGCTCAGAGAATTTCACTGATTCATCAGATATGGAGCAGCTACCAGATTCTATGTGGTGGTCTGGGTGCTGGCCAAGAATATACACACACGTGACCCAAACACATACATTTCCTTCTCCATGGTTCTAACAGGAAGGTGACAGGAAACAAAACAAGTACACAGACAAGTAAAAAAGTGGAAGTTGTAGCCAATGATAGGAAGGAAACCATTAAGGAGATCGAGATATAGTTTACTGGGTGATGGTGAAAATCTTACTTTAATGTGTCATGAGAAATCCTTCCATGGGGTGGTGATATCGAATCTGAGATGTAGACGAACATGACGAACTTGACTTAACCCTCCACTGATAAATAAAGGTTAGAGTTGGGGTACACACTGAAATTTTCTTCTTACTCAACTCTGTTCACCTTTATGCAGCACAATGGTCTCTCCTAGCTCAGAAGTTCTCTGAGGAAAAACAGGTGTGGTGTTCTCTCTCGCATTTAAGAAAGAATTGTGAGTGTAGCAGCCAAGACAGGCATGCATGCAAATGAATGCATGTTTCCAAATCCCAGGAAAGGAGATGCTAGAGCTAGATCATTCTATGCAACCCTAGGGAGAGCCTCTCCGCCATACCTGTTGGGCCAGTTCTTCCTTCTCTGCAGCCTGTGTTTTTCAGGCAGGGTCTGCGACCTCCTTTGCCTTGAACCTGGCTGATGTGGAGAACCGATGTCTGTTGCCCTTTGTGTGGGAGAGGCTCAGCATGGTTCTCACTTGGAGGAGCTCATCCTTTGTTAGTTAGCCTCTCTTCCCAGCTCTTATTTTCAGGCTGTTTCAAGGTCTTTCAGGCTTCACGCACATTGTGTGGGTTGTCCTTGAGACAGCCCCAGAGGGCGCCATTTACATTGGAGATGTCATAGGTAATCACAGTGGCAGTTCACCTGCAAGTGGTGGCGAAAGTTTAGTGGAAGGAGCTGCTCTCTGGACACTGTGATGTGGCCTGAGTGGCCAGCAGCAGCTGCACCTCTCTCTGTCGCACTATCAATCTTCCTTTCCAGTCCAGAAAGACACATGGGACAACAGGAAGTGAGTATGAATTTCTTCTCTCCTTTAAGCCCTGTGAAGCCACAGGAAGCATGTTTTCTGGGGCACTGTCCATTTTCTTCTTTTTTACTGCTGGCTACACTGGCTTTTCCTTTGGTGTCCAATAATCTTCTGAAATTATGTATTTTTTCCCCTGGGGTTGGAACCTATTGCTTTGAGGTTCTCAGAGTAACCACCCCCATTTTTACTTTCAAGAGGCTCTCAAGTGTTAAAGAGCGTGGGGAAGCAGCATTTCCATCTTGCAGCAGAATGACCAGTGTATATTTGAAACACTGGGAGATAAGACAGTGGCTGGGGGTAATCAGTGGGCTGGGCCCAGTGGGTCCTTCCTTGATTTCTCCATCACTTCCTCTCGCTCTGCCCCTAGGAGGGCTGCCAGAGGCTCACAGGGATACCCTGTCTGGTTAGGCTTGCTGGGAGAAGCCTCTGAACTCGGAGTTTTTCCATTTTTCTCAATCGGAAACACAGCTCTATGGTCTCATGCTGCCTCTCTTCAGGGGACAGTGGGTGAATCTGCACGATGGTTTAAAGGTCATTTTTATTGGCCATTCTAGGCCACAAAGTTACTTTTACTAAGAATGGTATGAAGAAATGACATTTGGAAATCTTGCATGACATTTGGAAAAAGTACTCTCAGCTGAGGGAAAGATTGGTACCTCGAACCAAAAGAGGGATGTTGGTAGGAGAGGCCCCCTGCGGGAGAAAAGATATTGGACAGGGGTGCCACACCTCTTCTCCAGAACTCTACTTTTGTGGAGAGTTGAGAGAGTCAGGGACTTCCCAGCGCTTTCTTTTATAGATCAATGACCTCATCGGAAGGAGTTCACTGTATTTTATTTATTCTATCTAAAACCTTGAGTTCACACTGAGAGTAGGATTTTCAAGGGAGTAGGATTATAAAAGACTTTCGATTCTTGGCATGGTGGCTTAGTCAACTATAGCTTTCCCAATTCACTAACTTTTGACCAAACTACTTTACTTTCTTAAGCATCAGTTTCTTCATTTATAAAGTGCAGATGGTAACAGTTCTTATCTCAGAGCCTTTATGAGGGTTAAATGACATGACTTACAGAACACATTTGGCATGTTACCTAGTACATGATAAACATTAGCTATTAACATTACATAATTCTGAAAATTGCTTGACATTTTGAAACATGGATGTCTTTCATAATCCTAAAAATTAGATTAGAAAATGAAAAAGCAAAGTCTAGGTTCTTCAGTGCAGACTTCTTGTAATTTTTTTTTTTTCATATATTTCACTCAGGAGGAGAGCACCTTGCATCTTGAGGTGATATTTATATTGAGGAGGAAATAATTCTGAGCAATTATTTACAACATTAGAGGTGGTGAGCTAAAAGGAAGGTCGTTTTCTGTAAGTTGAACACATAAATTTTGTGATTAGTAAATGACACCAGAGTGAGCTTACTGTGAAAGCATTAAGTGAACTTAATGGAATTTTTAAATTAAAAGCTTCAAAGTATATCGAGGGAACCACGGATTGTCCCATTTGTTTAGAACACAGTGCCCATTGGAGGAGGGACTTAGAGTTAGGGCTGGAAAGAGAAGCTCTGAGGTGAGAGTGAGGGACTTTTGAACCAATGGGAGATCAGCAAAGATTTTGGAGAAGGAGGTTGATTCAACCAGAGAGTGGATGTATTTTTATTACTGGATTTAATACTTTAAAAATAATTTCATCTTATAAGGACTTCTGGAATTTATTCTTAAGTCTTCGCGATAAGTTAGCAGCCTGAATTTTCTTTTGTGTTTTAAAGTAGGCATATGCAGTAAATGTTAGTAAGGTCTGCTGGCACCTGAATCTCCAGGCATGTGGGAAACTGCTCCATTTCCAATCCTCTGGCAGTTAGACAAGGCTCTTTGTCTTGTTCAGTCCAGGAAAGAGGAACAGAACAGAAATATATTGCAGAAGCCCTCTACAATGCTTCTGTTTATTGTTTCCTCTGTCTTTCTGACCATGAATGAATCTTATATTTTGATGAATTTGCCTCATAAACTAAAGTGGCATGGATTACTGAGGCACCGTATGAAAGCTGGTTGTTCAGAAGAGTCCTTTGGACTTGCAGTGCATTTTCTATGGGTGATCAGTGAAGTTTTTGTTGTGTGACACCACTGAGGTTTTTGTTTTGTTTTGTTGTACCTTATTTTGTTACTGCAGCATAACCTATCTTACCCTGACTGTTCATAGTAGCATCTAATTTTGTGTCTTCTAAGCAATTTGAATTCCTCAGGACTCAACAAGTTATTAACTGGCAAGTAACAGTTATGTAGGCATAATTTCCAGTAACAGTTATGTAGGCATAATTTCCAGTCTCAGAGGTTTTCCTGGCCTAGGAAAAATAAACTAATCCAGGGACCTAGCTCAGTGTTGGGGGTATGTGTTTTTACTGCTGATTTAACACGAGGGTGGAGAAGTTAAGGTAAGCAATGGGTATTTTTTGGAGATAATTGAATAATGTTATCTGGAAGGGTTTCCTAGAAAAATCTACTCCAAGTTGAGAGAAAGGGAGCAAACTTGGAATGAATAATATTGTTCAGTAGCTTTAAGACAGTAGAAGATAAATGTTTAAGGACTCCCTTTTCCATAAAAAATTAAGGGAGAAAAAGCCATGCAATTGAACCATTAAAGATAATTGGAGTAAGGGGAAAAATAAAGGTAGAAAAATCTTCTAGCAGGGTAAAAAGGACTAACAGGTGGTCTGCAGTGAAGGAGAGAGAAACACCGTAAGTCGTTAAGAATTACAGTGTCCATAACGTAAGAAACAAAGCAGTTGTTAAGAAAAGCAGAGCCATTCCTACCATAGGGTCTGATGGAAATTTCTAACATGTGCCTGCAAAATTAGGGTACCGTGATTGAGGGGCTGTAACTAGGTAGGAAAAAAATCTTAGTTGTACAAGCCAGCCAGGATGAGCTGCAAGTAGTTTCTCTGAACAAAAATAAAGCAGATAAGCTGGGAATCATGTATACGCATTATTCCTTGACCTAATAATTGCTATGTGAGGAGAACTATTATTTAATCTTTCTAGTCTATCAAGAAATGCACAAGAAAATTGCAAAATGGTTTCTAGATATTGCGTTGGCTATACAACACTTCGTGGTGTTTTATTTGGGAAAGAAGTCTGAGAGTTTTATTACTGTTTCACTGTGTATTTGGATGAATACATAGAGGAGCTTTTGGTGATGTTGAGAGTTTCTTTGCAATGCCTGATATGTTTGCTTTAAGCAAAGCTCCTCTCCAACTTTAAGAAAGATATGCCAGGAGTAATAGAAGTATTTAGCGGTAAGGACTAATAGAGAGCTATAGTAGAAGGTGCTCAAAGGACTGGAAGTTTACTGAGATGGTAAGATTATTTTATAGGTAGGCTGAATGACCAGCGAGCCCTTTTACAGCTACTTAAATAAGTTATTATTGATTTTATGATGCTTTTTCTATTATTTTATAAGGGAAAGCAGTGAGAATATGAGGTGTTAGAGTCTGTTCCCCACTTTTATGAACTGGTCTGCTTGCTTTTTTTTTTTTTTTTATTAACTATTTCCTGCTTTCCAAGATTATTGAACAGACTGCTCATGGGCAAAACACTAGGTTAGAAAACAAGTTTCTTTTCTTTTAAAAATTTTTATTAAAAAAAGATGGACTTGGGATCCTAGCATTTATTTCTACCTCATTTTGTCTTGAACTAGGATTATTTTATTTACCTATTAGCAGAGCCAGACCTGCTAATTGGGGTCTCTCAAGCAAGTCCCAAACATTTTATAAAGCTTTTCACTCTGTATTGTATCCAGGTCAGTCCCAGTTACTTGTCTCTGAAGGTTGCCTGGCCATGTGAGCTACGAAACACCATTACTGCGGCCAATGGGATAAGGCTGCTATCTAACTCCCTTCATGCTGCCCTTACATCCTCATTTCCTTACATTTCTTAAACAAAAAAGCTTCTGTTTTAGTTATAAATCTCTTGAAATTAGGTTCCACTCCCCTAGAAATGTAAGCCAATTGGCCCCAGAATGTGTGCTGATCTGTGTTTCAGATGTCCAATTTTCTCCAAGCTTCAGGGTCTCAGGCCATGGGATCGGTTGGTACGTGTTTATATTACGGTGTCTCCACGCAGGTGCCTGGCCTGGCAGATCTCTGGGTGAGCAGAGGGCAAGGCTCTGGCATGGAGGGTGAGAGGTTTTGGGTGAGTATTCAGCCAGAGGAGCTTCAGTGAATCAAAGGGGACTCTGGTGGTTTTGCTGTTTCAAATTGGACTTTTCTAGAGCCTTTTTTCTTCTTTTCCTACAAGTTCTTAAAATTAATAGCTCTAGTGAGAAATTTTGGCTAAACAATTCTTATTTTTAAGCTTTTGCATTCAGTGCATCCTTTTCTTTCTTTCTCTCTCTCTCTCTCTTTTTTTTTTTTAAAGAGCAAATAAAATTCCGCTAGGCAAGAGGGCACAAGGATATATGATGGTTGCATTTCCAAATGTAAGCCTGATGTGGACAGGCATTTATTTCACACTGAGTGCATGGATTATGGCATCTTGGTTTGTTACCAACAGGCCCACCTGCTCCTACCCTTTGGGAGACTAAGACCAAGGCACCAAAAAGCAAGACAAAGCACAACACAACACAACACAACACAACAAAACAAAACAACTAACCCCAAAACAAACGGACAAACAGCAATAACAACAACAGCAACAAAAACAAGGCTCCTGAACACCATGTCAGACTATTTAGAAGTTAAAAAGTAAACTAACAAACTATTAATGAGAAACATAATTTTGCCTCCTATCTTGACACAGGCATCCTCGTCTTTACCTGGAAAGCAAGGTCCAAATTTACAATTTTTTTTTTTTTTTTTGTGGGTACCGGGGGTTGACCTCAGGACCTCGTGCACCAGCAGGCGCCCCGTGCTGCTGAGCGATATCACCGGCCCCTTTTTCATATGTGGGTTCCGGGAGTCGAACTCGGGCCCTCACGCTTACCAGGCAGGTGCTTACGCCATTGAGCCATCTCACCAGCCCCCAAATTTACAATTCTTAAAGTTAATTAATTTAACTCTCTGCTGGATTGTGCTTTTCGGGGAGAGCTGACTTTTGATTGCTTTTCTTCTTGCCTTTAGCTCGCTCTCATGCTAGCAGAAGCTAGTATGTACAAGCTGGTGTACACATGTTAAGTGAACCGCTGTCCCCTGGTCCCCTTGAGCCCAGAGTCCAGAGGGGCACATGCCAGAGGCACATGCTGCCCTCAGCAGGCCCTGGAGGATGGGGCTCAAGGACTTCTGGGTCCTGCCTGGTGAGGTGTGGTCTAGAAAGAGGGTATATTAATGCGCCTAGGGTGTGCGGCAAAGTTCTCCAAACCGAATGTCTTAAACAATAGAAAATTATTATCTCACGATCCTCCAGGCTGAAAGTCCAAGATCAAAGCATCAGCAAAGTTGATTCCTTCTGAGAGCCATGAGAAAGAATTTATTTCACGCCTCTTCCCTAGCTTCTGGTGGTTTGCCAACCATTTCTGGTGTTTCTTGGCTTCTAGAACCATCACTTTGATATCTGCCTTTGTTTTCACATGGTGTTTCCCCTGTGTGCCTGAGTGTCTCTGTAGTAATTTACCCTTTTCCTAAAGACACCACTCATATTGAATTAGGGTCCTCCCTCGTGACCTCATCTTAACTTGATTATGTCTACAAAGGCCCTACATCCAAGTAAGGTCACTTTCTGAGGTACTGGGCGTTAAGACTTCATCCGATGAATTGGAAAAGACACAGGTCAATCTATCACGGAGTGGGGTTCTGGTGGAGGACAAATCCTCCGGGCCATAGGGAAAGTTGGGGTCAGACGAGGTCCAGAGTGGGCTTCTCTAAAGCTTGGGAACAGTGACAGTGACCCCTCTGTGGGCAGAGCTGAGGATAAGTTCTTTTTTTGCAGTCTTTGATAAAAGTTGACCCAACAATTTAAAGAACAATAGAAAGGACACGGATTTAACTTCTTCTGAATCTCCCGGCTTGGCCAAATCCTTGGAGGCTCTTCTCCGCCCTCTGAAGGATCCTTCCAATCTGCTACACCATATCAGCTCATTCCCTCTTCACCCCAGTTTCCATTGCTACTTCTCACCCAGTTCATTTTATAGGTTATGAGTCACCGCTTCCTACAACCAAAAGTGTTGTGCTCTTGCACTATCGTATGAGTGTGGCAAATCTTCAACAGAAAAGCCTTGGTCTCTAGGCCTCTGACTTTTGTCCATGGCCCATTTGACGCATCAGTTTTGATTTTGGGCACCATATTCCCCATTCTGAGGGAAGTCAGGCCTTCCATGCTCTGTATGTGGGTTATTTCTGAGCCTCTATTTTAAAAATAAGCCATGGCGCGAAGGAGGGGTATTCAATTCTGTGACTAAAAACAGTCTCCTGGGAGCCAGAGAAACACACAGATACTTTTTATTCTCCGTGCTAAAAATAGGTAGGCTGGTATTTTTAGTCATTCCCCAAAATATGATGTCTGGACTCAAATTCAGCTGTGGGTGCCTGTCTTTACGGGATCGGATGGGAGGAGCAGTGTGGGAGGAGCCAGGGTCAGATGTTAGAAAAAAAATGTCTTCAGGAGGGAAGTTGGGCCTTGCTACCAATTTAAGGTTTCCAGCTAATGAGGGTGTAGTTCAATTTCAAACATTTTTAGAGTAAAAAAAACAAAAACAGAAACGAAGCAACCTCAAGGAATTATCGAGAGCATGAAGACTAGCAGTTGTTATATCCAGGGCTGTAAAAATGAGCTACTTCTTCCCTCAGATGAGGGTAAAAAGTGGTCTGGAATCACAGCAAGATTAATTTGTTTGCTTGGGTATAAATTTAAAATGACTCAACTGATTTTTTTTCTTCTGTAATTTGCCACAGTTAATTTGGTCCCAAGAGATTTGCTTTTTACCACCTTCCTATAAAATCTGACGCAGTTTAATACAGGTTTTTTCCCTCTCACTAATGCTCCAACTAAATGTGTACAGCACAGTACTTTAGGAAAACACTAGGGATACAACTGGTGTTTTTGCCGTATTCCTTGTGTAGACTTTCTGGGACTCTAGGTATGGGGAAGGGAAACAGGGTGTTCAGGGCATTTAAATAGGTTAAGAAATCTTTCCAAATCAACACTTTTTCCCTGCCTTCTCTAAAAGGAAAGTTTAAGGGATCATTTCTTTACCAGATCTTCCATGTACGGAGTTACAGTTGAGCTGACAATAAGTAGGCAAGTTTCTTCAGGAATAGAAGCATATTTAACGAAAAAGGGCACAGGGTCAGGAGTCAAAGGTAAAAGTAAAAGTAGAATTTGAGTTATTCCTGTGCTGTACGGCAAAGCCATTTGGCTTGTCTCACCAGACTGAGACCAGGAATAAGAGGTTGGGACTGCTTCCAAACTGGAAGGCTGCAGACAGGATTTGAACAACACCTATCTCACGTGAAGCAGCAACCTCTGGAAGACGTGTCATGGGCCACTAGAAGGAACAGTGTAGATTTCACTCGGTGGTCTGCCCATGTGTGTCCCCAGCTGCTCATGTGAGCATGTTGGGAGGAGACATACGACACCTCACCAAGATGACGGCTCGGCGCATGTCAGGCTGAGGTGACACATCTCTGTTATTTTCAGCTGCTTGGAAGTTTATGTTGTGACCATGAGTGGGTTCAATGTCAGACTATATTTCTGCTACAGAAAACAAGTCCTTGGTTGCCTAATCATTCTGTTACTCCAAGGGTTATACAATCAGGCACAGTTCGGTCCTCATTCTTAATTCATTCTGGAACTCGTGACCAGCGCTTGAAACTGATGAGTATCAAGCAAATTTTACCCCTGAGAAATAATGTAATTATAAATAATTCGTGAAAGTGCCCCAGAACTTCCATATTTTACTGGGTTAATATTCGCTGTTTACTGGGCCAACATGAGCCTTTCTTTTAGGCTTAGTGGTATCACTCTTAACCTTTTTATGACCCACGATTAGCATTTGAAATGCACAAAAATGCAAGACAGTGACAGTGAATATTTGGAGTTCTGCACTGTTTGGGAGCTGCAAGAGATTGATCAAGGCCTGAGTGCTGAAACTTTTTCTCATCGAAATGTGACGAGTACCGAGTTTGTTGAGTTCTGAAGCTGACAAGTACCGAGGCATGACTGTAATTTGGTAGCATAGGGAGAAGGATCTGTGGCCAAAAAACCAAGCAACTTGGGGGGAAAAAAAGAAAAAGAAATAAAAAGCAATAGACATATCGTTCACACTATGCCATATGCCAAGTAGATGTGATTTTTAAACATGACATCCTTTAACTTCATCCCAAATTAATTCCCTTGCCTATAGTGGGCCATTTTAGATCTTTTATGATGGAAATCCTGGGCATTTTGAGGGGCAGTTAGAGTATAAGTTACAGTTATAATTTCCATAAATTTCATGTTATGACCATTCTGAATTAATGATCATAATTTTGGAGCCGTGTTCTTCTCCTTTTTCTTTCCACTGTATTTTTTTTTTATTAGTACGTTCACAGTACATACTGATTACATTCAGCATGAGGAGCTGGTACATGTACATAGTACATTTTAGTTCTTTTTTCTTCCCCTTCTTCTTCACTCCCTTCCTCCTCTCTGCATCTCTTGGTCCCCTTCTCCTGAAACTCAAAGTGCAATTTCTTTTTCTTTTCTTTTTTTCTTTTGGCTTCATGAAAGTATGTTACTTTGCATTTCATTGTCACCCATTCTGTTATAAAGACAGGGACCCTGCCAGGTCACACAGGAAATTACAGGCAAAGGTAAGACCCCCCCCTGCCCTCCACACTGTGGCCATTTCTCAAACTTCCCTGAGGCCTGAGAGGATGCTGGCTATCTGGTGATTTTTCTACCATTTGTAATTTAAATATGTGGAGCTGACATCTTTTTCCCCTACTTGATATTCTCCACACAATGTTTTGGGAGGAGCTTGAGGATTTTTCTGGATTCCTGGGGCTTGTCTGGCTACCTCCTCTCGCCAGACTGGACTCAGCCCTGTGTGTGTTACGCTCAGCAGGGCAGCAAACGGCAGAGGATCCTGCTGTGATTTCACAGTCCGCCTTTCTTCTCAGGCATCCAGGCTAGGAGATATATATATATATATATCAATATCATTACCACATCATTCATAGCTTGCTGTCAGCAAGCCAAGAATCACATCACATTATCCCCAGCCACATTAGCACAAATAATTTAAATCAACATTTCTGTGGGGCTACATGGGGGATACTGTTGTCTGAGAAGTCGGTGCATCCCCTGGGCCGGCTGACAGTGGTAGGTTTTTCTTGCTCTTGGTGGGTTCAAGGGCTTGTCTAAATACAGCCCTTCACACTACCTTGTTGTCTTGGCCCAGCAGGCAGTGGCTTTGGCTCACTACATCACAGCCTGTGGTGTCAACAAAGTTTTGTCTTCGCAGTGTTCCTTGTGTTAGCCCGAGAGGTGGACGTCTCTGTCTGTGAGTGTGTTTGCTAGGAAAGTTTTCCTCCCTGATGGAAGAAAAGGAAAACAGAAATAAACCCCAGCATTCTCTAGAAATGCCCAGGATTTGTTCAGCTTTCATTGTGTGCTCATGTGCTCCTGTTCTTCTGTCAGTCTCTTAAAGCTTTACATTGGTACGTCCTGTTCCATCGCAGAGTTAATTGGTCTGTACTTGGACAATGAGCCAGGAGGCAGTCCCCGTCTGAACACTCTCCCAGTCTCCTCCGTGCCTTTCAACAAGAACAGCAAGACGTGTACACTGAGTCAGTCACCCCATGCCTCGAGTCAGGTCGTGGCCATTCGACCTGTTTGGCTCAATGGGATGTCAGCTGATGGGAGGCCTGTGACGTGTTTGGGCTATTGTCCTTTCTGTACTTTTGTACTTCTGCCAAAGCTATGAGAAGAACATCCCTATCTGTTGGTTCCACATAGCATATTGATTTCAGGGAGATGAGAAAGATGGAGTAGATCTGAAACCAACTCCAGCCTAAAGCCAAACCCAGTGGAGCCCAGACTAAATCATCTGAACCCAGGCCAACCTGCAGATGCATAAGCAAGAAATAAATGCTTATTTTTGTATGCCTCTCAGATTCTGAGTATGTTGTACAGCAGTAGCTGACTTTCTAACATTACTACTATTACTGTCAACTTTCCCTGTACAGCAATCCGATGGAACTTGGTGGTTGTTTCTTATGTAGTAATAGCAAGTTGACACATGCCACTATTACAACTCTACTAACTTCCTCTCGCAACAGTCTAATGGGGTCACTTTTAAAGGATGTACATATACGTTTTGTACTGACTTTCACAGTCAAGCTAATTAACATATCCATCATCTGACATAGTGGGAAGAAGAGCAAATAGAGCAAGTTCACATGACTTGATTTCTAGATCATTCCCAAACAGGAATCCACTTGACATCTGTGGTCATGAACTTGAAGGAGACTAATCAAGGAGGTGTGTGTTTTTCTTTAGCGACGTCCATGTGTGCAAACGACTTTGGATTTCACTTTGTTTTTCTTCTTTTGTTCAATTATTGGATGGATACATTGCCATTAATTTCCTTACAATACTCCCCTCACTTCAACACACTTATTCCATTGTTTTTGCCTTTTCTGTGTTGATGTGGCTGTCTTGATGTCCTGAATTGATTCAAAATGTTTACCTTTCATGGTCATTTTGACTTTGGAGAAGAGCCAGAAGTCACATGGTGACATATCTGGTGAATAAAGTGGATGAGGACACACTGTCATATTTTTACAAGCCTACCTTTATGTTGGATGCCCCTGACAGCAGCATTCACTGTATTTTTGATCATACCTTGTAAAGACACTCAGGAAAAAGGACTTCCAGAACTGCTTCAGAAAATAGGAAGAATGATAAGTGTTTTTGAAATGAGGAAGAGTATTTTATTTTATTTTATTTATTTATTTTTTTTGTGGGTACCGGGGGGTCGACCTCAGGACCTCGCGTGCCAACAGGCACCCTTGTCGCTGAGCGATATCACCGGCCCCTTTTTCGTACGTGGGTTCCGGGAGTTGAACTCGGGCCCTCGCGCTTGCAAGGCAGGCACTTAGGCCACTGAGCCATCTCACCGGCCCAAATGAGGAAGAGTATTTTAGGAGGAGTAATGGCAATGAGTCTTTTACTGTAATAAATGAAAAAAAAAAAAAATCCTAACCATACATTTTGATCACACCTTGTATCTCCGGTTTAGACCACATTTAATTGGTGAGCTGTCATTGTAACCACAATTAAAAAAAAAAAAAAAACTTTGATGATATAAGAAAGTGGCTTTCTCTTTCTTTTCTCTTTTTTTTTTGTGGGTACTGGGGGTCGAACTCAGGACCTTGTGCCCCAGCAAGTGCCCGTGCTGCTGAGCGATATCACCGGCCCTTTTTTCATATGTGGATACCAGGAGTTGAACTCAGGACCTCCCACTTGCCAGGCAGGCGCTTATGCTGCTGAGCTATCTCACCGGCCCAAGAAAGTGGCTTTCTATAAGAAAGTGGCTTTCTTTCTACAAGAATAAGTCTTGCACTGAAAACAGCATAGAACTTGTTAGGGTTCTAGAGAAGCAGAAGAAATAGGAGACAGATAGATAATAGGTAGATGAGCGGGGATTGAGAATTGACTCATGCAAATACAGAGGCCAAGAAAAGCCATCACATGCCATCTGCAAGCTGAAGAAACAAGGAATCCCATGGCATTGCTCAGTCGCAGGTTCGAAGACCTAAGAGCCAGGCAGACAATGATGTATCTTTCAGCCTGTGGCCAAAATCCTGAAAATCTGGAGGGCTGCAAGTTCGGGATATATCTGAAACCCAAGGGCAGGAGGAGATGAATATCCCTGCTCCAGAGGACAGAGCACGTTTGCCTTTCCTCTGCTTCTTAGTTTTAATCAGGTCCCCAACAGATTAGAGGATGCCCGGCAGGTTGCATGAGGATGGATCTTTCCTTCTTAATCCACTGATCCAAATGCCAATCTTTGCCACCAAATCCCTTACACACAGACCCAGAAATAACATTTTACTATGAGTATCCTCCAACCCAGCCAAATTGGTACCCAGTACTCACCCATTCAGTGTCCTGGTCAGTATGGAGGAAGCACTCTCTCAAGGAATTTGTGTGTTTTTGTATATGTATGTATGTATGTGTGTGTGTGTGTGTTTGTGTGTATGCCACATGTATATGTATATATTGCAGCTGTATTTGCCTACTCTAGGCTCTGTTATGGTAGATCAGGTACCTGATCAATTTTTTTTTTTTTTTTGGTGGGTACCGGGGGGTCGACCTCAGGACCTTGCGCGCCAGCAGGTGCCTGTGCCTCTGAGCGATATCACCGGCCCCTTTTTCGTATGTGGGTTCTGGGAGTCGAACTCGGGCCCTTGCGCTTGCCAGGCAGGCGCTTAAGCCACTGAGCCATCTCACCGGCCCCACCTGATCAATTTTTGTTAATAAGATTTATCCATATCTTTTTTCCTAGTTCTCTTTATTTTTCCTTTTACATTACTTCCAGGATGATTTCTCTAAAACATACACATTAAATGATTCTACTAAACTTACCTTCTTGAGAAGCAGCCAACACTGCCCAAGAAAACCAGTTATCAAAATTCACAGCTCTCAGACTTCCCCCAACCCAGGCAATTCTGCAATGGCAACCTCAATTCTGATGATGGGTCAAACGCAATGAGGGGTTAAGTGGGAACAGGATGTCACAACTAATACAGCCAACAGAACTCTCTGGGTCAAATGTAGGGTACAAAATTTTTTTTTCCTAGAGAAAAAGAAAAAGCAAGAAAGCTTGAGATTTCCTTTAATGAGAATAACAAAGACCAGTCAAGGGAAGCATTGCTAGGACACATCATTCACATTCTCTCAAAGAGAATTTCCTCATCAAGAGAATCAATCTGGAGGTAGGAGGGAGAAGGAAGGAGAAATAGCCACTGCTTTGTAGCTTTGACCAAAGGTAGATGAGCGGAGATAAACACTAATCAGTCATCTAGAGTCAGGGCTCCACCCCAAGTCCAGCCCAACTCCCACCTAGGTGATCTGCTTGCTCCTGAGCAGGAAATGCTGAACCCCAAGGGGAGAGAACACATTTTCTCAGAGAGTGAACCATCCATGAAACTTCAGGCTGTACCCACGCATGCTCCCATCTGTTCCCTTTAGCATATGTGAACAAACTGCAGGTCAAGAAGACAGAAATCCATTCAAAGCTTGGCTTTGTGTCGTGTACACAATTTGGGCTCTGTGTAGAGACTATCAGTTAAAAGGGAACATTGAACAAACAGCGTGAACAATTCCTTGTTCAACTGTCCCTGCTTGTAGGACGTCTTTCCTGCTTTGTGTCTTTTCCTGCTGGCTAAGTGAGATGATTCTTCGCATTTCCATGATCCACGTTTTCCTAACTTAGCATACCGTTCCAGTTTTTGGTTTACTTAGTCACTGCCTCACCGGACTCTAAGATCCTGAAAGGATGGTGCTTGATTTTTATTTTTTTATATCCTGTAATTGATATCTGTGTAGACAGCATGAGGTTAATAAAAAACAAGACATGAAACCCTTCATCAATTGATTAGAGTACTATTCCAGAAGTGAATTGGAGAATTAAAGCAATTCTCTAAGTAAAGGCTATCCTATAGAAATACATGGACCACACAGATAGTTTTTCTAAAATTCTCATTAAAAAAGTAAAAAAGAAGTAGAGTGGAATTAATTTCACTAGTAAGTTTTATTTAGCTTACTATGTCCTAAATATTATCACTTCAAAATATAATAAATACTAAAAATGATTAGTGTTTTATATTTTCCTACTAAAAGTTTAGTTTCCTGGTTGCACTAGCCATATTTCAAGGAATCATAGCCATGTAGTGTTTTGGACCGTGTATTTCTAGCCATCCAGAGCTTAGGTAAAGGGAATATGTGGACAAAGATGCCATAGAATTTTTATCTAGTTTTCTTCTTTTGTAGTGTTGCTATTTTCAGGAATCACATTAATCACATTTTTAAATTTAGCCTGCAGACTTGGTTTTGTCATAAGAATTTAGTCATTCTTCCTGCTACAGATGATGTTCTTTTTGTATTTTTGTAGCTGTCCTGTGGGGACTTGGTGTTTTTTCAGCTTGCAGCTGCCCTATTGTTAGGTCAACACTTAGTCCAGTCTTTTGAATTGCATTACAAATATTCCAGCCCCCAGGAAGTGAATGGTGCCAAGACAAATGTATGCTGAGGTGGGATCTCTTTCAATATGCCTTTTTTCTGTATTTGTGCTAAGAAATGGCTGTGAAATAATATGGCACTCTTAAGTGCCATAGTTTTCAAAAAAATTTTAAAGAGTGAATAAAGGGATTCTCCTTTATATCAGTATTTATAAACAAAGGTCTAGCTGAAAATATAGAAAGGCCGTAGAATTGAACCTTCTGAATGTAACTGAATTTAAGCATTAATCAAATTCTATCACTCTCCTTAATTCCAGATGTTCACAAGTAGGAAAAGGCATTGAAATCACAGATAATTTAAAAGTAAAGAGACCAATACATAAAAATTCCAAAGCTATCATCCTACTCAATGGTAAAAAAAAAAAAAAAAAAAGATTTCTTCAAAGATCAGAAACACGAGAAGGGTACTCATATTTTCCATTTACTTTCAAACTAGTATTGGAAGCACTAGGCCTGAGCAATTACATAAGAAAAAAAAAATCCAAAGTAAAAAAGGAAGTTAAAAAAAACAAAAAGGAAGTAAAATTTCTGTTTATACATGACATGATTTTATCTGTAGGAAAGCTTAAGACTCCACATATACACATACACAAAGAAAACTATTATAACTGATAAACAAGTTCATCCAAGTTGCATGATACAAAATCAACATATAATATCAGTTGCATTTTTTTTGTTTTTGTGGGTACTGGGGGTTGAACTCAGGACCTTGTGTGCCAGCAGGCGCCTGTGCTGCTGAGTGATATCACCGGCCCTTTTTTCGTATGTGGGTACCAGGAGTCAAACTCAGGACCTTGCGCTTGCCAGGCAGGTGCTTATGCCACTGAGCTGTCTCACCGGCCCCCAGTTGCATTTTTATAAAAAGTAAAAATGAAAAATCCAAAAAGGAAATTAAGTAAACTGTATAATATTAAAAGGAATAAAATACTTAGGAATAAGCTTAAGCATGGAGGTAAAAGCCTTGTGTACTGTAAACTACAAAACACTGTTGAAAAAAATTAAAGAAGATACAAATAAGTGGAAAGACATTCATTCTATGGCCATAGAATGACTGGAAGATTTAAGATTGTTGAAATGTTCATGCTATCCAAAGTGACCCATAGAGTCGAGGCATTCTCTATCAAAATCTCAATCGTATGTTTAAACAGAAATATGAACAGTAACCCCACAATTCATATAGAACCATAAAAGAATCTCAAACAGCCAAAAAAAGTCTTGACAAAGAACAACAAAGCTAGAGGTACCATATTTTCTGATTTTGAAACATACTACAAAACTACAGTAATCAAAACCCCATGGAACTGGCATAAAAACATACATAAAAGATGGAATAGAGTTCCTATAAATAAATTCTTGCATATGTGGTGAAATGATCTTTGAAAAGGGCAATAAGACTACATACAGGAAAAGGATATTGTCTTCCACAAATGCTATTGGGAAACTGGATAGCCACATGGAAAAGAATGACATTGGATCATTATCTTATATGCTACAAAAAGTTCAACTCAAAAAGGATTATAGACTTAAGCATGAAATTTGAAACCATAGAAGTCTTAGAAGAAAACATAGGGAAATCCTTGACATTGTCCTGGCAGTAATTTCTTGAATATGACCCCAAACTACAGGCAACAAAAGCAAAAATAGGTAAGTGGGACTACATCAAACTAAAAAGCTTCTGCACAGCAAAGGAAACAACTTACTCACCTATAGAGTGGAAAAAAATATTTGCAAACCATGTATGTGTTGGGGAGTTTGTGCCTAAACTAAATAGAAAACTCTTACAAGTCAATAGTAAAAACAAACAAAATAAAAAGAAATGAAAACCAAATAATCTGATTAAAAAATGGCAGTAGACTTGAACAGACATTTCTTGAAAGAAACATACAAATAATAGAAGATATATTAAAATATTTCAACATTACAAGTCATTAGGGAAATGCATATTAAAAGAATAATGAAATATCAACTCATACCTCTTAGGATGGCTACTATAAAAAAAGCAATGAGTTTTGTCAAAGATATGGAAAAATCATAACCTTGTACACTATTGGTGGGACTATAAAATGGTACAATCCGTATGAAAAACAGTATGGAAGTTCCATAAAAATATAAAAATGGAACTATATACCACATGATCCACCACTCTCTCTTTGGGTATTATTAAAAAAAAAATTGAGATCAGAATCTCAAAGAGATATTTGCATTCTTATGCTCATAGTAATATTTTCATAGTAGTTGAGAGGTAGAAACAAACTAAATGATAATTAATAGATAAATAAAGACATGTGGTAGATAGTATAGAAGTTTTTTCTTTTTGTCCTAAAAAAGAAGAAAGCCCTCTCATACACTATAATGGAGATGAACTTGGAGAACACTGTGCTAAGTGAAATAAGCTAATTGCAGAAGGACAAATATTGCATGATTTCAGTTATATAACCTAAAATGATCAGGATTATAGAAATAGAGAGTAAAATGGTGGTTTTTAAGGGCTTGGAGTGTAACACAGTCCTAGGAAATGTAAAAAATCAGTATACTAAATTCTTTGGGTAGTAGGTTATTATTGCAAGTGATCCTACTTTTCTAACCTGCTAAGTTGTTACACCGATTGATGGAAATTTAAGTATTATCCTGTTGTTTGGCGTAAAAGTTCACAGAATGTATTGGTCTTGATGCCAGTGATGCTCAAGATGAAATGAAATAGATTTAATGGTTCTTATCCAAAACAGCTGTCAAACTGTGAAGCACCGTGGTCTTTTATAATGATGCTTGATCTCAGGACACTGGACACTCAGATGAAAAGCTTTTTATTGAACTATATTACACACACAAAAGTACCTAACTGATAAAGATCCAGCTCTATGCATTTTGAAGCCAAGCAACCTGTGAATACATAGTTCCCAGACCAAGATACAAAACATGCACCCTGCATATTACTCCTGGTGCTTCTCATGGTCACTGCCTTCCCAAAGGTGGGCACTAACCTCATTTGCAGTTTTATCTGTACTTTATACGAATGAATACGAATGGGCTCATTCAGTACAAGTCATTTGCATCTGGCTTATTTCATGCAGGATTATGCTTGTAAGATTCTTCTACATCACTGCATGTAGTTATGGTTCCTTCCTCCGAATGACATTTAGGATTATATTGTATGATTGTCACAAGTTGTTTCTTCATTTTACTGTCAGTGGTCCTTTAGAAACTTTCTACTTCTTCTCTATAATAAAATGCCATGGGCATCCTGGTGCAGATATTTGGAGAGTGGATTAACGTTTATTTCTAGGATATAGATATATCTATATCTATATGGGAGTGGAACTACCGAGTCATAGGTAAATTCGGGAGAAGATTTACTAGTCATAGCCGAACAGTTTTCTGACTGCAACAGTTTACTTGATCATCAGCTGTTATGAGAATTCCAGTTGCTCCACATCTTCACAAACACTTGGTGTTTTCTACTTTTTTCTTTTTAGTCATTTGGGTCAGCGTACAGCACAAAATCATGGTGTTGTAATGGGAAGTTGTTCTTATTAGCACTTTTGATTAATGAGAGATTTACTCAGCTTGCCTCAAGTGCAGGAGAGTTTTGTAAGGAGACAGATGCACCAATAATTAAAAGAAGTTCAACAAACCCATATGCACAGCAAAGCTAGAGTACAAAAGTGCAGTAGGCTCAGGCATGAGATCTGCCGTGAGGCCAGCCGTAGGATGATCAGACGATCAGTCTCTGTTCACCTTCCCTTTGGTCTCCTTTGCCTTTAGCTAAAACCCTAGAAGGAGACTCTGGCTCAGCAAATCTCATTTCAGGTCCAACATCAGTTGTGATCTATGGATTGGTGGCCTTTGGTCCAGGGACTGCTCCTCTCCCAAGAACATTCTGGTGCTGCTTCCTGAAGGAAGGGGCTACTAAGGGCATGGTGGGCCCAGGTAAAGGGGACGGTGCAAGAGTGTTGATTAAAAACCACTCAAAGGAAGTAGCTATTTATGAGAGCAGAGTTAAAAAATGCTGGTGAGAAGAACAATGAAAAAATTATATGTGCATGAACCCATGTATACATAACAGATACATATATGCGTGTATATATTGCTTTGGTTGGAATTAAACTCAACTAATATACACTTCAACTTGCCATTTGACATCTTTGTTTAATAAAAGGTAGGATGTTAGTAATTAATGCATTAAGTGTAGACAACTGGCAAAATATTCTGAATAACAGGGTCAATAGGGAAAAAATAAGAGCCTTTTGGTGCGATCTTCAGCTCTGTTGGTAAAAGGAGAATGGTATTAAGCAACAGTGTTTGTGGATGTTCTGATGTGTATGAAATCTTTTCTTTGATACCTTGGTTTTGGCTGGATACTATAAAGACACAAAGAAGTGAGCTTCTTGGAGATTAGAATATATAGAACCTAGTCCTCGGGACTAAACATCAATATTCAAATTATTTCTAAGTTCTTTTTTTTTTTCTTCTCAAGGGGAACTTACGTACAGAAAAGCCTGAACCTTGGTACAATGTGACAAAAACATTGGTGTGTTTGGGAGTCGAGATTGGGAAGTCAAAGGACTTTGCATACCTGATGTCCCACAGATGTCCCACAGATGTCCTGAAAGGACATCTAAGTGACGCTTTGTTCCCAAATCATTCACAAGCTCCTCTTTTCTTTCACAGGAGGTTGGGCACCATTGTCTTATTGTCTTCCTCCTCCTGCCTGCATCCATCCCAAGGACTGACTGGTTATTTTTACCTAGGATGTTAAGACCAGCGTTCTGGCAATCTATTGCTGCATGACCCACCACTCAAACCTACGTTCTAAAATAGTGCTCCTCTGTTGTAGTGGTCTCTCAAAGTTCTGTGTTTTCTTGGGTTCAGCAGGGCAGTTTTCTTCCACTCAGAGTCTCACGAGGTTTCAGTCAGAGAGCAGCTGGGACTGGGGTCATCTCGAAGGCTTTGCTCCTCCCCGCTCTGGCGTTTGATGGTGATTGTTGCCCTGGACCTTAGCTGGGGGTGTTTAAAACATCGACATGAACTCTCCACATGGCGGAGCATAGCTTTTGCTGGACAATAAAAGCCTCTTTATCCCTGAGGCGAGAGATACCGCAGGTCTTCAGGATTCAAAGCTTGGTTGGCTCACCCATATCACTCATTTTCGTGGCTGGGTGGGAAGTGGAGAAAATTTGTGAGCAGAAAATGCCATTGATTTCTCACTCTAAAAAGCCTATAAGAGACATTTGTTTCTCCATTAAGTCACCCTGCCACACTGACTAGGTGAATTAAAGCTATCTCTTAGTGGAGCGTAGTGATATGATTAAAGGTAGGCGTTCCAGTTATCTATTCAGTGTATCAGGCTACACCAAAACTTAGTGGCTTGAAATAACATCAATTTTATTATATCTCGTGATGTTGTGGGTCAGAAGTTTGGGTTGGCTCAGCAGATCAGCTCTTTTTCTCATGTATTATTGACTTGGACAACTCCGTGTCATTCATTTTAGGGAACAGGAAGGTGATGAGGTAGAAAAGAAGAAATACTGTGACTTAAATATTAGCATAAATAGCTCTGGACCAAGTACGAGTGATTGTTGATTCAAAGTGATAAGGTAATTTGCTAAGTCAAGGAAACTGGGGCTGCTTAAGTTCCTTTAGTTTTAGCTGGATATTATTGTGTATCATTAAGTTAGCACTGGTAATATTTTTTTCTAAAAGACACATTTTTGTTTAGTGTTCCGTGGTATGGAATCTGACTCAGTATTTTACCTATAACTACTCGTTTTGTTTAATTTCGAGAGGGAGAGTTCTATCCGCTCATCCACTCGCCCATCTACTTATCTCCCTTCCTCCATTCCACACCCACTGATTGATATTTATATACTGTCTATTACTTATGTTCCAGTCACTGTATTAAATGATGGAGGTATGGCATGGAGCAATACCACATCCTTGACATTATGGAATTCACATTCTTCATGTTTCTACACTGGAAAGCAGTTCAGAACAAAGCAAAGGGCTAGTTATGACTAATGAGAATTGGGAATTAAAAAAGAATATCCGTAGGACTTTAATGGCATGTGCTTCCCTCTTAACCAGCACATAAACACGTTGAGGGAAGCCCATTTCTTTTTGTACGTGTGGGGAAAATAAAATATATTGGGGAATGTTGAAGAAAACTTTTCTGGAACCCTGCAGTGACTTTACATTTACCAGGAGGCCATAAATGAATTTAACTATTGTACTCACTAGGTCAGAAAGGAGAAAACTCAGGCCAGAAAGTTCTGAGAAATGATTCTTATCAGGCAAGGTGTCCCTTGGTATTTTTTATGTGCATGGCTGCTGGGAGGCTATGGAATGTATGATACTTCTGATCTTATATTATTCTAATTTTAGAACCTTGAGAAAAGTATAAAAGAGGAAGGTAAAAATGATTTCTAATTTCATTATCCAAAGGTTACTTCTACAGATTTTCTTGAAATATCTTTCTCAGTTTCTTTCTACACAGCCACATCCACACCTAAAGCCATGTATGTAAGAAAACAGGATCACACGGTATAAACAGTTCCAAGTCCTCCTTTCTTCATCTAACACCATGAAAACACCCATTAGCTCCATGTTACTAAATGTCTTTGAGATTATGAGTTTTAATGGCTGTGTAAGATTCCCTTGTATGAATATACCAACCCTATTGGATATTTACATACTTTCTTTTGTTATTAATACTGCTTCATAAACATCTGTGTGCATCCATGTTTATGTGTATCTTTGATTTTTTTTCCTTAGGATAAACACCTAGAAGGAGCAATTCTTGGTCAATAATTCAAACATTTTTGAGGCAAATGGCTCTATCTTCAGGTAGATTAAAAAAAAGGGGAAGGGTTTGATGTAAACTAAGCCTGAAATGGCATCTGATGGATGATTGTATAGGTGAACATTGTCTTGTCTGGTTACTGGGAGGAGTATTTTAAGTGCTGTCTTATAAAATTTTTTAATGAAGGAAAGCTTCAGTGATAGCATTCTTGAAGCTGTTCCAGATTACTTGATTAGTTCAGGAACAAAGTTCTCAGTCAAACCAGGTTTTTGTTTGTTTGTTTGTTTTTTGATTTGCCTTTCAGTTCCCAAGTTAGAGTAAGATGAGCAGACACGCAAATTGGAGGTTGAATCCATCACTTACAGCTGCTCCTGATAAAAGAGCAGCGGTTCCAAGTGCTTTCCTGCTGGCAGCCGCCTCCTCTCCTGCTATCATTCTCTCCCTGTATCATCTCAGCATTCTCATTTGGTCCCAAGTACAGAGCCAAGAGGGCATCTGGTCTCGAGCTTGAGAGTCACTCACCTTATCGCCCTGCATTGCGTCCCAGCAAGAGGGGGCCTTTTTCTGTTTCTGCCCTCCCTTCCTACCCTCCCCAACCTTCTTAGCAGTTTATAACAAGTTCCTCTCTTGTATACAGAAAAAGCAGGCCCTCGACAGGATCTGAGTGTGCTGTTTGGAACTGTTTATGACTTATTTTGGACTCTCCAGGCAGGGCCATAAATACACAGTTAATCTGCCCGATAGCAAGAGCAGTCACCTTGGCCCCAAGAAATTAACCACATGTGGAAATACAGAGACCCCATCCTTCCCGCACTGGTCATGCGGTGCAGCTGTCTGTGAGCCCTCTGTGGCATGGATTTGGGGCATGATGCCCTAGCTACACTCTTAGTCCATCTTCTTTTCCCGCACAGCCTCGACAATACCCAGTGCCATCCTTGACCGTTCTTTGCCCTTGGAAAAGATCTATCAGTCGCTTGAGCCATGCTGTTGCTTCTTTTAACTACAGTTTGGAATTTGATCTTGGTTGTTAGCCTTTAAGCCTTGTTGCCTCTTATTTGGTCATTTAGGGTTACACTGTCCACTAAGGTGGTCACTAGCCATGTGTGGCTATTTAAACTTAAAAACAATAAAAAGAACTGAAGTAATGACTTAGTTTTCTCTGTCACGCTAAACTCAGTGTCACGCTAAGGACTCAGTGGCCTATTTGGCTAGTGGCTACCATATTGGTTAATGCAGGTGTTGAATGTTTCTACCATTACAAAAGGTTTTTTGGGGGGCAGAATTGATTTATGACATTAGCATTTGGGAAGGCAGATGTAGGGCACTGTGGTCTTCTCTCTTCATGTTTTGGACTTTTTGCCAGTCTGGGAATGAAAAAAATAGTAAGAGTCACTGATATTTTTTGAGCTTTCACTCGATGTCAGGCAGTGTGCTGCAAGCCATACTTATTCTCTCACTGAAAGTGCAAAATAAGCCAGTAAAGTGGGGCTTGTTGTTTCTCTTAGTTTGCACATAAGTGAAGCTGAGTAACTGCCCCAAGATCATGCAGCTAGATTTTGAGCCTATTCTGCCTTCGTCCTGGCCACACTGCCCTCCATCACTGTGAGAAGCTTCCTTTCTGGGCTGAAGCTTCCAGGTCAGCGCAGCTTAGGCATTTTGGAGACTCTGCAGGGGCTGTGAGCTGGGGGCTCCTCCAGCCTGAAGTCAGATGTCCTCAGATGTACATTGCAGATCCAGCTGTGCCTGGAAGACAACATCCTAGAGATTCTTAGAATTTGAATTTTCTGGGCCTTTGAGGGAGCAGAAGGTGGGAGTTCACAGAGAATTATCTGGAAAGAGGGCCACAGAGGGTTCCCAAGCTTTTCCAGCTTAAGGCAAAAACTGGCATGGAGGTCAAATGTCCTCAGAAGGAGACCAAATGTGCCCAGAAGGCGTGATTCCAGACACCCTGAATGTACGCTCTGTGTCAGAGACAGACCTTGGGTGGTGGTCACATGGGGGGACAGGTGCTGTGAAAGAAGAGGAACAAAGAGGCCCCAGGGTGGTTCTAGAGAGGACTCTGCATTATGTCTTAAGGAAGTTCTTCTACAGTCAGTTGCTCTCTTGTTTTCTTTCTCAGCTTTATTCAGGTACAATCAGCAAGTAAAATCATATACTTTTGTGGTGCACCATGTGATATTTTGGTCTATTGGGTACATTGTGAAATGATTAAATCAAACTAACATACCCATCATCTCAAAGCTTATCATTTTTTGAAGTGAGAACATGTAAGATCTCTTGCTTTCTTCACAATTTCAAGTTGCAATACAACATTATCGACTATAGTCACCAGGCTGTATAATAAATGTCCAGAATTTACATCCCATCTACTTGAATTTTGTACCCTTTGACCAACGTCTCTCAATCTTCTCCTCCCTTGTCCCCAACCCCTTAGTCCAACCCCTTGGCAGTCACCATTTTACTCTCTGCTTCTATGAGTTCAACATGTTTAGATTCCATATGTAAGTGAGAGCTTGTGGCATTTGCTTTTCCACAGGGCTGAATGGTATTCCATTGTGCATATACACCACATTTTCTTCATCCATTCATCCAATGATGGACATTTGGCTTGATTCCATATCTCAACTATTGTGCATAGCGCTGCAATGAACATGGGAACACAGGTATCTCTTTGACATACTGATTTCAATTCCTTTGAATCTATAGTGCACAGAAGTGGGATTGCTGCATCATATGATAGTTCTATTTTTAATTTTTTGGGAACTTTCACTCTGTTTTCCGTAATTTACTTTCCCACCAACAGTGTGCAGGTAACCACTGGCTCTCCTGCACGTAGCTCCAGTCACTGCCCTTGCTCTCTGGCCTCCTGCTTTGTCCCTTTTGGACATTTGTGGGCACTGAAGTTTTCTCTTCAGGATGGATGTGAGCCAGCACCCCAGCACTTTGTGAGTAAAGTGTCAGGACAAGGTGTGACTTGATTCTGCCAGAAATCTCCCTTGTACTGGAGATAGCCTCCTGGACCAGGGAACTCTTAAGGACCAAAGTTCAGTTCCCACCACTCCCCATCCCACTGGGTGTCTCAGGAGGTGTAAGACCCACATTTCCTGGTGGTGACAGATCAGAGGAGGGCCAGACTCAACAACAGAGCTGCTGCTGGAGGGGCTGAGGGGTGAGTGATTAAGCTAAGCCTGTGTGCAGATGGAGAAAGCACCCACTCCTGCCTTCTCAAGCAACGAAGCCTGCAGTGGGATGCAGAGCTCCTTACTTAGAGCACTTAAAGCCTTAGTTGTTTTGGGAAAACTCTAGATCTTTCTTCTATTATTGTTTGTGTTCCTGAGTAACTCCTTAACCAAATTGTGAGCTCCTGGAGAGTACAAAGTATGTTTTGGACTTTGTATTTATGAAGTGCTGGGTTGTAGTTTTACTCTCTGGCTCTTAAAAAAAACAAAACAAAACAAAACAAAACAGATGTTGGAGGGATACCATTGCAAGATGTTCACCACATTTTGTTCAATAAAAAGACTTATTGGGCCGGTGAGATGGCTCAGCGGCTTAAGCGCCTGCCCGGCAAGCGCGAGGGCCAGAGTTCGACTCCCGGATCCCACATACGAAAAAGGGGCCGGTGATATCGCTCAGCGGCACGGGCGCCTGCTGGCGTGCGAGGTCCTGAGGTCGACCCCCCGGTACCCACAAAAAAAAAAAAAATAAAATAAAAAGACTTATCAACTAGTTTATACTGTTTCATCCATTTTTGGAATAAAATTTATCTCCATAAAACCTTCCTTCCTTTTCATCTAGATTATTTTCTTTTTCAATCCACACAAAGAGAAAGCCCAGGATTTTATCCGTGATATGTTAACTGTTGTTTCTCTCTGGGTGTTGGGGTTATAGCATAGTCAAGCTGCAATGCTAATCAATTTAAATAAATATAGATTGGCTTAGAGATTATGGGGCAGGACATAGATGTGAGGAAAACTCGAACACCTGGGCACTGGAAGGTCACTATCAGAGCCACCTTCCAGATGTGAATAATCAGAAATAAAGGAGAGGGGCCGATGATATAGCTCAGTGGCGTAAGCGCCTGCCTGGCAAGTGTGAGGTCCTGAGTTCGACTCCTGGTACCCGCATTAAAAAAAAAAAGAGAAATAAAGGAAAGCTGCTGGCACTGGAGTTCATTAGCTCCAAGCACTCATCCATCCTTACATGCATCCCTTCCAACTCAGAATACTAGGGGAGGAGAATTGGGTTGCCCTTGCTTGAATCACATGGCCATCCTGGGTTCCATGAAGAAAGGACACTTTTATCGCACTATTACCAAAGAAGGGAGGGCAGATGAATGCTACATCATGAGCACTTTTCTTTTTATCAGTGGTTTTCCCATTGTTTGCAACAAACATCTAAAATATTTTAATATGTTGCTTACTACGACATATACATATTATAATAACAAACCTTCTAAAATTTATTTTAATAGTAAAAGAAGATACAGCAGAGTAATGACCCTGTATGAGGGAGCTGGTGCATTGGACAGGCTTCAGAAGTGATATTTGGGAAAGTAAAGCAAGAGAAAAGCATGCTTCTTGGGCAGAGTGTGGGGTTTATTTGGGGATGACGATGCTTTGGTGCATTTGAGGGCTCCTTCCACCATGTGATGGCACAGCATCTGCATGCAGTGGGAAGCATCCTGCAGGGAAGGGAGAGTGACAGATGCTTCAGAAGATGGTTGCTGCCCAGAGAGGGAAGCAGCAGCCTTAGGGGCTCACATGTGACCTTGCTGAGGTTGTCCATGGGGAAACTCAATTGTTTGTGCTGCAGTTGGTTTAACTGGTAGAGAGGACCCTGACATCTCTTCCAGTCCTAATTCCTAGGATTCCACAACTCAGCATCAACAGTGCATGTATTTGTGGGGAAGCAGGCAGTCCAGTTTGTGGAAAATCAATTAAACTACACATCATTTCTAGATGCTTGGGAAGATACAGATGTGGTAATTCTACATGAATTCAAAAATATGTCCAAGAGTTTATTAAAAAGTCTGATCTCTCAGGCCCTTGTCCCTGTCTCATCTCTGATCTTCAGTATTTTCTTATCTTTGTCTCTTAGCCTCTAGCTATGGCAGCGAAGAAACACAGCAGAGATAAACTGGACATCCTTTAAAATAATAACAGAAAAAATGAAAATTTGTCAAATACAATGAGATATAAAAAAGAAGTCAACTCAGATAATTTCTCCTTTGGTGTCTTGACATTCAGGGAATTTACTTGTGATGGACCCAACTTCAGTGAAGGGAGTTGATCCACGCTGACTTATTGGGGGACCTAAAAGCTTTAGAATCATCTTTAAGTATCTTATTGCTAGAGTAGGCGGGGAGCTTTTCTGGGAGAAGCAGATTTTGGAGTACTCTTCTGGATGTTT
The DNA here is from genome assembly GCA_028451465.1 of Erethizon dorsatum. NCBI lineage: Eukaryota > Metazoa > Chordata > Mammalia > Rodentia > Erethizontidae > Erethizon > Erethizon dorsatum. Next base: position 14,917,931 of record CM051841.1, on the reverse strand, counting down.
CTGAGGGGTCTCTCATTCCTGATCTGGTTTGGGTTTGTCTCGGAAGGAGTTTTGAAGGCCAGCTGCATTCCATTCAGGAGGACCCCTAGATCAGTCAGGGTTGTTCTGAATAATTTCTGGGGGTCATATGTAGATGCTGTGCTGAACCTCTCCAGTCCTTCTTCATGAATGGAGTGCCTACTCCCATGGAAACTGGAATTGCACCTCAAGACATCTATCAATGGCCAGGAGTCTTTGGGAATTGGCCTGCTTGAAGAAAATGGCCTGGTCCAAGGCCATACTTCCATCCTAGGTGACCAATATCCAAAGACTGTCCCTTTGCCCAACCTTGACAATTCCAAGTCTTAGCTGGCCTGAAGTCCCTTGGGACCATCTTGCTTGCTCTGAAATTCTTCATGCTGCGTCATTCACCTCATCTAGAATATACTTATTAAATTATTGTATTTTATGTATACATAGCATTACTTTTAAGTATTCATATGTTCCTCAAGGCTAGGAGCTTTGTCCAATATTCACTCACATGTTCTTAAGTCATTTGCACAGAATACTCAATAAATGTACTCAATAAATGTAGGTAAACCATTTTAGTATTACTACTAATGATGATGGCTAACATTTTTTGAGGCTTACCATCTGCCACGATCCAAGCAAAGAGCTTTAATCAAAGCATATCCATAGGGCATAGATGTGGGATAAACAAGGTATTCTCATGATTTCAGAGATAAGAAAACCAAGGCTTAGAGAAGTGCAAAGACATCAAGGATATAGATGATAATTGGTGATTTGGTATAACCATATCTTCCTTATGGATAATATATTTACTTTAAATAAAAGAGTTCTTCAGTGTTTAATTTTTATTTTCTTTTCCTTATGCTCATGTGGTTGAGCCATTGTCCAGATGAGGAAATGAAGTGGATACCACTTAAGTCTGTGTGAAGTCACATAAGGTTTAGAGAAGGTCACAGAAATATGTCTGAGGGAGCTGTAGGGTTTGGACTCTGGTCCTTCTTGAATCTGGTGGCCTTTCCAGCAACCATGTTGACTCTGAAGGATGGGCAGGAACCCAGTTGGCAGCTGAATGGAGTTGAGATGCACTGAGGATGCTCCTGGTTCCGGAAATGACTGCCAGACCCTGCACCGTTTTGTAGTTTCTGGGAAAGCCCCAAATGAGGCCATTGCACGTTGGCACATCATCCAGTGCAAAGCAGAAATTATATAAAAGAGGCGTAGGAGAAATATCCACTGATTCCGAAAACATGGTAGATTGGTTATGACCCAGAAGACCTAAAAAATAGTCAAATAACTGGAGATGTGCAATTAGCAATATAATTTTTGTATTTTAGGTCTGCTAATATGGCACAAGGATCACAAATCTATCACCAAAAAACCTTTCATATATTTTTATAAACCTATACAACTACGATCCAAGGGAAAAAAGCATGCCCATACCGTGTTTAGAATTTCACATCGATACCCCTCTGATGATTTACAGAAATCGTGTTCTATTTCTTCGGAATTCTTGTGCAGGTTACATCACTCTACTCCAAGTATGTTTACTGCTTTAAAAATAAGCAATGTAGACAGGAAGCCGATGTGGGATAAACATGATCCTTATGTTTTACTCCCACATTTCAGAAGGGTCAAGGTCTTACTGTGACTTCATACTGCATATGGTCAGTAGTTTAGTTTGGCTATTCCTTCCTGTGCTGCTTTGTTTTAAATGACAAATTATAGTTGTGTATATTTGTGGGGTACAAAGTGGTGTTATGATTTTTGAGGCAGAAGGGCAATAGGATGAAGAGAACATGGGTATTAATATCTAGACCTTTGATTGTGATCAGTGACCAGCTGGCCTGCCTCGATAAACAATGTACACTTTTGTCATTAAGAGCATGGGCGATACAGATGAGCTTATCTTCACATTAGGGAAGTATACACAACGTACGGCCAAGACCAGATTTCAGCAGCTGCTTGATTCTTCTTTGAATTCTGGTCAACTCAGAGTAGCTGGGACTTTCCTTCATTTCTCAACAGTGTATCCACATCACAAAAGACCCTTCGACAGATAAGTTCTGTTAAGGTCACATCTTCCTCTTCCCATGGACTAGGCATCTTGTTGGATAACTTAATCATTCCTCAGTTATGCAAGAAGTTGATGCTCATGGTGGGTTGTTACACGAATAAGTCAGACTGTAAAAGGCCATATGTAGTCTGGAAATGAAGGTAACTTCATTAAACTTGATGGTTCATTTCTTTCCTCCCTGTATACCATCCCGCCTCTCCTCTCTTTCTTCTTTTCCTGGGGTATCAGTTCTTTAGGTTTGGTAGATGAAGCAATTCTAAGGCCATTCTTGCCCTTGAGAAGCTCAGATTCTGCTGGACTCTTCATCTCTTAGGGTCTCACTAGGAAACAACTTGAGTATTTAAAAGAGAGGGATCTTAGTAACTCAGGAAATAATAAAAGTGAGGAATTTTAGACACAGGTGATGAATGAGCTGAGAAGCCAAACTGGGACCAACAAAGCCACCAGAGATTAGTGATAGCAGGCAACCCTTCCTGTTCCCCATCAGGAGAGAGGGAATGAGGGGATCAGCTTTGAGAGGCCAACTCATCCACTCTGACATCTTATCACAGCAATGGAAGCAGGAATCAGAGTGGGATTTGCTGTGTTGGAGACACTGTCCAGTGTGGGGAGAAAGAACCTGATTCTCCATCTCTCTTGCCTTCCCATCTCTGGCTGCTACCTACCCTGGACAAACCAGGTAAGAATTCTACTGTGGGTACTGTTTACTTGCTGTGGTGGCTTTGGTTCTACAGTGGTACCTCGGTTCATGAACGCTTTTGTTTGCAAACAGTTGGTTCACAACCAGAAGGATTTGGCAAAATTGTTTTTGTTTGCAAACTGCATCAGGCGACAAACACAACTGCAGCTGTCTTTCCCACACAAACACAAATGTGACCATCTTTTCCAAAATTGTAGAACAAATTGAGTTGTCAGGCTCCCTTTCTCTGTTCTGAATCTCCGAGGCTGACAGAGCCTAGGAATTGCAGCCTGCTGGGTGTGGCCCCTGAGATTCAGAACAGAAAAGAAGCGACCTGGGGCTTAATCAGTGGGTAAAGAGGGTCAGGGCCATTTTAGCAGGTCACCAGTATCCACAACGGAAACTTCAAGGGGAGTTTTTTCTCTGAGTTTTCATCTTTCTCCTTCCTTGCCTTTGCTGGTCCAAGTTCTGCCTTCATGTGGTACTCCTACCACATCCTGGGCACACTTTGGTTAGGTCATAGATAATATTCAGTTGTAAATGACAATGCACTGCTATGATCATCTCCATGAGCTAAAAATCTTCTTGATGGCATTTCTTACCTCCCTCCTATCCCCAGTTTCCAGCAGCCCTCTATAATAGGAGGGCGATATACAAAGAAATATTGCCTGAATATTGTTACCTGAGAAGATGTGTAAGACATCAGTGGCTATCTTCACACACTAATTACTTGCTTCATAAAATACAAAAATTGCACATTTGAAAAGGCCTGATTAGCTTTATTTTCTTTGAGAATATACAGTTTTATTTTTAGACCTCAACCTAAACTGCATAGGTGGGGAGCTGAATGTCTTTTATCATGGCTTGTGGATGTTAAATGTGTCTGTTTGGCAGATAGAAACTGTTGACAGATAGCTGGAAAGGCAACCAGGGATGACAGAAGTGTGAAGTAAATGGTCTTGGGGGATGAAAATTGATCTTCTGAATGCTCCTTTCTCTTACACTGATGCTTATCTGCCAGAATAATATGTTGATTTGTCTTTCGGTCTTTCCCCCTTCATTCCATTCTAAACTGAGTGTTGATACTGTAGACAGGAAACAAGAAAATAGTTTTAATTTAGTCATTGGATGGAAGAGTGCATACGCTTCATGTTTGAAAAGAATGGACTTTGTCTCCTTTATCCTTCTTTCATTTTCGATAATTGTTCCTCTTCTCATCTGAGCTGATGATTTTTTGGTAAGCTGGATGATACTCTTTCTGTCAAAAGTATCTTGTCCTCTGCCTTTCTCTTGAGTGCATGGAGAATGGGTTGATATAATTTTTCATAAACATTTCTTTCCAACCTTTGTAGAAGCTATCTATTCATGAAGCAAGTAGTAGTTTATTTCATAAACTTTGTTTTTAATTTGATTAAAATGTTTTGGCATACAGAGTGCATACTCAGGTATAAAAATTTTTAAGGCAAGAAAGGTTTTCTATTTTGTTTCTATACAATGAATATATATGTAATATGTAATGAGCATATATGTGAATATAATATATAATGAAATAGATAACTGTAAAAACATAATTATATGTCAGATTTTAAGTACATCTTTTACACAATCTGGCCTTCCAACCACCTGGTGTTCTTCAAAATCAACCACTCTTACTCATTTCTTACGTGTCTTTGTAGAATTATCCCATAATTATAAAAGCAAAACTACTGCCCACCACACAAACAGCTACTACAATGGAGCATATTGTATGTCCTATTTTCCACTTGCTACTTGCATTTTTTAAACTTACTACTACACAATCCATAAATCCAGGCATACCAGGATGCTCTTCTTTCCCATTAAATTTCCTAAATAGGCCGATTCCTGGTGCTTAGAAGTTACATTTTTGTGATAGGTTTTTTTCATAGATGAAATCTATAATACTGAAATGGCAACACATTGACATTTCTAAAAGCTTTAATATTTGGTAAGAATTGGTTAATAATTTAACTTTCTAATCTGCTAATGGGGGAGGAGTGGATGAGAACATAGAAGGCTTTCATTTGGGAGAAAAAGGCTGCTAAGAGTAGGAAGAGAGGAACTGAGAGGAAACTGTTTTTACTCCTCCAATTTGCAGAATGCCTTCCAAAATGTAAACAATGCGTACGGGTGAAATCATGAAAGGCAGAAGGCCAAGGAGAGCAGCACTTGAATTAATATTGCAACACCAACGTAATCTTCAAAGGCAGACATATTCTAAACCTGGGAGATAAGGATTGTTTTGTAAATTCTGTTAAGGCTAGCTGGAAACATATATTAATAGGATTGATTTCAAAGAATTTATTCGAGGGATCACAGATATGTGCAACAATTCAGCTAGAAGGATACTGGAAGAATTTAAATGATATCAACGTCCAGTACTGAGATGTCCAGTACTGGTTGTTCAAATGATGGTGTGCCTATGTAATGAATGACCCTGTGAGGCAATTTTTAATGATGAAGAAAGGTTTTGCAATATAATGGTAAGTGGAAAAAATGAGCATATAGAATATTGTTCAATTTGGGTAAAATATATTCACTACCAGTATATTTAAAAGGTTACATATTTAGAAAAATACTATATATATATACAAAAGAAATCTGATATTAGAATTAAGGATGATTTTTAATTTCTATTTTTCTTGCCTTTATTTTCTATAGCAAATGTATTCATTTTGCAAAAATAATTTTGAAAAAATGTAAGACCAATTACCTGAGATCCGTGCAAAGCAGTTTATATGGTCAGTTTCAGGTCCACTTCTACTTTTGGGGTTTTTTTTTGGGGGGGTACATTTTAGATATACATAATGATCACATTCATCATATGGAATTTGTACCTGTACATGAGATATCTTGCATCTTCTTTTCCCATTCACCTCCCCTCCTTTCAACCTTTCTTTCCTTCCTTATTTACAAAAGCTTTGTTTCCATTTTTTCCTTCTATTCTCTTTTTTTCTTGTCCCTTCCTTCCTTTCCTCTTCTTCCCTCCCTTGTTCCCCTTCTCATTTGAACATTTTCTTCCTATTTCCCAATATCTATTATACATTTTGGCCCTTATTTACACTTTCAGTTTCTCACACCAGAGAAACAATGTGGTATTTACACGTGTGTCCAATTTATTTCACTTAAGAGTATGGTTTCAAGGTGAATGCATTTAGCTAGAAATGTCTCAAGCTTATCCTTCTTTATGACAGAGTAGTACTCCATTGTATTAAAAAACCCACATCTTCTTTATCCATTCATTGCTTAATGGGCATTTGTGATGTTTCCAAGATTTAGCTATTATAAATTGTGCCACTATAAATGGGTATGCATATATCGCTGTGGTATGATGCTTTTTATTCTTTTGGGAAGATACCCAGAAGGGGACTAGCTGGGTCAAATGTGACCTCTAGTTTTAGTTTTTTGAGGAATCTCCACACTAATTTCTACAGTAGTTGCACCATTCTACACTCCTACCAACAGTGGAGAAGGGTTCCTTTTTCCCTATAGCCCCTCCAGCATTTGTTATTGGTTGATTTCTTGATAATAGGCATTCTTTCTGGAGTAAGATAGAATCTGTGTTGTTTTAATTTGCATTTCTTGAATGACCAATGGTGTAGAACATTTTTCATATATTTATTTGTTGTTTGCACTTCTTCATCTGAGAAGCGCATATTCATTTCAGATGCCCATTTTTGGATTTGGTCTTTAAATTCAGGGTGTCTGATTTTTTTGAGTCCTTTATATATCCTACATAGTAGTCCTTTGTCTGAGGAACAGCTGGCAAAAATTTTTTTCCACACTATGGGTTGTCTCTTCACTCTGCTGGTGGTTTCTCTTGCTGTGCAAAAGCTTTTCAATAAGATGAGATCCCAACTGTTGATTCTTTGTGATACTTCCTGTGTGATCAGATTTTGTTATAAAGTCTTTGCTTATACCAATGTCTTCAAGAGTTCTACCTATCCTGTCTTCCAGCAGATTTAGTGTTTCTGTTTTAATGTGTAGATTTTTGATCCATTTTGATTTTAGTTTAGTACATGGTGAAAGATACGGATCTAGTTTTAGTCTTCGGCATGTGGAAAGCCAGTTTTTCCAGCACCATTTATAAAAGAGGTTATCTTTCTTCCAGTGAAGGTGTTTGCCTCTTTGTCAAAGATAAGGTGGCTGGGCATGTACTTCTTCTGTTTTGCCTTATGTGCTGCTTAAATTTATTCATGGAGGGTTAATGTGAAATATGCATGGTCTGAAAACAATAGGCATTGTAGTTACGGAGGGATCAACACTGCAATCTTCTTTCTTGAACTTCTTTGCTGTGAATTTGTTTGGCATCATTTTTTTCCTTTCCTAACTTGGAGAATACTGTTTGCCCCTCATATTGTGCACAGTATCAGAAATGAAAGAGAAAAATCACATGATGTTTACCGAGTTTTAGAAATCTGGAATGTGATCAGCCCATTGCCTTTATTCCTACTTCACTCGTTTGAGACAGATTTCTGACAGAACGAGGGTGGCGGTGTGTGCTTTCTTTCTTTCTGGAGATGCGGATGTTTTCCAAATTTGCTGGCTTTTACTGCCTCAAGGCAATAAAACATCAGTTCTGCATCTGAGTGGTGGTGGTGGGTGTTGCAGGGACCCTAAATTTATGTTTGACTCTGCTGATCTGCTTAATAAGGAGGTAGCTACATTCGCCTTTGTGCATGTGTGATGTCTGAGAAGTTGGATGGTGGAGGTGACTGTCCTGTAAGCACGGTCCTTCAATTTAAGTCCCCAAAAGTTGCCTGTTAAGGAAGCAGGAAGTCAAAAATTATTTCCCCTGCGAAATGGACAAAATGAATGTAAACTCACAAAACTTCCAATAAAGCGCTGATCTTGTTCAGCGAAACAGAAAGGAAAACATGTCAAAAACAAATAAATACAAACGAGTTTCATGAAATGTGAACTTATGCCCCACCCCATGCAATAAATGTTTTGTGTGCATTTCCAGTTACTTATTGCCATTGTAACGCTGCACAACAATCACAAAACTTCAGTGGCATACAATAGTAAACAGCTTGGTGACTTTGGCTGGGTTTGCCTTCCATCTGTAGTCAACCAGAAGCTTGCCTTGCTTCACATGGTCTCATTCTCCACCAGGTTAACCTGGCCTCATTCTCATAGCGGAAGCAGAGGTGCAAAAGATAATGGAAGTTTTCAAGGCCTCTTGAGGTCTAGCCTTGGAACGGACACAATGTTATTTCCAGCATACTGTGTTGGCTAAAGCAAATCACAGGGCAAGTTCATATCAAAAAGTGGGAAAATAGACTGCCTATTGGTAGGAGTTGGAACAAAGACACATTGTAAAAGGCATGGATTGAGGAGGGTTAGAAAATTGATGCCAGTTTTGTAGTCAGTATGTACAGGGGTTTTACATTTTGAACAGTGAAATATTGTTACTTATTGATAACACCAATGAACACTGACTCTTCTTCGTTAATAAATCGACCACTTTGATATAAGATTTTCTTTCAGTTGATGTTTCACAAAGGTGAAAGCTATGTGAAAATTGTATTCATGATGTCTATTTGTGGTTCTTACAAAAGGGAAGAAGTAAGAGGGCCTAATGCCTTAATTTTCCTGTAAGAACTTTGTGCTTTGGTTATAAATGTAGTGGTACTTAAACCTATAATGGTTTCAGGTTTTTCTATAACTGATTTTTGAATAAAATTAAGAGAAATGATTATAACCATAGAATTAAGAAATAGAAGAACTTAGTTGAGATTGAAAATTGAAATTTCATTAATGAAGATGCTAGAACCCAAAGATATAAGTGAGCATACCCATGACTTTATTTTTTGAAGATACAAAATACAAATGTGCAAAATAAAATCTCTTAAATATACGTGAAAAAAGTGACTAATAACAATATTTTGGTGAGATACTTAAGATAAGAGTGAGCTAACAGTGAGCAAGGATGTGGAAGAATTTGACACTATAGTCAACAAGCTTAAAAGATATATAGAAAACTTTGTATCCTACTTTGTAAACAGAAATTATGCTCTCTATAGCCCATCAAGTATTTTATTGTTTTTCCCCCCCAAAATGAGCAGTTAGATTTGTTTCTAAAATCTAGTATTTAGATAACATTTAGCTATCTCCAAGGTTTCTTTGTATTTTAATTCATTATTTGCGGCTTTTTTATTATTTCCTTCCACTTATTTATATTTTACATTCATCCTGGTTTTCTTTGACTAGCTTCCTAAATGGAAGTTTTTAGCTCATTAACTTGCAATATTTTTTGTTTTCTAAAAATATACGTCTAAGGATATTTATGTATTCTTCTTTTTTATTTTTTCTGCCTCCTCGTACCACGTTAAAGATGATTTCCTCAGACCTGTTTTCCGATTCACCAAACTGTCTTCAGCTTTATCTAATCTGTTACATAGTGTTTCATTTTTAATACTTTATTTTTCTATTCTAGAATTTCTCTTTGACTTTTTTCATGATATCTAGTGAGTAGTCTCAAGTAGCACATGTGTTTGTTTTGAATTGTGTTATGGGAAACATATTCGTGCATTGGCCTTATTTGCTTTCTGCTAGGGTAAATGACCCAGTCTAGAACTGGAGTTAGCCCAAGTTGGAAGGCTGCTAGACTGTAACCTTGAACTTAGAAGCTGTATTTTCTTTTGGTGTTTCATCTGCACTGGTGCCAGCCCTTGTTGGGATTGACCTACAACTTTGTGGGGACTTTTGAGAGTTATTATTAACTTTTAAAATTTTATTCTACATTTTATTTTTAAAAAATAAGAATATTTTGTGAATCAAACACTCTATTATTATGTAGTGGTTTCCACTGCTAGGCACATAAAGTTTAAAATCTTGTGATATCAATCTCACAGCTGTTATAAATCTCCATTGCGTAGAATTCCTCCTTGCCCTTTTCTATAACCTTGTCCCACACAGGGGTGGAGCAATGAATAATTACATTCATGACAACTATTTGGGGGCTACAAGATGCAAGAGTAGGACAAAATGAGAAAAGAAAGTTATGGCAACTATGATGTCTATCTTAGAATGGACTAAACATTCTTTTTTATGAATTTTATTATTTCTTAAATAACTTAAACACTTGAAAAACATACTTATTTTAAAGCCCCTTTCAGATTTAGCAGCACGATCTCTTGCTCATTGTAGGTCAATTCACCATTCATTCTATCTGCTGGATGTCTCTCATGGCGGAAGGTTTCCTTGGTGCATGTTGGAGAGTTTCCTTTGTGAGTACTGTTATTTTTGAGTGAACTCATTTTGGGTAGAGGATATTTTTCTCGAAAGTCCTCTGCATTCCTCAAGTTGAGCAGACTTCCTGAGGTGTTTGCATTATAGTTTCTCCTGGGCCTCTCTTGGGTTTACTGCTCCAAATGACTTTTTACACAGGTATTTTTCACTTGGGTTTTAGGAACCATGTAGGTTTGCATATACGTGTAGTGTGATTAAGAGCTTTGAAACTCTGGGGACTTTTTCCCCACCAGAGCCTGGGTCACATATTTCACTCTCTGTCATAACTCTGGACAATGGTAGTTTTTCTAGATTCTGTTCAAGGATGGAGTGCCTTTCCTGCCTGTTGACTTTTTGGCCAAAACTCTAAAATATCTTTTCAGCTTGAGTGTCCTCAAAGGCCACTGGTCTTCTTGTTCAGCTCTGTGTCTTTGGATTTGAGTTTCCTCTTTGTTTGTGGTGCTGGAATTTTTCACTCTCTTACTTTCAGGCTCAGCTGCATGTTTTTATTTTTTTAAACATGTTTTATACATTTGGAGCAAAATGGAACTTCTAGCATCAAATTTTTGTGCTAATTAGGCAGAAAATCTGTTGATGGAATATTTACAAAAATGGTTCTTAGCCACAAATACAATCAATAAGTTACACTATTTCAGGTAGTAATAAGAACTGTGAAGATTAATATAACTGTAAAGAAGGCTAGGACATTGGGGGCTTTGTTATGGTTTAGATCTCAAATGTCTTGCAAAAATCTCATATTCAGAGGTGGATCACTGAAGGTATAAACTGGAAAAGTCTTTCTTTCCCTGGCTCCTCCCTTCTCTCTCTGCTTCCCAGCTGCTATGAGGTGAGCAGCTTTTCTCCTCCATGCCCTTCCCTATGCCATTCGTGCTTTGGAGCCAGATGACTGTGGACTGAACCCTCTGAAGCTGTGAGCCAAAATAAACCTCTCCTCCTTTAAGTTGTAGTGTTGGTTATTTTGTCCCAGCAATGGGAAAGCTGACTAATACAGGCTTATTTTAGAGGAAGGTAATGAGGAAACTTTGAGAAGGTGCTGTTTGAGCAGAGGCCTGACTGAGGCAAGGAAGTGAGCCACCTAAAGACATCAAGTTGAAAGATAGTACACGCAAAGATACTGAGATTGAATTGAGCTTGATGTGCTTAGGGAACGGTAAGATACCCAGTGTCACCAGAGCAACATGAGTAAGGCAGAGTGGTAGGAGATGAGGATGTAGAAATGAGAGATCATGCTGAACCATTCTAAGCCATGATGGGTTGGGAATTTGGATTTTATTCTTGTGTGAGGGGAAACCATTTCAAAGGCTTTTAGGAGAGGGTCATTTGGTTCTATTTATGCTTATGAAGGGCATTCTTATTGCTGTTTGGTGAAAGACTATAGGGGCTTGAATTGAAGGTACAGAGATTCATTGGAAAATTTTCTGTGTCTTCTGGGCAAATGGTGATGGTGGCTGGGAACAGGGTGGTGCAGTGGAGATGGTGAGAAGTGGCCAGATTCAAGATGTGTTCTGAAGAGACATTTGACAGGACATGGGGGTGTTAAGGAAAGGGGTGCAATCAAGGATAACTTTTTGATTTTTTTATGAACAGCTAAGTGATTGGTGATGCCATTTGCTGAACTTGAGAGGGTCAATAATGTAGAGTTCAGTATGTGCCATGATATAGTTGAGATGGATGTCAGACATTCAAGTAGAGATATCCAGTAGGCGATTCAACAGACAAGCCTGGCACTCAAGAGAGAGAGGTTGGGATCGCAGAGCTGTGTTTAGAAGCCATCAGCATATAGCTTTGTAATCTAGGGACTGCATAAAATCACTTAGGGAGTAAATGTTAGGTATAAGGTGCGCTTAATATGGATCCCCAAGAGATCTATGTATAGAATTCAAGAGTTCTGTGAATCTAGATTAAAAATTACATTTTTATTTTCATTAGCCTCTGATTGACAATTAGCATTTACTGACTTTATGAATATGGGCTACAAACCATAGTAGTATTTGCAATACCTGTGACTTTGTCCTTAGTAGAAGTAAGTGGCCTTGGGCGGTGAGGTGGCTCAGCGGCGTAAGCACCTGCCTCACAAGCGCGAGGGCCCGAGTTTGACTCCTGGAACCCACATACGAAAAAAGGGCCGGTGATATCGCTCAGCGGCATGGGCACCTGCTGGCGCGCGAGGTCCTGAGGTCGACCCCTGGTACCCACAAGAAAAAAAAAAAAAAGAAGTAAGTGGTCTTTTATGTCACATTATAGTTATTCCAGATATCCTGAAATACTGTTTTCTGGATATTTATCACTATTACTTTGGGCAGTCACAGTGGTTATTGAATCTACTTCTTGATCTTAAAATTTGATGCATTGAGAAAGTGTGTCATAAGCAGTTTTAGAAGTATTTTGACAAATGTATGTCAATATAATTTGTTTTCTTTATTGTTGTATATATTTTACCGTATGCTTTTATACATATTCTAAGAAAGGGGTTCAGAAGTTTCTAAAGGTGTGAAAGGGTCCACAGCACAAAAGGATTTATGAATATCTGGTGCAGATAGAGAAGAGAGCAGGGGAAGCCTGAACCCTGGAGCCCTCCTACATTCAGTAGTTATGCAGTGGAGAAAGAACCAGAAAGTCAACTGATTATATTTCCTATCATCAGATAGTGCAAAAACTTAAATAGAGACTAACTTTAGTTCTAGAAAGAAAAATTTAAATTTACACATTTGTACACCAGAGGTTGTTGCCTATGAAATATTAGTACATAATATACTAGGAAGCTTGGAAGCCAAAAGAAGAAATATTTCAAGTAAGGGGAGATCAACCATGTTGAATAGGGACCCTTGAATATGGCTAAATGGGGATAAAATTCCTTTAACCTTAGTAAGAGCAAGTATTGTGATAGCTAATTGCAGTGTGTCTGGATGATGGACTTACTGAAGAGGGAAGACCCACCCTGAGTGTGGGCACCAGCCAATAGGCTTGTAGCCTGGATTGAATAAAAAGGGAAAGAATCTCACTTCTGCTTTTTCAGAGAGCTCCAGTCTTCACCATTGCCTTTGGATATTCATCTCCAGGCTTCCAGTGCAGACTCTTCAGTCTTCCAGTGCAGACCCTTTGGCTTCCTGATAAGGACTCCCCTGGGACTCTGCAGGGAGCTCCAGGCCTCTGACTTATGACTGGATCCTCAGTTTTCCAGCTCGCTCATAGGCAACCCTTTTGCACTCTTACATGCCTGACTCTGCAGGTAGTCATTGTAAGCCTACCTTGTAAATCCTTTAGATATCATAAATATTTTTAAATTAAATTTGTTCCTCAGTGAACCCTAACTGACACACAATAGATTTTTTTGGACACAAAAGCCTGATTTGGGCAGAGAAGTGAATGGGAGATAAGGAGTAAAGAAATCAAGTTAAAATATCTTTTTGAAGGATTTTTGCTATAAAGGAGAGGGCAGAGAAATTTAGAAGAGTTGGAAGGTGACATGTAGTCAAGAGAAGATTTTCCTTCCTTTTATATAAAGATTGATGACATATACTGATGATGATAATCTAAGAAATTGATGACATAGCAGATAGGATGGATTATTGCAAAAGAGTTGGGGTGGTAGCCTTGGAGGGCTGGGTTTTAGATTGGAGCAAGAATAGCTCATCCATTATAGCAGAAAATCAGCGAGAAAGTCATGGCACAGAGATGCAGGGCAGTGAGCGAACCCCCTGCATGGATGGGGGGTGGGTGAAACCACTGAGAAGAGTGGAAGCTTGGGTAGCAGGAGAGGGAAAGGCTGAGCCACGTTCTGAAATCTGCGAGGAGTGAGCTGGAATGACTGGGAGGAATGATAGGAGGAAAAACTGTCGGTGGAAAATTCTGTTGGCAAATTCACTGGGTACTATGAAGGAATAGGGAGAAATTATTTGGAAGCAACAGCCTAAAAAGTAAGAAATATAATCACAAGCTATAAAAAGGAGGAAATATAAGTTAACAAAGATAAAATCTGATATTAAATGGATTCAATACAAAACAGTGTAAAAGGCATACATACAATGAGAAATAGACTACAAAAATATCCAAAATAAATTAACCATTCTTAAGAATAATTAAAGAAAAAGTGCAATAGGGATGAGAAAACAAATATATTCATGAATGTAGAATAGAGGAAAAGAATGATATAATTGCATTGTGTACAATTCTCTGGCAATAATTAAAAAATCTAGTAGAAATGTATGTTGTCCTAACAAAATATCAGCTCAAATTGACCACAGTGGAGGTAGAAAAATAATTTGTTAATCATTATGCAAATGTGTATAAGATAAAGATACACCATTAAAAAGACAATGCCTCAAGTGATTTTATAGCAGGCTTTTTAAAAAAAATAGCCTTAATCAAGAGTCCATTTCTAAATTGCTTAAATTATCCCAACTACAGCACAAAAACAGGAAGTACATAGACTCGTTTTATGAAGGTATCATCACCTTAACACTAAAACTTGATGTAGTTTGAGAAAAGAAGCAAAGAGAAAAAACTACACTTACAAATAAACATGAAAAAAATCTGAATAAAATATTAGCGGGAATGGTATTTTGAGTGAGCAAGAGTTGTAAGGTGCCTTCTGTAAACAGCTTATTCTTTGTGCTAGGATTTCTCCTGCCCCTTGGATAATATGCAGGAAGCCCCTGATTTTATAGCCATTTTCACATAATAAAAACTCCATGTGTCACAATTCTCAAGGATAGTCTACTTTCCATAGTTAACATTTCCAGACTTTTGTAATAATAAAATGTCTCAACTGTCCTTCAAGTTCTTACTACTCCTCTTCTCAAGCTGGGCCCCGCCCCTGACACCTGCAGCAGAGGGTGACGTTGTGAGAGGCATGGCACTCCCGGTTATTTTCCTGCTTTTTGATTCCCCTTCTTCCCCTCAGTCACTTCTGCTCTGCTGTCACAGAGCACTTTAGCCTGATTTTTACTCCCTGTATTTCTCAGTTGGATTTTCTCAACCACCTGTTCATTATGTGCTCAAGGCTTAGGAGATACACATTAAACAATATAGGCATGTGTTTTTCTTGTAATTATAAAGTCTCATGAAACTTTAACAACAACTAAAAGCAGATAATTGTTAGGGCACTTATATTTATTTACACCATAATTTTCATTAAGGCAAGAATCTAGTTATCTTCTTTATCACTGAGTGAAAGATAAAAAAGAACATGGAGGACCAATTGTGTTATACGATTGAAATCAGCAGAGAACATTTGTTGAAATGCCTACATTCTGAACAGAAAACAATTTTGTTCTAAGGGGCATTACATGCATTTAATCCCTGAGAACCTAGTCCATGCTATACAATTAACAAAAAGAGTGGATGGGATATATAAATGTAAGATAAGATTTGTGCACAGCATGCCTGGATTACTCCGTAGATAGCATTGTTGATGAAGAACTGAAGGAGGACATAGATGAATGGGGAGCCATGGTAACTGGGGAAGCCATCAAGCAAGATTTTTGTTTTTAATGATATGAGTGATTTTAAGATATAAAAGTACTTTGTATCTATCACGTGAAATGTACTTTAATATTGGTACTCGTGGTTATTTTTGTGCGGGTCCATAGATAACAAAGCTATTGTGATGCAATATAAAGCAGTACTGGAGGTTGCCAGTAGATGGAGCCATAGATTTTAGAAATTCAGATTGAGATTTTCTACTTAGTAAACAAAGATAATGCAACAGCTTTAAGAAAACAAGCTTTTTTTTTTTTTTTTAAGTAACACTATTCTGGACACTTATTTATCAACCACCCTAAAAGAAGCAACGAAAGAGAAGCAGCCACAGTAAACTTGTTAAGTATAAGATTCATTCTTTGAGATTGCTTCTTTTTAAGGTTAAAAGATTCTTTTAGTCAAATGTTAATATCTGGACACCCCTGCTCACAACCATCAATAATCATGAATATTGTAGGCAGTGAAGAGGGAAGATGTAGTGAGTGATTGAAATGAAACACCGTTATGGGCCATATTGCTTTTTCTTTTTAATCATTTTTATGTAAATTGTTCATCGCTAGGCTGGAAAGTAGGCTTAAGTCTTATGGATCTGCTATAGTTTTCATGCCTAATTTTGTTTTATTTCAAGGCTTACCTGATTAATAAAGCCTAAGTCTAAGAGAAGTGAGGTTTAGGTGAGGCTGAGGGTCATACAGTTTGGTGTCAATAGAGATTGTGTATCTGAGGTTTTGAAAGATGATTTCGGGGAGGGACAAGTTGCTACCAGGTCAAGCCCACAGCAAGGGAGCAGGCCACTCTCCAAGGGGAGCTGGCTAAAAATGACATTGAGACCAAGTGTGTCGAGTAACCACAACATTGCCAAACGCTTCCCGTGGTCTCCCATTGGTTTGGGGTTGTCCCTGCTTATTTGAAGGCAGGACTTTCCTATCGTTGTTCTTCTATCATTTTTCCTTATTACCTGAGTATGATTCCTAGTCACTGTCCTTCAAGGGCGAATAGGTACATGCCACTTTCTCTTTGCAAAATAGCCTTATAAAAGCCAATGCAAACCCAGCTGGTTTGGTTTTGAGGGAGACCATACTCTTGAAGAATAACTAAACAGCTAATAATAACAAGAGTAGTAAATATTTTGAAGGTAGTTTTGTTTGGGCAATAAAATGAAAAGCTCTTTCCTACTTTGTTCTTCCCTATGTCTGTACTTTTATATCTTTTTTTCTTCCTTAAGTTTCAGTTGATTTTCAATTGCAGTAGTTATGTTCTGTAAAAGTCTGCCTGATCACTGAAATAGCAATAGTGTACTAAATCATTAGTTCTGGGAAGAGTAGAGGATTAATTTTCTCATGAGCCTGTGTTTACAATATTTTTATCAATCAATTAATATATAAAATTATTTTATGTGTGTGTTCTATTTAAATGCACTTATTTAATATATAGTTGATCTATTAACATTGAATTCATGGCCAACAGCATTATAACTTATGTCACAATGAAGCCTAACATATATATATATATATATATATATATATTTTTTTTTTTTTTTTTTTTCCTCTCTCTGTAAGGCACATGGTAGTCATTACAGCAATTAGGAATACTAACCATACTTTGGCGTGATGCTTGGGGACCGTTTTAAACAAGGAAATCACCAATACAAAGCATAGAAATAGTGAAAAGATGTGGCACTAAATAGACTGCAAAAAGGTATCCTTGTCTACAGTTTGAAAGCTGAAATAAGAAGGTAGAGAGTCTCTCTCTCTTAACCTCAGCCGAGAACATTCAGTTCATTTGACTCAAATATTTTGCTGCTCTGTGAATGTCTACAAATGGTCATGAAATGCTGTATGGATTTTGGGGTTACAAACAAATTTTAGTGAGCAGGTAAACTTGCAAATATGGCATCTGTGAACACAGGATTATTATCATTGGTAAATTATTGCAAATATGTCAATGCTTTTGCTATAAACTGGTGACAATATATTTTTGGTTTTATATCATTGTCGTGACAGGCCTTTGGCCCCATTCACATACCTTTTTGAAGCAAATGTGACCACTGGAACATTGGTAGGTTGAGAGCAGTTAGCACAGCCAGTCCACCTCAAGGCCCCCACTCCCAGATATGTGATCCAGTGCTTTTTTTATATCAAGTCAGATGACTTCAAAGTCTTTGGAACCTTCGGGAATTTCCTTTGTTCTTCATCAGTGGTTTGTACTGATTCTGATTTTCTCAGCCTGGGTATTTTGGTTGGGGAAGAGGGAACCAGCAATTTGGGGGATACCCAGAAACTTGCCTTTCATTTTCTGATTTCAGTTCATGAATCCCTTTGAATGAAAATATAAATTGCTCCCGCTAAAATGCAAATGGTGTGGCAGGAGGTAAAACTGGCTATCAATTAAATGTATGAATATTAGTTAGTAACTCATAGAAGTTAGCCCTTGGATACCTAGATAGAGGACAGGTGGTGAGAATGGAGAAGTAGCCTCAGTAAGTCAGGTGAGGTGGGAGGAGAGGAGTCAGCTTGCAGACAGGCTTGCTCCCTACCTAGTTAACTCCTGCACTGTCAGGAGGCCTCCATGCCTGCAAACTGACTGAGACAGATGGGGACCACTGGAGGAACTGCTGCCTTATCAAAGCCGAGGAATTCTGTCTTGTAGCTTAACATCTTTCTGCACAACCCCCTCAGGATTTCCTTTCCAAGTTGGCAGCAATTGCTTGCATGATATTTCTGTTTGATTCTTGTCCTTTTCGCTTTTTATGGAGCACTCCCTCTTTTGCCTCTTGGCTATGGGCTTCTCTGTTTGGCATCCGTACCTTGTTTCATCTTGTTTGGTCGTTGGTAACCTGACTACTTGGATTTTCTCTTTTGCTTTTTGGGAAAAAACCCACATCTATTTTATGAAAGCAAATTTTATAATTACAGTGCTATTACTTTTTCTTAGTTTTCTCAAAAGCCAGTCTTCTACTGAGATTCAAGAAATGTGTGTACAGCATATAATAAAAAGAATGCTTCTTATCTAAAAGGAAATAGTAAATGTTCTTGATAAAGGTACCATTCTGTGTCCCAGTGGCTATTATTGACGACCAGGTGCCATATACATTGGTTTGCCTGCTCCGATTCTGGTGTATGCTTGATGTCCTAATATACTCAATGATGGCATCTACTTTCACTGAAATGTGATGAATTATACGGTTACATTTAGATACACCAATGGAAGAAATTTAAAAAAAGTGCTGATGGGTTCAGCATTTCTAAACTCTTTTAGATCAGATTTGCAGGTATTAACAATTAGTATAGGGCCGGTGATATAGCTCAGTGGCACAAGTGCCTGCCTGGCAAGCGCGAGGTCCTGAGTTCGGTTCCCAGTACCCACATAAAAACAAAATTAGTATAATACAGGTAGCACCAATTCACTTGAGTTTCTGTCATGTAAAATATAAAACAGTTACCTTTATTTTCTTTAGTATTTTTTTATTTCAAAAACTAAGCACCTTTCTACAAAATTGGATGATTTTTCTGTGCGTTAAGTATACTTTTAAAATTTTACAAGAGCAGAAGTTTTGGGGTCTGCTGAGTTTTGGTTTTTTCCACTAATATTATTTTTTCACATCATTAAATATTCTCCTACAAGAGTAAAGTAAACAGAGTATTGAGCCGTATTGTACTATTTGAGTTTATCATTATTTGTCTAAGCAAAATCTTAGTCTTTCGAGATTCCTAACAGAAGGTAAAACGACATTGCCCACTTGCCACTTTTCATCTGGTGTTGTGGATGAGAATTCCAATGTAAACTAGTTCTTTCATCTAAGTAGATTATCTATTTCCAACTTCTACCCTCTGGTAAGACTTCTCTTTATTCTTGGCTTTCTGAACATTTTCCATGTTTTTTTTTTTTCTTCTAAATTTCTAGGTCTATTTTATTTATCCTGTCCAGGACTCAGTGGCTTTTTTATTTGGAAGTATTATGACTTCATCTTTTCATTCTTTCTGGAACTTACATGTTCATCGATATTTTAACAGATGACTTTCATATCTCTTTAACTTTTTCTTCACCTGTTTTATCTCACTTTCTTTTTATATGTTCTTTGGGAGAATTTTATACCTGCTGTTTCATATGTTTTATGTTACATTTTTACCGCATCCATTCAGCCAGTATCTGCAACTATTGCTTTTTTTAAACTCTAGGATTAAGATTTTAGTTTTTTCTATGATTACCTGAGAGCCCAGTTTATGCAAGATTTATCAGTTTACTTCAACCTATTTTTAGAAATTCTGGAGGAGGATATTCTGCTAGGTACAGGTCGAGCATCCGTAATGCCAAAATCCAAATTCCAAAATACTCCAAAATCTGAAACTTTTTTTTTTTTTTTTTTTAGCACAGACTGATTGCAAGTGGAAAGTTCCATCCATGAAACTTGGTTTCATGCACAGAATCTTTAAAGTATTGTATAAAAAAATTATCCTCAGCCTACATATGTGTAAATTTCATTATTTAGACTTGGGTCTTGTCCACAAGGTATCTTATGCATTACGTGTATGCAAATATTCCCAATCTACTCCCTCCCCCCAAAAAGGGTGAAATCTGATACACTTCTAGTCCCAAGCATTTTGGATAAGATAAACTCAACCTGTTGCAGGGTAGTTGCTAGGAGATGGACCTCTGTTCCTCCCACATGGCGTCAGCCTCCGGGGATCTTCCTCTAACCCCCTTCCCTGACCCCAGTCTCCAGTACTGATGCTTCTCCTGCTCTCTGATTGATTCAGGGAGGATGGAGAAGGGAGAGTAGATGGTCAATCTGCTTGCCTCTACTGTCTACTGGTTCCCCAAGCTTCTCCCGTCCTTGATATCAGATCTCCTAGGCACAATTTTTGAGCATTAAAATGCCATCGCGTCTCCTTCCATCTCTTCGCTATTCTTCATAGATTTGTGTAACTCTTCATTTCCCTTGAAAAATAGTTAAAAATTTATTTTTTGTATGTTTTTGGACATATAGGAATTTTGAAAGAATTCCTATGAGAAAGGGAATGGGGCTAGCTGCATAATTGGCAGGGCGAAGTGTGAAGTGAGAAAGGTAGTTTCTTGTCCAAAAAGTGAGAAAAATAGGTGTAAAGGTACGAAAATAGAAAGGCTTCTCCCTTCCTAGCCTGCTACTAACTTAAAAAGTTGATAACATGTGTCTAAGTCACTATATTTTCTTTTATAGTGTCAGAGGCAAAAATTACTAACACTTCTTTATCTATATGTACAACATTATTATTACCTCTCATTTAAAAATTTAAAATTAAATCTATTAAATTAGGGCAAGTAAAATACACATAATATAAAATTTATCATCTTAATAATTTTTAAATATTTGGTCCAGTGGCATTAATTACATTCATATTGTTGTACAATCATCAGTACCATCTATCTCTAGAACTCTTTTTATCCTTTTATCTAACCATGTTGGATTAACTAATGGCAACTTGTAACACCCAGCTGAACTTAGTCAGTGTGGTGCTGGGCGTGGAGGGCCCACCTGAGGATTGTCACCAACAACATAAAAAGAGAGCTGGAGGGGAAGATGGTGTACTGTTGATTCTCCTGGAGAAGCTTGTCACTCTGGTTTTCCTAATATGAACTTGGCTGTTCTCATCATTGGAGGAGCTCTGGACTTCGCTGTTGCTGAGGATGGCTGTGGATTTTTTGCGGGGAGCTCTGGTCCTTACCTTGCGTGTCGCTTCCTGGCTCCGGTGCAGATCCCTCAGCCTGCTGGCACAGATCCTTCACCCCGCTGGCGCAGACTTTCTAGCTTCCACCACTGACCTTTGGGCCTTCCCAGAGCAGATCCGTGAAACAGACTTGCATGAGACATTGTCATGGCCTCTTGGCCTCCAGCTGGACTTGTTGGGGGCACTGCCATGGGCTCCAGGTCTTCAGCTGGACTCATACAGGACATTGTTATGGGATCCAGGCCCTCAGCTGGATCCTTTGGGTCTCTAGTGTGTGGACAGATCTCCTGAACTCTTTTGCGTTTGACTCTATGGGCGAATATTGTAAAATAATCCTATAAATTATGTGTCCTGTATTAAATCCATTCCCTTGTAAACCCTGACTACAACACTAAATAAAAAAGTAAAGCTTTTTTCTTTTAAATAATTTTAGGACTTATAAAACATTAATGGGGTAATAGCAATATATAACAAACAGCACAAACTTAAAAACTGCCAACAAATTATATTTTTGGTGTTTTAGTGAGTTGACTAGTGTCCCCCCACCTCCAAATTCATATCCAACTGGGACTTCAGAACTTGACCTTATTTGGATATAGGGTTTTGGCCAATGTACACTGGGACCATTTGGGGTTAGGGTAGACCCTGAACCCAGTAAGTGTCCTTTGAAGAGGACACAAAGATGCACAGAAGAAAGGCCACGTGAAGACAGAGCTAGAGATTAGCGTTACGTCATTACATGCCAGGGGATAATTTTTACCGCCCAAAGTTGGGAGAGGCAAGACAGATGGAGCCTGCAGATTACAAGCAGCCCTGCTGACACCTTGATTTTGGACTTCTCACCTCAGAACCGTGAAAGAATAAATTTTTAGTATTACTTAATTCACCCAGTTTATGCAACTAATCCAAACATCATATCTTTGCACAACACAACAAATGATAATATTGTATTAAGGTAGCATCTTCATTGAAGATAAGATTTTTATTACTCTCCTGTGAATTCATTTATCAAGACAACCAAACTTATACTTTTAGGAATTTCATTTTCAAATGGTATAATTTAAAGCAACATTATTTACTCTTGGCAAATGCAAGATCACAATTAAGTTCCAAATATTTTTCATTTGGAGTAGGATATTTTATGGATGCAACTGCCTCTGGCCCTATTAGAAGTATTTGAATGCTATGACAATATTGGGGTAATTTTTGATAAATTATTTGAAATACAAACTTTAGTACATCTATAACTGACTACTCCTAAGGAATACTTTTTCTAAATAGATTTAATTCTTCACACAAATCAATTTTGTGTAACTCTGAATTTAAATGTTAATTTATATAATAGCATTTTAATGCTTCCTCTAGTTCCTGAACTTGTGGAGATCTGTACAAGAAACTGAAGTTTGCTTACTAAGTTGTATGCAATTAAAAATGCTCTTTATTTATACATTCTATCGCTGTATCTTCAATTCCAAGGTAAAATTTGTTTCTATCAACCTTCATATAATTTTATAAAACAGCATTCTTTTCCATCAAATGTGATAATATTTACATTTAATTTGTATTTTGCAGTCTGTAGTTTTTTTGGCAATACTGAAGCATTTTCTTGCATAGTGCTATCTCTTTGGAGATATAGTAACTCCCTGATACTACTTTGAGGTATAAGACCCATTTGTACTTTTTGCTGATAGGGGACTGTTCCTGCCCTGATTCTCAGGCTGACAGAAGACCCCCTTTATCCATACTTATCCAAGATCGGCCATGGACTGAAAATATTAATGGAAAGTCTCAGAAATAAATAGTTCTTTTCATGGGCTAGGGATGTAGCTGAGTGGCAGAGTGCTTCTTAGCGTATGTTCAATCCCCAGCACTGCATAATAAAGTTTTAAATTACTGTTCTGAGTAGCACGATGACATTGGGGACCATCCCACTAAACCCCACATAGGATATGAATAATCCTTTTGTTCAGTGGGTCTGTGCTGTATATACTGTGTGCTCTGAAGCAATTGAGAGACACCACAGTTACATAATTTTATTTTAGCGTATTGTTATAGTTGTCCTATTTTACTATTAGTGTTATTAATATCTTACTGGGCCGTATTAGTCACTTTCCTGTTGCTGGGACAAAACACCCAACATCTACGGGTTGAAGGAGGAGAGGTTATTTTGGCTCACGGTTTCAGATGGTTCAGTCCATTCATAGTTTGCCAGCTCCAAGGCAGAAATGCCATGGTGGAAGGGTATGGTGGCCAGGAAGCGGAGAAGAGAGAAACCAGGGACAAGAATCAGTCATACTTTGGTACTTGACTGCTTTGAAACTCCTCCTATTTGGTACTCAACACATTTTCTCCTGGTACTTGATGTGTAATCTAGAACTTGTTGATGTCAGTTGCTTCATGAGTTGCTACTTGTTCCCGCCAAGACAGTTTGTTTGGCACTTTCTGTTTTTGGTGCTCGTCACACCTCCCGGAACCAACTAACCATGAGGACCAGTGTATCACTGAATATCTTTCAAGTCGTGCTGCCATTGATCCACTTCTGGCGAGTTCCCACCTCCTAACAGCACATTTAACTGTGAACTCAGCAACTGATGAACCCACTGATGAGTATAGCAACCTCCATGATCCAGTAATTTGCCAAAACCCCACCTCTGAACACATGAGACTTTGGGGGGATATTTTGGATCTAAACCATGACATGTGCCTAATTTATAAATTAAACTTTTTCGTAGATATATACATGTAGGAAACATACTGTATGTAGGACATGTAGGATTAGATACTATTCACAGTTGCAAGTCCATTAGGGGTCTTGGAGTATGTATCCTGTGGTTAAGGGATGACTATGTATTTGTCAAACACATAAGTTTGGGCTTTTGCAAGCTGGCTTCCCAGCTTGGGGAAGGGTCCCAATGCTGCTCCATGCAGAGCCCCTCTCTTTCTTGAGACCACAGCTACTCCTACCACTTCTTCTGCTACTGCCACCCTCATGGCTTCACCACATATCTGGGCCCAGTCCCTGCCTGGCTGCTCCCATAGAGCTCTGCCTGGCCCCAGACTACCCCAGGCATGCTAATGAGCACCCTGGGGCAAGGCCAGTTGCTGAAGGGGCTGGACCTGCCTCACCCCTGGGCTTGATAAAGCAGTATTCACATGCACCACAGCTGCAGTTTCTCCTCTGGTTGCACACCTGCTCCACCAAGCAGCAGGCTTCACTTATGAAGTGCAAGTTCAAAGAGAAGATCATTGTGAATAACATGATGATAGTAACCAAGCACTAAGCCAAGTGTGAGGCCTTTCTCAGTGTGGGGTCCTGGGGGCTGCCCGTGTCTCATGTCCCCAGAGCCAGCCCTGGCAAGGAGGCTGCACTGATATTCCTTCCATTTGCCATCTTGATCTGATCTTGTGGAGAAACCCAGCATTGCTTTACTAATCAGCTCTTATGTGGCGTGTGGTTCACTTGCATCTGAATTTTCCATGTGGACACAGGCCAGGTTCAATGGTTTTAGAGAAGGGGAGTGATTTTAGCATAGTGTTATCTTGATCCTACGGTGAGGGCCCCCGAAAGATTTTTAAATCTCTTCTTGAAATCCCAAAGTTGTCCTTGTAATGTGGAATATGAAGTTTATATTATTCAGGAAATGTTAAAAAATGTGCCTAAATAAAGGCCAACCTCCATGTCTAATTATCCAATCCTTATAAATATGAGCCCTCTTCAACTTCCCAATTATACCTCACAGACTGTTTCTGCTGTGATCTGTGTGGTTCCTTGGTGACGTTTTTTCTCTCATTTTCAGCAGCTGTGTATCTGTGTCGAGGCACCGGGAGGCCATATCTTATTTGAGTGTCTGAATGTGTCAACAGGTTCTTAAAATAGTTAAAATTGTAAAGGTTAGAGACTCAGGTGTAGATGTTTATCTGAAAACATATCTAAACCTATACTAGGATTGTGTGACCTAATTATGGAAGAGAATCTTTAAAACATTTTTTTCACAGGTAGAGAAAAATAAGGAGGACACCTTACAGAAGTATTTTCTCCACACTTACACCTTTTTTTATAGTGATAAAAAACATAAGAGTATGTAATCCTTATTACTTATCTTTGAAACTCTCAATATGACACGGTATAGGATAGTATTACATGTACTCATTATAAAATGTACACCACATAAAACCTATTTTGTAACTGGAGGACCAAGCTTCAGCTAGTTAACAAATTACCCAGATGTTCTTTATACCTTCTCGTAGATCTTTATTTGATTGTCTAATTATGCCTTTGGTTTGATTGGAGATGGTGCTATATAAAAATATTTGATAAACTTGACTTTCCGCTAGCCCAGAGGGGTTCAAACTTACTTGAGAAATATAAACAACTTTCATTTACTAAGTGTCTGTGATTAAGGTAGAATTGCTGCTTAAATCATAGCTTGGGGAAGGGAATATAACAGATAGAGAACACATGCAAGTGCCGGTTTTTCCTCTGCTCTGGACATTCGCCAAACTTCAATTTACCAGCATTAAAAATATAGAGCACACTGTTATTAACAAAATCCATCCCAAAGAGGGCTGAGATGGGGTTAAGATTTATGATCTTTATAAAAATTTCTAATTTAGTTGCTACGCTTGATGACTACTTGAGAAAATGGATTGAAATCTAGTTTGGTATGAAGTGAAGATGAGAAACCTATTATGTTGAAAACTCTGATGGGAAAGATCCATTTTTTTGCTGGATTCATATTTTTTGTACTTGAGATGATTTTTTTGGATGAAAAGACCTCTTTTTTACATATATTTACTCATGTTGTTAATGATTTAAAATTACTTTCCTTTAAACATTGCTTTTACATTAAAAAATGATTAAACATCTATTGGTCTTTGAAACTGAAGGAACTGAGGCA
This sequence comes from Erethizon dorsatum, assembly GCA_028451465.1. Taxonomy (NCBI): domain Eukaryota; kingdom Metazoa; phylum Chordata; class Mammalia; order Rodentia; family Erethizontidae; genus Erethizon; species Erethizon dorsatum. The sequence continues at coordinate 14,891,813 of CM051841.1, read as the reverse complement.
TTAGCCTTTCATCTTTGGGGACGTTGGATTAAAGTTGGCTCGGTTTAAGCTGTAACAAGTTTGATCTTGTTACCCGTACTTCTCCAAGTTTTCAGGGTGAGCAGTAATTACAAAGAACTCAAATCACTCCAAAATATGTTAGTCTTATTGTCTACTACATGAAGAACAGAAACTAAATACTTCTTGTGTAAACAAGAAAGCTTAATTTTTTTTTTTTACTGGAAATCAGACATTGTAGCCTTAATCAGAAAAAAAAAATATACCTATAGCTTCTGTTATGAGGCTTGGGAAATGAAATTAGAGGGTGAAATATGATGCCTTTCACTACATATGACAGAGTTTGGGTTTAGTTATCTTACAGACCACTTGTTCTCCTTGGGTAAAAGCCCCCAACCCTCTGGGCCTCAACCCACAGGAAATCTTCTCTTTGTTGTGTATCAATCCCATTCTAGTAGGTTACTGAGCTCTCTCCCTAGTGCACGTGATGTTACCAGTTTGAATCTGAGTCCAGCTTTAACACACTGACATTTTAATAGAATTCATAAATCTAAGCTGAGGACGGCAGCCTTAGAGTCAGAAGTTTTGGTAGATAGAATAAGTAAGTCCCACCATCCTCAGAGCAGCCTTTGGATACTGTTGAATTTACATTGGAACTCAGTATTTTGGGATGTGGACTAAGAGGGTACTGGGAACAGCAAACTCATTTTCACCAACGCAGCTCTTTCTACTATTTTTCCTCAAAGGGCACACAACATCCTGGGTGGCCTGGGGAAGCTTTATCGCTCTCTGGCTGTAGTAACTTGCAGAATAATTGCTGTCTTTGTCTTATGCTCAAGTCTCTTTTCACTCTTGGAATGTCCTCATCTTACCCCTGAGCAGGGAGTGCTCAGCATTGCTTCAATACTAGGGTGGGCCAGTTCGCCGTGCCCTCCATTTTCCCCATAGCATTATAGTAGCTCTCCCTTAGGGTCACCAACACACATTGAGCTTCTTGGGGGCAATTCCTTGAGTGCTTCTTAGATCCTTCTCAGATCCACTTCCTTGCATTAGTTAGGGACACACTTTGAGAATGTGGGAAAACTTGCTGGTACTCTCTGTGTCACTATGTATTAGTAGTTTAAAAAATAAAATTCACCCATGCACTCACTTTTGTTCCCCCACCACGTTACTGGAAGCAAAAGTACTCGATATGTGATTGAAATTCTCCATTTGTAATGCTGGAGGCTCTTTGGTGCACTGATTCAGGTCTTGTTTGTGTTGTCTCAAGTAGAAACTCCTCTCTGCATTGCCAGGTAGATGGTCACTGTAGCCATTTATTCATTTCTTAGATGAGAGAAGCTGAAGTGAGGTCAGCAGCTCTCTATGGGGAGGGTGCCCAGGCCTTGAAATGACCTGATATCCTATTCTTGTAGAGAACATCAGCCTCAGGCTGTTGACTGTTCATTACTGGAAATTTGCAAAGCTAAGAATGATAATTCTTTTTTTTTTTTTTTAATGTGGGTACCGGGAGTCGAACTCAGGACCTCGCATTTGCCAGGCAGGCGCTTATGCCGCTGAGCCAACTCACCGGCCCAAGAATGATAATTCTTAAATCTACAATGAGAAATAGGGCTATCCCATGGAGCAGGAGGATGAAGACCTGTGATCAGCTCATTTTCCCCTAGCATTAATTCTTTGAATGTGTTGATACCTTCTGTCCGGTGTAGGCAAGCGTTGAGACCTGAGAGCTAAACAGAGAACTTGATCAATCTATGTGCCGCCTCACAGCATCTGCTTTTATATTTATCTCTGAAGTAGATCTGTTGTTTCTGTGTTCTTGAGGACACCTTGCTTAGCCCCCCAAAATTAACAGAAAACATTTGGTAGCAAAAATAAGGCTGATTTTCAATCACTAATAAACATATTTTAATCACCTTACCCTGTTCGCTGCAGATCACTAGCCAGGTTTATTTATTCTGATTATCTTATACTGAGTACTTTTAACGCTGACTCCTTTATGTTAATTCCTTTGATGAATTAAATTAAAATATTTCTGGGTGGGCTTTCCAAGTTTTGACTTCTTGGTCACCAGAAGCTATGTTTTTGAAGCATCACCTTAAACAGAAAAATACATTTAAGATCTAATACTCCTTGCTCACATGACTTGGGAAAAGTCTTTTGAATGAGGTTATTTATGAGCCAATTACTGGTGTGCAATTCTGTTAAATTTATTATAGTCAATTATGACTAGGCAAAAATGTGAAATACTCTTCAGGTATATTTATGAGCATTTTCATTTTGGTTTTTAGTTTTTTTTTGATAGCTAGTAATATTGTGCTTATTTTAGAGGATGATCAAAGGATATTAGAGGCCAAATTTTGGCTCCCATGTCTACTACACATAAAATTGCTGGCTTGGTTTTTAGAATCCTTTAAATATACTGCACTGGGCCGGTGATATAGCTCAGCGGCATAAGCACCTGCCTGGCAAGTGCGAGGTCCTGAGTTCAACTCCTGGTACACGCATATAAAAAAATACTGTACTGACAATATTCATAATCTAATATATGAAAAAAGTAGCTTTCAAAACAGTGTGTAATATGACTATGATTTTGTAATGGGTATATATGTGTGGGTGTGTGTTTATATTTCATTGAGAACAGGCAGAAGGGGAATGAACAAAACATGAATCAGTAATTTTCTTTCAGGGTGATGTAAAATATGGGTGAATATTTTAGTATTTTCTCCCTGATTTTTGTACATAAAAATTTATTTAAAAATATGACTAATGTGTTCTGTTTACTCTGGCATGTAACTAAGTTAAAATATACTCTAGAGCTTTGCTCTTTATTCTAAAATAATGATGTGTCTAGCAATTACTTCACTATAAAGCTGGTTTCACTTTTTTCCTGCCCTTCTTTTTTGTTTGTTGTTTAATTTGAGGTACTGGATTTTTTTTCAGTTACTTCTTCTCTTTATAGCTGATTAGTCTAAAACCACTGAGTTAAAAGCCACTTTTCTACCCCAGTCTTCGAGTTAGCCATCAAGATAGTTTTTGTTGTTAGTACAGAAATGAAATATATTTTAATAATTTCTCCCACTTCACTTATACACGACATCATTGATTAAAATCCCCATTCCTTGAAGGAAAACTTTAGAATTACTACTAACTAAAATTTAATCTGCTGGAGAAATTATTTCAGGAAAACATCCTTTTTTAGATGATCGTTAGCTGCTAGATAAAGTTGTCATTACATTTAAGTCGGCCTTTAATTATAAGCAGATGGATGAATTATTTTAATTGATGCTACATATCTTAACAGTAGTTCGTACATTGACATAAAGTGAAGAACATCAAACAGAAATTAAATGCTAGGGCAGGAAAGCAGCCAGCCTTCAAGGGAACAATTGATCACAACCTGTCATCTTTAAAGGACAGAAGAATGCAAAATGAACACTTGGGATTAGTGTACTAAATATGGCTCGTCAGTCTCCAGCTCTGCCCTCTGCTAATTCATCTATCTCATTTATTTTAATGCTTTATCATGTATCTCTCCAGCTCTGTAATTTGCCTTTCAGGTATTCTCCTTTTCTTCCTGCCTTTGAAACTGTGTGTGGTGAAATGGTGCAAGGAGAAGATATTGTTTACCATTCACTACAAAAGAAGCAACTTTGGGAGTGATTCCATTTGATAGTTTACAGGCTGTAAGACTCATGCTAAAATTTAGAGGGTGTATTAGAGTTGGTTTAAAGACAAACTCTCAGCCACTTTATCATATTTTTTTTTTAAATAAAGCGTTTTGTTTGGTTTACAGGTAAACTGATTTCCCAAGAGGAATCGGGATCTAGGCTTCTTGAACTCAAAATAGTTGTTCAAGTTTTAAAAATAAAAAGTCCTCGGGCCGGTGAGATGGCTCAGTGGCTTAAGTGCCTGCCCGGCAAGCACAAGGGCCCGAGTTCGACTCCTGGATCCCACATATGAAAAAAGGGCCGGTGATATCGCTCAGTGGCACGGGTGCCTGCTGGCGCGCGAGGTCCTGAGGTCGACCCCCCGGTACCCACAAAAAAAAAATAAATAAAAATAAAAAGTCCTAAAATTAGCTTCTGAATGAAAGCCTTAAGTACTAGTATTTTAATACTTTGTTTCAGAGTGGAGTTTATTTTTTCTTGACTAAGAATACAATTAAAAAGTGCACTTTTCTTTCATTAACAATGAATGGTTCCACAGTAAATTATATTTGGGATTTATATTCTGCCATCCATCTGCTCTGGGACAGACATATTCCCAGGGATCTGCTATTATTGGCTTTGGACTTACTAATTTATTCATCAGTCTCAGGATATTAACAATGGTGAATTATTTTCATCATTTATTACTGAGCATTGAAAACTTAAAACAATACCTGCAATATAAGTAGATATATTATTTTCACCACACATTTCACCATATCGTTTTCACCTTCACATTATAAATATGAGATGGTTTCTCGTGTTTTGAGTGCAGACCTCATGTCAAAATACTGAGTTATTATATGCTACTTTGCAGGTCAAGTGTATGAGATTTTCTATTTTTAGCTTTGCTTTCAACTGCATGCTGTCATTCACTTTGTAGATTATCACTGGTAAAGTTTGAATCCTATCTGACTTCCTGTTGGAATGTCTCTAGGTTCTTTCCTTTGGTAGGTGTTGGAGATTTCCTGTGAGCTCAAACTTCCCTTGGAATTCACTGAAGACCAACATCATTTGGAATTTCCACTGTGTGGTAAACCTGTGTTCCCAAGTTAGCAGGGAGATTTTAAAGATTCTGTGACGTTTAGTTTATGCAATTGTCCCCTTTACTGCGGAGGATCAACTACTTTAAGACAAAATATTTCAAAATACGGGGCTATCAACAATGTTATGTGTATTTTGGACCAACAGATTGGAGGATTTTGACACATATATTGAGAAATACCAGCAAGGAGGTGGCAAAGCCAAAACAGAGCTTGTTTTGCATATGATTTTGAAGGAAAGAACCCCGGTTCAGCAGCTTATGGGACGTCTTCATCAAACTAATTTCTCTGGTGTATACAAAAATTTAAAAAAATACTAATAGAAATTCAACTTTATTACTGACTTCTGTGGTTGTCAGAAAATCTGTTAGAGTCTTGCAACCTACATTTTCTCAATTACAGATTGAAAATGAAATAAGACAAAGTGTACGGAAGATAGTAGGATTCAGTTAGCTTCCCCCCTTTCCTCCCTCCCTCCCTCCCTCCCTTCCTTCTTTTATTTCTTTTCTTCATGTCTTTTGAGTAACAGAAACTAGCTGCGGATAGCCAGGGGCTGGCCTGGCATTCATATCTCGTCTTTGGTGTCCCCCTGTTGAATGCAGATCATTTTACAGAGCACAGATGAGACAAGGCCATTTGGTGGCCCCGACGGAGCAAGTGGAAGCAAGAGCACTCCATTATCATGTCCAAGCACGGAAAAAACAACATCTTTCTAACAACAAAAGAGACCAGATATCCCCCATTCTGGCCACAGTGAGGTACAGCTGATTTTTTGCCAATCATAGATACAGCCACTTCCTTGAACCCTCTCCAAAATAACCTTTCAGAAGCCCAGGCCTTGCGTCCTTTCGAGCACCCTCTGACTGGGGCGCTCTGTGGTTCTGTGTGGTGTGGGTTCCAGTAGTGTTTGGCTATAGGACGTGGCTGGTATTTAGGAATCACGTTAAGAATGATTGAAATCATAGGATGAGGTTTTTCATGTAATTGGAAAAGCTGTGAATCTGTCTCAGTTCTGAATTTGATGAGTTAAATGGTGGTTGTAGATGCAAATCAGGCTTACTAACTTACTGAACACCTTCCAGAGATGTACCAGCAAGGATGATTTAGAAAGCAATATGCACAGAGAGTTGTCATGGGGGCAATGGTTATTTTATTTTATTTTATTTTTTATAGCAGTTTAATTTCTCCTCCCTTGGGTAGCTTTTTCCTTTTTCTCTTCCCCACTCCCTCTCTCCCTCCCTCCCTTCCTTCCTCCCTCTTTTCCCTCTTCTTCCCTTTTTCCCTCCCTTCCTTTCCTTCTTCCTCCCTCTTAGATTATTTTCAAAATTGTGAATGATAGTCATCTTTATTAATGACCGGACAAAATGGGGCGAAGGACGAAGAAGGCCCGATCCTTGTGGTCACAGAGCTCACATGGAGATAAGCTTGCAAGCAGATTAGAGTAATGCCATTGAGAACCACGATGGAGCGTCCATAGGATTGAGGAGGGGGCAGGGAGCAAAAGGTTCAGATGCTGCTTTTGCAAGAGGCTGAATCACAAGCTGAGCTTTGAGGATACGTGATTAGTTCCCATTCCTCTCTCTACCACTCTGAGATAACTTCTTTTTCCTTTTATGTCCCACATGGGGTCCCAGCAAGCTGACCCTGCCTTGGGGGATTCTGTGATGCACCACCTGGGTCCCCACTTAGGAACGAAGGGCTCATTTCCCCAACTGCTGGAGGAAAATCTCAAACCTCTTTAAGATGTTTCTCCTAAGAAAACTGTCTCATCTAAGGTTGTGCCTCCTTTGAAGGGAGCCCATGTCCATTGACTGACCGTGGTGGAGCCGTAAAGGCTTTTCTCCAACTTGAGAGAAGTTGGAAGGGTAGTCCCAGCTCTAGGGCTCCTACAGACACCAATAAAGCCTGTGTTGGGGGGTGCACCTCTGCTTCCCCTGTCTGCCCAGTTCTCTGTCTCCCCTCCCTTCCACAGTGGGCCATCCCAAGAGCACTCCCTAATAAAAGTCACACACATGAGCCTCCATCTCCGGTGTGTCCAACTCGAGACTCCTGTGGGCTGTAGGGCCCAGGCTTCCTGGCTGGCTGTGATTCTGATGAATTTAGCCAATGGCCTGTGATCAGAGCTGGGGAGGAAATAGAAGGAGTCTACTCCATCACTCCCTACTTCCATGCTGCTCTCGACAGAAGCTGCTGCCTGTGGGGCTCTGTTCAAGCAGACCGTCCTTTCTGATGCCAGCTCTCAATTCTTCGGGTCCAAGAACGGCAATGTTTCTCTCTGTTGCTAGTCTCTGGGGCTCAGCAGGTCTAGCTGGTTTCCTTATCCTACTACTTAAACCCAAATAGATCCTTTGGTCCAGCCTTCAGTTGAAGCAGTCGCATGCTGGCAAATGTTTAACAGTTAGCTCCTGGAAAAAGCCCGCAAATCCCTGACTTGTAACATTTGCCAGTTTCTGTGGAGTAAATGTTCTCACCATGGCCCAGCATGATGCCACTGAACACAGAGCTGGAAAAAGATGCATCCTTCAGGCTGGTGAGATGGCTCATTGGCGCAAGCACCTGCCTGGCAAGCACAAGGTCCTGAGTTTGACTCCCGGTGCCCACATTAAAAAAAAAAAAAAAGATGCAGTCCTTCTACTCTACAAATAAAACAGATACAAACAATCTAGATTGTACGTAATAGTACAGTGCAGTAAAATAATGAAAAAAGGATTGGTTTTCAGTATTTGTTGTCCTTGTTTTTAATATAATTTAAATCGTTATGAATTAATCTACTTTTTAATGACAGTGTTTAGCAGCCAGTTTGTAAAATTCCCAAGGATTAACAATGGACTCTTGGGCCGGTGAGATGGCTCAGCGGCGTAAGCGCCTGCCTTGCAAGCGCGAGGGCCCGAGTTCAACTCCCGGATCCCACATACGGAAAAGGGGCCGGTGATATCGCTCAGCGGCATGGGTGCCTGTTGGCATGCGAGGTCCTGAGGTCGACCCCCCGGTACCCACAAAAAACAAAAACAAAAACAAAAAAAACAATGGACTCTTGCTGTATGAGTTGGCTGGAGCATACAAAGGAGTTGAAATATCTGAGTGAAATTTCATTTTATGTTGGGACCCTGCCTGATACAGGTAAAAGGCAACTAACCAGGCAAGTTATTGGCAAAGCTGAGAACTGAGTGGTAGCGGGCAGGGCGGGGTTAAGGTATGAGTAAGGGGAAGGGCAGGTGGTGTCAGAGGCAGAAAAACCAGACTATGTGTGTGGATCAAGGTGTGGCCGCTTCCAAGTGCTTAGCATCCCAAACAGTAGTGATTATAAATGTCACATACCTTCTCTCTTCCTTGACAGCTCCACCCCTTCCTGGCTTTTGGTTATTTAGGTAAAACTTCAGAAAGGAAAAGAAATCTGGTTATAGAATCTCAGAGAAAGGATTTAATATTTTAAATGGGCTTTGGCAATTTTCCAGGAGTATGGAGTCAAGGGCTTCAGTGTGAATTTTTTATTTCAGAGGTGTGTGGGTACCTGGAAGGGGAGGGGTCACTGGGATGGCAAAAAAAGGGCAGAAAGGTCAAAAAACCTTGAGCTGAACTGAGGAGACTTTGAACAGATCAGAGCAAGTTTGCAATTAAAAATTTTCTCTTGCTTTTAAAGCACATCCTCTCTAAACTTTTATTTCTATACCTATACTGAAAATACAGCAAGACTTATTCGTATTTTGGCAAATCTCTTTCCAATAGGACCACACCAAAAATGCAGAAGTAGGGAGATAATTGATTTTGAAAAACCCCCAGTCCATACTTTCTGGTGAGGTTGAGATACCATTTTTTTTTACGTGGATACCGGGAGTTGAACTCAGGACCTCGTGCTTGCCAGCAGGCGATTGTGCCGCTGAGCAATATCACCGGCACTTTCTTTTCCTTTATGTGGGTACTGGGAATCGAATTTAGGACCTTGCGCTTGCCAGGCAGGCGCTTATGCTGCTGAGCCATACCATTTTTGACACACTCAGATGACGGCTGTGTTTTGTACATCAGGAGTTGTATTACTAGAGTGTTGCTAACGATCTAGATCATGACAAATTCCCTCTTGCGGCTGCATGGTCCAAGTTTGATACCAACTGTGCCAATGTTCCAAGAGAAGAAGACAACTTCAACATCGTTCACATGCTGAAAAATTTCTATGGGAATTTTTCAGTTCATGAAATGTGCACTCCATAGCTGGGCAGGAAATGTGTTTCCCCTACCTTATCGGGAGAGACATTATTTCAGAACTTAGTGGTGGGTAGAGCATCAGTTTTGCCTCAGCCACGCTAAGAACAAAATGGGCTTTAGGAATCGTGGGACACTCATTCTTAGCACCTACCTGGAAACATTTCACTAATTCATAGGTCACTGCACCTTACTGAGGGGTGTGTTAGGCTCACATCCATAACTGTCATGTAGGTGAGCATGGTGCTGCACACCTGTAATTCTAGCACTCTGGGAGGCTGAGAAGAATGATTGCAAGTTCAAGTCCAGGCTTGGGCAACTTAGCAACTTAGGGAGACCATGTGTCAAAATAAAAAATAAAAATGGGCTGGGGATGTATCACAGTGCAAAGGCCGTGGGTTCATCGCTAGTACTGAAACAAAATAAAACACAAAAGTTATGTGAGGGGCTGGTGAGATAGCTCAGCAGCATAAGTACCTGCCTCGCAAGCGCAAGGTCCTGAGTTCGACTACCGGTACCACATTAAAAAAAAATTATGCGAAAGCAGAAATATTCTTTCCTATGATTCCCTCTGAACCATCCTGAATATTCTTTTATTCCTTGATGTTTTAAAAAGGTATACTCTTTGAATCACTTCAAAACAAGATTCCATTTAGGAAAGAATTCATTATATGCATCTGTCGATGCAGCATTTTCGTATTTTGAATTCCTTTCACCTAGATAAGGAAAGATGGTGCGAGAGCAAATGGACTTTCATTTGGTTTTCCTGATACATCATTTTTATTATCAGGTACATTTGATTATATTAGGTATATGTACGTAGTATGCAGGATTTCCTTCACATTTTTTCCTGTTTCCAATTCAACATCTTAACATGAACAGCAGCAACTGCTGTCATTTGTGTGGAGTTTGGCAGTTTGTAAGGCTTTATATTATTTCAGTTACTTCTCACCATAGCCTAGGAAGGATGGACTTTTAGTTATCACATTTTATGATAAGGGATCTGAGTTAGAGAGTGTCAGCAACTTGCCCAGAGTTAAACAGCTTGGAGGTGACATAGCTGAGATTCAATCCCTCTCTGCTTCCATAGTCCACACACTCCTATTTATGTATCCTGCCGGACACAAACATGTACATTGTCCTTAACTGTCCTATCAGTGTGGTTAAATTTGTTCCTTGTGATTCGATCTGTTCCTGGTCTCTGCTTCCATTTTTCTGGTGCGGACTTGGGTATCTTGTGACCAATAAAGACACCCTACATGCTAGGAGGAGGAAAAGACACTCATACCTGAAAAGCCACTCTCTCTGTCTGTCTTTCTTAAATACAGCAGGCAAAAAATGAGGTCCTATGAAAGTGACTTCATACACTCAATCTAACAACTTGGTGCTTGTTGTTTTTTCCCCAGTCTTCTCAAACAATTTTATAGGTGAGAGCTCATCTTGGTTTTAACAATATTCTTGGCACATGTTCTTGTGGCTACTGTTTAGTGCTGAGGACAAGGAAGGGACGAGCTTCTCTAGAGTACTGGGAAGAAGAGAGTTGAGCTTATAAATTACCCATTGAGAAAAAAATTTAGAAGCAGGAGGTCATGAGGAAAATGACAAATAGGAGGAAGTGTTCTTAGCATTTTTTGAGCACCAACTATATGCCAGGCACTATGCTAAATGCCTTACGTATTCATTTCATTCTCAGAGCTATTTTGTGAGATGAGGGCTAACATCATCTCTAGTTTACAAGTGAGAAAGCTGAAAATGGAAATAATAAACTTTCATACATCTATGTATCATAAATAAGTATAGAGTGGTGGAGTAAAAAGATTTGACATAATCTTTTCATGGTAACACTCTTCTCCTCTCTCCCTTAGGTTAGTATCCAGATCTGAATAATAATATGCAGAAATACAATCTGAATCTTTACCAGGATTTCCAAGGCTCTTTAGAACGGACTCATCTCAAATGTGTCCGGGTGTTTCATATTTCCAATTCCTCCAACACTTTGCTCCAGCCATAGAGAATGCTACGAAGAATCCTCTTTGGTCTGTCTTTTTCCAAGCCCAATTTTTGGAATAGGCTTTCTCTATTCCTTTCTTTTAGATAAGCTTCCACGTCTCAGCTGCAGACAGGAAGCCTGGCATGGCCTCCCAGTGCTGGACCGGGAGCTCTGAGTGTCCCTGACCATCCATATGCCAGAGCACACACTGTAGCTCTTGCTTGCTCCTATCCCTTGCTATGGGATAACTTTCATGAAAGCAAGAACTACCTTAACTTATTTGCTACTCTATCCACTGCATCATGACTCAAAGCATTTCGATAAATTCTTGCTGCTGAGTGAATGAGAATACATCTGCCCTCTGGCCTTTGTAGGGTGCTATTTCTTCTGCCCCACCCTCTTCTTTTTTCCTAGTTAGTTCTTATTTGTGCTTTGTGTCTCTGTTGACACTCCTTCCTTCTAAGGTCCCACTGGGGCAGATGCTCCTCTCAGGTATTTTATGACATCGAGCTCTTCACTTTGCTTCACTCTTCGCTCAAGCTCATCACTCATCACGCGCCATTGTCACTGCTTTTCATTAACTCTGGACTGAAAACTCCTTGAGGACAGAGTTATGTCTCAATTATCATGGTGTTCCCATTAACTACTGCTGTGCCTAGCACATAGGTGGAATGAATGGATACATTATTTTGGACACCATTAATTAAAGGACTGTGACACCAACAACACTTACTCATCTGACAAATATTAATTACATGTCAACTGTGTGCCAGGCAAATGCCAGGTGATAAAGGTACAATAAGAATGAAAGAGCAGACATGTTGCCTGCTCTCACAGGCCTTAAAGCCCAAGGGTAGAGATGGGAGATGGGGGGAAGAAGAAGGTCCAGTTGAACATAAATCTTGAGTAGTAGTTACAACAACTAGCAGTTTTTATTAAGACTTAGATTAACAGATTGTACTTCTTGGGTTAGTGTTGAGGACAATGGAGATATACATATTTTGTATTTTACAACTTCTGCAGATATATATAACAGTTTTACTGTATCTTTCGTTCTGATGGTACAATCCTCCTTAAATAGCAGATAATACCCCAATTATTTTAGCTAAAATGCAGCATGCAACTCATTATGCCAAAGGTTTGTTTTCTGTACTCCTTAATTCAAATCAATTTCTTTCTAGTATGGCTTGGGTATCATCCTACCTGAGGCAGGGAGATGGATAGCATAACCTCTTAAAGTTTAGTGACTTTCTCAGTTATCCTAAGTGGAAAATTTGCTCTGGTTAAAGAACTCAGCAGGGTATGATAATAAAATCATGAGAAGACATATTTTGCTGGGAGTTCTTATTAGAAAATACGAGAGCACAGATTTTTATTGTAGAAGACACTGATGTTTGCAGAAATTCCAGACAGTGGAATCAATAGGAGGTCATTTTGACGGGAGAAATGTCAAAGGCATCATGCAAAAGTCTACAGCATGTGGCTGTATATAAAGCCAAGCAACTATGTGATTCTCAAGAGAGCGACTACAAAGAGAAAAGACGAAGACTGAACCCAAGAGTATTGCAACCCTAAGAAGTAGGAGAAACTAGGAAGAACCAGCAAAGGAGATTGAGAGGGAACAAAAGCAAATGAAGAGACAAAGCATCCGAGTAGAGTCTTCTGACAATCAAGTCAGAAACGGTGTCAAATGGTACTGATAGGTCTAAGAAGATGAATACAGAAATTTGACTATTAATTATCAGCAGTTGCTGCCACTGGTGACTTTCCTTGTTACTGCTGACCTTGACAGGAGCAGTTTTTGTGGAATGATGAGGGTGAAAACCTCATCGCAGCATATTTAAAAGAGAACAGGAGAGAGGAACTAGAGACTTCAGATGCAGATAGTTCTTTAAGAGAATTTTTCTGCAAAGAGAAACAAAGAAAGTATTTGGTGGAGTGAAGTAGAGACAAGAGGAGGTTTTTTCTTAGGATGAGAAAAATAACAACATAATTACATGATGATGTATATAATTGATTCAGTAAACAGGATTTAAGAAATGGGAAACTTTTAGAGCAATAGAGCAGGGTTTGGGGTTTGAAGTGATGTTTCAACTGGGACAAGAGCTTGGATAATAAAGTAATGTGTGGGGAAAGATGGCCGTAAAGCAGGTTCTAGGGAGCTGTGGTGAACCGTGAAAGGTCTCTTTTAGTTGTGTCTTGAAACAACCCAGCTATCGCAAGAGAACTCTTCACTAGTCCTCCTCAACTAGAGGCTTCCTGCCTTTTGATGCTTCTACGATTCCTGTCCTTTGTCATTTGTTCATAGAGAGGATGCCCTCCCTCCCGTTGTCCTCAAGTCTTTTCTTTTTCCCATCCATCTAAAATGCTACCATTAGCCTCTCAGTTCTCTTGAATGCATCTCTCACCCTTTCTTTGTGCCGTTTCCTACCACTTCTGCTCTATGTGCAATCCTAATTACTCAGACCTGGGTGCCTTCTGGTACAATAAAAATCTCCCTCTCCACGATTACTGCAGTTATGTACCTTGGCAGCTCCAATTATTGACAGAGGTGACACCTTCAGCACTCTGCCCCCTCAGTTCCTTCACCTCCCTTATGCAATGTTTTCTTCTTCATCCCACCTCAGCCGCTCCATCATGGTCATTACCTAGATCTTCTCAGAGTCCTGAAACACCAGTTTCACATCTTCCATATTCTGGGAATCAGCCTTTCCCCTCCACCCCATCTCCGTTTTAGGCCTCTATTCATCTGTCAGTTTTCATCATCTGTTACCTCCCTCGGGTTTGTTCTTCTCTCTTTGTCTACCTGCAATCTCCTGGTATAGAATGACAAGATTCCCATAAGCACATCCTTGCTACTCTCGCTCTCCTCCGCCATCCTCCTCTGCAAAACCCCACCCTCGTTAAGTCTCATTTTCTGTTCCTTTCACCACCTATTTTTGTAAATAAAGTTTTTTTTTGAATACTGCCTTACTGGTTTCTTTTTTTTCCTGATTTCTTTATGTTAGTGTCTATATCTACTTTCACTCAATGGCAGAGTGTATAGTTGTTACAGAAGCCATATGGCTTACAAAACTTAAAATATTTTCTATTTGGCCTTTTCAAGAAAGATCTAAGCCAGGCACGGAGGTGCAGGCCTATAATTCCCAACTACTTGGAAAGCTGAGACAGAAGGATGGAAAGTTCAAGGCCAGCCTGGGCAATTTAGTGAGACCTTGTTTCAAAATGAAAGTTTAAACATTTTGGGGATATAGCTGGGGATATAGCTCAGTGGTAAAGTGCTTGCCTAGCATGTAAAAGGCCCTGGGTTCAATCCCCAGTACTGAAAAATAAAAGATCTAGCACATGTTCAGTTTTCACAAATGTTCTTTATATGCTTAGAAAAAATGCATATTTCTCATTTTGGGGTATGGCTTTCTTCTATACCTATTGAACTAATTTTAATTGTTACGTTATTCTAATGTATTTTTTACTTAATTTCTATGCTGTTCAAATATATTATTTTTTAACTGCAGAGTGTCTATTAAAATATTTCATGATGAGGTTTGGGCATATAGTTCAGTGGTTGAACCCTTGCTAGCATGGGCAAAGCCCTGGTTACAAACATTAGCACCAGAAAAACACAACACAGTAACATAATGAAATAAAGCAAAGTGACAAATTCATGATAATGATATTCTCTGTGAATTTATGCTAGTTTTTGGTTTTGCATATGTTGAGAGTAACTTATATTTAAAAGGATTAATCTCTCTCTTAATTTTTAGCTAGTGACCCTTTTTTCTTATACATATTGAGGCTTAATTTATCTCATATTAACAGATAGCTATATGGATTTGGTTAATATATTCCTGCTAAATATTTTTCCATCCTTTTACTCTCAGCCTTTCTTATTCTTATATATATATATTTTTTTTTGAGTGTGGGTACCGGGGGTTGACCTCAGGACCTCGCGCACCAGCAGGTGCCTGTGCCACTGAGCAATATCACCGGCCCTTTTTTCGTATGTGGGTTCCGGGAGTCGAACTCCCGCTTGCCAGGCGGGCGCTTATGCTGCTGAGCCATCTCACCGGCCCCTTTTATTCTTATATTTTAAGTGTGTCTTTTTTTTTTTTTTTGCAGGGGTAGGGGTTGGGGGTTTTGTCCCTGTGAATGTTTCTAGGTATCCAGGTATCCACACTGAGGCCCCAAGAGCCCCAGAGAGTTACAAGTCATCCCTTGTCCCTCGGGATGGGTGGGGGACTTGTTTCAGGACCCCTCATGGATGTGCTCAAGAGCCTTACAGAAAATGGGATAGTACTGCATTTTCATAGAAATTACGAACATTGTTTTGTATACTTTACATTATCTCCAGGCTACTTACAATGCCTAGTACGATGTACACATTATATAAATAGTTTTTATATTCTCTCATTTAGGGACAAATGACAAGAAAGAGTCTGGGTGTGTTCAGAACAGACAGTTTTCTTTTTTTTTAAGTCTTTGGAGGACGGTTAGCTGAATGTGTGGAAGTGGAGTGAATAGATATGGAGCCTGACGGCGCTCATGCTCTGATCCTAGGAGAAAACACCTGTGTCGAGCTGCTTCTGTTGTCCTTGTGGAGGTCTCGAGAAGCCTAGCGACTCTTTATTCAGACCCTGTACTCACATGAAGGGTCCTGCACAGGCCTCGATTTGCTTATCCTGCGAGGCCCGGGGAGCGCGTGTTCCTCTAGCCCGCTCAGCGTTGCAGGGGAGGGAGGAGGAAGGGTCTGACCTTGCAGCTTTTTCAACAGCAGGCCTGCAGCTAGTGGCCCCGATGAGTGCCACAGAGCTCTCTCTCTCATTTCCCTCCACGTCTATTGTGAGCTCTAGTTTTCCTTTCTTGCTTCTTCTCCTAGCTCTTACCTTTCATGTTCTATTTTTTAGTAATTCTTCAAAACTTCTGACTTGCTATTTACCACCTTGTGTGGTTAATTTTATACATTATTTTGGAGGGTGTTTTTGGAGGAGAGTAACAGTTACATTGGTGAACTCTGAGTAAGTAGATCGCTCACCATAATACAGGAGAGCCACATCTAATCAGCCGAATACCCGAATAGAACAGAAAGATTGGCCACCCTGGGCAAGAAGGAATTCTCCAGCAGGCTGCGTTTACACTGGGACTGTGTTGGATCTGCTGGATGTCCAGCCTGCTGGCCCACACTGAGGACCGTGGCTCCCAGCTCCCATAACCATGTGACCCTATAACTTACAATAGATTGTCTCTATATAAAATTGCGGTCCCCCATTACCTCCAGGAAATAGCTTCTAAGACTCCCAGTGGATGCCTGAAACCTTGGATAGTAGTAAACACTATGGGCACTGTGTTTATTCCTATACATACATATGACAAAGTTTAATTCATAAGTCAGCATAGTGAGAGATTGACAATAATAACTAATGATAAAGTAGAAAATTATGACAATATGCTGCAATAAAAGGCGAACATGGTCTTTCCCTCTTTCTCAAAATGACTTCTTGTGCTGTACTATATTTTCTGACTGTGGTTTGCTGTGAGTACTTGAAACTATGGAAAACAAAGCCTTACACAAGAGGGAACTAATACACACACACACGTGCACACACACACATGTACACACACACGTGTACACACACATGCATCCTATTGGTTATGTTTTATGAAGAATCCTGCCCAACACCCTTATCCCTTAACTTTGGTTATTCTTCTTCTACTGATTTACATTCTTTAAAATCTCCTTTGGCCACTGGAAGATGGAAAGTTAGCGAGTGTTCTTATGTTCATATGGACTTAGTCTCCCATAGATTTTTTGGTTATTTTTATTAACAATATCATTTAGGTTTTATATTCATGTCTTGCTTTGGTCTATATTAATTTCATTACTACAACTATGAATGTTTCTTACTCAGTTTTGTTTCTGATTTTATATCAGATTCTCAGGCTATAATTATGTCTTCTTATAGGAGGGGCTTTCCAAATTGTACTCACTTGGTTCTAAATGTTAGTATTATTGGAAAGCAATGGGGCACCAAAGAAGTTTCCAGGGTTAACTTTGTAATTTATTGCTTTGAAACTTGGTCAAGTCACTCAAATTCTCTAAGCTCTACTTATTGAGTAACCTTAATATTTCAAAACTCTGCATTTCTGAGTAAGATGGATGATCAATTGAAATAGTCCTGTATTTGAGTGTTACGTGTGGCATTTTCAGTTCCTCGGTCATTTTGAACCTCAATTTTCTTGTCTTTAAAGTGAGATAAATAATAACTGTTTCACAAAGTTGAGAGAAGAACCAAACGAAGCAGCTTATTAAGCACAGAGAAAAGGGCTCGGGGTGTAACAGAGTCTATGTAAGCTTATATATTGTTGCCATTGCTGCTGCAATTAATATTTTATTCATTTAGTCATTTCTTAAATCAGTAGTGATTACTGCAAGCCTACCATGTATCAGGCACTGTCTTAGATATTTAAGAAGCATCAGTGACCAAAACAGAGAAAATGCGCTCAGATGGAATTTGTATTCTAGTGGACTTATTACTATGGGCGGAGACTGTATATGATCAGATGCTTTGTAAGCCGTGGTATCCGTAACGAGCTGTCTCAAATGTGTGTGCCAGGTGGGCCTCACTCAGCCTGCAGATCGGCTGGGTGGTTCTTCAGGTCTTGGCTGGGCTTGGCCACACCTGGGGTTTGTGTGCTGTGTCTGCTCTAGGTTGGTCACAGCAGGGATGACCAACAGGGCAACTTGGACCTTCTCTATGTTCTCAGCCCCTGATGGATTAGCCCAGGAATATTTTCATGACCATGGCAGAGGGATGAGAGCAAGAGTGGAAACATACAGATACTTTTTCCAGCCTTTGGAGCATATTTGCCAACATCCCCTTTGCCAAATCAAGATGGTTGGCCAACCTGGAATGAGAGTGAGTGGGCACAGCCAGGTTACGAAGGGCCTGGCTATGGGAGAGTAAAGAATCAGAACCATCAAGCAATCAATCGACCCCATCGATGCAACTTGGTGTACTGACTACTTGCAGGTGTGGATGCATGCATAAGAGGTAACTTCTCTAGACGATTCTGTAAAAAAAAAAATGAAGTAGTAGTCACATTTATTTCTTGGTGCATAGTTTTACAAGATAGGTACTGGCCCAGTATTGTTCAATTCTCTGCAGCATGGCAGAGGTCTAAAAGCTATTGGTTTAAAGAAAACTGCTTGATTCCGGAGACTTGGATGGCTTGACAACAGAGTCTGTGGGCCACACAGATGTTTGACCCCCACCATGTGAGGTTGCAAGAAGGTAGTGGTGAAGATCAAAGGCCCAGGTTTGCTCAGCCAGCTGTAGGCTGGGCTGGCAAGTGGGAGCGAGGTGTATGCTGTTTCCAGAGGTCAGGGCCAAATGATGGGTCAGGAAGTTCAACTCCGCAGGAGAAGTTAATAGGTAGCCTGAATTCCGGGAGCCCGTGATGTCACCTTGGTACTGAAGCAACTCTTCGGCCCAGATGGCAGCGTGGGATGTTTAGAACCTAAACTTGGGGTCAGGAGAACAGTTGGCCAGAGAGAGGGACCTGGTGGAGGTAGATGAGAACAGTCGCGGATGTCTTGTAGAGGGGTCACTTCATCTTTTTACTCTCGTCCTGTGATGGCTTCATGTGCACACACGCTTCCTTGTTTCCCCACCTAGTTTATCCACTCTCCTGGGAGCTGGGTTGCTGCACCTCCCTACCTTGCTTTCCAGAATGGAAGTTTTAATGGTGCACCTCTGCACAGGTGCACTCCCAGTGACTTCATTTGATCTTTGATGAGTAGCTAGGAGCAATTATGATTCATGTCTCTACTCCCTTTCTCTCAGTAGCCAGCATATTGGAATAAGAACGTACACTCCTGTGTTGTCTCTGCAAATTCAGAAGTTTGCTTGACAACATAAAATGTTATATATATAATTCTTTATTCTCCACCTCCAATAATGAAATGTTCATCATTTTCATGGAGATTGCTTCTTGGTTTAATGTTTGATCAGACCAAGGGCCAAACCAAGATGGAAGCCTCATGTGAGAGGAGTCATGGCACTGTGTCCTTGCAGAGGTAGGCCTGTCATCGCACAGAGGAGGGAATGGTTGGTCCCCACTTGGAATTTCCATAGCTAAGTTAATTATAATTAAGGCTAAACATGGGATATAGTCAAATGACAGGTCTCATAAGGCTGGATTGTAGTCACCAGAGTAGAAATATAGTAGAAACAGCTCCAGATAAGAAGGCAAAATTCTTAGGTAAAAAAGTTGAGTGTCTCCTCCCTGCTCCAATTCTTATGTTGAAGTGTTAAACCTCAGTACCTCAGAGCGTAACCTTATTTGGAAAAAGAGTTGTCACAGGTATAGTTAATTAAGATGAGTTCCTATGGCGTAGGGTGGGCCCTAATCCAATATGATTGGTGTCCTTATGAAAAGGGGAAATTTGGAGACAGACACATAGGGAGAATAGCATAGGAAAATCAGTGTTGTGCTGCCATAAGCTAAGAAAAATCTGAGCTACCAGAAGCTGGAAGGTGCAGGGAAGGATCCTGCCCCTTCAGGTTCGTGGTCTTGCTGACACCTTACCTGGGACTTCTCACCTCCAGAGCTGGGAGACAATGCATTTCTGTTGTTTAAGCCACTCAGTGTGTAGTACCTTGTTATGGCAGTGCTAGCAAATGGTTTCATTACCCCAGAGCTGCAGACATTTGGCTGATGCTGGCTATCGTGTTTACCAGAGGAAGGGTTGGCACTCGATGGATAGGCTCTGAACGGTGGATCTACGAATTGCCCTTGGAAACTTATTTTTATCAGAGCAGCTGTCTTCTGCCCTTCGAGATTCATCAGTCCTGCAAAGGTACATGGTGTCTGTGGGTGCGGTTAGTACCTCATCCAAATCTTTCTTACCATACTGAGAACTCCCCAGCTACTGTACGTGTTGACTGCTTTTTTGGGAGGGTTGTCCTCAGCCAAATAAGAACCACTTTAGTGGTGAAACTAACCATCTCTCTCCTCCTTTACTCTGAAGCCTTCGTGGGGTCTAATTCTGAGACGTTTGTGCCCCAGTGCTTGCCACCAGCTCAGGCTGTGGCAAGACTCCAGCAGAGAACAGACCTCTGCCCACTTCTTCCCCTTGACCTCTCCTACTTCTCTCTTGGTCCTTCTGAGAGCTGAGCCTCCATAAATCCCTGTCTCAGGCTGTGTTACTGGAATACTTGACTTTAAGCCTTCGACCTGTTGATTCTCTTTCTTCAATAACTTGAAGGGTGACCAAACCCATTGACTAGACAAGGAGACAAGGGAGATGGGAGATGTGGTTGAGAGCAGGGCTATGGGTGAGCGAGGCCAGGTGCTCAGGTGTGGAAAGCTGAAGTGTGGGGTGGTGGAGTTCACCCGGGGAATATCTCTCTTTCACCTGCTGTCCCTATAGTGTCATCAGTCAACAATCATACCTGTCTTTGTGGTCATTATGGGTGTATTGACCTTGTTCCCATAGCCATCTTCTCATTGATTCCATCCCGAACTTTCCAAGGGCCAGGTGGGTGAGAAGACTTGCGAAAGATGCCCTTTCCCAATCAGATGAGTGATGGGAGCTTGTCTGGCCAGGGTTTGCTCCTCCAGAAATGGCCTCATCTGCCCTGTGTTCTTGGCATTGGCATACACCAGTAAGACCCACTCCACCCGCATGGGAGCCCTGGGTGACCACCTTACCTCAGGTGAACCTCAGGCAGAAAGAGCAGAGGAGGCAAGGCTGGGTGACTCAGCCACCCTGGGTGCCTCAGCCACCCTGGGTGCCTAGGTTGAAAGAGAAATAGAACATTTGAGATTTAACAAAGGTGGCAAGAGTGCCTAAAGAACAATAAGATGCAAGAAAAAAGTCTGGTTAAGAACATTCTGGAATGTGTGTGTGTGTGGGGGGGTCTTCTTGTTGGCGATCTCTTTTACCACATGACTTGACTATCTACTGTTACTGATTGAGTAAAAGCTCATTTATATTTAAATTTTATATAAAGAAGAATAAATTGGATCATTTGTAGGAAAATGGATGGATCTTGAGACCATAATGTTAAATGAAATAAATCAGACATAGAAAGTTAAATATCACATGATTTTCTTTATAGGAGAAACCCAAAATATAAATAATTTAAAGAACAACATAAAGGAGAGATAGTAAGAAAATAGGGAGGCAGACTTTTTGTAGAAGAAAAGGGAATCTTAGCAAAGGGGGAGGGGGTTGGGGAGGGCTGAGAAGGATAGTAAAAATGATCAAGCTGTGATACGTATATGTACCAAGTCCCCAAAATGAATGTAATTATTGTGTATCTCGAATATACCGATAAAAAGGAAAAAGGTAATATGAAAACACAGCTCCAAATTCTGGTTCAAAAGTATTCACATTGTGAAAAGCTAGTCTCCCTCTTACCCTGTTTCCAGTCAT
Organism: Erethizon dorsatum; assembly: GCA_028451465.1. Lineage (NCBI taxonomy): Eukaryota > Metazoa > Chordata > Mammalia > Rodentia > Erethizontidae > Erethizon > Erethizon dorsatum. The sequence goes on along the minus strand of CM051841.1, from coordinate 14,870,438 downwards.
GCATTTCTTCTGAGAGGGCAGCCTTTGTACAGTTTCCAGTGGTCATAAGTGCATGAATTCATGCGTATAGGTACCTGTGTGTGTATTACCACAAATGACAGAAACATGTAGGTTTCTCTTCTATATCTTGCTTTCACACTTCCCATTATTCCTCAGAGCTCATTTCATCTTAGCGACTGAGGCCTCTGTGCCGTTTTTCACAGTTGAATCTTATTCCACAGAGCAGATGTACTAAATACAGTTCAGCAGACCCCTTTCTGGATTCTTAGGTTGCCTCTAACTTTTTGGCTGCAGTAAATAGCTTTTATTGTTTTAATGTTTCACATGTGTAAGTGCATCTATGAGTTACAGGCTTAAGATTTCTGGGTTAAAATGTATACATTCACTTTAACTTTGACATGTCATGCCAGTCTGCCTTCCACGAAGGTGGTACAACTTAGTGTCACTTGCACCATGGGTGAATGTCTATTTATTTACACCAGGGGTGGGCAAACTATCTCTGCCTATTTTATAAATAGATTTTGGTGGAACACAGACGATGTTTATTATCTAACCTTTGGTAAAAATTTTTGCTCTTATTCACAGTAGTCAAGATAGGGAGACAACCTAAACGTACATTGATGAATAAAGGAAATATGGTCCCTGTACACATGGAAATGTCATTCAGCCCTACCAAAGAACCAGATCTTGCCATCTGCGATGACAATAGATGGATCTGGATGATATTATGCTAAATGAAATAAGCCCCACACAGAAAAAAAAAATCACATGATCTCAGTTATGTGTGGACTGTAACACACACACACACACACACACACACACACAGAGACACACAAACACAATTAAGAATAAATGGCAGTTACCAAAGTGAGGATGGAGTGACGGGAAAGGAAAAGGGGAAATGTAGGTGAGAGGACCACAGTGTCATATGTGTAGGATGAATAAGTCTAAAGACATAAGTTGCAATATAAAGGCAATATTTTCAAATATATACAATAAAACATTTAAAAAGAGGAAGTTTACTGATTGCTGATTTAAATACTTTCAACACAGAATAATGTGAAACATTTTCTTTATTTTTTTATTTTTTGTGGTGCTGGGGATTAAGCCCAGAGTCACCACAGGCCAGGCAAATGCTCTACCACTGATCTACACCCACAGTTTCAATGTCAAACTTTATAATATTTGCTAATTTGTAAGAAAAATATCTTTCACTTCAGATTTGTATTTCACCTTTTATGAGTGAAGTTGGAAATTTTTATAATTTCTTTTCTGCCAAACTTGTATTCATATATTTTGCCTGTTTTTCTACTGAAGATATCGGCTCTTTTTCTGTGACATGAGTAGCAAATACGTTTTCCTGTTTGTTGTTTTTCTTTTGATTTTCATGATAGTGTTAATTTTTGGCGGGTGGAAATATTTGGTGTTTGTGTAACTGGATGTATCAGTCATTTCTTTTGTGATTTCAAATGTTGTCATATTTATAGAAGTCTTGCCTGCTGTTCTTTTAGTCTTTCCTTTTCACATTTACCTATTTGATTCATTGGGAATTTTATGTTCAGGTGTGAGCCAGTGATGAACCCTTATTGCCTTTTTCCAAAAGACCGGTCAGTGGCCTGAAATCTCCATTTACTGATCAGTCATAATCGATCAGAAACACCATCTTTATCATAAAGTAAGTTCCGTGCTTATTTGGCAGGTTCTTTACTCTTTGGATGAATCTAGCATGATAATATTTTTTCATAGTTACTAAATTTAATTCAACTGTTGTACTCAATTCTGCCTTGTAAATATATAAAAGGTTCCTATCAAAATTACATTGTGATGTGAGGATGGGTTTATTGCTTTGATGCAGCTCTAGAGAAATCTTGGCACCAAATCCACTTAAGAAAGTCTTGAAGCTTAGTAAAAATAGATTGGCAATTTCCCAATGTAGCTTGGAGGTTGAGAACAGGATGCATCTTAGATGGGGAAAGCATCTTCCTAATGCAAGTGATAACTGTACCACTGAGCTCACCTGGGCAGGGCCAACTCTGCTCCCTGCGCTGAGAGCGCTGCCCAGGCCCTAAGCTGAGAGAAGGACGAGGCAAGAGGGACACAGGAGCAAGGCAGGGTGCTCTGCGGCCTAGAGGCTACTGCTGTAGGTCCATTCTCCCACTTCCACCCGAAATCTCTGCCAGTGGAAATAGGAGCTTCCCTCACACTGGGCTGATAGCAGGGGCCAGTACACTCACGTCAGAATTCTCTTGGGCAATCCGACTTGGAATTCACAGACCATTTTTTCTTGTTAAGAAAATACAGGCATGGATAGGTAGAGGCCAAGTTGCAGAACTTAAAACGTGGGGCTACTTTCAATTATCCTCTTATTTCTAAACAATAATAATGGTATGACAATGCTTTACTCGGAACAAGTGACATTTAATGCCTGTAGGCAATGGCCTGCACACTCTGGAGAGTGACAGATAAAATAATAATGGTATGACAATGCCTTACTCGGAACAAGTGACATTTAATGCCTGTAGGCAATGGCCTGCACACTCTGGAGAGTGACAGATAACATTTATTCAATTACCCAAAAAACTTTTAGTATGTGATTTGTCATATGACATGGTTGTATTTTCAAAAACTAAAAATAAGGCCAGTGATATAGCTCAGCGGCATAAACACTTGTCTGGCAAGTGCAAGGTCCTGAGTTCGATTCCCGATACCCACATAGAAAAACAAAAATAAAAACAAAAACAACTAAATATAATACAGCAGAAATTACTAAAGAGCTCACAGTGCATGAGGCAAACACACATGTAAACCACCACAAACTACTCATAGGAGATTAACATGGTCCCTGTGATCTTCCACTCTGGAGGTGACCAGAGAGATGCAATTCCAGGGTTCTAGACTCAGAGAACTGCATTCGAATCAAGCCACACCACATACGCAGGGAAAACATACAGTAAGTTCTGACAAAAAAAATCAGAAAACTGCTTTACAATACTAGTGGTGGTCAAGAGTGATCACAACCCATTGCTGACCAAACCCATTTCCTCTACATTCCTCAGCCTATTGGCACTTCGGTGTGACCATGTGACTGAGTTTTAGCCAATGGGATGAGAGGTCCGCAGAAACTTCCTGCGTGGGATTCTTTTGGATTCTTTTGTTTTCCACTGGTTTGATGTCAGGGAGTCCAGTGACCTTGAAAGCCACATGTTGAAGATGGCGGAATAAAACTATAGAAAGAGCCTCGGTTGCTGATTGGCCAGAACCCAGCATATCTTGAACTCATACTATGTGTCAAGAAATAAACTTATGTCATGTTTGAGCCATTATACATATTTTGTTGTCATTGGTATACCGCCCAATGCTACCTTAGTATATCAGCATAAAGAGATTGTATTGAAGTCTGCCATGCCAGCTGGCACTGTTATAGGTACAAGCGTTTGCTATAGGTGATTGTTTTAGAGGACATATTGTGACCCCCCTAAAGCTAAACTAAGTAACAATAATCCATGTCACTTAAGTAAACTACAATAATAAACTACAGTATATTAATAGTAGATGCAAAGATGGTGTCAGAGTAGAGGGCTTGCAAAGATGAACTTAGGTTGGAAGGTCCTTAGGAAAAATGAGTCATTTTATGAATCAACGCATTGAAGGAGGGAGAGGTCTGTTGCAGTAAAGACAAATAATGGGCATCTGAAGAGGAAGAAATAGTTTTGTCATCTTTGACATAAAAAATAACCAGTCTAGTGGCCAATGATCTTTGATCATTGTCTATGGCATAACTTACGTTATTGATAAAGTTATACGGGAGAGCTACCTTGGTGCTTGCATCACATGCCTTTACTCTGCTTTATGTTTTAGCTGTGGAGGGCATGGCTGCAGCCTCAGAGCCCCCACCAAGGTGTGTTACTGACTTCTAACCCTGAACCTTCTCCCTCAGATGGAAGATCCAAGTGAAGGCCCAGCATGTGGGATTAGTGCCACTGGGGTTATTCACCTTACGCCAATGGGGGAGAGTAGCTGGATGATTAGTATCTCAGCTTTCTGTTTCTTAGGTGAATCATCCTAGGAAGCATCTGGAATGCTTCCCATGGTGGGATCCCCTCCATGCACATACAGTAGTGGCTTTGGCAGTACCGCCTTTATCTGTGTTTCCTCCTTCCTGCTTTTTTCATTTTCCCCATCCCGCCCTTTCCCCTTCTAGCATCAGGTCCCAAATAAACTGCCTGAACCCAAGTCCCTGTCTTAGGCCTGCTTTTATTTTTTCACTTTTTTATTTTTTTGTGGGTACCGGGGGGTCGACCTCAGGACCTCATGCACCAGCAGGCGCTTGTGCCGCTGAGCGATATCACCGGCCCCTTTTTCCGTATGTGGGTTCCGGGAGTTGAACTCAGGACCTTGCGCTTGCCAGGCAGGCGCTTACGCCGCTGAGCCATCTCACCAGCCCTAGGCCTGCTTTTAGAAGTCAAACTATAAATTCAATGTCAAATTTTTGTCTTTGGAACATTATTTTATTTTGTTAGAAGCACAGGCTGGGTTCTGCTTCTAAAGCTATCCAGCCACTGTTTCCCTTGAGAGTCCAAGATCTGAAGACATATGTTTTTTCATTGTTAACTAAATAGCATTAAGTAGTTAACACAGTGCACACTCACACATATATTTCTTATGGCATTAAAGATTTATCTGACACTTTCTGAATACCAGGCACTGTGCCTGGCTCTGGGATTTGCTTTTCATTCATTCAGCTTTATCACAATATTCTATTAATTGTGCTGCTTGAGAACTGGGCAGGTTCCTTTTAGGAAAACATATCATGTTATGAAAATGTACTCTCTCTTTTCTTTTTTGAGTTGTCAATCCTTGCAAAATTGTTTTATTTACTCACTTATATATTTAGTTTACCTTGTGTTACTATCTATTTTTCTCCTTTTGTTTTTGAATATATTTTCCTTAGTCTTTCCCTGACCTCACTTGTGGTCTGCTTATTCCTGATACAGATATGCCGTGTGTCTGTGAAATGGGAGCTACAAATCTCTGAATGGAGCACGCAAATTCCGGATTCTTATCTAGAGCAAAGAAGCTGAAATAAAGTCCTGGGAACCAGTTCAGTGGTTCCGAGTTTTCCTTGATTTTCCAACAACAAACTATAAAAGCTTGAGCAGACTGTGAAGGACATGAAGATGGCAGAGGTGGACTCCACAGGGGCCACCTGTGTTCTTTTCTGGCTTTCAGTGACTTAGGATGCAACCCTGACTTTCTCTTCCTGAAAGTACTGCATCTGCTGCACTGCTTCCGCTGTAATAATGAACAGCACTTGCCCATTTTGTCCTGTTCTGGCTCTGCTTTGTTGCATACATTTCTCACTAAACCCCATTTTAAAGAAAAGTAAAGAAAGTAAAGAGAGGGTAGTGCATTGCCTGTCGTCACAAAGCTAGTAGGTGGTAGAGCCGGGATGTGAATTCCGTACTCTGGGTCCAGATCCCACTGCTAGACCTAATGCCAACTCCGTGTCCTGAAAACCTTCCTTGTTGGTAATTCCATTCCTTTCTTTTGGGGCTTACTCATCTAAGTGCTTGGTAATTTGTCTGTAACATGGGTGGATGCTCTGATGGTGCTTTAACCTAGTACTGTGTCCTTTGGGGTGACAACTTTAGTCACCATGGTGCTTAGTGATTCGATGTTTTAGGGAAAAGTTGTTCTCCCAGTGTCTTCAAGTAGCTTGTCCTGGGCCAACAGGGGTTTGAATTAAAGGTTGGGGACTTTAGGACTAGCGAAGATATCGAAATCCTCAAAATAGTCTGTTATGCACATTTATCAGTTAGCAGATTTCTGACCTATTTAGATATCCAGTCAGACAAAGAGACTCAGGAGATAAAATCTATGGGAAACTGAAAATTCTCTTAGCTTTCACTGTGACCGCTCTCTGAGGTTTCTTGTCCCCAAATACCTGGAATTGTGCCTATGTCCCATTTTTTTGCCACTTCATGACATTTTGGGGGCCACTCTGAAGCAGATACGATTTGGCAGAGGTGGAGGAAGATGGACATGAGTCAGAAACACCACGTTCTTCCTGCTTACACAGTGACTGAGTAAATATTTATTGAGCTCTATCTTGGAAAGGAAGGGGCCGTATATTGTGAGAGACAGATGTAAAATGGTCTATGTGCTCATACCTGTTCTTCATTTAGAGATTCCCACTCTACAATTTGTCACTGAGATAATGAACTAGTTGAGAAACAAATGCAGAATTCAGCTTAGCATAAAATATATGTGGTTAATTGCTTATCAGTATGCACTGGGGACCAGGTCTACATGTGATGACATTGTGGCTTCCTAGTTATCCTCACCATCTTACCCTGTAGATGGAGCGCTCCCCCAACAGCTGCAGGTGTGGAAGCCCTATCTCAATGGGCTTCCTCTCCACGAGGAGCTCATGGAATGTAAGTAGGTTGGTCCCTGAAGGAAGATCTTGGAAAGAGTCAGAGATCATTCAATCTCACCAATGAGGTTGCTACAGGACGTTTCAGAGCCTTTAGCATACAACGGTGAATTATAACTTTCTAAAGGGTGCAGGTAATAGAAAGTATTCATCAAACATTTTTGTTCACAGAACTCTTCTAGAGACTTGAGCAGGAAAATTAAGCTGGAGAGGTAAATGTTCTGTGAAATACACTTTGGGAAATGCGGTAGTGGCATTTAGAGAAGGGTAATATCTCTCTAGGCTGAGTGGGAAATAAAGGCTTCATGTTGTCTGTGGAACTTTATTTGGCAATGACAAATGGAATACAGTGATAAAGAAAAAAGTGGACATTCCATCCAAATGGAGAAAAAACACTGACCCAAAGTTACTGGAGGAAAAGTGAAAGATTAAATTTTCTTAAAACAAGGAGGATAAATGTAAGATTGGTATTTTTTCTTATATCATGGATTTGGTTATGATAAAAGCAATTTCTAGAAATGCATATAGGATAATCTTAGTACCTTAAGAAAGTAATTTTTTGGGATAACTTGGCAATATAAGGTTTTGATATTTTGGCAATTTAAACAGAGAAAAAACTAGTGGGTAAAATAACAGAGTGCAGAGATGGACTTTGGTGAGTAAAGTGTTTGCTGGGATCAGGAAGGAGTGGAGGTAGTACTTGGTAAATGGGCCCCAGACATAGCAGCTCGTTGTGCTTTTCTGCACAGAAATGTTACCACTTCTTTTCTTGTGTCTCACCAGGCTGCCTTTGGTGCCACTTCCCCATTTTGACATGTGTTTGCACCTTTCCTGGACAACACTTGAGTCAATATAGCTTTGGATGCCAAGAGAAGGCTACTCAGTTTTGTTGGCATTCCAGAAAATGTTCTCAGAACAAAACTAGGAACTCTTGCTGAAGTCACAGCTTGCTGACTGGTGTCTGTGGAATGGAGTGCTCTCATCTGCTGTGGGATTTTAATTACTTGGGGGTGATAGGTGCATTCAAATTACCTGTCTATTCCATGAGCTCATCTTGACAATACAAAGACCGCCATGCAAGAGGACCAATCACAGATAATTGCCATGGGAACCTGAAGGCCAAATAAACCTCCTTCTGTGGGACTGGACTTTGCATTGAGTTGGCACTGGACTCATTTTGGACACACCAGCTCAGCGAGGTGAAGTCACCACTGCTCTACTGTTGATTTTACTGTTCTTTTGGTAGCTAAATATACCCACAAAATAATTTTCAGAGTAGTGACCAGGATCCCCATGTATTTTTCAATATCTCTGGTTAACTGTGACATAATTTTCATGCTGTAATGTAAATTTAGGCAATGAAAGATAATCTTGTTTTCCTCTTCAGAATTTTGAAAATTCCAGGTGTGATGTACACAGTATCTTCCACCAGAATATTCACATTTCAACTCAGATGGCATTTGCAGAATCCACACTAGGTGTCAAGCTTAGCGCTGTATGTTTTATATTTGCTTTCTTATTTGCTATTTACTACAATTTTGTGATAAAATATTGTTGTCTCCATTTAACTGATGAAGAAGTAGAGTGAGAAGGGCTCACTGAATTGCAGTTTCTATCCATTTTGTGCAGTTGTAAGAATGATGGAATTCTTGAGACCGGGTGTATTATAGAGGACAATGCTATTGCAGTTCTGGGGGGTGGGAGGTCCAAGGTTGAAGACCCACACATGGCCAGGGTCGTCTTCTTGTGTTGCCCTACAGCAGAAAGCAGAATATCAAGAGAACACTCATGCGCTAGAGAGGGAGAGGTTGAACTTGCACCTCGAGCCCTTGTGTCCTTGGCATTAATCTATTTATGAGGGCAGAGCCCTCATTACCTAGACACCTCTCATTAGGCCCTATCTCCTAATGCAGTGGCATCAGGGATTAAGTGTCCAACGCATGCACTTTGGGAGGCACATTGAAACCACAGCACTTATTTCACACCAAACAGCCTGCAGCGCGCAGGGGGACCGAAAGCCACATCTTTTTGATACTTTCCTTTATCTTCCATGTGACCTATGAATGGGACATGCCAAAGACCAGTCATAACTCATGCAAGCTACTCTTTGATTATTTATTTATTTATTATTTATTTTATTTTATTTCATTTTTTTGAGACAGGATCTCACTATGTAGTTCAGGCTCGCCTCAAACTCACGGCTCCTGCCTCAGCCTCCCAAATGCTGGGATTATAGGCATGTGTCGCCATGCCCAGATAGTCTGATTTTTCAAATAAAGAAGTTACCTCCTTTTTTATGAGGTGCTGTACGTTGAGGCTGTGATAGAGTATGCAGAGTAAGGAGAGAATACATTTTTAGGGGGATTTTCAGCGTTCGAGGTTTCCCAAGAAGCACCTCTTGCAATGTCTTGGTGAGACTTCTTTGCTACCCAACATCATAGTATTCTCAGAACCTCCGGGGATTCCAGGGTGTGGAGGCCTGCCTGCTCCCTCAGCTGTTCACTCAGATCTTTATATGGCTTCCCTGATGATTGAGTCAAACCCAAACTTTCCCATGGACAGTTGAATTGTTGCCAAGTCACCATCTCATTTTCCCTTCTACTCTGGTTTGTCTCAGCCTCTGCAGTTGCCCCCCCCAACTCCTAGCAGGTACAATTTTCCTGCCTCCTCTGCAGACCCTCATCCCTGAGGCTCCTCCCTGCCTGTCTGTGTGCACCTCACTCTTCCAGGCTCACCTGAGTCCTGTTTGCTTTGGGGAGCCTCTTCCATGACGCTCCTTTCTCTGGTGCTTGATTTCCCAAAATGGCCCTGGAGTTTGAGGCTTCTGGAGAAGATGTCCCAGAACTGAGAAGCAGGGACAAAGGGAAGCAATCTTTGCTGTCCACTCCAGCTGACCTGTGCTTTTTTCTGTTGTGTAGATAAGGACTCTAGTTCTGAAAAGCTTCCTTTTCCATTTTGATAGGACATCAGCGCCATGGGGGAGTGTTGTCAGTGGGCCCATGAACATCAGGGTTCAGACTGGGGTGTTGACTCAGGCCAAAAATATCCTGCAGGTCACTGAGCTATAAAAATTAGAATGCTAATTTATTAATTTAGCTTGGAAAACATAGCACCAAGAGGACTGGAATGCCTTAGTCAGCTTGGTTAGGACACTTGCACCTTGAGAGCAAGCTAGCTCCCTGGGAAAGCAAATTATCTCCTGGGTGTTTGGAGGGCGTGAAAACAGAACCAGACATCACTTGGATCTAGCAATATTTCTGAGCCAGGGTAAATCCATACACTCTAAAATCTTAGTATGCATCAGTCATGTTGAGTTGGGTCCCACCCCTAGAGAAAGTTGTGTATATATGTGTGTGTGTGTGTGTTCCAAGGGTATGAATTAGCATTGCTAATAAGTTCCTAGATATGCTGATGTTGCAGGTCAGGGGTCGCACTTTAAGTAACACTGTTTTCCATCATTGGGCATCATTATTATATAATCATGTCATCAATCATTGTAGGAAACAGTAGTGCTTAGGCATATGAAGCTATATTTCCTCTGGGTATTCCTGATAGACTATGAGAACTTCGGACTATTTCCTCATGTGATTTTAAGACTTATTAAGCCGTGATTCCATGGACTTTCTCCAAATCAGTACAGGAGCGGAAACATAATGCATTGGTTTCCCTTGGCTACACAGCAATCACACCGTGGATCTGTATCTCCGAGGTTACTCTCAGGCACCCATCTTCCTAGAAGCGTGGCTATTCTCAGACACTTTTGTTACACACTTATAGCCCATACTGTTTTCTCTGCTACTCCTTCCACATATACCCATGCTCCCTGAGGTCTAAATCTCACACCATATGCAGATTTTGGTCATTTGTTTTTATTGTGAAATATATTTCATTTGGAGGAAAGGATGCCAGGTTTGTTTTCCTTCACATTTCTTTGATTTTATTCCTCCTCTGTACCCAGTACCCAGTAAATCTGAACAATGGTGCTCTTCTTGTGCCTATTTTTGTCATGAGGTAATATAGCGAAAGACACTTGGTTGTAATTTACCACTGAGAGAGATTTCCTGCCTAAAACTTTACCAGAGCGTGAGTCACAATGTCATGGACATATGAAAAAAAGCTGTGACCCATGTCCTGAGAGTAATTGGACCCAGGCTAATGAGGACCAAGTAGTGTACACAGCCTAAATGCACTCATTGATGCCTTCTGCTTTCCCCCATTATCGTTTAGGCTTCCTGGGGAGCTGGGTTGGCTCCCTAGGGAAACAAGAAAGCCTTAAACTGTGGGGCTCATTATGGTAATGGTGGACTTGGGGGACTAGAGTGGATATAGCTGGAGACTGTGCTTAAAAAAGAAATCAAATATTCAGATGTTTGAGAGGGATTTCATTTTTTAATTCATTGGTTTTGAAAGTCCTTCTCCGGCCTGGGATAAAAAGTTTGCTATGTACTCACCTGGCATGTGGTTTTGGGCGATAGTATGAGGTCTTCAGTTTTAGTAACTATGCTATGGCAGGAAATGAGGACCTCAAGCCCCTCTATTTCCCACTGGAGCTGAGTTTAATGAGCACGCTATTGAAGATTGGGGGCTGGAGATTGGTAGGCATCATAGCAACCTTTTGATAAAGCTGTTCTGCACGTTGAAGTTCGTGCTAAGCCAAGACAATTCATTATTGGTGATTAGCCTGTCATTTCTTGGGTGCAAGCCAAGAGGCTCTTCTTTCTCCTTGTTTCTGTCACCCTGGGTAGTTACCTTAGTCACTTTCTCATCACTGGGACACAATACCTAACACCCACAGTGGAAGGGAGGACAGACATATTTTGGCTCACGTTTTCAGTCCATGGTAAGCTGCTCCAAGGAAGGAAGGGCACAGTAGAAGGGTCTGGATAGGGGGACGCTGCTTGCATCACAATGGCCGGGATGCAGAGAGAGCAGGGAGGAAGTGGGAAGGGAGATACACCCTTCCGGGCCACACTCCCCGTCAAATGCCTCTTCTGACCAGACCCCACTTCCTAACCGGAAGTCAGCTATGTCGCATGTGTAATCCAGTCACCTCCAAAAGCTCTGCCTATGAGTGTATCAGGACTTTGGGGGACCCTCTTTACCCAAACTATAACTGCAGAGCACTAAACTTTTCTCCTTCTTCTCTTTACTCTTCCTCCATCTATCCTCTTCCTCTCTTTCTTGCTGTCACATGGCAGAGAAGACAACCAAGTGTATCCAGCACAGTAACAGTTAAATGCTAGAAATCCAACCAAGTTGGGGTGGGTTTGCATTGCGTCAACTCACCTTGGCCGGAGCTGTGTTCCCCAGAAGTCCTTTCCTTACATATTTCTGTGTTAAAATGAGCCAAAGTGACATCTGTGAAAGATCTGGAAGGCGCATGTGAAGCAAGACCCATATTCTTTCCGTGCTTAGGAGGTCTGTGCATGGCCTGGGGTGCTTTTTTGTTCCTGCTGCTCCGACTGGGTCCTCCTGCTTCTGCTCCACCTCTTGGGCTTGGCAAGAGTACAGTTTCATGATGAAAAGTTCTGGCAGAGTGCTCTGTGATTGAAGGTGGGGGCTTGAGAGATATGAAAAAATAACATGGGTTCCAGTCTGTCTTCCCGGATTCCATCGCATCCTTGCAGATCCAGTGTGTCCTTGTTTCTCCCACTTCCTTTTTGATGATATGCTTTTCTGGTTTCAGACCTCACACCAGACACAGGAAGTACAGTCTCATGAAGAGGATTTAACCAGCTCCCTCTGCTGTATAAGGTCAGCACTTATTAGCTATCTCCTGCTGGTTCAGCCTTTTTGATTGAACAGGGCTGATATAACATACCTCAGTTTGGTAGGCCGGGGAATTTGTAGTATCTCTGGTTGAGATCAATCGATAGGGAATTTGGTCACTGGATTTTAAGTTTATCTAGCACCCAATGGGAAGACGTTTAGGATAGTCAAGAATTTGGATCTGAATGACAGATTAGCTGATTCCACTGAAAGGCACTTTATGCAAATTAACCTGGGAAAGAGGATTCTGAGATCTTGCTAAGCCATTCTGAAAACTGGCCTTAAGACTCACCACCTTTTTTTGTTTTTGGTATAAAATAAAATAAACAGTACACATGCGTTTAAGGAGAACACGTTATTATTTCACTTCATAATTCTAAATATATCTTATTGATTACTTTAAATCTTTGAAGTTTTTAAAATATTTTTTGATACTTTACTTATTCATGGGATGAGTTGTGAGACAGTTTTGTATTTGTGAGCCCTCCCTCCATGATTTATGACAGATATTTCTGTTATTTGGTGATTATATTATTAATAAATAATTCATTTTCATTAAAAAATGACTCAGCAACTCTGAAGCAATAGAAGACTGAAAATTCCTCCCTGGGATACATCTTTGGTTTGGAACTTCTGAAAGACAGATGCTATCTGCAAAGCTGTTTTATGTTTTTTTTTTTTTTTTTTTTTTCCTGTGCACTTTTCACCCCCTGTCCCCTTTAAAAAATTGAGGCAAAGGAAGGTAGCAAAAAGAGAAAAAAAGCTTCCTTGTTACTTGTCTTCTTCTCTCCTTCTTATTACCTATCATTTCACTCTTCCAAAGCACACACATATGGCTATCAAGTGTGCATATTGTTTTAGTGTTGGGAAACTTGATAGTTTTGGACAAAACACAATTATTCATATTTATGAAATTCCATCTTGAACTTGGGCAGTTCCTTATAAGAGTAATATTTAGGACTCTGTCTTGGCCCTCTTCTATCTACCTGAATCATGCTTTGGTCTCTTTCTAAAGAACCATACAAAAAGAACCTTCCCATCCTTAGAGAGAAAGACATTTTTTGATCCAGGGTTCAGAATTAAATTATAAGCTCTTAACCCATCTTTCACAGTTCGGAAAGGTAAGATAAAAAAAGGTTCCCAAATTCTTCTATTCTAAGAGGAAATTTGACTCAATGCAAGCTTATTTATTTATTTATTTATTTATTTTTTGTGGGTACCAGGGGTCGAACTCAGGACCTCGTGTGCCAGCAGGCGCCTGTGCTGCTGAGTGATATCACCGGCCCTTTTTTTATATGTGGATTCCGGGAGTCGAACTCAGGACCTTGTGCTTGGCAGGCAGGCGCTTATGCCGCTGAGCCATCTCACCGGCCCAATGCAAGCTTATTTTTAAGTTTAGGTTATGACAACCTATTTCAAAGTGTTAGAAATTGCAAGAAGCAACAAGGTCGAAACTTACGGTTATATCATTTTGCTTTATTTCTTTCTACAGAACCAAAACAAGCAGAATGTATGGTATCCTTGCATGCACAGCTTTGTACTGCACTTTAGGCAGGGGGCCCTGTTGCCTTAGCCTTTTATCACACCTTTTTGCATTGCTCATATAATCCTTAATTCATACTAAAGAAAGAAAGGTTGACCATCATTTCTCTGGGGAGGGGAATAGGGAGGAGTAAAGGGGGTTTGAATTTAAGGATTTGAACCCTAGCTTCTAAGCCTGAAGTCCATGGGTTGGACACATCTGACTTGGCTGGGTTGCAGTGAATGAAGAGAGATTATTTTAGACCACATATAAAATATGTAATATAGGGCCGGTGAGATGGCTCAGCGGCGTAAGCACCTGCCTTGCAAGCGCAAGGGCCCGAGTTTGACTCCCGGATCCCACATACGAAAAAGGGGCCGGTGATATCGCTCAGTGGCACGGGTGCCTGTTGGCGCACGAGGTCCTGAGGTCGACCCCCCGGTACCCACAAAAAAAAAAAAAAAAAAAAAAAAATATATGTAATATAGTTAGCGCATGTAACCAACAAAACTTCCTTTAATTTAAATACTTCGGATTATGATATGGTGTGTCTAACCCGCAGGTACACCCGTGTTTAGGAAGAGTTCTTTGGACTTCATTTGAATGTTTTAGGAGATATCTCTTTGTAGATTGAGGTTCTTTGTTCGCCCACTATAATCAGCCCCAGAAGACTGGTCACGTGTCCACTTACAATAACATCTATTCTGCTTCCTTTCTTTAGTTTTTCAGCAGCACAGAGCCTGAATAGTAGAAGCAGGAGCATCAGTAGATGGGTGTGTGCGTGGTGTTAGTTAAACCTAATCTGGGATGAAGGAACGCTTGGGCGCGTCCAGCCATCTTCCAGTTAAAAGCCCTGTTGCATGAATTTCTTCAGTTCTTGGATTGCTCATAAATCGAAGGCTGAAAATGAGGGCAACTTTTGGCACTTAAGGACAAGCCATTTCCATTATCTCTCTTGTAGATATTTTAAAAATCATGTTGAATTACTAGAGCAGGGTGAGATGTAAGAGGATATAGGAACAGCATGGCCTTAGTAGATTTGCGTTGGTTTTATTTGATTTGAGCTTGAGAGAAGAGATCCAGAGGCAAGTCTTTGGATATTTTCCACATGCCTTTTGGCCATACAGTATTAGATTTAAGCAACAAAAGCAGTAGCTCGGTTTGGGCTGACTTAGTGAAACTAAAGATTTACATTAGAGTTTTTTCATTGTCACTGTTGAAGACAAGGCCATGCGCCGTCACTTTTAAAAAATAGACACCTTTGGCTACATTGTTGGAAAGATAAGAGCAGGCACGGCAGTTTAGAATATTCTTAGTCACATATGTGATATACCGATGGGTTATGATTACTGATGAGAAGAAATCTGGATTATAGCTTTAACTCGAGGAAGTACAAATAATTCAAGCTTATTTTATTTGGGTGCAGCCCTACCCCACGATCTCTGTATGCCATTCTAGTTCACATGCCTGTCGATCTGGAACACAATGTGAGAATCCCTATGACCTATGAGTTATCCTTGCCTGCACTACATTTTTGGTCTTATTGATTTTGTCTTATTGCTCACTCCAGATGTTTTGTATCTATGCAATGAGGCTGGAAGAGGAAAAGAAATACACAGCATGCCTACTAATACCCATCTCTCCAAGTGCAGCCTGTGTTCTGCCTTAGATTAGTTTTACCCAGTTTTGAACTTAGTACAAATGGAATCACTTAGTATACTTCCATGTTAGACATATTTTTCCTCAACATAATATCTCTGAGATTTGTCTATGGTTTTGGGTACTTCAATACTTTATTGTTTTTCACTGTTTAGTACAACATCACTGAAAAACAATATGCTATTATCCAACCATTCTTCTGCTGGTGGACTTTGGTTTTTTTGTAGTTGTTTTGTTTCCGTTATTAAGAATTCCTGCTCATGTCTTTTTGATAGATATCAGCACTTATTTTTCTTGGGAGTCAAGGGTCGGGAATAAGATTAACATTAGAAGATATTATCAGTTTTCCAAAGTGAATAAACCCATTAACATCTCTACTGTTAACGCACGAGAGTTTTGCAGTGCAAAGTATGGGATGGAGTATAGCATCTTAGGTTGATTGGCCATTTTAAAACAAAGCACGACTCACCCCTACTGACATCTTACACAAGCAATGTGCTCCAGGAGGATCACATCATTAGTGATCTCATCATCAGGACATGGGAGGATGCAGCCCATTGACTGTGCATATACAAAGAAAGCCCCTTCTTCCTTCTAGTCCCCTTTATTTTTCAGAGAACAGTTTTTATTTATTTTTTTATCAGTACGTTTGTGGTACAACATGATCACATTCCTTGTGGAGAGTTGCTACACGTACATAACACATCTCGTATATAACACATGTACGATCCCCGTTTCTCTCTCCCCATTCCCTCCATTCTTGTCCCCTTCCCATGTGCAAAAGATTTCCTCACTATTTACTATTATCTGTCTTTTATTTTGCTCTCTATTTATATTTTGGGTTTCTCATGTAAGAGAAACCATGCAATATTTAAGCTTGTGTGTCTGATTTATTCATTTAACATTATGGTCTTCAGGCGCATCCATTTTCCATGCATGACTCAAGTTTATCCCGCTGTGTGCAAACACCACTTTTTCTTTATCTATTCATCCATTGGTGGACATATAGGCTGCTTCCAAGATTCAGCTACTGAGAATTGTACCCCTTATGCCCCTGTAAAGCAGCACCGCCTCTGCTCCCAGGGTGCAGGCTTCCCTGTGTCTCGCTCACCATTGTGCAGGGTGCCCATCGAACTTCCCTTTGTCTGTGTTTCTGTCTTGGGTGCCTGTGTAACCAACCTCTGCAGTGGCATCTCACACGGCAGGTTTCCGTCGCTCGACATCTTTGCCGATACTCGCTATCATCAGGCTTTTAATGCTCACCATTCTATGGTTTGTAAAAGCATCTCATTATCATGTAAAATCATGTTTTCTAGTTGAGTAATAATGTTGAGTGTCCTTTCATAGTTATAAGCCCCTTCTCTCCCCAGTTTAAAGAAATTTGTGTTCACATATAATGCAAATAAAATTCACCTTTTTAGGTTCTGACAAACAAATACAATCATGGAACTACAACTACAATTGTGGTGGACTGACAACTGGTGGTCCACTTGGAACACCCAGCTGGACTGAATCAGCGTGGTGCTGGGTGTGGAGGGCCTGCCTGAGGATTGTTGCCAACAGCATAAAAAGGAGAACTGGTGAGGAAGAGGTGGTGCTGTTGGTTCTTCTCGAGGAGCTTGTCACGCTGGCTTTCCTGACAGGAACTTGGCTGTTCTCATCATTGGAGGAGCTCAGGACCTCGTTGTCACTGAGGATGGCTGTGGTGCTCTTTGGGGGAGCTATGTCCTTACTCTGAGTGTCACTTCCTGGCTCCGGTGCAGATCCCTCAGCCTGCTGGCACAGATGCTTCATCCCGCTGGTGCAGACTTTCTAGCTTCCACTGCTGACCTTTGGGCCTTCCCAGCGTAGATTCATGAAATAGACTTGCATGAGACATTGTCGTGGGCTCTGGGCCTCCAGTTGGACTTGTGGGGGGCATTGCCATGGGCTCTAGGTCTTCAGCTGGACTCATACAGGACATTGCCGTGGGATCCAGGTCCTCAGCCGGATTCTTTGGGTCTTTAGTGTGTGGACAGATTTCCCGCACTCTTGTATTGGACTCTTTGGGTGACCACTATAAAATAATCCTATAAATTGTGTGTCCTGTATAAAGTTGTTTTCCTTGCAAACCCTGACTACAACACAATCTGCATAAAATATTTACATTGTCCCCAAATTCCCTCAGTGCCCTTTGTAGTCTGCAGGTTTTTATTTTTAAATCAACTCATAGCCCAAATTTCCTCTCATTTAACTTAATACATATTAAAGATTTTTTTTTTTTTGGTTGCTGGGAATGGAACCCAGGGCCTTGTACATGTGAAGCACTTGCCCCGCCTTGAGCTACGCTCTATTCCTGTGATTTAAAGATTCAACCAATTGCTCTAGAAAGCTGGATTCCATCTGGGAACACTTGAATTTTAAATATTTCCTCTCCAAAGGCCTATTTGGATGCCTGTGAATATTTACTGTTGATTTGAGACCTATTGGTATTGGGCAGGGTAAGAGAGATTTAGGGAAAGGATACTGCCTGCTGCCCAAGACTCTTCTTACGGCTTTTCCAAGAATCCACCAGGCTGCCTGCCGCCCTTTAGATACAGACCTTCTGCCAAAGGGCTGGATTTTCACGCAGTTTCTGAAATCCCCAGTCAGTCTTTGGGGCTTGAGATCACTGGAAATTAGATTAAGCTTTCTGCTGAGATACAAAAGCAGAAGAAAACTCCAGATAAATCCAATGAAACACACTTGGGTTGCATATTCATTTCTGATCATTGTGTTTAACATGAACTTGTACTTTCCAGAATCCTTTATCAATTTTCCAAAGTTTAACATGCTAATGAGGAGAAGCTATAGTTAAACTGATAAAAATGTCACCCCGTGGGAGCAACTATTTCTATAGTGCTTTATAACGATAATTCTGCATGTAGATCTAAGGGTAGAAGAGAAAATAGGATTGGGAAAAGAAGTTTGCTGGGGCTGTTTGGAGTGAAATGCTGCTTGTCCCATGATATAAGGTTATTATCAGTCTTCTTTGTGAGATCTTTGGTGAAACTGACAATTCTCATTTCTGCTTTTTTGAAATGCATGGAGGTGAGAGCGAGGTTGTCTTGTGTTGGTTCTTCTGAAGAAAAACTTTGCATTCAGGTTAATGGGCTGGGGATTGCTCTTGGGGACAGCACAGCTAAAGGACTGAGGGGAGTAAAACTGGAGGAAGAGTAAAGTTAGGGAAAGGCTGCAATTTTAAATAGGGCAGTCAGAGGACGCCTCGTAGAGAAAGAGACAACTCAGAAAATAGCAAGGAAGAGATTTTGCAAAACCTGGGCAAAGAACTTTTTTGGTGGACAAAACAGCAAGTTCAAAAACTGCGTGACAGTGTGCTTGGAGTATTTGAGAAATAATTAGACGAGTGTGGCTGGAACAGGATAAACAAGGGCAAGAAAGAGAAAGAAGCCAGACAAGTAGTGGAGGCAGGAGGAGACAGGGTGGTGGTGAGAGGTCAGGGAAGGCTTTTAGGCCATGTTAATGAGGCAGCAGAGCAACATAAGAAGTTATTACTGTACCCTCATGGATAGTTCTGAATGACTCTGCAGGTATAGGCATCCCAGTTTGGAACCACTTCCCTAGAAGATTCAGAAAATGTTTATGTATCTTTGTTTTTTGCTTTTTCATTATTGTTTGATGAATGACTGACTACTGCGAAGCTTGTCTCTTTCTTTGTCCACTCTTGTTCTTCTTCTATGTTGTACTTCTTGGCTATCTTATTCTTTGTTAGTGGCTGCCTAACAGTTAGACTTCAATATGACCACGTTGGCATGAGTTGGTAGATCTGTATGAAGGGGATTAGGATAAGCTATTGAAACCATTTCCTAGAATGAGATTGGGGATTTCCTCCATTTCCCCAGGTCATCCTTCTTTGATCTAAATAGCCAGTTGTGTAATTTATGTTAGACTAAAAAGAGAGGGTTCAAATTACACTTCATTAAATCCTTGCTTTTGGTTGACTTTGTCATGAATGTACAGTGACCCTACAAAAATCTTCAAAAACTTGAGAAGAAATAAAATGAAATATGTATTAGAGTTGTACATAATGTTGGGAATCTTACCACGGTGTGCACAGCCTAAGTGAAAGCAAACCTTTCATGATGATGTTGCTCTTCGTATTATTTGAACAATGTAGAACAATGGAATAGAATTGTTGGCTGAGACTATGGTGTTTTGAAAGACCGACTTTATCTTGTCTGGGTCCTTGGCCATTTCTAATTGACAAGTAATTGTCAGTCATTTGCTATACTCTGAAAAGGGCTGCTCAAACCTAGCAATTGAAAAGTTTCTGAGACCATTTTTTAAAACGTCTAACTTGCTTGCAATCCTCCCGTTATGTATTTTTCATATTTCAGACGGTTTAGAGAGTGCCTTAATTCCATGGATGGTTTTTTTGATGTGGTATATAATAAAAATTACTTCAGAAATATATAAATCTCCTGAATGTCTGGATTAGAGGAAGCAGAAACTACTCAGGACCTAGGCGTATTTCTCAGGGCTCAGCCTGTTTCTGGGCATTGTTGTTTTAAACAAATTCAAGAGTCAGGGCATCGCCCTATCTGGGCTTCTCTTCCTCTCTCATTTTTAAAACTTGTGCTACCAAGGAAGGAGGAGAGAAGCCTTTTTGTAGGGCCCTGCAGGTCCTGTCAATGAGGATAAAGGGAGGTGGTTTGTGAGGATGAGACACCCATGATAATTGGACAAGAGGACCCAATTGAACTTCCAGTTCTCAGAGTCCGTTCTACTTCTCTGGTCCAGGTGAATCTCCAGTCACTGGGCAGATTGGGTTGCCATGTGCTGACTTTTGGGGGTAGCTATTAACAAGGCAAAGCATAGAATGTGACAGGCTTTGTCCAAATTAGTAAGTTTAGTGGTTTTCTGAAAATGTAAATCATGTCAGTCATGCAAAAGCAGGGCCTGGCATGGTGTAGTAGGTGAAACATTCATGCTTGCCTGGTGGAACAAGCAGGCTGAGTTTTCTCAGCAGGAGGGTTTGAGCTGGTTGGCTTTCTGGGACCTGACTGGAGAGGCTCCCCCACTCTGCCAAGGCCTCTCCGGAGGAGGCAAGGCCATCCCTAAATGGGCTACTGCCCTTTGGCTTTCTTCTGCCTGGGAATATCAGGGTTCAAAGGGCACCAGAAATATATTGTCCTTTGAAAGACTGGCTTTTCAAGGAAGAAGAAATTCGGTTGCTCTTTTTGTAATTTAACTACTGATCTCTGAGAATATTCTTTCAATTGGCAATAGTCGTGCCTTGGATATACCTCATTGGCTACGACACTGCCACTGTGCAGAGCTATCTGAGAATATTCTTACTAGAGAATTAATGACAAGTCTGGAGAGAGATAATAGGGAGCAAGCTTACTCCTGGACACTGAGGAAATTCAAAATTAGATCAAACCAGCCCTGTATTCATAAAAAATTGGGTACCTTGGAAAGCTCTGTCAAAGTTCAATATGCTCTATTTTAATAGTGTGTTTTGAATTTGACTAGATTTCCTTTATATTTATCTTCTAGTCCTTTTTTCCTTATGTCCATATAATACAGCACATGTCCACATAGTAAGTATAAGAAATAGACCACATTTCTGGCTTCCTGCACCACCTAAGGTAATAACTTATTGTACCAGTTACAGAAAGACAATGAAAGCAGTTACTAGGAGGCAGAGAATTTTCATAGTATCTAAGTAGGAAGCTTGCTGACTTTAGATCTGCTAAGTTTTTAGCAATGGTAAAATTACCTGAATCATCTGGTCCTAAATACACAAAAGTGGTATATTTTGATCTAAGCAATATGTGTTAATAGTAAAATAATATTTGGATTCCAAAAGCCTGATTTTGAAGCATTATCAGTTCTACCCTGGATTCTAGTTATAGAACACCGAAAAGACTTCTTTCTACTCTTTTATATTATTCTATCTGCTAGTTAATATTGTATTGTAACATAATGTGTTTATACTCAAATTAGAATGCTCATCATTTGAGCAACTGAGACTGTTCAAATTATGACTGCATCCTCCCGCACTCCACTGGAGATTGCAAGGTAATAGAGCAGGACAGGATATAGGCTCACTGATCTTTCCTCAGGTTGGGCACACCTAAGAGGTGGGATATGCTTTGTTTATTCACTCAGCCAATGATTGCTGAGTATCTACCAAGGATCCTGGACTAAACTCAGCCCAGGGAATTTAGATAGAACTTTCCCTGACGAATGTGCAGTCTACCTGAGGAGAAAGACATACGCTGAAAATTAAACATTAAGAATGGTCAGTGGGAACTACACAATATCCAGACAATAGAGCTAGAAACCTCCTTAGAAAGTTCTAGATGACTCTCCACAGCGGTGAAATAGAGTTGGACCCTAAAGAACAAGCAGGACTCTACCAGACTTAGCATAGAATAAGACTCTGAGCAGTGGACATAGCATATGCACAAGAAAAGCATGAGCTGAGGTGGAGGGTGGGTGGCCTGAACTGCAGCAGATGAACAGGAAATAATTTTAGTGGCAGAATGTTGAGTACCAGCTATGCCATCAAAAGAAGTCTGGATTCTCTTTGTGTAGGTATCTGATATGTAGGCAATGGTGACCAACTTGAATTTCTAAACCCAAAATTGACACGAACGGACTTCTTTTTAGACAGACTTATTCAAATGGACATTGCCAATTGTTCAGATAAGATACAAGGATCTGACTTGAGAAGTGATGGAGAGGAAGAGACAATTTCAAACAATATTTAAGGGACTGAGTTATTAGGAGAAGGGCACTGGCAATGGGGACAAATGGAGGTCTCTTAGTCACTTTCTTGTCACTGAGACACCATAGCAGAGACTTGCAACTTGAAAGAGGAGAGATCTATTTCGGTTCATGGGTACAGTGATGGCTCTGAGGCAGAAAGCATGGCAGAGTGGCATAGCGGAAGAAAGCTGTTCAAGGCATTGCAGCCAGGAGGCAGAGAGAGGGGAGGAAGGAGCCAGAGAGGAGCTGTGCCTTCCCCTGGGGACCTGCCTCTTCCAGCCAGGGCCCAGGTTCCAACAACACATTTAATTGCTGGACTTCTTGGTGGAGGAATCAACCTAGGATTACAGCACTGTGATCCAATCACCTCTTACAAGCCCTGCCTATGAGACTGCGAAGCCTTTGTTGGGACATTCTCGACAGGAACCTTAACAGGAGGTTAGCAGATACGTAAAGGCCACTTACAACGTTTCCTCACTTCCGCTGTGGCTGTGATGGCGTTCCTGTGGAAACTGAAAGTGCAGGGAAGGCCCAACTTGCGCCCCACTCCCAGTAACCCTAAACTACTAGGAAATGAGACTTGGTAGAAATCCTGCAGCCTCTTATGCCTCACTGGAAAAGTCTGGAAGCCTATTCTATATGGCTCCTCAGAAAGCCCCACGTGGAACTGCAACATGAACTTACTCAACCACATTCTCTTTGTTCTTACTCTTTTCTTCCCGCATGCTCTCTGCTCTCCTTCTCCAGCTTTCTAGGTTAGCCTTCCAGTAAAACTCTCCACTGTCACTTCTCAGTCTGATGTTCTGTTTTTGGAAAAGCCTATCAAAGACATAAGGTAAAAGACCACTCTGGAATCCATGGCTGGATGAATAGGGAAACCAGGACCTATACATGAAATGTCAGAGGAAAGAACATAGGAGAAACTAGGAGATGCCAGTTGAATTTGGTTGGAACACATGAAATTTGAGGTGCTTCTGGAATGCTCTCTGGAAAAGACATAGTGGGGAGAAGTAAGGAATTTATTAGTCACTAGCATAAAGGTCAAGGAAGAGAAGGAAATGAGTTAAGTGAAGTGATTATTTTGAGGAGAAGATGCTAAATGAGAGGAGAGGTGAGTGGAAACCTGGAGAATGCCAACATCTTAGGGCCAGGCAGAGATAGAAGATGGTATGTGTTCACTGTAATTTTATTAGCTCTTGGAGGGTATCTGACACAAAGTAATGCTTAGTAAATATTTGTGCAGTGACTGAAGCAGATATGGAGACTAAGGCTGGGAACTAGGAAAATCAGGGCTCTACAGAGGAGAGAGGGTAAAAATGAGACCACGTCACAGTAGGTTCATCTGGCTGAACTTGGTCACTGGGTATCTTTGATGGCCTCAGTCAGAGAAGCAATGGGAGCAGATCCAAAGAGCAGATGGTAAAGGGCTAGGAATCACTGTGCTTTGAGGATGTGAAGAGCGAGTTGTTGATCACATAAAAATGATGGGAAATACAGAAAAGTATAATGTAAAGTAGTATATAAAAACCATCTAAGATTGCAACATCCCTACATTTCCCTCTAAATAAATACTACATAATATACGGTGGTATTAGGTTGAACAATATGAACCATTTTATAGATCAAAACATTTGAATATTGACAATTTCCTATGGTTCATAGTACGGTATCATTCTTTTAAGATAGATGATTCCTCTTTCAAGAGTGGGAGAAAGGAGAAAGAACATGTAAGAGTAGCTTGTGAAGATGACAGAACTGAGGTAAAAGTTTAAGGTCTTAAAATTTAACTAGAAACTTATTTTTTTTAGAGTAAGGGCCTCTTAACATATTTTTATAAGCCACGAAGTGGAAGGAAGGTTGATGACAACTGATGATGGTTGCTTCATAGGGTTGATAATGTGAAAATTGTTTGCCATCCATTGATCTGAGTGCGTGCTTTTCTCCAGCAGTGCTGGGCAGCTGGGAATGCTGCCGTGCAAGGACCTCAGGGTGCCAGATCCTGGAAAAACAGCTTCTTTCCTGTGATTGCAGGGGCTCAGTGAGCTTTCTCCTCCTGGGTTTTGCCCTGTAGATGAACCCAAACAGCTTGGAAAAGAACACGCTGAGGCCCTTATCGAGGAAAGAATCACATCTGTAAACAGGCTGTTTGAGTGATTTGAACTGAACCTGAAGGTAGGAAGCGAGATGCCTTTTGTTTATTTTTGGAGTGGAATTTTTGTGGCCCAATCTGCAGACAGTTAGAGCGTTTGCTTCCCCATCTGGAAGACCACTGGAATATTGAGACACCCGAGTTTAGTTAGCCTCCAGATGTCTCTAGGGAGCCTACTGGGACTTAGATATTTTTTTTTTTATTTTATTTTTTTTTGTGGGTACCGGGGGGTCGACCTCAGGACCTCACGTGCCAACAGGCACCCGTGCCACTGAGCGATATCACCGGCCCCTTTTTTGTATGTGGGATCCGGGAGTCGAACTCGGGCCCCCGCGCCTGCAAGGCAGGCGCTTACACCGCTGAGCCATCTCACCAGCCCTGGGACTTAGATATTTAAGTGCAGCCACCATGCAATTCTTGTAACATGAAAGTAAGCAGCAGAACGGAACATGGTTAGTATTTGTTTTATTTCTTAAAATAATAAGAGGAGAATAGGTGCTTATCAAGCCTCTATTATATTAAATCAATCAGCCTAAGCTATGATTAGTAAGATTGGCATCTATTGCACAAGCGAAAAAAAATGATCTTAAGACCAAAACATGATCATGAAAGAAACACAAACTCTCTTCAGAGAAAGGCCTTTTACTCTGTGTTTATCCCATGGAGAAGAATTGAAATTAGACCCTTTATCTCATCAATGACAGAAGTCAACTCAAAATGAATTAAAGACTTAAATTTAAGACTTGAAATTTTGTAACTATAGAAGAAAATGGAATGGAAATTCTTGAGGATTTTGGAACGGGCAAGGATTCTTTGGATAAGACCCCCAAAAGCATGGGGAAAAAAAATCAACAAAGCAATGACAGAGTTGAACCAAATGTTTGAGCAAATCGACTTAATAGATATCTACAGAATGTTCCATCTAGCAACAACAGAGTACACTCTCTCTCCAGCAGCACATGGGACTTTCTCCAGATTAGCTACATACTGCCCATTAAAGCATGCTTAAGTAAATGTAAAAGAATCAAAATTGTCCCATGCAGATTACGGATAATGCAACTAGAAATCAATGGCAAAAGATACCACAGAAACTATGCAAACACGTAGTAATTAAATAATATCTTCTTAAATACTCAATGGGTCACAGACGAAATTAAAAAAGAAATTAGCCAGTTTCTACAATAAAATGATAATGCCAGTACAACATACCAGAACCTATGCGACACAATGAAAGCAGTCCTAAGAGGGGGGTCTATAGCTGTGAATTACATCAGGAAACAGAGCGAGTTCAAATAAATAACCTAATGGTGAGCCTCAACATCCTAGAAAAACAAGAAAATCTAAATGCAAAGGTAGTAAGAGGAAAGAAATTATAAAAATCAGCAGAAATCAAGACAAAAAACCCCAAGAGTTGGTTCTTTGAGAGATTAAATCAGAATATTGGTACACCCAGCTTCATGACACAAAAACTACTGGACACAAAAGGACAGATAGACACAAATACAATCATAGTGGGGGACCTCCACACCCCACCCTCACAACTACACAAGACAACCAGACAAAAAATGAGCAAAGAAATACCAGAGTTAAGCCACAAATTCAAAAATGGATTTAACAGATATCTATAGAGTATTTCATCCAACAAAATTTTTCTCAGCAGCACACAGAACTTTTTCTAAAATAGACCATATCTTAGGCCACAAAGCATGCTTAAATAACTATAAAAGAACTGAAATACTTCTTTCCATACTATTGAATCATAGTAGAATGAAGCTAGAAATCAACAACAAAAGAAACTATAGAAGCGGCACAAAAACATGGAATCAAACAGTACATTATCGAATAATCAGTGGATCACAGACGAAATCAGGGAAGATGTAAAAATGTTCCTACAATCAAGTGACCTAATATGCCAAAACCTATGAGACACCATGAAAGCAGTTCTAAGAGGGACATGTATAGCTGTGAATACAAACATTAAAAGAAGTAAAAATTCTAAAGTAGGACCTATTGATACATCTCACATTCTGAGAAAAGCAAAAACAATCTAAATACAAAATTAATAAAAACAAAGAAATAATGAATATCAGAGCAGAAATTAACAAAGCTAAAACTAAAAATTACAAAGGATTAATGAATCAAAGAGTTAGTCTTTTGAAACAATAAACAAGATTGATAGATCCTTAGCCAAACTTACTAAAAAAAAGGAAAGAAAAAAAAAACTCATATCAATGGAATTAGAAATGGAAAAGGCAAAATCACAACTCACACTGGTGAAATACAGAGGTTAAAGAAACTAATGAAAAACTTACACTCCAATAAATTGGAGAACCTTGAATGGAGAAACTCCCAGACATATATGAATTACCAAAATTTTGAGTAGACCAATAACAGGCAATGAAATAGAGGCAGTAATAAAAACTCTACCTAGAAATAAAATCCCAGGACCCAATGGATTCACTACAGAATTCTACTAGAACTTCAGGAAAGATCTAATGCCAATACTCCTCAAATTTTTCAATGAAATTGAAAGGAGAGGAGTACTGCAAAACTTGTTTCTTCAAGCTAGCGTCATCCTGGTACTAAAATTGGGCAAAGATTTAACAAAAAACCAAAACTACAGGCCAATCTTTTTAATGAGTATAGACACAAATGTTCTTAACAAGATACAGGCAAGCAGAATGCAACAAATCATTAAAAAGATCATGCATCATGACCAATTTGGTTTCACTCCAGGAGTGCAAGGATGGTTCAAATGTGCAAATCAATAAATGTAATACATTACATAAACAAACAAGGACAAAAGTCACATGATTATTTTGATAGATGCAGAAAAAGCTTTTGAAAAAATTTAATATCCATTCATGATAAAAATCCTGACAAGGGCCGGTGAGATGGCTCAGTAGCATAAGCGCCTGCCTGGCAAGTGCGAGAGCCCGAGTTCGACTCCCAGAACCCACATACGAAAAAAAGGGCTGGTGATATCACTCAGTGGCATGGGAGCCTGCTGGCACATGAGGTCCTGAGGTCGACCCCTGGTACCCACAAAAAAAAAAATCCTGACAAAAATAGTCATAGAATGATCTTATTCCAAACTGATAAAAGCTGTTTATGACAAACCCACTGACAACATCAAACTAAGTGGGGAAAATCTGAAAGCTCTCCTCCTAAAATTAGGAACAAGACAAGATTGTGCACTCTCACCACTTCTGTTCAGTATAATACTCAAAATGTTAGCCAGAGCAATCAGACAAGAGAAAGAAATAAAAGGAAGAAGTCAAACTATTCTTATTCTTAGATGACATGATAATTTACATAGAAGACCCAAAAATTCCACCAAAAGATTCCTAGAACTAATAAACTCATCAAAGTAGCAGGATACAAAACAAACACATAAAAAACAACAGCTTTCCTATACACCAACAATGAGCTACTGAGAAAGAAATTAGGGGAAAAAATCCCACTCAAGATAGCTCTAAGAAAACTAAAGACTCCCATGCCTGTAATCCCAGCACTCAGGAGGCTGAGGCAGGAGGATCGCTGTGAGTTTGAGGCTAGCCTGTGCTACAAAATAAATTCAAGGCCAGCCTGAACTGCATAGTGAAACCCTGTCTCAAAAGAACAAAACCCAAACCAAACCAAACCAAACCAAAACAAATCATAAAAACTTACAAATGAATCTAAGCAAGGAAGTAAAAGACCTCCATAACGACAACTCTAGTATTCTGAAAAAGAGATTGAAGAGGACATCAGAAATGACAGAAATCTTCTGTTCCTTGATAGGCAGAACCAATATTGGCCATATTACCAAAACTGATATATAGATTTAATACAATCCCAATCAAAATATGAGCAGTAATCTTTGCAGAATTAGAAAAAAACAATTCTAAAATTTATATGGAACCAGAAGAGAACCAGAATAGTAAAAGACATCCCAGGTAACAAGAGAAAATCAGGAGTTATCACAATCATGGATTATAAGTTATATTACAAAGCTACATTGACAAAAACAGCATGGTACCGGCACAAACACCAGACATATGGATCAATGGAACAGAATAGAGGATGCAGAAACAAACTCAGGCACATTCAGCCATCTGATCTTTGACAAAAGGGCCAAAAACATATGATGGAGAAAAAGATAGTGTCCTAAACAAATGGTCCTGGAAAAACTAGTGATCCACATACAGAGGAATGAATTTAGACCTGTATCTTTCACCTTGTACTAAAATAAAATTAAAATGATCCAAAGGCCTGGATATTAAAATAGAAATAATCTGCTGGAAGATAAAATAGGCAAAATGCTCAAGGAAATAAGATAAGCACATGAAAGAAATTTCAGCATCTTTGGACATTAGAAAAAAAAATCAAAATAACACTGAGATTCCATCTTATTCCAGTAAGAATGACCATCATTCGGAATTCAAAAAACAACAAATCCTGGTGATTGTGGGGAAAAGGAACATTTACATTGTTGGTGGGAATGTAAACCAGTACAATTATGGAAATCAGTATGGATATTCTCCCCAAAACTAAAAATAGATCTTCCATGTGGCTGAGCTTTTACCCTTTCTAGATATTCTCTACGAAGAATGAAAGGCATCATATTACAGCGATACATGCATATCCACCATTATAACAGCAGAATTTCAATAGTTAAATCTTGGAAATGGTCTGTATGTCCATCAACAGATGAATGGATAAAGAAAATGGATATATACACAATTGAGTACTACACATCCACAAAGAAGTATAAACTTGAGTCATTTGTAAAAATATCGATGCTCCTTGCGATCATAATACTAAGTGAAATAAATCAGAAATAGAAGGTTAGGGCTGGTGAGATGGCTCAGCGGCTTAAGCGCCTGCCCGGCAAGCGCGAGGGCCCGAGTTCGACTCCCGGAACCCACATACGAAAAAGGGGCGGTGATATCGCTCAGTGGCATGAGCGCCTGCTGGCGTGCGAGGTCCTGAGGTCGACCCCCCGGTACCCACAAAAAAAAAAAAAAATAGAAGGTTAAATATGGCACATTTTCTCTCACATGAGAGGTCCAAAGTGTACGTAATTTACAGAGCAAAATAAAAGATAGATAATAAGAAACAGGGAGGTGGATCTTTTGCAGATAGGGAGGGGATTGAAGGACACAGGGAGCAAGGAGAGGGAAGGGAAGAGAAATTAAAAGGATTAAGGTGTGGCATGTAATGTACCAACTCCCCATGATGAATATAGCCGTTACGTATCTGTTTTGTTTTATATCTAGATGTCTCCCCAGAGCCTCGTGTGCTCATAGGTGGGGTTTTGGGAGGTGACTGGATCTCGGGTGTGCGATGCTCATCATTGGCTTCATCCACCGATGGGTTTATAGCTGGGTGTGATTTTGGGAGGTGAGGCCTGGTGGAGGAGGTGAGTCACGGGGGTGTGGCCTGGAGGAGAATATATCCTTCCTTCTCCCTTGATCCCTCATGGCTTCCTGCCTGCTATTCCCTGCTGTGCTGCCCTGCCTTGGAACAAGCTACAGACTAAAACCTCTACAGACCATCAGCTAGAATAAACCTCTCCTCCTTGAACTTGTGGGTATATGGTATTTTTGTCCCCACAGTGAGAAGTAACTAAGACAGCATTGCAAAGATGTACTACTAACAAAAAAGAATGCAGTCTTACATGCAGTTTGTAGGCAAGAGAATCCAGAGCTTTCTCCAGCTTTTCAAAGACTTGGCTCGAATGATGTACCTCTCTACAAGTCCTTCAGATTTTTTGAAGTTACATTTTATTAGTGAGCTCAGCTCTGCTAATAAAATGTGATATTTGGATTCTTTAGAGATTGTAATAGTTCCTTTAAGAGTTGAGTTTATAAACTACGGAAACAGGTGTGAACCCCAATTGTGTGATCTGTGGCTTAATCTTCACTTTTTGTACTTTCCTGGATCTGGATGGATGAATCATTTGAGTTGAGCACCAAAAACTCAGGCCAGGGAGCTGGCTTTGAGAGACACTGCTTGTTTGTTGGGTGTTTGATGTCCTGTTCTCACCTATAAAGAGCCATTGTTTGTGGTAAGATAAAAAGGGATTGTTAATAATGACTACATACAAAAAAGTCAAAGATATGGCCAACAAATGTAAAACACAACTAGCCAAATTAAAGCAAAACAAATAAACAAACAAAAATAATGGCAGTACTATTTCAGCTTCTTATGCTATTTGCTATTCATCTTTTATTCCTTTTTCCCCTTACCAGTATTCCATTTATTACTTCCATAGTTTGTACACCCCCAAGAATAGGTAGGTTTGGTGACTTGGTGTAAGGAGACATTCAGAAATTGTAGTGTGTAATGTCTTTAATGCAAACAAAGGAGATCTAGATTAAGAGACAGTGAAATAGAAAAATAGCTCAGTGGTTATGAGAACGTCGAACTTGCAAAGGGCACCCCTTGGCACTCTAGAATAATTCACATATGTCAGTGATAAGAATGGGGACCTGATTCTCAGATGATGTGTCTGAATTTATCTGGCTAATCTTTTAGGCCTGGGAACTGCCTTCAACTGCTGGAGCTGATAAAGTGGGGATTATATGTGGGCTCTTCTGTAGTCATGGAATCTCTTGGAAGAAGTTATAATACATGAAAATCCAAAAATGGCCATCCAAGTCCCAGCAGACATGTTAGCTGGCAGAGCTCGTGGTAAAATTGTTGGAGGCTGTATTTGGATTTTGTAAGGTGCTGAAAGACAGGTTTGTATTTTCCACTGAAGTAGAATTTATTCCTTATGCTGTATTTATAAAGGGGTTTTGTGCAGTGTGTTTGATTACTAGTGTACCCAAGATGGGTGGCAGGTACTTACTACACATTTATTGCCGTAAGAGACCTTCATATCAGGGATGAATTTCTAGGATAGTCTTCGCTGTTCTATATCGTCATGGAGTCGATCTATTCAATACATAAGTATTCCAAGATTGTACTAAAGAAATCTCTTCTTAGTTTTCTCATCCCTCTACTTCTCTTTTTGACAGGCACAATAGCACCCATATATTTTTATTTTTCCTAATCGAGACACATCAGGAAGTGTCAGGCGCTAAATTGTTGTTATGTGTTTTGGGTCACCTACCATGAGTTGTATGTGTGTGTGTGTGTATTTACGATTTCACAGTTCTGACAAATGCACAACATATTAAAAGCCCATTTTTTCTTTTATAAAAATAAAAGGGAGCTAGAAGTTCAGATCACTCTTTGGCTGTGGAATGAACTGTGCTTACCGCACAATCTAGTAGCTGGAGGAAAGTGGTCCATGTTGCGAGGGTCCTGATGTTTCAGAATGGCACCCATCCCATCCCTGTGGCCTTTCCGGTGGAGCGCTGTGGTGGTAGCGTGTCTAAATCCCATCAAAAGAGATGGAAGGTGGCTTCATTACTGAATGCAAACTTTTTAATTCTCCGAATCTGCCTTATCTCCAAAAATTCAGTTGAGAGCAGAACAGAAGGAAGGTAGCTGTGAAGATTCTGAGTGATAGAAGGGGCAATGATAGAAGGGAACAGAAGGGGAACGATAGAACTATCTGTCACCTGCACTTTCCGATGGGAGGGAATTCGAGTAAACAAGGAAGGAGGGTTGTGTAGAAAGGGAAGAAACAGATTTGAGAGTCTGTGGTGCAGACCTTGGGAACTACCAGGAAACCATTATGCCTTTGTTGGGGATTCCTCAATGAAGTAAATACCTCTTTGAATGCTATAGTCATTCCACATGTGAGCAGACACTGTTTCTAAGGTTGTCACACATGTGGGGAAAAATATTTACTTTACAAGAAATGTTGCCTTGGTAAGCACTGTATCTGCAGCCCTACTGGTATCCCTTTAAGAAACAGGTTTGGTCAATCATCATTCTCTTAGCACTTTGGTTGGTCTTCTGAGAACCGTGGTATTTTCTTTTCTGGAAATCTTGTTATTATTGAAATACAAGATACACACAGAAAAGTGTGTAAACCCTAGCTGGCCACTTCATAAATTTCTACAAGGTGAGCATTCTTACAAAAACAATCCCAAGTCAAGATGAAAAGCATAACTGCATTCCTGTTTGCCTCCCTTGTGCCTGATCCTAGCCATTCCCTTAAGTGACCAATCTTCTCACGTTTATCCACATAGATTTATTTTGCCTCATTGAGAACTTCATATAAATGGAATTATATCGTATATATTCTTTTGTGTTTGGCTTCCTGTAATGGTTGTGAAATTCATCGATGATGTCACACAGATTGATAATTCATTCTTTTGCATTGCCTTGTAGTATTCCATGGTACCCACAATTTATTCATTCTACTGCTGACGAACATTTGGGT
This sequence comes from Erethizon dorsatum, assembly GCA_028451465.1. NCBI lineage: Eukaryota > Metazoa > Chordata > Mammalia > Rodentia > Erethizontidae > Erethizon > Erethizon dorsatum. The sequence continues at coordinate 14,837,821 of CM051841.1, read as the reverse complement.
TGTTTCCAGTTTTTTGCTATTACAAATATTTGCTGTTAATATTCCTGGGCATGTCTTTTGTTAACTATAATACACATTTTTGTTGAATATGTACCGAGGGGTGGAAATTCTGGGCTATAGACTATGCATATTTTCACCTTTAGAAAATAAGAAGAATTTTCTAGAATGGCTACTACTGCTCACAGGTGCTCTTGTAGTCTATCAGGCTTCCTATTGCCCCGCAGCCTCACGGCACTGGGTGACCAGGTAATGTACGTGGATGGGCGGGTAGCCCTATTTCACCACGGCTTAACTTTGCAATACTCTGATGGTGAGTGATAGCAGATCTTTCTATGAATATTGGTCATTTGAATATTCTTATTTACAAAATACCTTTTCAAGTCTATCACACATTTTTAGAAATTATATCACCTCTCTTTTACTTGGCTCATAGGAGTTTTCTGTATATTATGGAGAAGTCCATTGTCATAATATACACCGAAAATATCTTCTTCAAATCAATGTCTTTCCTTTCCCTGTCTTAATGTTTACTGATGCAAGTTCTAATTGTTAATAAAGTCAATTTATTCATATTTTTTAGTTTCTGTGCCTCCTAGAAGAATAAAAATGTTTTCCATTATCTTCTCCTTGTTTTTTCACATTTGGGTCTCTGCTCTCTATATGTTAAGAACTCCAACTTTTTTTCCTTAGGATTTCTTTGACTATTCTTGGTCTTTTGCATTTCTTTCTTCATTTCAGAATCACATAAAATTTTATAGAAAAACCTGCTCAAAATTATGATTGGAATTTGCACTGACTATAAATTTCTAAATAAATTTATTATTATTATTTTTTTTTTTGGTTTTGTTTTTGTCTTTTTAAGACAGGGTTTCACTGTGCAGTTCAGGCTGGCCTTGAACTCATTTTGTAGCCCAGTCTGGCCTCACACTTGCAGTGATTCTCCTGTCTCAGCCTCCTCAGTGCTGGGATTACAGGTATGTGCCACCAAGCTTGGCCAGAAATTTATGTTTTAATGCATTTTTTTACTCCATGAACAAAGTTACTTCTCTTTATATTTGAGCAGTTTACAACATGTATCCATGACTTATTACTGTGTAATATAATTATATAGTTGCATATATTTATGTAACATAAATATGTATTTTACCACTTTCTAGAACATTTAAAATTCTCATGTTTTATATTGTTGTATTCTTTTATGAGACATTTATTCAAACATACTTTATATGCAGCAAAAATTACTCTTTTTAGGTGTATTGTCCTATGAGTTTGACTAACATATTTATGAATATAATCATTTACCTACCCATAACTCAGATGCCAAATATTGCTATCACCCCAGGTACCCCAAATATTTCCTATTTCTTCTTATATTCAGTGCGCTTCCTCATCCCAGCTTCTTTTAGCCATTGATATAATTTTCATTGTTAATAGTTTTATCTTTTTACCTAGAAAGAGTCATACAGTTATACAAGTTATATGGTAGAATATTTTGTGTATAGCTTCTTTCACATATACAATGCTTTTGGGAATTGTGCCTGTTGTTGCATGTGTTAGTAGTTTATTCTTTATTATTACAGACCAGTGTTGTGTTGTGTGGATTCAGCCTAATTTGTCTATTTACTGTTTGATGGTCATTGTTCAAATTTTTGGGTGATTATGAATAAAGCTTCCATGAACATTCCATAGAGGCTTGTGTGTAGACATACGCTCTCATTTCTCTTGCAAAACATATAAAGGTCTGTGTCTTGAATAAATAAAACACTCCTCAGTAAGAAGAAAATAAATAATTCAACTTGCCAGTGTGCAAATGATTAGAACAGATACTCCCAACAAAATATAAGGATGGAAACAAGCAACAAGCACATGAAAAGACACTCAATATTATTGGTCACTAGAAAAGTGCAGATTAAAACCACAAGATAACAATACATGCTATTTAAATGGCTAAAATTAAAAATAAAATGGAAAGAGATTTCTCATGAGGATGTACAGCAGCTGGAACTTTCATACATTGTTACTGGGAATGAAGAATAAAGAGAACAACCCATTTGGCTTCATTCATTTTAATGAAATGATACCACAAGATACTGTTGTTTTGTTATGGTTGATATTCATCTTATTTACCCACCTGTTTATAATTTCCATTGCTTCTCATTTCTTTCTGTGTTTATTTCTAGGATTATATTTCCTTCTAATTGAATAACTCTCTGTAGCGCCACTTTCAGTGATTGGTTGCTGGTGACAAATTCTTCCTGGTTTTGGTTGTCTGGAAATGGATTTACTTTGCCTGTGCTTTTATAGGATATTTTGTTTGGGTATATAAATCTAGGCTTACAGTTATTTTCTTTTAGCATTTCAAATATTTTATTCCATTGTCTTCTGGCTTCCATTTTTTCTGTTAAGAAGTCAGATATAAATCTCATTGCTTATACGTTTTCTTTGCCACAGGCTTCTGAGCTCTTTGAAAAGATTCTTTTATTCATGCCCTAAATATTCCTCACACTTCCTCTTATAAGAAAGAAGGAGGCGCTCAATCTGTACTTTACGTATCTACGAGAACATTTGGTGAATTTATTCTTCCATGAGTATCTGATCAGCTAAGAACTCAGTCTCATTTCACAACATCCCTTGGAGATGGTGAGAGGCTGATTTTGTAAATAAGAAAGATAGCGAGTATAGGGCTTGTTTGAGGCCACCTGAGCCCTCAGAAGAACCATGAAATGAAGCTTCATTCTAAGATCCTCAATCTTCTCTTCTTCCGGATGCAACAATGGCCGAGTTTCTATTATTGCCATGATGTTACAGAATTACTCCTTCTTTTCCAGGTATTTTCGGGGCCACATGGAGCATGTAAGAGACCCAGGTGAAATGTAGGCAGGGCGCCTTCAAGAACATTTGAGGACTGGGAAGGAGAAGACATAAAGCCTTTGAGTGAATGATGCAGCTCCTGCCAACCACTGTCCAGTTTGTTTGTATCGTGCAGTCCTGGCATTAATTATGTAAACTGACTTCAATGAACCAGTGCTCTTGTTTTAAATTGTTTTTATTGGGGGAAAACACGAAGGATGCTATAGAAACAGGGAGAGGGAAAATAAATCAAACCCAGCTTGGCTTGCATAACAAAGCATGTTATTTCATGTCCCAGAATTTCCTATATGCAACACTGGGGTCCACTTTCTATGAACGCTCTTTGTCGTATCTACTGTCTCAGAAACTATCATTAATGAGGTGAAATTAAATTTTTAGAAGTGAAAAATCTCGTATATCCTTGTCTCATTGTTTGGATGTGTTTGGGGGAGTGACAAAGAAAGATGAAACAATAGGTGTTTGATAGCAGTTTTGTTTAACTTGTTTTGGTCAGTTTTGTGCACTCATCTCCACTTCCATGTTGACCCTTTTATTGGCACACTCCTTGGCACAATTCTTTTCATAGCAGTGCCTCGTAGTAGATGAAAGTCAGAACCCAGGACCATTCAGAGATCATTGGGAGACAACAAATTAATCTTTGCCAGGCATAAATATTTCTAACCCTGCACCTTAGATAAAGTATTTACTATAGTTAAATATTATTATTTTTAGAGTCTCTCCCCTCCCATCTCCTCCTCCCTGCCTCCCTCGTTTCCTTCCTTCTTTTCTCTCTTTCTTAAATGTTTTTCTCCTTCCTTTATTATCTTTAGTTGTCAGCAAAAATTCTTGCTATCAGCTGCTTCAAGTAACGTGAATCTGAAGCTTGGGCCAGATTTTCTCATAGGAAATTGTGTCTCGTCGGTTTTTTAAACATTTTCTAATCTTTCTTGTGTTTTGTCATCGTTCATAGTTATTGCATAGAAGGAGACTGGAAGGAATAATGCTTGTTTATCAGAAAAGGAGCTTGTTTCTAAGTAGCTTTCATAAATGTTAAAAATTGCTTTCAGCACAAAATCACATTAGAACAAAAATTTCTCATACGGAAACATAAAATCTACATCAAAAGTTGGGAAAACCTTCAAAAAAGGCATATTTTATGGTTTGTGGCTCTAATATATTAAGGATATATTTATATGAAATACATGTTATATGCACATCTCTCTATATAAAACCATAAGCTATTGGAAATTTTACATATGCACACACATACATATATGTATGTTATACACAACTACCTATACATAAAATATAATGTGTGTACACATACGAAATATACTGATGAAAAGTTTCAAATAATTTAAAGAACCCTTTTGTTAGTCATTAACTAACACTCACTGGGTAATCACTGTGAATTTCAGCTCCAACTTCTCAACCAGGGCTTCTGTGAATGAAAGGTGCTTAATAGCTTTGGTATTAGTGTTAGATTCATTTTTTCCTAGGATACGTGGATTTGTCTTCAATTCTTGGAGAAGTTCTTCTTCACGAGATCCAACTTTGGTAATTAAGTGCACTACTCAGACTTGGGAATATCCCAAGCAAGGCAATTAAAGGGGGAAGATTGTGGGTGTGTACACACTAGGAAAGTAGGCTTTGTGTGACAGTCCCGATGAAGCTAAACTTACATGGTGCAGAGAATCGAGTGGGATGTGTGATCCTTCAGACGAACCCTTATGAAAAGATCACAGACGCTGGAATTCGAGAGAACTGGTTGCAACTGACTTTTCCACGTAGTGTGCACGATTCTAGGCAAATTTCATTTGTCTGAGTGCCAGTGCCTTTGTTTCTACATAAGAGACCCAGATTATAATAGCTACACGAAGAAGAGGATAAAGATGGAAAAGACGCTAGAAAAAACAAAGAAATAAATATAGAAGAAAGGAAGAGCTAAAAATTGGAAAGAGATACAAGGAGATAAAAGAAATAAAAATTGGAAAGGATGAGGATCCTAGGGATTTGAAATGAAAGACACTGTTGTCGGCATGAAGCAGATACTTCGTGAATTGGTATCGCTGTTACATTACAATTGTAATTGTCTTTCTGTATATAGTCACAGACTGGGACACAAAATTTGATCAGAAAAATGACTGCAACTTTGGGATATTTTGGCACTAACCTGTTTTCAAATTATTCTCACCAAGTCAGGATTATTTAAATGCCGATATTTAAAGAGAACTTGCTTGCACTTCTTAATTAAAATGATTCCAAGATGAATGTCATAAATAAAGTAAAATAAAATAAAACAACACTTATCTATAATAATAAAACTAACATCAGAGGAAACCAGAGTTAAGGTCTACTTATATCTTTATGCTTCTAAAAACTATTTGCTGATTTTTTTTGACATTGTGGAAATATTTGAGAGGTTGTTTCATTTTTGATTTTTAAACAAGTTATCTTAAATGTAAGATTTTTTTCCTTAGGATTTCTCTAATTCTAAACAAGAGGTATAATTAATTGTTTAATTGTTTTTTAATTAAGTAAACATTAGGAGTCATGTGTAGGTTTAAAAATCAGTCTATTATTGAATAAAATACTTAATGAGGAAGAAAACAATGAAGTAGATGAAGCACCCTAGGGAAAAATTAGCTTACAATGATTTCTTGTGCAGCCAGTCAAAATAGCAGATTGATGCAGGAACAGGTTACAGGAAACACGAAAAATCCCAGATGGCCCCAGTTTACATGTTTTCGGAGGAGCTGGGGAAAGGCAGCTAAGCCCTACAAGTGCCATTCAGTTAACTAGGAGATTTTCAGATTTTCAGAAAAAAAGATGGAAAAGGGGTGAGACAAGAAAAGGAACAAAGCAAAAGAAATGAAGCAAGGCTAGGAAAAAAGATGATGCAAGTTGAAAATGATGAGAAAATTAAGAAATAAAATGAATATAAGAAAGAATTAGAGGGGAGAAGAAAGATGAAAATGAAATATGGAAATCACAATTAAAACCAGTAGAAGTCTTGTAAGAATGCTTAGATTTTCCAGTAACCACTGTCTCAGTTTTAATTCTCTTGTGTTTGTAGCAGAAGTGAACGGTTCAGAGAAAAACTGAAAGGACTTTAGGCGTGCTCGGCTCTGCACTATTTCACCGGGCAAGGTGGAACCTGGTTTTGATGGTGAACTGACCTCTATTTACTGTGTGATAGTGACTTTTAGGATGCCGTTAGAACAGCTTTGGGATTCCACTGCAAGGTAATTTTCTATTTTTGTGACAAGAACATTAGCAAATGCAACAATGACCAAAAAAATGAGGTATTTATGAAGAATGACATTATAGTGTTACCATAATGGCCTTTCTTGTCAACGATTGGGGTAAAAATCAACTTTCAAAGAAGAAAAGGAATAACCAAAACTTTGGAGTTAGAAAAAGAAATTTGGTCATTATAAACCTAATAATGATTATAAACCTAATCAGATTAATCTTCTGATTTAAAACCAGGGATTCCTAGTAGTGACAGTATGACTAGATAAATGAAGTTTGTAAGTGTGGGGCATCCCTAGTTTGTGCCTGCTAGATATAAGCTTTTATTCCATGTTGTGATAATAAAAAAGTCTCCTTACAGTTTCAAATATCCCCAGAGGGTAAAAGTTCCCTCAGGGCAGAAGTTCCCTCAGCTGTAGAAGGGTTTACTAAATGTGGTGGATGAACTAATAGTCAACTTGGAACACCCAGCTGAACTGAGTCAGTGTGGTTCTGGGTGTGGAGGGCCCACCTGAGGATTGTTGCCAACAGCATAAAAGGAGAATGTAGGGGACGATGGTGTGCTGTTGATTTTCCTGAAGAAGCTTGTCAGGCTGGTTTTCCCAATACAAACTCAGGTGTTCTCATTGTAGGAGGAGCTCGGGTCCTCACTGTCGTTGAGGATGGCTATGGTTTTTTGGGGTGGGAGCTCTTGTCCTTACCTTGAGTGTCGCTTCCTGGCTCCAGTGCAGACCCCTCAGCCTGCTGGCACAGATCTTTCACCCGGCTGGTGCAGAATTTCCAGCTTCCACCATAGACCTTTGGGTCTTCCAAGCGCAGATCCTCGGTACAGACTTGCATGAGACATTGTCGTGGGCTCTAGGTCTTCAGCTGGACTCGTGAGGGACATTGCCATGGGCTCTAGGTCTTCAGCAGGACATTGCCGTGGGACCCAGGCCCTCAGCTGGATCCTTTGGGTCTCTAGTGCGTGGACAGATCTCCCGCACACTTTTGCATTTGACTCTTTGGGTGAATATTATAAAATAATCTTGCAAATAATGTGTCCTGCATCAAATCTTTTCCCTTGTAAACACTGACTACAACACTAAAGTTTACCAATTCACTATATGAAGAAAAAAAGTTGCCTAGATTGAGACCAAGACACTATACATCTATACACCTTTGTTTAAGGGTTTTTCAATATACTTTTGCAAGTTTTGTTCCTTTCTTGTGTATATACATTCCTTGGGAGAAAATCTACGGAGATGTTATTGTAGCTCTTTCCCCAAGGACACTGAAGAAAATACAGTCCAAACCCTCAGTATTTTAGTTTGGGCTCCCCAAGACGAAGACCCAGGGACAAGCATCCGAATGCAGAAAACTTATTTGGGAGGTGTCAGAAAAATTTAGTTGAAGAAGCAAAAAGAATAAGCAAGGCAAGCTTTAGAGAAATTATATCTATCCAACAGTGCATCACTGCACTGAACTGAAGTATAACCCTGCGGGGCAAGTCTGAATCTGGTGTAAAACATGCATCTCAGTCATCCCAGCTGGGTAGCAAGGGGCTGGAGTGTTTATACATCAGGGCCTGCTGGTCACTGAGTAGGGGCTGATCCCAGGATGAGGCTGCAATGGGGAGTATAATGGCTCCCCAAAGACACCCACATTCTAATCCCTACAACATGTGAAGCTGCAACCCACAGAAGGGCCTTTGCATGGAGACTGAGGTATGAACTTTGATATGGAGAGATTATCCTGGATTGCATGTGTGGGCCCAGTGTTGTCACAGGGTCCTTATGAGTGAAAGAGCAGAGGCAAGAGAATGAGAGAAAGAAGTGACAATGATGTTGGAGTCAGTGTCACAAGGTGAGGGAGATTTGACTGTTTACTCTTAGCTTTAAAGATGGAGAGACAGGAGGGACCCAGGAGCCAAGGAATGTGGGCGGTCTCTAAAAGGAGGAAAAGGCAAGAAGAGGAGTTTCTAGAGCCTCCAGAAAGGAATGCAGATCTGTTAACTCCTTGATTTTAGCCCAGTGAAACTTATTTATCACTTCCGACCTTCAGTATTATAAGTATGTATGTATATATGTACACATGTGTATGTGTGTATAAAATTAATACATGCATTTCTTAATATGTCTCAGTAATAAATATGTATGCTTAAGCTATTAAATTTGTGGTAATTTGTTACACAAGCAGAAGCAGTAAGAAACTCACAGGATAAATTTCTTCTCTAGGTTTTCTGACCTGCTGTACACTCTTATTCTGTAATTAGCAAGCTGGTTTGGCACACTGAAGCAGGAGGAGCCAAAGGCATTTACAAATTGGCTGCAAATGTGTCTACTGCACAACTGTGGTCACACTAGGTCTTTTTTTTTTTTTTTAGATAAGGTCTTGCTATATAGTTCAGGTTGGCCTTGGATTCACTGTGTAGCCCAGGCTGGCCTCAAACTCACAGCAAACCTCCTGCCTCAGCCTCCCCAGTGCTGGGATTACAGGCGTGTGCCACTACCCCTGGCCCCAAACTAGGTTTTAACATCATAGGTCTTGACGTTGTCCTGTTATACCTTGGGTATTAAACAAAGTCACAAAACCACTAATCTAAAAAAGAAAAGTTTATTTAGTTTTAAAAAATTTTATGTCTCAGTCATTGTCCTGTGACAAAAACTTATTATATTCCCGATTGTTTAATAAGAGAAATTTGTTATGGAAACTAGCTACTGTGAAGGAGCAAACAGGGGAAGTTGAGGCAGCCTGTAGATTAGCAGTGTCAGGCAGCTGCTGCCATGCATAGGTCCGGAGCAGCAATGGCAGGAAGTGGTGACTCAGAATCTCAGGGATGGGGTCACACAACAGAAGCTAGGACAAATGCTGTGCACATCTGTGATCAGTAATTTACTACTCGTGACCCACTTTGATGGAGGACGGGAATGACATGGTTCAGAACATTTTCAGAATAGGTCAATTTGTGAGTAGTACGGTAAGCAGTCATTTTACCATCTTAATTAGGTCAAAGAGCGCTGGAAAGAATCTGTGGTTAAACTTTTTCTTTGGGCAACTCATAAAGCATGTGATCCCCCATTTGTAAACATCGTATTGTCTCCCTAGTATGAAAATGCAATTTCACTGTGACTATTCCATTCCTTAGTCTTCTATTTTTACCTAGCTTTTACATGGCTTAATCTTATACTTAGTAATATTTTTCTCCAAAAGGTATTTGTACATTCTCTAATGCTTGAGTTTGTTAATACATGAGAATGTTTACTTGTTGTCTTTAAAAAAAATAAAAAATTAAAAAATAAATAAAAGCACTTCTACCCCTCAGAAAAAGCATGTGATCCTCATTCACGAATTACTTAACTCATTCATTAATAAGCTGATCAATAGAATATCACCTTTGTGCTAGCTTTTGGAGAAAATGTGGTAAAAAAAAGAGATGAAGTCCTTGATCTTTTTAAGAAAGAGGCGCAAAGCCTGAGATAGGCTGTGCCTGGATAATTCAGGAGGAGCTCAAGGCCCTTTGCTGTCTGAGCCGTGGCACAGAAGGAACGGGCATTGGAGTGGTTGTAGGGAGCCATCGCTCTTCTGCTCATGGCCCCCAGAATGACTCCTTAGAAGGAGGACATCTTTGGAGATGAACACAGAGGACAAGGGAGTCATGCATTGGCACATTATTTATTTCTCTGATTTACTTCTTGACCATCTCAGGCCGAGCCATAGCATGGTTTTGCTTTGGCATCCTACCTATTTACTTCATTTCTATTGAGCTTGTGGGCTTTGAGAATCTGAGATGGCACCTGAGGTTCCCATCTGAGACTGGGCACGCACTTCAGTTCCATTCCCATGCGGGCAGGCAGGTGGATCTCGGAGTAAGAGCTCTTCAGTGAGGCTGGTTTCCATCAGTACCTCAGCAAGAACAATCAGCATCCTCGAGTGGGGGATTGCGAGCCTAACGATAGGATTATTGACACAGTTACAACAGGTTAAGGAAAACCAGTGGGATGGTAACCATTCAGGGCTATTAATATCAGGTGTGGGGAGTATTTACCACCCTTGTCCTTTTTAAAAGGGGAGGGGAGGGAGAAATTACAAGGATAGGAAAGATTTGTAACTGTAGTGGCCGTGTCCAGGAGAAAAGGGCCACTCACCAGAGAGCAAAAACCAAAGCTGGAAATAAGGGAGCTGGGGGAAACACCCTGATCCCCCCTTCTCCCTCCTTCCCGCCCTCCCTCCATTCCTCCCAGTGGCCAAAGCCAGTGACCTCTTTGTGTCCTCCACAGAGGTCAGCTTTGGGCACGTGGAACAGCGAGGAGATAGTCAGTCACACAGTGATCTGGGGGGGGCAAAAGGAGAATATCCAGGATCCAGGTCATAGTTACCTTGACTAATACAAATTTTGCATTAACCGTATTTCAGTGATTTTGCATCACAATCATTTTGATTTTGCGATCCTTCAGAAACAACCCAGAATTAAGCTAAACTCTGTTTAAAAATGGAGAAAGATTTGCTGTATAATTGAATTCCATAAGTGAAATCGCTTTTAGGTTAGGACAGTGTCATTAAATAAAAGATATGAAAGCGCTTTAAAGGCCTTTATCTGCAAATAATTGCTTTGATAGTTTAAATAACCGTAATCCATTTTTGAAAAGGAAATATGCCCCCAAAGACTCATCAATTCTTATTTGCTTACCCAAAATGAACGTATCAGCACTCTTCCTTTAAAAAGTATTCTTTGAATGCACTTTTAACTCTCCTTTTGGCATTGCCAAACTCGATCTGACCAAGCAGGGATTTTCTATAGTCACATGTTTGTTTCTGGTGTGTCTATTAAGAACATGACAACAGCTATTACATAAGCAAACCATAAAGGCTCTGATTTCTCACTTGATCTTGTATATTATTTCTTTTCCTTTGTGTTAGATCTTCTGCACCTGTGTTGGAGTTAACTCTTGGCTCTGGGGATGTGTATGGGATGATTAGAATATTTAAAAAGCAGTGAGTAAACAGATCTCATGATTAGTCGATTGCCTGTGTAGCCAGACAGAAATGATGGTTGCATGGTTACAGCAGCTCAAAAGCAAGCACCCCCTTTTGAGAACCTAATAAACTTCCACCTTCTCAGGCCTGACCTGGTCATTTGGTATCAGAGACCACGAGGTCATGCCTAGGACAAAAAGCTTTCTCTAGAACATTTGTTGGAGGTATTTTGTTTTGAATGGGTAAGGATTAAGCTGGGAGATTTAGTCATTGAGAGACGATTTGAGGAATGGATTGGGCGGCATTGAGGAGGTGGCATTTTATTTTAATTGTCTATTGGGATGTGAGGTATTATGCTCCCACCAACTAAGATAATAAGGAGGAAGAAGGAGAAGAGACAGGTAAAGGGAGAAGGTCAGAGAGACAGCCAGAAATCACTACAAATAGAGTCTGTGGAATAAACACGTGTGTTTATTTCTTGACACTTTCCCATCACCATCTTAATGCTTTTTCAGTGCTTCAGCGCTTCCAAACTTTCCTTATCATAGAATAACTGGCTGCATTATGGTGGCTCACTTTTCTATCTTCCTCTTCTAGTTCAGCACTGCCAATAGACCTTTCTATGACAACGCAAATGTTTTCCACTTGCACTGTGGCTTTTGAGTATTGGAAAGGTGGCTAGCGCAACAAAGGACTGAAATTTTAATTCTTTTTCATTTGTCTTCATTTCAATTTAAATAGCTGCATGTGGTTAGTTGTTGCCATCTTGGATCCCAGAGTTCTGGACCGTAACCTTTGCAAGGGTAGGGACCACAGCAGCCAAATGGGACCTCATCATATGTCTACAGTAGGCAATCAGAGATATTTATTGTATGTTACAAAGAAGAAAGGAAGAGAGAGAAGAGGGGAGGAGGACGAAGGATTCTCACAAGAGGGTGAATATTTATATGTCTGGAAATTTAGAAGGATGGGGAATATGGAAGCTGTGTAATGTTTTTTTTTTTTTTTTTTTTTTTTTTTTTTTTTTTTTTGTGGGTACCGGGGGGACGACCTCAGGACCTCACGCGCCAACAGGCACCCATGCCACTGAGCGATATCACCGGCCCCTTTTTCGTATGTGGGTTCCGGGAGTCGAACTCGGGCCTTTGCGCTTGCAAGGCAGGCGCTTAAGCCACTGAGCCATCTCACCGGCCCTGTGTAATGTTTAAGAAGCATCATCGTCTAGAACCCTGAGCAGATGTCTAAAGTCACTCCCTCAAGAGTGGTGGCTTAGACAGGGTGTCCCACGCAAACTCAAAACAGCTGGCATGTGGTGGTGGTTCTGCCCACCACCAGTTAATCTTAAATGTCAGTCTTACATTTTTAAAATTGTGGATTCACTGAGTTAGTTTCCCTAAGATCCTGTGTAATTCTAACATTGTAAATATGTCTCAAGGCACTTACTGGCCTTTAAAAAAGCAGTGCCATATAATATAACTTTATTTATAAGAAAACTTCTGCTTAGTTTTTCACTTGCCAATGTGAAAGATTTCCCAGTCAGACACCCCTTGCAGCTGGGCATTTCTTATAAACCCTCAAGCTGGGGAAAATGCAATTTCTTGAAAAAAAGAATTTGTGATGACCAAAAGTTGTAGTAGCATATTTTTTTTAAAGAGCAGCAAAAACTATTTTAGAAGCATTGGCTTGACTGTGTAAATAAACACTGACTCATTAAATTATTGTAACTACTGCATTCAATATTTACAATGCTAAATTTAAAGGCATTCATTACCAATGCACAGCCTCAATAGGAATGAGTCATTTATTTTATCACTTAAAAAAACAAAATTCTCCTATTAAAAGATAAGAATATCTACTAATTAATTTTCATAGTCAAATCAACACATTTTAATATAATTTTTAGTAATATAAACACAGTGAACAAAATTTGGACATGGGAAAAGAAGACAATATGTCAAAAGTTCAACACCCATTCATGACAAAAACCCTACAGAACATTGGAATAGATGGTCTTTACCTCAATCTGATAAAAGCCATCTATGACAAACCAACAGCTAACGTCATACTAAATGGTCAAAAACTGAAAGCTTTCACTCTAAAATCAGGAACAAGACAAGGAGTCCACTATTACCACTCCTATTCAATATAGTTCTGGAAACATTAGCCAGAGCAGTTGGACAAGAAAAAGGAATAAAAGGAATAAGGGTAGGAAAGGAAGAAGTTAAATTATCATTATTTGCAGATGACATGATACTCTACATAGAAGACACCAAAAACTCCACCAAAAGACTAGATTTAATAGATTCAATTTAGAATATTTAATACCAAATTCAATAGTGTAGTGGGATACGAAGTCAACACTCAAAAATCAATAGCATTCCTGTACACAAACAACAAACTCACTGAGAAAGAATTTAAAGAAACCATACATTTCACAATATCATCCAAGAAAATGAAGTAATTAGGAGTCAATCTAACAAAGGAAGTAAAAGATCTATACATTGAAAATTACAGTACTCTGAAAAAGGATATCGAAGAGGGTATCAGAAAATGGAAAGATATCCTTTGCTCATGGGTAGGAAGAACCAACATTGTGAAAATAGCCGTACTCCCAAAATTGTTATACAGATTAAATACAATCCCAATGAAAATACCAATAGCATATTTCATGGAATAAGAGAAAATATTCCTAAAATTCATTTGCAACCAAAAGAGACCTCGAATAGCAAAGGCAATTCTGGGCAACAAAGGCAGGGTGAGGGGCATCACAATCCCTGACTTGAAATCATACTACAAAGCTACTGTGATAAAAACGGCATGGTACTGGCAAAAAAACAGACCTGAGGATCAATGGAACAGGTTAGAAGATGCAGACACAACTCTAAACACACTCAGCCACCTTATCTTTGACAAAGTGCCAAACACATTCACTGGAAAAAAGCCTCTTTAATAAATGGTGCTGGAGAAACTGGCATTCCACATGCCAAAGACTAGAACTAGACCCATGTCTATCACCATGCACTAAACTAAAATTGAAATAGATCAAAGATCTAAATATTAAAACAGAAACACTAAATCTGCTGGGAGAGAGAATATGTAGAACTTGAAGACATAGGTGTAGGCAAAGATTTAATGAACAAAACACCAATCACATGGGAAATAATATAAGAAATCCACAACTGGGATCTCATCTTATTAAAAATCTTTTGCACAGCAAAAGAAATCACCAACAGAGTGCAAAGACAACCCACAGAGTGGGAAAAAAGTTTTAGCCAGTTGTTCTTCAGACAAAGGACTAATATCTAGAACATATAAAGAATTGGAAAACAAACAGATCCCCCAAATTTAAAGACACAATCCAAAAATAGGCACCTGAGATGAATGGACACTTCTCAGAGGAAGATGTAGAAGTGGCAAATAAATATATAAAAAAATGTTCAACATCACTGGTCATTCAAGAGATGCAAATTAAAACAATACTGAGATTCCATCTCACCCCAGAAAGAATGGCTATCATCAAGAAATCAGCCAATAACAAATGCTGGAGAGGCTGTGGGGGAAAAGGAACCCTTCTCCACTGTTGGTGGGAGTGTCGACTGGTGCAACCATTGTGGAAGTCAGTGTGAAGATTCTTCAAAAAGCTAGGACTAGAGGTTCCATTTGACCCAGCTATTCCCTTCCAGCTTTCTTCTCAGAAGAATTAAAAACATCATATCACAGCGATATATGTGCACCCATGTTTATAGCAGCACAATTTGTAATAGCTAAATTTTGGCAACAACCCAAATGCCCATTAGCCGAAGAATAAATAAAAAAAGATGTGTTTCTTTTTATGCAATAGAGTACTACTCAGCCATAAAGAATGATAAAGTTGAGACATTTCTAGATAAATGGATATACCTTGAGACCGTACTCTTAAGTGAAATAAATTGGACACATGTGTAAGTATCATGTTGTCTCCCTAGTGTGAGAAACTGAAAGACTAAATAAAGACCAAAATGTACAATAGATATTGTTAAATAAGAAGAAATTGTTCAAAAGGAAAGAGGAACTAGGGAGGGGGAAGGGGAAAAGGAAGGAAGTGAAAAGGAAAAAATGATAAAAGAAGGATAAAATGGAAACAAAGCTTTGTAAATGAGGAGGGGAAGAGGGGTTGAAGGGAGGGGAGGGGATTGGGAAAGAAGAGCAATCAAGTTATATCACATACAGGTACACACTCCCTATGATGAATATGATCATTATGTATATCTAAATTATACCAATAAACTTAATAAAAATAAATATCAGAATATTTCATTAATCCTTTCATCTCACTGATACCACTGTTTAATTTGGTGTATTTTTTTCTATGCATCTTCCTATTTTTGTTTATAATTTGAGTTTTGAAGAATTAGTCTGTATATGTTACTTGGGTTTTTAGTGATGAATTATGAGATGTCTCAAGCTTCTAGAAAGATACAGAAATAATGTAGCTTTCCTTCTGTATTTACTACCTAGATTTCAAGATGTACTTTTGACATATTTGTTTCAGATCTTTTTTTTAAATGATACTATGAATACAACACTCAATTCTCTTATTCCTTTCTTCTCTGCCCTCCTGAAACTTCGATATCCCTAGTAGAGAATACAAATGCATGATTCCGCAATTTATAGTATTACTTGTCTTTGAAATGTACATTGTTATCCTCTATAACTTGAATTTCTCATTCTTTAGAAAGTTTTCAATATGTGTCTATGTTGATACAGATACATCTAGTTTGTCCATTTTTACTGTTTATGTGGTGTTATACTTATGCATTACTCAGGCATTTAACCTACAAGGTGTATTCAAAGTATATGAGAATATTCAAATTAAAAAATTTATTACAGTAAAAGATATATTGGTAATAATAACCCACAGAATATTCCTTGCTTTGAACACATTTACCTTGTCTCTCTCTGAAGCAGTTCTGGAAGTCCTTTTTTGCATCTTTACAAGGTGTGATAAAAATATGGTCAATGCGATGCTCCTGCCAAGTGCCATCCAATGGAAATGCAGGCTCATAAAAAACATTATGGTGTGTCCTCTTCTACTTTACTCACAAGATCTGGCACTATGAGATTTCTCACTCTTTTCCAAAGTCAAAATAACCATGAAAGACAAAGGTCTGAATTGATTCAGGACATTGAGGCAGCCACAAGGGTGTAACTAAAGACACAATACCCAACATCCACAATTTAAAGGATGAGAGATGTAATTTGGCTCATGATTCCAGGGGATTCAGTCCATGGCCAGCTGGCTTCAAGGGAGAAACATCACAGCAGAAGGGCTTGGCAGAGCAAAGATGTTCAGGTCATGGCGGTCAGAAGGCAGAGCAGGGCATCAGTGGCACAGAGGAAGGCTAGAGAGCCCAGATAGAGGACCCGAGGTCACAATTCCGTGATCTGCCCAGACACATCCAGAGTGTGCTTTACTAATACCCTCAGGGGCTCCCAAGCCAGTCAAGTTTAACTAATCAAGTTCACCCACCATGAAGTCCTTTTTTGTATCTTCTAGATATTTGAAAATCTAAGCTCATGTATCTATATTTATATCTAACTGCTTTTCTTTCTTCCTCCTCCTCTTCCCTTCCCTCTTCTTTCTCTTCTTCTTTTCCTTCCTCCTCTTCCTCTTCCCCTCCCCCTTTTCTTCCACCTCCTCTTCTCCCCCTCCTCCTCCTTCTTCATCATATTTTTGTTTGCTTTTTTTTGTTTCATCATATTTTGTTTGCTTTTCTTGCCATCTTTCTTCGCCTTCTGCTTGCGTCTCTTTCTTCTCAGTACTTTACATGAACACTGTCTTAGTTACTTTCGAGGAGGCAGTGCTGATGGTAGATGAAAAGTAATGTTAGGCTAAGGCAAAGACTCCTGGTATTTTTGGAATAATTTAGGCTTGGAATAAATTCACTTTCTACCCAGATGGGCTTGTCGCTGACTTCCCAGGTTCTGTCTCTACAACATGAAATGATGGTATGAGAATTACGTCTGTCACAACCTAGGCACCTTATTAGCGATAGCTCATAGGGTTTCTCATTGAACTAGTCCTCCTAGAGCAATCAACAGGGAGAAGAGCAGACAGGATTTCAGTGGCGGCTGCTCTGGAGGCAAGAGGTCAGAGAGAGACTTGGAAATCAAGTGGGAAGCTGAGATGGGCAAAGCAACCCACAGGGAAGCCCATGATGGGAAGAGAAGCCAAGCACTTTTGCAGAGGAAAAACCTTCTCTAACCTAGTAGTCCTTAAGCCATGGTTGTATTTATGAAGGAAGTGTGGCAACCAAATTATTACAGCTCAAATACCACCAAGGGTAGCATTATGGTTAGGTTGAAGGAGTTAAACTTGTATTAGCTGGAAGAAAAGGCTCTTTTGGAACTGGTCATCCCATCCTAATGGTGGGTAACTGAGATTTCATTGTACAGAAAGATTTCAACTGTTCCAGTGTTCAAAGAAGGCATTGTTCACAACAGCTGAGTGTCCCACACAGTTTAGGGTTTAATACCTTCAAGCATAAACACCTCTTTAAAAAATTTGCCCATTATTTATGGGAATCATTCTAAAATCTGTTTCTTTACTCTGTCTTTTAAAGCAGAACAAACTTATGTAATTTAATCTCTTCTTTCCTGAACCAAGAGAATCAGTATCCATTTTAGTTTTTATATCGTGTCATAATACAGTGATGCTCTTGGGATCTATTAACATGTAAACGTCTGCCCTATCCTGTTTGAGTCCCTTGCCTGCCTTTATTGTTTTATTGTGTTTTCTCTCTTGCTTTTATTTGTCTTCTCATGTGCTGTCAAACATGTTGCAAATATTTATAAAGTGAAAATAATTAGGCTCCAAGCAAAGGCCCAAGGAGCTCTCCTTTTAGTTCAAACAACTTCAGTTAAAATGTGTTGAGTCCCTAATACATGACAGGCACCGTGCTAAGTGCTCAAGGCATAAAGATGAATAAAACCTCCCTCCCCAAGGACCCCACATGCTGATGAATTATAAACATTCCTGTGGATAATAGGCCTGTAATTTCTTCTATAAACTCTGACACACCTGTTTTCATGATTTGCCAAGCGGTCTTTCTCAATCCCGACTCTCAGCTGTATTTTCACTACTTGGAGTTGATGAATAAACTTCCAAGAGTTAATAAATTCCATTTATATAGGAAAGAGTTGTTGCATGATAAGAAGGGGCAGAGAAAATGCTGAGAGGAGTCAGCGGCCATAACGTGGTTTGAAAGACAACAAGGCTTTATACCGGCCTGGTGTTTTACTGTCTCACTTTCACGACTGAGAATCTTGGGCAGAATGGTTTTGTGAAACCAAACTTTAAACACTACCCTCTGTTTCGAAGAAAGAGATAGGAGATAACGTTACTCCGTATTAGAAAACTGTAGGCACGTGTGAGCAGAAAGAGAAGTGAAGAGTGGCAACGTGGTACTGGAGCTATGGGCCTGCTGTGCTCCTGGTTTGGAAATAGGCAGGGAGGTGAGGGATTGACTCCAAGGGTGGGCAGCTGTGGTGCCATCTTCTGCTTGGGATCAAATTTGTCTCCTTAGGTGAAACTGGACATGGTGTTGGCGTTCCTTTGACGTAAAAAATGTTCAAGATAGCCAGGACCCATGCATGTATTTTAGGTTGTGTAAAGCTGCAGGAAAGAGGGCCCTGCAACCAGGCCTGAGTCCGAGGTATTTTCTGGTTCTGAAAATGTATTGTTCGGGAGGACTGAGAGCCCTCGTCTGCCAAAAGAGTTCGCTGCAGATGTAACAGCTCCAGGCACCTGGATGGACGGAAAGTTAAAACCGTTAGTCAGAATGGGGGAAGCAAACCAGGACAGGAAAGCAAACCTCCTGATGCTGACTCTTGGTTTTGCTGAGACTTTTCCAGTTCTAGCACTGAAATCTTCATGCTCTAGGAACACCATGAGTTCCAAGAACGTCAGGGTGACTGGTAACCCTAAACTCCCCAGCCCTCAAAATAAGCCTGAAATCTATAGTGCCAAGGCACATGAGAATAACCACTACCAAGAAAGACAGGCTACAAGGTCAATATTCAGAGCACAAATTAACTCCTGATAAAATGCAAAATGACTTCAAAATAAATATGTTTAAGTAATAAACATGATAACAACGACAGTCAGCTATATATTAAAGGGGATAGATATGGAAAAAATTTGTTGGAAATTCTGGATATGAAAGAGTTGTTGGGCCTGTGAGATGGCTCAGCGGCATAAGCACCTGCCTGGCAAGCACGAGGTCCTGAGTTCGACTCCTGGTACCCACATAAAGGAAAAAAAGGGCCGGTGATATCGCTCAGCGGCACAAACGCTTCCTGGCAAGCACGAGGTCCTGAGGTCGAATCCCGGTACCCACATAAAAAAAAAAAAAAAGAAAGAGTTGTATCATCATTCAAATGTAAAAATATCCTAGCTGGTTATTCACAGTAAAAATAAAATTTGTGAATTCAAGGGTGTTGTTGAGAAATTAACCCATAATGCTACACAGACTGAAAAAAAAAAACCCAGTAAAATCTTAGAAGAAAAATTAATATGGTAGAAGATAAATTGAAAGGCCCTAAGCATAGATAATTTTTAAGATGAGAGGAATGATTGAGAAGAAATATTAAAATGATATATTGGTGATGTTTTTAATAATACTATAAGATATGAGTCTTCAGATGGAAAGCGAACACCAAGTACTAAGAATATTAAATGAAATGAATTGAGAAAGATTAATTGAAGCTGCAGAACGTCAAGGATACATTGAAAATTTTGAAAAGTTACCAGAGAGAAAGAAGATGAGTTACAATGGAATGAAGTCTAGGCTGGTGGCCAATATCTCAGCTTCGAAAATAGAGGCTTCAGAATAATGGGGGTAGTATCTTCAAAATGCGAAGGGAAAGAAGCTAGAATTCTATATCTAAACTGTCACTTGAGGGTGAGTATGAAACGAGCATATTTTCAGATGTAGAGAAAACAAGAGAGTTTACCAATCACAGTCCGTCACTGAAGTTAGTAAGTAGCAATTCAAGATAAACTATCATTTGAAAGTGAATTTCAAATGATCCTATTTGTAGATGTCCCAAAACTGGGTGTCCCACTCATGATCCTTCAATGACTATACTGTCTAAGAAGAAGTGTTCTAAAAAGCAATTGCAAATAAAGAAATTTACAAGTTATATAGGTAATTATTATTGACCTCAGGACCTCGTGCTTCCCAGCAAGCGCTTGTGCCACTGAGCAATATCACCGGCCCTTTTCTTCCTTTATGTGGGTTCCGGGAGTCGAACTCAGGACCTTGCACTTGTCAGGCAGGCGCTTATGCTGCTGAGCCATCTCACCGGCCCTCAGTGACTGTTTACAAGGTAGGACTAAAATCCTGGATAAAAGTGACAAGGCATAGGGGAAGGTGGATTACAGACAAGAGTGACTCTGTCGATTTCACCAAACATGCTCAAATGGTGAGCTTGTTCATGTCTCAAATATATATTTCCTTTTTGTTCAGAAAAGTCCTTTGAAACTGAAATGCTTGGCCATGTCCACTTTTTTAAGCTGAAGAGATTTGAGAGGAGGCAGATATTTTACCAGTTCTTCTGCCAGTCAGAGTGGGAGAAGAAAGTGGAAAAAAAGCAAAAATGTAAGTTTTGGGACAACTGGTAAATGCACTGTGGCCTTCAAAATGTGGTTTCGAGGTTTTAGTTATGACAATTCCTAGAAAGTTTGGCACATATATTGAAAAATATTTTAGTATAAAATTTAAATAATTTTAGCTTACTTACTACTTGGTGTTATCTATATTTCTTGTTCTTTTGCCTCTGTATGAATACTTGTGGATTGACCGTAGGGCCTTCCTTCAAAGAACTGAAGAACAGAAAGTGTAGAAGAGACAGATGTCAACATCACGACAGAAGGGGCTCACTGATAACTGAGGGTGGCCACAAAATGACTCCATTTATTTTGATGTCCTATTCATTCTTTTTTTAAAAATTTTTATTTTAAAGAGAAAAGAAATAGAACAAAATTTCAAAACAACATAATAGGAAGGTGACAATGGTTAATACATTGAGTATTGTTATCTTTAAATTAGTTACTCAGAGTGCAAGATATTGGCATTCAATTGTCCAAACAATATTAGCACAAACCTTTCTTGTCAATGAACTAAGGGAAATTAGTAGTGTATGTATCTTAACTATCATATATATATATATATATATTTTTTTTTTTTTTTTTTTTTGCTTTTCTCTCCCTTCTTTTCTCCATTCCCCAATCCCAGTTTCTCTTTCCCTTTTTTTTTTGTGGGTACCGGGGGTCAACCTCAGGACCTCGCGCACCAGTGGGCGCCTGTGTCGCTGAGCGATATCACCGGCCCTTTTTTTGTATGTGGGTTCCGGGAGTCGAACTCGGGCCCTCACACCTGCCAGGCAGGCGCTTATGCTGCTGAGCTATCTCACCGGCCCTCTCTTTCCTTTTGAACAGTTTCTTCCCATTTTACAATATGTATTGTACATTTTGGATCATATTTCACATATGAGTATGGTCTCGAGTTGCATCCATTTACCTATAAAATCTCCGGTTTATCCTTCTTTATGGCTGAGTAGTACTCCATTGTATAAAAATACCGTATCTTTTCTATCCATTCCTCGGTTGATGGGCAATGGGGTTGTTTCCAAGATCTAGCTATTACAAACTGTGCTGCTGTAAACATGGGTGCACACATATCACTGTGGTACAATGTTTTTAATTCTTCTGGAAAGATACCCAGAAGGGGAATAGCTGGGTCAAATGGGACCGCCAATCCTAGTTTTTTGAGGAATCTCCATACTGATATCCACAGTGGTCGTATTCATTCTTAAACTGCCATATGCATTAAACTAAAAGCCTTGGTTTGAATTAAGTGAATGTAGGGCTTACATTTTTCTGTTTTGTTGCGTCCTTGGTTGAATACTGACATGGTCTGTCATTATTTTAGGTAATGTTTCTCAATCTGTGATTAACAAAGGAAATGTATTTCTTCCCAAATAGGTTCAGGCCACAGAAATTCAGTTTTAAAACTTTTGTTTTTAATGAAGAAAGTAGTACAGAAAAAGGAAGGGACCAAGTAAGGTGACATTTTGAAGGAAGCAATTGCCTTTGCATGGTTTTTTTTTTTTTTTTTTTGTGGGTACCGGGGGGTCGACCTCAGGACCTCGCGCGCCAGCAGGCGCCCGTGCCTCTGAGCGATATCACCGGCCCCTTTTTCGTATGTGGGATCCGGGAGTCGAACTCGGACCCTTGCGCTTGCCGGGCAGGCGCTTAATCCGCTGAGCCATCTCACCGGCCCTGCATGGGGGTTTTGAGCCCACATTGTTAAGTGGTTTCTGGCGTGACACACAGCTTTCCTGTATGATATACTGGATATTTACCATAAAAATTAAAGACATATGCTAAGAAGTCAAGGAAACCTGTAAACTGCAGTAGTACTTTTCATTCATTCATTCATTCACTATTGGCTTATACACAGGCACACACACAAATAGGTATATATATTACGTATATAATATATATTTATTTATTTTTATTCTCCCTTTCTCACTGTCGTAGTACTAACACACTATGTCATCATAACTTCTGTAGCAGGATGAAAGAAGCAATAAAAATCACCTAATCTACAGGGTTTATTTTATGGCAGGAGAAAAAAAGATATGTGAACATACTGCTATTTAAGAAAAAAATTGATGATGGTATGAGTGACGACACGGGCAGTACATGATTCAAAGCTAAAATGGCAATATACAAGGTGTGATAAAATACACTAAGTATTTAAATTAAAAAATATTACAGTAAAAGACATTGCCATCAATTCCCTTCGAAATCCTTCCCCTTACTTTGAACACTTTCTGAACACTTTTCCATCATTGCCACTTTGTGAAGCACTTCTGGATGTCGTCCTCCCTGAGTGTCTTTAGTTGTACTGTTGGGAGTGTCTACATGTCCTGAATCAATGCAAAATGTTTACCAAAATGTTTAGCTTTTTTGGTTATTTTGATTTTGGAGAAGGGCTAGCAGTTGCATGGTGCCAGGTTCACTGAATAAAGTAAATAAAGACACACTAGAATGTTTTTATTTGACAGAAATTGCCATAAACTTTTTTTTTTTTGTGGGTACCAGGGGTCGACCTCAGGACCTCGCGCACCAGCAGGCACCCGTGCCACTGAGCAATACCACCGTCCCCTTTTTCGTATGTGGGTTCCAAGAGTCGAACTCAGGACCTCGCGCTTGCCAGGCAGGCGCTTATGCCGCTGAGCCATCTCACCGGCCCGTCATAAACTTTTTGAATCTACTCAGGACTTTGAGGCAGCTGCGAAAAGACACACATGAAAGGAGTTGTCCAGAACTGCTTCAGTGGGTGGCAAGAGTGACAGTTCAAAGCGAGGGGGAGGATTTCGAGGGGGACTAATGGCAGTGTGTCTGTTACTGTAATAAATGGAAAGAATTTTAAAACTTAAACACCATATTTTTTGATCACATGGTTATCAAGAAGCATACTTTTGCAAGTTATTGAAAAGAAGAGGCAGTGGGAGTTAGGGCTGCTTGAAGAAGTTGTGAGGAAGAAAAAGAAGTCATGCCGCGGCACCTGGAGAGAGAGAGAGAGCAAGTATGCTGTGGCAGAAGTGGCTTTTGTGTGCTTGGGAGAGAGAGGGTACGTGAATCTGGCTATGGCAGTTGGAAGAGTGGGGAATAGTACTGGAAAGGGAAGATTGAATGTAGACTGTCATGAGTGTTAACCCTAAGTTTCTTTAGCAGACAGTGACTCAATGAGGTTATATTTAACTCGCAATTAGTTTTATAATGCAATGGCAATGAAGTAGGCAGAAGCTAGTTGCAAATCTTCCAAGGAGGAGTTTAGATGGACCACAGCGCATATGGGGGAAACAAAAGAGACAGAATGAGAAGTGAGGCGATGATAGATGATGCACCTGAATTAAGATCAGGATATGACGGGCAAAAACCAGCAGAGAGAATCTCAGATAAGTACGCATTTTGCAAACCTGAATAAGCTGATGTTAGCAAGGACAAATAATGAGCTTGCCTTAGTCAAGTATACTATCATTTTTGCAAACATTAGTGGCAAGTACTTTTTAGAAACTTAAGAATTTCTATTGCAAGTACCTCTTAGAAATGGGGGATGCCATGCAATTATGCTTTGGCTAAGTTGAGTTAGAGTCTTGTGGTTTGTAAACCGACCCTTAGAAATCAATTTGGGAGGCTTCATACTCCTTTAGAATAATTTAAGAGAGAAGAATATGATTACATATTTGAGTATTTCCTCTGAAACAAGCCTGTCCAATAGCATCTTCTGAAGTGATAAAAAAGTTCTTTATTATTGTGGACTCTGCTAGTAGTATGGACTCTGCTAGTCCCATACCTCTCCTGAGCTCATGAAATGTGGCAAGTGCAACTGAGAAACTGATTTTAAGCTTTAGTTAATATGAATAAACTTATTTAAATAGCCTTACAAAACTAGAGGCTCTCATAATAAACAACACAATGGTAAAGGATGTCTTCAATCAGCACTCTAGATGATATGAGGCCTTCTTATTTCAGCGGACATATTTGCTTTAGCGTATGTGATTGAAACCTGAACTTCCTTTGGTAACAAAAAATTGTCACTTGTAAAAAAAAGAGTCAACAAATACTGAGTCAACAAGTAATTATTATTATTTTTTATCATCTCTCTAGGGCCAACATTAGCAGCAGGGCTGGAAACCCAGTCACAATCCTGTCCTCTTTTTCATGAAAAAGAAAGACATAAAACAGAACCATATTGTTGCAGATTGTGGTGGGGAAAATAAAGCAGGGTAAAGGGTCTGAAAAATCCTGCAAAATATTATAATTGTGTTCTGATTTCAGTTGGGGGTTGTGGAGAGGGAGGAAATGGCTTCACAAAAAGGTAGCATCTCAGCAAAAACCTGAACAGCGACTAGGAATTATCTAAGAAAAGAATGAAAGTATGAGTATTTCTAGCAGAGGGTAGACTTCATGTGTTCAAAGGGTGTCAAGTCTAAAGTAGAGCAAGGAGGGCTTTAGGGGATACATGACCTGTATTTGTCCTAGAGGAGGAAAGTAGAGTTTATCTTAGGTTCCACTGTGGGTTCTATGAATTATTTTTTTTCAAAATTTACAGTTGTTTAGGGCTCAGCACCCTCACCTATATGATTCTGTTTTGTTCATTTCTTTCCCTTTCAGTTAAGACATAGAAGTTCTAAATGATGCAGTAAACAGTAGTTCCCAATTTGCACTGCCTGCCTGGGACAGAATTATACGCTCGATCTCTACGCCACGGACACCGTAGTATTTCTCCCTGGAGTACGCAGAGACCGTTTCTCCAACTCATTGTTGAAGACCTTGGCTGTGTGATTTGTTCTTGCAGAAGGAATGGGAGTCCATGTGATGTGAGTAAAGGTATAAATACGCTTGCCTTCTTTGGCTTAGCCTCTTTAACCTCTGCCTTGCTTCACAAGTAGAATCTGCCTTATGGAACTGCTGGCTAATGATCAGGTGAAAACTTGATCATTAAGCACAGCTGGCAGCCTAGGGCTAAATACTACCAATCCAAGATGAGCTTAGAAAGCTCCTAGAGACATTAGAGTAAAACAAATAAGACACTTTTATAAGCCACTGGCCCCTGGGGTATTTATCACATGGCCCAATTGCAACCGAAACCTTATTAATACAGAAGGATGCTTCTTATTCTACTGGTTGGAAGGCTAATTATGTGCCCAAATATTCTCAACCAGTGCTTGAATTTTTATTTTTAATGTCTTTTTCTGGTTAAAAAATCTCAGGCATGGTGAGCAGTATCAGAACTTGAGTGGGAGTGTTTTGTCAGGGTCAGCTAATGCAGTGAGTATCTTACACTATTCTTGCTTAGATGGCCGCTGTAGTTTGCATGTTGAATGTCACCCAGAGGTCAGTGTGATAAAGGTGTGGTCCCCAGGTGGTGCTTTAGAGAGGTGCTGTAGGGGCCTCATGGGAGGTCCTTAGGTCACTGGAAGTATCCTTCAGGAAGTATGGGACCCTGGTCTCTTGGTTTCTCTCGGCTTCCTGCTCATGACGTGTGCAGTTTGCTCTGCCACAGATTTCCAGCATAATGTGCACCCTCACCAAAGATCCAAAGCAGGTGGCTGCCCAATCTTGGACTGGAAACTCCAGAGCTGTGAGCCAAATAAATCTCTTCTAATTTATTTGCCTCAGGTATTTTGTTATAGCAACACAAAGCTAACTAAAACATTGTCCTCAATGATGGTTTTGATTTAACTGTTTTAGCATGGGTTAAGCATAATGAGGAAGGCACAACATATGTGATGTGTCTTTCCCACCCCACAGGTGTCCTTATCCTTTAACAAAGGCAGGAGACACACTGGGAGAATAGGAGAGATATCATTCTTCTCAAGCAAATCTCACAGCTCAGTAGGCAGATGGACAATTAAACAAATTATTCTGACAAAGAGTGAAAAAATGATAATGATGTAGTAAGTCCCTGGGTATCACTCAAAAGTTGTTTCTTGCTGGTACTTTCTCCTTTTTAGTAAATCAGTATAACTAAATGGTGTGTCATAAGTGTTTGTGACTTTTTTTCTAATTAATTTTCCATGAGCACAATTTAGCCTCTTCCCTTAGCCCTAAAAATCTGCAAAGCCTTGGGCCCCACTCCCACACTCTTGTTTAAGTTGGTGGAAACATTTGGTGTTACTTTAATTGGTATCCATTAATGGATATGCCAAAATTCTCCCTTAACTTCAGTCCCACAGTGGGGTCTTAGGTTTGTTATCCCCAGTTATTGGTTTTGACAAAGAAATGTCACTTTTTTCATTTTAAAAAATAATTACTTCTATTAGAGTCCACTGAATGGGTAGCTGTTTAATTTTCTTGTGATGTAACTGGTCAACAGTCTGCTTCTCTCATTCACACGAAGTTTGTCAGTTTTTCTTATTTTCTTCTTTTGTGTAACCTATGCATGGACTATACCTTAGGGTTTAGATGTTTGAACGAATAATGTGTTAATAGTCCTATATAAACTCTTTACATAAATTCTGTTGAAAGGAAGTGAAATAAATAGTAATATCCTACTGAGCTAGAAGTTAATGATGGAAAAGGAAAAGTATCTGAGTCAAAGTAATTTATTAACTATATCTAGTTTTTTTTTTTTTTTTTGGTGGGTACCGGGGGGTCGACCTCAGGACCTCGTGCGCCAACAGGCACCCGTGCCGCTGAGCGATATCACCGGCCCCTTTTTCGTATATGGGATCCGGGAGTCGAACTCGGGCCCTCGCGCTTGCAAGGCAGGCGCTTATACCACTGAGCCATCTCACCGGCCCCACTATATCTAGTTTTGACAAGATCTCCTTAGAAGATCTCTATTTTCTTATTACCTAGAGAATTGAGTGATCTATAAAGTTAGGAAGAAATAGTAAAAGCTTCTTTCTCCTTCTCCTTTCCCTTTTTTTCCCCCTCCCTTCCTTTTCCCTCTTCTATTTCCTCTTCTTCTTTTTCCCCTCTTTCTCCTCCTCCTTCTTCCTCTTCCTTCTATTACTATTCATTATCATCATTATTATTATTTTGCTGTGCTGGGGATGGAACCCAGGGCCTCACTCATGCTAGGCAAGTGTGTATCACTGAACAAAAGCCCCAGCCCCAGGTCAACTTCTTATGTGAAACCATCTGTTTCTATGTCTTCTTTAATCATCATAAAGGACGATATTAAAAGAAATGGCCTGCAGAAGCTAGAATGGTTCCGTTGTTTCTTGTAAGGCACATACTTGTATAGTGGGATCTTGGTTTTATACCCAGTTTGCAAATCTTTGTCTTTAAATTGGGAATTTAAATCATCTGGATTGAAAGTGATTCTCAATATAACTGTATTAAAACATAATATCTTGTTGTTTTCTATTTTTCCATCTGCTGTTTTATGATTTCTCCTTTTTTTCTTTCTTCTCTCCTTCCTTTGTTTCACTTTGCTCCCTTCCTCCCTCCCACCTTTCCTTTCTTTCCTTCCTCTCACATTTCTTCCCCCAAACTTTTATTTTTTCTTTCTTCTGGGTGAGTTGATGATTTTTATATCCTTTATTGACTTATTATTTATACTTCCTTCTACACATCTTTATGGTTGTCCTTGAGTTTGTAACGTACATATATGGTAATGGTCAGAAGTAATGGTTGAGTTTTCTCCAGAATTGTAAAAGGAATGAGTTCTGAGTGTGTGGAATCCCACTGAATCTCAGGCGGATAAATAGAAAGCAAGATGTATTTAGACACATCATTGTGAAACTGTAGAACAAAGACAAATTATCTTAATAGCAGCAAAGCATGAAGGGAAACCGCTTACAAATTAATAAATAACATTAAAATTTGACATCTGGATAGCAACAATATAAATCAGAGGAGAGTAAAACTATATTCTCAAAATTCTAAGAAAAAATTACTGCTAATTTAAAACTATCTTAGAAATCTACCTCTCAAGAGCAAAGGAAAAACTGCAAGTAAAAATGTTACCTATCAATCTAACTTAAGGAATTTCTAAGAAATGTATTTAGAAAAAAATGAAAATAATCTCAAACTGAAGCTTTTTAGATATAAGGAACTGTAAGCCAAAAGTTTAGTGTACATGTTTATCTAAATAAATATTTATTATGTAGAAGAAAAATATCCTATGTATGGGTTAAAAAAGGAAGCTAAAATATTGAATGAGAAATATAAAGAGGATAATGAAGAGTAGTAAGTAATTCTTGTTTTGATCTGGATGTTAAATGTATTGATTAACTATACATTGAGTTGCATTAAATTATCTTATTCAAGTATTTTAGAGTAACCACTCAAGAAGGGGGAAATGTCAGAGAAGAAAGATAGGATGTGGAAAAATTAACAGTAAAGAATATAAGTAGAGAAAGGGGAAAAAGGAAGCATATAATGAAATAAAATAATAGTATGAATCATTATAGATCAATAATTAAATAAATGGTTTTTAGCAATTTCAAAGATAATAGACTATACAAAAATAGAATCCAGCAATATATTGCATATGTATGACATAATTAAAATTTAATGATATAAGAAGGTTGAAAGAAAGTGGATGGAAAAAGATATACTAGGCATCTACTAAGCAAAATTAACTGTAACAGAAGAAGAAATGATCTACACAAAAGGAAGAACTAGATCAGCCATTATCCATAGGTGCTATGATGTATACCTGAAATTCCAAAAGAAACAACAGGAAAATACTAAAGTTAATAAACTTAAAAAAGATGTCAGATTTCAAATTAGTATATAAAAGTAATTTGAATTTATCTGTATTCAAATTTAAAAATGAAATTCAAAAGGAGACTGTTGTCATAATAATTCTATTTGCATATGTATGTATGTATATATGCACGTATCAATGTATCTACCATTCTATCTGTATATATCATCTATTCAAGGCAATATAGGATCATCTATTTATCTGTTATCTATCTATCTATCTATCATTTATCTATTTATCTATCTAATCTATCCTCCTTTGAATTAAATCAGAGTTCCACATGGGAACTTTTGAGTAAAAATATAAAATTTTATTGAAAGATATTAAAACAGAACTAAGTAAGTAGAGATATATGTTCTTTAAGAAATATTTTTAAGATATCAAGTGCCCCCAAAGTAATCGACAGATCTTGTATAGTCCAATGAAAATATACCAAGGTATTTTGTGGAACTAAAAAGGTGTTTCTTTTTTTTTGTGGTGCTGGGGGTTGAACCCAGAACCTTTACATGCTAGACAAATGCTTTACCACTGAGCCAAATCCCCAGTCCCTAAAATGCTGTTTTTAAACCTTATATGGAAGAGCACAGGGCCAAGAACAGCCAAGAACCCCTTGAAGAATGTAAATAAGGTGTGTGTGTGTGGGTGTGTGTGTGTGTGTCTGTGTGTGTGTGAGATGTGGGTTAATTGCCCTTCCATATATCAAGAGTTATTACAGAATTACATAATTTAGGCAGAGTGGTATAATATAGTAAGGATAAGCAAGGAGAAAGAAATGAAGAGACTAGAGGACAATTCACATACTACCCTGTATATAACAGTTGCTGATGAGCATTTGTGGGTAAGCATCAAATTTTCACTGAATGGCGCTTAGATAATTGTGATCCATAACCAAAGAAAATGAAATTATTTCCTTATTTCACACTATGTACAACTTGCTTTATTTTGTAGCCCCAATACTTCTGAGGAAATTTTCTCTTCACAATGACCATTGGGATGATGGCAAATGTCATTCATTTTATCTTATAGGAGGGAAAGTTTCCATAGAGATTCATGAGGAAAAAAACCTTAAACAGAGAAACTGGCAGAAGCTACCAAAGGTAGCAAGCTGATTCAGCAGTTCAGCAGTTGGTTGTCACAAAAAGGGCGTACACAAATGCTAGGTTCAATTCCCTGCTGATTCTGTTTGGAATCCTTGTAACTTCTAGGTGCATTTCCTTTTCTTCAAGGGAAGCTTCAGTAGTAAGGTTGTTGCTGGTTCAACAAGTGAAATATGGCAAGTCTGACAAGTGCGTATGTAAACTGTAATTAAATTCTTCATGTAAAGCTATGCAATTCTCTGCTTTGAAAATAATACTTAGCTACAAAGCCATTCTACATTCTTTTGCTAATAAGTATTAACTGGAGTTGGAGGAATGAAATTTTTTTTTTTTCTGGTCTGGTTGATGAATTCAAGTGACAAGTTTTATGTTTTGCTGGAGACTGACATTTTCTCAGAGGATGTAAGAAAAGTTTTAACCCGTCTAAGACACACAGCAGATCTCAGAAGCACCTCTGGGTAGAGAAGGGCATTTACAGTGTGAGGCAAAGGAGAGAATTTCATAGACATAGTGAGAATACCCAAAGACTTCAACCTGACCTTGGCAAATGTCAGACAAACCCTGACTTCCTGAGGTCTCCTTGGTGAAGTCAGGGGATTTTAAGAGGCTGAGACAGGAATGAAGCAGCACACAGGAGATGCCTTGTCTTTTGGGAAACTAAAAGATTGAAGAAGACAACACATAAAATTCTATGCAATTTTTTACATAAGCCTAACAGACATGAATATTTCTCAGCCATATATCTTTATGATGTGTTTCTGCAGTACCTCTGGGGACAACCTGCAAGAGAAACATATACGATTTTTTTTTTTTATTGCATCTGGATTTTAGTCATAATCAGAAAACCTTTCCCTACAGGCAGGTTATAGTGAAATCCATTGATGCTTATTTTAAATATTTGTATGATCTCATTTTTATGTAGTATATTCTTGATTTAGTAGTAGTTTATTCTTAGGTATGGCGAGAGGTAGAGATTTAGTCTTATTATTTTACAAATGGTAAACTGGTTGTCTCGGTACCATTTACTAAAAGTTCATTTTTGCTGTAATGATTTGAGATGGCACCTTACTTGTATATTAAAGTTTCATGGTTATTTTAACCTATTCCTGGATTGTGTAGTCTATTTCACTGTTTATGGTGTTCCTTTTAAAAATGCCTCATACAAGAATGTGGAAATCAGCATTTCAGGTAAGTCCCAGGTGATTTTCTTTTCTTTTTTTTTCTTTTTGGTACCAGGAATTGAACTCAGGACCTCACACTTGCCAGGCAGGTTCTGTGCCACTGAGCTACATCTTCAATATCCTTTAAACAAAATAGTGTGAGGTCTGATGTATGCTAATGGACTGCTTGCAAATATCCTCAACATTAAGTGCATGGATTCCCCCTATTTTTGAGGTGGACTTTAAATGTGTAGCAACTCTTATATTTTTCATGAAGATAATCAAAAGCTTTCATTTTTTAATGCTGTCTTGTGATAAACTATGTGATTTTACACGTAAAAATAAAGGTTGAACCCAAAATGTGAAAGAATGGAAGTATTGAAAAGACTATAAAAAATAGCTGGTTTGGCAGAGTATTAAAGCAAATTTAATGGGCAAATACTAGCTGGATAATTGGATTTCCTCCTCCAAATTGTACCACTGGAATAAAACTTAGTTTGTAACCAAATGCGATAATTTGATAGATGGGAAAACTAAGGCCTAGATGGCTTGTTAGTTTTCAAAGTTTGAATGTTAGGATCACAGTGAGAACATGCATCTTCTCACCCCTGCCCACATTCTTAACCTTGAACTTGTGGTAGGTCCAGAGTTATGGGAAAAATAGAAAGGCCACTTGCTGGAATTTCCTGCTATTCCTAACCAGGATGCCCTATGGTGGACTTGCCCAATATTTGCAGATGTTGCTACTTGTCTAGGGCAAAGTTAGGACTTCTCAGAGATAGAATCACTTTCACTTCCGGTTTCTTTTCCTCTTCTTACATATTGTTTCTCTAAGTAAACCAGAATGTCTTCTCTCTCCTTCTGGCTCAGTGTAGCATCAGTGCTCAGTATGATCTTATGGTAAGAGCCGTCAACCAGCCTTTAGAAGTCATGAAAATGACATCATAACTTCTCTTCATGGATGAAATATTGTGAGATTGCTATTTGAGAAAATAATGGTACTTGTCATATATTTCCTCTAAATAAATCTGGCTTTAATAGCAAAAGTCCCTGCTTTCTTCACTTCTGTTTATTTTCAGTCACTCAAACTGACGCGTGCTGTCAGTATCTCCTCACTGTAAGTGTAAGCAGAAGTATTTAAAGAAAGCAGTATTGTTTTATTTGGGGGTTAGCAACTTTCCAGGGCCCACTGGCAGAAGTACTTAGTTCTAAAGAATCGCATGTGTTTGCTTTGTTCTAAATATAGCCTAAACAGTGCGCAGGAGAGCCTCAAGGCTTCAGACCAAGGCATTTGGAATTCAAAAAAACTTTAAATCTTAGGAAGCAATATCTCTTGCCCATAACTAAACAAATAAGCTAACTGCAGGAAACAAACTGATGGAGATCAGATTTTCTTCTCAAATCTTTTGGTGGTTTTAAAAACTTTTTCCCTCTAAGACTGTAAAACCGAAGTCAGCCTCCAATGCCAAAGTAACTCACTGTGATATTGGTAAATGGCAACCAGTGTGTGGCCTCGCCGGACCACGAGAAAGGTTCTAGTGTAATGGATATGACTGCTTTGAAAAAGCACATCATTAGGATGTTTTTCTCTGAACTCCATCCTTTGGCATATATATATATTTTTTTGCATGGATCTGGCAAAATGCCAAACAGCTTAAAATGCTGTCTTCTGCCTCTGGATTTACATTGACTGTGAGACGGGGAGGCGGGTGTGTAACATGTGGTATTGATATTATTAAATTCTGTTTTACATTGTCTCGCAAACTGGAAACTGTACATGCTTGTGGCCTAGGGACATATTTTTGGAGATATACAAGTTCTGTAATTCATATGTATTTTTCAATTTTAGTGATGATATAAGAAAAATTAACACGAGCATATTAAAAAACCTTTGTAGATGGTGACCTTCTGTATTTGTTTGTTAGCAATGCTATAATAGAGTAACACAAAGTGAGTAGATTAAGCAGCTAATTATTGTTTCTCAGTTGTGGAGGTTAGAAGTCCAAGACCAAGGTGCTGGCAGGGTTGGTACCTTCCGAGGACCATGAGGGAGAATCTATTCCATGCCTCTTTCCTGGCTTCTGGTGGGTTCCTGGCAATCTTCAGCATTCTTCACTTCTCGATGACAAGGATCTCTGCCGTCACAGTCAATGGCACACTCCTTGTGTGTATTCTGTATCCATGTCTTAATTTTCCCTTTATATGAGACACTGGTGAAATTGAATGAAGGTCCACCCTAAAGATCTCATCTTAACTCAATCATCTGCAAAGACCCCATTTACAAAAAAGTCACATTTGTGGTTACTGGGAGTTAGCATCTTTTGGAGGAACACGGTTCATTCCTGATTATCTTCTAAATAAATATTGTCACTTTGAGAATATAATTGGGATAAAGGGAAACAGCACTATTTCATTTTTCCTGTCCTCAAGAAAAGATGACTTAGTATATAATAATAAGTTGGTCCCGAGAGAAGGCAAGACCATGTCATGGCAATATATCTTACAAGATATTTATTTTGTAATAGTTGCAGTAAAGAGCAGTGGTGGTACACAGTGGAACAGAGGAAAGGACTCCAAAGCAGGTTATACCACAGAAATCCTATTTGTGAAATCTCTTAAAGTAGCAATTCATGTATATTTCTACCTAGAATATGACTTATGACTGAGTTTTTTGAATCCAAGTACCTGGTAACTAATTCAGCAAAACTATATTACAGGGAAGAGCCTATGTTTTCCCTAAGGGAAAAATTAAGTACAGAAAAAATGTTCTGATTTTACATTTTAAAAATTACATTAATCATAATAGTTATCCTGACTACAGATTTTATGTCAGCCAATGTATAACATACTACCCCTTTCACTATCCAGCCAAGTTATTATAATCTCCATTTGGTAAGTGAAAAATCTGATGGGACTGGCATCTGTATTATTTTTGTCTAAACTCAAGATTTGTATTCTTTCTATTGCATTTTTATATTTTTCTGAGTGCACCTAAACTCCTTGCAAGTAAGATGAACATTTCTCAGTAAGCATATCCTAGACCAGCGAGGGTGAAATTTTTAGAGATGGAGTGAAAAACTGCAACCCCAAACCCACTTTTTTATTGCAAAGTGCCAACAATGCAAATAAGCATGGATATGAGTTTTTAGTTTACAAAGAACAACTCGTACATTAGCATTTTTTGTCTTAACAAAAAAACCCACATAACATGTGTGCCATAGGTTCGTCACCACTGTCCTAGACTTTGAATATCTATAACTCTGTTTCTTTTAAAATCATGTGTCACCTCTCCTATGTATATAAAATCAAAGGACAGTGAAGTATGAATCTAGCTGGAAATGTAAAACTGATGCCTGATCAACGAAGGCTACAGGTCTTAATAGGACACTACTCCCTAAGGGATGGCCTCTTTGAGAAGTTCCATGGAACAGTCTAATGATGTTAAGTCACAAAATAATTCATGAATTTAACCAAAACCCCCAGCAATGTTGATATTGGCATTGCCACCCTAGAAGAGAGATCAAGGGAATTCTCTACCCCTGAAATTATTAGCTGTGAGTTTGTATTCAGGTCTTCCCTGGCAAGTTGCATTTGCTTTCAAAGTTTTCAAGATTCTCCTGGGCGACACCATTGTTCCCTGGCCACATGGGGAGATGTTCATAACTAGGGAGAGCCTTGAGGTTTACTCAGCTAGAATTGCCTCCTGGAAAACTTAAGAAGATGAAGTTTGACAGAAAAAACAGTCATTTTTAAAGAAACTAATTTCTTGGAGGATTAGGCACTTACTATTGTTTATCAAACCATCTAGTTCGCTCTTCCTCAGTCCAATCATGTGCCATAAAATATTCCAAACGTTAAGGCAGGCTTGACATACAGCAGGAATGAAATTGTAGTTAAATAGGATAGTCATCTTGTTTCCATTTGGGGGTAGTCCCTGATTGCAAAATGGGCTTTGCAGTGTCATTTCAAAGATTTTTACTTCGTCTTTTGCTTTGACGAGTGTGCGCAAAGATCAGAAATTGCATATGCAATACAGTATTTCAATTCCACCCCTCCCAACCTGGCAAGTACACCAAAGCTATTTCATGTTGCTGTTGGTGGTATCCAGGAACATGTATCTCTGAGGGCATAATTTACTGTAACTAAATGATTGTCTTATCCTAGGAATGCTTCTAGGATAGGAAGTCTGGGAAGAAGGTTTGATCGTATCAAAAGCTACTTGGCTCAAATAAAAATATTGTACGGTATATAAATAGAATGGAATGTTGAGTTTAACTCTTCTTTGCTTTTCTTTTTCCCTGCCTTTCTTCCTTCTTTCTAGTTTGCTTGCTATTTTTTCAGATTGAAGACAGGTGTTTCTTCTATAATAATTAGGATAGTATATTTTCTATTTTCATCTCTTAGACTATTTTGTTGAGTTTGAAGTTTAAAGCCAGGAAATCAAATGTCTTCTGGTTGTGCCTTCTAGAAGTTTCCTTCGGGGCCAGTGAGATGGCTCAGTGGCGTAAGTGCCTGCCTGGCAAGTGTGAGGTCCTGAGTTCGACTCCTGATACCCACATACGAAAAAAGGGCCGGTGATATCGCTCAGCGGCACGGGCGCCCGCTGGGGCGCAAGGTCCTGAGGTCGACCCCCGGTACCCACACAAAAAAAAAATGTTCCCTTTGCTTCAGCGGGCAAGTTGTTTTGCCTATGAGATCAAACACACATTTGACCCACGCGGTGGTGACAACTTCAGCCCTTCACAGCTGCACGAGGGAAAACTGGACTGAAGGCTTATCATCCTAACGAGGTTTGATGAAAAAAGAGAAACAGAAGAAAAAATGGGTGAGGATTCAGAAAGAAAAATAAGAGCTTCAAATGTAAATGCATTTTCTCAAACAGCCAGCATTTTTTTTGTGCGTGTGTGTGTGGGTACCGGGGGTCGAACTCAGGACCTCACGCGCCAGCAGGCGCCCGTGCCGCTGAGCGATATCACCGGCCCTTTTTTCGTATGTGGGTTCTGGGAGTCGAACTCTGGACCTTGAGCTTGCCAGGCAGGCACTTACGCTGCTGAGCCATCTCACCGGCCCAAACATCCAGTATTTGATCCATTTGAAAAATGTTCCAAGGGATTCCCCTGTCTGTCTCTGTCTCTCTCTGTCTCTGTGTCTCTCTCTGTCTCTGTCTGTCTGTCTCTCTCTCAGCTTCGCTCCACGTCTCCCACCATGATTTCTGCTTCACCACAGGCCCAGAAACAATGGGGTCAAGTGACCACTGAAACTTCTGAAACCATGAGCCAAAATAACTCTTCCTCCTGTAATCGCCTCAGATGATTCTATCTTATGCTCGAGTTTAAGAACCTGCTGCACTGTATTATACTGCCATAGTCTCCATCGCAAAGTTGTTGTGACGATGAAGATAAGGAAGGTT
Source organism: Erethizon dorsatum (assembly GCA_028451465.1). Classification (NCBI taxonomy): domain Eukaryota; kingdom Metazoa; phylum Chordata; class Mammalia; order Rodentia; family Erethizontidae; genus Erethizon; species Erethizon dorsatum. The sequence continues at coordinate 14,800,812 of CM051841.1, read as the reverse complement.
TTAGGGTTCTGCCTCATTCATAGTAAGTGATCAGTATCTATTAGTTATTATTCTATTATTTTAGACCACATGCGTAAGAACTCCATCTCCTCTTGCAAAGATATAACCAAGCTTTCTTTTCTTTAGCTTGACACTTTTTAAGAAACTTAAAAAAATAGGAATGTCATAGATTTAACTCATGATCTTGTTGTATTTCAAATTTTGACCACAATTCACTGTGACTTGCTGCCCTGGCTGTATTTGCGATGTTAGAAATAGAACCTATAATATTGGTAGATTTATTTTATTATTTTGATGACAGTTTGGAATAAGTATTAACAATTTTATAATTTTTACCAGATTATTCTCCTCCCTCGGTGTCACTTCTCATTATTCTGTGTAGACAGGCATTTCAGATTCTTCATGTAACCTTAACCAAAATTTGTTTGCAGTTAGAACCTCCATATTTGTCTTTCTACATGTAGGAAAAAATTTAGCATCATCCTCTGTGTTAATGGCATTAATTAATTAGTGCCATTAATTAGTGATGTGAACACTAACGATAATCCCCCTGCCTTTTCTCCTTGTCACCAGGTGAATTCAATTATTTTCTTTTGGCAGAAGAACGTCTTGCTATGCTGTTTAAATTGCAACAAACATGACTGGTGCTGAGGGAAATGCCTTTTCTGTGGGAAACCATTAAAACCATTTGGAGGTCAAGATTTTAGCCAATCTAGCTTTTAACAATGAAGCTAATCAAAATATGTTTGCATGGCTTTGTTCATCATAAAAAGGAAGTTATATAAATTATGGCCATGGACTTATACTCTGAGCCTTCGTTTTCCTAATAGATTGAGTCTCTAAAAAAATCCACAGCCAATTTCTTCTAGGTGTGTTCAGATTGCTATTCTTACGAGCTACTGGAAATCTTAGAGATTAGAAAAGCAAGGGAAATGGACCAACAAGGTGATCACTAAACTACTGTGTATACTTCTCATGATAGATTTTCCTCTCTAGGGTGCATAGTCTCTCCATTATTAACTAAGAAGACTATTACTTTTAATGGTTATTGTACATATTTATGACAAATTATTATTAACAAGTATATTCAATGACTCTCAGCAGTCTCCAGGGAAAGAATGCTTTTGGGTTTCTTCTGCTGTTTCTTGTCTGAGAAGTGAAGGGCTGTAATGTCTACATAGTTGAGCTAGGTAGAGCGGATGGGAATGTGGCTACTAGGATCCTTCCACAGAACCAGGAAAGATTCATGAGTGATCCTGGCAGAAAAGTTGTCCAGGCAGCTAAAGGATTTAATTAGGGTCAGGTTCTTAAAAAACAAACAAACAAACAAACAAAAAAAACAAAAAATGCAACTTGCAGCTGTATTTCTCTCAGGATGAAGCAGGGGAAAAATTGCTGAGCTGGGCTGAGCCACTTTCCTGAGCAGCTTCTTGGTCTATGGAGGGCTTCCAGACCAGCGCGCTTATGAAACGGGGTTTCTTATGCAAAGGATTTATCGAGTCCTCTTAGGAGAAATCCATAAGCAGGTGAAGAAAGCAGGATAGAGCAGCAGAGGGAGCCCAGCAAAGACGTGGGTCCAGCTCAAGTGTAGTTTGCACCAACAGAAAGCTCTAGAACATAAATGGTTCCTCATAGTCTTCCTGCTTTGGGGCAGAGGGTCAGGGATTTATAGCCTTATAGCAGTCATTACCTGCAGGATATCTCCAGCAGTCACAGTCTTTCAGGAATTCTTAGAGTTTATTTTTTTCCTGGCCAAGGGCAATTCTCTGGAAAAAAAATACTGTCTGTAAACTATTAGCAGCAATGTATTCCAGTGGGCAAGTGGATTCTGACAGGTCTACAACTTAGCAGGTGTTCTCAAAGGACACAGAATCACAGAAGCAAAAATGTCAAGTTTGAGTAATTCTCAGGGATCTTGATGAGAGTATTGAGGTCAGATATAAAAGGGATTGTGAGTTCTTGGAACAGGAGCTCAGAATAGGCCATGGATCTTCTCCAATGGGTTCTAGGAAGTGGGACAAGACACTTATTATCAGAACAATATTGCTCTGGGTCTCTGCAGGGGAAGGGGACTAAAGGATACGTCACGGCAATGATGCATTCGGAATCATCCTGCCTTGTGGGTAACTTGATTCTGAGCTCCATTGGATGGAGAAACTTAATTTACTTGCTACCTCCCATCTTTGAGTTCATCTAATAACTGAAATCAGTGTCCAACTAATGAAGAATTGAGTAGAACACGGGATGAAGGGAATTAATCAGGAGGCCACAAGTTACACATGTAATCAAAAGGCAGCATATTTTTTTGTGGCCCTACCACCCTAAACATGCCCGGTCTCATCTGATGGAAAAGGCTACCTTGGGTGTATATTAGATATATACTTTTCTTTTGTGCCTAACCCTAGATCTAGCTCTATGAGTTTGCCAATTCTCTGGTATGGTCCCAAGAATAAGACTTTTAAATGTGTTAACAACAACCTGAACAACAGGCTTCACTTTTCTGTTTCTAGAGTGTTCATTATTTTGAAAGCTTGTAGCCCCTCAACCTCCCTAGGGATATTTTTTATTTAGGACATTACTAATATTCAATGTTAGCTTTCAATTGCTGTGACAAGACCCCTAACATAATCAATTTCTAAGGAGGAAAGATTAATTCTGGCCATGCTTTTAGATGTTTCAGTCTGTAGTCACTTCGCTCTGTCCCTTTAGGCCCATGTTAACACAGTAGATCTTGGAAGGAGCACATGGTGGAGATCTGTGGTGACCGGGAGGGTAAGATAGAGCACCAGGGTCCCACTATCACCTTCGAAGTCACATCTCCAATGGCCCAGCTTCATCCTACTAGGCCCTGCCTCCTAAAGGTTCCATCACCTCCGAATGGTGCCACAGGCTGGTGACAAAACCTTGAACACATGGGCCTTTTGGGAACATTCCAGATCCAAACCATAGTATATTCCAATCTCCATATCTGGATAAAATTCCCCCGAGTTACAGATGTTTGGGTTGGTATATTTTTGGGGGAAATTCAGAAATATACACACGATAGGTTAAGGACATCGATTATCATTTGCAACAAAGGCAAAATAGTAACGGTGTGGACAGTGCTTGGGCTATTCATGACCATATGACATCTCTTACATTTTGATTCAGTATCTTACTCAGGAATTATCACCTAGGACAATTGGGTAATTGTGCCTACCTTTTAGCTGATACCTGGATTCAAATCCCAGTCCCACTGTGTATTTTCTATATGAGCTCTGTGTTTCAGTTTCTTTCTGGTACAAAGTGCAAATAAGAATGCCTGCCTTGGCATGTTGACATGAGGATTAATACATGCTGCTGATAGGAGCTTATACCTTAACTAACGCAGAGCATCTCCAGTTTTAAGCTTGGTGGTAAAGTTTCTTTACTACAAATATCAGACAGTCTGGTTACCGGTAGAGTCTATGGATAGGGCACTGGGAAGAAATTTCTTATTGACAATTGCGAAGAAATGTTTTAAGAGGCATAAGCCTATCTTGTTAAAACAATGGAATGGATTATGATTGGGAGGAAATTATTGAAAATTAGTGGTAACAATGCTCCATTCTCAAAGTAAAGGAAGAAGTTGTAAACCTACTCACTTCTTAAACGAGGCTCCTTTTAGATATGAAGTGTGTGATTTAGTGAATGTGGGAATCCAGAGACTTGGCTTCTGTGACAATTTGTGTCAGAACTTCATTTCTTATGCAGTTTTGTCCACTGTTACTCACAAAGGAGGATTCCAAGGTTGGATAAATTCTACCCGTGTGCCCTCTGTCCGTAATATCCCCATTTTATGGATAGATGTTTTTGTCTTGACTGTATGCAGCAATGGGGAGCTTCGTGTAGTTTGGGGATGATTTAATAGCTGCAAATGTTTTTAGTTTGAACCTAAATCTGTCTTATCATGGCTTCTATCATTATTATAGTTATTTCCTTTGCAGCCAGTTGAAACAAGTCTCATTTGTCACTCCCATGACAACCCTTTTAGTATTTGAAGATAGATTTTTCCCTAGGCCTCTTTTTGTTTGACTAAATTCTCAAAGCTCTCCGTGTTCCTCCTTACATCATCTCACTGTACTATGAACAAGCTTCTGTTTCTTTTTACAGAATAAAACACCATACTCAGTGTAGGTGCAGCTTTACACACAATGTTCAGGGTTCAGATAATATGTAATCTACAAACCAAATGGCTTTTACTCTTCATACAAGTTGTGCAATGTGACCCTGGCAGGTCTGGAAGATTAGGTAAAGTTGGGTAAAATGAGGGCTGTGTAACATGCATTTGAGAGGGTCATGAAGTCCAGGTTGATGAGGCAGGAATATCCGGGTTACATTGGGTTATGGGATATGGATGGTATTCTAGGAAAAGAGCTGCTATATAGGAAAACATTGGTGATAAGTTCAGAAGGGTGCCCAGCGTGCTTGTGTGAAGCCAGGGTCAGAGTCACGGATCTAAAAAGGAGAAACTGGGGCCAGTGAGATGGCTCAGCGGCTTAAGCGCCTGCCCGGCAAGCGCGAGGGCCTGAGTTCGACTCCCGGAACCCACATACGAAAAAGGGGCCGGTGATATCGCTCAGGCACGGGCGCCTGCTGGCGCGCGAGGTCCTTAGATCGACCCCCCGGTACCCACACACACACAAAAAAAAATAAAAAATAAAAAGGAGAAACTCTTTCCAGTGCTTCCAAGAGGCTTGGGTTTCCTGCTTCTAGCTCTCTCCAGACCTGGCTTCAGCAACTTCAGTTAGACAAAGCATACCTCACAAAGGTGAACTTTGCAAGCAGTCATGGCCTCTAGGATACTTAAATGAAAATATCTGGTTTTCTTTTCTAATAGGATGGACTTAGGATTTCTTCGGAGAGGCACGCTCACCTCTCACTGAATATGGTTTCTCCTGGGTTCCTTCTAACGTGGTGCACTGGGTCACCAGCCTTTCTCTGGGAACACTTTGAAGTACGTGTGTTTTAGTGCTCTTTAAGTGTGTATTTAAAGCATACAGTTTATTTTGAGGCAGTAAGTTGACATTCACTTTCTTGTCCTATCTTCATGGCTTGTATGGCAAAAGATCTGCTCTGATGGTGGAAGAAATCATTAACTACTAACTCTCATTTTCAAGCAATGAAAGCTGCTTGGCCTCCATATCCATGGGTGACGGCTGACTGGCAGTAATCCGTCAGCTCCCTGGTATTTCTTCCTACCTCCTTCAGAGCAGATTTCTTAGTGAAGAACAATTTCTTTTGGACTTGTGTTTTACTAATGATATGTTTAATAAGAAAAGGGAGGGAAACAGGGCATCAGTGATCACAAATATCTACATCTGGCAGAAGATTGAAAGGAAAACTGATCACAGCTGCCTTTGACAGTAAATGTTATTAAAATGTTCAACGTGGAATTTCTATTTTAAATAAGAAACACTTGAAAGAAATGGTCAGGATTAACAGGAGCTTAAATTGAAACCATGTTGCTTTGTAGGTAACAGAATGCTAGGGACAAACACAGCTTTCAATATGAAAGCATTCTTTACCCCCAAATTATCCATGTGGCCCTGTTTGTGCCACTGGGATTTGATTAGGTTTGACTTTTTCAGGAAAGCAGGAAGTAAGAAGAACCTATTGAATCTCTGGTTAAGTGGTGATCAAGCCTTTGGGTCACTCAGTTTATTAGCATGTTCTGGAGTTTAGCTTTGTTAACGCAGTGCTACCCCATCCACATGCCTGCCCTTAGGCCTGTACTGCAGCCTAAAGTCTATTTGCTGCAGCCAAAGGGTAATAGAGTCATTATACAGTGGGCCACCTCGTAAGATCCAGGATGGTATCAGGTCATCGTGTGGCCCACGGATTGTTAGAAGAGGCTCTGAACACTCCCATCTGGCAGTCCTTAGGTCACCATTTGGTGTGTGAACAAATGGTAATTTACCCGCTGAAGCAGAGTCGCTGGTTCTAATTCTCCTCATGTACCCAGGAGTCTTATGGGCACTCAGCACATGAAATTGCCATTCACCACTTTAGGAGCATTTACCTTGATGCACAGCCTATCTTTGTCTCCGTCCCATCACTGTCTCTGTTCCACGAAAAAAGAAATCTCTTTCCCTAGGACATTTCTCTGGGGAAAGCATCCACAAAGTATCATCATCAAGAATTCCAGAGAGCTATTAGGGGAGACAGATAGCAGAAACAAGAGCCTATTAAGATGTTCTTAAGGAAACAACAGCTTCTGAGAGAAAACACATTTCCTTGGCCAACCCTACCAGAAACAAATGTAAAGATTCCACAAAGCTCTTACTCCTGAGAATAGAATTTGTGTTTCTTTTCTCTGCCACCCAGTATTCTGAACACAATGCCTTGCCAGTTTCCCATCCTCTGATTCTATGCACTGGCAAGACTTCCCAGCAAGTGCCTTGTGTCCATCATCTATGTTTATTTCATCAATACATGCCTAAATTCAGGTCCTTATTATCTGTTATTCTCAGGTATTTCAGTTGCCTTGTAACAGGCTCTCTCCATTTCAGTAGCCATGTGGATCTGTGAAAGAAAGTCTGCTGATGGAACCCTCTTGGTTATTTAGCTCATTATTCAAACATTTTTAGTGCTGCCTAATTACTCAGGGGATAATCTCAAAACTCCTTAGTCTCATAGCATATCACTACCTGCAAAATACCAGTCCGGTTTGCCCTCTTCTTCTGCAAAGTCCTCCTCATTAGATAGTCATTTCCAGCCCATGGTTTGGATCTTTCAGAGTGTGAATTGTATAGTAGCTATATTGTTATAGTTTAGATCTAGAATGTTCCCCCAAAGCCTCATGTGTACAGAGGTGGAGCTATTGCAAGGTGTTGGATCATAGGGATGCTGGAGTCCTCAGTGGATTAATCCACTGATGCATTCGTGGTTAACTTGCTTTTAGGAAGTAGGGTCTGATTGGAAGAGGTGGGTCATTGGGGGGTGGGACCTGGAAGGGTATAGCTCCCTCCTTGGCTCCTCCCTTCTCTCTCTGCTTCCTGGATGCCATGATGTGAGCAGCTTTCTTCCACCACACACTTTCACATGCCCTTCCTTCCTTGGAGCCAGCCAGCAGTGGACTGAATCCTCCAAAAAGCATGAGCCAAAATAATCCTCTCCTCCTTTGAGATGTGGATATCAGGTATTGTGTCCTAGTGATGGGAAAGTGACAAAGACACACATATTGACCCAGGGCATCCCACTGCCTTTGTGCCCTACTCAGCCCTCTCTGTTCAGGTCTCTCTTCCTGATTCCTTAAGACCTACCTAAAAGCCAGCATTCTTCATGAAGTCTTTCTGACATCTAGTTAGAACAACTTCGAAATTTCTCCTGCTTGATGTGTGCCAACCTGCTAACTGTAGCCCCAGGTGAGAAAAATCCTACTTCAAGTCAATCCATTTTACTTGTACAGTAAGTCCTCAGTTTATGAATGAGTTCCATTCTGGGAGAACATTTGTAAGTTGGATTCATTCATAAGTCTGACAAAGTGAGTCTTATACAGTACATCTGTGAAAGTTCAGAACTCAAATAATCATAAGTCAGGGACTTACTGTACTCTGTTGGACTCAAATTATTGGATTGGAAATTCACCTTTCACTTCTAGTACAGTATTTCTCTGGATATAGTTTGATGGCCTCCAGTCAGAAGCCACACCTGTTATGTAATTGGCTTCCTGCTTACCTGTGTGCCCTGAATGTTTTCCTGTGCACATTCTTTGATCAAATTAGCTATGAAATTATTCTATCAAACCTTCTCTGCTTCCAGGAAACACGATTAGTGAGGATAAAGTGTTCCCCTTACCTGCTCCTGTGACAGGAACTGGCCCTCATAGGTAAGAATGAAAACTAAGTTCTGAGTGGCAAGACACACTACAAGTGCCTCTTCTGGCAATAAACATTCATGTAGATTCTTGTTCAGCTCACAGTTTACACTGGTGAATTTCAAAGTGTAGTCCTCAGATGAGCCACATTTACCTGGACTTGTTAGGAATACAAATTCTCGCTGCAGACCTGCAGAGCTGTAAATTCTGAAAGTAGGGTAATCATTCAGTAAGCCCCTATGTGCTTGCTGAAGTTTGAGAATTCTGTTTTCATGAAGACAAGCAGTCTCCATATTAATTACTAGTTAAGTTTTGTTAACTGGAATAGACAGTTCTTTTATTCTTAACCAGGGCTTCCTACTTGAGCACTGGGGGAAACTTTTGTGTAATTTCCAATAGGTACTTGGCAACTTCACAATGAAGGTAGCAGACAATTTAAATGGGTGAAATAAGCAACAAGGAAAAAGCCCTTTTGTCAAATACATGCCATGTTCTAGCAAGATTAGTAAGGTTGCAGGATACAAAATCAGCACATAAAAATCTATTTCTCTTATGTGAGAAACACAAAATATAAATAAAGAGTAAAGTAAAAAGTAGACAATAGGAAGCAGGGAGATAGATCTTTTTCAAATGGAAGGGGATCGAAAGATGGAGAAGGGACAGAAAAAGGATTGAGATGTGTTATGTGCATGCACCAACTCCCCACAATGAATGTAATCATTAGGTACTGCAAACATGCACTGATAAAAATAAACAGTAAATAAAAATAACAAATAAAAATAAAAAAATCAATTGCAATAAAACAAAAAGAAATTAGATAATACTGAATATTTAAAATGTGAAGTGTCGGCCAGGGATATAGCTCAGTGGCACAGCGCCTGCCTGGAAAGTGTGAGGTAATGAGTTTGATTCCTAATACCAAAAAAAAAAAAAAAAAAAAGGGAAGTGTCTAGGGCAAGAGCTAACCAAAGACATGAAAGATCTTGGTGAATAAAATTCTAAAAATTTATCCAGAGACATTAGAGACTAAATAAATACACTCATGAATTAGAAGAATCAAAAGTACATAAGTTCCTTCCAAATTTATCCAGAACTTCACAGTAATCCAATTTAAAATTGTGGAATTGTGCCCAGATGACTCTGAAATTTGCTCATAAAAGTAAAAAGGCAAGACTATGCAAAGTAAAAACAAATGCGATATTAGGAAAACAACAGAGTATCAAGGCTGCTAAAACTGTAGAAATTAAGGCAATGTAGTTTGGTGTAGGATAGGCAAAGGTACCTGAAATACCACATATAGCAAGGAAAAAGAGAAAGACCTACAATGGACCTGTACTTACTTGGATATTTGGGATGTGCAGAGGTAGCATTACAGATCTGTGATGAAATGACAGGCTTTTCAATAAATTCTGCTGGGAAAACTAACTCTCCTCCACAGGCAAAGGAAAATTAAAAAATTCCAAATTTGTACCATTCATAAAAATAAATCTCTGGTAGGTAGATTAAAGATCTAATGTGAAAGACAGGCAGTAATATTTGTGGATGATAATGTGGAGAATACCTTTGTTACTACTGGTTAAAGGCAAGTTTTTAAAATGAGATAAAATTACACTAATTATATTATTTTAGGTAGGGCTTTTGTGGCAACCAATACCATTTTATTGGTATTGAAGCTAAAGAAATTCACTTTTTCCTGTATAAATGAAGGGATATTTTTTGGGTCAACAAGAGAGCTTTTCATCACACAGTCATTCATGGACGTAAGTTGAGGTTTGTGCTTCTTTCTTCATCAGGTAGCTCTCCAAAGATGTCCTGGATGTGGCCATCACAGGGCATTAGAAAAATAAGAAGAGAGCACAGAAGCCCATACAGAAGGTTTTCATGAGCCAGGCCTGAGAAAGGCACTCAGTAATCCCATTGTGCCCACTGGAGAGAACTTAATCACATGGCCTGGAAAATTGTCATGTAGCTTTGTTCCCAAAGACAGATTTTGTTGGTGAGTGATTTGCACCATATCACTAATAAAATGGATACACATATCCTCACAAAATGACCAACAGATAAAAAGAACAAAAGGCTAGCCAGAACTCTGGCCAATGAAGAATTTGGAATGCGGCTCTCCATGATGTAATGGACTTGGGGTACCATTACTTATGCACACAAAATACCTCCACTTTCCTTCCTCAATTTTGGGTTATTGTATGCAAAAGTAAAAGAGCAGAGAAGCATACACTGTTGCTACTTCTTGGATCACAGCCTCTCTTCTCAGGAAATTCAGGGTCTTCCGACAGAGACTGATGTAATGTTGTAATGGTAGGTCCTTTAGAATATGAATGATATTTAATAGGTTTAAGATTTTCTGATTGTTGGTGTTTGATTTCTTGGTTTTGATGGTAATAATATTTTTTACAGATCTCCTGCAAAAACAGTGGTAACTGTAGTAATTCCTAGTGACCAGAGAAATCTTCCAAGGCATTGATGCCCAAACATTTTGTTGCTGGTATACCAGAATTCCCATTTGAAGTTGAGAAGGGTGTAACTACTAAGTCCTTTAGTATCCTTTTGTCTCAAGAAAACCCTCTACCAGGACCTCATTCCTGTGCATGTGCTGTGTTCCTAGGGGGTTATATTATGCTTGGATGTGTGTTATTGTTGGTGGAATGTTATTTTTATGCAGAGATCAGGAGCAAAGATGGACTTGCCTACTCTTTGGGTTTATCAAATGATGACCTAGGTGGATCAGTATGAGCTAAATTTAGTATTAGCAAAATGGCAAAGAAACACCCAGGCTCACTCAACACAGCTAAGAGGCATGAATAAATCTGGAATTAAGAGGTGAAACTCAGAGTTGAGTGGAAGCCAAAAAAGCCAGAAACAGCTCTGGTAATAAATTGAAGAAGGTCGTGAGTGATACTATAAATAGAATGTGTGCCTTTGTTGGAAAAAAGGTACGCAGAATCATGCCTTTCAATGTTATCACAAAGGTAAAGGTCAGAGAACGATTCCAGGAAAATGGTATTAATGGAATATAATTATTCTGATTGGAACAGCAGAAAGCTATTGCAAAAATCTAGACTAGTGATGATGGCATGTTTGGATGGAGAGCTAAGAGCCGAGGGCTTGGATGGGAAGTGCTTTGACTTCACCTATAGTTGAAGGAGGAGATGACAAGATTTACCGATGGGCATGAGAGAGGCAGGCAAGGAGAATTCCATTAGCTGAGCCAGGAAAGACCAAGAGAAGAATATCTGAAATGTCTGATGGAAAGTAGGACTTGGATTTTTGATACGCTGGGTTTAAGATGTTTGAATAGCTTCCAAGTGGTGATGTTTCCTTCAGCGGGAGGCTCAGCAAAAAACAGCTGTGGTAGCTGTTACTTTTCATCACTTGGACGTTCACTGACATACGTCCCTGAAGTTGGAATTTGCTAACATCTGTCTCAGGAGGCAGAATCCTTACCCAATGGAAGCCATTCCCATTTGCGTTCTCCTTTCCATATAGCACTCTAATTTTTATTCTGTTGGATTTTCATTCTTACTTATCATCCTGTCCTGTTGGAACTCAAACAAAGGTCTGGAGTAGGAAGCTCAGGGGCCTTCCACCTATCTCCAGGGCCAAGTCCTTGCGTGCATGCCATCTCCACACAGGTGCCTACTGGGCACTGACTCCAAGTGCTGAAATCAAATCTCCATTGCCCATGTCCGTGATCTCAATAATGCTTTCATATCAGTGCGTCCTTCTTTGCCTCTCTCTCCCAGTGACTTCATTTCTCCCAAGATCTTGAAATCAGTCTCTACTTTTGGAGGAATATGAACTGTGCCATTCAAGCAACAGCTAACAATGAGCTAGAAAGAACTGTTGAAGCCCTAATGGATAATCCTCTTCATCTGGGTAGGCGAAGGCATGTGGCAGTGGCATTAATGGCTGCATAACATGTGTTCTTGTCTAGTGGCTTTGCTCTGTACCCAGAGCAAATCTGTACTCCTCACCCTGCTCTCCCTCCCCATAACCTCGCTTCCTTGCCCGCTATGCTTTTGCAGCACTTATCTGCCTTTTCTTGTCTGCTCTTTGCCCCCACCCCAGGGGCTCTACGGTGCTGTTTTTTTCCCTCTTCTAGAATGCTTTCCTCCTACATCTGTGCATAGCTGATTCATGCTTTTCAAGCGACAGTGTCTGCTTTTTTTCTACAGAATAATTGGCTCACTGTCTTCGGAAGGATCAAGGCAAAGCAAAACCAACAAACTGTAGAGGATTGGAACAGACCAAGAAGTCATGATGACAAATGCAAAGGAACATTCTAAGTCCAAACATTCAAGTGCAGTGAAACTGGTAAAATTCATATGATGTCAGTAGATCAGTCGGTAGAATTCTATCAAGGTTAATTTCCATGCTTTGAGAATTATATATACCACGAGAATATAATGTATTACCAGTGAAGAAACTCAGCGAAGGATAGATGAGAACTCAGTATTACTTTTCAGCTTTTCGAAAAAAAAACTATTTCAAAATAAAAAAACTTGTAGGGAAGGGGATGCAAAAAGAATTATTGCCATATGTATATGTACCAATACCCGAAGATGAATGTTATTATTGTGTATTACAACATGTACTAATAAAAAGCAAAATAAAGAAGTTGTGTATTTGCATTTCCCTAATTAACAATAATGTTCGGCATCTTTTCATATGTTGGTTGGCCGTTTGGATATATTTTAGAGTCCATCTAAGTCCTTTGCCTGTTTCAGTTGGAATTGTTTGGCTTTTTATTTGTATCTCAATAAAAATTGTTTAAAAATTAAAAAAAACAAAGTGGCAACTCTTCAGAGAGGCCTTCTCTGATGTCTGCTGCTGCAGACAGAGGCCTGTCTTTCCTGTCCACTGCTGTGTGTTCCACGCTCTCTCCATGCCCAGTCAGTGGCCCTTGTCCCTGTAGGCCTTGTAGCAGCTGCATTTAGCACTTTGCTCACATCCGCTCTGCACTCACCTCTGCGAAGACGGCTAGGCTCTCACCCTCGACTCTCCTGGGGCTTCTTCTGCCTTTGGGTGCGTGCCGGGCTCCTGAGCAGGGCAACCCAGAAAGACCAAAGATTTAATGCTCTAGCAACAGCTCTCAAACGATGACAAATGGAGTGTTGTGTATAAATACCGAGGTTCCTTGCTTGTTGGATGAGTAACTCTGCAGAATGAATTTTACACTGCCTTCAAGAGTTCCTGGTTGGATTAAACTCCAGATGCCTGGTGCTAGTTGCCTGATGGTGTGTTACTTATTTACTTCCTTTCTTTTCCTACCTCACCTCTCCACCTGTCAGCATTGCTTTCTGAGACTTTCCCCATATTCTCTTGCTTCTGGGGAATCTAACCTGAGAAAGTCCTCAAAAAGTGAATGTATTAATGCCTGTTTTTATACTCAAGCAGTACCCTCTGAAGGTCACCAGAAGTTTACCTGATTATAGTATTATAGCCCCTCCCATTGCACATTCAACCAGTGTGCTTTTAAATCCTATCTCTTATAAGGAAAAGATGCAATAATGTACGTTACTCATCTATGTAGCCCAGGCTGGCCTGGAACTTGTGGCGATCCTCCTGCCACCACACCTGGCGGAACATGTCACTGTATGGAGTTCCACCATGAAGGGAAAAGAGAATATATCATTGGAATTAGAAAATTTTATATTCTTCCATAAACAAAGAACAACATCCTGAGCGAAGGGCAAAAAGGAAGCATTGCAAAGAGAAGGAATTGATTTACTATGACTTCGACCGCGCTGGAATTTATTTTTATCAAAGTGAAACTATGGGAAAAAAGCAAGCACAGTTTGAGATGTGAGGATTGGATCCCCAACCAGCACGGTGTACGAACTGGGGGAGTGAGTCCTGGGAGGTATTCTGATGTCATTCTGAGCTCCTGAGGATCAAATACATTTTTTTATTAATTGATTTTGTTGGTACATTTCAGATATACATAACAATCACATTCATCATTGGGAATTTGTACCTGTACATAATATAACTTAATTCATTTTTCCCCATTCCCCTACCCTGTTTTCAACCCCTCCTCCCCTCCCTACTTGCAAAAGCTTTGTTTCCTTCTTTTCTCATTTTTCTCTTTTCCCTCCCTTCCTTTCCCCTTCCCTCCTGCCCCATTCCCCTTCCCATTTGAGCACTGTTTTCCTATTTGATAATATCTAGTATACATTTTGGTCCTCATTTACACTTCCAGTTTCTCACACCAGACAAGCAATGCAGTACTAAAATATGTGTGAAACATTTACTTCACTTAAGAGTATGGTATCAAGGTGCATTCATTTAGTTAGAAATGTCCTTTTTCCCCAAAGCCCAACCAGCATTTGTGATTGGTTGTTTTCTTGATGACAGCCATTCTTTCTGGAGTGAAATGGAATCTCAGTGTTGTTTTAATTTTGCATCTCTTGAATGGCCAGTGACATTGAACATTTTTTCATATATTTATTTGCCATTTCTACTTCTTCATCTGAGAAGTGTCTATTCATTTCAGGTGCTCATTTTTGGATTGGTTTTTTAAGTTTGAGGGGTCTGATATTTTTGAGTTCTTTATATATTCTAGATATTAGTCCTTTGAGGAGCAATTGGCAAAAAATTTTTCCCGTGCTGTGGGTTGTATTTTCACACTGTTGGTGATTTCTTTTGCTGTGCAAAAGCTTTTTAATAAGATAAGATCCCAGTTGTTGATTCTTTGTAATATTTCCTGTGAAAATGGGTTTTTTTTCTTAAAACCTTTGCCTATACCTATGTCTTCAAGAGTTCTACCTACTCTGTCTTCTAGCAGATTTAGTGTTTCTGTTTTAATATTTAGATCTTTGATCCATTTCAATATTAGTTTAGTGCATGGTGGTAGATGTGAGTCTAGTTTTAGTCTTCAGCATGTGGAAAGCCAGTTTTTCCAGCACCATTTATCAAAGAGGCTATCTTTCTTCCAGTGAAGGTGTTTGGCCCCTTTGTCGAAGATAAGGTTGCTGAGTGTGTTTGTAGTTGTGTCTGCATCTTCTAATCTATTCCATTGATCCTCTGATCTGTTTTTTTGCCAGTACCATGCTGTTTTTATCACAGTAGATTTGTAGTATAATTTCAAGTCAGGGATTGTGATGACTCCTGACTTGCCTTTAGATAAGAGAAAGAAATAAAAGGAAGGAAGGAAAGGAAGAAGTTAAATTATGATTATTCATGGATGACATGATACTCTACACAGAAAACCCCCAAAATACCATCAAAAGACTTGTAGATTTAATAATCAAATTCAGTAGTCTAGCTGGATACAAAGTCAACACTCAAAAATCAGTAGCATTCCTGTACGCAAATAACAAACTCACTGAGAGAAAAATTAGGAAAACCACACCTTTCATAATAGCATCGAAAAAAATGAAATAATTAGGAATCAATCTAACAAACGAAATAAAAGTTCTTTACACAGAAAACTACAGTACTCTGAAAAAGGATATTGAAGAGGATATCAGCAAATGGAAAGATATCCCTTGCTCTTGAGTAGGAAGAACCAATATAGGGAAAATGGCCATACTCCCAAAATTGATATACAAACTTAATACAATCCTGATCAAAATACTAATAGCATATCTCACAGAAATAGAGAAAACAATCCTAAAATTCATTTGGGACCAGAAGAGACCTAGAATAGCAGAAGCAATTCTGGGCATCAAATACACTTTGATCCTTCTAAAAGTTGCTCAGTGGTTTTTGGAAGGGTCTTAGTTTCCCTCTACTCTTATTTTTGAAATTCAAAATTTTTCTTTTGGGGAATTAGTTATCAAACAGTTTTCAAGAACTTTAAGGCCCAATTTCTGTCAGGCCCCCAGCAGTTGCTCCTTATCATGATTAACACCTGGGTATAAATAATCCTTATCATTATGTCTCCTCTTGTTGCTCTTGTTAGAGCGGGCCGTGAGTGGGCCTTTGAGCCAGCCTCTAGTTTCCTTAGTGTGCAGAGAGTGGGTGAAAACCCAACATCCAGAAGCCAGGAGTTCAGAGGGGACCATGGACAACAAGAGTTTTTGGTGTCTTGTGTGAGTGTGGGAACAGGGAAGGGGGTTTCTGACCTTTAAGGAGAAACCAAAAATCTGGATTTCCCTACAAAATTTCTCCATTTTTAATATTTTAGAATCACTTTGTGAAGGAAAGCTTCCGATTTGGAAGCTTGATTTGTTTTATTTTCTTTTTAAAAAAATTGAAACGATTGTCATGTAATATTTGTACATATCTATAGGGTACAGTACAATGATTCAGTACATGTCCATATGTAATGATCATTACGATAACGTATAATGATAAAATCAGGGTAATTAGCATCCCCGTCTCCTTGAACCTTAATTATCTCTGTGTTGGGAAACTAATTCTCCTAGTTATTTTGAAACATAACATACATTGTTGTAGACCATAGTCTTTCCATTGTGCTATGCAATGCAAGAACTAATTTCTCTTTTCTAACTGGACGTTGGTACTCATTATCTAACCTGGTTTCCATCTTCTACCTTAGATACTTGGAGTTGCTTTGACATCATAGTGAAAGAAAAGGCTCTCTGGTCATGACAGCAGCATAGGAATCCTCAGTTGAGAGCCGCTGCCTTGCTAATTATACTTGTTTTTAAAATTATTTACTTATTTTGTGGTACTGGATATTGAACCCACTGAGCTACATCCCCAGCCTTATTTATTTTATTTTATTTTATTTTATTTTCATTTTGAGATCGAGTTTCACTAAATCATAAGTTGACCAGGCTGGATTTAAGCTTGTGATCCTCCTGCCTCAGCCTCTCAGAGTGCTGGGATTACAGGTGTGTCCCACCATGCATGGCTCACCTTGTTATTTAATGAGTGGTCTCTGGCCCACTGTATCACCTTCACCTGGAAACTTGCTAGAAGGACTTTCAGCCCCGCTCCCACCTCCGCAGCAGAGCCTGCTGTCTAATAAGATCCCCAAGTGACACATGTGTACATTTAAGTTTGAGAAGCATTCCTTGAGTTTGCCTCTTCAGTGGAAAAATAAAATCAGACGGCAAACACAGGAGCTGTGATTTAAGTCTGCTTATATGGAGAGACAATGGAAAGAGAACGCTCTAGAAGTCATCAATACCCACAGTGGCAATAGCTAGCCAGAGATTGAAAAAGTGGGTTTTTGACAAAGGGGTGCACATTGCCTGTTTTGGGATCTATGTCATCTGTTGGTTGAGAAATGCAGTTGATTAAGCAGTGCCTCTTATTATTTTCAGCCAAAGTCTGTGCGTTTCTAGTAATGTGTGGTTTTTATATGTAGGTTATTCAGTCAATAAGGTATCTCAAGAATCTTTACCTATCATACCTCCAGCCACCCTTCTGAGCCCTGTACCCAGGGATAAATAAGGCATAACTTACACCTGCAGGCCATGTAGTGTCACCATGACAAAATGTGACAAATGCAACACCAGAATCATAAGTAGTGTTAGAATTCAGTTTGAAGTGGTGGCATTGGCTAAATGCCCAGTAATTCATCTGTCTTGCTCATTCAACATAATAGTATATGCACATTTTTATTCAAGTGTTTATTTGCTTACCATTTGTCTACACTTCCATGCTGAAAAGCATCAAGCTTGCAGGGACCATTATGGACTGAGTGATAAACTCCTTGCTTCCTTCCCCATACGCTCTCTGCCCAGGGAGGGAGAATGTGAAAGAAAATCACAGGAAACTGCACAACACGCTGGAGTTATTTTCATGATTTCTGTCTTCTTCTAGGAAGAGTATATTTGAAGTAAAACTAACTGAATTTTTAGAAATGACTTTATTAAGATATACTTTACCCACCAAACAATTCACTCATTTGAGGAATGGAATTCAGCAACCTTTTGTGTTCCAAATAGTTCATCCATCACTACATTTTCAATTTTAAAATCTTTTCGCTACCCCAAAAGAAATCTCACACTTCTAAGCTTCCACACACCACTTCTCACTTCTTCTGCCTCTCCCATTCTTTAGCCCCAGTTCTGGGTGACCTCTCATTTATTTCTTTTTTTTTTTGGTGGGTACCGGGGGTCGACCTCAGGACCTTGTGTGCCAGCAGGCGCCCGTGCCGCTGAGCGATATCACCGGCCCTTTTTTTGTACGTGGGTTCCGGGAGTCGAACTCGGGCCCTCGCACTTGCCAGGCAGGTGCGTAGGGCGCTGAGCCATCTCACCGGCCCCTCATTTATTTCTTGACTAGAGATTTGCCTATTCTGGACATTTAATATAAATGGAATCACACAAAAGGTGATCTTTTGTGACTAGTTTTTGTCACCATATGCAATGTTTTATAAATTCACTGAATTTTATTTTCATTCTTCATTTCCTTGAAATGGAAGAAGCTTAAATATATATTATGCAAGTACAAATGACCTCCAAAGCTTGCACTACACCAAATTTTTGTTTATAAACTCAGAAACACATGTTCCCTGTTTCTCTTCCAGTTATCTTCAACCAAGTTTTTATGGGGTGTTTGGTGGGGCTTATATGAGAACTGGCTGGTCTGAGGAAAAGTTATAAAGTGGATGAAGTTTACTTTCCATTTTTTTAAAATATCCTCTTCTTCCCCATAGAGATCCAATGTTCTAATGATATATTTTTGTTCACCTTAAAGTATTACATTCTGATAATAAATGGCTAAGTTTATTAACCTTGTTAAATAGTACTTACATTGTTTTTTTAGTACTGGGAATCAAACTCAGGACTTTGTGCTTTCCAGGCAGGTACTTGTGCCACTGAGCTATGTCCCTGGCCCAGCACTTGCATTTTCATAAAGACCGATGTAATTTTCCTATCTAAAGAAGAGAAATGGTAGACGCTTCAGGAAGACGGGGAAACGGGCAACTATTTTTGTTTAAGGTCAATTTTCTAGACATTTGTCAAAAGCTCCATATACCAGGAGTTGAGCAAATGCTGCATCAGAGAGATTAAGTAGCTTGCCTAAAGACACAAAGCTTTCCACCTCTTGAACAGAATCCGGGGTATTATTTGGTAGTTAGTCTGTCTTTTGGCGCTCTTTCTAGAGATGACATCATCCATTCTGTCAGTTGTAGTTCCTGTTGGTCGTTATAAATAATTATGAAGGTCAACATAGTGTTTGTAAATTCTCTGTCACTTACCAGAAAACTCTGGATCTGGGGCTTAAGTTTCACTCATATGCAAAGAGAAAAGAAAAGATTTATTCATGTGCATCTGTAATAATAGCATGGAGAACATACTGTGCCCAGGAATGGTTCATTCATTTTGTATTTATTGAATGAAAATATCAGGCTAAAGTGGAAAGATAATTTGTGCAATTCAGCACCTATTTACTGACAGGTGAATACAGAAATGCAAAATGGCAGACCTTCAATTTGAAACAATAAGGCAACACAAAAGCATTCATGAAGGAATGAAAGAGTAAAATGATAGCAAAAGAAAGTATAAAACTAAAGGTAAAGAGAGATGATATAGAATGCTGTAGTACTATAATGGTGGTGGGTAAATCACTTTTAATTCAAGTATAGAAGTGGAAAGGCAGAACTAAAAAATCACTCTACTATGTGAATGGATGTACAATATAAGCAGTTATAAATTTTGACATAAGCAGCAGAGTGGGAGGACGGGAGAAGTAAACACGTAGAGTTGTATATGATTGAATTCATATACATTCAAGATATACAATATACAATCAAATTCATTGATTTATTAAGTTAAAATAAGGAAGCCTGAACACCATGGGCACCCTTGGGTGCCTTGATGATCAGGTGCTAGAGAAGATTTACGGGATTTTAACTTGTGCTCAGTAATCTTAGGAAAATTTTAGGAAGGAGAGTTTTGCTTCTAAGTAGAGTCTGTCGGAAATCAGAGAGAATTCTATTATTGGGTATCTTAACAATTCCTATACAGAAGGCACAAAACAAGGCTAAGACTGTGATAGTTAAGGAATCAGCAGCCATTCACTGTAGTCACGATATAAGGACACAGTCATTTTTCTGGCGTGCATGATGTCCGTGTTTTTTTGTGTGTGGCTTATGGAGTGGCTTTTGTCTTGATACATCATGGTCACAGAGTGGCTTTGTCTGATGGGAAACTTCTTGTGCTCAGCAGCACAGCTCAGTGACTTAGCTGTAAGTGCAAGGCTGGCTTCTCAACACTGAGGTTGGCCATTGAGCCTGATTTTCTTTTTCCCCATGCACTCAAATTTGCACTGTAAGGAGTTGTGGGAAACTGAGTTTTATGTTAGCACTGCAATTTACTAGCTGCTTAAGTTGAGATTTACATGCCATCAGAAGTTTTCTTTTCTTTGACATTAGCCTTAGTTTCCTATGTTCCCTTAAATGAGAATAATAAAAACCACCTTAATGGTTTATTGGAAGGATGAAGAAAGTATAGGTAAATCTCCCTGTACTACACCTTTCAGATAATTAGTCCAATTTGATGAGGAATGGAGAAAAGATCGTCTCCATTTTTAAAATGTTAAAAAGTCATTTGATAAAATTGCACATGTTTTGAGGATCTCGTGGGACCATGTGACAGTTACTGTCCTCACAGTGGTCTTAGTCACACCTTGCACTCATTTCCCAGGGATATTTGGAGTCTTCTTTGTAGGAAGGGTGCCCCAAACTTACCTCTCTAATTTCTCCTTTAAGTTCTGCTTTGCCCATCTCCACTATTCTAGAATTACACATTTTTGGGTTGTTGTTCTTACATGTTATATATTGGTTCTCAAAGTTGGACGCACACTGGAGTCAACTGGAGATTTCAACTACTAATGTTGAGAGTCGACCTCCAGGGATTTTAATTTACTGGTGTGAGTTGAGGATATTTTTGTTATTGGCTTTTTCAACAGTTTCCCAGATAATTCTAAGGGCAGCAGAGTTTGAGAACCATTGATAGAGGCAGTGTTTCTCAAACACTAATATGCTAATAATTCATTTAGGGAATCCTGTTAAGATGCAGATTCTAATTTCAGGGGTCAAGGGCAGAACCTGGGAGCCTGCTTTTCTAGCCAATTCCAGACAATGTCGACACTCACTGGTCTGAGGACCCCACTTTGAGTAACAAGGCTGGAATAATCTATGAATTTTTCAGCGGTATTTCAGGTGGGATCTTTCCGTGGAATAGGCCAGAGGGAAGGAGAGAGGATGTGGTCGTACGGACATAGGCTTCCACTATCAAAAGACCACATTCAGGAGTTGGGATTTACTGTATGTGTGTTGAGGATTTGTTACTAAGGGTGATTAGACTGTGTGTCTGTATCGATGAAAACCAAGTTCTTCTATTATTGTTGTGATGAGTCTCCCAAAACAGAGGAACTCGGTCTCAATAACAGTAAATCTAGGTGGAAGATGGCGAAGATAAATTTTCAGATTATGTTGTGTTTCTGTAGTTCTACACTGTGTAACGTAACCTTGCTGTAAAGAGTCAGAGCTTGACTTTGCACTCCCTGCTGATCCCCTTTACTGGTTGTAACCATCAGGCTGCCCTCATTACCTGGATGGAGCTGCAAAGGACGCTGCAGCGCAGAGCCTGCCTCCTACCCCCTTCACAGAGTCTCCGTGGAAGAAGTGTTGGGGAGAAGCTTTGTAACCCTTAAGTGCTGTCTGCTTTACTCTGCGGTCAAGCTCGGAGAGAAAGACAGTGCTGTGGGTGACGGGATCCACGTTGAGCTTTGCAAGGTCCCTTTCCCGTGGAAAAACATTGATAGGTGACAGAGATTGCTAAGGCGTTTACTCTGAGCTGTAGCTGAAGATACTAGTTGTGTCCAGGTCATTTGAAGATGGCCTTGCTTAAAGAATTTATGAGATGCTTGTTGGAACATGGCTAAAGGAAGCGTAGAACTGGACTGACCAAGTAAAGTGGAGTACCCTGAGCATTCCAGATAATTACGAGAGAAGCGTTGAGAAAAGAAATCTTAGGTGGTGATAAAGGATGGATTAAAAAAAACCACCAGCTATCAGACTAGTGGTCCATTTACGCCTCAGAGTTCTAGGAGGATTAGGTAAATTCACATAGGTCTGTTTGCATGGTGGGTATTGGAAATAAAATCGTGTCTGTCTTTCCTATTGTCTCTCCATTTTAGTTTCTTTCCGGGGTAGGTGAAACAGAGATGTTGAAGAGTAAGAAGCTGCTACAGAGAAGGTATGACTTTCATAGGTTAGAGAAAAAGGAAACTGAGATAAAAAGGGAGATTAGAATTTGGCTGTTTAACCCCAGGGCTTTTCTCAGTAGACTGCTGTAATATTTCAAGAGAGTTTCAGTAATGGGTAATGTATGTAGGCAGACTCATGTTGTACAAGGAACAACATTCGAGAAACCTAGGCTCCAACCGGGCAAGACTTTGTCTCCTGCTAATTTCCCCTCACTAAAAACAGAACGATTTCTAGTTGAATCAGCCTTCTAATCTGAAACAACTCTCTCTAGCTTTCTCTGTATATTTTCTCCCTGGAATCACAAATGCAAGCCTTGGCATGGATTTCACGATGAGTGAAATGACTTCTGGCTTCCAAAGGATGTCTGATGCTAGAGATCTTGTCAGGAATTGATGTAGAAACTGGGACAGGTAAGAAGAACACCCCACATGGCAGGGTTAGCTTGCTGCCATACACATTTGTGGTGAAAGTATGAGTAGCAAAGCTGAAGTCAAACCTTTTTCTCCTCTGACGCTCAAATGCACTTTCCCTGCATGGCTGTTTCACTGACAAGGCTTAGCAGATCTTAGCCAGTTACTGAGGAGTTAGTTAGATGGGTGAATAGCTCTAGCGAGGACTGCTGACACTGCAACTGATCATTTAGCAATGACACAAGATTGGAGTTTCTGGGAGAGGGCTAGATCCAAACAAAGAAGGAAACAACTGAAGGCCTGTGATACAAAAATAATTATCATCCTTAATGGAGAACACTATCCTAATATTTATGGTCGAGATAACCGAAAACCCATGTTGCTGTTTCCCAAGATTTCACAGTGCAGAATCAATCCACTGAAAGCTTTCATATATTACTATATCATATACTCAATTAATATCCATTCCGTACCTAATATGCACTCAGATAGACTATATGGACATATTTAAACTGCAATGAAACGAAGATTCAAATTTCAATCTTTTTAAAAAGATAGGAGATACTTTTTTTTTTTTTTGTGGGTACCGGGGGGTCGACCTCAGGACCTCGCGCGCCAGCAGGCGCCCGTGCCGCTGAGCGATATCACCGGCCCTTTTTCGTATGTGGGTTCCGGGAGTGGAACTGGGGCCCTCGCGCTTGCCGGGCAGGCGCTTATGCCACTGAGCCATCTCACCGGCCCAGGAGATACTTTCTTAAGGGGCAAAAGTAAAATAAAACCAAAGAAAAATAAAATATTCTAAGGGATTAAAATAGAACTGCAAGGCCTGAATGAAGATTAATCCTGATAGATTTTATGAATTTTTAGAACACAGTTTTAAAAATAATTTTATAAGAAAGGCTAATATTTACAAGAGAGATGACTGGAACAGCCATGGCAGAGGAAGAGATGGATCTTGGCCTCCTACCATTTCCTCCTTGCCTTTTTCTTACTCTTCTTTCCCGTACATCCTGTCCCATTGCTGCTATTTAGCTCAGCCTGCTTTGGACCTCTCAGGAACCTCTGTAGAGACTTGTAGAGCAGTTGGCATTTTCTGTTCTTGCTCAATACTTTCCTTTAACAGATTGATTAATGGAAGCAAGACTTATAGGAAAAGTTAGCAACAGAACTAAGAACAGAGCTCAAGTCTTTAACTCTCAGCTCTGGGTCCTTGTACCATGCATATGATCTCCTCTGGAAAAATGAATTAAAGAATAAGAAGCTTTATTTCCAAAGGAAAGAATTCTTAAGGACCAACCCAATCGCCAAGTTTGCTTTGGGTATGGGTCACTATTGATTTTGTCTTGCCCGAAGTCCCGCTGACTTTATGCCTGTTCCTGATGATAGAGTATTCCATTTTTCTCTGATGCTGTGGTTTACCATTCCCCCTCTAGCGTCTGGATGTCAAATCCTAGATTATAACACTTGGGTGCTTGACAGAACATCTAGCAGCTTCTCTCTGTCCCACATGTTTGGAAGTTGGAGTGTTTTCTGGAATGGTGATAATGACCAACTCCGTGTGCCATCCACTGGGTCTGGTTCACAAATGCACGGGGCTGTTCCATCCCACCAGGTGTAGTGAGTGGAAAAAGGAAAGTGAGGCTCTTCACACGGCTCATCTTCTCCATGTGACTGCCTGGAAAATGCAGCCCCTTGTATCAGTATTAGATGCAAGTTTTCCATGCCCTTCATGTGTATT
This sequence comes from Erethizon dorsatum, assembly GCA_028451465.1. NCBI lineage: Eukaryota > Metazoa > Chordata > Mammalia > Rodentia > Erethizontidae > Erethizon > Erethizon dorsatum. The sequence goes on along the minus strand of CM051841.1, from coordinate 14,776,672 downwards.
CTCATGAAAAGACATTTGAGATCCCCTGAACAGAATGCTTTTGCTATGACCTGCTGAAGTTTTGTTGGAAAGTCAAGTATCCAAAGAACCTTATGGATCTGGGCAGACCCTTTCACAGGAAGTATGAAAGAATGTGAGTCTACGTAGACACTAAATCTTAAAGTTCTATTTAACATCCTCTTTAAATCATTTCTGATGTCTAGGAAGATGTAATTTCCTATTATTTCAGCATTCATGCTCTCATAGTCCTTTTACTTATCCATTGCTGGGACCCTGGTTCTTACTCAACACAGCAAATCTCCTAACCGGCCTCTTCATGTTTAGTATTTTGAATCTAATCCATCTTGAAAATTGTTCATTTTCATCATAAATCAAAATTGAATCACCAGCATAAATGAATGAGAGAACACGTTACAGTGATCTCTTATTAGAGATTTTAAATTATTGTTAACTTAAGTTCCTAAAGCAATCCATAGATTTAAAATGATTTTTATAGGATCTATATTTCTCTACTTCATTGCTTTACGTGTAAATGTAACAAATTCTTATCAAAAATGATAACTCGAGCACCTACGAAGAATGGTCAATGGTGAAGGAAAGATCCATGATGATTTGTCTTTTTTTGGTATATTATCAATAATTTGTGACTATTTTTAAATTTTGTTAGAATGTCACCATGGGCAGCACCGTAAATTGATCCATTCTCTTCCCACTGGGCCTGTAGGCTGGGCGGCAGGGAGAGAAGCCTGTTTCAGCTCTCCATGGTGAAGTGAGGCAGGAAGGGAGCCTTGAACTTACAGATGAGGCTGCTCTGTGTGTGTGTGTGTGTGTGTGTGTGTGTAGGGTGAAGTACTCAGTGATTCTTTTTTACACCAAGTCACGAATCTCGGTCTTCCTCTCTGGTCTCAGGCCCTCTGTTCCCCTCACCTTGATCTTTCTCATGTCTTGATGCTGAGCTTTCTCTGCAGCAGAAAGGTACTTGCTAAACCCTTTCTTCTCAAATGAAACACAAGTATCGGCAATAAGGGAACTTCCCATAATGCCTTGGGAGCTGGGCAAGCAGGGAACAGGTGATGCTCTGCAGCAACAGGACTCTGTCATGGCTTGGGGTGGTGGGGACTGGACTTAGCTTCAACTGTGAGGACACTGCTCACACACAGGAAGCTGCCAGTGTCTCTCTGGTGTGCAATTCATTTCTCCCAGCCACACTGAGATGAGAGTCAGTTAATTCTTGAGGTACAATTGGATTTTAATGGATATGAAAATAGGGTAATTATTAACTTAAGAGATGGAGGGAGGAGGAAGGAAGGGGAGAAGAGGAAGTAAACAGAGTTAAGATGTGTTATATGCAGGTACCAACTCCCCACGAGGAGTGTGATTATTATATACCACAAATGTGTGATAATGAAAATTTAAAAAAACAAAAAAAATAAGTTGAAGAAATTGTCAGCTTAGTCTAGTAAGAGTTATGAAACAAAAGTATTAAAATAGAATTTTTAATTTTAGCTTGAAATTCCCTGTGAAGTTTCTAAGAATTTGAAAATATTCAAAATACAGAGGAGCAAAGAGGTGAAGTCCAAGCCCTAAAAGTTGTTATATCTGCTCTCCACATTCCTTATTTTGACCATAAAAGGTGAGGCATTATCTTTTCTCCAGACATAGGCCTGATCTTACATTTCTTCTAATCCCATCCCACCTAACCTATGTACATAGCCTAGTAGAAATACTGATTGTCTTAGACTTGTGTGGGAGGGGGGAGAGAAGGGAGAAAGGTATTACAAGATAAATTAAGGTAAAACTGAAAAAGTTACTCAACCTCAGGAAACATTTTCAATACCAGATGTTAGTTCTTAAAATTATCCTCTCAGAAAAAAACCCAAACACATATAAAAATTAAAGGTTTAGAGATTTTTTAAAAAAATTTAAATATTTCAATGTGAGAATCTATTGGCTACCAGGAAATATTTAAAAAGTTATCATACTGAGATATTTCCTCTAATTCTGTTCTCCTTTTCCCTCTAGATCCTTGTGAATTATATTAATTTAATGGTCAGTGTTTAGAATATAAATATTCTACTCCTTGTCTATAACTCCTCATCTCATTTTTTTCTAGTTTTTGTTGTTCTGCATCAACTTACTTCCTAGGGTGGGTTTGGGTTTAGATAACACAGTACCAACCACATGGATGTTTGTAAGTGTAAAATTAGTTATTCCATGTCAGTCACTCACGGCAGTTCCTGGCACTGTCAGCCATTTTCATGTATGAGGTCAGCCATATTGCTGGAACCAATAGCCAACCTCATACATGAAGTGTGACCAAGTGCCAAGAGGAGTCATTGTTTCACAACCATGATTTTCCTTTCTAGGATGTAAAGGTCTTTTCCTTCAAGTTAGCAAGTACTTTTCTCTTTATTTAAAAAGTATGTTTGAATTACGATTCTTTAGAAAGCTAGCTAAGGTCCTCGGCCTGTTCCTAGGTTAATTGACCTAGGAGGTTAATTGATGACCTCCTTTGTAGACCACTAATAGAACTATATATACTATGCACACTATCATACATTATCTATTGCAAATTTTAAAATGTAATTGATCATCTCAAAAGCCATAATTTGGCACCTCTTCTTGATGCTTTATATGTAGATGTCCCCCCAAAGCCTCATGTGCTCTTAGGGGGGTTTTGGGAGGTGACTGGATCATGGGGGTATGATACCTATCAGTGGATTAGTCCACTAATGGGTTTATATCTAAATGTGGTGTTGGGAGGTGAAGCCTGGAGGGAGGAGGTGGGTCACTGGGGGCTTGGCTTAGAGAAATCTATCTCCCTTCTTCCTCCCTTGACCTCTTTCTCTGCCTCCTATCTGCCATGCCATGCACAATTCTCCTCTGCCATGCCCCTCTGCCTTGGAGTCAGCTCACTATAGACTAGACCCACTACAAACTGTGAACCAAAATAAACCCTTTCTCATTCAAGTTGGGAATACTTGTATTGTGTCTTAGCAATGAGAAAGTAATTAAGACTGAAGTTCTAATTAATTTATTCTACAAATTTTTATTACGCATCCACAATAACCTACCATTATCAGTGGTTTCATCTTCTATGGTCTTCATTGCCTGTGGTCAACTATGGGTCAAAAGAATTAAGTAGACATTTCTAGAAATAAACAATTCCTAAGTTTTACATTGTGCATTGTTCTAAGTAATATGATGAAATCATGTGCCATCTTGCTCTGTTTGGCATAGGACATGAATCATCCCATTGTCCAGAGTATCCACATTTTATACTTGACCCACCCATTTGTCACCCAGTAATGGCCTCAGTTATCAATTAAACTGTTGTGGTGTTGGAGTGTTTGTGTACAAGTAACTCTTGTACACAAGTAACTCTTGTAGTAGCATTAGGCTACCTACCTCACAGTGCCTACATCGTTTACCTCATTTCATCTCATCACACGGTCACTGTATCCTCTCACATTATCTTAAAATCAAGAAAGGTGCATACAGTACAGTAAGATATGAGAAAGAGAGGGAGAGAGAAACAGTCACCTAAATATTATGAAAGTATATTTTTACAACTGTTGTATTTTTATTATTAGTTATTGTTAATCTGCTCCTGTCAGGTTCCAATATATGTAATTAAACTGTCATAATGATATATGTACAGGAAAAAAAACATAGTACATATAAAGTTTGGTGTTATTTAAAGTTTCCCCGACCCCCTTGATTGGGGGTGTCGGAGCATATCCCCCATGGATAAGAGAGGACTACTGTACTGTGTGTAAAAAGCCACTTTTAAAACACTGGGAACTGTAGTGAAGAGTAAGATTTGGTTCCCTCCTTGAAGGACCTCAGAAGGATGTACAAGATGGCCTTGTAAGCGACTCACCAGAATGCAAAGCGGAATGGACCACTGTAGCTTTCTCAGGAAATTGGAAACTACGAGTAATGTTGAAAACAGAAGGAACAATCTGGGACAAGATTGAACTAGGAACCAGGGAGACGTTTGGGAGCAGCCCAGATTTGGGTGACAGAGGATCATTAGCTAAGGCCAGCGAAACGTGCAGAGATGGCCAATAATTTATTGTCTGTTCTACAGTTACGTTCAGTGAAGTCTCAGGCATTCAACTGAGGTGTGTTGACAAGGAGGAGGTCATTAGATAGAGCTCCCAGCGGTAAAGTATCTGCTTATCAAGGAGATGTAACAGTCCTTTAAGTGAGTAATGCATTAAACTGAGTTTAGCTTCACCTCTCTCCGTCATAAAAAAAAAAAAAAAATCAACCACAAGCAGCAGATTTTTACCTGAAATTTAATTCTAAAAGTTTACAGAGGAGCATACCTTAAATGCCCGTGAAGCCCCACAGTCTGATGCAGGGCTAGCCCGCGGCCTCATGTAGCAAGGAAGACAAGGTGCGCGGGAGGGATGGGGCCTGGGAGGGCCATTAGAATGAATCTCTTTGGCCGTTTCCAGTTTGTTGTCTCCTGGCTCCTCTATTCACTGTCTGGCAGGTTGTACTTTTGATTAAGTTCTTGTTTTGAACCTTATCTGAATTCTGTTTGCTCAGGTTTCCAAATTGTGCTGGGTGACATCTGCTTGTCACCAGTGAAACCAAAAGGACGGCGGGGTAGATTGCCTTGCACAGGGCAGACAGGTAATTGTAGCTTTAATTTTGTTTTGTTTTTGGAAGGATCCAGGTGTCCAGCCTCTTTATCTCACAAAAGAACCCTAATAAATGTGGGAGTGTTGGCAGACAAGATGGCCCGTTGGGCAGCCTGCCCATCAGATGTGTTAGCCCCTGCTATTACAATAGTGCTCCCCGGGGAAGCCTCACGCATCAGGAATTCTCTGCTACTCCAAGCACCACATCTAGCGTCCAAGCTAGAAGCACTGTTAGAGACATGGAGCCTTCTAACCAACCTGGAGACACATTTCACCCTGGAAATTCAGATCTCAACAAAGAGTGTTCAAGCCATATGGACATAAACCATTCCCTGGAAAAGCCATTCTTCCTGTGAAACCAAATTCTCCAGAGTTGGAATCTGTTGGCTGGCTGGTGAATGTCTTTGGCTTTGAAGAACTGATCCCTTCAGAAAATGTGTGCAAGCAGAACATAAGCTGGGTTATCTAGAATCTGGCCTTTGCTCTCTTCCCTTCCAAAATTGGCTGTTTTGCTGCACACAGGCATAAATCGGAGTCAGATGTGGGAAAAGCGGGCTTAATCAAAAGTGGAATAGGCCAAGCTTGGGTCTAGACTGGGGAGCAGCTCAGGAGACTGTGTAGGGAGGTGCCATGGCATCTGGAAGGACCAATGGTCCAGGGAAGTCAGTGAGAATCAGGGGCCTCCGGAAGTAGGCATAATGTTAGGCTTCAGAAGGTAAATACAGCTCAGGGAAAGGAAATACAGCAGATCTACTTTACATATGGACTGGAACTTTTGGGTAGAACTACATTCTTAGTACTACTAGGAAATAGTAAAAGACAGGAGACACAACCAACCCTAAAATTCAGAAGTAGGGGCTAGAAAAGTTGCATTTGTTAGAATCATGGAATGAGATGGGAGGGGGTTGATTACAAAGGAATAAAGCTCAGTGATCAGAACTGACCGCCATCAGGAACCTGAGGATCCCAATAAAACCATCCTTCCATCTTTTAGTTCCCATGGAAAGGTGATTCCAAATGCTCTCAGAATATAGTATATAACAGACATGTTTTACAAGCAGGAAGGAAGGGCTAAGAAGGGCCACTTGAACTAGTTTGTAGCTACAATCAGCTATGTGTTCCAGTAGCACACCCTTAATTCCTGCATTTTGGTGAGTGTGTCTATTTTCAGAGCACTGGAGATAGATTCTAGACCCACTGAGCTGAAATGTATCAGGGATCAAGGGTGAGGCCTCAGGAAGACTCACTTCTGTGAATTTTACTGGATTAGGAAGATTTACCTCTTTCACCAACCTTCTCCAGTGCGCAAGCAAAATTCTTTACATAGGATGGAAATTGTTGTCTTTTGGCCCAGAGTGGAAGAGACAGCCCTGGACAAGTTGGGGTATGGGCTGAAAGCTGATACTCAGGCAAAGAAAATGTTTCTAGAACTTGGGCTTCATTTGGGTGCTATAGTGCAGTCCCAGTAAGAACAAAGAATAGAAATCTAAGGATGAAGAAGAATAACTGGGGCAGCGCAATGGCTCTGAAGAAACAATATTTGCTGGTTTGTAGAGTGTTTTCAGGCTTTTAGAGATTGAAGACAATTAGCATGGGGTTTCAGCCCTTGCAGAGACTGAGGGAAGCCTAGAGAAATGACGGACAAAGCAAGGCTAAGTGTGCATATTTCTATAGACGCAGATCTCTGACTGTTTCCTCAGTTCCAGCAATGTCTACCACGTGAGTATCTAGCCCACATTAGTGTAGATGTTGGGTATCTTTCCACATGGCCACATATGTTTATCAAGCATTTCTCTGCTCAGAGAATGAGGATAGTGAAGATGAGGAACAGGCGTAATGATGTCTACAATTTAGGCTGGAATTTGAAACCAGATTACAACTGGGGTTCTGTTGTGATCTTCTGGAAAGCTACCAGTATTCCCAGGCATTCCACTCCACTTCGGTCAACTTGATTTGATCCCATCCCTTCCCATCCCATTCTACTCCACCCAATCCTTTGTCATTCTGGTCCAATTTGGCTTGTTTCATGGTTAGAACTGTGTTTGTGCAGTAGTCGAATGATAAAGAGGCAAACCATTGGCTCCCAAGGAGTTCCACACAGTATGTTTTAGGAGGGATTAATCTAGAGAATTGTTGCTCAAAAAAAGTTCATTTCATTCTCTTATGGAAAATCATGTTGTCATCTGAAAACATATCAAATGTCCATAATAAATGAGTCGATTTACTTTTGTTTAACCTGCATTTCCCTAGGATATTTGGCCACAGAAAAGTTGTTTTCATATACTTCTTAATAGCCCATGGAATTATTTTAGAGGAACCAATAGGATTGTTACACTTGAGAACTGTATCTCAGACATAAGTGTCCAAATAGACTGAAAAGGTACAAGCTTGGTGCACTGAAGTCTTATGGATATTGAAAAGCCGAGGTAGGGCTTGATAATGTGCATGAGCTTTGCCCTAGGGTGAACTCAAAGGATATTGTTGAGGTATAAATGGGAAAGTTTTGGAGGGAGGAGGTGTTTTATTTTTATTTCTGTTGGCTTTAAAAGTCAGGGTCACTGAAAGTGGCTAGTGTAATGGTAATTTTTTAAAATCGGAGAACATACATCTGAAGATATTCACATGAACACTGATGTTGATATTTATACCAAAGGTTTACACCAACCCCACCAAGGATCCTGATTCCTATGCTCTGGGCAAGATCATTAGTCATTGAATGTTTGAAGGCACTGAAACACAGGTGTGACCTCAATCTTGTGGTATCCAGGTTAGGAACGTAAGAGCCAGTGAGGCTACTCAGGGTTGCTGATGTCGCTCACAGGAATTTGATTATTTTGGTGCTTCATTTGTTGTAAAGTCAAAACCTGCTCTGGACATGACTAGGCTTAATATTCAGATAAATGTACAGCAGGGAGAAGATAACAGAGGAAACCAAGGCAGCCATCTGCATGGGGCTTGATAGAAAGCAGCAATTGGACATTCTAAAGAGGCAAATTAAAACAATGCTGAGATTTCATCTCACTCTGGAAAGAATGGCTAATATCAAAAAATCAACCAATAACAAATGCTGGCAGGGCTGTGGGGAAAAAGGACCCCTTCTCCACTCTTGGTGGGAGTGTAGACTGGTGCAACCACTGTGGAAATCTGTGTGGAGATTCCTCAAAAAACTAGGACTACAGGTCCCATTTGACTTGGCTATTCCCCTTCTTGGTATCTTCCCAAAAGAATTAAAAGCATCATACCACAGTGATATATGCATACCCATGTTTATAGCCAAATCTTGGAAACAACCCAAATTCCCATCAACTGATGAATGGATAAAAAATACGTGGTTTTAAAAATATATAATAGAGTACTGCTCAGCCAAAAAGAAGGATAAACTTGAGACATTTATTGCTAAATAAGTGGACCTCGAGACCATCCTCTTAAGTGAAATAATCACTTAAGAATAATCAGGCACATGTGTAAATATTGCATTGTCTCTCTGGTGTGAGAAACTGAAAGTGTAAATAAGAATCAAATTGTACAATAGATATTGTGAAATAAGAAGAAATTGTTCAAAAGGAAAGGGGGGGCAGGGATATGGCTCAGTGGCACAAGCACCTGCCTGGCAAGTGCAAGGTCCTGAGTTCGATTCTTGGTACCAAAAAAAAAAAAAAAAAAAAACAAACCCAAAACCAAAAGGAGAGGGGGATGGGGAAGGAAAGGAAGGGAAAAGAAAAAATGAGGGAAGAAGGATAAAATGGAAACAAGACTTTGTAAATAAGGAAGGGAAGAGGGGTTGAAGGAGGGGAGGGGAATGGGAGGAAAAAAAGACGGATCAAGGTATACCATGTACAGGTACAAATTCTCTGTGATAAACGTGAACATTGATATATACCTAAATTGTACCAATAAACTTACTTAAATTAAAAAAATTCAAATACAAAAAAAAAAAAGAAAGGCAGCAGTTGGAGCCAAGGGCAGAGAGAGGCGTGGGTCAGAACAAGGACAGAACATCAGTGCTATTCATTGATTGACTGATTGACTGTAGCCAGCGTAGGATCTGGTTGAAGACCTGTCCTCATCAGAAAGCCCGGGTATCAGATCATGAACCAGCTGTGAAGATCAAGTTACAAACTGGTTTCAAGTTCTCTGGGCAGAATGGAAGCTGGGATCCTGATGATCCCAGCCCCAAAACTTAAAACAGTGGCAGATGCTTGGAAAGCAGGCAAAAGCCAAGCAGTAGACGAATGATACTTACTGCCTTTTGTACTCAGAAAGCCTGAGGCCGGAACCGTCTACAGATTAGTAGAGAGGCTCAACTTTGAGGTGGGCTCCATAGCTATAGCTGAGTAATTTGCAGGGATACAGGGGCAGGAAGCATCCGTTTATACTAGACCAAGTCCTTAGCAGTACCCTTGTCATTGATTTTAATGTTAGAATCATTATGAAGACGCAATTTGAATTAAATATCCTAGTTTGCAGATATCATTGGCAAGCGTTTCTGATTCTATTAAAATCATCCTAGAAATATCCCAGGACTCCCAAGAACAATGAAACAAAATCACCAGAGTGATGTGACAGGTTTTTTTTTTTTTTTTGGCTTTCTAAATGCACAATAGCATTATGTACATTATTCTATTTTTATTTTATTGAGTTTTTAAAAATTTAGTTATTTACTAATTATAGAAAAAATGTTAAAAACTCCCTACTTGATTTTTTCTCTTTCATAAATAAAATGCGCTTATATTCTCATTCTTATCCTATTCATTTTTAGTCTTATGCTACATTCCTTTCCTTCCTTCTTTTCTTCTTCTCCCTCCCTCCCTCCCTCCCTGCCTCCTTTCCTTCCCTTTTCTTTTCTTTTTTTTTCTTTTTTTCTTTTTCTTAAATGTTTATTCTTCTGGGAAGGGCCTCTAACAATATGTTTTATTTAAACCATTTGGCATTTCTGCATCACAGAGTCCTTATACCCCACACAGTAATTTCTTTCTATTTTTTCTTTAGCAATGTTGTACAAAATTTTTCTTTCCTTTCCTAGGAATTGAGTATGGTGGGTACTATTTTCTTACAGATAAAGAACTGAGAGAGAGAGGCAAAGATGTATCTAATAGCATTGAGGGTTTCAGTGGGACTTAAGATTGCAATGCAGTTAAATGACCCCCTTTCAGCAGTACTTAGAAGTTACAATGAGTGGTAATTTTTCCACAGAGAGTTTTCAAAAATCTTAAAAATCACAAAGTGAATCGCACACCCAGAGACTCTCAGTTCAGTGAAGTTTGGGCGAGTGGAGTTTTCTCTGTGCACTCAGGTTGACAGCGTCCTCCCCAGTGCATGACCCACCTTGCCCTGGCTTTAGGTGTCACAGCTGGGCAGTGTACTGTCCCGTTTGCCTTCTTAGGAGCACAGCAGCAGCTTGGCCACGCGGATAAGAACCATGTAGGAAGGCAGAGTTTCAAATCAGACTTGTAGAAAGCAGACGTTAACTGTCACCTGCCAAAGACAGGAGCGCCTAGACACTCTTTGATATGTTTGGAGGTGATGAAAAATGAAATTTTAAGTCGTAGCTCTTCTAGGAAATGTAACTGATTACCGGCTTAAACTAGAGACTGTGCTTATAAGCACCCACCACCCCTCCTTGAATAGTTTCATGAACCTACAGAGTGTAGTAAATCAATCCTACCTGAACTCTACCTGTATACTTATTCCATAATTTGGAGACAAAGAAAGTAGGTCAAAGGCTGGTTAGTGCTTGCAATTACTTAAAATATGTGCACACCATGTATAATTTTGGGGGGGATTCTTTGTTCATTTTATGAGATAAATGGTATCAAGTTTCCACCCATGATACATGGGCATTCTTCTGGGGCTGAAGCTGTCAGTCTTATATATATATTTGCTCCTCAGTAGAGCGTGGAAGACATGTTCTTGCCTAGCTTACTGTTACCTATTATATAGAACATACTAGAAAACTAATCTCCTGCCCACAGAAGATGAGGTAGTTGTGTGGGAAACTAGAAACCATCTGCTCAGGAAATAGGAAGGGGCCATGAGATTTTGCTGTGTCCTAGGCTGAGGAGAACCAGCTGCTAACAGGGGACATTGCCATGCTTACAGGGATGAGGATGACCCTCAGAGGTGACAGGGCTGTCTTGGCCCAGATTTCCAAAAAGTAGAACTGTAGACATGAATTTGGGTCTGAGTCCTCATTTGGGAGACGATGACAACCAAGAAGGATGCTGTGGCGGGAAGGATGTAAAACAGGAAAGGTAATAAAAGATGTGTTTACAAGTGGGTCACAATACCGGGCCACTGGGGGTCACTTCTGCTTGGCATCTTCCATATTGCTCAGCCAAGGGGCAAAGAGCTGAGGAATTTAGCACCTAAGCCTTACCCATTATTGCACATAAGACAGAGAGATACAATGGTTGTATATTTGAGAACTGCTGGGGCTTTGCACGTCCTCTGTGATGGACCAAGGCCATCTGCTTTGATTACAGGGCCTAGAATCTAATCCTCTCCATATCTCTGATGTGCTTGGCAGGCAGCTTCTGTCCTTTGCTCACTGCAAGGTTGAGGATGGTGGGATAACCAGCTTGTCCAAATATTTGTATGCTGCGGAGGACACCCCCATTTTATAGGTGACTTTGGCATTGGTTAATTTCATACATTAATTGAAAAAAAAAACCCTCAGGCTTATTTAATACTATTAAATTGGTTTGCATGTCTGGGAAAGTAGTGTGTGGATGTGTGTACTTCCAACACGCATACTCCTCGGTCACTGAAGGATAATCGGTTGGACATGCCTCTGCATACGTGACATAAAACATCATGCTTATTGTGCACATGTGAACTTTCTGAAGAGGAAATGGCAAGTGTCTTGATTAGAAAATTGCCCTTCTGTTCTATGGGATATGTGTAGTGTGGAATATTTTCTTGAAATGGATTTGAGGTCAGTGTAGCTGCTGAATGGAAACCATGTGCTTCTCTTGGGTCTAAAAAAACCCCTTCTTACTGAGTAGTCTGTGTTAAAATTAGGAACGGAAAATTTGACCACACCAAAGCCTCTGTGTATTGTGGAAATGTGAGGTTCTTCGTAATGGTTATGGGGAGAGGGAATGGACGAGGGCAATCCCGTTAGAGACAAAGTCTCCCCCACATGACCTGAGGGAAGTGCAGGTAACCCCATAGAGCATAAACTCGACGGGCCAGTGGGCAATGGCCGGGAGGAACGATTCTATTAGGGAAAGCATCTCAGAAAGCCATTTTTGTCAAATCTGGGCAGTGTTTTGTAAAAGTATGGGTAAAGTATTGGAATGAATCAACCATCAAATCTAGTTTTTCAAATAAACCATAGGAAAAAAAGGACTCATCATTTTTCACTATTTATCATCGGTCTTTCTGGTTTGGCAGGTTGCCAGCATAACCATTTTAAATTGTGTTGCTATTAAGGCAACACGAGGTTTTCTTGCCACTCGAATGCATTCGCAGTCGGTTTAGGAGTAGCTGAGCTTGAGGAAATGCACACTTCCGACAGCCAGGATTGTCTGAATATACTGTATTGAAGTGTGGATGGTCTCATTGTCATTTTGAGCTTTTCTATTTCTCCATGTCTCTACATTTCTCTCCACATATATAAAATAAATGTAAAATAGTCATTTTAAATGCGTATACACACTGTATGAGTCAAGATTCAGTTAGGGAAGAAGAAATCATGCAACTTATTTTAACAGAGAAAATTTTAGTATATGGAATTTGTTAAACGGATATTGGAAGATTAAAGATTTTTAAAGAAATAATCGATCTTGTAAACCGTAACTACCTCGGGCTATGGAATTAAAGAACAGGCAGGGGTTGTAAGAAGGCTGGAGGGGGCAGCCTGCAGAGCTGGAGCTGGGTGGGGAGGGTACAAGTAGGAAATCTTGGCATGTCGGGCAAAATAAATACATGTGGCCATAGGACTGAAGCCTGGAATCCAGGTCACTGTTACGGAAGAAGACAGGTTTGGGGGATACTCACTGGAAACACCAGACCAGAGGAAGAAGCGAGATTTTCAGTCTCCTCCTAGCACCCCTTACTGATCCATGCTAGCAGAGAGCAGCTGCTCACACAGAAAGTGTCTGCAGAATCCAGCCCGGCGTCCACATTAGCCTTTCCAAGCTGGGCTTGAATACGAAATGGTACCAACTAAGGACCACCACGCGTACTGACCGGCTTGAACCCCATGAAATCACTGATGCCTAACTGACGCATTTTTTAATCTACAAAATGAACTTTGAAAATCTACAATTTTATATTGTTCAAAAAAAAAAAACCACAGGTACATTCGTATTTTCTTGTATATAATGAAAGTGTATTTCATGTGTTCATAAGCTTTCACACCTAACAAATGTGCATACCCACAAAATCAAACATATGTAAGGGAGATGGAGACATTTCCACACTTACCTGGTGCCAGTCTCTAATGAGATAGTATCTATTTCTGTAATCTCAACCTCTCAATAGGATTCATTCATCCTGAAGCCCAGTGATAATTATGCTGACATGTTTTTGCATAATATCTTTTACCTCTGTGGCGTGTTTTCCAATCATGGGCCCCCACTCATTCATCATCCTTTGGCCTTGACCATGATTCATTGAGTCTTCCAGAATCTTCCAGAACAAGAGGCTGAGTTACACATTCCTCCAATATCTAGACCAGGAGAGGAGACAGAGACCTGGCGAGGAATTCCTGAAGCCTCTTGTAACTCCATGCACCGGGAGTCTGCCACGGTTTCTGTGTAGAGCTGGTGACCCTCAGGCAGCTGTGTTTCTTTTCAGGCTATGTGCATTTTCGGGCTGGGCTTTCCTAGCGTAAAAGGAGAAAGGTATGTTTGCATTTTCTTTATGGGAGTGGCTCAGAGGCCATTGAGTAATTCATCAGTGAAGGCACACATTGTGCTTCTGGAGCGCTTGTCAATGGCCATTGTGCTTCTCCTGAGGGGCACGGTACAATTTCCATTTTGTTTATTTATTTTCCATCACTCTATTTAAATAGTGTGTAAGAGAGAGAAATGCGAGTCCTGAAAAAATGACAGAAAGAATGAATCCAAAAGGTCTCTGAAGTGTTTCTGTAGCAGCAATATGAACTCAATTCAGGGAATCCCACAGACAGCTTTCCCGAAGTGGGCATTTCCTTTCCAGCTACCTGCTGTCTTTTCCTGGCCCCTGGGTCCTGCGGGCTCCCTGACAAACCAATGCCACAGTTTCAAAGTGATTCAACTGGCGTTCCAGCAATGTCTCCCGATTCCGCCTTTTTCACAATAGCAGGGAGTAGAGAAAACTGACAAACGGGCTATTTTTGAACCAGAAGTTGGTCCAACTGTCAGGCGTAATAGCAGCCGAGTAATGTTTGTGGGATAGCCCGCTCATGAAACATGACTTTATAATTGCCTTCCAGATCCCAAGGATAAGCGTGTGTGTTGAAATCCGCATAACCCTCTCAGGCTTTTCAGAATCCAACCTCCAGAGGCCTGGGCGATGTGTTGGCAGCACCAGCCCTTGGCAGCTCTTCTGATGATGATCTCCCCCACTTACCCAGATGTGTGGCAGGCATTTTGTTTACCCTTCGCTTTTCTGTTTGTGCCCCCAACAGATCAAATGGCACCTATGAATACACAGTGGCCTCTTTCCAGAGGAACTCATTGTTGCCTTTACTGCTTATAAAATCCTTTTGAGTCTAATCCTCTCGACACTTTCTTTTTCTCTCCCTCTCATCTGTCAGTGGGCTTTTGTGCCCTGTGGGTCAGCATATCAACACTCCTCTCTTACTCTCTCAACACAGGTCCTGTCTCTGAAGTCCTTTCACTGGGGAAGGCTGTTGGAACAACTTTCACAGGACTGGTAGGAGCGCTGGAGAGAAAAGAAAAAAAAAAAAACAAATAAAACCATTGCACTGGGCTCAGTACAATTATATTTATAGCCTGATAAGGATCCTGCTGCTCTGGGGTTCTTCCCTGGACCATAGTTCAGCTACCTGCTCTCTCTCAGCCTCTGGTGCTAGCTGGCTTTTCTCTCCCTGCTTTTGGCTTTCTTTGGTACAAAGCAAAGGCGAGTTGTGGACACACATTCATTGCTGGGCAGGCAGAATGTTTTAAATGAGGCAGTGGTGTTCCCTTGCCTTTGCTGCTTCTGCTAAACATGTGGGTATTTTTGGCATGTTTCTAATCTTGGGGCAAAGGCCACACACACAAAAAAATAGGTCCTCAATTTTCCTGATAATTTTCAATCCTTCCACTTTCTTTCATTTAAGCTACTTGCCTGTCCTCAGTCCGAGAGTTTCTGAAGCAAGGATTGAGGTAAAGTGGGCTGTGACTCCAGTAGTGGGCAGGGTGGGGGTGACTTCCGTGATCTTGACCTAGTAACAGGTGACTGTGTCCCTCCCGGGGCACCACAGCATTGTTTAAGCTCGGTGTTAGAGACAATGGGCAAAGTTCATGGGTCCTGCCTTTCTCAAATTTCCATTTAGTTTTTAAGCTGTTAAGTTCAGTGACACTGGGACAGGGATTTAGTAGTTCGACCCTAGAGGAATGTGGTGACAGGGGATGGAGTTTGGATCTGCAATCCGTGGGCTTCTATATCAGAATGACATGGAATGTTTCACAGAGATGAAATGTCCAAGGCCCAGCTCAGACCTGCTGATTTAAAATATCACGTTGAGGGCCGGCGAGATGGCTCAATGGCATAAGAGCGAGGGCCCGAGTTCGACTCCCGGAACCCACATACGAAAAAAAGGGCCGGTGATATTGCTCAGCGGCACAGGCGCCTGCTGGCGTGCGAGGTCCTGAGATCGACCCCTGGTACCCACAAAAAAAAAAAAAAAAAAAAAAAAATCAGGTTGAGATGTTTAGCAAACACTACTAGTGAGTCTAATTTAGACCAAAGTTTGGAAACTACTTTTATAGAAGACCAAATGGTAATTTTAAGTAGGACCAGCAAAAATAAAATATTTTTGTCTCCAATGGATTAGAATAATGTATTGCTTATGCCAGGAAAAATATTCTCCTTTATCTCTGAAAATAGTTTACATGGAAGAATATATTGAAAGGATTTATTTAAGGGGAATTTTCCACAACCTAATTTGAATAGATCAATGGCCATATTCTCATTTCACGTGGCGTGGGCTTTTAACGCCATGCAAATCATCTCATTTAGTATTTTAAACACAGTTACAACAAAAGAAGAGTAAAAATAATCATCTCTTCATTATCCAGAGGGCTGAGTAAATGGGAATACAGGTATTCCTCATTTAACACCTTACCTGTTTAACGACTGTTCAGACTTATGACCGAAGTGTGCTATTTAGATTTATGATTGGCCACTTGGACTTATGATCCACCACTCAGACTTAGAGCCTGTTCTTTTTTTTGTGTGCAGTTCTGTACATCTTGTTTATAGAGCCTTAATGTCTTTTTTTTTTGTGCAGTAGACCATGTTTATAGAGTACTGTAATTTTTGGTGGTTGTACTGTACAGTACGGTACTGTAGTTTTATGTTCTGTTATCCATTATAGTACTGCAGGAAAGAGTTATGCAAATAAAAGCAAAGTCCTCAAGTTGAAGTTGTCTTTGACTATTTCTTTGTTTGGAATATTGTAATGTACATACTATGTACAATTCCTCATTTAGTGACCAATTCACTTAATAGGAAACACAACTTAGGAACACAACTTAGCCTTAGGAACACAACTTGGTTGTTAAACGAGCAATGTCTATATTAAAATAAACTGAACATCATCAACCAGCTCCTCCTCCTCGTTTAAAGTATTTCTTCCATGTTAGGTATTTCTCCAAAGCATTAATCTAGAAGCTCCAATGAGCATCTTGCGATTCTTAAAGTCATCTTTTGGAGAACCCATTCTCCCCTACTCTGAGACTCCTTTCGTAGCTGAAGAAAATGCCAACCTGTCTTTTCGGGAAGATCTGCTTTTCTTCCCATTTAGATAAAAGAATGGCATGAGAAACAATTTATGTGAAGACCACAGAGCCACACTTTGATAAAGTCACTGCGGAGTCCTATCGAGGCTTCACTGACCCAAGAATTAATGTTCAGTGTCTGGACAAAGGAGACAACTGCTTTTATCACAGGCACATTATTCCGCCACCAAGACCATCCCTGCATCTGCTGGCACAACACCACAGAAAGTAAAACAGAGTTATTTCCATCCCCTCCCACATCATATTCCCCTTGGAGCAAGCAATTTGTCTGCACTCAACTTTTCCCTGTTGATTCTCTGAATCAGACAGGCTTTCCCCAAGCCCCTAGAGCTATTACTCCTGTTAATCTTTGCCCTTCACAAATGAGCCTTTTGTATTGCTGGTTGCTAAACTTGGATGGCTGTCTTCTCTTTCATTCTTTAAAAAAACTCCTTTTTAATGAACAATATGTGCAAACACCTCAGGATAAGAGTGTGTGTGTGGGGGGGTGAGGAACGATGACCTCTGTTTGGCCATTCTGGATGACATGGTTTATAGGTTTGAAGCATTCCGTTGTCAAGGGACACAGAGTCATCTTGAAAGGAATAATGTGATCCTGTGACGAATAGCTGAGGATGAGAGAAGCCACCAAGTTTCTGCTCTTAAACGATGACAAAGTTCACTGGTGTTCTCAGGTGCTAGGGAGAGAATAGGCCGTCATTGTTAAGGCCTCATCAGCATCTGCCTTTGTTTCTGGTTCCCTTGGTGTGGTATTAACCCTGTCTCCTCCGTCTGTAGAGAGGCTGGCCTAGAACGGGACTCCTGATGGGTAGTTAGCCAGGCGCTACGTCAAGATGACTTGTCCTTGGTGATTGTGTCTCTGTGAGCACCTTGACCAGGTGTGTAAGTAACTGAAAACTTTACCAGATGCCAGGTCTCTTGAGGAAGCTTCGGCTTTTATCTATTAGTTATATCTATTCATCTTACTACCCTTAAATGTGCTGTAATCTAAAGGCTTAACGAATTAAACTTGGAAGCTATGAACT
This sequence comes from Erethizon dorsatum, assembly GCA_028451465.1. NCBI lineage: Eukaryota > Metazoa > Chordata > Mammalia > Rodentia > Erethizontidae > Erethizon > Erethizon dorsatum. The sequence goes on along the minus strand of CM051841.1, from coordinate 14,759,035 downwards.
CTGGCCTCCTAAATACTCATTTTAGCTCTAATTCTAGATGACATTTTCTTCTCTCTCGTTTTTAAAAAAATGAGATATAATATGCATTGCAGACCTACTTGTAGACTATAGCTTAATTAATTTTTATAATACATTTGAGATATAATACACATTGCTGACCTACTTATAGACTATAGCTTGATTAATTTTTATAATACATTCCCCCTTGTAACCACCATCCAGATTAAGGTGTAGAACATTTCTAGCAGCCCAAAAGTTTTCCTCCTACCCCTTCCCCATTGCCAAGAAATACTGTTCTACCTTCTATTTTGTCTGTCCTTGAACTTCATATAGATGGGATAATACACAATATCCCTTTGGGTCTGGGTTTTTTTTCATTTAAAATTATGCATAAAAGATTCTTCCATGTTGTCACATTATTTTTTATAGTTGTGTAATATTTCACGGGTATGAACATACTAAATGTATGCATTCTAGTGTTGGTGGGCATTGGATTATTTGTAGGTTTGAAGAAAATTCTTTTATGAGACTTTTTTTTGGGGGGGTGGTACCGGGAATTGAACTCAGAACCTCTTGCTTGCCAGGTAGGCGCTGTACCACTGAGCTAAATACTTGGCCTCTTATATGAGAATTTTATGTGTGTGTATGATTATTTCTGTTGGGTATACCCAAGAGTTCCAGAAGTGCTGAGTTGTATGTTAGGCAGATATGCTTAGCAGATACTATGTAATAGTTCAGTATTCTTTTAAAAAGTCGTTAGAGTAAATTTAATCTAGAAGTAGACATTTAGCATTTAGATCATTTGCAGGGTTATACTAGAGGAAAACACCATTCTGGGTTGATATTTACTCTCAAGCAATCCCAGAAATCATGGTTGGAAAAATTAGACAATGACTGAATGCCATTTCTTATAATTCACTGATTCACAAAAAGCTAACTAGGAAGGAGATAAAAGGTGCTTATGAATCAGAATAACCTACACATCTTCCACTTTATTTTTTTCCATAAAGTTTAAACTGTGTGCAGAGGTATGCGATATCACCATTTCCTGAAACTTTAGGCTGAAACCCTGCTAAGGATCTGGAAACTGTATTTTTTAGAGTAAAGAAAATGGGAGCATGTCAGTTATTTATTTTGGGGAAGAGAGACACTAGAAAAAGAATCCTTTTTTCCAACTTGCAAACAGTTATCATTTTTCTTTCAAAGTCAGAGGTTCTGCACCCAAATAAGAATACAAAACTTGATGTTGGAACATCTTAAAAAAGGGAAGGAAAAAGGTGCTGCTTTGCTATTTTGAGATGCAATTTCACGTCCACATCTCAAGGAATAAGTCTTCTGAGAATGAAACACTCTATTTGTTTTAGGATAACTTTTAAGACTCTTTGGATTCAATAGAGTAATTATCTATTAACCCAGCGTGAAAGTCTTCACCTTCTTTCTCTGTCTTTAGGGCTAGATACTGTGAGAAATGCAGAAGGAGGAAAGACAGCTCCTGCCTTGCGATTTGTGAGTTTAACCCAGTAAAAGAAAGAAACTCATGAAATTGTTTTGGAGTTAACAGTACAGAGAAAGGGGAGATCAATGATGGCGGGAGTAGTTGTGTAAACCCATGCAAGAGGCTTGGTTTAAAGTTGGAGCTGAAGGATGCAGGGGAACCTAGGAGAGGAGGGGGAAGCAGCATCTATTTAGAAGAGGCTCATGGAGAAAGATTTTATTCTCAGTAATAGTGTAGAGAGGAAATTAAGGAACTCTTTCAAAGAAAGGATAATTTTCTCAAAAAGTCAACTAGCTGTGAATGCATATCTTTCAAAGGGAAATTTAAAGTGGTTCTTTTTAAAGTGGGTGGCTTTAGGATAGTAAGGAGACTGCAGTGACTTACAAGTTCTGTCACTGTGCAGGCTCCCAGGATATATCCCAATACTATATACGATCAGTCACTGCCGTCCAGTAAGCGATACGTTTATTCACATACTCAAACTTGTTTAGACTTGGCGCCTGTGCACACACGTGGCTCATATGTGCTTTGTGCGTGTTCCTCTGGAACCCAGATGGAAGAGGTCACATCCACCAGGCACATATTCTTCTCGTGGCAGAATCTGGAAACTTCCGTAGCGTATTCCTCTGAAGGCATGGGCTGGAGAGTTCTATCCACATCCCATTGGCCAAACAAATCCTACTGCCAAGCCTGACATCAACAGCACAGAGAAACAGGCCCTACTTGCAGAGGGAGGAATTATCCAGCTGTGTAGGAAAAGATGTGGGTGCAGAGAGGGGTGAAAAATATTTTAAAGGCCCACATCTGGTAAAACCTGTAATACTTTATGCATAACCTTGGGAAAATCCTATGGAGTTGGCCCTATTATTACTGTATTATTAATGTAATTATTACCATAATTCACAGATAATAAAATGGCAGCTTAGAGAAACCAGGAAATGTATTCAAGGTAATCCTGATAGGAAAGTGTCCAAGACAGAGCTGCAATTGTATTTCAATTTAATAAAATTCTAATAGCACAAAATATTTACTTAGGTCCCTACAAGAAGCTCTGCACTGTCTTACCATACGTGTTAGCTGAGCTGTGCCCCACATCCCCTGAAGCCTCCATTTCTCAGGCTGGCCGTTCCCAGCTTCTCTTGCCTGGATCTGCACGCATATGCAGGAAACACGGTCTCTTTGGCATCTGTTTTTCCATTTCAGAAAGGACTCTGGCTACATGCAGCTTCCTTGTACTTCTTTTCTTCTCCATTTGGGGTATCAATTAACCCCCAAATTCATGGGCATGGTAATAGATGTAGCATAGCGGAAAATAGAAAAGTGTAGCCAAGCATCACCTCATGACTTGTTAGGTCAGTCATCAAAAGGGTGTGTGCTTTACTGCTCTGCAACCCTTCGCTGCTTACCAAAATAGCTTTTCTCTATTTTTCGTTTACAGGATTGTGAAGAAATACTGAGCTTGCTCAGTATGCTGTCGACAGACAATTTGATCCTCCCTTCGACCTCTATTTCACAGCATTTCTTCTTCTCTCCCTTGGCCTCCTGCTCTGTCCTGCACTTCTATTTTGAATCATCTCTACAGCCTGACTCCGGAGTCTGAAATTTTCTCAAATATTCAAGCATCCTTTGGGCAGCCATCAAAGGCAAACGCAAGAGATTTCCTTCCCCAGAGGCCGCTAGCTCACTGAACCGGGATGAGTTGGGATATATCAGAAGGCATAGTTGTGTTTGTTCAGTATCTATGGCAGTGCTTAACACTGCCTACTGATGTAAAATGGCTGGGCCACAGAGTTCAAGAGAATAGTGATTATGGACTAGTTTAGAAACTGCCTGATGATATTTCCTGACACACGGCTCATTGAGGAGGGCATCTTGGTAGATAATGCTCTGCAGTGCCTTGGCCTTTGGATTAATGGGTCAACCTAGAAAGTAGCACTTTAAAGAGTATTTGAAGGGCCACTTGGCCTCTCTGTGCCTTCTAGGAGGTGCCCCTGGATGTGGGCAGAGGCGCCTTATTTTCTCAAGGGCCTCTTCTCTTTCACTCTCTGCTTTCTCCTTTCAACTGATGAAATAATTACCCATTTCAGTTTTGGTTGACCTTAATATTTGTCTATTACCTTATGTTCGTGGATCGTGATGTACTAGAACACTTGGGCCACCAACCATTAGCACTACAATAACCCTGGGAAATGCAAAGCTAATAAGATACTTTAGACCTTAACCCAATGGATTGAATACATGAATGATATATAAATGTGACCTAGGCTCAAGTTTTTGTTTACAAATTACCTTTTTGTATCCTTAAGAATGTATTTGTTAATTTTAATGAAAATACCTTAATATTTCACTTAGTACTAATTGATTACATATATATATATAATTATCAGATGCTTCTATAGCTTTATAAATTAATGCACCTTCGTCCAATACATAGATTTCTCAATTGGTATTTCCTTTTTTATTGTCTGAAGAAGGAGAAATATATGTAGCTATAGTCATCATTGTGCCTATGTCTACATTTCCATTAGGTTATTATTATTTTAAAACGGAAGCACTTGCTCATTTGCTAGACCTGTAATACAAACTCTCCTTTCTTGAGTAATTTATTTTTTTAGGTAAGGTGATTAGTTTTTCTTGGCTAATTCTTTAACGGTCAAATGCAAAGTGAGCTAGAGCTTTTGGAGGTGCTTAAATGTTATTTCAATTTATTGGGAATAGCAAGACCACCTAAATAATCCTCCCAAAGCCTGAACTCTGAAGATCAACAATTTTGCATTTGTTTCAAAATGAAGATAGGTAGCCTTTCCTTACATTAAGCTTACAGAAACAGGGCTTTTTTTTTTTTTTTTTTTTGAGACAAGGTCCCACTATGTAGTGCAGGTGGGCCTTGAACTCATTATGCAGCTCAGGCTGGCCTCGAACTCACAGGGATCCTCCTGCCTCAGCCTCCTGAGTGCTGGGATTACAGGTGTGTGCCACCACTCCCGGCTATGGCTTCTTCTTTTATGACAACTTTTTTTTTCACTCAGAATAACTGAAGAAGAACTTTGGAGATTTGAAATTTCAATAACAAGGAATTCTTTCTTCCATTTATCTGTTCTATAATTTTGGAGTCATTCACAATGGAAGTAAATAATCTATAAAATGGTATCCATACTTTCTTTGAATTACTATGGAGTTGTCATGCCTCAGATCTGCACGGTTGCAAAATATCCACAAATTGTCAAGTATTAATTTTAAAATTCCATGCTTGTTACTTGAAAACTTGAGCACCAGTTTTGTTAAGGAATTTCCCACAAATCTATTATTTCTTGGAATAAACACTACTCTGAGAACAGAAGATTGTCTGATATTGTTTAATTAATTGTTTTTGACTTCAAAATTCTGAGGTCGCATTTCAGAGTCACCATCCTTTCACGACTCAGCCTTCTAAGTCAGTTCTGGTACTCTGGGTTAGCCTCTCCCACCTCAGCGGGGACCATAGAGAGGCAGCCCAGTGGAGGGAGAGGGTGGAGAGGAAGATGCTGGCTCTGCCTGCTCTGATTTCTGCTGCTGACTTTGCCCTCACTCCTCATCAAGCTCTCCGTTTTCAGGCTGGGGGCAGGAATCAAGCCATGAGGATCTGGCTGTGGGATTTAAGAGGATTGTACAAGATTGAGAGCAGCAGGTACACTGGCTCCTCTTTCTGGATTAGGAAAAGCTTCCCTGCTTTGCAGTGAAATCCAAAAACAGCTTTGAAATTCTTAGATTCAGTGTGGCAACCCCACCTATCAGAAGGTTCGCTGGCCCTTACATCCTTCCAGAATCTTCTACACTATTCCTTTTTTGTTTGTTTGTTTATTGTTTTTTTTTTTTTTTTTTGTGGGTACCGGGGGGACGACCTCAGGACCTCGCACGCCAGCAGGCGCCCGTGTCACTGAGCGATATCACCGGCCCCTTTTTCGTATGTGGGATCCGGGAGTCGAACTCGGGCCCTCGCGCTTGCCGGGCAGGCGCTTAAGCCACTGAGCCATCTCACCGGCCCTATTGGTTTGTTTTTTGAGACAGTGTCTCACTGTGTAGTTCAGGTTGGCTTTGAACTCACCATGTGTCCTGGGTTGGCCTTGAACTTACGGCGATCTTCCTGCCTCAGCCTCCCAAGTGCTGGGATTATAGGTATGCATCACTACACTGGAGTACTCTATTCTTTGTTTTTTTTTTTTTTTTTTTTTTTTTTTTAGCACATTCAGCAAAATATTACAGAAACTTTTTAATCACTAGCAAAGTAAAAGCCAGAATAACCAAAATTTAAATGTGACATCAAGTATTATGATGTGTAGTGTTAAATCAAACTAAATTTAGCCCAAGGAAGTGGCAGGTACACAAACACACTGAAAACCTAAATTAGGGATTAGCCTTTGTAACAAATAGCTGAGTCTCAGTCAATCATGGCGGTCCAGCTTCAGCCAATCACAGGAGGCCAAGTGTGCAAAGCACATTCAAATAAGACAAATACTCAGCTGTATCCAACATCGCTGTCTTTGTACCTCACTGCCGCTTTCTGTATGTCATTTTTTTTCCTCTAGCTGTCAGTAAAACCTATTTGTGAGGAAGGAGGAGCATTCTGAAATCTATTTAGTCCAGAAAATTCAATCCAAGTAAGATAAGCAAAACTAAATTTGATGTAATTTTTGTCTTTTCATAGAAGCACCTGGAATTTTCATACACTGTGGGTAAGACTGCTTCACTTTCTTAGTTGCTTTTTCATTTGGTTATGTGTGTGTAACTACTTTTTAATTTAAATTGATTCAGAAAAATGTAACTCTAGTTTTTAAATCTTATTTATTTGTTATATCCCTTCTCACATAATCATATTCAGTAAAGAAAAAATGAAATGTATGCAATGAAAAATAATAAAAATAGATCCAGCTAGTGTCTGGTGTAAGAAAGGGAAAAATGGGCCAGTGAGATAGCTCAGTGGCATAAGTGGCTGCCTGGCAAGCGTGAGGTCCTGAGTTCGACTCCCAGTACCCACAAAAAAAAAAAAAAAAAAAAAGAAAAGGAAAGAAAAAAAGAAAGGGAAAAATGACTTCTCTCAAACGTCATAGGATCTTTGGTTGCACTATTAATGAAATTGACATAAAACAGATTAAGAAGGGAAAAATCATGACAATTTTACACCACCCATTTATACAAGAGAGTCCCACAAAAATATGAGACTCAAAGAAGAGGCAGATGCTTGAAACTTAGGTAACAGACACCCTGAGCAACAGAAAGGAATAGGGTTGGGGAGAGTGGTAGAGACAGATTGTGAGGAGTGGGGAAGAGATCTGCGGTGAGTAAAGGTTGTCTTAATTATGCAGATGAGCCCGACTCAAGCAAGCAGTTCTGCATTGGACTGCACGATGCCCCACCCCCTTTGACACAAGTGTGCAACCACTGGCCAACTCCAAGGCAGCTCTACATTTTGCTTTCCCTTGGCGTGGGGCAGCAGAGGTGAGGAATAATCAATCTATCCGATCTTGGGTGTGGACGAGGCCTAGAGAGAGAAGGGAGAAATCGTAATCTGAGACTGAAGACATTCAGTGGCACAGTCCACTGGAACCCTCGTCTCACAGCCTACATTTGGCAGAGACCAGAGAGCTGGTTATGTTTCCTACCTGCCAGTGAGAGCTTGACTTGGACGTAACCACAGTCCGGGGAGGGCAGACAGAGGGGGATCCTGGAGAGGGATGGTACCTCCAAGACTCATAGCCCCTAAAGCTAGGCAGAGAAAACTGTGCCTGGTTGGACCCCAAGACTGCAGATCTTGGAAACAAATCACTCATTCAAAGACACAGGAAGTTTTTTTTTTTTTGACTCAGTCTCTCTAAATTTTTTTTCTATTTTTTATTATTTTTATCTTTCCTTCCTCAGGTTTTTTGGAGGGTTGGGTTTTTTCATCCTATCTTTTTTTCCCTTTTTACTTTCTTTTTATCCTTTTCTGTTTTACCTTTTCGATTTTTTTTCTTTTCCTTTTCTTTCTTTTATTTCCTGGATTTTGCTCTCTCTGTATCTTTTTTCTTCTTGTTCTTGTTCTCCCTCCTTTCTCTAGGCCCTGTCCTCACCCAAGATCAGATAGATTGATTATTCCTCACTCTGCTGCCCCATGCCAAGGGAAAGCAAAATGTGGAGCTGTCTTGGAGGTGGTGAGTGGTTGCACACTTGTGTCAACTGTTCTCTAACACTATTAATTTTCTTTTACTCCTCAATCAGACACCCTATCTCACTTTTCTCTCCTCCTTCTCATATCCCATTGATTAATTTTTCAAAGTTTGCTATTTTCATTCTCCAATTCCCCCTCCCTCTACCTTTACTAGTATAACCACTAAACTTTATAATTTTCTACATAGCTAGTTAACTTTATGTTATTGCTAGTGAATATTGTTCTGTTGTTAGTAGAGATCAAGTTTTTCCATTTAATACATATTTACCATAGCTCAATAGTAGGTCAATATTTTTTTGACTTAGTGTTCATACTATAATCGTAGATCTCTTTTTTATAACGAAGGGTGACACATTACAGTGCATCAATATTCAGTTTGTATTTGGTGCTATAATTGATGCTGATTTTATTACTATAGCCAAGGTGACATAGCTGTTGCTATTAATTGGTTTTCTTGAGATGCCAATATTTGGCTTGCCTTGGGGTCATTAATAATACTGTGGCCCATTCCTGGAGAGCTGGGTACTGGATAAAACAAATAAATATGCTGCAACCTCCCATCCTGAGTTCTCAGAGGTGGTTGGATCCTGCAACTTAGGCAAAGGCCAGTAGTCAGCCATGCCCTGAGGATACCACTAAAAAGTGGACACTAACTGAAGAAGTCTACATACCAGAAAGAATATTTTCTATTACATTCAACCCACAAGACTCAACACAAAAATGCAAACAAACAAATAAAAACTTAGGAAGACAAGCCAACAAATGTCTCCAAAAGTGCCCAACTTCCCCCAAGCTGATCCATGGGACATTGAAGGGGAGGAAACCAAAAGCCACACATCCAAATTATTTGGAATTGTATCAGGAGAGGTAACAAAACAGATCAAGCTCACAGATGATATAAGTAAGCAGAGAGTGGGCCAAATTAAAAAAAAGATCAGTAAGTCTACAGAAGACATTAATAAAAAGCTAGCAGAGGTAAAATAAGAGGCAAACATGAATGACAATAACAATAACAAATAAACAACAATGAATGCTGGCAAGATTGTGGTTAAAAAAAAAAACTTTCCTATATTGTGGGTGGGTATATAAACTAATACCACCATTATGAAAATCAGTATGGAAATTTCTCAAAAAACTGAAATTAGAAATTCCATATGGCCTAGCTATTTCCCTTCTAGGTATCTTCTCCAAAGAGCTTGAAACATCATACTACAGAGGTACATGCATATCAGTGTTTATAGCAGCACAGTTCTTATTAGCCAAATCCTGGAAGCAGACTGTACACCCATCAGCAGATGATTGGATAAAGAAAATGTGGTATCAGTGTATAATGGAATATTACTTGGCTATAAGAATGACAAATCTGAGACATTTGTAGGAAAATAGATGCACCTAGAAATATAGTGTTGAGTGAAATAAACCAGACACACAAGCTTAAATCCCATATGGTATCTCCCATTTGAGTGGGGCGAAGCACAAACAGACAATAATAAAGGATGGATAGAAGGTGACAAGGGGATGGATTTCTTGCAATAGGGAAGGGGTCCAAGGGAAAAAGGGTGAAGGGTAAAGAGGAAAGGAAGGGGAAATAAGTAGAATAAAGCTATGCTGTGTACAGGAACCTAGTAATTTCAGGGAACGTAAACATTATATGCCATAACATGAGCTAAGATTAATAATGTCAGCAAGAATGAAAATTGGGATATGGAAATTAGAGGAGGAGAGAGGGAGAGGGGAAGGGAAAGAGAAAGGGACTGAAAAGAGAGAAACACGCTGTAGTATGTACGTAGACCCACACCCCGTGATGGCTGTAAACTGCATGTATTACAAACATATACTAATAAAAAAGGCTCCAAATAGAAATTCAGGAGATTGAAAGTTCTACCAAAAGTATTGGTAGAAGAGATCAATGTGAGGACAGTGTCAGAAGTAGAAGACAGGGTTGTTGTCAGTGACCAGTTAATGATGGATACCTTAAAAACAACAACAAAAAAACCATGAAAAATGGATTCAGCCACTCATAGATGACACAAAGTGGACTAATTAAGATTAATCAGAATTAGGAAAAAATCAGAAGATGGCATGAATGGCATTAAAAAAACCCGTTTATTGAAATGAGAGTAGTAAACTTTCTCAATAATGGAAAATAATTTAACATGCAGATAACGGAGGCATCTGGAAGCCCAAATAGCCACAATCAGAAAAGAACCTTTCCCTGACACATCATTGTCAAAATTCTAGAAGTGCAGCACAAGAATAAAATCTTAAAAGTGGTTAGAGAAAAGGAACTGATCATTTATAAAGGTAAACCCATTTGAATTAGAGTACTTCTCAACACAATCCTTAAAGGCCAGGAGAGGTTGGCGTGAAGCATCTCAAGCCATAAAAGAAAGCAATTTCCAACCAAGGATGATGTATCCTGCAAAACTATTTTTCAAAATTTGTGGAGAAATAAGATATTTTCATGCTAAAGAGCAGCTAAAGAAATCCATGACCACAAAACCAGCACTCCACAGAATTCTCAAGCATATACTAAAGACAATGAAGTGGGCAATGACAAAAGATCTAATAGAATGATTACACCAGGTAGGGCGAGCAGTTAAGAAGAAGGGAAGGATAGGGAATCCACAACAGGAAAATAAAACAAGGAAATAAGTCAGTACCTATCGTTAATTACTCTCAACCTGAGTGGTCTTGATTTCCCAATCAAAAGAACTTGACTGGTAGAATGGATCAAAAAACAAAATCCAAACGTATGCTGTATATAAGAAACACATTTAACACAAAAAGGAACTCACAGACTAAAAATCAAAGGGTGGAAAACAATATTTCATGCAGCAGGAATCTGAAATAATGCAGGTTAGGATTAGGGTTACAGTTAGGTTTAGGGTTCGATGGTTAGAGTTAGAGGGTTAGCGTTAGGAAGTGAAAGACCTCTACAGTACTCTGAAAAAGGAAATTGAAGAGGACATCAGAAAATGGAAATATATACCCGGTTTATGGATAGGCAGAATCAAAATATTCAATATGGCCACATTTCCAAAATTGATAGACAAATTTAATGCAATCCTAATCAAAATATTAACAGCATTCTTCACAGAAGTGGAGAAAATATTCGTGAAATTCATATGGAACCAGAAGAGACCCAGAGTAACAAAAGCGAACCTGGGGAACAAGAGCAAAGCAGGGGGCATCATAATCCCAAACTTGAAGTTATATTACAAAGCTACAGTGATAAAAACAACAGCTTGGTACTGGTACAAAAACAGACATGAAGAACAGTGGAATGGAACAGAGGATGCAGAAACAACCCCTACACAAATGGGCCAAAAATATGCACTGGAGGAAAGATGGCCTCCTTAAAAAATGGTGTTGAGAAAACTGGCTATCCACATGCAAAAGATTGAATCTAGACCCATATCTCTCACCATGTACTAAACCAAAATCAAAATGGATTAATGAACAAAGTGTTAAAACAGAGACACTTAACCTGCTGGAAGATAGAATAAGTCAAACAACTGAAGTCATAGGTAAGAAAGTAGGGAATTTCTGAATAGAACCTTGGTTGTATGGGGGTATCAAGAATCAACAAATTGAATTATAGCAAATTAAAAGGCTTCTACACAACAAAAGAAACAACTAACAGAATGAAAACACAACTTACAGAATGGGAAATATTTTTCAGCTATTCCTCAGATAGAGGACTAATATGTAAAATATACTAAAAACTAAAAAAATTAGACCTCTGCAAATAAAAGGCCCAATCAAAAAAATGGGAAAGTCAAAGGAATAGACCCTTCGCAGAAGAAGTAAAGATGGCCGATAAGTACATGAAGAAATTCTCAACATTGCTGGTCATTAAAGAAATACAAATTTGAGCTGGGTGTGGTGGTACATGCCTGTAATCCCAGCACTTGGGAGGCTGAGGCAGGAGGATTGCTGTGAATTCAAGGCCAGCCTAGGCTACATAGTGAGTTGAAGTCCAGTCTGAACTACACAGTGAGACCCTGTCTCAACAAACAAACAACCCAAATTAAAACAACACTGAGATTTCTTATCCAGGAAAGAATGTCCATCATTAAGAATCAAATAACAGGGCCGGTAAGATGGCTCAGCGGCGTAAGTGCCTGCCTGGCAAGTGCGAGGGCCTGAGTTCGACTCCCGGAACCCACATAGGAAAAAAGGGCTGGTGATATCGCTCAGCGGCACGGGCGCCTGCTGGCACACGAGGTCCTGAGGTAGAACCCCGGTACCCACACACACAAAAAAGAATCAAATAACAAATGCTGGTGAGCCTTCTGGGGAAAGGGAACCATTCTACACTGTTGGTGAGAATGTAAACTATGGAAATAAGTATGGAATTTCTTCAAAAAACTAAAACTACAAATTCCATTTGACCCAGCTATTCCCCTTTTGGGTATCTTCCAGAAATAGTTAAAGACATCATATTACAGTGATACATGCATACCCATATTTTTAGCATCACAATTCAGAATAGCTAAATCTTGTAAACAGCCATATGTCCATCAACAGATGAATAGATAAAGAAAATATGGGATTTACACAAAGAGAGATAAACACGAGTCATTTGTAAGAAAATGGATGCACCTCAAGACTCTAATGTCAAGTGAAATAAATCAGAGCTTAAGTATTGCACGGTTTCTCTCATACTAGAAACTCAAATTACAAATAAATAGCAAAATACAGATGATTAGCAGTAGGAAGGTAAATCCTTTTCAAATGGGAAGGGATCAAGAGATGGAGGAAGAGAAGGGAAAGGGGATGAAAAAAGGAATTACAGTGTGTTGGATACTGTTACCAATTCCACACAGGGGACGGAAACATTGTGTACTGCAACTATGTACTAAAGAAAATAAATAATAAGAGGCATAAAATTGTGCAGATATATATATGCCAAGTGATAAAGGTTTCAGAGCTCCTGTCTTTCTGATACAGATAACTTCAGTAATGAACAATTCCTCATAATGTAAATTTCTTTTATAAGAGTGCGGCTTTTCAGAGATTTTTCTGAAGCTGCAGTTTCTCCAAATAACCACTTTAACATCATCAATATATTAGAGATGCGTATTTTGGGGTGATGTGTCCTAAACCCCAACACGGACATATATTGATTGGTGAAGTCTGTATCTTTGAGCACAAACTTCTAGGATTTTCAAAGATAATAGAAAGTTTTGTTCAGGATTTGTTGATGTCCTTTGTCCAAAAATCCTTGTGATCTTTAGCTTCCCTGAGCTATTTCCAGATGTCCCTTTTTAGGGACTCAAGAGTGAAACCTTACTTTTTCTTCTCATTTTTCAGATGTGGTGTTTAGGTCTACTAAGTGCGATGAAGAATTATGTAAGTATGTGGAACATTTCTTCTGGCTTTTGAACTAGGTAATATGGACGTTTATGGGCACTGATTAACAAGGTTCTTAATTATGCTGAAACAGAAAAAAAATGGTTGTCATTAGTGTTACTCAAAACTATTCCGTTTTCTATCTAGGTCTTAATGGCAGGTTAGTCATGTGATCTGTTTAAGCCAATGAGGTAAGAGGTGATTGGAAGTTAGTGACTAGAGAAAGCTTTAAAAGTTCAGTGTAAAATTCACTGTTCTCTTTCTTTCCCTTTGCCATGGTGACCAGCAGTACCCCAAATAGAAGTCCTTTTGTCAGCGGGTCCCCAGCAAGAGGAGAGCGCTGAACTCAGCTCACATGATGGGCATGTTGCATGAGCAATAAGTGAAACCTTTCACGTTTTAGGCCACTGGGTTTTCTTTGTTTTTGTTATTGTAGCATAACCTAGCTCATTCTGAACTTTACAGATGACTTCAATAATTAGACTCCCAAAGACCAATTTTATTAACATGCCTGGAATAACAGAGCTTCACACACCAGAGAGCGCAGTCATTCCCGAGAAACAAGGGAAACTGGGAAGACACCTGATAACTCAGAGTCCTGGGGCATGGAGGAAAAAAAATATCCTTCTTTGTTCTGCCATTCTTTTCCTAACTCCTGAGCACAACTGAAACATGGGTCAGTGATTCACTGTGTGAATCGGGTCCAGAGAATAACTAAACCATTGCATTTTAGATCAGGGTTCAACAATCTGAGGGATTCTCCATGTCTGAGAGCTTTTAGGATCTAGTGGAATTTCCTTATAAATCACAGTTGTTTTTTTCTAAGACCCCTTAAGTACTTCCCACTGTCCATGATAAATCAGTGGGACTGATTTGCTGAAAAGGTAGTTGTTCAGTAATAGATGAGGATGCTTCTGTATATATTTATAGCTATGATCTATCTTTCGTAGGTCTTCCATTCTGATGTGTTATATTTAAGAATCTAAAGTCTAGAGAAGTTAAGTGACCAGGTAATAGCTATGCAGCAAGTAAGTTGCAGCATATGTCCTGGGATCCAAGCCCCATGTCACTATTAAAGAACTTTTGAGATGCAGTAGACTGTATGTTTGATTGAAATTAGAATAGACGGGGCGGATCATTCTTAAAGTTGAGTTTGGTTCTCAAAACACCTTCTACAAGTAATGCCTAAGGAGATCTTGAGGCTGTTTGCACCAGTGTGCGGTCAGTACACTAGCTAAGAGAGAGAAACTAGTTTGTGGAAAGAAAAACTGGATTGGGGTTGTGGAGAAAAATGGATTAGAGGGGGAACAGCCATGTGTCCACAGTGACTTTACACTTAGACTACACTAGCTACAGCCTAAAGAGTTGGGCTTCAGTTTCTTGTATAGACTCAAATTTGGGGTGAAACCGAAGATCTGCTGCTCTTATCTCAGCCACCACTGGTTATCACGGGAGAGAGAAACCAAGCCAGAAGGGAGAGCAAGATGAGGTCAGGAACCTCCCACCAGATTAGAAGCATGAGGTCCGCTCTCAGGGCTCAAGAGGACTGCTGTAAATGACGAGGGGCTCACAGCCACTGACTTGGATACAAAGAAAACTGTCTGACTCCTCTTCTGCTTCTCTGTGAGTCTTTGTGTCAGAAGCTGTCTGAAAAAGGGAAAGAAAGGGAGGAAGCGGGCCCCTGAGAGCATCCCTCTCCCCTCATGGTCTCTGCTTTTCAGCTTCCCTACAGGTTTGTCCTCACCGGAATTCTAGGTCCCTTTATTCCCTATGTTTGCTCTGAGGGAGAAATGACAAAGGTTAGTAGTCACCCAAGGTAGAATGGATGCAAGAGCCTGGTGCATACAATCATTTATCCCATTTGAACAGCTGCTATTTGAAAATTGTAGGATATCCTGACTTGGGTAGGTTACATTTGTATATGTGTCTACTTTTTATTCAACTTGATTCAAAATGAAACAATTCCAATGATTGTTTTGTCTCATTTATAAAATTACTTATTTATGTGACTTTGCCTCCCATACACTCACAAATGCTGTTTTTATGGTTTAGCAAGTTAAAAAACCAGAAGGTATTCATTCTGTTAAATGTTAGAAGTGGACACTGTGAGTGTTTGGTGTACACTTTGTTTGTATTTACTATTGGATTGCTTTTGCTCTTTGAGCTTGAATTCTCTTCCAGGCACTGAATGTTGGGAGGTGCTTTATGGCATTTGAATGCCTAGGAAGTGCTGAAAGCATTAGATGAAAACAGGAAAGTTCCCCAGCTGTGAGAGGTCACCTGGTTTCCCACATAGTCCCTCCATCACACTTATCTCTGGAAGACTTTGGAATAATATCTGTCACTAATCACAAACTTCTCAGCTTTACCCAAGGAAAGTGATTCTCCAAGATGTGTCAAGCTGGCTTGGGGACCTACTTCATGATCTTGAGCTTCCCAAACAAAGTTTAGAACCTCAAGCTTGCTCAAAATGGGCTAGACTGTAACCAAAAGAACAAAATTACTGCACATAATAAAACGGAATTTTTATACTTTCTTTCTAGAGGTAGCTCAAGAGAGAAGGGGCAGGCCTCACGAAATAGGAGGAAGGTATGGTAATTAGAGAGGACTGTGTTTCCAAGGACGATGATGGCCAGTTGTGGGGGAGAGAGCAGCTTATGTATTTTTTAAGAACAATGCTGGCTGTCGCTCAGTGTGAGCTGTTTTCTGTTCTGTGTTTTCTCTTCCCTTACTATTATCCATTATGCAGTTTTTGATACAATTTATTGCATCTGTCTCTGCCTTTATGGGTGACATGCCAAGGAAACTGATTAAGTCGATTAACATTTGGGCTAACGTTGAGTGGAAGGCAGTGAATGTCAGGCTGCCACTGTAAAATAAGAGCGGGAATTCATCAGGTGCAGAACATTTGGGTCAAAGGTGGCTGTGAGAAAATTAAGTCACCTCCCTCCTCTTCCTCCCTTCTCTCTTGCCTTGGAAGACTCCTCATATATGTGGAGAGTAGGGACAAAGGGACTTAAATTCTGGATGTCTCTTGATGTCTGGCAAAGTTAGGGGCTATTCAAGAAGGTTGCCAACAGGATTGTTCTTCTACTGAATCACTTTTTTTTTTTTTAATTTTTAAAGGTGAAGTAGGATACACACGCACATAACACAATGGAAAGTAAACACTATTGGCCATGCTTGGTAACCAAAACCATCTAATAGGAGTGTATTTTTGGTAACTCATTTACTCTGTATATGTCCAGCTTACCTTGATATTTTGCAGAACTTCAGCTGAATTTTGGATCTTAGAGAATTTTGGCTTCTAAATTTTTATCTGTGTTGTCTGTTAGTTCAGGAAGCAGATCTAGTGAGGTTCCGAAACAAGTCATTTTACTTAGAAGTCTTTGAGGTGAATAATAAAAATGTCTTGAGCTGGTTAATCTCAGCCAAAGGACTCAGGTTTATGCTTTGAAATGAATGTGATCCTACGAGTCACACATGGAAACTTAAACAGGTTGGAGAGGGGTCCTAGAGATGTAGGGTTGGGCAAGTAAGGATGAGAGTCTTCAGAGTATCGATAGGTAGGTCTTGATTCAAATCCTGGCTCTTACATATCACATTCCTCATGTTGTTTAACCTGCTGGAGTTCCAGTTTTCTATAAAGAGAAGTAATAATGTCCAGATTGGTCTTGAAAAAGTAATGAAATGCATTTGGCATCATTACTGCCACAAGAAAAGCACTCAACAAATAGTAATTATTATTTTATTATTGCCATATGCATATTATTATCATTTAATTCATGCCCTTCATTTCAAGGTGAGAAAATCTGGACCCACGTGACTTGATGGAGACCATGTAATTAACAGTCAACCGCTGGAGTTAGATATCCCAACTCTGACTCCAGCTTTCACTCAATGACTTTGTGAAATTTCTCATAGCTCTTGCCAAGCTGTGATTCAGTTCTGTCTTGCACGACTGCGTGGCTCACCCAGAGGAAAGATGATGCAGACAGATGTGACCAAATGGGTCCGGGGAGCCGTGGTTGAATGGGGACATGCTGTGTTGGTGAGCTCACCATGCGGCCTTTCTGCCTTTCCTAGTCTGCCCTTCCCGTCGAAACCAAACACTCTCACCTGGAAACTATGCATCACCTTCAACCACGACGCTCCATCACTGTTCCAGCCCTTCCTATGGTTCAAGTGGCTGTTTATGTACCTCCGACCTCTACCTAACATTTTTTAATGAAGGAGACCAGTGTGATGTAGTGGAAAGAACCATGAGGTGAGAATTGAGAAATGTAGTTTCTAGTTCTGGTAAAGACACTTTCATCCAAGAGGTACTAGGAGGTAACTTAACCTTTCTAAGCTATGGCTCATTTCTCTAAAAATGAGGGGATTAGATAAAGAACTCTCTCTTAAACATGAATTTTGCTATCTATAATAAGGAAGAAGTGAAGATTTGCTAAATGATCAATGTAGATGCACTTAGGTGGATATTTGATGTTTTATGAAAATGGAGCAGTGAATTTTTCACACAAATAGAAATTTGTGTGTCAGGATGAATTTAAAAATTCTATTAAATATATGATTTGTTTTTACTAATCTTGAAAAATATTATAGGCATAAAATATATATTTTTGGTTTATTTTTGAGTAGCAACTAATTCCCTGTGTAAAATGAAGATGCTAGCCCTTTTCTTTAGCCCAGGGTTTCTCACTCTTAACATTACTGGAATTTTGGGCAAGATTATTCTTTACTGTGGATGCCATTCTGTGCATTGTAGGATATTTTGCAGCATTCCTGTCCCATTAGATGGCAGTAGATCTCCCTTCCATCTGTTGTGGTATTCAGAAGTGTCCCCAGACATTGCCAAATGTTCTGGGGTGAGCAGGGGTATAAATATACCTCCCCTGGGTAAGAACCACTGTTTTAGGCATATTTACATGATGTTTTAGTGGAATGCTTCTTTGCTCCTAATCAATGTATTTTTTCATTGTGGAGGGTAGGGTAGTAGGTTGGAGTAAACAAATTCCACATGTCAATGGCTTAATGAGACAAGTTTGTTTCTTATTCCAAAGAGCTGTTCTCCATGTGGTGACTGAGTGGCTCAGGCTGCTTTCTTTGGGGTTCCATAGTTACAACCATGGCTGTGGAGATGATATTAGGAAAATGCACAGAAGCCTCCCCACCCCCTGCATATCCACCGGCTCAGAAGTGACTCACTTCCATGTGTCCACAGATGGTGATGAGGTCTACTCTCATGGTTCTTTCCAACTGCAAGGGGGCTGGGGAATATCTGAGAACACATGGATGATTTGGCAAACGTTGTTTTATCTACCACACCAAACATTTACGACTTGGAGAGTTGGCTGCATAAGGTGGAAGCCCGGAGGGAATTTTCCATTTATCTGTCATCTTTCACCTTGGGAGAGGCTACTGACAACTAGAACAGAGAATGTTCTCAAATTCTCCCTTGTGCTTTGTGTTTTCTTTTTTATTGAATAGGTGCTAATTCAAATTATTGTGGTGATATTTTAGTTGCTCAACAGTATTTTTTTTAAGTCCTACTCCACCCCCATTTCTTCAAATCAGTTTTTGTAGAAGTCCAGAATATAAAGCAATTAAAAGATGTGCTGGAGTGGTTAATGTGGAATGAATACTTTGCTCTCCTAAACCTCCACTTAGTTCCAAGAGGGAGCACAGATTACGCTTGAAACTGGTGATCTACAGTCTTTTTCTTTACTTTCTTTCTTTTTCTTTTTTTCTTTTAAGAAAGGGTCTTGCTATGTAGTCCAGGCTGTCCTTGAACTCACTATTTAAAATACTTGCTCTGAGTGAATATAACTCATGGTCGAGTTGTAACAACAGTTATTAAGTCACTTGGAGCAAGGCAATGGGGGACGTACATAAGTATCCCTTCCTGTACAGGCCAGGAGAGATCTCATCTCTGCATGCCCCCTACCAGTAAATTGAAGTTCCAACTATCCTGGTAGTGACTTGTGGCCAACAGGACTGAGGAGGATTAGATGGTACCCTGATATTCCCACTGACAATTTTGTCTTATGTCTCAAACTTTATTGTACCCATCGCCACTTGAATGGTATTTCCTATTTCTCAGTATATCTCCGGCTCTAAGGACGAACTGACCAATTGACTGTGTTTCTTTGCTAGGCATCATCATAAGGTTTCTCTGATAGTAGCCAGGAATTTGTTTACATAGACTTTTGCTAAAAAGACATTGAGCACTTGAAACCTCTAAGATCAAACCAACCAATACTATGTGAACAGAAAGTGAGTATGGTTTTACTTAGAAGTCATCCTGTAACCTGGGTTCTCCCAATTCTCCCAGTCATATTGATTAGTAATAGTTTGCTCAGGAACCCCCTTTTCCCGGTTCAGGATCATCTATGGCATTTAATTATCATAGAGCCTGAATAGTAAGAGTTTCTCAACTTTTCTTTGTCTGCATGATATTGACATCTTGGGTGAATAGAGAACTATTATTTTATAGCTTGTCTCATGTGGTGCATGCCTGTAATCCCAGTGACTGAGAGGTAGAAGCATTAAATCATGAGTTTGAGGCCAGCCTGGCTATCCAGGGAGTCCCAGGCCATCCTCCACTACAGAGCAAGACCATGTCAGAGAAAAAAAAAAAAAAAAAAGAGGAAGTATCACTTCTAATTGGACTGGTATTAAGTTTTGACTATTTTGTAATGTTCAGCCATGAAGCTACCTGAACCTAGGTTTTTCTTTGTTGGGTGGTATTTGATAACTACTTCAATTTCTTTCTTTCTTTCTTTTTTTTTGGTCCATTCAGGTTTATTTCATCTGGATTCAGTCTTGGCAAATGTACACATTTATGGTCAATTGATTTTTGGCAAGAATACACAATGGGGAAAAGACAATCACTGTAAATAGTGCTGGGAAAACTGGATATTTACATGTAAGAAAAAGAAATGAAACCCTTATCTTACGCTATATATACAAAACTAAACTCCAAATGAACTTAAGTGCCTAAATCTAAGATATGAAACCATAAAATTCCTATAAGAAAATATAGAAAGTTTCTTGATACTGGCCTTGGTAAAGATTTTTTTCACGTAACAACCTTGGACACCTTGAGCAAAAATAAACGTGTGGCACCACATTAAACTAAAAAGCTTCTGCAAACAATCAACAAAATGAAAGGGTGGACTATAGATTGGAAGAAAATATTTGCAGATCATGTATTTGGTAAAGGATTAATATCCAAACTACATAAATGTCTCACTCTACTCAGTAGAAAAATAAACTTGATTAAAATATGGGCAAAGAACTTGAATAGACATTTCTCGAAAGAAGATTTACAGATGGCCAAAAGACATATGAGAAATTGCTCACTATCACTGACCACCAGGGAGATGCAAATCAAAACCATACTGAGGTACAATCTCACTCTAGTAAGAATGGTATGGTAGATTGACAACTGCTGGTCCACTTGTAACACCCGGCTAAACTGAATCAGCGTGGTGCTTCGTGTGGAGGGCCCACCTGAGGATTGTTGCCAACAACATAAAAAGGAGAACTGGAGAGGGAGAGGTCGTGCTGTTGGTTTTCTTTGAGGAGCTTGTTGTGCTGGCTTTCCTGATAGGAACTTGGCTGTTCTCACCGTTGGAGGAGCTCGGGACCTCGTTGTCGCTGAGGATGGCTGTGGTACTTTTCAGGGGAGCTCTGGTCCTTACTTACATCATCCTTCCTGGCTCCAGTGCAGACCCCTCAGCCTGCTGGCACAGATCCTTCATCCCGCTGGCGCAGACTTTCTAGCTTCCACCACTGACCTTTGGGCCTTCCCAGCACAGACCCATGAAACAGACTTGCATGAGACATTGTCATGCTCTGGGCCTCCAGTTGGACTCATGGGGGTCATTGCCATGGGCTCTAGGTCTTCAGCTGGACTCATGCAGGACATTGCTGTGGGATCCAGGCCCTCAGCTAGATTCTTTGGGTCTCTAGTGTGTGGACAGATCTCCTGCACTCTTTTTGTATTTGGCTCTTTGGATGACTATTTTAAAATAATCTTATAAATTATGTGTCCTGTACTGTTTCCCTTGCAAACCTTGACTACAACAAATGGCTACTATTAAAAAGGCAAAAGATAAACAAGGATCGGTGAGGGTGTGGAGAAAAATAGAATTACCTTATGGTCCAGTATTCCCTATGTTGGGTATATATATATATATATATATATATATATATATCCAAAGAAAATGAAATTATTATGTCAAAGAGATATCTGCTTTCCCACGTTCCCTGCAGCATTAACCACTATACACAAGATATGGAATCAACCTAAGTGTCTATCAATGAACAAAAGGATGTAAAAGTGTACATATATACACACATATAAAATTATTCATGCTGAAATAAGGAGATACTGCCATTTGCAACTACACAGATGAACCTAGAAGACAAGTGGAATAGGCCAGATATAGGAAGAAAAATATTGCATGCTCTCACTTGTATGTGGAATCTAAAAAAGTAAAATACATGACTACTAGGAACAGCAAAGAGTAGGAAATGAGGAAAACTAGGACAAAAGGTACAAACTTGCAGTAACGTGGGATGAATAAATTTAGAGATCTAATGTAAAGCGTGAGAATTATAATTAATAATATTGTATTATACAGTGAAAGTTTGCTAATAGAATTTATGTACTCTTACCACACAAAAAAAGGTAACTATGGGAGATGAAGGCTAGGTTTATATGCTTAATAATAAGCATTTCACTATGAATATATGAAAACAGCAGGTTGCACATAAAATAAAAAAGTTTCCAATAAATAAAACCAAGCCTCCAGGTCATTGATGAATTTGGCTGGATTAAGGCATCACTATTTTCTCCTGCTTCATTCAGTTGGAGCCCATAAATTCACTTCTCAAAAATATACACACACACGGTTATCTTCATGGCCAGTTATTCCCACTGCCTCCTACTGACCCCCTCCTCTCTTGCAACATTTTAATTTTCTTGACCCATTGAACTCTTGCAGTCAACATTGACATTTTCCTCCCTGTACTCTGGGCTTGATATCATGCACTGGGAAATAGACAAGGTTCCATGTTACCACTGAAGTGCAAGCCAAGGACATCTGAACTTACAGACTTTGCCTGCATCCAATCTGAGTAAATGTATTCACACAAATAAAATAGGTGCATGTTTAACTTAAATATCTAGTTAACCAAAAGTCTCACAGGGCTCTTTGTCCCATCCCCACTTCAGCTAGCACAACGTGAAGGCTCCTCAAACTATCTGGATTTGAGCTGAGGAAATTTAACTCCATACTGCTGTTAAAAGGAGGGTGATTATTTTGGTCTCCCCATGTAAGATAAAACTAATCATTTAATACTAACCTCTACGACACTTCACCAAGCCTTTAGCATAGCTCGTTACCAAGCTTTCTCTTCAGCATAGTTTAGCAGGAAGTACTTAACAATGAAGCGCATTTGCATCAAGTAGGCATGAATAGCTACACTACTGGAACCATGACCTTGGCATGACTCCTCCAAGTGCCTAATCGTGCCCTCCGCAGACTCAGCCTTCCGTTACGCCTGATGAAATGGTGCTCCGTTCATCCCTCGCCTGCTGAGGGGACATAGTGTTAGATTAGCTTAGATATTCAGCCAGGCAGCAAGTCAGTAGGAGTCTAAAAAAAGCTACACTGTCTTCCCAGGAAATGACCCCAGCGTGGAAGCATTTTATCAACAAATGCGCTTGGATGTTTGAAAAATCCCTCATGAATGCACACGCTCCACCTTTCCTTCTTTCTTTTCTCTTAAATGCCTCTTCCCTACCACAAATTTAGCTGGAGAATGCCTTGTACAATCTGAAGCAATGTAGCATTACTGTGTTAGGTGATGTCACTGGGCTGATAAACCGGCTGTAATCAGGGCTGTACTGATAGTGGGCTCTAACTCCCCTTTTTTGGGCTTGTTGATAACTCAGGATGTGAACAGAGAATGAATAAAGCCCTTATGCGTTTTAATCTCAAGGATACTATTTTTTTCTTTTTCTGATGTTACCTAATCTGTAATTCTAATCGTAGATCCCATTTCTTTATCCATCTGACATAGTTTAGAACACCTACTATGTACCATGTGCTATAATGATTTAGAGCTCACTGGTAGAAAAAGCCTACAGAAATACAAATAAATTAGAGTGATGCATGCTGCCATCAAGAATAGTAGGTCCATAGGAGTTCTGCTTGTATCTCCATTGTATTCTTCATCTTCTTTATGTGATACATTTACTTGTTAATATTTAATTCCCATGGGTAAGTAATCCCCCATGTATCTTCTACTGACATCTTTCAATTGGCCAAGTTCATCTCTCCTGGAGGATAAATTTCCAGCTTTCACTAAGTTCTCATTCTTCTTAATCATAACCCTTAATTTGCCATAATATACACTCCCGTGGCAACTTGCTTTCCTTTTTTGTTGGAATTTAAATTTTGTGCCATTTAGAAAACTCATTTTATGGTTTTGTTTTCTGTCTCCTGGGTTGGATTGCACATTCTTTCAGGGCTGAAACAGGTCTTGTACTTCTGGAAATTCTCTCATGAAAGAAGCACATCAAGAGACCTGGGTTCTTGTCTCAATTCTTTTTTTTTTTAATTTTAAAGAGAAAAAAAAACAATGAAAATAATGATACAGAATTTTGAAACAAGATAGTAGGAAATTAACAATGGTATTGTGTATCATTATCTTTAAAGTAGTTGCTCACATTAAAAGATATAGGCATGCAAAATTGATCAAACAATATAAGCACAAACCTTTCTTTTTAATGAACTAAAAGATGTTAGCAGTATAATTATTTCAGCTATCTTGTGTACATATATATATATATATATATATATATATATTTATTTTTCTTTTCCCTTCCTTCTTTTCTCCTTTCCCCCATCCCATTTGTTCTTTCCTTTTGAGCAGTTTTTTTCCCTTTCACAATATTTGTTATAGATTTTGGATCTTATTTCCTTTTTCACCTTGTTATACTAGGGAGACGATACGATGTTTACACATGTGAGGTTGATTTATCTCACTTAGGAGCATGGTCTCTAGTTGCATCCATTTACCTATAAAAGCTTCAAGTTTATCTTTCTTTATAGCTGAGTAGTATTCCATTATATAAAAATGCAACATCTTTCTTATCCATTCCGCGTTTGATGGGCATTTGGGTTGTTTCCAAGATTTAGCTATTACAAATTGTGCTGCTATAAATATGGGTGCACGTATATCGCTGTGGCATGATGTTTTTAATTCTTCCGGGAAAATACCCAGAAGGAGAATAGCTGGGTCAAATGGGATCTCCAATCCGGTCTACACTCCCACCAACAGTGGAAAAGTGTTCCTTTTCCCCCCACAGACCCTCCAGCATTTGTTATTGATTGATTTCTTGATGGTAGCCATTCTTTCTGGGGTGAGATGGAATCTCAGTGTTGTTTTAATTTGCATTTCTTGAATGACCAATGATGTTGAACATTGTTTCATGTATTTATTTGCCATTCGCATTTCTTCATCTGAGAAGTGCATATTCATCTCAGATGCTCATTTTTTGATTGGGTCTTTGAATTTGGGGGTCTGATTTTTTCAATTCTCTATATGTTCTAGATAGAAGTCCTTTGTCTGAGGGAGAGTTGACTAAAATTTTTCCCACTCTGTGGGTTTTCTTTTCACTCTGTTGGTGATTTCTTTTAACGTGCAAAAACTTTTTAATAAGATGAGATCCCAGTTGTTGATTCTTTGAAGTACTTCCCTTTCAGTTTGGGTTTTGTTCATGAACTCTCTATGTCTTCAAGATTTCTGCCTAATTTGTGTTCCAGTAGATTTAGTGTTTCTGTTTTAATGTTTATATCTTTGATCCATTTTGACTGTAGTTTAGTGCATGGTTATAAACATGGGTCTAGTTTTAGTCTTTGGCATGTGGAAAGCCAAAATTTCCAGCACTATTTATTAAAGAGACTTTCTTCCAGTGAAGGTGTTTGGCCCCTTTGTCAAAGATAAGGTGGCTGACTGTGTTTGTAGTTATGTCTCCATCTTCTAATCTGTTCCATTTATCCTCAGGTCTGTTTTTTTTGCCAGTACCATGTTGATTTTATCACAGCTTTGTAGTATGATTTCAAGTCAGGGATTGGGATGCCCCCTGCCTTGCCTTTGTTGCTCAAGATTGCCTTTGCTATTCTAGGTCTCTTCTGTTTCCAAATGAATTTTAGGAGTGCCTTTTCTAGATCTGTGAGGTACATTAATGGTATTTTGATTGGGATTGCATTAAATCTGTGTAACAGTTTTGGGAGTAGGGCCGTTTTCACAATGTTGGGTCTTCCTATCCAAGAACCAGGGATATCTTTCCATTTTCTGATATTCTCTTTGATCTCCTTTTTCAGAGTACTGTAATTTTCAATGTATAGCTCTTTTACTTCCTTTGTTAGGTTGATTCCTAAGTATTTCATTCTTTTGGATGCTATTGTGAAGGGCGTGCTTTCCCTAATTTCTCTCTCAGTGAGTTTATTGTTTGTGTACAGGAATGCTATTGATTTTCGGGTGTTGACTTTGTATCCAGCTAAGATACTGAATTTGGTTATTAATTGTAGAAGTCTTTTGGTGGTGTTTTTGGGGTCTTCTATGTAGAGTATCATGTCATCGGCAAATAATGATAATTTAACTTCTTACTTTCCTCTCCTTATTCCTTTTATTTCTCTCTCTTGTCTAATTGCTCTGGCTAAGATTTCCAGAACTCTATTGAATAGGGGTAGTGATAGTGGACATCCTTGTCTTGTTCCTGATTTTAGAGTGAAAGCTTTCAGTTTTTGTCCATTGAGTATGTTGTTGGCTGTTGGTTTGTCGTAGATGGCTTTTATCAGATTAAGGTACAGACCATGTATTACGATTTTCTGTAGAGTTTTTATCATGAATGAGTGTTGGACTTTATCAAAAGCTTTTTCTGCATCTATTGAGATGACCATTTGATTTTTGTCTTTGGCTCTGTTAATACGGTGTATTACATTTATTGATTTGTGTATGTTGAACCATCCCTGCATTCCTGGGATGAATCCTAGCCTCAATTCTACACTAGCTGGTTTTGTGACTATAAGGCAGAAATGTAGCATCTTGTGTTCCTAATATTCTAATAGACGTGATATTGGAATTTGATACCTTTAACAGTCCCTTTAAATTTTAAGTTCAGAAAATACACTGCAAAGCACTGTACTTCAGTGCCTAGGGCAGTATTTTCAATGTAGCAGACACCATGCATGTCCACATTTTTAAAAAATTATTATTGTTAGGTACATGCAAAATGATTGATGTTGGCTAAGTCACCATTTTTCAAAAGGATCTTAAAATGTGGGAATGTACTTCCTGCCAAGATTTTTATGGGCTAGCATCAATGCTTCTCCTTCAGATGATGAGCATAAGGGGGGAAATGAATCCCAGACCTGCTTTATACCTAGCTGTGTGACCCTGGATATGTTATTTAATACTGCTGGTCTTCAGCTGCTTCATATATATTAAAAAATAAAATTATGAAAGATGCTTGTTATTTGTTATGAAGTAAAGACAAACTTTAGCTACTGCCTTTAGCCAATGTAAGAAATGATAGATATATGGCCTATAAATTGAGTTTTATATTGTTTATCTTTTAACTTGAAGCCCAGGATAATTTACTTAAGGAAACCATAAGAGTAAGTTTGTAGAGGAAATTCTGAACTTTCCAGATGAGATTATTTCAAGGTCTTGGAGATTTATTAAGGTAAAATGGCTGCCTTGGCTTTCATTGGGTGAGCTTATTAGTACCATGTAGTGGCATTATTGCTTTATATGGTAGACTGGTAAATGGGAAGGCAAGAAAAGTCTAATCAGAAAGAAAACTTTCATGGTAAGTTGATGGGCAAGAACACTGGAAATAAGGGCTGTGTATACATTCACACAACGATCAGAATATTTAAGAATGCAGTGCTATTGCATTAGTGCTGTATTCCTTTTTTTTTTTTTTCTCATGTGGGTACCAGGAGTCGAACTCAGGACCTTACACTTGCCAGGCAGGCGCTTACGCCGCTGAGCTATCTCACCGGTCCAGTGCTGTATTCCTTTTAACGGCACAATTAGTGAACTGAATTGCAATTCCACAGTCTATTAACCTCCTGAGATGTTTTATGTCTACCCTTCTATGTCCTTATTCCCAAGCGAGCAGAACCAAACAGGTCAATTTTATTTGTAATGAATCTGTAACTTGTTTCAAAAGTAATGTAATTCAACAATGGATTGTCAGCTTTTCCATTGATGTGGTGGCAATTTTCACCAGGAATGGTCCACTATTAGAACAGTTTCTGTCACTTACATTAGAACACAATGTTTACCTTTACTAGCCCTGGGGGACAATGCCTGGCACTGGGTTATATCTTTGGGTAGGACTGTTCTAAATACTTGGTGTCCAGGAATTATCAAACTACGTTTTTGGGAAACAGCCAAGCATCCTCCGAATAATAGGGAAGCCAAATTCCAGGGGTAACAGTAATAAATGTTTAAAAGAAATATATTTATGGGCAAAACTATCCTTTGGGCTTCTCCCCTGGGAACATTAGCAGTAATGACTGAATTAAAAAAACAATATTACGAACAAGTCCAACTCTGGAGATATCATTTTAATCACAGCTCACTGAAGAAAACCTGTAGGTATTAGACAAACACATTAATTCTCTGTAGAACAGACTTGTTCCTTCTATTTAATAGCAGTAGCTCACACATGGCCCTGAATCGCTGAGTTTGTTTTATTGAGGAAAGTCTGGGACTAAACAGTTTCTTCATGATCTCCTTAAATTGCCAGCAGGTGACCTTCAAAAGACAGGGGAGTTCAATTAAAATAAAATAGCATGCAAATCTAAACAATTCATGCTCTTAAGTCTGTTCTGGTCTTTCTTCCATCTGTGACTGTTCTATCACAGCTTCTCTGTGATTCTCCTTCTCTTACACCTTTTGAGTGACTTTACTTCTGACCTTTCTTAATTAAATCCATCAAGTGTGCCCTGACACAGTGACATTTCAGATGACAAAGAAAGCCACACATAAGTTAATCACAGAATCTATCTTCATGATTCTCCTTCCGGCCTCTATCTGGACTGCAAAAAGAAGCAGCAGTCAGTAAGCCTAAGACATAGTGACACTTGGATAACTGGACCATCAAGAATGAGATTTACTCAGCGTCTTTTATGAGTTTTCTTTTGGGTAACATTTAAGATGCTATGGAAAGGCTCTGGCTGTACTGGTTCCAGGCTTTATAACTCTGTTGCAAATTGAGAAGCGGAATGAGGATCATGTTCACAGAAAGGGAGAGGCATTATTGGGAATCACCAGCAATTCCAACGTGGTCACAGATAGGTGGCCTTTTGGGATGTCCTCTGTATAATTACTTCAAATTCTTTATATTACACTGATGGAAATCTGGGTTCCACTCAGAGGCCTCTGGATGATGGATGAAAATTGGGCATCCAGAGCTGAGCTTAGTTAGAGTCATATCTTATATTATGGAGGGACGCTGAGAAGAGGAATTCTAGCAGCGTCTCAGGGTTTGTTAATTTAACTTTAGTTGACTTAGCTTTTTTTGTTTTCATCAATAGTGAGAAAAATTTCTTGTGTAAGACATTTCATGGCTGCTTTTCATTTTGTTAGAAAACTAAAAGCATGAGTTGATGGTCTTTGGTCTAGTTATAAACCTATCATAAATCCATCATCCACAAATTAATTTATTTTTGGCTTCTGACTAAACTCATGGTGTTATAAAGAAAGTACTATTTTAAGTAACTTGCTTTGTAAGCTATAGTATCTGATGTCTATAAACTGGATATACTTATTAACCACAGGGAACTTTTCTCTATTACCCTTAAATGGACTTTGTTAAATGTTGAGAGTAACCAATTTATGATTTTAGACTCTTTGCTATATTCTTTAAAGCCTTTGTCTTTCCTAACTGTAGGGTACTATTTCCTAGCCTGTTCTTATAAAGAACCTCCTTTTGTGGTTTAATAGGTCTTCTCTGGTTGTCTTCAGGCCAGTTCTTGGTTTTCTTGGGCTATAACGACCAAATGATACATCAGCACCAGGTGTGGGTAGAGCATGTTTCCATAGATGGGATCCGTAAAGTTTTATGCTTTGTTTCCAGTAGTCTTTTGGAGGCTCCTCAAGATTCTGTAGACTTCTCAGCCACAAGAGCACATTGTACTGATTTCTTCAAGACTGAAGTATGACTCTTTCCTGAGTCATAATTGTTCAGATTATTTTGAGAGTAAAGTACACATCTACCCTTTGTTTATCTAGCTTCTGTTGCTACTGAAACATTTGGTAATTACTAGGGATCTTTGAAACAGTGCAGGAAAAACCTCAACCTATTGATCCCAGATTTATTTTCTCCTATGCAATGTTCCTACTTTAACTGAGTCATTTTTTCCATTACTAGAATTTAGCCTTCTAAAGGAGTGAGGTTTCAGAGTGGGGAACACTTCATAGGATGGCCTGGAAATTGAGATTTTCTCCATGTTAGTATGTCAAATGCACTGTTCCCTGTAAGTATTTTGCTCTCTGTAAAGTTCTGTGTGTAATATTTCCACAGAATATATAAACATATGAACACAAACGCTGTATGTTTAATGTTTCAACAAAGAGGATAGAAACGAGAGGAAGAAAACATGGAGTTTTTTCATATGAAATCTGATCAGGGCAATACTTTTTTTTTCATCTCCAAACTTCAGTATCGCCCCTCATAAGTCAAAGATGCTAATGTTACTGGCAGTGTGAAATTAATAGCATGATCCTTGTAGGGGTATTTGGAGTTCTCTGAAAGGAAGAGATTATTTAAATTTAATTGATGATTGTATCAAAGGAATGGGTCAAAGGAAGTTTATATTCTAGTTATCACATACTAAGAGATAGACTCCTGGACTGAGAATTAAGTTAGAATCTGACTCCACCACACATTGTTTCAGTGATCTTGGGTGATTGTGTTGAAATTCTCCCACTTCATACCAGTTTTACTGAGGTAGGATTGATAAAAATTGTGCACATTTAAGGTGTACCATGTGATAGTTTGATATACATATGCGTCGTGACATGTATAGAATGAAGTGAGCTAGCATATTATCACCTCACCTAGTTACCACCGTGTGTGTGGGGGGGTGAGGATACTTGACATCTATTCTCTCAGCAAATTTCAAGTACACTTTATTATTACCTACAGTCATCATACTGTAGAAACCCTAGAACTTGTTCATCTTGTTACTACAAATTTGCAACTTTAACCGGTGTCTCCCCTTTTCCTCCATCCCCAGCCTCCTCGGAACTTTCATTTTACTCTGTTACAATGAGTTTAACTTTCTTTTAGGTTCTGCATATTGGTGAGTTCATGCAGCACTCACCTTTCTGTGACTGGTTAGTTTACTTACACAATGTCCTCTAGGTTCACCCATAGGATTTCCTTCTTTTTTAAAGGCAGAATAGTATTCCACTGTGCAGATATACTACATTTTCATTTTCCATTTATCTCTTGATGGACACTTAGATTGTTTCCGTATCTTGGTTACTGTGTTTACTGCTATAACGAATACAGATGTACAGATATCTCTTTGAGATAGTGATTTTATTTCCTTTGGATATATATTTGGAAGTGGGATTGATGGATTATGTGGCAGTTATATTCTTAATTTTTAAAAATGTACTTATTTTTAATGGACAAACATGTGCATATTTATGGCATACAACATAATGTTTTGATGTATGCATACATAGTGAGATGGTTAAATCAACCTAATCAATATATATATTATGCCACATACTTATATTTTTGCATGGTGAGAACACTTAAACTCTTTTTGTTACCAGTTTTCAAGTACACAATATGTTGGCATCAACTATCGTCACCATTGTACACAAGACTCTTGAACACACCCCTCATGTGTAACTGAAAGCTTGTACTCTTTGAGCAACACTTCCCTATTGCTCTCGCCTTCCAGCCTCCTGGAACCAATATCCATTCTACACTCTGCTTCTGTGTGTTCAACTTTTTTAGATTTCATACATGAGTGAGAACTATGTGTTTTTTTTTTTTTTTGGCCTGGCTTATTTCACTTAGTATAATGTTCTCCAGTTTCATCCACATTCCAAAATGACAGAATTTCTTCCTTCTCCTTATCGTCCTCCTCCCTCTTCTTGCTCTTCCTCTGTTCCTTCTTCTTCTCCTTATTACAGTCTGAGTAGTATTCCATTGTGTACATACATGCACTTTTTTATCCATATATCCACCGATGGACCCTAGGTCAGTTTCATATATTGATTATTGTAATTAATGCTGAAATAACATCGGAGCATAGATATCTCTTTGACATACTGATTCCATTTTCTTTGGGTATATACCCATTAGTGGGATCGCTGAGTGAAATGGCAATTCCATTTTTAATTTTTTGAGACACTTCCATACTCTTTTTTTGTAATGGCTACATTAACTTACATTGTCGCTAAGGGTGGGCAAGTGTTCTCCTTCTCCACATTCTCACCAACACTTGTTTTCTTTTTCATAATAACCATTCTTATTGGAGCAAGGTGACGTCTCATTGTGGTCTTGATTCACATTTCCATGATGATCAGTGAGTGATGTGCAGCAAAATCTGTACACCTGCGGGCTATTTGTATGCCTTCCTTTAACAAATTCCTATTTATCCTCTTCCCTATTTTTAAATCAGATTACTTGTTATCTACTACTGAGTTGTATGAGTTCCTTACATAGTTTAGATCTTAACCCCTTATGAGTTGTGTGGCTTGCAAATATTGTCTCCTATTTTGTAGATCATTGTTATGGTTTACATCCAGTATCTCCCAAGAGCCTCGTGTCCTCAGAGGCAGTGTTTTTGGTAGGTGATTGGATTACAGGGGTACTGCAGGGTGCCGTTAGGAGGTGGCACCTAGTTAGATGAGGGTCCCTGGGGTGGGACTTGGAATGGCATATCTCCCTCCCTGGCTCTTGCCTTAACTCTCTGCTTCCTGGCTGCCATGATGTGAGCAGCTTTGCTCCACCAAACCCCTCTGCTGTGCCACCCTTCCCTGGAGCCGGTCAACTGTGTGAGTCAAAATAGACCTCTCTGCTAAAATGTGGGTGTCTGATACTGTGTCCCCGTGATGAGAAAGTGGTCAAGATGGTTGTCTCTTCACTATGTGGACTGTTTTCTTTGCTGTGCAGAAGATTTTTGGATCGATGGCATCCCATTTGTCTATTTTCGCTTTTTTTTTTTTGTATTAGTGTTTTGTTGCTTGATTGCTTTGTTCTTTTTGTTTGTTTGTTTTTTGTTCATTTAGTTGTTTTTGGTTTTTTTTTTTCCTTTGGTGGGTACCGGGGGTCGACCTCAGGACCTTGCATGCCAGCAGGCGCCCATGCCGCTGAGCGATATCATTGGCCCCCTTTTTCGTATGTGGGTTCCGGGAGGCAAACTCGGGCCCTCGTGCTTGCCAGGAAGGCGCTTATGCCGCTGAGCCATCTCACCGGCCCCATTTTTGGTATTTTTGTGAGGGTGAATATTGTTTTTAGTTTTTTAGTTTTGTCCTTGTTTTTTTTTTTTTTTTTTTTGAGACAGGATCTTGCTTTGTATTGCAAGCTGTTTTTCAGCTCACTTTGTAGCTCAGGCTGGCCTTGAGCTCACAGTGATCCTCCTGCCTCAGCCTCCCAAGTGCTGGGATTAGAGGCATGTGCCCCATGCCTGGCCCCTCTTGTATTCTTCACCAGTCTCCTTGGGCTTGGGTAATCTTTTGTCCTTCTGCATTGCTTCTAATCTCCTTTTCTTCTTTTATTTGTCTATTTTTTCCTCTTCTCTCTCAAATTTTCTCCCTTTAATTACTTCTTCCACATTTTTATTCTCTATATAATTTCTTTTTTTGTGTCCTTCTTTTTCTTTTATCTTTTCTTTCTTGCCAGTTTTTTGTCTTACCTTTGCCTAATTCTATAGACATCCTTCTACTCCCCAGAAAGATCCTTTGTATCACTTCTCTCTCCTCCTTCTCATATTATAGAGTTTAAGGTTTTGAAGTTTTCCTTTTGCATCCTCGCATTCCCAAACCCTAAGTCTTTAACTGTATAACCATAAAGCTTTGTTAATCTTTTGATAGTTAACTCTGTAAAATTACTGTTGAATTCTTTTCTACCATTATGAGATATAGCTGTTGCATTTACTACATATTCTCTGTAAGTCAATATCTGAATTGCATTAATGTTTACATCATAATAGATGATTTATTCTCTAGGGTTAAGGGTGGTACATAACTGGTTCTTATGTTAATATCTAATTTGTTTTGGACAATACTACTGTCACTGTTTTGCTTGATATTTACAGGGTCACATAATTGTTTGTATTTCTCTGTGATCCAACACTCAGATTGCCTTTGTGACATTAACAATACTAGAGTGCATTTTCAGAACCACACTGCATCCTCTTTTCTGAGAGTAATCAAGGTAGGTGAATCTTAGGGCTTTGCCAAAAGGTTATAGCTAGCCATGCCCTAAGTACATCACTGAAAACACTAAAGAGACCTCTATATTAGTAAGAAAGTCTTTAGACTATAAACATCCAAAATTGTCAACACAAAACAAAACAAACCAATAAACATAAAAGAAACATGGGAAGAAAAGGCAACAAAACACCTCCTCAAACTCACTACTCATCTCAGCCAATCCAGAGGGCACCACGGGGCAGAATGGTGTCAGGCACACACCTGAGTTACTCAAAACCATAGCAGAAGTGTTTAGACAACAACTCAAAGAATACTCAGTGGGATTAGAGAAGATACAACTAAACAGATGACGGAAGTAAAACCAAAAAGATGCAGACACTCTCAGAAAACACTAATAGAAAGCTAGATCAGCTAAAAAAAAAATACAAAACATGAATTACCAATTTACCAAAGAATTAGAGCCTATGAAAAAGTTTCAATCAGAAATTCAGGAGACTAAAAATCATATTGAAAGTATGAGCGGCAGGACACACCAATGTGAAGACAGAATTTCAGAACTAGAAGACAATGAATTTTCAAAGACCAACTACTCAAAAACACCTTAAAAAAGGAAGAGAAAATAAAAATTGGTCCAAAAACTGCTAGATGATACAAAGAAGACTAATCTAAGAATAATTGGAATAAGCAAAAATCAGAAGTCAATACAAATGGCATAAAAAACTTGTTCACAAAAATAATGGCAGGAAACTTTCTAAATAAAGGGAAAGAAATAAACATATGATAAGTGAAGCATATAGAATAGCAAATAGCCACTACCAAAGGAGAACCTTTCCATGTGACATTATACTAAAAATTCCAGAAGTCCACCACAGGGATGAAATCTTAAAAAAAACTTTTAGAGAAAGGCAATGAATAACATACAATGGTAAACCCATTAGAATCACAGCAGACTTCTCTACACAAATCTTAAAGGCCAGCAGGGCATGGAGTGAAGTGTTTCAAGCCCTAAAGGATAACAGCTTTCAACTCTGACTTATGTAACCTGCAAAATTTCCTTTAAAATTGATGTTGAAATAACGAATTTCCATGACAAGGGGCACCTCAAGAAATTCATGACCACTAAACCAGCATTACAAAAAGTTTTCAAGGATTTCCTAGAAAGAGATAAGGAAGCCGACAATGTCAATTAGTCGAAAAGAATGAATACACTTGGTGAGATGAGCAGCTAAGCAAAAGGGGGAAAATGGGGAAATCAGAAACAGGAAAATAATGCAATGACAGGAAAAAGTCAATACCTCTCAGTAATAACTCTCAATATGAATGGTTTCAATGCCCCAGTCAAAGGACACAGACTGGCAGAATGGATTAAGAAAGAAAACCCAACAATATGCAGCACACAAGAAACACATTTAATTCAAAGAGATACACATAGATTAAAAATCAAAGGATGGAAAAATATTCCTTTCAATGGGAACCCATAAAAAGGCAGGAGTCACTATCCTAATTTCAAACAAAGTGGAATTCAAGGTAAGACTGATCAGAAGAGACAAAGAATGTCACCACATATCAGTTAAGGGAACAATTCAATAGGAAGAGTTAACAATCATAAACATATATGCACCAAATACCAGTGCACCCCACTTCATGAAACAAATCCTAATGGACATGGAAAATCAGACAAACATCAATAAAATGATAATGTGGGACCTCAATACCTCACTGTCACAGATGGACAGATCAACCAGATAAAAAAATCAACAAAGAAATGTCAGAGTTGCACCAAACCTTTGAACAAAGGGACTTAATAGATATTAAAAAGTGTTCCACCCAATAACAAAATACACACTCTTCTCAGCAGCACATGGGACTTTCTCCAAAATAGACCACATATTACCCAATAAAGCATGTTTAATTAAATGCAAAAGAATTAAAATTACCCCATGCATAGTCTCAGATCATAGAGCAATGAAACTAAAAATGAATGGCAAAAAAGCCCACATAAACTATGCAAACACATGGAAATTAAACAATACTCTCTTGAAAAATCAATGTGTCACAGACGAAATTAGAGAAGAAATTAGACAAATTTTAAAATCAAATGGTAATGCCAGTGTGACATACCAGAACATATGGGATGCAATGAAAGCAGTCCTAAGAGGGGGAATCATGGCAATGAATTCCCACATCAGAAAAACAGAATGAGCTCAAATAGATAACCTACTGATATACCTCAGGGTCCTTGAAAAAGAAGAACAATCCAAAGCCAAAGCTAAAGGAGGAAGGAAATTATAAAAATGAGGGTAGAAATTAATGAAATTGAGATTAAAAAATATAAAGAATCAATGAATCAAAGAGTTGGTTCTTTAACAGATTAAAAACATAGACAAACTCTTAGCTAATCTTACCAAAGGAAAGAAAAGATTCAAATCCATTCAATTAGAAATGAAAAAGGTGAAATAACAGTAGATTCTGCTGAAATCTAGAAGATTATCATAACTACTCTGAGAACTTGTACTCTAATAAAATGGAAAATTCAGAGGAAATGGATAAATTCCTAGATATATATGAACTAATAAAGCTGAACCAAGAAGGTATAAAAATCCTGAATAAACCAATATCAGTCAGTGAAACTGAAGAAGTAATAATAATAAAAAAAAAAAACACTACCAACTAAGAAAAGCCCAGGCCTGATGGATTCACTGCTAAATTCTAAAAGACCTTTAGAGAAGATCTGCTTCCAGCACATCTCAAACCCTTAAATGAAATCAAAAGGGAAGCAATACTTCCAAAGTCATTCCTGGAAGCAAGCATTACCCTGATTCCAAAATGAGAAAAAGACTCAACCAAAAAAGAAAACTACAGGCCAATCTCTTTAATGAACACAGGTGCAAAAGTCCTCAATAAGATACTAGCAAACGTAACACAGCAAATCATCAAAAAGATCATACATCATGACCAAGTAGGATTAATTCCAAGGATTCAGGGAAGGTTCAACATATGCAAATCAATAAATGTAATACACCACATAAACAGAAGCAAGAACAAGAATCACATATCATCTCAATAGGTGCAGAAAATGAATTTGACAAAATCCAGCATCCATTCATGATAAAAACACTAAAGAAAATAGGAATGGAAGGTCTTTATCTCAACCAGAGAAAATCCATCTAGATGAACAAATGGCCAACATCACACTAAATGGATAGAAGCAGAAAGCTTTCCCTCAAATCAGGAACAAGACAAGGATGTCTGCTATCACCACTTTCCTTTAATACAGTCCTTGAAATATTAGCCAAAGCAAAAAAGACAAGAGAAAGAAATAAAAGGGATATGGATCAGGAAGGAAGAAGTTAAATTATCACTATTTGCTGATGAAATGATCCTCTCATAAAAAAACCCAAAAACTCCACCAAAAGAGTCCTACAACTAATACCCAAATTTGGTAGTGTAGCAGGATACAAAGTCAACACTCAAAAATCAATAGCTTGGGCCAGTGATATAGCTCAGTGGCATAAGCACCTGCCTGGCAAGCGTGAGGTCCTGAGTTTGACTCCTGGTACCCGCATTAAAAAAAAAAAATCAATAGCTTTCCTGGACACCATAACAAACTAAGAAGGAAATTAGGGAAATAATACTGCTTACTACTTTTCCTTTTTGGTGCTTGAATCAAATCCATGTCACATCTTATTTTAATTTCCCTGTGTCTAGTGGTTCTTTTTGTTTTCTGGGCATTTATCCTTCAGTGATGCATCCCCCTCTTGCACTACTGGGAATTTAACTTAGGACCTTTGCTCTGAGCTACATCTCCAACCCTTTTAAAATTTTTAATTTTGAGACAGGGTCTTGCTACATCATTATGTTGCGCCGACGGGGCTCAAACTTTCCATTCTCAGCCTCCTAGAGGACTGGGATTACAGCATGTGCCACCATGCCCAGATACTATGATGCAGTCTTAATAAATTTTTTAGATCTTTTAGCAAATTTATTAATATTCATCCAGATGTGCTCCTTGATTTCTAATGAAATTATATTTTTATCTTTTCACCATTTTCAGCTTTAATTATTCACTTGCTCTAAATCATAATTTTGGCACACCCTAGTATTTCTCTAAACATACCATATCATAGTAAGTGTTTACCTTTCATATCCTTATCTTATGGGCCAGGCTCTATGTATGTGTGTGTGTGGTGTGAGGGGTGAGGTGTGTGTGTATCTATAAGTATATGTGCATGTGTTTATATGTGTGTGTGCATCTTCCTTGCTGACCCTGTTTCAGTGGTTATCTCTTCATGTTTTTGTGGTTTTCTATGATTCCATGATCCCTGAAGCTTTATTTGTGGAAGTTCCTGCTACTCTTGGAGTCCCAAGAGTCCCCTGAGAGCTCTGCATTTGATTTGGCACCTTCTGGAGGCCACTCACTTTATCTTCTGTCCCCAAACCTACAGAACCAGGGAACCAGACTACCAGGGGTTGGAAGATGCCCTAAAAGCTATCACCATTGTGTCTCTGGGCTCATACTTCTTTGTACTATTCTTTCAACATTTATGTAGGTTTGACAATTTTCAAATATAAAATAGGAAAATTATAATTTTTTTGTTTTTTTTTTATTTTTTTGTGGGTACTGGGGGTCGACCTCAGGACCTCGTGTGCCAGCAGGCGCCCGTGCCGCTGAGCGATATCACTGGCCCTTTTTTCGTATGTGGGTTCTGGGAGTCGAACTCGGGCCCTCACGCTTGCCAGGCAGGCGCTTACACCGCT
The DNA here is from genome assembly GCA_028451465.1 of Erethizon dorsatum. Taxonomy (NCBI): domain Eukaryota; kingdom Metazoa; phylum Chordata; class Mammalia; order Rodentia; family Erethizontidae; genus Erethizon; species Erethizon dorsatum. Next base: position 14,720,741 of record CM051841.1, on the reverse strand, counting down.
GAGCCATCTCACCAGCCCAATTTTTTTGTTTTAAAGAGAAAAAAATAAAATTTCAAAACAACATAATAGGAGTGTAACAATGGTTAATACATTACGTATTGCTATCTTTAAATTAGTTACTTGGGGTACAAGATACCAGCATTCAATTGTCCAAACATTATTAGCACAAAACTTTCTCTTCAATGAACTAAGCAAAATTAGTAGTGTATCTATCTATCTATCTATATAGATCTTATTTACTATTTCAGTTTCTCACACTAGGGAGACAATATGATGTTTACACATGAGTGTCCAGTTTATTTCACTTATGAGTATTTTATAGAGTTGCATCCATTTACCTATAAAAGTCTCCAGTTTATACTTCTTTATGGCTGAATAGTACTCCATTGTATAAAAAGACCACATCTTTTTTATCCATTCCTCGATTGATGGGCATTTGGGTTGTTTCCAAGATCTGGCTATTACAAATTGTGCTGCTATAAACATGGGTGCACATATATCGCTGTGGTATGATGTTTTTAATTCTTCTGGGAAGATACCCAAAAGGCGAATAGCTGGGTCAAATGGGACCTCCAACCCTAGTTTTTTGAGGAATCTCCACACTGATTTCCACAGTGGCTGCACCAGTCGACACTCCCACCAACAGTGGAGAAGGGTTCCTTTTTCCCCACAGCCCCTCCAGCATTTGTTATTAGTTGATTTCTTGATAATAGCCATTCTTTCTGGGGTGAGATGGTATCTCAGTGTTGTTTTAATTTGCATCTCTTGAATGACTAGTGATGTTGAACATTTTTTCATATATTTATTTACCATTTGTATTTCTTCATCTGAGAAGTGCGTATTCATCTCTGATGCCCATTTTTGGATTGGGTCTTTAAATCTGGGAGGTCTGTTTTTTTTGAGTTCTTTATATGTTCTCAATAGTAATCCTTTGTCTGAGGAACAGCTGGTAAACATTTTTTCCCGTGTTGTGGGTTGTCTCTTCACTCTGTTGGTGATTTCTCTTGCTGTGCAAAAGCTTTTTAATAAGATGAGATCCCAGTTGTTGATTCTTTGTGATAGTTCCTGTGCGGTTGATTCATAAAGTCTTTGCCTACACCAATGTCTTCAAGGGTTTTACCTATCCTACCTTCCAGCAGATTTAATGTTTCTGTTTTAATATTTAGATCTCTGATCCATTTTGAATTCAGTTTAGTGCATGGTGAAAGATATGGGTCTAATTTTAATCTTTGGCATGTGTGGAGCCAGTTTTTCCAGCACCATTTATTAAAGAGGCTATCTTTCTCCCAGTGAATGTGTTTGGCGCCTTTGTCAAAGATAAGGTGGCTTAGTATGTCTGGAGTTGTTTCAGCATCTTCTAATTTGTTCCATTGGTCTTTGTGTCTGTATTTTTGCCAATACCACACTGTTTTTATCACAGTAGATTTATAGTATAATTTCAGGTCAGGGATTGTGATACCCCCTGCCTTGCATTTGTTGCCCAGAACTGCTTTTGCTATTCTAGGTCTCTTCTGATTCCAAATGAATTTTAGGATTGTTTTCTCTAATTCTGTGAGATACACTGTTGTAATTTTTATCAGAATTGTATTAAACAATTTAATGTATAACAATTTTGGAAGTATGGCCATTTTCACTATATTGGTTCTTCCTATCCAGGAGCAAGGGATATCTTTCTATTTTCTGATATCCTCTTCAGTCTCCTTTCTCAAAGTACTGTAGTTTTCAGTGTAGAGGTCTTTTACCTCCTTTGTGAGATTGATTCCTAGGTATTTCATTTTTTTGGATGTTATTGTGAAAGGTGTTGTTTCTCTAATTTCTCTTTCAGTAAGTTTGTTATTCATGTACAGGAAGGCTATTGATTTTTGAGTGTTGACTTTGTATCCAGCTACACTACTGAATATGCTTATTAAATCTAGCAATTTTTTAGTGGAGTTTTTTGGGTCTTCTGTGGAGAGTATCATGTCATCTGCAAATAATGATAATTTAACTTCTTCCTTTCCAATCATCATTCCTTTTAGTTCTTTCTCTTGTCTAATTGCTCTAGCTAAAGTTTCTGGGACTATGTTGAATAAGAGTGGGACAGTGGACATCCTTATCTTGTTCTGGATTTTAAAGAGAAAGTTTTAAGTTTTTGTCCATTTAGTATGATATTGGCTGTTGGTTTGTCATAGATAGCTTTTATCAGATTGAGATAAAGACCATCTATTCCAATTTTCTGTAGGGTTTTTATCATGAATAGGTGCTTGACTTTGTCAAAAGCTTTTTCTGCATCTGTTGAGATGATCATATGATTTTTGTCTTTGGTTCTGTTAATTTGGTATATTGCATTTATTGATTTATGTATATTGAACCACCCCTGCATCCCTGGGATGAATCCAACTTGGTCATGGTGTATAATTCTCTTGATTATTTGCTGGATTCTGTTTGCCTGTTTGAGGATTTTTGCATCGATATTCATTAGGGATATTGGCCTGTAGTTCTCTTTCTTGGTTGGGTCCTTCTCTGGTTTTGGTATCAGGGTAATACTTGCTTCCAAGAATGAATTTGGGAGTATTGCTTCTCTATCAATTTCATTAAAAAGTTTAAGAAGTAGTGGTGTTAGGTCTTCTCTAAATTTCTTGTAGAATTTAGCAGTGAATCCATCAGGGCCTGGGCTTTTCTTTATTGGGAGGTGTTTAATTACATCTTTGATTTCATTGGTTGATATTGGTTTACTTAGGATTTTTATATCTTCTTGATTCAGCTTTGGTAATTCATACCTTTCTAGGAATCTGTCCATGTCTTCTGCATTTTCCATCTTATTAGAATACAAATTTTCAAAATAGGTATAGATGCTCTTCTGGGTTTCTGCAGGGTCTGTTGTGATATCACCCTTTTCATTCTTAATTGCATGAATTTGAGTCTTTTCTTTTTTTAATAAGGTTGCATAAGGGTTTGTCGATTTATTTATTCTTTCAAAGAACCAACTCTTTGATTCATTGATTCTTTGTATTTTTTTTAGTTTTCCATACAATAATTTCTGCTCTGATCTTTATAATTTCCTCCCTTGTATGAGCTTTTTCCTTAGCCTGTTCTTCTTTTTTTAGAAGTTTGAGGTTCACCATTAAGTTGTTTATTTGTGCGTGCTGTATTTTCCTGATATAGGTATTTAATGCTATAAATTTCCCTCTTAGGACTGCTTTCATTGTATCCCATAAGTTCTGGTATGTTGTACTGTTGTTATCATTCAGTTGCAGAAACTGTCTAATTTCTTCTATAATTTCATCTGTGACCCATTGGTTGTTCAGGAGGGTGCTGTTTAATTTCCATGTGTTTAGGAAGTTCTTGTGGTTTCTCTTGCCATTGCTTTCCAATTTCATTGCTTTATGGTCTGATAATATGCATGGGATAATTTCAATTCCTTTGCATTTACTTAAACAGGTTTTATGAGCTAGTATGTGGTCTATTTTGGAGAACGTCTGGTGTACAGCTGAGAAGAGTGTGTATTCTGATGTTGTGGGGTGGAACACTCTGTAGATGTCTACTAAGTCCATCTGTTCAAAAGTTTGGTTCAGTTCTAATATGTCATTGTTGATTTTTTGTCTAGTTGATCTGTCTTTTTGTGACAGTGGAGTATTGAGATCCCCCAATACAATTGTATTAGTGCTTATTTGACTTTTCATGTCCTTTAATATTTGTTGAATATAGTTAGGTGCACTGGCATTTGTTGCATATATATATATCATCGTTATCTCTTCCTCTTGGATTGTTCCCTTTACAAGGATGTAGTGACCTTCTTTATCTCTCTGAATCATTCTTGGCTTGAAATTCACTTTGTCTGCAAAAAGAATAGCTACCCCTGCTTTTTTCTGGGTTCCTGTCTCGTGGAATATTGTTTTCCATCCTTTGACTTTCAGTCTATGAAATTTTTTCTGATTTAAATGTGTTTCTTGTATAGAGCATATTGTTGGATCTTGCTTCTTGAACCATTTTGCCAGTCTGTGCCTTTTGATTGGTGAATTGAGACTATTAACATTGATGGTTAAAACTGATATGTATTGACTTATCCTTGTCATGTTATTTTCTTGTTGTTAGCTCCCCTTCTTTTTTTTTTCCCCCTCCCTTTGTTTAATTGTTTGCCCTACCTAGTGGATTGATTCTGTTGGAGTTCATGGAGTTGTAGTCCTTGTTACCTCTTTCTAGAATGTCCTTCAAAACATTTTGGAGTGCTGATTTTGTGGTCATAAATTTTCTCAGATGTTCTTTGTCATGGAAGTATTTTATTTCTCTGTCAGTTTTGAAAGATAGTTTTGCAGAGTACATCAATCTGGGTTGAAAGTTATTCTCCTTTAGAACTTGAGATACGTCATTCTAAGCTCTTCTTGACTTGAGGGTTTGTGCTGAAAAGTCAGCTGTGATTCTGATGGGCTTTCCTTTATAGGTGATTTGTCTCTTCTCCCTAACTGCTTTTAAGATTCTACTCTTGTCTTGAATTTCTGGAATCTTGACTATGTCTGCCTGAAGATTTTTTTTGATCATGGCTAATTGGAGTTCTGTAAGCCTCATTTATCTGAACATCAAATTCTTTTTCTCTGCCAGGGAAATTTTCTGTGATAATGTCTGCGAACAGTGTTCTGATGTCTTTTATGCTATCTCCTGCTATTTCATTGACTCCAATAAATCTTAAGTTACTTTTCTTTGCCTCATCCAGCAGCTGCTGGATTGATTTTTCATTGCCCCTTGCTATTTTTAAGAATTTTTTCTTTTCATGATCACTAGTCACAAGCCTGTCTTCTATATCTGAGATCCTGTGTTCACATTGGCTTAATCTGTGACAAATACTTTCAATGGAATTTTTGTTCTCCCGGATATCTGCTTGAATCTGCCTTATGGGTTCCATTTCTTTCCTATGATGAGCATTCACGGCTTCCATAATTTTCTTTAGCTCATCTATTTTTTTGTCTGTATCTGCTCTAGCGTCCTTAAGCATGGTCTTCATTGTGGACATTATCTCTGCAGTTATCTGTGAAATTATTTCTGATTTTTTTCCAGAGCCTCATTCAGTTGCTTTGTTGTTACTTCAGAGATGTCAGGTGGTTGGCTTTCGGTTTGTCCCACCTCATTGCCCCATGGGTTTGCCTTTGGTGAGCTGGATGTGTGGCGTTGCACCTTGTTTAAGTGTTGTCTCATTTTCTTTTCTTTCTTTAGTTTAATTCCTGGGGTGATGTTTGTAAATTGCCTATGGTAGGTTGCTTTATTGCTAGTATTTAAAACACTTAGGAGATGGCTACTTCTCTGTGGTATCTTCCAGGTGTAGCTAATTTTTGTGTTTTGAGCCTGCTGCAAACCTCTTCAATTTGTTGGACATGAGAAGTTCCTGCCTGTTCAGCCCAGTACTTGGTTCTTTGGTTCTGTGCCACAGTATTTTCTGTGATCCTTAGTCAATCTCAGGCATGGAATACCAGGAAGAAAAGCTGTTTAGAACAATTATGTCACTTTTGGCTATAGTGGTACCAAAAGCATCAAACACAGCCTAGAAAATGACAGACTGAGCTAACCAGTAATTTGCCACTTTTAACCATATAGACTAGATTTGTGGTTATATAACAAAATCTAAAACAAACCAGAAAATTATATGCGGTATACAAGTTCTTAATATGTCAGTTTTTCCTTCAGCAGTTTAAATTTAAAATGAGTTAAGGAGGACTAGAGAATTGGAAGAAGAGGAAGCAATTAGATGTAAGGCTGGAGGACCAAGAGGGGTCCCGCTAACATTGGGACACTGGTGCAGAGAACTGGTGGGAAAAAGAGAAGGAAGGGATAAAAGGAAGAACAGATCAGAACCACAGTCACAAAGAGGTTAGAAGCTCTGTTTACATTCATTTAAAAACAAGATCATGGTTGATGAGATAGCTCAGCAGCATAAGCTCCTGCCTGGCAAGCGCGAGGTCCTGAGGTTGACTCCCGGTACCCACCAAAAAAATAAATAAATAAATAAATAAAAACAAGATCAAATAATGAAGGAAAGAACAAAGAGACAAAAAAAAAAAAAGACAAAAAAAATAACAACCACCACCACCAGAACAAAAAACAAACGAGAGAGGAAAAAAATAATTCACTTCCAGGGTTGTATCTGCTATAGACACCATGTGGAGACAAGAGTCCCATTCCATGTGGATTTGTCTCAACAAGCCAGCAGCAGCTTTTCGGGGGGGGCAGTGAATAATTCCAGCACCGTCTGGTGGAGACCAGACTCATTCGGCTGCTGCCGTCAGTGCACCTTCCAAGGCCTGAGCCCAGCTGGGGGTGGTGTCCTGGATGGAGCGGCCGCTGCCCAGTTCCGAGTTCATCTGCCCCCCAACAATGGCGCCCAGCCAATCGCTCCCGCGTAGGATGGCTCAGCGCTCACTGCCAGCCAGCCCAGTCCTTCATGGCCACTGTTCTTTGCACCGCTGCATCTCGCGTCCCTCCGTGGAGGTCCCTGGGGTCACCAGCAGTCACCGTGTCCACAGGTTTGAACTTCCTCCTGTGGCAACACGGCTCTGGGCCCCATGCCTGGATCCTGCGTGGCCGCTGGGTGAAGCTGGGAGCCTGTAGCCGTGTGCGTGACCACGCTGCGTGTTCCTGGGTGCATGGATGGGGAGGCGTGGCCTCAGAGTGGGGTGAAATCTCTGGGTGAGTTCCGAGTCAGACCGGATATGGTCTCCCGATACCGTTTGGGCGGGTGAAGGCCAGGTTGTCATAATTAATTTTTAAAAACAGGATCAAAGTGACTCTCACCATTTCTCAGCTAAGAACATAAATGGATGTAACAGTTTTTATAGACTAGAAATTACCTGCTTTCATTTTCAAAGAAAGTACAAATAGTTATTAATTGTATTTCTGTGTTTTTATTTAATCTGTTAATTTCAGTTTTGTGCTTTTTAAAAACTATTTTATTATTTTTATTAAAATACAAATTATAAATTCATGTTTTGCTTATTATCACTGTTAGTTTATTAACAAAATAATGAAATGTTATACATTTTTTCTCCAAATCAAATTTTGGTTGCTTCTCAGTAATTTATAATGATTTTCATCTTTTGAAAAATGTTACTTATTTATAAATTTTTAAATGATAATATTATTCGTTGGAAAAATATACACATTAGTTATATAGGTCATATACATATACACCATTTATGGATAACTATACTGTATATAGATAAATATGAAAAAACAGAACCCATCTATAATACCTAGCATGTATAGGTAAATATAAAAACATAGATGAGTATGAAGATAAACTTTGTTATTCCAACTCTCCTCCCAGTATGAAAACTACCAATGATCTATCTATCTATCTATCTATCTATCTATATATATATGTATATATCTATATCTATATATACATTTTTATGTGGGTACTGGGGGTCAAACTCAGGACCTCATGCTTGCCAGCAGGCGCTTATGCAGCTGAGCCATCTCGCCAGCCCCTATCAATGATATTCTGATGAAAAGCCTTCTAGTCTTTTTCTCCAAGAGGCACAAACATTTTGTTTTAAACAAAATTGAGATTCCGTTTGTGTAAGGTTTTTTTATATTTATTAAGTTTATTGGTATAATTTAGATATACATAATAATCACAATAATCATAGGGAATTGTACCTGTACATAGTATGTCCTAGTTCCTCTTTTTTTTCTCCCATTCCCCTCCCCTCCTTTCAAACTCTCTTCTCCTTATTTACAAAGTTTTGTTTCCATTTTATCCTATTTTCTCATTTTTTTCTTTTTCCTTCCTTATTCCCCCTCCCGATTCCCCTCTCTTTTTGAATAGTTTCTTCCTATTTCACAATATCTATTTTGGTTCTTATTTACACTTTCAATTTCTCACAAAAAAACAATGCAATATTTACATGTGTGTCTGATTTATTTCACTTAAGAGTATGGTCTCAAGGTGCATCCATTTAGCTAGAAATGTCTCATGTTTATCCTTCTTTATGGCTGAGTAGTACTCCATTGTGTAAAAAACAACACCTTTGGCTGGTGAAATAGCTCAGGAGCATAAGCGTCTGCCTGGCAAGCGTGAGGTCCTGAGGTCGACTCCCGGTAACCCCCCCCACAAAAACCCACATCTTTTTCATCCATTCCTCGGTTGATGGGAATTAGGGTTTCTTCCAAGATTTAGCTATTACAAACTATGCCACTATATACATGGGTGTGCATTGCTGTGGTATGATGCTTTCAGTTCTTTCAGGAAGATACCAAGAAGGGGAATAGCTGGGTTGAATGAAACCTGTTGTCCTAGCTTTTTGAGGAATCTCCACACTGATTTCCACAGAGGTTGCACCAGTGGACACTCCCACCAGCAGTGGAGAAGGATTCCTTTTTCCCCACAGCCTCGCCAACATTTGTAATTGGTCACGAATAATCAGTAATGTTGAACATTTTTTCATATATTTATTTGCCATTTGTATTTCTTCATCTGAGAAGTGTGTATTCCTCTCAGATGCCCATTTATAGTTTGGGTCTTTAAATTTAGGGGGTCTGATTTTTTCAATTCTTTATATGTCCTTGATATTAGACCTTTGAAGAACAACTGGCTAAGATTTTTTTCCCACTCTGTGGGTTGTCTTTGCACTCTGTTGGTGATTTTTTCTGCTGTGCAAAGCTTCTTAATAAGATATGAACTCAGTTGTTGATTCTTTGCAGTATTTCCCATGCCATCAGGGTTTTGTTCATGAAATCTTTGCCTACACCTATGTCTTTAAGAGTTCTACCTATTCTCTCTTCCAGCAGAGTTAGTGTTTCTGTTTTAATATTTAGATTGTTGATCCATTTTGACTTTAGTTTAGTGCATGGTGATAAACATGGGTCTAGTTTTAGTCTTCAGCATGTGGAGAGCCACTTTTTCCAGTACCATTTACTAAACAGGCTATCTTTCTTCCAATGAACATGTTTGGCCCCTTTGTCGAAGATAAGGTGGCTATGTTTGGAATTATTTCTGTATCTTCAAATCTTGTTAGGAGTATGTCTGGAGTTGTTTCTGCATCTGTTTTTTTTTTTTTCTTTTTCCTAGTACCATGCTGTTTTTATCACAGTAGCTTTGTAGTATTCTTTCAAGTCAAGGAATGTGATATCCCCTGCCTTGTCTTTGTTGTCTAGAATTGTTTTTACTATTCTTGTTCTCTTCAGATTCCAAATGAATTTTAGGAGTGTTTTCTCTTGTTCTGTAAGGTATGCTAATAGTATTTTGATTGTGATTACTGTTTGTATGGTTGATTAAATCTGTGTAACAATTTTGGAGTATGGCCATTTTTACTATTCGGTTCTTCCTACCCAACAGCAAGGGATATCGTCTCATTTTTTGATATCCTTTTCAATATCCTTTTTCAGAGTACTGTAGTTTTCAAAGTAGACATCTTTTACTTCTTTCATTAGATTGATTCCTAAGTATTTCACTTTTTGGATGCTGTTATGAAAGGTGGAGTTTCCCTAATTTCTCTCTCAATGAGTTTGTTATTCATGTACAGGAATGCTATTGATTTTTGAGTGTTGACTTTGTATCCAGCTACACAACTGAATCTGGTTATTAAATCTAGAAGTCTTTTGGTGGAGTTTTTGGGGGTCTTCTATGTAGAGTATCATGTCATCTGTGAATAATTATAATTTAACTTCTTCCTTTCCTCTCCTTATTCCTTTTATTTCTCTCTCTTGTCTAATTGCTCTGGCTAAGATTTCCAGAACTCTATTGAATAGGAGTGGTGATAGTGGATATCCTTGTCTTGTTCCTGATTTTAGATTGATGGCTTTCAGTTTTTGTCCATTGAGTATGATGTTGGCTGTTGGTTTATCATAGATGGCTTTTCTTAGATTGAGATAAAGACCATCTATATCAATTTTCTGTAGGCTTTTTATCATGAATGGGTGCTGGACTTTGTCAAATGCTTTTTCTGCATCTATTGGGATGATTGTATGGTTTTGTCCTTGGCTCTATTAATATGGTGTATTACATTTATTGATTTGCCTATGTTGAACCATCCCTGTATCCCTAGAGTGAATCCTACTTGGCCATGTTGTGTAATCTTCTTGATGATTAGCTGTTTGCCAGTATCTTATTGAGGATTTTTGCATTGATGTTCATTAGGGAGATTGGCTTATAGTTCTCTTTTTCAGTTGGGTCCTTTCTGGTTTTGGTATCAGGGTAATACTTGCTTCCAGGAATGACTCTGGGAGTAGTGCTTCCCTTTCAATTTCATTAAAGAATTTGATGAGTAATGGCATTAGATCTCTAAATTTCTTGTATAACTCAGCAGTGAATCCATCAGGACCTGGGCTTTTCTTTGTTGGTGAGATTTTAAGTACATTTTCAATTTCATTGACTGATATTGGGTTATTTAGAATTTTTATATCTTCTTGACTCAGCTTTAGTAATTCATATGTACCTAGGAATCTGTCCATTTTTTCTGTGTTTTCCATCAAAGTATATATTGATGATCTTCTGGATTTCCAAAGGAAGGATCCATTGTGATTTCACCCTTTTCATTCCTAATTGCATGAATTTTAGTCTTTACTTTTTTTGATAAGGTTGGTTAAGGGTTTGCCAATTTTATTTACTTTTTCAAAGAAGCAACTCTTGGATTCATTTATTTTTTGTATTGTTTTCTTAGTCTCCATTGCATTAATTTCTGCTCTGATTTTTATAATTTTTCCTCCATACTAGCTTAGGGCTTGACTTGCTCATCTTTTTCCAGAAGTTTGAGGTTTAATGTTAGGTTGTTTATTTGAGCTCATTCTGTTTTCCTCATGTGAGAATTCACTGCTATTAATTTTCCTCTTAGGACTGCTTTCATTGCCTCCTGTAAGTTCTGGTATGTTGTGTCGGCATTATCATTTAATTGTGGGTACTGTTTAATTTCTTCTTTAATTTCACCTGTGATCCATTGGTTGTTCAGTAGGGTATTATTTAATTTCCATGTGTTTATTGAGTTTTTGTGGTTTCTTTTGCCATTGATTTCTAATTTCATTGCACTATGGTCAGATAATATGCTGTCTTAGTTAATTTTCTCATTGCTGGGACAATATACCAGGCAACCAAAGTTAAAGGAAGAAAAGTTTATTTAGCTCACAGTTTGTGGAGATTTCAGTCCATAAGCAGCTGGCTCCATGGCAGGGTGGCACATGGCAGAGGGGTAACCATTTATGACAGAGGAAGATAGCTGTGCGTACTTGTATTTGGTGCATATATATTTATGATTGCTATCTCTTCATCTTGGAGTTTTCTCTTAACAAGCATGTAGTGGCCTTTATCTCTTTTGTTCAGTTTTGGCTTGAAGTTCACATTGTCTGCAAATAGAAAAATACCCCTGCTTTTTTCTGGGTTCCTGTCTCATGGAGTATTGTTTTCCATGCTTTGACTTTCAGTTTATAAATTTCTTTTTGAGTTAAGTGTGTTTCTTGAATGCAGCAGATTGTTGGATCTTGTTTCTTGATCCATTCCGCCAGTCTGTTTCTTTTGATTGGTGAATTGAGACCATTTACATTGATGGTTATATCTGATATATATTGCCTTGTCCTTGTCACATTATTTTCCTGCTGATGGTTCCCTGTCTTTCCCTTCTGTTTAATTGCTTGCCTTGCCTGGTCGCTTCTTTCTATTGGTACTCTTGGAATTGTGGTCTTTATCATCTCCTTCTAGAATATCTTTCAAAACCCTTTGTAGAACTAGCTTGGTTGTCATGAATTTCTTCAGTTGTTCTTTGTTATGGAAGTATTTCATTTCTCCATTAATTCTGAAAGATAATTTTGCAAGATACATCAATCTGGGTAGGAAATTTTTTTTTTCAGGACTTGAAATATTTTGCTCCAAGTTCTCCTTGACCTAAGGGTTTGTGTTTAGAAATTTGCTGTGATTCAGATGAGCTTTCATTTATAGGTGACTTGTTACTTTTCTCTAACAGCTTTTAATATTCTGTTCTTGTACTGAATTTCTGGAATCTTGATTATTATATGCCTTGGTGTAGATTTATTTTAATCATGACTAATTGGAGTTCTGTACACCTCACTTATCTGTATGCTAAATTCTTTTTCATGCTTGAGTAGTTTTCTGCTATTACCTCTGTGAACATGTTTTTTATATCGTTTGTGCTGACTCTAGGTTTTTCATTGACTGCAATCAACCTTATGTTGTTCTTCTTTCCATCATCTTGCAGTTATTGGATTGTGTCTTCATGGTCCCTTGCTATTTTTAACAGATCTTTCTTTTTGTGATCACTAACTGCAATCCTGTCTTCTAGGTCTGATATTCTATGTTCACTTTCTCTCATACAGTTATGCAAACTTTCAATGAAAGTTTTAAATTTCCTGGATATTTGTTTGAATCTGTTTCATGGATTCCATTTCTTTCCTATGTTGGGGATTCATGGTTTGCATCATTTTTTAATGCTCTTCTATTTTTTTTTTTTTTTTGGTGGGTACCGGGGGGTCGACCTCAGGACCTCGCGCGCCAGCAGGCGCCCGTGCCACTGAGCGATATCACCGGCCCCTTTTTTCATATGTGGGTTCCGGGAGTCGAACTCGGGCCCTCGCGCTTGCAAGGCAGGCGCTTAAGCCACTGAGCCATCTCACCGGCCCTATTTTTTTTAATCTATGTCCACTCTAGATTTGCTGAGCAAGTCCTTCATTATGGTTGTCATCTGTTTTTTAACTTGAGAAATTATTTCTGTTCTGCTTTCCTCAGTAGCCTCATGTATATATATTTCATTTCTGCAGCTGTCATTCCCGAAGATTCAGGTGGATGACTTCTGATGTCCTCTATATCATTGCCCCCTAGATTTGCCATGGGTGGGCTGAAAGCCTGGGATTGCATTTTGCTTCTGTGTTTTGTCATTTTGTATTCTTTTAAATTTTAATTTGTTTTCCTTGTGATTGTTTGTATTTTTCTTATGTTAGGTAGCTTTATCACTAGTATCGAGGATATTCTAGAAAACATCTATTCCTCCAAGATATCTTCTAGGTGTAGCTGGTTGTTGGTCTTTGTGTCTGTCCCAAGTTCCTACCTTTCCACTTTATTAAGGATGAGGAGTTGCTGTTTGGCTCAGCACCCCATCCTTTGGTACTGGACTATGGGGATGATAATGACCCTAGGTTATCACAGTGTTGTCATGCAAGAGTGAACAACTGATTAAAACAAGTATAACATCCTGGCTAAAGTACTGCAATTAGCAATAACAATATCATGAAGCACAGCCTAGAAACTGACAATATGTGGTAACTGCTAATTTGGTATCTCTAACCCTAGGAGCAATATCTATAGTTATATAACATCATCCAACACAAACCAGGAACTTGTAAACAGTTTCCCTTTGGTAGAGTGATTTTATCTTGTAGAAAAGGGGAACTTAGGAGGGATATGGGATAAAACAGAGCAATAATTGAAGAGAAATATAGTAGAAACAAGGCTGAAGGACAAAGGATGATCACCCAAACTTTGGGAATCTGGAGAAGTGGACAGGAGGGAAAGAATGAAAGAGAAAAGCAAGAGAATATTGAGGCAAACCAGAAAGACTATAGACAATTTTCATTCATACATAAATATCAGAAAATCAAGAAAGAGCATTGAGGAAAGAGAGAGACAGGACAGAGAAAACCAACTAAACAATTAAAGTCAAAACCTAAACAACCACCCCTCCTCTCCCCCCAAATTCCGTTGGTTCCCCTGGTTCTGTGTTAGTTCCCTAGTCAGAGCTGGAATCTGTATTGAGTAACCCCACTGAGGCTGCAGTAGGATTACTGGTGGTTTGGGGGCTGATCCTGGCCACACCACTGACTCCTCTCATGTGTTGGTCATAGGGTGGGAGTAGTACCCCTCTCCTGCTGCCGGCCCAGGCCACTTGCTTGTTTGTGCCTCTGGTCACAGGGCAAGTGGGGGTGCCCTTGTCCCACTGCCAGCCAAGGCCACTTGCCTGCTTGTGCCTCTGGTCGCAGAGCAGGGGGCTGCTTCCAGTCCATTGTAGCCATGGCTAAGACTGGCTTTCGTCGCCTGGCAGAATGGAGTCTGGGTGGTTCCAGCTCCTACTTCTTGGTAGAGTTCCCCCCAGTCCGCTGTCCAAGTGCTGGCTGTCTACTGTGACTGGATGAACCTTCCCTCTTTCCACGCAGGGACATTGGCAGCAAAGCGACACTGGAGCTGTTCTGCTGCTGGAATTCAAGCCCTGAGCCCATTAGAATAAAATAGCAATCCCACCCACCCGCTGCTGGTCCTCCACATAACTATGTGCCGGGCACCTTTTTAGTTCACTCATCAACAGCTGATTGGGGGGCACCCAGGAAACAGTGTTCTCACTGCTACCTCTGACTGTACGAGGCTCTCCTGCGCCAGGTCAGGTCTCAGTCTCCCACTGAGGGGCAAAGTTGCTTTTGCCACCACGTGGTCTTGGAGCTGCTGCGATGAGCTCTTTCTTCTGTAGCCATGCACCCTATTTTCTTCTCCTCCGTCAGTTCCCTCGTGGGTCCCACGTGCCCTGCACTCCCTCTGGATTCTCTCTGGGCTATTGCTTTCCAGACTTTTGGCACTTTGTTCTGCAGAAGCTGAGTAGTTGATACTCAGTACTCCTCCATTTTCCCCAGCAATCTGATGTATAAGGTTTTGTATCCTAAATTAAATTGTGAATATCTTTATGTCATCATATACTCATCTAGAAAGTGATATTACTGGCTATGTATTAGTTTATCATGTATATGTACTATTATTTTATTCAGTTAATCTGTTCAGTTGAGTTTGTTTTCATTTTTTGCTACTATACAAATATATATATGTATATTTTAAAGAGGGCCCATTAATTGCCACAGTTCCAAATGTACAAAAAAATTAAAAAAAATAACCCCCAACTCAATTCCCCCCACCCTCACAACACAAATAATTTCCCCAAAACCACACACATAAACTGGTTCTGGTAATAGTGCAGCTAAGAAATAGTTTTGAGAAAATTTAACAGGATTTAGTATATCCATTCTGTACTCTCAGCTGACAGGTAATAATCCCACATGGGTCCCGGTCCTCCTCAGTTGTCTCCTAATTGTGTTAGAAGAGTCCTTTTGCAAAGCGGTATGATAATATATGTCCTTACACATGAATCTTAGTGTGAATCTAGGATCCTTTAGGTAAAATGAATTTCCAGACCAAATTGTGGGGCAAAATAGGCTACACATGTGAAAGTGTTTTGATATGCATTGTTTCAGTAAAATATACAAACGTCGTCTGTGTGTGAAGGTGGATTTCATTATCCAAGAGAAGCAGTCAAAGAAAATTCTTTGCCTCTTTGTTTGGTGGTATTTAGTAACTCCTTGTTCTGATCTAAATTTTTTTTTTAGTAGTAGTGAGTTTTGACATGTTTTTCTTATGTTTGTTGTTAGACTACTTTTATGTCTATGCATTTTACATGCTTTGGCGACATTCACCTTTTTATAGGAAGTTTATATGATATTTTATATTTAAAGGATGTTAACTCTTTGTCATTATGTTCTAAATATATTTTTCAGTAAGATTTAAAAAATTAAATTTATGATATGCAGAAAATTTAGCTTTTTATATATTAAAAATATCCAAATTTAAATGGTTTCTTCCTTTTTTCTTCCCATTTGGCAAACTCTCCTCCAATTTATCATGAGATTAAATATTCAGAAACCATAATGTCCACAAATCATTTCTTTATACTAATTTTTCCCACTTACTTAAATTGCCACCTATGTCGTATTATGAATTACAGTTTTGATTTCTCTTTTGATAAAGAATTTTTTAGGAGGTACTTTTGAATTTCCAACTCTTAATAAAAAAGTTTTTGAATTCAGACTACAGATTGGGGATGTGCAGTGGTACAGTGCTTATCTAGTGTGCAAGGCCCTTGGTTCAATTCCCAGTACCACAAAAGTAAAAACAAAAAATAAATAAATACCAAAGACGATGATTTCTGCAACTTCTGTATGTTGAATTTTCCATTAAAGCCAAATATGATCTGAAGTTTAGTCGATATTGAATAAATTCTTTTTTTTTTCTTGCTACCAGGAATCAAACTCAGGGCCTCGCACTTGTCAGGCATGCATTGCGCCGCTGAGCTACATCCCCAGCTTTGAATATATTCTTACAATGAAGATATAAAATATAGAGACATGTTAAAAGAGACATGACTATTTATTTATATTCTGTTTATTTTACTGTTTAACTTATCTATGATAACAATCCTAATTATTCTTTGTTTATTTTGGGGGTCTTTTTGAGACAGGGTCTCACTAAGTCGCTAGGTTGCCCAGAGTGGGCTTGAAGTTGTTATATTCTTGCCTCTGCCTCCCAGAGTGTTCAGATTACAGATGAACACACCACAACTGACAAATTAGTCATCTTTATTTTAAAAAATCATCGTTTGACAAAAAATTTTAATCATTTGATAAGATTTTTATTTGGGGATTATAGCCAAAGTTGTTTAGAGGTCACGGTATTGGTAGTTTTAGTGAAATGCGTACAGTTCTTACCTCTGTGAATTCTTTGTGGTAAAGTTCATACCTTCCTTGAAGCTATCTTGGCACATAGTTTGTAAACAATAAACACTTTCAGATGCAGTTGACGTTTACTCAAATCAAACTTGTTTAAACCTGCAAGAGGATGTTCCCCTATGTAGTTAAGAAAATTACTATTCTGTCAGTGACAGACTTCTGGTCGTGGAGTAGAAAGTGACAGGCCTTTAAACATGGTTCTGCTCATCGTTTTCTACTCCCGTAAGCTTGTTCTATGAAGAGCTCAAGCTTAAAGGTGGATTGAATTTGGAGGGCTGGGATATGGAATTTCTATTCTTGCAAACAGGCACCCATCAAATCCAACATTCTTCCTAGAAATTGTACCTTAAGCCAGAAATAGAGCCAAGAGTCACCTCCACTGCAGGCCATGAATATTCTGCCAGTGTCCTCACCTGGTCAAGCCTTCTCGGGACTTGAAAGACACTTTGGCTCCTTCCGTGATAAATTTCAGCACAGGACTCTTTACTCACATTAGTTACTACAATATCCAGCTTCCTCCTTCCTGGATGAGCAGCTGCTCCAAAGAGGCTTTCAGTGCGGAGGTGGAGGTGGTGTGAGTGGTATGGTAGAACCGCCAAGTAACCCCGCTCATCCCACTCCTTTGGCCTTTCCTTTATTTAAGGCACTCACTTTCTCCTTCCCTGTGGATTTAACATCTAGCTTTATTGCATCAAAGTTCTAAGTTTTACAGGATTAAGTAGAAAGTTGATCTGGCAGAACTTTCTCATCTGCCATATAAATCTAAACATCCTTGAGGCAGAAGAGCACGGAGGGGACTGACCAACTTGAGGGATGTGTGCATTGCGTGCATTGTACATTTCATGAGAGAGACAGAGAGAGAGAGAGAGAGAGGAAACACAAATGAGCATCTTAACATCTTAGTGAATTGTTATGGATGAAATATGATGTGTCCTTGAAGACTCATGTATTGAGGGCTTGAGCTCCAAAGAAGCAGTGTTCAGTTAGGGTGCAGAGAGGTGACTGGATCACGTGGGCACTAACCTAATCAATGGATCAACACATTCATGACGGGGCTGTAATTCATATATCTTGCTCCTAGGTGGCTCTGAACCACCAGTGGTATATGCATGACTGTTCCATTGGGTGGCATGGGACAGTCCCGTCGGGTGGTACAAGCTGCCTGATGGGATAGTTATGCATGTGCCATTAGTGGTTCAAGCGGATAGGAAGGTATCGGTCCATTGATTCCATTGATGACTTCATTATAGAATGGACTATTAGGAAGTGGGGCCCAGTTGGAGGAAGTAGGTCAGTGGGGATGTGCCTTTGAAAGTTGTATCTTGTCCCTGTTCCTTTCCTTCCTTCTGATTATCTCATCATCTCTGCTTCCTGGTCTCCATGAGATGAGAAGATTTCTTCTGCCATATCCTTTTTCCATGAGGTTTTCTCCTTGCCACAGGCCTAAAGCAATGGAGCTGGCCAACCATGGACTGAAACCTCTGAAACCATGGGCCAAAATAAATCTTTCTTCCATTGAGTTATTTATCTCCACTATTTGTCGCACCTATGAAAAGCTGCCTAATACATGAGCAGTCCTGTTAAAGACCCTAGGTTCTCTCATTCTTTCTAAGCGAAGTTAGCTCTTTCAGGATCTGTTTGTGCAACAAGTGAGCTCTACCTCTGATGCCCAGATGCCCTCTTCCCAAGGCAGAGTCAGATCAAGGCTGAGGCTATGAAAAATGACAACCCTTTTGAGCTTTTCATGGGCCACTTATCAAATTTAGATTCAGATTCTCTTCTAAGGGGAGTTTCTTGCCTCTCCTCCAGAAGTTCCTGACATCTCTCCTTACCTAGGCATGTCTGACTCTTTTCTGCTTCCTTTAATCTTGCCCCACTCTTTTTCCCCCATGAACCTCAGCAAAAACAAAATGGTAGCTCATGTACAAACCCAGCACATAAAACGTAACTGTTGACCTCCAAAGTGGAGAATCCGGTACAGTTTGTATCCAAGTTGAATTAGTAGTCAATATTTAAACATTGGGGAAATTCATATAAGAATACTTATTTCTAACTTTTATTCACATTTGGAAGATCTGGTCATCATGACAAGAATTTGTGGCACAAATGGGTTGGAGTGCCTGAAAATATGATACAAGTGGAAAAAACCAGTAACAAAACAACACATATTATATGATCCTATTTCTATGAAGTGTTCAGAATGGGCAAAATCAATACAGATGGAAAATGCTAGGGTTCCCAGGGCTAGAGAAACTACTCCCACTCTCCCTGGGAATGGAGAGTAACTGTTAGTAGATATGAGGTTGGGGGGGCAAGAATGTTCTAGAAGTGATTGTGGTAATGGTAACATAAATCTATGGCTATACTAAAAATAACTGAATTGTGTTCTTTAAATGTGTGAATTCAATGGCATGTGAATTATCTCTCCATGCAGGTGTTATGTTTTTAAAGTGGGCTGGAGTTAGGTGGATATAACCTCTAGTTGGTGTCCATAAATGCTAGGGCCATACTGTCCATGGTACCATGTTGATTCCACAGCAGTAGGTCCAGCTTTCACTCATTATAGCCTCTGTTGGCATTTGACATTTTAGCCTCAATTAATGTTCATGAGCATTTTTCTTTTTCTGTCATCCCTCATGGCAAATTTCCTTTTGTGATCCTCTTGCTCATGAAATTTGCCTTTATGTGTCATCTCAGATCCCATCTCCTAGGGTATTTTTTTAATCTGTAGTTGTTAAGTTTGTGACAAATAAATATATGTCCTTATTAGTAACAATATTGCTATAATAGTTGCCCTTACCATACCCAACTTTCTTACAAATACAGCTTGGATTCTGGATTTAATAAGCAAATGCTATACACTATACCAACAGAAGAATAACAGGATATGGTTTTGTGACCCTCGAATCATGTAACCATTCTCCCCTAAACATCCCTGTCGCATGACCTGGCAGCCCATCACCTAAGACTGGAAAGTGGCTGTAATCGCTGGCATTTTCAAATAGCTTGTTGACGGACTGGCTTGTGAGAAAACCAACATTACCCTGAAACTCTTAGGGATACTTTAAACTGGCGGGTTACATGGTCGCTTGATGAAGTTTGGGTTATGTAAACAGCGGAGTGTTTAGATTTAGGCTTGGCTGTTGGAGTCTAGGCAGCTGTTTGTACTTAAGTTCAGCAAGAAGTCTTGTTAATCAAAGAACTGACTGAATTTCTTTCTTTCTCCCACCCTCGCCTGCTTCTTTTTTTGTACCTGTGTTGTTTTTCTCCCTGTCCAAAGCCTTTGGGCTCAGGATTGTCAGGAGGCAAAGGGAGCGCATTCTGAAAGCTCCTCTGAGGACCGGGAACTTATTTTTTTGATTACATAGCGATGTGCCTCCCAGATTTCCCTCACTGTGAGGTAATCACTTCATTTATCCAACTTCTACAAAGCTTTTATTATTTCGGTTAGTTCATATTTTTGAGGCTAAGTCATCAGTTTGATGCGTTTGTTGTAAAATGTGGTTTAACAGCTTGTTAGCACATTTATTTTTTTTAATGGAATCCAAAGATATTTCATGCTTGAGCAGCAGCGGATTTAAGAGCCGATGAAAAGCCCCATGAGCAGTGCGCACTCATCACTAAACAATGCAGGGGGACACTGGTGGCTTGGCGGCTGGACCAGCACTGGAGCGCTGTTTTGGGAGCTTGGGTGCCTTTCCCCGCCTCTCCTGACAGTGTTGCATAAGCAACTGGGTTGCATTACTCTTGTGGTTTCAGGCGGTCCGGGATGCCCTGGATCTTTTGTGCATTTCTGTTCTTGTGCTTTTCTGCCCTCTGAGGTGACTCTATTTTGTCCACAGAGCCAAGACAAAACTTGGCTGGTTCTTTTCTGCCCGGGTGCTTGTGGCTTTGTAAAGTTGCCTCATGCTAAAGGGTCAGAACCAGGCTCTGTCACTGTGGGGCTTGGAGAGCGTCAGCAAGGCTTTGTGAAGGAGAGGCAGGTGAGGAGGCAGCCAGCTCTTTCCCCTGCAGCATCAGAGGCATAGAACAGGCCTTTCTCCTGGGAGGCAGTAAGAGTGAACATTCTGCATCTGAACAAAGACAACCTTTTATTCGAGCTTCAGATAAGCTGGGATGACGCAGAGGCAAATGGTCCCCGTTGCTTATACCCAGACCTAGTTTTATACCAAGTTAGGTATTAGTTGGATTAAAAGATCTGCCCTTAGGGAGCAACTCAGGAAACTGGAATTGGTGAAAATGGGCTTTCGGAGCACAGTGACCACACATTGTCCCATCAGTCTCCCGTGTGCCTTTCTGCATGGTCAGTGCATACACCAGGCCACGGCGACTTTCCATGGTTCAAGTCGCTCTCATAGTCCTTTAACACTCAAGCAATTAGAGATTACGAAGAAGTACTGAGAAAAGAAGGCAGGTTTCTTGGATAAGACCTGAAGTTCTCAAGTCATAGTGAATATTGGTGTGGTAGTTAGAGCCTAGGTTTGCACTCTCTCTCTCTCTCATCTATGCTTCCTGTTTATCCTATTACTCTATCTGTTCAATCTGTCCTATCCATTCCTCCTACCAGTCCCACCCATTCTATCTAACCTATCATCTCCCCACCTATCATCTACCTCTTCTATCATCCATCTACCTACTGATCCTGAAACACTCACATGAGCAAAAGAGAGACCATATGACAAAAATTATCAACTACACTGGCCGTGATTATGTCACAGTGGATGACATCTGTATTTCTAGTCTGCCCACACTGTGAGGTTGAAAACATGAAATGAAATTCCTGTATGAAGCAGCCTTACTCTGATAAAGAAAGAAGACGAGAATGCTGTTCATGGCCATGGTGCTAACTTGCAAAACGATTGCAGAAGTTAGTCTTGGAAGAGACCCTTTGGAGAAACTACTCCAATCGCCTGATTTTGTAGAGAAAGAAACTGGGACAAAGACATTACCCAGGACCCCTCACTTTCCTTTCGACTTCAGTGGATACTCCTTAATTCTGGGTATTTCATGAAAATGAAATCAAGTGATATGTGGTCTTTTTGTGTCTGGCTTCTTTCATTTAGTACAACGTTTTTAAGGTTTATCCTTGTTGGAGCTCACATCTATATACCATTCACTTTGTGATTGCATAATGTTCAGTTGTATATTACATTCCGTTTACCTATTTATCAATTGATGGACCTTTGGGTTATTTTTATCTTTTAGAATTGCTGAGTCATATGGTAATTTTATATTTGCTGAAGAAACACCTAATTATTTTTACAAGACACGCACCATTTTATACGCCCACCAGTAATGTATGAGGGTGCCAATTTCTCTCTACCCTCAGTACCTATTATTTTTCATTTATTATAGCCATCCTAGTGAGTGTGAAGTGATACTTCATTGTAGTTTTGATTTACAGTCCCTAGTGACTAGTGATTTGGAATATCTTTTCATATATGTGTTCATGTTTGTATATATTCTTCAGAGAAATGTTGTTCCAGAGAATTTGTGGTAGTTAGGCCATGACCTGTCCGCTTTTTAAATTGTGTTGTTTTCTTTTGCTGTTGTTGAGCTACAAGACTTTGTTATATCTTTTGGATACCAAATGCTTTTCAGATATATGATTTGTAAATCTTTTTTCCCATTATGCAGGTTTTTACATTTTATTGGTAATGTCTTCTTTTTTTTTTTTTTGTGGGTACCGGGGGGTAATGTCTTCTGATGTACTAAAGTTTCCAATGTCATTAAACTCTGTTCATTTTTTCTTCCATTACTTGTGCCTTTGCTGTTATATCTAAGAAAACATTGTCAAATCAAAGATCTTAAACCAGCCTCCCCTTCATTGATTTCTACCAAAAGCTCTACTGCTTTTGAGAGTACTTTTAGGAATGAGCTTCCCCTAGGTTCTGTTTTAAATAAAGTCAGTTCCTTGGGAGAAAGCCTGACTCATTCTTGGGGCAAAATCTCTGAGCCATTGCAGGTGGTGGGGACAATGGCTCTTTTCTCTTGCAGTGAAACTCCCGATTGACAATTAAATAAAAAAAAAGCCTTAGTCTCCTTAGCTTTCTTCTCCTAGTGTGGAACAATCTCCACCCTGTGAGTGAGCTGGGTGAGGGCGATGAGGACCCCCGTGGTCTCAGCCTGTTGCATCTTGGGTAGAGTGTGTACCTTGAGTGGGGCCTGTGTGGAAGAGAGGAGCCCCAGGCCTTCTGGGTGCATTAGCCGGAAGTAGAGCTAGACGGAAATAGAGCTGGCTGGAAGCGGAGCCTCTGCAACAGGAAGTTGAGAGCGACCTGAAACACTGGGCCTCTGCCTCTTCTAGGGAGATGTTGTGGCCTTTTACAGGGAACCACAGTGAAACTTCTGTCACATGAACTGGGGGGCTGGGCGTGAGAGAGCATGTCATGACTGAAGTGCCGTGAATTCTCAGCATTCTTACCAAGATTTAGTAGGTTTTAAAAAATGTTTCATTTTCTGTGTGCCCTCAAGACACTTTTCAAAGAGTTCACATTTTAAAAAAAATATATATAATTTCCCCCAGTTAGGGTTGTTTGGCTGGGAGCTATGGATTTTAACTTGATTTCATTTGCATGAAAATATCCCGTGAGTCCCACACTCTAGCCATCTTGCCCTGAGTGGTAACTCCTGCTGGTGGTCATCTGCAGTTTGAATGTGCAGTTCTGCCCCCCAGCTCCTGGATGACCACAGCCTTTCCCACTCTACCGGCAGATGCTAGTGTTGACTTCATTCTCTTCTCCATTCTCCCTTTCTGGCTGAAGTGACTGTGAGTCAGTGCTGCCCACAGAATGGAGTGTCCAGCTGCATGGACCCATGATGAGGCGGTCTTCTGTCCCTGGAGGTGTGCACATGCTGTTGCCATCATTCAGCAGATGGAGGTCAGGTGGGTCCAGAGGTGCAGTGCCACATCCTGCAGAATCATGCACCTCTTCTACAGTTAATTTTGTAACCAGTGAGCTAAGCTGAAAACCTGCAGAAATGTTAGGTCACTCATTGCATAATCCTGGTTTATTTAAATTTTGCCCATTCTTGTTTTGTTAATAGTCACTTTCTGTTTTATTTAGAAATTGGGGATAAAATTCTATGGAGGAAGAAATATTATTTTTAATGAAATTTAAATAGAAATTCAAATTAAAAATAAAAAGTGAATAGGAGGAAGGAGTGGAGTTGCTCTTCTAGAAAATTTGAAAACTGAAAATAGACAGAGTTAGATATAATACTTGCAACCCAGAGGTGTGTCGGCATTAACACTGCAAAGCAGACAACTCAGTTTTCTAGAGGTGACAGATTTATCACGTGGTAGTTATGCAGTAGTAAATACTTTATTCCTTATTTGACACTTCCTCCTCACAAGGATAACCATCGCGTAATCAGAGGGCAGAAAGATTCCCTTTCAGAAAGTAAAATGGGAAAGGACCAATTGTTCTAACGATAAAGGTGTGAATTATGTACATTTGATTTGGAGTAGACGTTTGTAACGGTAGTAGTTATAAACTGCTTTCAAATAAGTGACAAGCAAGTGTTAAAACTATGCCTATCTTACAATCTAGCCGTTCCACAGCTAGGTGTTTATCTGAGAGAAAGGAAGCCACATGTCTGTACAAAGAGTTTTAAGGTAGGGTTATTTGTGATGACAAAAAAATTTGAAACAACTCCAGGGTCTGAAATGTACAGGAATGAACTATTATTACGTACACCCGTAGAGATGAGTCTCAAAATAAAGGAAAAGACAGAGTACATCCCACACGACATAGAGGGACATGAGGGAGAGCTCACAAAGTGGCATAAGGAAACTTCCGAGAGTGACATATTTCTGTCTTGATTGTACTGACAACTTATACATACATCAAAACTTTTCAGATGGCTTATTTTAAACATGGCTACTTTGTGTGTCAATTATGCCTCAACAAAACTGTTTGGAAAATAATAAATCCTGACTTATTTCACTTAACATTATGGACTCAAGGTGCATCCATTTTCACATGGTTTCTCTTATATTCAAAACCTATAGTTTAAATAAAGAGCAAAATAATCGATAGATGACAGGAAGTAGGGAGATAGATCTTTCTACCAGGGGAAAGGTATCAAGAGATGGAGGGAAGGGGAAGGGAAAAGGGATGAAAAAAGAATTAAGCTATGTCATGTACACGTACCAACTCCACACAAGGAGTGTAATCATTACGTATTGCAAACGTGTAAAAAAAGAAGTAATCACTCCTGCCTTCTAGAGTTGTGCTACCTAGTTGTTATCTACACAGGATGTGCTTATGTTCATTACCATAACATCTGACTATTAATAAAGTCAATATTTATGTGAAATAAACACAAAAAAGCCATAACCTAGTGCTGCCATGGCTATGAAACAGCAATTCCTTTCTAAAAAACCCGAGATCTACTGCAATTAAATATCAAATATCTACCCCACAAATTCATTGTAAAATAATAATGTCTATCAAAGTATTACAGAATAGTGTGCAGGTAATAAAGAACGCAGCTCACTGAATTTTCCGGAAGTGAGAACACCTGTGTAAGCAGTATCCAGATCAAGCAATGGGAAATTATGAAGGTTCCAGAAAATCCTCTCACTGTTTCTTCCAAAAACAGCCCCTCCCTCCTGCCACTCTGAGAGGCTGAGGCAGGAGGATTGCAAATTTGAGATCAGCCTAAGCAATTTAACGAGAACTTCTCTCAAAATTAAAAAATAAAAAATAAAAAAAGAGTTAGAGATGTAGCTCAGTTCAAAGGCCCTGGGTTCAATCCCCAGTATAAATAAAGTAGCCCCTCCCATGGAATAACCTGATTTCTAACACTGTAAACTAGTTGTGCCTGTTTTTGAACTTTGCATCATTTATACCATACTTTAAAAAGCTGACTTCTCTCTGTACACATTATTCTTGTAAGATTTATCTGTAGTGCTATGGTCTGGGTGGTAATCCTTTGTTCTGATTGGTGTGCAGCATCCCACTGTGTGATTATATGATTCACTTATCTACTCTACTGTTGAAAGGTAGGTATTGGGTTGTTTTCATGTCTTGTCTGCTATGAATGATGCTTCTAAAAACATTCTTCTGTATGTTTTTTTTTTTTTTTTGGTGAACATCCATATGCATTTCTGTTGGATATATTATATCTTGACTGGAATTGCTAGATCATAGGATGTACAGATGTTCAGCTCTCTTAAATGATCATGCCACTCTAGCATCACATGAGTGTTCCAGTTGTTCAACGTCATCAATACACAATATTTTCTGACTTCCTCATTTTAGCTGTTCTGTTGAGTATGTAGTAGTGTCTCACTATGGGCTTTTCATTTTCATTTTCCTGATGACTAATGAAGGTGAGCTACTTTTCATATACTGCTGACTGTTCAATGTAATTTTTTGTGAATTTTCTGCTCAGATCATTTACACATATTGCTCTTGGGAAGTCTGTCTTTTTCATACCAGTTTGCAGGCTTAAGACTTTCTATGGTGTCCATACCTTTAGGAGATAAATTCTTTTTTTAATGGGCATCATTGAGAACAAAAGCTTTGAGGCATCTGGAGAATGTTCAGGAAAGAGCACCCAGGATGCTGACGTTTCCAAATCTTGGCCTCTGGGGAAGAATTAAAGGATGTGGAACATTTAAACTGAACCCACATGACTGGTGTGAGAAAGTATTGCTTTGGTGGCAGAATTTGGCTTATTCTTTATCAGTTCAGGAGGAAGAATGTGTCGTAAAGCTAGAAGTGACAGGGAAATCAATTTGAACTTACTGTGAGGGAACACTCACTCTGTCACCGTCATCAGCAGTGAGATAAGAAATGGAGATGGCTCCACCTAAGAATGCAGTATCCTCCCCTTATCCGAGGTTTTGTGTTCCTTAGTTTTAGTTACCTATAGGCAACCATGGTCTGAAAATACTAAATAGAAAGTTACAGAAATAAATGATCAATTTTAAATTGCACACCATTCTCAGTAGCATGATGAAATCTCTTGCCTTTTTGCTCCATCAGCCTGGGCTGTGAATCAATTCTCAGTCTAGCACATCCATGCCGCGGACACCACTTCTGCAGTAGTTACCCCTCATGATCTTGAAGATCTTCCTCTGATGCTCGAAAGGTCAGTAATAGCCTGATGCTACACCACAGTGCCCGTGGCATTCATGCCACTTTCTCTCATCTTGGAGGTGTTGTGTCTTCTCACGTTGACACAAGAAGAGTGAGTACGATATAATGAGATATTCTGAGAGCATGAGAGATACCACATTCATATAACTTTTATCAGTATATTATTATAATTATCCTGTTTTATTATTGGTTATTGTTGTTAATCTCTTACTGTGCCTAACGTATAAATGAAACTATCACATGTACAGATGTATAGGAAAAAGCATTACATAGATATAGATGTAGATATAGATGTAGATATAGATGATATAGATATGCACACATATATATGGCTTAGTACTACAGTATTTGCAGCTTCGGGCATACACTGGAGAATGTTTTGGAATATACTGTCCATGAATAAGGAGGGACTATTAAAAAGGGATTCTGACATTGCCGGAGAATGATCAAAAGGAAATTGGCCTTTCCTGAGCACGGGATTTTCTTGTTCTAGTCACAGCTTGGGTTTCCCAGGAAACAAGTGCTGTAATTGGGAAGGGAAGGAAGCAGGAGTGGGAAGAGGGAGAGGTCAAAAGAAAGGTAG
This sequence comes from Erethizon dorsatum, assembly GCA_028451465.1. Lineage (NCBI taxonomy): Eukaryota > Metazoa > Chordata > Mammalia > Rodentia > Erethizontidae > Erethizon > Erethizon dorsatum. The sequence continues at coordinate 14,693,540 of CM051841.1, read as the reverse complement.
CATCAAACCCACAGGGGCTCTGGAGCTACAGAGGCCCATCACAGGCTGAGATGGCCAGGCCTTGATGTTCCCACACAAATCGGTCATTTCATGTGGCCATCTACTGACCTCACTTCCAGGGTGGATATCAAGTCCTTCCTTGAGGAAAGATCACAGTGTTTATTGGAGGAGTTTATACATTTTTAAAATAAATCAATAAATCTTTTTACTTGTAACCCTCACTTACTTTGTTAATGTATTTAGTTTAATCATAGACTTCCAAGATATCAACTTGACCATAATTCCAAGGACAGTACCAATGACTCTAGAAGCTACCTCCAGCGCATACCTTTCCTTGTGATCAGAAATGTACCCTTGAGTGGCTGCCCAGCCACCTCGTGACCCTCCATATTCCCACCCACCACTGCACAAGCCCACCTAGATGGGCTTATGTATAAGCAGCTGGGGTTCGGAGTGATTTGTGTCTAGAAGCCGCGAGCAGCACATCATCCAATTCATTTTAAAAAATCATAAATGTGGCCCAGGCCTTCTAGGGCCCCCAGGGTAGCTTCTTCCAACAATTCAATATCTGTTCACAAAATTCTGCTCAATTAGCTAGAACTTTTATTACCAATAGCAAAATGTTTAGAAGATTCATGGAAATTAAGATAAATGAATATTTAAGTAAAGTTATATTTCATATTTAAGCTATGAGTTCAGATAGCAAGATAACTTGCTACTTCCCTGTTTATAAAAGGGAGCAGGGCAGCAGGGAGATGCGTCTTGAGGCTGAGACTGCAAAGCACACTCAATCAATCGATAGCTCATTGCTGTGACTAAGAGTCAATGGTGGAAGAAAAAAGTGTGTGTGTGTGTGTGTGTGTGTGTGTGTGTGTATTGCTGTTTCCTGTAGAATTTTTCAAAAAGACTTCTAAAAAGCAGATTTAAGTTCATAGCGAAATTGTGGAGAAGGTACATGGCTTTCCTATATCCTCTCTGTCTCTCATGCACAAATAGCTTCCTTTACCACCAACATCCTAGAGTGGCACATGTGTTAAAATTGATGAGCCTGCACTGGCACGTTACAATCATTCTTGGTGTTGTACCTTCTATGGGTTTGGACAAAGGCACAGTGACTTCCATCTAGCATTATAGCATCACATAGAATATCTTCACTGTCCTAAAAGGCCCATGTTTTGGTTTTTCATTTCTCTTCCTGAAACCTTTACTCCCTGGCAATCCCTGATCTTTCCATTGTCTGCTTAGTTTTGTCTTTTTCAGAAGGTCATACAGTTGGATTTTTTCACTAGTAATATGCATTTAAGTTTTCTTCATGTCTTTTCATGGCCTGAAAGCTCACTTTTTTTTTTAGTGCTAAACACTGTTTCATTGTCTGGATATATCATAGAGTATTCATTCACCTACTGAAGAATGTCTTTTTATTTGCAAGTTTTGATGATTATGAATAAACCAGTCTACATGTACATGAACAGAGTTTTGCATGGAAATAAGTTTTCACATCCTTTGAATAGCCAACAAGGAGCACAACGGCTGAGTCCTACAGTGAGAGCATGTTTAGTTTTGTTAAGAAACTGCCAAGTTACATTTTGAAGTGACTTTATCATTCTGACTTCTTACTGGTAATGAATGAGAGCTTCTATTGCTCTACATCCTCACCATTTGGTGTTGTCAGTGGTCCAGATTTTGGCCATTCTAATAGCTGTGTAACCACACCCAGTTGTTTTGATCTGCATTTTTCTGATGACATCTGATATGGAACATATCTTAGTATCCTTATTTATAATCTTTATAGTGGCACCTTGGTTCATGAATTTAATTATTTCCATGATTCTGGTTGCAAACCAAATTGGACAAGTATGGAATCAAATTCAGTGGTTAGGTTCAATGTTGACTTTTTGGGGGAATTTGATTTGATTCAGTTTGCAATCAGAATTGTGGAAAGAAATGACTTTGTGAACCGAGGTACCACTGTATCTTCTTTGGTAAGGTGACTCTTAAGGTGTTTGGCTAATATTTTTTTCAGTGCCAGGGCTTTGCATATGCTAGACAAGCACTCTCCACCGAGCTACACTCCCAGACTCGAATTTTTTTTTTAATTTAGTTATTTGAACATGAACTATATGTGCCTGTATTTAGTTTTTTAAAAAGTTTTTCTATTAGAGTTTTGTACTTTATTCATATAAATATTTTATTCATTTTGTTAGATTTATACATATATATTTCATTTTAGGAGTGCTGATGTAAATGTTACTGTGTTTTAATTCAAATTTTTCTTGTTAGTTACTGTACAAAGGAAAGCAATTGACTTTTGTATATTTGCCTTATGTCCTGCAACTTAGGCGTAACTAATTTTAGTAGTTTTTTTGTTTTGTTTTTCTTTTGGATTTTTTAGATGATTATGTCATCTGTGAAAAAAGAAAGTTTTATTTCTTGTTCGCAACCTGTCTACCTTTTATTTTCTTTTTTTGTCTTATTGCGTTAGCAATGGCTTATGATACTATGTTGAAAAGTAGTGAAGACAGTGTACATCCTTGCCTTGCTTTTGATGTTTGTTGTAATGTTTCTAATTTCTCATCAGATAAAGATTTTTTTTTCATCAAGTTGAGGAAGTTCCTTTTCATTCATGCTTACTGAGTGTTTTTTATTTGAGTGGATATTGAATTATGTCAAATGCATTTTTGCGTGTCTGATATGATTATGTAATTTTTCTTTTTTAGCTTGTTGCTGTAATGGGTCATCATATGTGAGTTTAGAATCTTGAGTTGACTTGCATAAAAATAGTTGACGGTACTCTATCTGGTAGCTTTGGTTTGATGGTGATGCTTTGTGGTTGCAGGATCTAAACCTAAACTTTCTGAGTTTGAATCCTGGTTCTTGCATCTATGCGCTGAGGACCTCAGGAGTTAGTTCGATCTCACTGTTAAAGTACCAGTCTGTAAATGGATATAATATTTGCACCAGTATCACAGAGCATATCCTGGATACACTTCAACTGCTAGGTGAATCGGTCAATTTAGAGGTGAAGTATATTTTTTAAGGTGTTTATTAGGGAAAGAATTTACATCTAGGACACTTAAATTCCAAGAGTGGTGGGACAATAAAGAGTTAAAGAGCCACACCATGACAGGTTAAGCACTGAGGAATAATCTCAGGGTCCTTTTTCCAAAATATTCCAGACATTGCCTTGTGACCTTTGAGTAATGGAGAAAATGTAGAAAAAATATAGTTACAGGAAAGATCAGGAGGAAAAAAATGAGCAGGCAAAGTTAACAGGTGACAGTTATGATAAATAGGTTAGCGTTGTTTATTTTACTTCTTGCATTTCCAAAAATAAATGAATATACACCTCTTTAGGTTGAGTGCAACATATGGCAAAAGACAGTATTTTCTAAAGAAAAAAATTACTGGGACCAAAATATATAGCAATTTCAAGCACCTGGGTAGAAACATCTCATTTTATCTCATATGATTAATGAAGGGTACCATTCGTCTGGGAAAAAGATAAACTTATTTTATACTGGTTCGTAATCTATGAATTTATTACAGGTGTTATTTCATATCTTGAATGTATTGTAAAATATCCACATCAGAAATATTGTTTGAGTGGATGCTTTTATTTACTCTCTATTAAGCAAGTAGCATAGGATTAACTTTAACCATATCCTGGACCTACTAGGTATATCAAGATCTCATGTGGGAGCTCAGGTTGTTTTGAGCCAGTGTGCAGTCACGGTTAGGAAGTAGTGATATGAAAACCTGAGTACTTGTAGCCTTCATTAGCCTGTAATTTTGGTATATCATTATTTCTCAGTGGAGCTTTTAATTAACGCTGGATTGCAACCAAATAATGTGCCAACACATATCTAAAGTGCTAGTACCATGGGAATTGGTTAGATAATGGAGTCAGCAGGTGGGCCCATGGGTGATTAAAACTGATGGGCTGTGGGGTAAGTTAGTGGGGGACTGAGGTATTATTATCTTTAGATTGACAGAGAAGTTTTAAAAATTCCTTGTACTTTTCAGTGGCCAAAGCCTGTGACCATCTTCCGTTGTTTGCCTCGGAACTCTAGGTTGGTGAGGAGTGTAAAGAATTCATGAGGTTGATGCCCTGAAATATCTGGAAACAGTAGGCTGATTCAGGAGAGGCTCTGGGTTCCGACAGCACAGTTTCCCTGTGTGATTGGAGACTTGGTTGAAGTTCCCAGGAATTAACATGAAATGTGATTTCATGAATCGAAATGTGTTTGTAAATGACTTGTAAATAATAGTTTCATTCTTCACATCTTATCATAAGATCTAAGGCCCTAATGGAATTGCAAGTCTTCCAAGGGCATTCATTCTTTTCCCTTCAGAGGAAAGAACTCTGAAAGGCTGAGAGCTCTGCCTCTGTATTGCCAAGGCTCTCTGAGTCACTTTAGGTCCCACAGTTCACCTTGGCGACAAGCCATTGCTCTTTCCACCCTCATATTATTTGGGGAGATGCGCAGGAGAGCTCAAGTGAGAAACAGACTGTACCTTCGACCCTTTTCCTGTTCCTTGCTCTGAGACCCTGAATAGGATACCAAACTTTTCTGAACCCATTATCTAAAGCTTAATATGGAGATAATAATCTATCATTAAAATGTTTCATATGATGGTATATATGCAAGAAATTACATGTGGGAGAATTTGATAAAACATTTAGCAAAGGAGAGCAAAGGGAAATGAAATGATGGGGTCAAATAGGGAAACTAGAAATTTTTAACTCTGTGCTCTACCCAAATTTTGACAGTGTTTAGTAAAATAGAGACAGATAGGAGGCCTTTCCCACTGACTACTGGAGAGAAGAATGATTATTTGCAGAGTTTGTGCAACATAGAACTCGCCGTCCAGTTGAAATACGACATCTGAATTACAGTGTGGTGTAGATAAATGTACACTGAATTTCAAAGACCTAGTGTTAAAATAAGAAGGTAAAGTATCTAATTAATAATTTTATGATGAGTATATGATCGTATTTTGGATGTATTGGGTTCAAGGAAATGTATTGTTAAAAATCACTTTTGCCCATTTCGTTTTTGCTTTGAAAAAATAATGAAAAATTTAAAATTATACATGGGATTCCATTTATGGCTTGCACTGTACTTGCAAAGGGATACATTGTTTCAGTGCTTCCTCTGGCACCAATAGCGTTTAACGAGAAGAAACATTAAGCCTCATGATGATTACTTTTCTGGGAAGCCACTGAGCCTTTTGTATTTTCAGATATTTGCCCTAGTGGTGCCATGATGTTAGATCCTGCTCTTGAAAGTCCTTGCATCTTTTAACTGTGTTGGCTTGGAGCTTTAGAAATGAATAATCCTTGGAAAAACACCATCATGAGCCTTTCCAAAAATACTACTCTTTGTTGTGAATAATATCTTTGCTAGCTTTTTATAAGGCAGATTCATTTCTTCGCCAACGCTTTTTTCATTTTTCACTGAAGATGCTTTGAAAAAAGTCCTCAGTTGCTCAATGGGTCGTTTGAGCTATTGCCCATAATTCCTGGAGCTTTGTGCTCTTCTCTATCAGTTTGACCTGCTGGGTGTTGTAGACTGCAGTAGCTGATGTCCCTCATGCGGGCAGTCAGTGCCTTTGTGACCGAGCTCTGATAAAAGACTCGGACACCAGGGCTTGGGGAGCTTCCCTGACAAGCATCATTGCTCATGACCCCCTGGAAGAGGATGCTGGAGTCTTGTGTCTGGCCTCTCCTGGTCTCCGCACCGTGCTACGTATTCCCTGCTGATTTTAATCTGTATTACGTCGTCATAGAAAGCCATGCTATGAGCATAACAGCTTTTGTGAGTGCTGTAGATTCTCCTACTGAATTGTCACGCCTGAGGTGGCCTTCAGGAACCTTGATGCACATTGATCCCCATCTTGGTCCATTGTCTATTGTACATCAATGATATTATTGGTCAGGAAAGGGGGAAACAGAAATGGGAAGAGGTGTGGGGATAGGACCCTAATCCCTTTGGCATATTTATGATAAACCAGGAACAAGTTAGGTGCTTTCCATGTAGCCATTATCATATTTAATCCTTGGAATAACCCTATGATATCTGTTTTATATAAGGAATGGAGGTCCAGTCTCTAGCCCTCAAGAGAGCAAATGGATACATTCAATATGGTTTAAAATTCTAAGCAGAAAAAAGCATATACCACCGTAAGTGGCTGATAGAATCAGGTCCCATTTAGGTTCTGTTAGATCTCAAGCCCTGTTTCCAGCCTACTATGGCAAAGATGTAGCCACATCCACAGATCCAGGGCATGATTTATAGCAGTTCTTGACCTCCACTCGGGATCACTGTGGAGTTCCTGGACACAGCTGTGACTTCCAGCATCCTGCCTGCCAGGCCTCTCTGATAGGTTGGGCATGTTTGTCTTGGATGTGGGAAAGCAATCCCTTAGGAGTGGCTCTCAACCAATGAGGAATTGTTGGTGCCTCTCATGGGACAATTCTGAGGCGTGTTCCCCAGAGCCTCCCACATGATCTCTAATGTAATCGAGCGCCAGCTGACCCCAGTACAGTCCCACTCCATAACCTGCTCTTCGCTTCATTCTTTCTTACCCACCTTGCTTTCTGATTCCTTCACTATGAACACGCCATCTCCTCCCAAACAAACTACTTGAACTGGAATTTGAAACTCCCCATCTATTTTTGGTGGGAGCTCAAACTTAGAAAAGGTAGCATTATATCTGGATAGCTATATTCAAAGCAAAATAGCAAAGAGTTCAAATCACAGTGGTACTATCACTGTACCCTGTATTCTGTACATTTAAATGTCGCTCACATATTTGAAGTTGAATCAACATATTCAATTCTAACATGAACTATGTACTTGTAAGTTACCATACATGGCTCTGTATTATAACATCTTCCTTGTACTTTAGTTTACCTGGTTAATTGTTCTTGTTTTCCACCCTTAATACCATTAAAGTATGTGTCCAAATGAACCATCATTTGTAAAGGTGAAAGCCGATATTTACTTAATCAAAATTAGGCTTCCTAATACCTACTAAAGGGAAAATCCATTGGGGGAAAAACATAGAGGATAATGCTCATATTATTTTTCAGACAATAAAAACCCTTGCATAATCCTATTAGGAACATTAGCATACATTTCACAGCCCACCTGGCAAACAATACAGGTTGCGACTCTGGGTATTTGAAATGCTATCCAGGGCACTGTAGTAAGGAAAATGGTAAAATCTACAGCTGTGTCAGTGGGTCAAAAAGCGGTCATGGTACATTTCTCAGACACCATGGATTACCCAAATAGACTTTTATAAAGACAAGCTGTGTGCTAGGAAACGTATTTTTCAAAGCCAAACAGGTCTGAAGCTCACAGTGATGTGGGCAGCAGGAGGGATGATGGGGAGAACATTACCTGTTTTTAGTAATTCATGGCTAAACTGTGAGAAGGCTTCAGCATCTTGTGGAATGGAAATTCTTATTACAAAAATATCCTTTATGAGACGGAGAAAATACAGTATCTGCTGTCAGTGAAAGAATTCTTTTCCAGAATTTCCAAAGAGGTTACTCTAATCAGTTTGAGAATTTCTAATCTGAAAGACTAAAAGACTTCGGATTTCTTCCATCTCATATTTAGTAATAGTGACTTATTTTGTTGATATACTTAGGAATTCAATAGAAATATTTAAAATACTATGAGGTCTGAGAGATCTGCTGGGCTGAGCGTCCTCTAAGATGGATTGGCCTGATTCCTTTGCTTCCTATCTCTGTGCATATTTCTTTCTGGATGAGGGTGGAATATAAAATATAAATATAAAATCATATCCCCAAAGAATATATGTGTTATGTATATGTTCTAGCTCCAATTCTTTCTAAAACTTGAATAATGGATGCTACCACCATTAAGTGATATTTTATTAAACTGAGCATGTATCCAAATGCCTGTATTATTGTTACAGGCATACTGTATTATTTAACACCAAAATTAACAGACACATTGACATTTTCATTTCACCACTCATGGGATTTATAAATTAAAAGATTCATGATTGTCATTCTAAACTCTTTTTTAATTATTTCAGACACATGTTTTACCTAACTTATACCCAAATTTAAAGGCAATCTCCTCTGTCACATTCCTTCCTCTGAAGTAGGAGGAGGATGAAATTTGCTTATTTGAGAGATACTTCAGAAGTCTACATTAAGTCCAACTGAGTGATATATTCATTGTTTGCTGATATAGTCTATGTAACACTGAGTGCATAATTAATAACTAGTCGAATCCTTTAATTATGCATTTCTCTGGAAAATTATAAACGTAATGCATATCTTTATATGGACATACATTTTCAGTAGCATTGACAAACAAGAAGTCCCATTTCTTGTGAAAACACCAAATGATGACACCCTCTTTCCCCATGCCAACTCCACAATATCTTCTTATTCCAGAGAATTTGGGGTAAGAAAGCAGAAGCCACTGTCCTAATAAAAGAAATCACTGACATATAACTTCACAAATAGAGAGAGATACACCTGGATAAAGGGGTACTGGCAAGACCAATTTATAGGGTGTAAGAGAAGGCAAAGCCTCTTTAACATACTACAGGTGATGCTATTTTCTTTAATGCAAATTTTTATATAGCTGTAATGAGAAGTAGAATTTTCCACAATTTAAATGGAGTCCCAATGCAAGGAAAAGATAGTCTGTGGAAAAGACAGTCCATGGCAAAGCTGTACAAAATACACAGAAGAAAGTGAGCAAAATCCAAGACATTACCAGAAGAGAGATGCTTATTGTATTGGCAGAAAAGACACTGCTTTCTGGCCTTCTCTGGCAAAAAGTTTTTGTTAATTTTTTAATAACAAGGACTACTAGTTAAGACTTTGCTGTAACAACTAGAAGTTCCAATTCACTAAGAATGTATGGTGGCTCTTGTCTAAGGTTCTAATTAGTAGATTGTTCTTTCAACATGAGAAACAGAGCAGCCAGGTTCCTTGTGTTCTGTGGCTGCATCACCCCATGGGGCCATTGATGAAAGTGCCAGAGAGAGGCTGGAGGAGCCTTGCTTGGAAGTGTCACTTGTCACTGCTACTTGCTTCCCCTAGATGAGAATTCATTGCATAGCGAGGCCCAGCTGTAGAATCATGAGAGACCTGAAGGGTGGCCAGACAGTTACTTCTTAGTTACAGTTGCATTTTGTGGAAGAGAAAAGATTACAGCAGGTAGCAGCTAGCCATTGCTGCGGGAGGAGTTAGAAATGTTGTAATTTCACATTAAGTGTTGGTAGTGCTTACTGTCTGATATCAAAAGAATAAGGAAGAAACTTTCTGGAAGAGTTCTGCCTGACTGAAGTTTAATATACACTTCAAGGCTTGGTTTTAAGTGTTGTTTTTCAAGGCTTTCTAGTTCTCATCGTGTACACTTCACACTCCTGTTATAGAATGATGAATGGGAGAGGTGCTATGGAGGCCCAATTTAGATTGCCTTTACCAGGCTGGAGGGCCTGTGCCCCAGCTGCTGTGAATGTCAGCTGCCTCCTTCTCTGGAGAATTACCACATGGAAGACCCCTTGCCTTGGAGATGAACTTACCTTCCCCTGACCCTGGGGGCAGCCAAAAGCCAGTAAACGCAGCCATTTCCAAAGTGGGGCCCAGGCTGATGCTGTTAGCACTCAGAACTCCCCACTGGATTCGTGAGCTTTTTCCCTTGCTTCGTCCTGGTTTTCTTCTTCCTCTTTTGAGATCATCCTCTCAACTGCCCACCATGAACTACTGGAACCCCTGCACTGGAATTCCTGTTTTAGATTCTACTTCCAGGAGCGAAGACTAAAGCCACAGCCTCCACATAATCTTCATGTGCTGTCTTCCACCTGCATTTCATTTTTCAAAGAGGAGGCAAACCTTAAGAAAGAAAGGGTCATACTTGCACTTAGATCAAAAAATCACATTCCCGGGTTTTCCTCTGTCAATGAATGTTAATTTCCTGCATTTCTCAAATCCTGCACATTTCAAGGCCTTATGCTGAGAAATAACTGAGTCTAGATGATGACTCTGTCATATATGATAATGGCTTTGTGATCTTCCACGGTCAGAGGTAAGGTTTGAAGGGGATTTCTGGATACTAAGCAGGAAAACAGGCACACATATTTCCCACTGGGGAAGCTTCCTTTACCCTCAAACCAAAAACAGCCCATAGTATCCCATCCTATAAGATGTAGCACTTAGTGAACTGAAGATAAATTAAAATATTAGTTGATACAATGCTATGTGTTAGGACACAGCGAAGTATTCGTAAATGCTTGTTCTTGTGCCCCTTGACTTTCATCCTAAAATATTCCACTATGATTTTGTTATCTCCTTGTATCCTCGAGCCATTACCAGCCCCACTTTTCAGCAGTAAGATTTAAAACTTGAGTCAGCTTCCAATACTGACTCCCACCACAATAATCTGGGATGTCTTTGGTTTGATTTGAATGTCCCTACAATTTGTTACAGAGAACCCTAGTATCTGGTCAGTGTGGGAATACCCACTTGGTTTTGTAATGTTCATACTTGGCTTGTGACAGGCAGAACATTTCAGGTTCTGTAATGAATTAATACTTCATTAGCGTATTTAATAAGATTCAGACATGACATCACTGGCGTGTTCCAATTAATTCCTGTGGATATCATCTATGTAGAAATGTTCCTGAGGGCAAACACTTAGGAACACAGTTTAGAACTTTCTTGATGGTAAAGGGTAAGTTTTTGTGTCTATTGGGGACAATATTCTCATAATTTTCTAGATTAATGGGACAAATACAAAAGTATAGCTTTTCTTAAAAACCTTCAAATGTCCACATAATGTATCCATTAACAGGAGAAGGGATTTCTCTCTGCTGACAAAATCATGCTAATTTTTAGCTCTCAAACATTTCTTCTACTTGAAATAACTTTACTGCTCCATTTGACAATACCATGTACTTTTATTTCAAGCTAAACCATCTCTAGGAAAACTTTTCCAAAACCTTGAGGCTATAATTATCTGATTAGTTTCTGACTACCCAGAGTGTGTCTTTTTTGTGCAGTTTATTAATAGATTATGTTCAAGTTATCACTTCATTTCTGTCTCTCATAGGTTGACAAGCTTGTCTAAGTCAAGCTTATGATTCATATACTATAGTGAAACACTACACGTTGTGCTTAGCACACAGCTCAGCATACAGTAGATGCTAAGTATATACTTGAAAGTGTGAGCATTTGCCTATCATATATTGCATGGCGCCATCACCTCTGGGTTTCTGAGATGAAAGGGAGGTCAGGAATGTCATGTGCTTCCTTAACTCACTTCCTTGACCCAGTGTGACCCAAGGGTGTTGTACAATCAAGTGTAGAAAGGAATCCACTCCCTTTCCCTTCTCTACCAGCACACCTTGCTCAGAATCAGCTTTGGGAATCACCAGCAAGAGAATATCTATAAGTGGGTCAGAAGAAAGGGTCACGCCTGGCTCGGAAAAGGTCTGTGGAATCTGTCATTCAACAAGGAGCAAGACCCCGTTAAGTGTCAACTGAAGCACAGATACTGTAAGAACAGGGGAGAATATGTATACACTTCAGAGTTGTGTGTTGTTATGTATGGAAAAATTTATGTTTCTCCTGTGGTTATTTCCTAAAGAGACTATATAGGAAATACATACATGTACTATAAACTAGTATACTTCTAAAGTGACAAATATATATTTGTGTCACCATAGACTTTTGACAGATATCTGGGATTTATAGAACGGCAATGAATACTAGGAGAGAGACACCTCTTTCCTTTATCCTGAGCTGTGCAGGGCTGTGGGTCATGTTCCATAGATCTAGACGCCACTGTCATATGCCTCAGTCAGCCCTGATCTATGTGTCCCCAGCCCATGAGGCACAAACCATGACCTTTAGCCTTCCAGTGAAGCGGGAGCGAGGAGGGTGGGAGAACATGAGCCATGGTGAGAGTTTCCAGCTTTCTCTTGCTGAGTGAATTTTGGGCTGCTACCTGATTTTTCTGTGGTTTGTTTTACTGTGTACAATGAAGATAGTAGCATCTATGTGTCAGAATTGTTTTGAGAGCTACAGGAAATATGTGTCTGTCAAAAAAACCAATGAACTTATCCACTTATTCAATAAATATTTATTGTGGACTTACTATATGCCAGATTACACTGAACTAGAAAAAGAAGGTTTAAGCAATGTATATGGTTCTCTGTGTTCCATGGCAGAGACTAGAGCTAAAGAGTGTTAGGGGGATTCTCAAGTGGATCTTACGGGCAGACTTCACTGGTAATGGGAGTTGGTACAAGACTAAGTTGAAGAAGCCAAGGAAGTTAGCCAGGTACAAAGATGAGATGTCTTAGCTCAGGCTGCTATCACAACAACAACAACAATGACAACAACAACCAAACATAAATTGGGTGGCTTCACAACTCATTTCTCATGGTTTTGGAGGAAGGGGAGGCTAGGACGAAGATTCTGGCATAGCCAGTGTCCAGTGAAGGCGCCTTCCTGGTTTGAAAATGTCCATCTCCTTATTCTGTCCTCACATGGTGAAAAGCAAAGCGAGCACATGTGTCTGTCACTCATGAGTGAGCCACTCCCCTAATCCCTACATCCTGAGACCATCACAGAGAGAGTTAAGGTTCCAACCTATGGGAATCTGGGGGGAGATATAAATATTCCCTCCACAACCTAGGGAAAGAGAATTTCAGGTAGAGCAAACAGCAAATGCAAAGGCCCTGGGGTTGGAGCAGGTCTAGTGTGATTTAATAGCACCCTGAGGGCTGGTATGGCTGGAGAGGGGTTGGCAAGGAGGAGAAGACATGATGAGATGAGAGAGTGAGTGACGTGATGGAGAAGTTGGGCAAGCAGAGTCCTGCAGGCCATTAGAACAGCTGCGGCTTTCATCCTGATGGAAGCAGAAACCATTGACGCATTTGGAGAAGTCGGCTGACTTAACAGCATCCCTCATGCTACAGGTTGAGAAAAGAGTAAATAGAGACCAGAACCCCACTTTGCAAGTGACTGAAGAGGGAGGGAGAGAAGGGTAGCAAGGCTTGGGATGGTACCGCTGAGTTTAGTCAGCTTGGGTGTTGATCGTATCTAGACCGTAATGAGGAGCAATTAGAGTTTGAAAAAATCCAAGATATGCAAATTACAACTGGGTTTTTGATGACTTCAATGTCTATTTGATATAGCAATGATTTTTGATGTTATAGCAGCATTTCTGATAATAATAATGTTTAAAGTACCTCTTTCATGCCAAAATCCCCACAGAAAATGCCATGGACATGAATATTCTGCATGTGAAACATCAAATATGAGCATTAAATACCGCGGCAAGATATTTTTCTCTTCTCTAATATGTCTCAAAAGTTGAGATAATCCTTGAGTTTTCTTATTTTCTAACTAGCTGATTTGGTACCATGGTGATGAAGTCTCAGTGTAAAGTAGGTAGAGATGAAGATATTTCAGGGTACTAGAAGTTCCATTCCACTTCTGTGCTAAACTATTTGCCTTTGGTTAAATTTGGGTACTTATTGGTACTTGAAATGAGGTTTATCATAAGGGGATCCAGTCCATGGTCAGCTGGCTTCCATGGTAGAAGGGTGTGGTGGCGCAAATTTTCTGAGTCCATGGTGGGCTGTAAACAGAAGAAGGGAGGGACAGGGACAAGAATACCCCCTTCCAGGTCATGCCCTCAGCAACCAACCTCCAGCCAGGCCCACCTCCTACCACCACAGTCAACTACACTCATCAATTGATCAACTACACATGAGACTTTAGGGAAACGTTTTAGATGTAAACTATAAGGGGCATTGTGGGGTCATTAAAAATTGGACAAATGGAAGCTAAGAGATAGGGTTTTAAATATGGCTCTATCCAAACAGACTAAGTCTTGAAACTCATTATCATTGTTTTCTTAAACAAAAGAGAAAATTTACCTGTCCAAGCTAGCTCTTAGCTGACTGTTTTTGGTCAGAACATTCTCTCCAGCCAATGACCTCTTCCAGCTGGTTGTGTTCTTGCCTGCCCTGTGTCACAAGATGGGGCTGCCTGACTGCATCATCAAGGGGAAGGCCAGGCTGGGGCGTCTCGTCAACTGGAAGACGTGCACCACTGTTGCCTTCACACAGGTCAACTCGGGAGACAACTGTGCACTGGCTAAGCTGGTGGAGGCTATCAGGATCGACTACAATGACAGATGTGATGAGACCCATTGTCACTGGCGAGGCAATGTCCTGAGTCCAAAATCTGTGCCTCGCATCGCCAAGCTGGAAGAAGCAAAGGCTAAAGAACTTGCCACTGAACTGGGCTAAGTGCACCGTTGAGCTTTTTGCACATTAAAATAAGAAATCATGCTTAATACAAAAACAAAATAAAATATTCCATAAGGATTTAAGAGGATGCACGACATAATTATAAGTACAGAAATTAAAAAAAATTTTTGACAAAATCATAATCATTAATATTATTAAGGATGATAGTTTAGTTTGCTCTTAAAAATCAAATGGGATTACATTATGCAATGTCCGTATGGAAGACAAGAGGGACATTAGAGGTTACTATGTAAGAGTTTAGTCAAAATGTTCTGTAATTCAGCACTACTTCATAGTTGGTATTAACAAGGATTATGATGTATTCACATACAAATACATTTCTTATTAGAAAAAGGACAGAGATGCTATAGAATTTGTAAAAAAAAATATGACACTAACTATGCATGTTGATTAACAGACCAGCTGTGTAATAGGCAGCTTCCCAACTAGTCCAGGAAAAGTAAAGGAATTGTTAACCTGAAAGCATGAAGAGGCAGAAAAATGTTTAGTATAAAAACAGTCTGGGCATCTTCCCAGAAGAATTAAAAACATCGTACCACAGCGATATATGTGCACCCATGTTTATAGCAGCACAATTTGTAATAGCCAGATCTTGGAAACAACCCAAATGCCCATCAACTGAGGAATGGATAAGAAAGATGTGGTATTTTTATACAATGGAGTACTATTCAGCCATAAAGAAGGATAAACTGGAGACTTTTATAGGTAAATGGATGCAACTCGAGAAAATACTCATAAGTGAAATAAACCAGAAGCACATGTGTAAGCATCGTATTATCTCTCTAGTATGAGAAACTGAAAGAGTAAATAAGATCCAAAATGTACAATAGACATGGTGAATCAAAAAGAAACTGGTCAAAAGGAAAGAGAGACTGGAATAGGGAAAAGAAAGAAGGGAAAGGGAAAAAATTGTATATATATATATAAGATGGTTAAGATAGATACACTACCATTTTTACTTAGTTCATTGAAGAGTAAGGTTTGTGCCAATAATGTTTGGACAATTGAATGCTAATGTCTGGTATCCTGAATAACTAACTTAAAGATAGTAATACGTAATGTATTAACCATTGTTACCCTCCTATTATGTTGTTTTGAAAATTTGTTCTTCTTTTGATTTGTTTTGTTTTTTCTTCTCTTTAAAATAAAAAAAAAACAGTTTAAGATAGTTGAAGTAAATCCAATTTGTAATTAAAATAAATACAAAGTAAATTCACCTCCTTAAAGGCTCTGGATTTATAGGCTGAATTTTCAAATTCCAGATAATATTCGAAACACACTAATAAAAGTTGGAAAAAGTAGGGCTTCAATATTGACAAGATGGACAAAATATTTTTAAAAGTCTAAAACATCAAGTAATTCAATATTAACATTAGCAATATTTTTTTACTCCCTGATCTTGCTTATACTGAATTTTAGGTCCAATTCTACCTTCTTAAAATATTCATTATTAAAAATAATGTGTTTGAATTTTTTACATTTTATATACAAACACAAAGGTCCATAATTTTTCAGTTTGTTTTTCAGAATATATTCAAATCTTTCATAATACCTCATTTTCCAAACCTTCCTATAAGGTAAAAGGTAAAAACCATCTTTTTTAGTTACTTTTCTCATTGCTAAGACAAAATACCCAACACCAAAGTTAAAGGAGAACATGTTTATTAGGCTCACAGTTTGTACGGGTTTTAGTCCATAATCAGCTGGCTCCAAAACAATGTGGGTGGCAGAGGGCATTGCAGAGGAGAAACGGTTCATGCTGGCAGGAAATAGAAGGCAGAAGGCACTAAGCAAGCAAGTTACAAGCCACAAGCAACCACGCTAGCCCTCTTTTTGTCCCTTATATTTTTATCTACCCAGGATGGGCACCCATAATCCTACCTAGAACTATGCCAAACCAATCAGTGAACAAATTTAGTAATCACGCACCCTTAATCCCAGCATCACACACCCTAGATCCAGCCACCTCTGACTATGCCCACCTATGACCACATGAAGCTGGGGGGGCATCTAGATAGAAGCCATCACCTTTAGTTAATATATTTTCAATTTTGAGCCTTATAATTCATTTTTTAACATGGAAAAAACATAACTTTATAGTAAATGTCTAATTAATCCCTGTATAAATCTCTTCAATGATTTCCTACAACTTTTGAAATCATGACTCAGATTCTTCCTATGGTTTTAAAGTTTCTGAGTAATCTGGATCCTGCTTATCTGATCAACTTTATATATTATTTTCCATCTCACTTTCTAATCTCCAGCCTGTGCACTGCCTTTCTGGCTCTTGGCCACAGGAAAAGCTTTTTTACTTGAGCCCTTTGCACTCAAGTGTCACCCTCCCCCCAGAATGCTCTGCATTGCGGTTGACATGATTGAGATGTTCTCTTTCTTTGGGTCCATGATGGCTAATTTTCAACTTCGTTGTGCCAAGGGGTGTCCAGGTATTTGACTGAAAACTTTCCTGTCTGTGAGGAAATTGTGAGGGTGTCTGAGATTGGCATTTGAATCAGCAGACTGAGAAAAGCAGATTGGTGACCCACTGAACCAAAGCCCTGAATAGAAAAGGATGGCTGAGGGAGGGAGAATGTCCTCTCTCTGCCTGTCTTTGAGCCAGCACGCTAATCTGTCTTTGGACTTGGACTTGAACTGGAAGTTCAACCCTCTTGGGTCTCCCACTTGCTGGCTACAGATCTTGGGATTCCTCAGTCCCGATAAACACATGAGCCAATTCTTTATAAGAACTCTCTCTCTCTCTCATCATATTTATTTTCTTTCTGTGCATAACCCAGACTAATGCAAAACTCAATTTACATATCATCTCTTTAGACTTTGTCATCTTAACTGTCTCATCAACTTGTTTCTTTCATGGTGTACATAACAAGCTGAAATTGTCTCATTTGTCCTTTTTCTTATTTTTAAATCTGTCTCTCCAATTATAACATGCTCCCTGGAAACAGAGACCAGGTCTTATCGACTCATTCCCTAAGCCTTGCCCAAGTCCTGATGCAAAGAGCGCTGTCGATAAATACATGTGGAATAATGACTGGATGCGTAAATGAATGCTTGAGTGATTGGCTATTTTGTCTGGGTAATTACACTTTCTTCTACTGGACTGAAATACTGTCTTTATATTTCTGACTTCTAAACCATAATGTCTGGTTTTGAATTTTCATCCTTGGAACTCAAGATTCATATTTCCAAATGTATTTCTTACGTGTGCCTAAAATAGTCAAGACTAAAAATTTCTTTTGCCCTCTAAATTGCCCTTTTTTTGTGACCTATTTTGGATAATGGCCCAAGCATTCACTAAGCCACCCATGGCCAAGAACTAGAAGTCATCATTTATTCATGAATTTACGCATTTGTTTGCTTATAGAGCAACCATAAAGTGGCCCATATTGTGTGAAGCACCGCATGCAGGATGGTGAGAAAAACAGATGCAATTCACGTCCTTTTGGAGTTTATGCTACCATTTTTAAAAAATTATGTTGACTGCAAGAATTTTGTTTGACTGCAAGAATTATGTTCTCCTTTAACATAGTGTCTTGAAACTGTACCTTTTTCTCTCTGTGTCCATCTGTCTGTCTCACACACACAGCTTTTCTAAATCAAGCCAACATCATCTCTTGTCCAAACCTTTACGACAGTTTTCTGGTTGGTTTCCTTGCCTCTACTCTCATCCCACCCCAGTTAATTTCTCACACTGTTGGCTAAGTGCTTTTCCTAGGACATGGATTTAAACACCTGCTGGTGCTACAAACCTCCTGTCTTTCACCAAGGTTACTGCCAAGCTACAGTTAAAATTCTGTCATGGCATGCCATGTACTTTATGATTCATTTCTATCAGATGACATTCAGATTAGGCACATAGCCCAGCGTCTTTTCATGTCATTCCCTTACCCTGGAATCCCGCCCCCTACCGCTTTATCTTATCAACCTGAAATTCCTTCACTCCTTTTTGTGCCTAGACTTTGCACCATGCAAGCACCACGTGCCTCAGTTTCCCCATCTATAAACATGACTCCATACTTGGAAAATTATAATGAAGATTATATCAGATGACTGACCCTAGATGAAGGATCGGAATGTTGCCTGACGCATTCTAGGTATCCTAAAATTTAGTTTCCATTTCTGATTTTTACCCCTTCTTTGATCAGAAACCTCAGCACACCAGAAGGGATTTTCCATTTGTTTGAGGAGATTGCTACTCCGCTGGTGAACTGTCTGCAGCTCACGCACACTTTAACAGCTTCGGGGATGTCTTCGAATTAGAGCTGCTTATCATTCATTAGCACTGCGGCAGGAAAGCCGATAAATCTCACCTCTTCCTGGGCCTCCAGTCCAGCTGGGGAAACCTCCGTTTTCCTTTATCATCTGAATTCTGACCTTCAAGATTTCACTCTAACCCCAGGGCTTAATTTATCTTCTGTTAAAAGCAGCAGCTTTCCCTTACATGGAAACTGTCATGCCCCAAGGAAGCGCAGTGAAAGTGAGACTTGTCCTGCCTGCTTCATCTCAAGACACAGGGAAAAGTCCCTTCCACCCACCCTCAGCTGCCCAGAAATGGGCTGTGGTTACACCTCAGCCCACTACAGCCTGGGGCTGCTGTTGCACACCGTGCACTCTGAAGGTTTCAAAGTTGACGAAATGCCATGAATACCATTGTGCGCGGTCAGCCCCCTGTTTGTTTTACCTACTGTACATCACAGCACATTTCCTGATAGCTGAGTTTGTGTTGTTTTGACTAAATCTGGACAAATATGCATAAAATGTGTTTTCAACAGATATTTCACTTAAAAACAAAGAAAGGTTTGTGTCTTTAGATTGCCCCAGAACCTGAGGGCTACTGAGAATTATAAATAAATTTGGCTTCACAGGACTGCAGTCATAAATGACATTTTTTTAAATGATGGAAAGGGGGTGATTTGAGTTGTACAAGAACTTTTCGTTTAATTCCCCTCCTCCCCAGTATGTCCAAAATTTAAAGAAAGCTCTTTTAAATATAACTCTGTTGAAAAGGAGCTTTTGATTCCTGGTTATTGGGGGAAAGACCTGTTTAACTATTTATACTGTTGCTTTGTTTTCTTAAAATTGATGCAGAAGGAACATGGGTCCAGCCCATTTAAAATCCTATGTTTTATCACTCTCTGGTTGATGGGCACAATCTAGAGTGAGGAAATTAGAAACATCTGGGGTAGACACAATACTTTCTTTTGAGAAGATATTTCGCCATTACTAGAGAAAACGAGAGATTGTACTCACAGCATATCTCGAGCTGGGATTTTTGAGTAAGTATCATCAGTGTCACTTGGACATGCATTGCAAATATAAGTTCTTGGGCCTCACCCTGCCTTAGTGAATTGGACATTCTGGGGCTGGGCCCAGCAATCTGGGTTTGACAGCTCTCCCTGCTCAAGTCTTCCAAAATTATAATGCATATAAACAGGCTAAAAATGGGAACAAGACTACAGGAAAGAAAGAGTAGCAAGAAAGAAGGAACCTTGAAGATCATAGGGCCAAGAGAGGAGGGTTGGGATGGCGTTTAATGGTCCAAAGGGATAATGAGAACGTGTTAAGCAAGTACGTAACTGTTATGGGTTGTGTCTAGATGCCCCCTACCACAAGCCTCATATGGTCATGGGTGGGGCTTTTTCAGAGGTGGCTGGATCTAGAGTGTGTGATGCTGGGATTAAGGGTGTATGATTACTAAATCGGTCCACTGATGGTTTTGGCTTTCACCTTAAATGCACTAGTCTAGATAGAATATAAAAGGGGCAGAAAGAAGCTGCTAAGGTCACTTGTTTGTTCCCTTGCTTGCTTTGCTACCTTCTACCTGCCATAAACCGTTTCTCCTCTGTGATGCTCCTCTGCCAAGCCACCTTACCTCGGAGACAGATGATCACGGACTGAAACCACTACAAACTGTGAGCCAAATAAACCTTTTCTCATTTAATTTTGAGTGTCAGGTATTTTGTCTCAGCAATGAGAAAAGGAACTAAGACAGAATTCAGTACCAGAGAAGTGGGGTCATTGCTGTGACTGTACCTGATCTTGTGATTTAGGAGCCTTTGGAGCTGGCTTGTGGGAAGGGGAAGAGTTAGGAAAGGTTTGGAGATGGCAGCTGAAAAAGTAGAGCTGGAATACCTGAGGCTGTATTTGATGGGAGATGCTGATCAGAGCTCAGAAGGCCAGAATGCTGATAGAAATGCTGCTGGTAAAGACCAGGATCAGGAGGTTTCTGCTGGGAAGAAGGACTGCATTGGGTGTTGGGCTCCAGATGATGTGTGTTACGCCTTGGCAGAAAGTTTGCATTTTGCTCATGTCCAGAGACCTTGCCTGAGACTGAGATTAAGGGTGGTGGACTAATTAATCTCACAGAAAGAATTTCAAGACAGTCTAATGTTGAGGTGGTAGCATGGCTACTGTTGGGGACTTTTAGCCAGATTTGTGTTGAGAATCAAGAGTAAAGAGCCCAGCAGAATGATTCAAAATGTTGTGAGTATGGCCAGAAAGGAAGCTCCAGTAAAGTTGTGGCCTGAAAAGATGGAACAGGGGAGAAATTGGTCACTGAAAAGGCTAACAAGAAAAATCCAAGTATTTCAGAAGAAGACAAACAGAAAAAATGGCCTGAGGACATCATAAGAACCAGCAGGACTGCAGCCTTTGCAGCCTCACAGCTGCAAGGGTGAAAGGCTTTGCTTTGAGAAGAGAGTCCTGTAGCACCATGTTCCAGAATGGTGGCAGCCTAGAGAATTTGTTCCTCAGGACTGGGTTCAGAGTGCTCAGTCAGGCACTTGACCTCTACAGCCAAAGAGAAGGAAGTCTGGTTAGTGCTCCACCTGGCAGCAGACCCCGACATCACCCATGTGGCGCTGGGCTGGTTTTAGGTGCTTGCAGAGTGCAACAGCTGTGGGGTCAGGAAGGCTTCCACCCAGATTTCAGAAGAAGGCCTGGGAGGCCAGGCAATGTGCCTCTAAGAGGGCAGAGTGTGAAGCTGTGAGTGTGAAGCCAAAGGCACGTTGGAGGCCACAGAATTTTGGAGAAGCCAGGAACGTGGATTTTTCGAGGAAAACTGCAACGTGGCAGCAGAAGAGGCCCAAGAGAGAAGCCATGGGAGCTACAGCTACCAGTAGTGCTATAGGGCAGAGCCACCCAAGCCCTTTGGAGTTGACGATTTGCCACAGATTGCCAGGGATGCTAGACATGGAACTATGGGACTTAGTATTTTCCCTGTAGGATTTTAGTCTTGCTTTTGTACCATTCCTTTGTATCCTCCTATTTGTACCTTTTGGAATGATAATGCTTTTCTTGTGCCATTGTATGTTGGAAGTGTTTAACTTTCTTTTCATTTGTACAGGGGCTCATAGCTAAGAGTTTGCCTTATGTCTTAGATGAGACTAGGGACTTGGACTTCTCAGCAATGCTAAAACTGTTAGGACACTTAGAGGTGGACTACATTCCTTTTGTGTAAAGGAATGTACTTCAGTCTTTGGGATTCCAGGGGTGGAATGTTATGGCTTGTGTGTAGATGTGCCCCCAAAGTCTCCTGTGGTCATAGGTGGGGGTTTCTCAGAGATGGCTGAATCTAGAACATATGATGCTGGGATTTAGGGTGTGTGATTACTAAATCAGTCCACTGATTGGTTTGCTCTAATCCTGGTAGTCTAGATAGAATATAAAAAGGGGCAGAAAGTAGCTGCTAAGATCACTTGTTGGTTCCCTTGCTTGTTTGCTTTGCTGCCTTCTGCCTGCCATGAACTGTTTCTCCTCTGTGATACCTGTCGGCCACGCCACCCTACCTCGGAGCCAGCTGATGATAGACTGAAAGCACCACAAACTGCGAGCCAAATAAACCTTTCCTCCCTTAACTTTGGGCATCAGGTATTTTGCCTCAGCAATAAGAAAAGTAAGCAAGACGGTAATATCTAGACTTCAAAATGCATCTGTTTTTAAAACTAAAATTAATGGACAGAGTAAAAACAGCCTTTAAGGGCAGTGGAAAATACATACTGAACAAAACAAGCCAGAGTTGGGAAAGATGCTCTCCCAGAGTGACAAAACTAGCAATATCAGTCGTACTTAGTTTTTCCTTTGCAGACTTAGTTTATATAGTTATTCTAATAGTCATAAACAGGGTACAAAATTAAATAACTGCATGGAAGTTATTAACACTTTTAAGAGCACGTTTTTGCTTCTTATGAGAGAGTAACTTATAGCAGATGATGCTCCCACTGGGAATAACTAGAAAAACTGAATAAAGTACAGAAATCTTGTGTTTGAAGGCATCAGAAAGCTGTGTAAGCAGGAAGATCCTGGAAGGAAGGGGAGCTCATTGAGAGAAGCCCAACTTTTGCATCCAAGTTTCCCCTGAAGGTGAGCATACGATGTGACCCAGCAGTTCCTACAGAAATTCATGCACAAGTGCACCAAAAGACGTATACAAGGAAGTTCATAAATTTATTACTTGCAACAGTACCAACTGGAAAACTACCCAAACATCTGCAAGCAGCAGAGTGGACGAGTACATTCAGATACATTCCCACGTGAGACATTGAGAATGAATTAACTGTAGCTCTAGGCAACCCCACAGATGAACCTCATAAAGGTAACACAGAATATCCACTTACCTAAAGTTGCAAATCCTGCAAATTTAATTGGTAGTGTTCGAAGTCAAGATAGTGGTAACTTTGGGTCTTTGACCATGGTGAAAATAGGAGTGAGGAAGCAGCTCTCACTGAATTCTGGAAATGTTCTTGTTGCCAACACCAACTGTGTGTGCTCCCTTTGTGGAAATTTAGCAAGTAGAGATTTTTGTGATATGGCTGCTTTTCCTTATCTATGCTATAGTTTTCCAACATTCTTACTTCAAAAAATGTATGAGGAGGAATATCCCCTGTATTGGTTTTCTGACATGCTTGGGGCAAATCTACCTCACAGAAGCACCTGGATTATCTAAGACTTAACTGGAGGCAGGAGAATGTGAAAACTCAGAATCCAGATTGAGGAGTACACAGGCCGAAGTATGAGCTACTATGTGGCTTTGGAAAGCTCTTTAACCCAAGTCTCGTATTCTTCACTCTGAGTGGAGGTTATTATTAAAATAGAAGTTATCTCAAAATCCACTGAGACTAAGTGAGGGAAATCTACAGTATTGGTAATGGGGGTTGGGATCAAGAATGAATAAACTGGGTACCTAAAGTAGCTACAAAGAGACTTTCTAAGATCCCTGCCTCTATGTTTGCACCCCTTTTGAATAACAGAAATATTACGATTAGTCATTTGGCAGTGAATACCCCTATGAAAATAAATTGGAATTTTTAAAGGATAGAAATGAAAAAAAGAGGGAAGGAAGAGAAGAAGGGACATGGGAGGAGAGTGAGGAGGGAGGGAGGGAAGAAGGAGGGAAAGAGAAGAGAGAAGGAGAAAGGGAAAGACGGAGAGGGAGAGAGAGAGAGAAACTGGGGAAGAAATCATGATATCAAAACTGGAAATTCATGGGCACAGAGCTAGGGAACTTAATAAAAATATGACCTGGGCAGGGCAGGCTGAAAGGAATGAGAAATCAAAACTTTCTAGGAAAATCCTCAGCGGATGGTGATGGCATTTGGTGGACTCAGCTCCTTGCCCCTTGAGCGGGATCAGAAGTGTCCTCCACTGTCTCCCAGAGTTCCCGGTGGCACTGAGCTCCAGGCAGTGGAAATGTTAGACAGCCTTCAGCACTGGCTGCTTTCTTTTCCATTACCAGTATTTCTTGAGATCAGCTCCTGCTGTCGTTTGGATGCCATTTGCCTCTCAAAATTCATTTGTTCTTCCCAGGGGAGGCAGTACTGAGAGGAGGCAGAATGTCTGAGAGATGAGGCCTAATGTTCGGTTCTTAGATCACTTAGGATCGTTCCTTAGAGAGGGATTATGATCATGGCACCCTGGCCAGTTCTCCTGAAAGGATTACTATAAATGTCTTCTCTGGCTTCCTCTTTGGCCGTGCGATGTTTCCTCCCATACAAATGTCACCATTTGTCACAGGGTCCCTGCCAGAGCCTACACAATGTAGACTTTCAGCCTCAAAACAGTGACCTAAATAAACCTCTTCTTCATAAGTACTCTGACTTGGGTATTTTGTTATATAAACGACAAGCTAATACATATTCTAAATAAATCACTTGTTCGCAAATCCTTGTCTCACAACTGGCTTTTTTTTATTTTTATTTTTTGCGGACTCTAAACCCAAGACAACCTGCCATCGAGGTGTGTCCACCCTTAGTTGTTGTCTCTGGGATCCTCTGGCAGCCAACATCAGCATGGTTGGACGGGGTCTTCGCCATCATGCTGTTGAGAAGCCCACCCTGGGCCCCACTGCTCCGAGAGCCTTTTGCTGGCCACTGTGTGGCCCCACCTCCTCCCTCGCACCAGGTGGCAGGACAGAGACAGTCTTGCCATAGCAATGGCTCTATCTTTACCCCTTTCCTTGGATCCTGAGATCGATTGGAGCCCTAAAGAAGCATTCTTGCCATGACCAGGGACTCCTGCTGCCTCTCCCTGTACTTTGCTGGGCTGAACAGGCTCCCACCACCTGGTTATAGCTGAAGATTCCTAGCATCACCCAGCACTTCTTGAGCAGTTCGCTCCCTCTCTTCTCTCTCCAAAATTAGACTTCCCTTCTCTGCACCTGTGTAGGTTTAGTTGTTCTTCTTTGCCAGAGGCTCTATCTTAGTCTACAGAATTGGCTCTGCTACTCTTGAACCCTGGGCCATGTGCGGACATAAAGAGTTCCGAAGCTCCTCTCCCATGAAGGCCATGGGAAGTTCCATTACATGGTCTTGTGCTGAATCTATAGCAATCTTCCCCAGAGATAGAATCTGCAGTGTTCTGAATTTTTCAGAACTTGACTCTTTTTTGCCTGGTGAAGTGTCTGCACACACACACACACACACTCACACACACACACACCTGGAATGAATGATGATGGCTTATAATCATCCACATTCAAAAATAAAATGATCAAATCCTGTTAGCCTGATTGGAACCCACAAAAATGTATGAAATTGTACTGTGTCAACATCCACCTCTCGTCATAGAATTGATCAGGGTATCATGTTAGTACCAATACAGTGACACAGTGACTCGCGGAAGGGCCACTTCCTCTCTCGGAGTGTACTAAACCAGGAGGGAAGCGTGCAAGAAGCTGGTGAATGGCAGGGCATGGAGAGCCAGGTGTCAGCCTTCGCAGGGACCTTAAGGACAGCCAGTCCAGGCTTCACTGTCAGAGAATGAAGCATTGTGTCCCCAAAAGGCAGAGGAGACTTTGGCTGTGGTGGTGTGGGTTGTACCTTGGAGGTGGTCTCTAATATCACACTGTTAAAAGTAGCTCCCAAGCAAAAGGCCAGGATGCCCAAAGCCTACTCTGAATACATGTAACAGGCAGCAGAGATGAGGTCATCTCCCAAGGGGACAGCTGCATCCCCAGATGTGTTTTTACCTCAGCCCTCACCCAAAAAAAGCCAGAGAGCGGCTCACGGTGGGGAAAGCGCAGGCACCCATGTCTGCAGCAGACCCAGCACCTGGCCAGGCCTGGTAACCAGAAGGGGCCCCGCCCCTAACTCCCTGCCAAACATTGTTCCTTGTACTCGGCCAGTGCCCTGGTTTTATAGCCTCGGACACCTAACCACCTTTTCCCAAAGGACCTCACCCATTTTACCTCAGCTCCACCCCATCCCGTTCCTAGGTCAGACCTGTAATTATCGGACCTGAAAAGCAGCCCGAGATACCACATGCAGGCAGGGCAGCCCCCAGCAAGTGGCTAAGCTGTAAGATTTTCTTTCTGCAATGCCCCATCCCCGTGGTCATCCTGCATCATCCTCTCATTACCTCCCACAGGGGCTGTGCCGACCAGGCTGGTCCCCTATACTTGGGGCCAGGGCAAGGGTGAAATGAAGCCCCATCCTATGGCCTTCACCGTTCTCTTCCAGCCCTCTGGCTTTGTCCACAAGAGGGAGCCCGCCCACATATACACACTACATCCCATGCTTCCGCCCCTACCCCCAGCAGCAGTCCTCTGACAACCTTGGATCTGGACACGGGCACACCATGCATCCCTTAGGGGACAGAGCGTGTCAGAAGACCCCTGCAGGTCCTAGGTACGGGGCAGGTAGTACTCAGGTCTGAGATGTTCATGGTGTGGTGTAGATGGAAGGACATGGGCCCCAGGAAGGGACATTCATTTGCCCCTGAAGATTCCTTGCCAGAGAAAGGCCAGAATTGAGCTCTCCAGAGAAGAGACCCAGGGCAGAGGCACCATGCCTGGTCCAAGGATGTGTTGCTGGTCCCAGCTGACTGAGGGCTTCCTGGCACCCAGCATCTTCCTTCTTCCCGCTGAAGACATTTGTGCTGGATCAAACTAAGCTGTTTTGCACAGTACAGCTATATTGAATATATAGTTAAGAATAACACTGTGGTTAACAATAATTACTGTGTATTTCAAAATAAGTATGAGAGGATTTTGAATGTTCCCGGCACAAAGGAATAATGTATGATGTGATAGATATGCTAATCATCCTGATTTGATATTTGTACCTTATGTACTATACGAGTTTCAAAATATCACACTGTACTCCATGGGCATATGCAATTATTGTCAATTAAATTTTTTTATGGAGACAAAGCTGTTGATTGCTCCTACTATCCTCCTAAAAAAACAGTTTCTCTGTCAGGTCTTCTGCAACGGGAACCCAGTCTGATTTCCTAAATAGTTTTATACTTCTAGCTGAACGCTCTGTGACCAGAAAATAGCATCTTAAAAGGAAAGATCCTGGGAGGCCAGGGCCATGAACTAAGTAGTTGCTGAATTTTCTGAGAATGAGGGGGTCATCAGCCACCCCCTCATGGTTCTCAGCTCAAACTTCCCGATGCTGTTCCACTCGGTGAGAATAAGTAAGTTCTTACAGAATGTGTTAAAGTGACAAGTGCCATAAAAAGGTATAAACATAATAACAGAGCTCTGACTTTGCAAGTTTAAAGGCAGGTAGGCTGAATGAGAAAATGACATTTGAACAGAGACCAGAAGGAGAGGAAGTAGATGTTCATGCATCTATCTGGGAGAAAAACCTTCCAGACAGAGGGAACGGTCAGTTAAAATACCCCGTGCTCGGTGTTCACACGGTTAGAAAGCTGGAGGAGGGAGTGATGTATCTGCAGATGAGCAAAGAATTCAAAAGATTGGGTGAGGCAAGACATCTTAAACTTAAGGACTTTCTTTCGCTGATGAGTGAGTTAGGAGAGGGAGCTCTGGAAGGTTTGGAGCCAGCAAGTTACAACAGGATGACTCTGGCTGCCTTTGAGAACAACCAAGATTAGAAGCAGGAAGACAGGGAAGAGCGGATGTTGCCATGGTGCAGGGAAGAGCGGATGTTGCCATGGTGCAGGGAAGAGCGGATGTAGCTCAGACCTGCGTGGTAACAGAAAAGGAGGGAAGATATGGTCAGAATCTGTCTGTATATTGAATGTAGGTTCCATGTGATTCTCTGGCTTCATAGGGTGACAATGCAGCCACTTTGGGATTTGTCCAGGTCCCTAGGACTCAAGGAACAAAACAATAGGAGCTGCCTCCTGTGGTGAATGCTACTGGCAAGAGACGAGTGTGGGACGCAGCTCTTCATCTTGCTCCCCTTCTGTTTCCTCTCCATATGTCTCATCCATAAGTGATTTTGGTGCCAGTCACCACCCTCTCATTTAGCTGTCGTCAATACCTCTGAAACAAATCAGAATATGAGTAAGTTCACATATTCAGAGACGGACAGATGGGTGCGTACCTTCTCCAGTAACCGAGAGTGCAGACATAGTGGTCCATACCTGTGGTCATCCGCTTGCCTAGGTAGAAGTGCGATATAAAACAACGTATCGAGGAATTGAGCAAGAGGTCTAGTGTTCGTGCTCGGTAGCTGACGAGTGCTTTCTTCAAATCTCCTGGGCTTCAATTTTTTCCCCTAAAACGGAGCAGGATAGTGCCCCCTAAAGACCATTTAAGTTTACCCATCACAACTTCTGCTTCCACTATGCCTTCTGGGCCTTTATTTTCTTTCTACTCTCCAGCATTTCCTCAGTTTAAGTGACAGCTTTTGTCTCTTCCAATTATTTCTTTCTCCCTCCTCTCCTGAGCTTTTCCACCCTGTGCCACTTTCTCCCAGCAGATGGCAGTATTCAGTTTCCTTTCCCAGGGGTTCTTTTCCCCAAGAGGGCCAGGGGCCAGCGGGCTTTTCTATCAAGCTCCTGTCTTGCTCTGCAGGGGATGGGGAAGAGGAAATGAAGGGAGAACTGAGGAGTGATGAGAGGCCTCCCTGAAACACTCGGCAATGCCCGGTGGCCTCACCTTGCTTCAACAAACAGGTTCATTTTTATTTTATTTAGCTTTTGGGTTAGAAATAAAAACAATATCTTCTACATTGAAAGAGTTCGTCCCAGCACCTGTGATCCCATGACCCTGTGAATAGCATAGGACAGATCTCATTCCTCTTGTGTTTGGAGCTGGAAGTTGATAGAGGATGACCCTGGCCACACTTGGTGAGGAGAGTTGGGTTGGAAGCAGAAGACAGGAAGGGGTTCCTGCTGTGGTCTCAGTGAGAGACGCAGGTGGCCCATTTGGGGGTGGAAGGTGGTTGTCATGGAGATGGGGGGAGGTGGTGTGGTGGTGGGCGGCAGCAGGAGGCCCTCGGGACACCTGAGTCCCTCCTGACACTGCTGTTCAGTAGCATTAAGTAAGACTGAATTTCTCTGGGCCTCTGAAGTCACTCCTTGTTCTAGGATTCTACGGAAGCAGAAAAGAAAATTGACCTACACGTGGCTTTCAACCCCTCTAGGAGGGGCACCTATGAGTGAATGGTGGAAGTGAACTGGCAACCAGGTCCTTACTGATGTTTCACCCCAACACTCACTGAGCGGGTCTGAAGATGTCCACCTCAGTAGCTGACTTTCTTTTCTTCCCGGAAGAGACTTCATCTAGGAAAACCAGTATGTGTAACAAATCCAAGCCAGCTGCTCTGGTTGGAATAGGATAGAGTCCCGGGCCCTAGGGGCCCCCACCTTCCCACAGACTGCAAGCAGCAGAGTAAAACCCACCAAGCTGGGTTTGGTGGCACATGCCTCTAATCTGAACACTCTGGGAGACTGAGACAGGAGGATCCTAAGTTCAAGCCCAGCCTAGACAACTTAGTGACTTAGCAAGACCCTGTCTCAAAAGAAAAAATAAAACTGGCTGGGGACATAGTTCAGTGTGAAGTCTCTAGATTCAGTCCCTAGAAATACACACACACACACACACACACACACACACACGCACACCCCACCACCACCACCACCACAAACAACAAAGAGAAGGCAGTGGCCAAAGGGACTTTGCATCTAAGGACTGTGCTTAGACTTGCATTAATCTAGGGATTCTGGGATCCTTGGCACCAGTTTTTCCGCAAGTGTATGAGGAAGATTTTTCAGGGCAAATGCAATGAGGATATGGAAGAATTTTGGGGGGATATCAGAACCTGTCTAGGTATGAGTTATATTGGGGTGGGTGGTGTCACATTCCAATTTAAAAACCTTTTATGGTTCTCAATTACCTGTAAGATCAAGTTCAGGCTTGTTAGCATAGATAAGGGCATTTCATAATCTGCCCTCTGTTGACCTCCCCATCCCAGAGAGGACACTGTCTCCCTGGCATGTCCTTGAAGATGGCCCTTGACACTCTTGCTCATTCTGAAAACACTGCTCAAAACCTCCCTTAAGCCATACCCCTGGCAAAACTTTGCAGCACTTTGCACAAATTCTGTTACAGCATAGGTCACAGTATTTTGTTTTCCCACCAGCTTCACCCTTTGTTAACTGATCGGGAATGGAGATCACATCTTACCCATCTTAAGCACTGAGCATGAGCGAGGGGTCTTGCTGTGCTGAATCAATGAGTAACAGGAGATGTTTGGGGTTGATTCGTTCTGCTCAGAAGCAAGAGGATGCCCAGAGCAAAGAAGCTAAAGGATGTCTTAAAAATTTACTAGAACATTTAGTTGAACATAGCCACTGTTGCCTTACAAAGAACCATACACAGCCGTGCGGCACATAACATTTCTCTTAATAATGTACCACATATGCAACAGTGGTCTCCTAAGATTGTATTGGAGCTAAAAAAAGATACATAACATTTCTCTTAATAATGTACCACATATGCAACAGTGGTCTCCTAAGATTGTATTGGAGCTAAAAAAATATCGTATTGCCTAGTAATTTTACTGTATCTTCTCTATGTCTAGATGCATTTAGATACACAAGTATTTAGCATGGTGTTATAGTTGCCCACGGTATTCAGTAAGTGACATATTGTATAAGTTTGTAAACTAGGAACCCTGGGTTGCACCATGCAGCCGAGGTAGGCAGTAGGTTGGTGGAGCTAGGTTTGTGTAAGTGCACTCTATGCCATTTGAACAATAAAATCGCCTAACCATGCATTTCTCAGGATGTATCTCTATCTTTAAGCAATGCATGATGGCGCACAGGCAAGCATGTGTATCTACTTAGTGTGTGTGTGTTTCTGTGTGTGTGTGTGTGTGTGTACCTATTTAACTAAAATGTTGAATGCTTCCCTGTTTAGTAACAAAGACATTACAGGATCTGTTCTTTTTTTTTTTTTTTTTTTCTTTTGGTACTGGGACTCGAACTCAGGGCCTTCCAGGCGCTGTGCCAGGCAGGCGCTGTGCCACTGAGCTATATCCCCAGCCAGGATCTGTTCTTATTATAACATTTAAACCTCCTTGTCAAAGCTGTTTGACCATCCAGAGCTCAGATAAAACTTCAGTATAGTGAAGAACATGATTCCCTGGGAATTTGGTGCATACAACAATTCAGCCAATGCTATTTAACGTTGCCATTCTTTGGGGGACAAGAATCAAAGAAACTCTGACCTGTTTAAAGAAAACAAGTTCCTTGAGGGGCTGAGGATGTAGATGTGGCTCAGGGGCAAAGGCCACTTACCTAGCACGCGTGAGGCCTGGGGTCAATCCCTAGTGCCACAAAGAAAAACGGAAGTGAGCTACTTTATTAAACATTAGTAACATCAAATTGTACGAATATAATAAACGAGCCTCATTTGCATTTCCACATTTAATTATTCATCTGTCCACTTAAAGAATGCAATGTTTTGTGTTAGAGCTCTTTATTGCTTCTCTAATTGCTGTAAATAAAGTCCCTTTACAATTTGCTTCCGTATCAATAATGATATGGAAGAAATGATTTATTAGGTAACAGTAGCTGAGCATTAGAGAACGTAAGTGCTATATTTCACACTACTTAGACATTTTTTTCATTTAGATCTTTAAAGCAACTGTGTCAAGCTTTAAAATACTTCCTTCACTTTTGAAAATATCATATCAGTTAAATTCTAAGTAGCATTCCTTTGGATAAGCAATTTGTAAAGTTTTCTGCCATTGACAAGTTGATGTTATTTTGTGATGAAAAAGAACGGCAGCGTGAGGTTCAAGGTGCAGACTCCCCAATCTTGACTTGGTTCAAATTCCAGCTCTATTGCTTAGTAGGTGTGTGACTCAGGAGACCAGTCTCTTTGGGATGTCATAGGCATTAAATGAGATGTTTAAAATTCTTAGCTAGGAGAGCGGAGAAAATGGATTCCCCGCCACAGCCTTGAAAAGGACCCAGTCCTTCTGATGCCTTGCCTTTAGGAAATCTGTTTTGCAATAATAAATTCATCTTAATCCACTAAGCTGTTGGTAATTTGTTACTGCAGCCACAGGAATCTCGTACAGATTTTGCCAATAAATTTTTGCTATATAAAAGTCAATGAAGAAATAAGACTTCATTTACATACATTTGATTTGGAATACGTTTTAATAAATTCTCTTAGTTTCTAGCAACTAGAAATTAACTTTAAGAAAACTGTTTAATGTGTATTTTGAAAGTCAATTTTATTTTGAAGGCATAAATATAGGAGTTTCCTATGTTCAGATTCTAATAGAATACTACCTAGAGAAGATGATTGTCTTCTTAGTTTAATTAAAAATAAAGATTCTGAATCCTGTTTTTTACATAGCATTTGGTCTTGTGTCTCCATAAGATTTTAACTATCCCCTTACTTTTGTGTATTAGTACAGAACAGTTTCTGGTCACTTTTATTTCACATGGAAAAAAATTTCCCACCTTAGACAATGGAATAGAAGGGAGGCAGTAAGGGTGGCAGGCAGGAAGGAAGGAAAAATGGAAGGAAAGAGAAGGAAAGAAGGAAGGAAGGAGGGTCTATTTATAAGTAAGAATAAACTTAACAGCCATCAACAAGAATTTACAACTCTACTCCAACGTATATGCAGATTTACCATCTTCTTCCACTAAGTCTTTAAAAGTCTGTAAGATACTACTACAAAGGGCATGAATCATTTTTTAAAAGTCCAGCATCCTCCACATCTCCACATCCTCCATCCCCCACTTCCTTGTCACAAAAAATATCCATACACACACTCCATGTACATACGTACCTGTAACCACTGCCACTGGGAAGTAATGCGGTACCTTGTTTAAAAAGCTACCTCAGGAACCAAGTGGAAGCTATCGCCCATCTCCTTTAAGTAATTCCCCTTCTTCGTCCTTTCTGTTACCTGTGTATAAACTTAGTTCATGATCTGTGTGTAAAATAGAATTGATTGTTTACTGCCCAAATACATTCAGATAACCTTTCTGGCCGCAAATATGTCCTAATGCATGCAAAGGTATCTCAAATTACCAGCAAATAGTTTTCAAAAATCATTTTAATAATATTGTTTAACACTTCTAATTGGCTCATTCATATGTTTGATTATTGTTTTTCTTTTGCCTGTATAAATCACACTCAGAGTATTTCACTGAAGTTGATACCAGTGGTCAGATTGGTGCTGAACAAATCTGCATGGGATGGGGTCCTTGAGATTTCACCCCCAGTTCTCAAGCCCCATCCACTCTCTTCACAAAGTAAAGTATTATTTACAAGGATCAATGAAAATATTATACATAAATCCACATAGAGGTTAAAGGCAGAATTTCAGTCTCATATCCCAGTTCTAAGCAAGTGGGTAGATTCTTAATGGCCTCAATGATACCGTATATAAAATTCGAGAAGTCGTCGCTGAAGAACTAACACAGATCAAATGAACTCATGTACCTAGAATCAGTTTTCAGCAAAATGCATCATCTCCACAGCTGAGAAACCTAATCAACAGCAGGAACCAGAGCTGTCCAGACAGGGGTAGCTTTCAGATCTGTGAAAAGAGCTAATTAAGTGGGAGAAAATGTTGCTATCTGTAGATGAAGTTTCCACATGGACTTTGGTGCAAAATGGCTCGAAGCATTTCTCATGAAGCACTGCAGGTGAATGGTGATACAGTATCCATGTATTCCTTTTTATGCATAGTTATCATCACACAGTACCCCAGTGAGAGTTTCCACAGTGGCCACGAGAAAGAGGCTGACTGTGTTGCATCTAAACTGTTGGTCTGCTTAGGTCCCCATTTCGTACCTCTATGCGTGCTCATTTCTGAATGTGGATTCTCTTGGGCTGCTCTCCGTTGCAGCAGGCCCTCTTTCTCCCTCTGCTCACCAAATTCCTCCGACTTCCTCGTGAGTCCCCCTCCACCCCCAGATCTCACGCTGAACCTCCCGTTACTGCAGCACACGTGGGTAGCCTCTTTCTCTGAACTGCTGCCCAGTCTGGCATTTGATCAGATTCTGACTGATGCAGATATGGAGCTTTCGTAGACGCACTGAGCTGGAAGGGGCACTGGAGAGAATCTCACCCAAGCCCTCCTTTTATAGATAAAGAAACCGTACTCCAGAGAGTGGGCGTCTTGCCAGCCATCACTCAGAGAGTGAGTCGGATCCTGGCTCTTGGCTCCTGTCTACAGCTCTTCCCACTTCACCACTCAGATATTCTGTGGCTGCCAGTGTTTCATAGTTTTTGCTGATAGCACCTCTTCATTGAAAATACTGTTTCCAATATTTTGATTCTATTCCTTTCCTTGGAGAGCATAGTGAAAAACAGCTGGTTCTCTACTATTGGCATGTAAACGTGTGTCACAGTCACACTAATACAGGAATTAAATAATTTCTGCTTATTTTTAGTTTGTTGGTAGTTAGGGAGAAAGTAAAGAAAAGGTTGTCAAACTGCACTGTTACAAAAATTGAGAATTTGTTATTCTCCCTCTTCTTCACGTAATACTTCACTAATACTTTACATGTATGCCTACTTTCACAAGCCACATATTCTGCTCGAAAATATGCAGAATGATATCCTGCATTTCCATGTAATACACATAAATGCACTGAGATTCCATTAAGCATATGCATACTTAAAATAGTCTCTACTTCAAATCCTATTGAGGAACATTAATAAAAACTAACCTGGATTCTTAAGAAATGTCAATCATATGGGACAAAAGCAGCAAGGAAAAACATATTTCGGATTAAAGGAGTACAAAAGGAGATGCCAATAAAATGCTGTAACTGTAGATTGGGATCTAGAGCAAGACAATGAAGTATCTATAAAATACATTATTTAGACATTAGCAAAATTGGATTATGAGCTATGGATTTAGATATAAATGGTGGATTTAGATAATAGTATTGTATTATTGTTAAACTTTTTGGTTTTTGTTCATTTCACTGTGATTATATAAAGGAGTAAGATGATGTGCTAAGGAGAGTCTTGATGAAGTATTTTAAGGTAAAAGGGCATATTCTCTGCAACCTACACCCTAATAGTATAGTATAGTATAGTATAGTATAGTATAGTATAGTATAGTAATGTATAGTATCATATAGTACAGAAAAAGACAGAGAGAGAGAGAGAGAGAAAGAGAGACTTTAACTATGATAATGCAAGTAGGCTGAGATAAAGAATTTTTAAAAAGTTAAAATTCTTACCTATATATATTCCAATGTCACCCTATGGTTTCCAGCAGCTCTCAAGGAGACAAATTCTGTCGAGGACAAAAAAGAAAGCATTTTGCTCTAATATTCCACAATCTACTTCCTCTTCAGCAAAAGCTCTGTCCTTCACTCTGATTGGCCTGGCCTGGTCATGGGACTAACTTTGAACCAACCACTGTTGCCGTGGGAGGAATGGCATTGGAATAACTTAAATCCCAAACTCTAATCTTGGAGCGATGCTTCTCGTAGCTCTCTGGAAAAAGAAAAGAGGGGCTGAGGGTGGAGCTAGATTGGGGTTTAACTCCTACTTAGGATGTTAATAAACAGTGATAGGCCCCCCAGAATGGACAAATAGAAAGGGAGTTGGAAACGAAATAGAGTGCAATATTCAATGAAATGACTTTATTTTCAAAGAATGACTACTTAGTAACCATATTTTGGTGAAACCACTCATTAAGTATCCATAGCTCAAAGCTGCTCCAAGGGCTGTCACCTTCTAATATGTTGTCGGATATTAATACCTTGGTTTAATGAGTTTCTGTTCCTTTCTTGAAAAAAGGAATTCTTAAAGGTCAAGGAGATGGATCAGAAAGGTTCTTGTACAGAAATGAGAATCTAGAGTCCCCCAAAGACAGGATTTATATACTTCACATTTTTCCGTTGAAGGACACATTCCTTTGAAATGCTACTGAATTAATTGTAAAACTGTTTTTAGGGATGATACCTCTGTTATGAAGAATCCAACTCTCCTGAAGTCATTTAAAACACATGTAGAAAAAATGACTAAAAATTTTATATTTATTACAAACCATCGGGAGTGCTACATTCAGATTTTGAAAAGTGACTGAAATTCTAATCTTTTTAATAATGAGTAATGGTGGTCTCCTTTACTTAGCCTACCCCCCCACCTTGACCAGTGGGCCAAGTTTAAAGATGGAGCTATGATCCCTCAATAGATAAATAAAATTATGATAAATGCTCCCTACAGTCCTTACCAGCTAGTGGGCAAAGGGAGGGGAAGCAGAAAGGGAGGATAGGAGGAAAGTCACCAGGCTCAGAAATACTCATTCGTCTGCCTTTGAGAGATGTCTTCTCTCATCAGCTTTGTCTTTGCATCATAATCTCTAGGATCACTCCCATACATTAGCTCAGAGGAGGAAGAAAGTACACACATAAGATTTCTGTTAGAATCCACATGTATCGCTGGCTAACTTACGGGATTTTACATCTGGTCTTTTTACTCTTTCTGAGCACATAAGCCTGTTTTGGTCACATGGATGTTCTGAAAGAAAGGAAAAAAGCTCACTTTCAGGAAAGTCAACATTCACCAAGTATTGCTCGGAGAGCCAATTAAAAGGCCTGGTTACTCAAAAGTCTACTATATCTACCTTAAGCATGCTTCACGATTTTTGTCCATATACTTAGGAAATACCTGATTCTGAAATTTACTTTGCATTCAATCTTGCTCCTGACTGTACATCAAGATGCCCATTAAAATACAGATTCTGTGTTCTATTCTAGATTTCTACTAAATCAGCACTTGCAAAAGTATGACCAGGAGGTCTGTGACTTTACATAATCTCTCCAGGATTCTCAACAGCCAAAACCTAATTTGTCTAATCCAGTGGTGTGGCTGGCACCTGGCATGGTATTCAAAAACCCAGACTGTGTGCTTGGCTCTGCCATTTATTGCACAATTTTGGCAAACCATCAAGTTATCTGGAACCCAATTTCTTCATTAATAAAAGAAAGGACTCAGACAAGATTATCTCTAGGTTTCTTTTAGTAATAACATTTATGAGTTTATGAGCTGTCCTTTGGGTTATTCCAAAGAAAGTTGTGATATGAATTAGAGATGTTGATAATAATACATTCTTTTTTTTCTTTGTCGGTACCAGGGGTCGAACTCAGGACCTTGCACGCCAGCAGGTGCCCGTGCCGCTGAGCGATATCACTGGCCCTTTTTTTGTATGCGGGTATTGGGAGTCGAACTCAAGACCTCGTGCTTGCCAGGCAGGCACTTATGCCACTGAGCTATTTCACCAGACCAATAATACATTCTTAATGAAAGTTGCGGTGTGAGTTAGAGACATTGATAATAGCATGTTGGTAATGAAGTTTATGCTGCAGGGCTGCACTCTGACACAAAATGTCTGAATTACTCCATCCATGTGCATCAGCGAAGGTGCATGACCTCAGCCCTGCCAACCTTTCGGCAGAGGTTGTTTCTGGCAATGGGTGTTTCTGACCCAGTGAAAAGAAGGACCATACAAATGTCCACAGCTCCTAGCTTGACCAGTGCTCAGGGAATTTTCATGGGAAACTCCACGCCTACAAATTGGGTTAACGTGTGAAAACCTCATTGTATTGATGGGGGAAGTCAGTAGAATGGAATGCTGGGAAAGATGAGCCCAGCTGATTGTCTGGAAAATGTGGGGCACAAATTCAGCTCCAAATAGAGGCGTCTGGGTGCATTCTCCTCCCTCTCTGTCTTATCGCATGAACTGTTTAGATGAGAGGTAGTTCCCACAGCGTGTGAGTTAGCTATAGGTGACAGCTCCAGGCCAGTTGCTTACATATAGCTTCAGGAAATCCCTGTCTCCAGAAAGGTGACTTGCAACCCTGAGCATCACACTAAACATCTCTTCTCTCCCCATTTCCACAGGGTGATTGAACAGAAAGGGTGAGGGAAGGGGAATGCACTACTGAGTCATCACCGTAGCATACCAAATTACTCCAATGAGTCTGGTCATGTTCGTATTCAGCACCGAGGAGGACACTCTGAATGACTCGCATGAGGACGTGAAATGCCAGTGGGATTCATATAATCAACGTCCAGGCTTGTGCCAAGGAGGGTGGGTGGAGTCGTGTGCCACATGCAAAGGATTCCTAAATGTTTACTCTTGTTGGCTGCCTAGTTATATTTGACTTCTGTGGGTTGGCACGGCAACCATTCTATTTAATTTTGGCTCTTCCAATTGTTGGAGGAGTCGTCAGGGACTTTTAAACTAATGTTTAAAAAGCAGTTGGCTGGGGACTTTGTTCCTTTTCCTTAGTTGTTGAACTTAGAGTTGTGGTTCACGTGCAGGTTCCAGGGATAAATGGATTTAGATTTCAGTTCTAGATCTAACTCCTAAGCTGTGCCTGACTTAACTTCCGTTCTTATTTCCATAATGGGAGTGACAACAACACACGCTTTGTGGAATTTATTGAGAAGATTAAATAAGTTAACATGTGTTGAGCACTTAGCATGATGCCTAGGATACAGTAAGTATTCAATAAATGTGATTGGATTAGAAGCACCCATAAAACATTATTTGAAATTGTAGATCTTCCTGGATGGCCCAAGTTCTTCAATGCTCTTCTGTAGCGATGACCTTTTCTATCTAACAGTTAACTCCAAATCAAGTCAAGAGTCATGTGGCCTTTTCTACGCTAGGAACCTGTGAAGCTATATGACCTCGAGGGTCACATTTTTGGCACAGCTGAGATTTTTATTGAAGGCTATGGCAAAATATTTTGGCCCACATGCTGCCATGTATCTGAACTAAAGACCTAGAAAATATGACTTTACTGCTATTCTCTGTTAAATCACGCTCAATTTTCTCTCTCTCTCTCTCTCTCTCTCTCTCTCTCTCTCTCTCAGACTACTGCCTCTTAAACTTTAATGTGCACATGAATCACCCAGGGATCTTGTTCAAATGCATATTTTGATTCAGGAAGTCTGGGTAGAACTTGAGATTCTGTATTTCCAATAAGCTACCAGGGGAGGCACACTCGGTTCCAGGGACCATCCCCTTGAATAGTGCGGTTTTGGCTGCTAGAGTGGATCTGAGCCTTGGCTCCATTGTCCTGGGAGAGATGCTAGGCATTGATACAGTGGTACTAAACCACTGTCCATATTATAGATTAATTTTATGCATGTTGTGAAAGTAAGGAGAAGAAATAGAATATCTAGGACGACCGATTTCAACCCCAGTTGCCCATGGGAATCATTTGGTGAGATTGAAAAAAGTATTCCAGAGTCCACACTATCCTAATGTAATCAGAACTTTATGGGGGAGGGGCAAAACTTAAAAAAAAAGCCACAGGTGACTGTAATGTGCAGTGTAACCTGGGTATAACTGCTTTAAGAGAGTGGTTCTCCACTGTCAACCTGCTTCGGAGTCACTTGGAGGGCTTATTCAAATAAAGATTGCTGAGTCCCACACCCAATATTTCTGATTGACAGGGCTGCAGGGAGGCCTGAGAAGACGAATTTCTAACATATCTCCAGGTGAAAACAATGCTGTTAATCTATGGACTACACTTTGCAAACCATTGTTCTAGTATATAGTAGGTCATTCATTCATTCATTCATTCATTCATTCACCAAGTGTTTGCAGAATGTGGCAGGCGGCACCCTGATTATGTGACACTCAGCATTCTGGATGAGGATATAACAGTGACTAAGACACAGTCCTTAGCAGTTTAGAAGGAGGGGATATCAGCTAGTGAATTGTTAGCCCTGGGCGCATTTGGGGATACATAAGTGGGGCACTGAACCTAGGAAGCCGTTTCCAAGTAGACATCCTAATGATGAGTCAGAATGAACCGTGAAGCACACTGGCACTGGGGGAGAGGGGCAGGGCAAAATAGACTATGTCAGGCAGAAGCCTTCTGCGTATGAGGGCAACACCAAGAACATCAGCCTCACCAGTGCAGAATTGGTGCCAGGAAGGAAAGGAGAAAGAATAGAGTGTGAGAGAAGAGGCTGGAGAGATAAGCAGAAGCCAGCTCACAAACGGTTTTGTGTGCCATTCAGACTTATCCCAGGCACAGGAGGGTGCCAATGAAAAGTTTCAAGTAGGAGACTGACACAATCAGCATTGCTTCTTGGAAATATTCTGGCTGCAAAGTGGGGAAGAGGATGAGTAGAGGTAGGGAGACTGGTTAAGTGGGAGAAAGGCAAAGCTGTCATCATTTAAGATGTTTACTCGCAAATTGTCTTAGTGGCCTTTTTCTTAGACAGGCGGATATACCCTCGCATTTCGGTGTGTAAAGTCTGGAGCAGGCCAGGGAGAAATGGAGCCTTCCTGTAAGGGTGGGTGGAGAGTGGTGGGGTGAAGTATCTCCATGAGGGACTGATGGTTGAGCTAGAATCAGAAGTGGACAGAAAAAAATAAAATTCAGGACTTATCTGAATTTGGGGGAATTATATTAGACAAACACTTAGCAATAAACTCTTGTCCAATTCTGTAATCATAAGAAACTCATCTAAGTTTGAAAACAACTGATGCAGGTGGATGTGTACTGCAGCTGCTTAGGAATGCAGGCATAAGAATATTGAAGGTGTCTTGCAGACAGCTGGGCAGTGGCCCATCCTAGTGCCAGTTCCACCCCTGGTCAGAACTAATGTTCTTTCTGAGCCTCTTCCAACTATAAACAGAGACACACGGAGGCAGGGGTGATGGGGATCATGTCATCTTCCCTCCTCATCTCACAAAGAAGCGAGCAGCATGCACATCTCCCTACGTGTGGAAAACTGTGACAGCACCTGGTCTTTCTGATGTGTGTGTGGATTCATGGACTCCCAGAGCGCCATATTATTTTTAAATTAGAAACTTCTGAACAGACAGGGGATTCAGAACTCTTACAGCTAAATGCTAAGGAAATATTTATTGATGTCAGGATACTTTAAATTATGGTCGTCTCTCTTCTAAAATATTTCCCAGTCATCAAATAAGCCACCAGAGGAAATCCTTCAGCATTTCTAATTCTTGCTCTATTCCTAGTAGAGTTTCAAGCTGCCTTGGAGAGAAAGATACTGTACTTGTGCAACATTCCAGAAGTTAAGTGCATTTATTGGTTTAGTTGCACGATATATATTTGGTCTACAGATTAGCTTATTTAGGATTCACAGCAATACCATGGGGGAGGTTTTCATCCTTCCAATCTTATAGAAGAGAGAATGACATCTATAGAAGATGTGTGGTGTCCAAGATGACATGGCTGGCATGCCAGAATATTGGGGTGACAGGTCTGTGTGACATAAAATATTATCAGTAAGTTTAAAGAGTTGAAGGTAAAGAGATTACTGTACTTGGAGAAAACTAAAACTAAATTCAAAATATTACCCCAGGCTGTTCAGTTGAAGTAAAACTTGGACTATGGTGAGTAGCTGCGGCTGCCACAAGTCCAGATCTGTTAGGGCAGAATTCACTCGTGTGTCGGATCTCACCCTTGATCTTCATTTTAGTCACATGGAATGGTGCCTTAAAAGGCTACACCCTAGTTAGGTGTCCCCTCAAAGTGGCTTATAATGCCTCTGAGCTTAAAAGTCACCCTGAAGCAAAGCTTAGCACTGAGGAAATAATTATTATTCCTCATTAAACTTTGAATTAGAGTGCGGCAAGTCTGAAAGTTACCTTCACCTGTCAGTCTTCTCTCCTTAGAGACGCGCACCATTTTTTGCCTGGATCCCTCGTTATCCTTGGGTCCATGGGAGTTAAAGCAATGGTGTGCTGTTCTTCATCACACTGAGTTGCAGGTGTTTGAGTAACCATGCACTTGGGAGTTTCTGATGGATCCATTT
Organism: Erethizon dorsatum; assembly: GCA_028451465.1. Lineage (NCBI taxonomy): Eukaryota > Metazoa > Chordata > Mammalia > Rodentia > Erethizontidae > Erethizon > Erethizon dorsatum. The sequence continues at coordinate 14,651,677 of CM051841.1, read as the reverse complement.
CCACTGCACCCAACCCAATGTCATTCAGCAAGAATGTATGATGCATTGTTTGATAACTTTTGAAGCCAAGGCTCAGATGGGTAGAAGTGCAATTACCTTGATTTCTGTCTGATCCTCAGTGTGCTTTTAGCTTTTTGCTGCTGGATGTACAGCTTATAGACATGGCATGGCCATGGCTTGGAGTCTGCTAGAAGCACAGAAATGCAAAGTCCCTGGCTTTACCACTACTTGATCACAATATGCATTTTAGCTAGTACCTTCCCCCCATAATTGAAGCACTCTGAGTCTGAGGCGTCTAGACAGCTGTTGTTAGGGATGTGGATCTTGCATTCTTTCCAGGATACATCGGCTACAAGAAGGGGCCTTGGCGAGAACCTCCAAAGACACAAGGCCTTCCAGAGCTTGCTTCCTGTTTGATAACTCACCAAATCTCTAAAACTGGAATGCGAAGTAAGGGTTCAGCCAAGGAACTGGGTGAGAGCTAATGGATCAATTTGCTCTCCCCCGACAGAGCTTTTACCGCTGACTTCTGGAATGTGTTTGATGAAAAGAAAGCAGCTTCTTCAGACAGAAGATACCGATGTAGCCTGCTGAGGTCAGGAGCTACAGGAACAATGCACCAATGTTATCAGGGCTTCGTGCGCCTCCAACTCCATTCCAAGACTGACAAGGGGAGGAAAAGCGCGTTTTAAAGGTTTTGCTGTCAGTTGCCATTATTATAAATAGACATAAGCTTTGCTTCTCTCTGGGGGGGATGTGGGCATCATTGTTCGGCTTGTATTTGGATTAAGAATATCTCTTCCACAGCTTTCTAAAAGTTAATTTGACAAATGGAACTAGTAGCAGAGCAACATTGCTTCCATTTATCTTTCCAGAAGCTTGAATATGTTGAAAGTAAAAGAAGAAAAAGTAAGTTTTCCCTTTTCTGTCATCAAGTTTGAGAGCCCTCCATCCATGAATAATTAACAAAAAAGTCAGATAGATTTCATGGTCCAAGTTCATCTCAGAATTTCAGAGAAAAAAAAATTTAAGGAGAGTCAAATTCATTGATGTGTCCATCAATCCAACTTTTGGGACCTCGATTTATCACCTGACTCACTATATTTAAGTGAGATTATTGGTAATAATTACTCTGAGTTTAGGTTTCAAAATGTGGCTTCTTCATAAGGCAGCAAGACTCATCAATGATCTGTAGGCATACTAGGGTAAAGTAAGATCTGGCTCTATCAGAAAGAGGCAATTTTGGAAGAAAGTTGTAGGGGCAGGTGCAGGACAAGCTTGAAGTTAAATAATGCTGCCTTTTAGTTACGAATATACACACAGGACCCATTCAAAGATAGCATCTACCTTTTGAGTTGCCTTTCCAGGAGAGGGTCGCTTGGCCTGCTCTCCACCACATTCCCCTCCTTTGTTAGGGCTGGCGAGCATTGCGAGATGACTGGTACTTCACCAGCACCAAGACCTGAACCCATCAATAGGCAACATCATTGACTTTGTATACCTGTCCGGAATTAATCAAAACTGAAGTATAAAATGACTGTCCTGAAGAGATGGGACATGTAATGTGAAATTGGTACATTTGAGGCCCCAAAAAACCCCACCTGGAAAACTTCATTTCACCAAGGAACTCTGTTGGCTTTAAGGAGAAATTTCAAACTTTGCCACTGGCTAAGCCCATTAAGAGTAAGAGCTTTATTAGATTAATTAGCTTCTAGTAGGACATTCAAGGCTCACACTGCACAGCTGTCATCATCAGCAAAAGTTTCCATTGTGAAAATGGTTTATTTTTGTGTTTCCTCAACTCCATAGATACGTGGGTTCTCAGAAAGGTGAGGCGCCTGTAGGTAAATGCAGTTCTCAGAGGGCGAGGTGCCTGTGAAGAGGACAGACGGCAGCTGTGCTCGGTCTTCCAGCCCGTGGCCTTTCCTGGACATGCCTGAGAACACAGACAGGCCTTTATGCAGAGAGAGGGTTCCACTCGCAACACACCTGATTACACTCGACCTGGATTCAAAGAGCCCTGTGCCATGTCAAAGGAAAATGTTCTATCATAAATCTGCAGAAACGGAAAAGGTCAAAGTCACTCTTGGTAATTAGTCTGCTGAAATACAGTGGCCCTGCTTTTTGTTTAACCCTTTAGGAAGAGGGCTTCCCTCCCACAAGTCTCAACAAGCAGGCTTTTATGAGGCACACCCTCATCGTTCCCACCCCTCTTCTTAACCCCTTCCCCAACCTGCAGCCCTGGCAGGACATTATTTTGGTTTGTGGCTTGAATTCCTCAACTTCATATGGATTCGTTTTTCCTTCTCAGTATGCAGTTCAGGGAGCTGTGTACCACTTTGTAGAGTTGTAAGCTACATGTATCTAGACTTCTAAGAAAAAGCATCATTTTAAACATCCACAGAAAGCTATAGGCATGCACCAGGAGTTAAAAAAAGATTTGGCCGAGCAGGTTAGCATCAAGCACATTGATTTTGGTATTCTATTCTGTTACCAGGGTTCTGAATTGGACAACTGTTTTGTCCAATTCTATAGCCACTAAGCTGTAAGCACGCTTCAGGTTTCAAGTGAGATGTGCTGTAACTATAAAATACACACACATTTTAAAGACTTGGCATAAAGAAAGGCATATGAAATATCTTATTAGTAATTTTGTGTTGATTATGTGTTGAAATAATATTTTGATATATTGGGTTAGATAAAAGGAATTATTAAATATGATTTTACCAGTCTTTTTTCTTTTTATAAAGTGCCTATAGCAGAAGTAAAAATTACAAACATGGTTTTAATTTTATTTCTATTGGATGGTGATGATGGTTCTTTCCATGCATAGGTAGAGAAAAAGGAACAATGTGGTATGTTTGATTTGGCTATCATGATTTGCCATATAATTTTACCCTACCTTGTATTACTATGTGTTTTTATTGTTTCTTGAACCATCTATTTATGTTGGAAGCTTCTAGAAGACAAATTAAATGTTTTATGATTATTTTGTGTCTCATTTTGTACTTAACATAGCGCTGGGTGGGAATTTAATCAATATTTGTTGATGGACTAGAACTCTACAATGGGACATTTTCTAAATGGATAGATTGAGGCTAATTCAAGCAATAGAACAGGTTGTCACTAAGTATCCTGACTTGATATGACCAGTTTACCTCAAGAGCTGTTCTGAGCGATGAGTTGTGAGTAAAAACGTATTGCTTCTGAGCCTGCTAATTAATTTTCAGAATGATCTTTTGTTCTCTGCCGGAAAGATTAATTAAGTTCCTTATAGATACAGCTCCTGTTATTGGGGGTCCCCAACTGACCTACAGCAGAAATGGAGCCCAAGCACGAATACTCCTTTGTTGTTTTCAGGCACTGAGGTTCAGATAGTCTTTGCAATGGCTACGCAATCTTGCTCTAATAATAGAACATTGCTATTCGATTATAGGTTAGCTTCTAGGCTGTGGCTCTAGCTTTGTAAATCTTATATTTTAGTATAGTTTATTATTAATATCCAAAAATAAAAAGGGTCAGTATCATACTCTCCTCTTGGAGCAGATACTGATCTTTAGTATCATGTTGGAATCAGTGTCCAGTAAAACATTAGTTGAATTTTCAACAATGCATAATGAATTAAGAATGTCAATTGGGGGTCGGTGAGATGGCTCAGCGGCTTAAGCGCCTGCCCGGCAAGCGCGAGGGCCTGAGTTCGACTCCCGGAACCCACATATGAAAAAAGGGCCGGTGATATCGCTCAGCGGCACGGGCGCCTGCTGGCGCGCGAGGTCCTGAGGTCGACCCCGGTACGCACAAAAAAAAAAAAAAAAAAAAAAGAATGTCAATTGGAATGTTCTAGGAAACCTCCCTTTGGAGGAAAGGAAGTTTCTATAAATGGGACAACATATTTTAAAGGGGAAAGTTGCAAATCTTGGGGTGGTGGGGGTACCAACTGATGTTTATTGGGTCACTGATTCCCTTTAGCTACTCTTTTTAAGGACAAATTGTGCTTCCTGCCTTACTTTACTGAGCTGATTTAAAAGGATGTAGGACCCCTTGGGGGTGGCCTGGGTGAAGGAGCATGACTGAGGGATTACCAAGGATGAGAAAAGGGGTGAATAGAAGGGTTAATCCCAGCAGGAAGCTCCAGGGGAAAGAGTGGAAAGGTTTAAACTAATCTAATCAGTTGGTAGTATATGCCATTTCCGAGCTTTGACATGGCAACTCTCACTTAGAGAAATTCCAATCTACAGTTCTCAAACATGACCCTATTATGTTTTGCTTCTAAATTAAAACTTATTATCTCTGCATATTTCAGTTTCTGAGCTTCATTTTATTTTTATTTTTTAAATTTAATTTAATTTAATTTTATTTTTGGTACTGGGAATCGAACTCAGGACCTTGTGCTTGCCAGGCTGGCGCTTGTGCTGCTGAGCTATATCCCCGGCTCTGAGCTTCATTTTAATGTGTAGAAGAGTTTCCATCCACAGCACTGATTAATAAAGCAGAAGATGAATGAATCATCGTACTCTAAACTGGAAAAAGGGCAGTGTGGCTAATGAGCTATGTCTAGCCCTGGTTCACCTCTGGCTCCCTTGCACTGGAGGCACCGCCTAAATCCTATTGTCTTGGAAGACTTGGGGATCGTTCACTGTGTCCCCGGACAGACTGTAGTACTTAAACACAGAGCCATTATTCCTGTATATTAAGGGATGAATTTTAGACTCTGTATGTGTTGTTCTACCTGAAATGTTGGAGAGAGGAAGCAAAAGAATGGGATAATCCGTGGTTATTCCAGAGGGTCCTTCAGGTTAAGTGGCCAAGGATTTAACGTCTCCCTTCCCCAGTGAGTATGTATCCTGCTTGTCTGAGATTGGTTCCTCTAAAAAGCAGGGTCTGATGTGATGTGTTAAAGGAGGGGGGAGGAGAGAGAGAGAAAGAGAGAGACAGAGAGAGAGGGACAAAAAGAGAGAGAGAGAGAGAGACAGAGAGAGAGGGATTGGAGCTAACCAAGGATGTGGTCCAGCTGCAACCCAGCATTAGCCTGATCCCAGTGGGAACACAGGATCATGCATGATACCACTGAAATAGTCCCACCTTCATATAAGGAATATTGTTCCTGACTCAGCCACTCATTAGTTGTGGGCTGCCCTAGGTAGGGAAACCTAATCTTCCAGGCAATGTGGCTCCTGGTAGCTCAGAGCAATTCTCCGGAGAAGGTGGGACAGGGGTAGGAGAAGGTGAGCCATAAGCAGCCGCCACTTGCAGCAGCTGGGTAATGTGTGCATCTGCCCAGGCCTCGGGGTCCAGGCAGGGCACATATAGCACCCATCATCCCACTTCACTTACTTCTCTACTCATGCTAAGGTTTTCCCAGGGCTCTCCGTCTCATGCCTCTGTGTCCATTGATTTTTAATTTCACAGTTCACTAATCTAAAAATCAAGCACCAGCTGCCTGACCTCTAAAATGAGGGGATGGACTTACTGTTCTTAAAAGCCCTCTTCCAACTTTGTGAGACTATTGTGTTCTAATAGGTCAAAGGCAGAAAGTTTCCCCTTTCCTGGTAATAAAGGGCCATCTGGAGAGAGAATGTCAACCCCAGTGAGTGATTGCAAAGGTAGAGGTTTTGGGGTGTCCAATCAGTTAGGTCTGGAGAGAACTAGGTACAGACCTTTGCCAGCGGTTCTCAGTCACCCTGTGACCCTGCCACTTCCGCCGATTCTCCAGAGGAGTGTTTGCCAGGCCCCTATGCACTGTATGATCTTCTTGATGGCACTGTGCTGCACCCAGAACCTGGGGAAACCAGGTGCCATCAGAGGAAGTTGCAGTCAAGGAAGACAGACAGACGGACACGGTTGTCAGGAGATGAAGCTAGCTCTACTCTGTTGTTCTTGGCAGATGTAATAACAGGAGGGAACAAGCCCTGCTTCTATGAGTCTACCCTGGGTCTCTCTGACTAGCGTTCTGTTCTTTTTTGATTTATTGGCTTTGTCTTTCCATCTTCTCCCTCCACCTCCTTTCTCTTGCTCCCAAAGAATGCAGCACCACAATGAAATCCACTTTTTCATCATTTTCTAGACAGTGAATTCCAAATGGTGGGGGTCTGTCTACATTGCCCAGCACCTGCCAGATGCAGACATTTTTGGAGTAAATCACAGTCAGCCATCTGACTAATGGGCTTAGGGTGAGGGCAACTAACTTTCCCATTAGGACAAACTGTACTACATGAAGGGGACATGGGCTCTGGAATCAGACAGCTGGGTTTAAATCCAGACCCTGCCATTTATTAGCTGTGTGACCTTGAGCAAGCTACTTAACCTTGCCATGCCTTTATTTTCCTGAAAGTTTCTCATAAGACTTGACTTTCCATGTCCAATGGGTACATATCGTCCAAGGCAGAAATGGAATAATACCCAACACCGATATAAATCCTAGTGAAGCTGATGAAACGAAAATGTTATGGAAGGATTATCATGGATTTCTAGACAGGAAAAGCAATCATTCATTGGGAAGAAGTCAGAATTTTCTCAAAAATCTACAGAGAAAATGGCTGGTGCTGGAAGACAGTGAAACACTGTGCACAGAATTCTGAGAAAAAATGTGAGCTGAGAATTATAGGTCCAGCCGGTCCACCATCAGGCATAAATTCAAGCAGTAAAACATCCAAGAGCACTTCTTGAAAACAATCAATCAAACGAACTAAATACTAGAATATCTAATTCAATCAATGGGTTAAAGAGCCAATATAAAAAACTCTAAAATGGAATAGCCATTACAAAAGGTTTGATGGTAAACATTGGTGTTATTTAACTATAGCCATAAAAACTAAACCATTGAAGTTACTGTTACAGAACAGAATGTAAGTGTCATAAAACTAAAATATAAAAAATAATATACATAATAAAACAAGGAATGCTAGTTCCACATTTTTCATCAGGAAGAGTGAATAGATATTATCTAATAGCTAATGTTTTTCACATTGTTCTTTTAGAGAGAATTTTGGGAACTTATCCATTTTATGGAGAAGCATTCTTTTTCTGAAGTTGTTCTTTAGCTCCTTCTTTTTTACCCTTAAATTCAAGCAAAATCACAGTTAAAACTTTTATTTCAAAATATTATGGCATGATTCCCATGAATATAAATATTGATGAATTTATCAGTCTGTCATGCATCTGTCTTTATTCTACTCATCCATCCTTTCATCCACCCATCTTCCATCTGTGTATAAACATATATGCATGAAGAAGTATATATATATGTATACATATAGTTTTATACATCTGTGATAAAGATATTCAAATGGAACCTTTCCTTCTGGATGGAAGTGATTCTAGGTAATTTCAGTTTTTTTAATTGCTTGAATTATTTCTTATAAATAGGCATCATTTTAATAAAAACTATAAAGAAATTCAATTCAAAAGAGAGTAATAAAATATATGTGCTAATATAAGCTAGAATGAGCAAAAAAAAATGGATGCATATCATCCAAGGCAGAAATGGAATAAGAACCACATCAATAGAAATATTTGTGTATAACAATGGATGCGAATATGTACTGTCACCTAGACAATTTCTGAAATGATTCCCAGAAAATGGATAATGGTGGTTACTTAAGAAGGGACACTGGGCCTACAATGAGAGGGGAATGTTCTCCTCTATTTTTACTATTCTAGATTTTCCATAACATATTCACAATGTTGGAAAACACACATTGGAAGGAAAGAGAGAAACTGCTAAAGGCCATCCTTGTATTCATACAGGAAGGCCACTGAAAAGTCTTTAGATTTATTATTTTTTTTTGCAGAGTCCTCAAATCTTTACTGTCAAGGGAATTTTCCAACTCATGATCTGGTGAGTGGTAGGGAAGCCAACATTCAAGGACCAGCACTGGTTCTAGAGCATCTCTTTTCTGCCTTATACAATTTCATTAGTCGCAAAATCAATCTCTTGTTCATATTACCCCTTCACTCGGCATAGCTTTGCCTCAGTTCTTAAAATATTCCAGGCTAAGTAGCATTTAAGAAAACCTAAGACTCAAGGAAGCCTGGAAACAGACAGAACAGAGCAAATATGACAGATAGCAACAGACAATTTCCAACCATGGAGCAACGGGGGTGCCAGGGACAGGAGGGACATGCTGTCTAGAGGAAGTAATCTCACTCATCCGTGTGACACTTGTCATTTTGGAATATGGCACCACGTGACAAAATCCTCTGGAAAAGCTAGAAATGTAGCTTTACAAGTTAAATTGTCCCAATGTAAACATGCTGTTGAACTCATCCAAAGAGTAATTCTTTTTTTTTTTTTTTTTTTTTTTTGTGGGTACCGGGGGGTCGACCTCAGGACCTCGCGCGCCAACAGACACCCGTGCCGCTGAGCGATATCACCGGCCCCTTTTTTCGTATGTGGGATCCGGGAGTCGAACTCGGGCCCTCATGCTTGCAAGGCAGGCGCTTACGCCGCTGAGCCATCTCACCGGCCCCCGTTTTTTTTTTTTTTTTGTAATTCTTGAAAGATATCATGAAAACCATTCAACACATCCAGGTTGGGTTTAGCCTGCTGGCTTCCATTTCATAACTTCTGCTCTAGCTTACAAAAGGTATGAATTTGACTGTCAGTAGGAATTATTGGGGACACTAGCTCTTCACAGGTAGGGATGAATGATGCCTGAATGGGCTTTAAATTGTGTGGCCCTAGAGAAGGATTTTTTTGCGCCTTACCTCCTCCAAACACATTGGAACCCTTTTCTTGTGAAATGGCGGGCCAATCAGAGAGTGTCCATGAACAGAGCGGGTGATGCTCAGTGTAATAGGGGGTCAGGATCATAGAATTTCTCAGCTCCTTGGATGAAAGGAGAACTGAGCTTTGATTGCAGGACACAACCCCAACAATGTGTAGCTTGGGGATCCAAGCATAGAAAAGTCAACCCATTCTTTTCCAGGATCTGGCACAGAGAGATAGAAGATTAGTACTGAAATGTGGGTGGTATACCTCTGAATATCAGTTGGCACTTATCTTCCACTAGCCTATTTGTACCACCTAAGATGTGGCTTCTTCAGTTCCTCTGATTTATTGCATTCTTTTTCTTTAAAAAAAATACCTTGGACATAACAAGCACGACGTCAGCACACAAGACAACACACATTTTGCCAAGATCTTACATTCTTATTACAAGATAAAGCCCAGGCCGCCTCCTGCTTAAAGATGTTCTGCAAGATGGCCCAAAATACTAACAGCAACTTGATTAATAATCCCATCTGTTTCACTCCTTGCGTTTGTTTCCAGGGAAAATGTGCCTTTGATCACTAAGTGCTGACGAGGGTATAACCTGGCCCGAGGTGTTTCCCCGGAGTGAAATATGCAGCACTTCTCAACTCCCAATTCCATTTAATTTATTGTTTGTTTTTGCTCAAGAAGAGCCTGTTTTTACAGCTGAACAGATTTGGAAGCTGGTTTGGGGTGTTTCATTTCCTTACATGAAGAGTTATAATGCAGGGGATGGTAACCAGCTGTTTCCACCTCCACCAAAGGGAGGGGATTGCAGCAAAAGGGATCTAGGTTAGCTGTGAGAAGGGACTTCCTGAGCATTGCAGAGGGAGGCCAGGATTCTCCTCCCTCGAGGGCTCTTGAGGAGGATTCTGGTGTTTCTCTCTGAGATGACTTCTGCAAGAACAAGATGAGTGGCCCTGGAATCAGCTAAATTACCTGTCCCTGTTCACCGCAGTACTAAATCTCTATAAAAGACAGCCATTACCCAACACTAAGACTCGGGGATTGTTAGGTAACTGGAGGTAAGAATTTTTTGGTATTTTCCCCCTAAGTCTTAAAAGAAGCTTTGTTTCCTTTCCATCTGATGTCCCAGAAAATGACACAGTGGTGGTGGGCTGGAGTGTCAATTGTTAATGTTTAGGTTTTTTGTTTTCTTTTAGCAAGTCAGTTGTTAGACACGGCTGTTATTAAAAATTGAATTATATAAACTTACAGTTCTATTAAAAACAAAGGGACTAAATGAATATACAGAACTCACTCTTTCCTGATAATCTCACTTCATTGTACTTTCACATACGTTTTAGAGGCTATTTATATGTATTGCATTTGTCTTGGTCCACTCTGTGCTGTTATAACAGAACACCTAGGCTGTCTAATTGATGAAGAATGAAAATTTTTTTTCTCACGGTTCTGGAGAACGAGGAGTCCAAGATCAAGTGCCAGTGTCTGGTATCAGCCTTCTTGCTGGCTCCTCATATAGTAGAATGTAGAAGGGGACAAGATGAACTCTGAATCTTCACATGGCGGGAGAATACAAAAGCCAAAAAAGGACAGGCTCAGTGCCCTCCCACGGCAGCAAAGCAGAAGGGCAAGAATGCACTTTTCACAGTAGCCTTTGGTCCTAACTCGCATCAGGCCCCATTTCCCAACACTATCGCACTGGGGGTTAAGTTTCCAAGCCACGTGTTTTGAGGCACAGTCTCAGATTGGAGCAGTATCTGTGTGGTGGGAATGGTGTAGCGTGGGGTAGACTCACATCTCTTCCCCACTCAACCTTCAGTGATATCATGTTGGTGGTCAAACATCTGTCGTGGTGGGAGTACGCCATGGAACTTGAAAGACTCTGTGAATCAGGTTTTCTCCAGAGTCAAGTGTTAAATATTTTTCAGTATACTTACATGGTGGGGGGTGGGGGGAAAAGGCGATGAGAGAGAGAGAGTGAGAGAGACAAAGAAAGAGACAGAGAGACAGAGTGACAAAGAACACAAGTAAAACATTGCCCTAGTGACTTTCATGCTTTTTCAATATTGCCTCAAATCTTTGTACAGGTAAGCACCATAAATAAAGTCCTTTCTGGAGAAGAAAATACTCAGAATTTCTTAAGTCCAGAAACCCTCTTTATTTTATCTTATGCTAAATTAGCATAAATAAAATCCAGAGTTGAAGGTAGCAATTACATGTCTGACCCCCTCTACTCTCCCATTCACCATCTAAAGCAAAGCGGTCCGCTAGAAATACAGTGTGAACCAAATATACAATTTTAATTTTTCTAGTACCTAAATTAACAACAAAGTCAAAAGAAGTAGAAGAAATGAACTTCAGTAATATATTTTTATCTAACCCAGTATTTCAAAAAAATGATCATTTCAATATATAATCTGTATAAAAATTATAGTGAGGAGTGTTATGACATTTTTGGTTGTGTGTCTTTTGAAATCTGGTGTTGTACACTCATGGCAGTTCTCAATCAGATTAGCCATACCTTAAGTTTTCGATCGCACATGTGGCTATTGGCTACCCTATTGGAAAGTGCTGGTTTCTATTCTTAGAATGCAGAGGCCTGGAGTTCCGCTCATCTCATTCTCAATGTGTTAATGTGGGGAAGACTGAGTTTCAGGGAAGCTTGTGGACTTGTCCCAGATTACACCATGGTATGCTGAATGTTTTCCGTGGACCTTCACCTTTGTTTCTGAATTGTGTAGTGGATTCAATGCATGAATCGGATTCCCAACTCAAGGCCCCATCATTTACCAGTTGAGTGACTTTGGGCCAATTGTTTGCCTCCTTAGTTCCTCAATTTCCTCATATATAAAAAGAAAAAAATATATAGTATCTATTTTACTAGGATGTTCATATATATGTTCATTTTAAATACATCATAGAGTCTTTAGAAAAAAGTTTGAATACATTAAAAATATAATAAATGTTTTTATGCTGTTATAAATACTTAATGATTTGAATAAAGAGAATACTAATGATGGGGATAAAGGGGATATTTTTGGACAGTTCTTAATCTTGAAGGACTACATGGCTTTGTGACTTGTTGTATAATCATTTGTATAAAAATGGAAGTTATCTATCAGATTGTTATTTCTTGAGTACTTAGATAATAATTTTGCTTCTTCTTTAAAAGAACAGTGTTATTTTTTGCTTCTAGTGTCACTATTCTTATAAAGTGGTAAATTTGTATTTTCATGAGAATGCCGATATACAATGATGCTGTTATTCAAACTTTTTGCTGTTTGAAATTCTAAAGGATTTCAGGAAAAGCGTTTTCACCTACTCCCTCTATTTCACCTCTGAAGTTCCCTGGAGACACATGCATAACAACATGGAAAATTTCCACTCTGCTCTGAACACTTCACAAGGAGTTTAGAAAAGAAGTTCATCGGCAAATCAAAATGTGTATGTGTGTATAAAACATATGTCCACCTTTACCGAAGATTTTTGGCATTTGGTACCCAATGGATTTAATAGAATTTTTATGTTGCTTTGTTGTGTTCATGTAGCCCTTTCTCTTTTTGATCAACACAAACTTTAGCAAGCTTTGAAGGAGCCGTAGTTAATGTAGTTAAGCTGGAATTCCTTTAGAAGTTGTGATGGCATTTCCATTACCCAGGAGGGTGTCGTAATTAACAAGAACAAATGCCACTGGGATAAAATTATGATGGAGAGAATACTTTTAGATGCTGTCGGTATTTTAATATCGATGTAATATTTTTCCTAATGTATATTTCACACTTGGCCAAGGAACTATGGAAAACATTATTTAATTCAGTTGAAAAAGTTTGAATTCCCACACCACATTCAGGGCTGTTCGCAGTGCATGATGCAATTAGGGAACACTTTTTAAAATGCATATAATACAGTCCATTTCATTAAGGACCTTGAAAAGTCATTAGCTAAGAGTAGACATGAAAGAGCTATATAGCAATATAAAATGAGTGATTATGTCCTCAAATGAATATTGAGATTTTATGGTTAATTTATAGTATAACAAGCCAACCTAAAACTTACTGGCTTAAAATGGTAACCATTTTATGTAGCTCACATGTTTGTGGGTGTCTGATTATTTTGGGTGGGTGTGGTGTTGGAGACTTCAGACTTTCACACTTACCTGCATCCCCAGCCTTTTTTTTTTCCAAATTTTTATTTTTTTTATTTTTACTTTTTTTTAGAATTTGGCTGGGTGTGGTGGCACACACCTGTAACCCCATAGTGAGTTCAAGGCCGGGCTGAACTACAGAGCGAGACCCTGTCTCAAAAAACCAAAAATCAAAAATCAAATTTTTATTTTGAAACAGGGTCTTGCTAAGTTGCCCAGGTTGGGCTGGAACTTGTGACACTCCTGCCTCAGCCTCCTAGAGTTGTGGGATTATAGATGTGTGCCTGGCTTGTCTGTGATTTTTTTGTCTGAGCCAGTTTTGCTGATCTCTACTGGTCCTCTCATGGCTTGTGGTCAGTTAGCGAGTTGATTCTTCAGCTATTGATCCATGATGACTTCATTCAGATCTATGGTGGTTGGCAGACTTGTCCAGCTCTATGGGCTTTCACTGGGGTAGATTTTCTCTGCTACATGTGGTTTCTCAATCTCCAGCAGGCGATTGGGTTTCTTCCCATGATGTTCTAAGAATTGCAAAAAACATAAACTTGGGGACTTTCCAGGACTCCCCCTCCATCTTTCTAATGTCCCATTGGCTAAAACAAGTTATATGAGCAAACCAAGGCTGTGGACACAGGAGGAGAACTCTAATAGATTAGAAATTGTCACAATTTCACAAATGTATGACTCCGTCAGAGAGGAAGCTTCCTTATTTCGGGTTCCTGGTACTTGGAGTTCTTTGTTAGCACAGCACAACCCAACCTACTGTGACTATTGCAGTAACAGGGATTCTAGACGAACTACAGTAAGCAAAACCACGCTTCTTTTCCAAGGCTGCTAATTCTCTAGACACGAGAGCACTATTTCCTCTTTTCGTATGGCCACAACTCTCTTTTATATTTCTTCATAGAACGAAACTCTTGGAAGAGAACAGAGTAGGGAGCTTGTGAGAGGCACTTAGATAGAGGAGAGTGAGATCGCAGGAGCCAATCTGGGGCGGTTATAGACTAGACTCTGCATGCAGGAAATGCTGGAGGTTTGCAGCTGGAAAATGAGCTCCAAGCTCTGGGAAGATGTCTAGCAAAATTTCCTGTAGCAAAGTCACTCAGTGGGGAGGTGGCCAATGCTTGAGTAGTTCATGCCGAGTGTCAGGCTCTTTATTGCAATGCACCCTCCAATGCACTCTCTAAAATCATCCAGTGAGGCACAAGGTAGGGTCTGTCCTTGTCCCTTCCACTACACCCACACTGTGGATATTCCCGAGTATAGTCATAGAAATGTAAGAATACATATGTATATATGTACATTGGTATTTATATTGAAATATGTACTTAAATATATACATTATACAGACTACAAGTATGAAAAAAGAAAAGCAGCAAAGTAAAATTCTTGAGCAACTTAGACTAAAGTTAGACAAAAATATTAAGACAGAATAAGAATTTAAAATAAGTAAAATGTATTTGTTCCAAGGGATATGGCAAGGTTTGGCAAAATGGAGAAGCAGCAAGCAGTTACAAAGAAAACTCAAGCGTAAGAATGAGTTATGAAAAAGTAAAAGAATTGTAGTAAAGTGGTGATTTCTGAAACCTGGCCTCCGGACTAACAACATCCATGGTACCTGGGGACTTGTTAAAAACACAGATTCTGGAACCTACCATAGATCTACTGAATCAGAAGGTCTGGGAGAAGGGTCCAGGCATCTGTGTTTTCAGGCACACTCCCGGTGTGACTTACTCCATTTTTAAAACCATGTCATAGAGAATGAAATTGATTGACTGGATTGAACTGAACAATACTTAGAGCTAAAGAAAAATTAATAGGATTAGAATGTGAAGTTGGAAAACTCTATCAGAAGGTGTCAGAAATGGATAGGAAGTATGGTCTCAAGGTGCATCCATTTAGCTGGAAATGTCTCAAGTTTATCCTTCTTTACACCAGAGTAGTACTCCATTGTATAAAAAAACACATCTTTTTTATCCATTCATCGATTGATGGGCATTTGGGCTGTTTCTAAGATTTAGCTATTACAAACTGTGCTGCTATAAACATGGGTGTGCATATATTGCTGTGGTATGATGCTTTAAATTCTTTCAGGAAGATACTAAGAAGGAGAATAGCTGGGTCAAATGGAACCTCCATACTGTTAAGTGAAATAAATAGGGCACACACGTGTAAATACCACATTGTTTCTCTGGTGTGAGAAACTGAAAGTGAAAATAAGGACCAAAATGTGTAACAGATATTGTGAAATAGGAAGAAAATGTTCAAATGGGAAGGGGAACTAGGGAGGGGGGAAGCAGAAAGGAAGAAAGGGAAAAGGAGAAAAAAAAGGGAAAAGAAGGAAAATGGAAACAAAGCTTTTGTAAATAAGGAAGGGAAGAGGGGTTGAAGGGAGAAGAGGGGAATGGGAAAAAGAGAATCCAGATATATCATGTACAGGTACAAATTCCCTATGTGAATGTGACCATTATGTAGACTTAAAATGTATCAGTAAAGTTAATTAATTAAAAAGAAAAAAGAAACTGAAAAAAAGAAGAAATAGATAAGAAGATGGGAAAGCGCATGTAAAAGTTAACAGTAGGAGTAGGAGAGCCAACATCCAGGTACTAGGATACCTAAAGGAGAGGAAGAAAATAAAAGAGGGAAGGGAATACCAAAGAATTTTTGACCAAGGATTTTCCAGAATTAAGGAAAGATCAGGCTATTTCACGTGAAGTCTATTTTTTTTTTCTTGATAAATTGGAGGATGTGGCAATTGTGGCCCATGTCTTTGCATAATGATACACCCAAGCTGACCAGCATTTACTGCCTTTAAGTGAGACATTCAGAGAAAGCCTGTACAGGAACCCTGGCTACACAACAGCTGGGATTCTCTACCCAAGCTCCACCTCTCGCTGTGTGATTTTAGATACCATACCTACCCCATAGTTGCTTTGAAGTTTAAATGAGTTAATATAGTCTTCCCTCTGTGCCTGTGGGTTTTGCCACCATAGATTCAACCAACATCAGATTGAAAATATTTTTTAAAATTCACTTGAGACCACGCTCATAAGTACAATAAATCAGACTCATGTGTAAACATCGTATTGTCTCCTGGTGTGAGAAATTGAAAGAGTAAATAAGGTCTAAAATGTACAATAGATATTGTGAAATGGGAAAAAATTGTTCTAAAGGAAAAAGGAAGTAGGATGGGGGAAAGGGGAAAAGATAGTAGGGAAAAGGGAAAAAATGCAAGTCAGTTATACTGTTAGTGTCTCTTAGTTCATTAAAAAGGAAAGTTTGTGCTAATATCGATTGGAGAAATTTTTATGCCCATATTTTGTACCCTGAGCAGCTGCTTTAAAGATAACAACATGTAATGTATTAGCTATTATTATTCTCCTATTATTTTGTTATGAAATTTTGTTTTACCTTTTTTCCATAATATAAAAAAGTAAGTAAAAATTCATGCTTAACATGTACACATTTTTGTCACTCTTCCTTAACAATACATACAGTTATTTACATAGCATTTACGTTGCATTGTAAATAATCTACACATGATTTAAAGTATACAAAATGATGAGCCCAGGTTACGTACAAATATTAGGGCATTTTATGTGAAGGATTGGGCATCCACAGATTTTGGTGTCTGAGGGGGTTCCTGGAACCAGTCTCTCACAGATACCAAGGGATGGCTGTAGATGCAAACTCGGCATCATCATGCTTGTTCTTAGTAAGTATTTAACAATGCCAGCTATTATTTTTACTTGTCATAGACTCTACAACTCAAAATCGGGCCCCTGCTTGATACCTTCAAAGCCCTGATTTTGATTAGTTTGTTCTTAACATATCTGGGCCTCAGTTTCCTTTCAGGAAAATGGGATATGAACTTCACACGTATGTACAAGTGAAATAATGTGTGTGGACATGACTTCCAAAGAATGCAAACTCAGTAGATGAAGTGGAGCAGACTAGGGTGTTTTTTTTTTTTTTTTTTGTCTTTTTAACATGTTTTATGTTAATGTGGAGAAATTATGGAATTTCTTTTTTTTTTTTTATATGCGGTACCGGGAGTTGAACTCAGGACCTTGTGCTTGCCAGGCAGGTGCTTATGCCACTGAGCTATATCAATGGCCCCGGAATTTCTTCTATGGAACTCTCCAAAGAGAAGATTCATATTTATCTAAATGGTTTGAAATTTTTGACCTTCCTTATTATACACATGGTGTGTCCAGCATTTTTCTAGACCTCTGAATTAAAAAATCAAATCGATTTCATTATCTTTCATCCTGCAGATTTCTGTAAAATGAGGCAGAAGTCTGAAAAGTCTCTAAAAGCTTCTTAGCAAGGTTTATCCTAAATTTATATGTCATTGTTGTTTATCATCAAGAATCCATTCCAGATGCCAACATGATTTTTATAAAGTTTATGTATTGTAGCTCATTGCCCTAGGACAACATATGTGTATTAACATTTATTATTTCTCACAATTCTGAGCATTGGCTGGGCTCTTGTGGTTTTTCTGCTGAATACGGCATCTTCGGGGTCACTAATACAAATCAATTCAAGTCTGGGCTTGGCTGGAACAAGAACATCCAAGATGGCATCTCTCACATATTCCAAAGTTGTTTATCTCAGCTGCAGTGTCCAGAATGACCGGAGGCTGGCTGGACTTTCCTCTCTTCTCATGGTTTCTACAAGCTTATTGATATAACAACTGTAATGAAAGCAGCCAAAGCGTGGGAGGAAATGTGATGAAGAAAACTTTCCAGGATTTCTAACTCTCAAACTTCTAGTTTGTTACATACAATTGATGAAAGGACATCACAAGGCCAGCTCAGATTCAGGAGGAGAGGAAATAGACTCATTTCATGATGGGGCAGGTGATGATCATGAATAGAGCAAAAGACCTATAGGGATTGTCTTTATCTGATAACTTCCTAACTCTGTATGTTGTAATTTTGAAAACTACCTGCAATGGAAATGTTTTTAATGATGAAGACCATGTGGAAAGGTAGAACTATAAAAAGGCAAACTAGAAAAGTGTTCATATTAGGTATAGGTGGTGTATGCTTTACACAAGACAAGAGAGGAAAAGCTGCAGCTAAATGACCTTATTGGAGCATTTGCTTTTTTAGTGACAGTACCATCGTCTAGAGTCTAGGACTCAGCTTTTCAAAATAAGAAACTTGAACTTGGTGATTCATCAAGAGCAATTCCATCTTTCTCAACTGAATCTATGTTATCCAAATTCATATGATGGATACATAAAGTGTTGGTGCCATCCTGTGAGTTATTCAAGTCCAGAAGAAGGCGTGAAACTGAAATATCAATTATTACTTATAATACATACCAGAAAAGTGAGCAAATTTGAGTTCACCTTGACTTGTACACTTTGGAATCATGAAGAACTGGACAAATTAAATATTTAATGACAGCTAGAACATCTGATTTATCTACTTTGCAGTGAGACTAGTTTAGTCAACAGGAAAAGGACATCAAAAACCTAGTGGTTAGTGACTTCTTGCACTCCTATTAAGGTTGCTCTTGCTCATGGCGTGCAGTATACCCAAGGGTGACTAATTACGACCGTCTCTTCCTCGGATGGTGTCTGGGTGGATATAACCAATGACGGCCTCTGTTTCTCCTTTAGTTCTCTTTTTCTAGGCTGACCATATCCCTCAGAAAAACTCATTCAGTAGGTATGGGAAGATAGTTTCCAAATAGTTCTCAGAATGGAAATTGATCTCTGATGATGTTTCTAATGACATGTGGCAAAATGAGAAAAATAATTATGCAAAACCTGACATGGGTATCCCATTTTGATAACTTATATATAAAAAAACTATACATCGTCTTCTTTCCTTCAAGAATCACCTTTTCTGAGTGTCTGTCTTGAGGTATTCGCTTGTCTGTGGCTCCTTAGTGTCTAATTCAGGTCCTGTATGTACATAAACCATGATATGGGTAGGCAGTCAATAGAGTTCTCCATAGGCTGCCTCACCTTTTACGCAGGTCACTATTCTTCCTTGGCCTGTTCCTTTATTCTCATCTCAACATTTATGTAGCTGCACAAATAAGTATTAGGGAAGGTTAGCTGCCAAACACGATATTTTAAATCTCAAAAACTCAGTATAACAAAATTTGTTTCTTGTTCATGTAAAGTCCTAGCCAGCTCTGTTGGCTGGATCTCTTTCATGAGTCAGTTCAGGGATTCGGACTTTTTCATTTTGTAGCTCTGCTGTCTTTAGCTCTTGGCCTCTAGAGGTACCATGGGAGGGGGAAATGAGGGAGGGTCATAAATAGTAGCCATATAATTAGCCTGTCCTCAAAAGGACATACATATCTCACTTTACCCATAACCCATTGATACGAACTCAGTCATGTGGCCCACATTGACTATTATGGTTTAGATCTAAAATGTCCCTTAAATAGCTCATGTATTTTTTTTTTTTTTTTGGTCGGTACCCGGGGGTTGACCTCAGGACCTCACGCGCCAGCAGGCGCCCGTGCCGCTGAGCGATATCACCGGCCCCTTTTTCATATGTGGGTTCCGGGAGTTGAACTCGGGCCCTCGCGCTTGCCAGGCAGGTGCTTACGCCGCTGAGCCATCTCACCGGCCCAATAGCTCATGTATTTTGAAGATGACTATATTATATGGAGGTGCTATAACTGACTTGCTATTAGGAGGTGGGACCTGGTTGGAGGTGGGTCACCGGGGATGTGACCTGGAAGGGTGCATTCTTGTCCCTGTTTTTCCTATCTTTTCTCTGCTTCTGGTCACCATGGTTGGGCATCGTCTCCTCTACCATGCCTGTCTGTCATCCTGTTTATGCTGGGAGCCTTCAAACCATGGACTGAAACCATAAGCCAAAATAAACCTCTCCTCCTTAAATTTGGGGTGTTGGGTACTTTGTCACGGTGACCAAACATGTGTGAGACACTGAATATGTGGGGGACTTAATTATAAAAGCTTGTAATTCAGCTGTGTGCTAAGGAAAGGAGAAAAATGGATATTGGTAAATTCTAGTAGTCTGCCAACTGAGCTGTTCTGAGGATTTGAGATCTCTAAAGATAATAACAGATGATGAAAAATGTAAAATTTTATAATATGATTGTCAGTAGGCCTCAAGAGAAATTTACAAATTAAATTCTCTATGTGGCATCTCCTTAAGACCATCTAACCTCACTATCATGATTTCAATTGAGACTTTTCTTCAAAATGCTACTTTTAAAAATTCTATTTTTTAAATGTATTCTACATTTTGATCTCTGACACCAGCATCATCTTTTCATGAGTCTGATGTTTTCGGTACAGAATAGCACTCTGGAGTCCAGGTCATTCCCAAGTCCACCTGAAAAACCCAACCAGATGTTTTCATTATTCATCATTCATTAATTTTTGGATTGGCCACCTAGATTGGTTGTACATATATTGATATATACATTCTAAGGCCCAATTAAAAAATTATTAAGTTTATCGCTACAATTTAGATATACATAGTGATCATATTCATCATAGGGAATTTGTACCAGTACGTGATATATCTTGATTCCTCTTTTTGTCCCAATCCCCTCCTCTCCCTTCAACCCCTCTTCCCTTCCTTATTTACAAAGATTTGTTTCCACTATATCCTTCTTTTATCATTTTTTTTCTTTTTTTCCTCCCCCCAGGTTCCTCTTTCCTTTTGAATAATTTCTTTCTATTTCACAATATCTATTGTGCATTTTGGTCCTCATTTATTCTTTCAGTTTCTCACACTAGGGAAACAATGTGATATTTACACATGTGTGTCTGATTTATTTCACTTAAGAGTATTCTAAAACTAAATATTATAATAAACTCTTTAGTCTACATCAGAAATCAATAAACTGTGGCTCCTGGGACCAAACCTGACCCATTGCCTGTTTTTGTAAATAAAGTTTTATTGTAAAACAACCACACTGGTTTATTTACCTATGGATATGACTGCTTTTGTGTGACAATGGCAACATTGATTAGTTGTAACAGAGATCATAAGGCCCACAAAATCTAATATAATACTTATGTTGCCCTTTACAGTGGTAATTTACCCCTGCCTGGTCTAAAGTGTAAAGTGTTAGAACTCACGCTTGTTCTAGAATAGAAGAGTTCTATACTTAAGGAACAAAAAAGTCCATGTCAGTAAGAAAAGCAGAACAACTATAATATAAGAAGCAATATAATTTCTCTTGAGATGAAAAGTATATTCATTCTTACCTGAAATAATTCTTTGTGAGAGAAAAAAAGAAAAACAACACGAAAAAATTCATACCAGATTAGACCCATAGTCAACCAGTTTACAATGTATGAACCAAGTTAGTAAGGACAAAGAAAAGCATTCCTCCACCACCTCATAATGAGCAAGGCTGCTTCTCTACAAACAAGCTTGGTCACTAGATCTTCTATTATTTGAAATAAGGTCACTTCCTTTATATTACCAGAACCCAGCCTCCTGCCCACACCCATCTAAAAACTGTGACTGCTTGGATTTTCCTTGAATAAGAAACTTGCCACACTCAGCCATTTCCCATTATTTCTCTTCCAAAACCATCTAGACTAGCAGAGTTTGGACATCACAGCTTGTAAAGATTTGCTAGATTGCTTAGTATGGAGTTGTTTTATTCCCTAATCCATGGGAGTAGGGATTTCATCCTTCATTTTATTATTTGTAATTCTAGTGTTCTTACTTGACAATTTTATAATCTGGAAACTTTATTTCATTTTTAAATTTACTTTTTATGAAATCCTAAAGTAAGGGAACTGCTTGTCTAAGTAGCGCTGTACAAATGTAAGATGAATGGCTAATCATCACTTTGATTCTTCATCAATGGTTGTATATAGTATTATGTCCAATGCTTAGGGAACTTCTCACTGAAGCCAGACATTTATAAGTAAGGGCAAATACCAAAGACACAACACATGCTGCTGGCCCAGGCTTAAACAAGGAATGGATGAATCGTGGAATGTCTATGTCTTGAAAGAATCATCAAATACAAGAGAAAAACCTTGATATCTATGTGTACAGCAGGGACAAGAAGACAGAAACTAAAACTCTCCTTTCTGTAGGGCAGGAGAATAGAAATGTGCATTTAGTGAACTTTTTGGTTGTATGCAGATCCTTTAGCAAATCCTGTAAAATAGAGCTCACTATTGCCAATTGGTGGATTAACAACTTGAGCTTTATCATGATTAAGAAAAAATGCTCTAAGTTAAACAACAGGGGACTGATAAACTTAGTATGGCCAAAGAATGGGCTTTATTCCAGATCAGAGCAATAGCTAAAATTTCTACTACCCTTCCTTGTTTTCTTTTCTTTTCTTTGGCAAACTAATGAACTTTAAGGTGGAAAACATTAATAAAACTATTCTAAGTTAGTTGAAGATGAGCTGGAGAAGAACTTAGGAAGAGATCGAATTGCTTTAAACAAATTCAAATTTTCAAGTGAAAGCCATCCAAGAGTATGAAAACAATATGTGATATATAGGTGTGTCACAAGCCTTAAAGAAATCATGGATAATGAAAAATTCCTACTTACTAGGAAAGATCAAATGTCAACACATTTTCAAGCAGAGAAAAGGTGAGTTAGAACAACCAATAAATTAAAGAAATTCTTGGAAAAATTTATAAACTTCATTAAAAAATGTTTTTGAGCTCTTAGAAAAATAAGTAGTGATCTTTCTGTCAGTTAGTTTGTAGGTAATTGAAAGTTTGAAAGGCCATTCTATACAAAGAAAAGTCTGGTGTGCACTCCATAATTAAGAAAGTTAAACAGCCATGTCCTTTTTCCAGGTGTCAATCCTTCAAAATTCAAAGCGTCAGGAGAGAAATTCTGATTTCCCCAAGCTTAGTCCCAAACAGGCCCCCTTGCCCTATTAGGGCACATAAAAAGAGGCTCTGGACTCCTGGGCCATCCTAGTCCGAGGCAGGAAACCAGGTTTGCTTGTCTGCCAAGACACAGAGGGTTAGAGTTCATTCTCTAAAAGGAACTCAGTGTGCATTTTGGAAAGAAAACAGGATTCTAGACTATAAAAAAAAATTGACAATTGTCCTCAACACTTGAAGAATACATTGCATTCGTAACATAATGGCCTCTCACTTTCTGGACAAGTAGATCTCATGTATGTGAATCACTCGTCATGGTCTTTACAAAACCTTTCATGAATCTTTGCAAAAAGATAAGTAATGGAAGAGGGAGATGGTGTGTTTGTAGCTGGTAGAATGTCAAAACCGTCACTGAAACTCAACAAAGATTGACTGCTGGACAGAGAGCAGCACTGCTTTTTAGTTCAACATTGTAATAAGCATTTAAGGTGTATGTAGGGGGAGCATACTTAACATTCTTTTAGTTGTAAATGGCAGAAAAGCAACCAGAAAATTTCAGAAGTAAGACTGCAAGCAGATCTTAGATAATAAAAATTGACCAGTGTGATAAAAAATGTGCTTTTCTCAGTATCACTTGGCTTTCCCCCCATTTGTCAGCTTCACACTCTATGGTGTTAAGGATGGCTTCACATCACGATCCCATTCTTGTATATTATCAGGCTGGCAACTGCGGGCAAGGAGTGTAATTCCCAGTAGAACCTCTGAGATGATTCTCATTACCACAATTAGTCTTGTGTCCGATTCTGAATTGCTGATGGTGGCCGGGGTGATGGAGCATTCAGATTAGTCAAGACCAAGTCATTCCTCCCATGGAGCCAGGTGTCAGCTCTATCATAAGAGAGGAGGAATGGTCCCCAAAAAGAAAATTGTGATTTTGTTACAAAAGAGAGAGTACGTTCTGAGTAGACAAAATATTATGAATGTGTTTTAAGACATGCATATTCAATTTATAGATGGTACGAAACGGACAGAAATAGCTATTTTGTCAAAATTCACATCCTGTTTATTTCAAATAATAGTAGACTAATATATTACAGCTGGAGGACGTGCATTATCCAGGGATCTATCTACTTTCTTCTTAGACATTTGGTACGTGCAAAAGCAAAGTGAACCGTGGCTAAGGCTTTAATGTCCAGGAACAAAGAAATCCTTTAAATATATACTTTATAAAGCACACACATTAAATAGAGAATTCTTTGGGCTTAATATAAATTAAGCTAACCATCAAAATGTCTTTTCAATACAGGCACACATATTAAGTGTATATGGATGAAGATTTATCTATCTATCTATCTATATATATATATATATATATATATATATATATATCCAGCACAAGCGCGAGTACCAGCAAATACATACACTTGTGTATCTGTTGGCAGTAATATTGGGAAAGTATTTCCTCACAAGAACAAGTAGCACAAAGCCCTGGAACTGTTCTGAACCACAGGGAAGGGCTGTGTTATCTTAAATGTTGTCTTTTCGAACCTTCCTTTAGTGACACATTAACTTCTGTGCTGTCGAACACAGCACAGACCAGTTTTCCTCCACTTCCTGTTATCTTGCTCTTGCTTTATAGTGAGGCTCAGAGGGTTTTGAGGGGAGGGAACATTTTGGTACGAAGGCAATCGGCAAACAGGAAAAGCAACTAGCTTGCTGGTTACAGGTTAATAAGCACAGCAGTGAGAAGTGTTCCTTAAACTTCCCTTGGGTTCATCAGCTTTCCTTGAGGTCAAAAAGTCATAGGGAGGCTTTAATTTGATTTTTAAAGACAAGGAAAGTTGCTTCTGGCTTCCCGTAAACAAGAAGAGCTCCCAGCTAGACCAGAAACACTGCAGGGAGGCTTATGGTTATGGAGATTGAGTGAGGTTGGCATGTTATGCACACTTTGTGAACCATAAAATTCTGTAGAAATAATTTATGATTGTTAGCCAAGGGAATTTTCTAGGCAACTTCCGTAAACCTTGTCTTCTTTTTTAAGATATTAAGTTTTTATTTTAAAACACTTTGATGGAAATCAATCGAAAACATAGTGTTTCCTTTTTA
Organism: Erethizon dorsatum; assembly: GCA_028451465.1. NCBI lineage: Eukaryota > Metazoa > Chordata > Mammalia > Rodentia > Erethizontidae > Erethizon > Erethizon dorsatum. The sequence continues at coordinate 14,626,885 of CM051841.1, read as the reverse complement.
ATCTTTAAATAAAATATATTGAGTAGAAGAGAATCTTTAGGGACATTGGGTCTTAAAATATGATCCAATATAATAATTGACTTTTTTGAAATTTATCCTGTGTTGGGCATTGTTCTAAATCCTATTTAAAGCTTAGATGATTTAATGTGCAAAACAACCCTGCAAAGTGAGCGTTACGCCCACTTACCCATTTTACATGTAATGAAATGGAAGTTAAGAAAGCTTAAGTAACTCACGTGGTGCCCATAGGACTTGAAGCCACATGTACCAAAATGCAAAATCCAGCTGAAAACCACTGTGTGTACCTTATGGTGGTGCTCTCAGACCAGTGCAGTGCTGTTTAAGAAAATGTTTAACAACCAGCTTTCCAGAAAATATATGCACACACATACACACATGCACACACATACATGCACACACACACATATATATATATGTATGCACATAAGCATACATATTTCTTTGTAATATATTTTCCTGATGTTAAAGTTATAACATAGACATTTAAACAATTAAATGCCAACTATTTTTTCTTATAAATTTCATACAGGCAATTGGTAATTACAGATTACTTTGAATAATTTTTTTTGCCAAATTCTTTTTTTTTTTTTTTTTTTTGAGGCAGGGTCTCACTGTGTAATTCAGGCTGGCCTTGAACTCATGGCAATCCTCCTGCCTCAGGCCAAATTCTTATATCACAGCTAACTGTAAAATTTTAGAAGAAAACATAAGGGAATATCTTTGTAGCCTGGGGGAAAATGGGCATTTACAGAAAGAATTCTTAGACGCGAGAAGAAAAGCATGATCCATGGATGAAAGGACTTTATCAAAATGTAAAAGATTTTGTTTCCTCCATTAAGACAATGAAAAGCTAGGCTATGCCATGTGAAAAAAAGATGTACAAATCATATATTAGACAAAGAGCTTGTATCTAGAATAAAGAGCTCCCAAAGTTCAAAAGTGAGGAAAAAACATTGCATTAAAAATTGTATATTCACTAAAGAGGACGTAGGAATGACAAACACACGAAAAGATGTTCAACACCTTTAACTATTAAAATGTCAATTAAAGTTGTAATAAGATACCACTACACACTTACTAGAATGTCTGAAGTATAAAAAATACATACTTGCAGTATCTAGTGCAACAGAAATGTAGAGCAACTGGAACTCTTGCACATTGCTGATGGGAATGCACAGTGACACAAAAACTTTAGAAAATAGTTTGTAACTCCTTTTCATAGTTAGGAATACACTCATATGACACAGCAATCTCACTTATAGATGTTTACTCTAAAGAAATGAAAACTTGTATTCACACAAAAATCTCTATATGAATATAGTAGCTTTCTTCACAACGGTCAAGAAACCTAAGTAACTCAAATATCCTATAGCATGCGATAAGCTGCATATCCACATGATGGGATACTAGTGAGTAACAGAGAGGAATGAACTATTGTGCCTGAAATAACCCGGACATATCTTACCGGCATTCTACTGGGTGAGAGAAAGCAGTTTCAAAGATTACATATTATATGACCCTATTTATATGAAATTCTCAGAAAAAGAAGACTGTATAGATGGAGAACATGTTAGCAGCTGCCAGAAATTAGGGATAGCTGGAGGGTCGGACTACAGAAGGTAGCATTGCAGACTTTTTGGGATAATAGAACTTGTCTGAATCCTTAGAAAAAAGTCAGTTTCACTGCATTAATTAGAAAAATAAAGGAAACTTAAAAAGTCAAAATTAATAAAAATTAAAAACTAAAAATCAATGTTTAATAATTCTCTGAGTTTTACTCTCAGTTGTTTCTAACTAGGTTACTTCGGTGATCTGTGATTTTTAGTGTCTTTATCAAGTGTAATTATTCATTTGGCTTGAACGTCTTCTACCATCTTAGGCCAAAATCACAAGTTACTTTGCTCTATTATACGTGACTTTTCCAAGTATGGGATAGAGTGTCCAGGTTCAATGCCACCCACTTCAAGTTTCCTGAAGACTCCGTACCACAGTTATAAGCTCTTTAACGGATCTTACCACCCCGTCTTCTCTCTCCCTTCCATATTGACTATAGCTCCAAATTGGCTCATTGTAACCTCTCCCCCACATCTGTAGCAGCAAGAGAAGACACTGAGCCTGCAGAGAAAGTTCCAGACTGTATGGTTTCCAGATGTACCAGCATCATCCAAGTCTGAACCATCCATCTTCTTTTGTTAGATGTGGCGCTCGTGGCTAGGTCATGTGACTTATGGGACAAGATGTTTGCAGGTGTCTGGCTTAATCCTGTTTTGTAATGGATTCAGAAGTGATAACCCATAATGCCGATCCATGGTTTTCATTTTAATACTAGTGAAGATGCATAGGGAATATTGTTATTTATCCATATTTTGTGAGGTGAGTCCTATATACTTAGCCATAATAGCTCACTTTAAGGCAAAAATTCCCAGTGGAGGATTTACTAGCATCACGAGTTCTGGTTTCTTCCTTTTCTTTCATCTCTCTTCAAATGGTTCTAAGGATGCTCCAGTTTTTGAGCCGAAGTTGATCCTAGTGATCTCACTGTTGAGAAAAACAAAAACAAGCAAACAAAAAAACAACCCAGAGAGTTCTAGATGTTAAAATAAAACCCAGTAAAAAATGTAGCTCTAAGAGTGTCATCATTTGTAAGATACTTATAGTATCCCTATGAAATCAATGCAATGCCACCTAGGTCAGGGACAGAGATTTGTCCCAGACCTGGCCTCGTGGTGTGTCCCGTAATCTTTACTGGGATGAAATCTACCAGCTGCTTCCCCAGGGCGGGGCAATGTTAGCCCTCCCAGCTCAAGGCCACTTTGAAAAGACCTAATGGGTAAATCAAGCCTACATCCTTGTCTTACTCTACAACGGTTGCCTGAAACATCCAGTACTCACAGCTGGGGCTGGGAACTTCGGTCTCCTCTATCACGCATTCTCCTGGATTTTAAACCTGAAGCTGGTGCAGTGCCTCACCATTTTTAGCATTCTCTGTTCTAACTGTAAAGTTAGACTCTGTCAGAATCAATTCCACATTCAGACTATGAGACTAGAATCAATTCTGTTATTTAAGAGATCTCTTGAATTGATTCTAACCAAGCAAGACACCTAGAACATTTCTTAAAATGCAGAAAAAAAACCTTTTTGCATTGCCCAAAACCTAGTTATGGGGAGGAAGTAACACCCACAGCTTATACTTTTATTCTCAACCTCTCATCCTGTTTTTCAGGCAATTGGGGATCATCAACATCAATTTTGTAAGCCCTAAATGGCCTAGTTTATCTATCCTCCTATCTCTACTCCTATTTCCCCCAATTGGCTAGATTGGCTGCTACCTGGAACTCCAAATATTTCCCCCAAAGCTCACAATACATCTTTTCTAAAGCTAGAGGAGAACTTTTTGCATGGATGAAGTTCTCTAATGGCCCAATACTTGGAGCACTACCATTAAGGGGAAAGTCTGAGTTTATCTAAGAGTGTCACCTAGCCTTCTTGCAGATAGGACTGACAGGTTTCCAATAATATATATCAGCTATTATATATGTGCAGTGGTATGGAGCTGCCACTGAGCTAGACACCTACCTACCCCCAACATTTCTGATTGGACTAACGCCACAAGAAACCGATTTTTTTTTTATTATTTCTGCATTTGATTTTGCAGCATAACTACAATCATTGTTTGCTTTTCTTCACATTCCATTCCTCCTCCCAACCCTCCATTCTTACAGCTTTACATAAAAAGTATTTAATGTAACTATGAAACTGGGAGTACTTTTATTTTTTCCCTGCTAGGTGTCCAAGACCTTAATGTATACAAGCTTACATGAAGTTTTTTGTAGGCCTGGAATTGGCTGTGCTATTGGAGGAAAGTGAAATGGAAGTCCAAGCTGGGCTAGATGGAGTTGACACAAAGGCTGGTGTTTCTCATTTTGCATAAGTGCCCAATAATTTGAAACATTAAAATCTGACCTCCTGGGTCATACAGACCCATAGCCATCTAAGTGTCATGAATCTTGAACTTTTACCAAGCACTTACTCATAAAATAGAGGAGGAGAAACAATAAAAGATTGATTTCAAGTTGGGGTTTTCACGTACAGTATAGGGAAAGAAAGCATTATAATCATCAAATATTCTGACCACTTCTTGTTTCGATTATTATCTGACTTGGAAGAAGGGGAATTCACCATATAATTGATCTCAAGGTAAGTGTATAAACCTGGCTTTTGGATCTGGGACCAACCACTATCATTTCCAGGTATCACTGGCCCTAATCCATTCTGGTCTCTGTACCATCTGAATGGAGTTTATGTATTAGTCAGGGTTGAAGCTCCTTGAATATTTAAAATAAACATCAAAAACTACTGTGCAAGAAATCAGTTATACAGATAATGAAGCTCTTGGAAGCCTAGCAAGGCATAAGAAGCAACCCAGAAATTAACAACAGCTGGAATCCTTTGGCACCTGTTGGCTGGAAGGACACAGGGGAGATGTGCCTGAGGACTAGAATCCCAGGGTGGAAGGTAAAACCAATACCTTGGGCAAAGATGCTGCCCAAGGTAGAGAGGAAGAAGAGTATCCTCCAGCTTCCCAGAAGTGGATCTCATTGGCCAAATCCATCCAGAAGCCAGCCTATGTGATTGTCAGCCTTCCCCAATGAATCCCTTCAAGGATGTCCGTGACCTTTCTGTGTTCCCCTTCATGTGACATTCTATTTTCACATTTTCCTAGTGTGTTCGAAGTCACAGTTCACCTTTTCCTCCTCTACACCATTCACTTTGACTTCCCCTAAAAAACATGTACTTTTGGTACCTAATGGTATCCAGCAGTTTGCTTGTTTAGGGTATCTGCCCCTCTTCTCAGAGTGGGAAGCTGGGTTAGAGTCCTTTGGTCATTTTATAAGCCCTCTGCCATTTTTAACTAGCGATTTTTTATCCTTTTCTTGGTACTATATAACTTTCTTTAAAAATATGAAATCAACTATTGTGAAATCCTCAACCATCCATAATACTCCTATTTCTCCAATAATTCCTGATGGAAATTCCTGTGGAAGAATGTCTGGTAAGCACATTGTACAGCAGAAGAAGGGCTTTCTCGTTCTATCCATCAGAGTTCAGCCAGGAGCACAGAGACCAGCAGAAGGAATTTAATAAAGGAAACTAGTTACATTGGTGTTAGAAAAACTGAAAAACTATAGCCCAGCAAGGCAATAGCTTGAAGTTGTTACTGCTTCTAGGAGGACAAGAAGGATAAAGGGACTATTTGGAATATTCAGAACCCGAGGATCAGCATCACCCACAGGAGCTAGCTGATAGCAGAAGTTTTCTGTTGGGAGCAAAAATCAAAGAGGGGTCACAGCTACTACCGGAGGCCCGGCCTAAAGTAGAGAATAAAGGGGGGCATACTCTGGCTTCTCCCTTCCACCTGCTTTTCCAATGCTTCAATGCTTTTCACTGATTAACCAAGGAGATGGTTGGCAAGAGAGTTCAAGAAGTGAGGCTCACAGAAGGACAAGGGAAGAATACCTGAGCAAGCAAACAAATAACCCAGCACGCTGGCAACATTGAGCTGTATTTTTTGGTAGCTCTGAGATCTCTATGGCCAGCCCCCTTATTGCTCCTGAAGGGTTCACCCTTAACACAACAGCTTCCCCCTGGTAGTGGTTTAAAAAACATGAAGATGCACAATGTCTTGGGCCTGGGTCTACAGCACTGGTCCACTTTTTCACTCAACATGGTGCCACATTGTAATAATCTGTTGTGAGTTCTACCCTCCAACCCCTCCGCATGGCATGCCATTCCCCACGCAATTATAGCTATGTATTTGTGGCCATAATATCTGGGAGGGTGCATTGGTCAAATGCTGATTACTTACGGAGCACATATTCAATTGATACCAAGAGTGTGCAAATTACTGATGTACTTTTCACTTTCCATCACTCCCATATCTGGTAGACCCCTCTTGCTTCTTGCCTCTTTTCTGCATGATACCTTGATCTTTTCCTTTATTTACCTTTGTGAAGTCTTTCATTCTTCCTAGCCAGTTCTAAATGACATGTGAAGGACAGATGTGGCTACGTAAGGGATTTATATTTACTGTGAAAATGTATTAAATGTGTATGAATTGTGAATATCCTCGCTAGATCCACGATTCATACCTATGTATATCTCCCACTCCAAGTATATGACCTTCTCTTCCTTCAGGATGGTGTAACTTCCCCAGATTAACTCTGCTTCTTATTCTGGAGGGGTTAGTCGATTATGTTTCTTTAACTTCTATATGTAATCTTATCAATGTTCTGTTTCTTCTAGTTGGATTGTGATATTCTCTGGGGCTATAGGATGAAAGCACTCCTTCAGAGCTCATGATTTGCCTGACAAAGGAGAGAGAGGCAGTGCTGGTAGGAGTTTGTGCCTAAAAAGCAGCTCTCCACTTTGGGCCAGCAGTTGCCACCTCATACCAGCCCAATCATTGCTTTTGGAAATTTGAAAGAGCAGGGTACAGCTCTTGCATTTCCTTCTCAGCCTATGATGGCTCTTTTAGAGAACTGGGAGGACGATCTACATATGTCACTTTTTATTGCTCTCAGTCCTACCCATGCCACCAGATGACTACAATGGCTTCCTCTGTTATCACGCTGTAGGTTAGTTTTGCCCTCTTGTGTAAACAGAGCCCTACAATTTACACCTTGAAAGGTTTTTTCACTTGAATTTTTTTTTTTTTTTGTGGGTACCAGGGGGTTGACCTCAGGACCTCGCGCGCCAACAGGCACCCGTGCCACTGAGCGATATCACCGGCCCCTTTTTCGTATGTGGGATCCGGGAGTCGAACTCGGGCCCTCGCGCTTGCCGGGCAGGTGCTTAAACCGCTGAGCCATCTCACCGGCCCCTTCACTTGAATTTTTTGCTTAACCTTATACTTATGAAATTCACCACAGAGTTACATGCAGAAATAGTTCATTCTTTCGTTCATTTTGCTGAATATTCTTTTTTTTTTTCACTGTTCAAGGTTTATTCGGTGTCGTAGTTAGTATGACACTTGGTTGGTTGCATTGTTCACAGGTAGCTCTTTCCTTTTTACATTATATGGCAATGTACACTACTGATACATACGATACACAAAATAAAATCCTTTAAAACAGTTTTGCACAAGACATGCAATATTGGATTTATACACTGGATCCCAGGCTGTGAGCAGTGAGTCCTAAACTGAATATTCCTTCATGGCTTTTGCTTGTTCGAATGGATTTCTGCTTCTTGCAATTAAAGCAAGTCATGACTAAGGAAAATAATGAAGCATGTAACTTTCTTTCCCAGAGAAACCACAGGCATGGAATAAGGCCTCCCAAAGGAGGCCTTTTCTGTCCTTCCTTCATCAAGCTGGGACATTCCTTTCATATTCAGAGAACTTCCAAGCAACACTGAGTTTTGTTGAGTGGATTCAGAACTCCATATGGTGACTGTCTCAGATCCTGGCAGCTGGCCAAAGGATGACAGTTCTTATCTCCTTTCCTGTTCTTTTGCCCAACCTCAGGGAATATTTCCTTACCCTGTGATTGCTCATATCTGCAAATCTTACTTATACTCTACAACCTCCTATCAGTCCAACACCATGCGGCCTTAACCCTTGTATGCTGCAGGGTTGAACTGTGAACTTCCCATTTTGTTGCAGTACTCAATAGCCACCATAATGCTACAACAGACAATATTATTATATTACTGTGTTTTTTCCACATAAGATCAACAAACCATTCATGACAGTTTTTTTTTTTTTAATGTGGGTACCGGGAGTCGAATTCAGGACCTCGCGCTTGCCAGCAGGCGCTTGTGCCGCTGAGCGATATCACCAGCCCCATTCATGACATCTTTGCCTATATTTTTAGGCATGGTAGCCCCTTTGAAGTATCAAGATCTCTGTTATTTTTTTGTTTTTTCATAATGAGTTGGGAAATTTAAGTTGGGACTAAGAGAAGCCACCGTGATTTGAATAAACTTCTCATGCAGCATGGGCTTTCAGGCATATAATTCTGTGTGGATGGTGTACACATTTGTTGTGTAATTATGTCTTGTTTTTCTCATTGGTAATAGCATCTTGAAGACCACAAGGAGATTCAGAAGGAAAATTTTACAATTAAAAATGACACCAAGGAATTTACTTAGAGTACATCTGAGAGATGGATTGTTGTAATCAAAGCCAGTAGAAATTAAAGCCTGGTAATACCATGACATGTTTCTTTTTAATATACTATAGAACCATCTTATTTTTTTATGTGGGTACCGGGAGTCGAACTCAGGACCTCACTCTCGCCAGCAGGCGCTTACACCGCTGAGCCATCTCACCAGCCCAGAACCATCGTTTTAAAGGCTTGATTTTTTAATTTTGTTAGCCGAATCTCCTTTGTCTAGCTCCTCAGTAGATGCTTTGTAATCTTACTAAGTTTGTTTAAAGTTTTATTAGCACATATTTGCAAAACATAATGATAACATCCATCGTGGGGAGTTGATGCAGCTACACACCACATCTTCATTCTTTTTACTTCCCCTTCCCTCCCCCACCCCTCTATCTCTTGGTCCCCTTCCCATTTACAAAAGATCTATTCCCTTGTTTCCTTTTATCTATCTCCTTTTGCTCTTTGAATTCCTTATACTTCCGGTTTGTTATGTAAGAGGAACCATGACACACAGGAGAAAGTGAGATTGTTGACTCCTGAGGAAGACAAATACGTGCAGTAGACGGACTCTGCAGCCCATGGACCAAAATAAGTGGCTCTCGATATCTTCAAGCATCACATAAATTAGGAAAATGAACTCGCTATCAAACTTCTTTGTGTTTCGTAGGGTAAATTAGATGCGAAGAAAACTTAGGTGAAAATAGTCAGTGGTCATTTGTCTCTTAGTGGATAAAAGACCTACTCAGAGTTTGAGGTATATCAAGCAGGTTGATCCCTTTGCGACTGGCTCTTGTGATTGCGTGGTTTTTCTTTTTCTTTTTTCTTTTTTTTTTTTTTTTTGGTACCAGGAATCAAACTCAGGACCTTGCGCTTGCCAGGCAGGCGCTTGTGCCACTGAGCTATATCCCTGGCCGAGATTTTTCTTCTTTCCTTCTATCTGTATTTATTTTTCTTTTTTCCTCCTATCTCTATTTATTTTTCTTTTTTCATCCTATTTCTCTTTCCTTTTTCTGCTTTCCCTCCTCTCTCTCTTTCTCTTTGCCCCTGCTCAGGGTGGACAGGTAGGTTTTGTGATACTGGAGTTTGTATATAATATTTTCTTCAGAGGCCTGGGGAAGAGGAAGAAATAATTACAAAAATAGACATAAACATTTACTTGAAATAAAAAATGAAATCACCAGAAATTATAAAAAACCAAAAATACATCAAACATCGTACAAGCCCCAAAGTAATACCTGTTTTTGTTTTGTTTGTTTGTTTTTAAAAACTGCTTTATCCTTTTTCTTAACTTTTTGGCTGTACTTTCTTTGATTGCCTTTTCATATAGCAATAGTTTTAATTAGCTTACAGGGGAATAGAAGGATAATTTTGTTTTCAGGATAGTATGATTGATCCAAATCTATTGTTTAATAGAATATTTCATAATTCTACCTCGGACACGGTTACACCTGTTCTCTTTAATATTGCAACAAATTTCTATCCTACGAACACAGCCTTTTTTGATGTATCCTGCTTCATGTGTTTCTACAAAAAGTAACAAATATTATAATTTTAGTGCATTTATAATTGTAGGTTAGAAGCATATATAATTGTATACGTATAATTGTATGCTGTGGGAAACATCATATTCTGATAGGAAAGAGCTTGAGTTTTGATAAGTTCTTTTCATTTCCACTTTCCCAAGTCCACAGACGAGCTTCTGGTTCCTATGTCCCCATGCTGTTTCTTCTCCACCACTTACAGAGCTCTCCTGTCAGCCATCACAGGACACATCCACGCTCTAACAGTCGGGACCCTGGACATTCTCGTCAGGACACTGCATGAGCTTACAGGGTGGGCAGCGAGGGTATTTCTGCAGGTCATTCCTGCATGTGGGTGAAAAACAGCAACTTACTTTACATGATGTAAGTGAGTGTGAACCACGTAATTATTCCCTACAAAACAAAAACTCTTTGCAATTCTACTTTCCCTTTTGTAGATCCCAACATATCCGTGGCCACTTAACAGCACCTAACACAAAGAGAAGTGGGATGGAACTGAAGTCAGAGTGAGAAGAAACAATTGTCTCAACTGATTGTAAGAATATTTTTTCTTCTGAAAAATTTGCAAAATCAATAGAAGAAATGAGCCATGTTTGAGGTGTAACGTGTCCTAGGACTTGAGAGGGTTTGCAGGAGCTGAAGCCATGTCATTTGAACTTCCTGGCAATCTTCTTTATTTTTGCAGTCCATGCTAACTTTCTGCTTTTCCATCCCAGGAAACTGAAACTTCTAGTTGCTGAGGCAGTCATGGGCTTCAGGTAGGACGGTGCCCCATGTCCTACTAGGGCAGGTAGGCCTGACCGCACAGAGACAGGGATTTGGGGCTGGGATTTTCAGAGAAGAAGAAATGTGACTGGTGGCCTCTGCATTGAGAGCTTTGGAAACTTGATCCTTTCAGGCCATGGATGAAGCCCAGACATCGCACCCTGTGTTTGAAGCTTAGCAACAGCTCAATTGACTAGTCCAAGATTGTGTTTGACTCCTGTGCATTTAACCCTTTACATTAATTTCTTCCTTTTTTTTTCCCTCACTGTCGTGATTGGAGATGGCACTAAAAGCTAGGATCCTGAGTTTTTCTTCTGATCTGCCATGCATAGCTGTGTATCCTTGAGTGACCCAGACCTCACTGCCATCATCTGTAAAGAAAGTGAGTGAACTTGATCATTTCTCTCTTGGTTCCCTTCTCTCACTAATCTCTGATTTTTCTGTCTAAATACTATGCCGATTTTACATGTGATATTGAAATCTGTGAGATACTTCCACTGAATCCTGATAAATAAAAGGTGCAGGTTTTGCGATGCTGAAGTTTATATATAATATTTCCCGCAGGGGCCTGAGGAAGAGGAGGAAATGATCATAAACAGGACGACCCCAGTGCTACACAGAATGCTTGACATGTAGACATGTTAGGGAATTCCCTAACAACAAATGACCTTGGGAAGAACATACGGCTCTTTCGGATGATGAACATTTCAAGTAAAGCCCATATCATTCCATTGGGCAGAAAAATGTCATAAAACCAAACAAATTATACAATTAAATCCTCCCAACAACCATAGATGAGTCATCTTTTTGTCTTCCTTATTTTAAAGAAGAGGAAATCAAGACACAGGAAGTCGAAGTGATAAACTGTCAAAGTCATACGGTACTGATAAAGTGCCGTAGCCATGGCTTCGAATTATTTCTGTGTCAAGATGAGAGCAATTAAATGATTTACCTGGGATTATATAGCCCTAGATGGCAGAGATAGACAGAATCCCATTGCCTACCGGCAATGGAACCACAGTGTGAAAAGACCTAGGAATGTGAGGTCTTTTCTACTCACCGGGGACAGTTACCAATTATTCTTCCAAGACAAATGCTTTTTACCCCTACTTTTAGATTTCTCTGTTGTTAAAGGGAAGGATAATTGTATTAACTTTGGATGAGGAGCCAAGATATAAAAATTTGAGTTTTTCAGCTAAGTTTCAGTTTTTCACTTAGTCTTTGAATTTGGTTTCATTGGTGATATTTAAAAGCATGTTTTTTGTCAAAAGTCTGGATAAAATTGCTTTCCTGGCATCAAAAATGGAAGAAAAGGCGCATATTCCCCTCATCCTAGGAATTCCCCTGCATCCTGGACATTTCCCCTGCCCAGGTACGATTTATTGTAGTGCTCCAGCAGGTGGCGCTCTGGAGAAGATGTGGCTCTACAACCCCTTGACTTTATGCTTGGAAATATTTAGAGTAGGTTTGGTCATTATTCCTAAGAAAGAAGCTATCTAATCAAAAAGGATATTGTTGCCCATCTCGCCAAAAAGACGAAGCCTACAGACAGAGGAAAGTTCATAGAAAGGAATCCTCAGAGGAAGGACAATGGTCCCAGGAAAAGTCAGTTCCCAAACATCTTCTAGGGAAGCATTGGACAGTGTTCTTGGGTAAGTCCTATAAGACTAGAATCAGGAGTTTGGAGTTTGTATCTCTGCTGCTAACCTGTGAGTCCTTTAGAGTCCTAAGCTTCTCTGGCCTGCAGGGTCTTCAAAGTGTGTAAGTAGTGTGTGTGTGTGTGTGTGTGTGTGTGTGTGGTGTCCATGTGTGTGCATGTGTGTGTGAAGGGGGTGGGGAGTGACTGAAGGAGTAAAACTACATCAGGGTTTTCAAATAGGTCATGGAGTTTGTAACACGATGCCCTGAAGTTGTGTGAAAAACTGTGTGTACCTGCTTTTCTCTGGAAGAAGATCTGTTGCTTTTGAGAATTCTAACCGGAGAGGCAGTGAGTCCCAGAGTATTAAGGACATTTGGATTAGGTAATTTCTAGGGTCTATCTGAGCTTCAGTGCTCTACGATGTTCTAATCTTTCTGGGAAATCACTCCTGGCTGCCACATTAATTGGATCATCTCCTTGGTTATGTCCTAGCTGCATCCTTCCTTAGACACTCTAATGGTTTTGCTAGGGCAGTTACAGCTAACTAAATCCACAGAGCCCTGCAACACCCTCTCTAGTAGATTAGGTGGCATGTCACGTGACCGACATGGTTCATCAGAGAGCAGTGGCCAAGACAGCCCGGAGAAACCAAGACAGCAGCTTGCCAGATCCCGCGGGAGTTCCGTGGTGGAAGCAGCTGCTAATTATCATTCTTTGGATGAACAGGATATGCATTTTTTGGGAGTGGGTAAGAATTTCTGGTTAGACAAGCTCCAAATTCTTTGGCCTACTTTGAAGGTGCTGCCAGTTCCATGGGCAAGGATGAGATTTTGTTTCCTGATGAGCACCTGCTCAGCTGAAAAGGAAGGCTCAGCAAGGAGGTGGAGATCTTCTCCCAGGAGGCATTGTCATGCTGATAAAGGCTGCTTCTCAAACCAGGCTACTGGCAGGGAGTGGCAAGGTCCTTCCTTTCTAGCTGGAACAAAATATCTCAAGTCATTTTATGAGAGTAGGTTTGGTAGCTGAGTAATGTAATTATATAGATTACCAGCAGAAACTGAGATTTCAACCTGTCCTAGATAGACATTATTTGAAAGAGGAAGGGCTTGGAGAAGAAAGGCAGGAATATTGCTTGGGGATGGAGCCAATTGGAGAACCCCGTTATTATACAGGATTCATGCTTTGCCTCGCCAGGAGGGCTGAGAAGTGCAGAGATGCTGAGAGTGGAGACTGGTATTTGGGGAGAAGATCTGGGAGACAGCAGCAACTCAGTCAGGGTGCTGTCCAGAATGGGGTTTAAGTACAGGAAGAGAGATCCAAGGACTTTGGAAGATGTAGGCTGGTTACCTTTTAGTCATCTGACCTATTACCTAAGCCAGTTGTTCTCAGTCCTGGCTGCACATTAAAATCACCTTTTAAAAAGTTACTGACGTCTTGACTCCATCCCACATCAATAAGTTAGAATCTCTCAGGGCAGGACATTGCTATCAAAAAATATCTCTGGGTGACTCTAATATGCTGGCAAGGTTAAGCACCACATCTAGTTGGGCATGGTGGCGCACACCTGTAATCCCAGCATTCGGGAGGCTGAGGCAGGAGGATCACTTTGAGTTTGAGGCCAGCCTGGGCTACAAAGTTAGTTCAAGTCCAGCCTGAACTGCACAGCAAGACCCTGTCTCAGAAAAATAAACAAATAAACAAACAAAGAACACGTCTAGAACGATTATGACAAATAAGGGGCAGGTACGCTGACAGTCCCCTCCCAAGCTCACAGGATGTGTGTGACAATTGCATCATCTTTAAGCACTTCTTAGGGCATGTCTAGCTTAAGCTTTCAATTCAGAGGACAAAAGAAATATTTAAGTCTCACTCAAGTGCAAGTTTAATGCTCTAGGGACTCAAAGACCTTCTTAGAAATAGGGTGTGTGTTCGTCCCTTGTCTCATAGATGCTTTGGGAAGTTTCCTTTGTGTACATTTTTCAGTTTACAAGCACTCACTTATTGTTACTTCACTCATTTCTTTCCTGGTTCCATGATGATAGAGCTCTCAATATTTGTTCACCCCTGAATCCTGATGCTGTGCATATTGGAATGTAGTAGCTGCTCCAAATGATTGCTCCATGCATAAAAAAATGACTGACTGACTGAGATAAATGTAGTATAATAGTAAAATGCTGGTAGAAGATTGAGAGATTCTTCACTTGGTCATATCTAAATGATTAGTCATCATCTTCACTTTATTATATGCCTTATTGTTTTATATCATTGCATAAAAATTCTCACGTGGGCATGGCAGCACACACCTGTAATCCCAGCACTGTGGGAGGCTGAGGCAGGAGGTGTATAAATTTGAGTGCCACCTACACAACTCATCCAGATCCTGTCTCAAAATTAAAAGGGCTGTGGATGTAGCTTGGTGGGAAGGCCCTGCGTTCTATCCCCAGGACAGGAAAAAAAAGAATCCTCACAGCACTATCCATAGAGGCAGAGAACCAGTGGTAGTAGTTTGTTATTATCTTATTTATTTATGTTTTTACTTTTTTTTTTTTTTTTTTTTGTGGGTACCGGGGGGTCGACCTCAGGACCTCGTGCGCTGGGAGGCGCCCGTGCCGCTGAGCGATATCACCGGCCCCTTTTTCGTATGTGGGATCCGGGAGTCGAACTCGGGCCCTCGCGCTTGCCAGGCAGGCGCTTAAGCCGCTGAGCCATCTCACCGGCCCTGTTTTTACTTTTTAAAATCCATCCTTAGACTCTTTTTTTCTTAGGACAACTTCCCTTCTTGCATGAGGAATTACTGAGCCTTGTCTTAGTCAGCTTTCTCATCACTGAGTGACATCGTCCAGCAGGTGATGAGCATGGAAACCTGCAGCAAGGCAGTGTGTGGAGAGAACGAAGAACAGAGGAAGCCTGAGGGAAAATGGAGGTGAGGGAGTTGGGGAAGGAAACTGTGGATGAGAGGCATTCTGAGAGTGATGGAGAAATAGGGGCTCATGGAGGAGAGACTGAGATGGAGCATCTGTATTAGTGAGAAAACCAGGCAAGGAGGAGTTAGGAAGTTGGCCCAGTACACTGCAAACAGAGGGAGTGGTCAGTTTATCAAATGCTGCTGACTGGCCGAAACAACAGCAGTAGCGAAATAGTGACAGGAGGCAGGTAAAAGCCAAGTGGGGTGTGGATGACTGTTTCTAGATTCTTCACCAGAGAGGGGGGAGGGAGACACAGGAAGGGAGGGAGGGAATGTGGGAGAGAGAGAGCGAGAAGGGGAAAGGTGGGTGGAGGGAGAGGTAGGATGGTAGCTAGAGGAAAATGTAGGGCCAAAGCATGATTTTTTAAATGGAAGAGAATTTTTCTCGTGTAGATAGAGGGGAATTATCCAGTGTAAGACAGAGCAGACAGGAACTGCATTAATCCTTTTCTGTCGCTTCCAATTCTAGGCCCTTTTCTTGTCATCTTCACTGACTCTTTTCCCTGTGCCACATTTGGATTCTTCTGCCGAAGCTGCTCCTATATCAGACGCCCGCATCAGGCGGCGTCTAACCAAATCTGACCTGTCATTCCCACCTCATAGGTATCTAACAGCTGCGTCACTTTGTCCCTTGGCTCAGGGATGCTTAATCTGTATTCACAGATTCCCAAAGAGGTCAATTAATAAACTTATACCTTAATATAATCCCATGTATGTTGTATTATGCTTTTGAAAATACTATCCTGAGAAAGGCTATTTTGGTTTCCTTACTCTGTCAAAGAAGGCCATGGCTTGCAGAGGGTCCAAGGCCCTTCAACTATGTTTTAGGTTTAAGATACAACCAGCTCCATATTTGGAAACAAATATCATTTTCTTGTTGCCTTTTGGTCACTTATTCACCCTCCCTTTTGCAGGTTGACTGATGAATCAGGGAAAACCGATGGACCAAAAATGCCTTCTGTGATTCTCAAAAGAGGTGTGAAATTCATCTTGAGAAAGGGGACTAAGGACAAATTTAAAAAGCCCATACGTTAAAATTCTACTTTGAAAGATTCTGATTTAACAGCTTTAAGAAAGAGAACAAGAATCCACATTTTTTTTTTTTTTTTGTGGGTACCGGGGGTCGAACTCAGGACCTCGCGCGCCGAGAGGCACCTGTGCTGCTGAGCTATGTCACTGGCCCTTTTTTCGTGTGTGGGTTCCGGGAGTCAAACTCAGGACCTCGCGCTTGCCAGGCAGGCACTTATGCCACTGAGCCATCTCACCGGCCCAAGAATCCACATTTTTAAAGAAACTTTAGGCAGTTTTGATGCAAGTGACCTTTGGATAATAACGTACATTTTTACCTGGCTTTTTAAAAATATGTCCTAATATGCTTAATTCTACCAAACATTTTTAATTACCTTGAGAAATGTGAAGTCCTCGAAATCAAACTGTTTTCCAAATTTCCCAAAAGGAATGATGTCACTTCCAATATTTGCACCCGTAAACAAGCCCGCTTCCATTAGTTTTTGTCCACACATTCTCAGCAGCTAATTACATCATGTGCAAATAGGGATGACCATGTTTATGGAGCCTGTCAGGTGGTAAAAAGAAAAAAAAAAAGAAACAATATTTTTTGAAAGGCATGGACTTAAACTTCTAGAAATGACAAAGGTTATAATTACAAAAAATGAGTTGAAGTAAAGTTAAAGTCTACAAGGTAATGCTATGACCAGGAAAAGGAAAAGCTTAGCTAATGCAGTTCATGATTTTTCCCCTCTGAAAGAGCCACAACACAAACCAAGAATTTCCTGTGATACCAAATCATCAAGCAGGTTTTACCACGGGGTGATTTCCTGTACCTGGTCAAAATTCCAACTGATTTCAGGGGACGTGGCGTGTAAAGATGCTCCTCGCTGGGGAGGGCTCACAATTGCAGAATTCTTGGCGATACTAGTGCGAGTTTCAGCTAATGAATGAGCTTGCCAGATCTGATTAAAGCTTCTAAGGAAAAGTGGAGTCACTAATCTTGCAGATCTCGAAAAACCTTAAGTGGGGCCTACGTGTTCCCAACTTTCTAAGTTGAAGAAAGACTTCATCCTTCATCTCCAAGACAAGGGTCCGGGCTGGATTTTATGCCCAGGTATGTCAAATTCTTGCCAAGAAATTTGAAACAGAACATTTCAGCATTTTGTATCTTATTGAAGAATTTTTAAACTAGGGTTAAAAGTGAGGTTAATCAGAACAGAGGAGGTAAAAGACATAAAATCTATCTCCAGCATCAACACCGAAAGTAAAGCTCCCAGCCCAGTCGTGACATGAGTTGGGCCGAGGCCTCTTTGGCTTCTCAATGAGATTGGGTTTCTGTATAACTGCAAAGTCATGCCCGATACTATCAATATATTGAGTAATCTATGAACCTTTTGGTCCCCAAACTTTGTCTTTTTAATAGTGCTTACTGGGTGTTTTGGTTGATCTAACAGGTCCCTGAAAGCAGCCTTTCATTTATAGGGAACAAATAATTAACAACAGAATGAAATATTTCTTCTCCAGATCCAACAAAACCATTGTGCTGTAATAACACCACTAGTGGACAGCAGTCATCAGTTAAATAACATCAGACAATAATTACAAGATGAAATGGGGTACGTTTTTGGTATGATCCGCTGATCTAAGAGATTCAAAACAATGTTCAAGGTCAGGATAGGGACAGAGTTCTTTTCTTATTAGACATTGCAAGTAATTATTCATGAAACACTTTTTTATTCACCTGCATACCTACTCGTTTGGACCAGGAACAACAGAGCTCATATTTTAATGAGTGCTATTTAAAAAAAAAATAATGGTAGGTAAAGAATATAATCTCCCTTTCTGACAGACACTTGATTGCTATTCAGTAGCCACTTGACCACCACTTTTTCTTGCATGTGGTCACCACTCCTTATTGTAGATTTGGAAAGTGTTAGGTATTTGTTTTACCAGTCTCCCTTAGGGGTGGATTAAGGACACATGACCACATCCTGGCCAATGGGAGCTGAGGAGGAAGTTGTCAAAGAAGATCCCTGAGAAGAGATTTTCTTCCCTTGTAAGAAGCTGGGGTTTGTGAAGTGACCCCTTCCCTTTCTGTTTACCCTCAGTTGTGTGAGGATGTGTGCTTATAATCACGGCCACCATGTTTGTGACTACAAGGGCGAACCAAGAGACTAACAGTCATGTTGACTCAGTGCCCTGACACGCTTGAGTGGCTCGATTGATTACCCGACTGTGGAAACGTCTGCTCTTGGACATTTTACTAAGCACCGTCAGATGTTCTGTTCTTTGCCGTCAAAGACTTCCTAATGATGCTTTACTAATTTACTAAAAAAAAAAAACCATTTACTGAGTATCCAGTAAAGGCTGGGCTCTGTGCTAGGCCCTGAGGCTGTCATGGTGAGTGTAATAGACATTGGCCCTGCACTTTTAGGGGAGGGACAGAAACTAATTAGGGGGTATAAGACAGAGTATGTAGCTTGATTTTGGAGGAGCATTTGTGGTCAGAGAAGCTTCCCTAGGAAAGCGATGTCTGAGCTGTTATCTGAAGAATGAATGGGAATCATCCCCAGTGAGGTCGTTTGTTCTCACTGAGATTTTGTGAATGACTGACTGAGAAGAATGAAACCTGTAAGAGCCAATGAGGTGGATGAATAGAACCTGGGAGAAAGAGAAGTTACCTCCTGTTGTCAAATGTGTGGATTCAGGACGTGAATGAAAGGGAAGGCTTCTTGGGGACCCAGGGACTGACTCGCCTGCCATGGGCCCTCCACACACTTATTGTGATCATTATTATAAATAGAAAACATCACCGTGTTTGTGGTAGCTGAGGTCACAGACACCAGTCTTTATTTGCTTCTTGTGCTTCTTGTTATAAATGATCTAATAAATTATCCCTTTCGGCTAAGAATTTCCACGATTGGTTTCAGCCGCAGGGCACTTTTTTGTTTGTTTTTAAACATTCAGCCATTTTGATTTATGTGAATGTGAAAATATCTACATTTTTTTCTTTCTGTGTTTCATCCCATCTACAGAATATTATTTAGCACAAGGACATCACCAAAATAGCTGAACGTTTCCACTTATTTAGATTTTACCAGTAGAGAGTCCCCAGGGTAGAATGAAAACATCTCCAAGCTAGGGTAATTTTACAAAAACTGCTTAGAGTTCAACAGCTATTTCTGTACTTTTGGAATTCTGTAAACATATGGGGGAAAAGCTGTCCACAGCTATGCCGGAGCTGCGCGGGACCCTGAATTCCCCTATCGTTTCATTGTTGGGAAGGGCTAGAGCCACAGTTTCCAGGTCTGCAGGAAAGGCCCTGCAGATTTTGTACCTTTCTATGGCTGCCTTGTTAAAGTTTCTTGTCTTTCTCTCCTTGAGGATCTGTTTGTTTTCTTCTCTCTCCCCTTTCTGTTCCCCTTTCCATCCCTCTTCCCACCCCTCCCTCCTACCCCTTCCTCCTTCACTTCCTTCCCCCTCTGTTCCTCTCTTCCTGCTTCCTTCCTTCCTCCCCTCACTCCTTCTTTCCTTCCTTCTCTCCTTTCTTCCTTCACTCCCTCTTTTCTTTCCTTATCTTATTTTCAGATACCTGGCTAATTTCTACTAGCTCTGCTATTATCTTCTCTTCTGATTAGGAATCATCCTATGTGTGTAGGCCAAGGATATCTTTTTGTAATAGAATACTTGCTATTTACATCAAAAAAGGTTGTTGTGATTAAGGGCAGGAAAGATTTTGGTTTGTGGATGGGGAGGAGTATGGAAAGGGAAATTTGTCTTATTTTTACAGAATAATTTTGAAGTAAGATGAACGTTCTCTTATGTGTCAAGGTCCTGGGCACGATGTGTCCAAAATATCAGCTACTCTTCCCCTTTTGATCAGGGAATGGCACATGGCCTTTTCAGCACGATCAGAGTTAGACTTCCCCTGTCCAAATGAGTTCATAGATAGAGCTCTGTCATTTTCTCCAGAAGAGGTTGCACGTGTGTGCATATTGTTATAAGAGGTCAAAGACCAAGCCAAATATGTTATTTTACAATTTTGAACTTGAGTCTTTCTAACAGAATCAATCTCCAATAAACCATAAAGTAATGTAATTTATAATGATATGTACTAATCTTATGACTATCATAATTACATTGCATTGCATTTTTAAGTTACAAGTGTTACCATGTTCAAAGTAAAGATGTAAAATATTTTGCATTTTTAAAAACCAAATGATAACATTTCTTTGTTTTTTAACATTACATGGAAATTTAAAAAATGATGTATATTAGACCTTTCTTGACCCCTGGGAGACCTTGATTTTTGCCTGTTTCACTCAGGAAAGTCTTCTTGGGTATTATGACTACTGGCTTCTTAATTATCTGAAATCTAATAATTGATATTAGCAGGTAAGTGTAAAATCTTTTTTTTTTTTTTGTGGGTACTGGGGGGTCGACCTCAGGACCTCGCGCGCCAACAGGTGCCCGTGCCGCTGAGCGATATCACCGGCCCCTTTTCTGTATGTGGGATCCGGGAGTCGAACTCGGGCCCTCGCGCTTGCAAGGCAGGCGCTTACGCCACTGAGCCATCTCACCGGCCCAAGTGTAAAATCTTAAATCAGGCTTTTCTTACCTGAATTTTGAAAAATTTGGATTTATTGAGTATAATATTCAGTGAGACAAAAAAATTAGCATTTCTTCCTAGATGCATTTCTTTCAATTTTATTATTTTTGAAACCTCAACACATAGTAAAGTGGTTAGTATATAATAGAAGTTCAATACCAGCTGTTAAAAGCAAAATTCCAAGTAAGAAAAATGTACTCTAGAACTGGTAGTTTTCTTAAACGGAGGACTCAGGGGAGAGAAAAAGAATCTCAACTATGTACTTCAAATTTCTGAGTCCAGCAGTTCATTTTTAGTGGCAGTATTGAATGTGGGACAGTTTTTGTTGAAGTATGTATTTTATTATATAGGCTTATTGTGATTTAAGATGTCCTTATATTGCTTAATAGAAATTACTTATGTCTGTTTTACAGTGTACACTGGGCTTCATAGAAATAAAGCTGAATTTTTTTTAAAGTAGCCTTTTTAAAATTCATAGATATATATATATATATATATATATATATATATATATATATATATATATGCTTCCAAATATGTGGTTTAAAAAGAAAAGAAAAAACCCACAAAAATCATCAAATGTAAGTCGAAAATGCTTTGTTGTTAAAACAAAGGAGATATTAGTTTGAGGATCTGGCTTACTTAAACCTGATGTCTGTACGATCTTTTGTTTTAAATTTTTTTTTTTTTTTGTGGGTACCGGGGGTCGACCTCAGGACCTCGCGTGCCAGCAGGCGCCCGTGCCGCTGAGCGATATCACCGGCCCCTTTTTCGTATGTGGGTTCCGGGAGTCGAACTCGGGCCCTCGCGCTTGCCAGGCAGGCGCTTACGCCGCTGAGCCATCTCACCGACCCCGATCTTTTGTTTTAAAAACAGCCCACAGGATGTGTTCATGAGCTAATTCTTATGCTGAACCCTAGAAAACCAGAACCAACTTATGTATTTATTAATTTTTATACCTATGAAGTTATTTTTCTCTCTACTTATAGATGTACGTATTTACCTCATCTTTATCTAGCTAACTATAGAAATAGATGTACACTGAAACCAAGAATGCCATACGTGGAAATATAAACTAGAAAGATATCTTAAAACATTTTTTTATGTCACCTCATTTCCCATCTCCATAAGCCATCACTGTTAAATATCTTATATTTCAGGTGTATATAAATGAAACAGGAAACTTCGCCAGGAGAATTACTTGAGTCCAGGAGTTCGAGAGCAGCCTGGATCAACGTAAGGAGACCTCATCCCTTAAAATTTTTTAAAAAATAAAAAATAGGGCTGGGGGTGTGGCTCAGTAGTAAGGCATGTGACTAGCGTGTAGTACTGTTTTATTTTTCATGGTTCTTAAGTGCATTCATTTCAGAAGGCCTTCTTGTGCAGCAGGCCCAAGGGAGGCGGGACAAAAGGACTAATAAATGTAATAAAAGCTGAGGGGTCAGATGGGGTCAGAGGAGTATTTGTTGAATCAAGTATTGTGAAGGAAATAAAATACCTGGAATGGAGGACAGGAAAATATTTTCAGATTAAGCAAAGTTGAAACAGGTGTGAAAGAGCATATTTTCCAAGAATATTGAGGACTTTGGGTGAGCTGAATGGAGGATGATTTTAATGGAAAAGGTGAGGGAAGATGCTGCCAAGATGGATTCACATTTGATTTGGAAGGATATATAGCTCTGAAGAAATGTAGAGTTTATTTTGTGGACAGTTCCTGCCATGAGCTTTAGAAGGAGCAATCTTTTCATTATTGAATTCACAGTGACTCTCACATGTAGTAGATGTTCAATAAATGTTTGTGGATTGTATAAACAGATAGATATTTTTGTAAAGAGAAGTAATATGATCAGAGGTCTGTTTTTTGTTTTTTTGTTTTTGTTTTAGTTAGACAAGAAGAGAACGATTTGGAGAATTTATATAGTAGGAGAAAGCCCTCTAGCAGTAATGGTGGGAGTTGGAAGATAAACATCCCAGCTTCCTTGCTCTCCTCAGCAGAATTGAGTCCCACTTGCTCATGGTGTTAATGTCCTCACTAACCTGACCTATATTGTTTTCCTTCCTGTTTCATTTCACATCCTTATGTCCACGCGAGTGTTTCCTGGGTGTACCTTGCAGATAGACTTTTCAAACTGGTCCCATTGTATCTCAATTCAAGACAGAATCAGAGGGTCCTTCTCAAGGTCTACCCAGATTGTTAGGCCCTCAGTTAAAGCAGTGGTCATGGAAACTGTGCTAGGCAGAATTCTAAGATATTCCCCCTAATTCACAGCTCTTGGTGTATACGTATCTCTCAGCATTCAGTCAAGCATTAACCTTGGTGCTGCCATGAATGGGTTTGCAGAAATAATCAGAGTCCCCAATCAGTTGATTTCAAGTAGGAGTGATTTACTTGAGTGAATTTGAGCTAACTGGGTAAGGGCTGCTGAGGAACAGGATCTTTCTGGTGAGAGAGACCCAAAGCATGAGAAATTCTCCTTGAGAGCTTTGCAGGTGGCGTTACCATGTGGCAAGCAATGTGGAGCTCTAAGAGCTGACAGCAGCCATTGGCCAAGTACTGACAAGGAGCTGGGATCTCAGCTCTGCAATGCAAGGAGCTAGGCTCTGTCAATCCAACAGATCACAAAGGCAAAGTCTTCCCCAGAACCTCCAGATAAGAACTACCCTGATCTGAGAACTTGGCTCACCCATGCCCAGATGTCTTACCCAAAGAAACGGAGAAATCATAAGTGATTGATTTTTTTCTTTGTAATTTGTTTTGAAACTATGGAATTCTAGTGCCAAAAGAAAAGGTGTCAAAGTTGGATAGAGACAGAAGTCAAAGTCAAGCATTAAAAATTGCTGGAGTTTGGTTAAGTGTGTGAAATGGTTGCAAGTATAGAAGTATGACTTCAAGGTTCTAGTCTGGGTTCATAGGATGCCATTAATAATATAGAAAACATTTGGAAGTCACTGACATGTCCCATGTTGAACCCATGCATGGGGTTATCCAATACAAAGGTACTGTTCATGGGTTTGCTCCTTTCATTATTAGTTTCAGGGCTTTTTTGACTGACAAGAGATACAGAATACTTATGACAATGAGGATATATTGGAAAAGGTATTATCTTAAGATTATGCCCCATTTTATTTACAGTAATATTCTGGCTAATGAAGTAGGATGTGGATATCAAATAGATGGCATTAAAGCCAACAACACCCAATTCTGAGCCTATGACAGATATCACTAATCAACCTGGTGATTTCCTCCTCAGAACCAGTATTCTCTTCAAACCTGTGTTCCAGCTAGCAACTAAATGGTTCCAGTTCACCCACATTTGCCAACATGGTTTGATTGTGAAGCCATATCCATTTAATAATGGATACACTGAGTTGAAAGAAAGCTTGCTGTTTTGGTAAAGATTTTGTTTGTTTCTCCTTTTCCAACAAATGCTGTCTTCTTATCTATCTACAAAATGCTGCATGAGATTGGCCACCCATAGAGGAACTTGCTGGGATGGCAAAAGGTTCTTGCAGACTCTCTGGTACGAAACGTTAGACGAAAGTGATGATAAGGGTCCTATTTACTCTTTCAGAAGGGGCCAAGTGGCACTGTGTTCCCAAATTACAAGGTTCAACTATTGTAATTTCTGGTTCCTACCCTGGGAGTTAGGTATAATTCTTGCAGTTCCAACAGTGATGGCCAAAAGTTGAGAGCCAATATAAATCTACAGGAATTGACCTCTTATTTTTTTTTATTTTTTTTTTTTTTGTGGGTACCGGGGGGACGACCTCAGGACCTCGCGCACCAACAGGCACCCGTGCCGCTGAGCGATATCACCGGCCCCTTTTTCGTATGTGGGTTCCGGGAGTCGAACTCGGGCCTTCGCGCTTGCAAGGCAGGCGCTTAAGCCGCTGAGCCGTCTCACCGGCCCAGGAATTGACCTCTTTCCAAACAAAAAAATGGATAAGATTTGCAGAAATTCGTGCATATTAAGCACCCATTTTGTGTGTGTGTGTGTGTCATCCTGCCACATCATCTTGAAGACATTAAAAACTCTAGAACCTCTGCTTGAGACACAATTTATATGACCCAGCCTAAAAAAGGCTTAGGCAACTCCATTTCTGGATCACAGGGTGTTAACATATTAGTCAACCCATAAAAGCGCCCACTGATTTATATGGGGTTGTATCATTGCATCACCAGTTGGGGGGGATTGTTTTTGGAGAAATATAGGTTCTCTCTTCAGGATCATGACCCGTGAGTCACACGCAGGGTTCCTAAAGCTGAGGCCAGTGGGGACATGGAAGAACCTGGCTTCGACACAGAGATATGACTCATTAATAAAGATGAAGTGGTTTTGGAAAATAACAAGAACCACCTTCTATTCTTTGCCAATCTACCTTTTCTCCATAACAGCAACAAAAAAAGAAAGAAAGGAAGGAAGAAAGAAAGATGCCTAGGAGATTTGGAAGTGTTCTTAAGATATACAAATTTCTTCTTCTTCTTCTTCTTCTTCTTCTTCTTCTTCTTCTTCTTCTTCTTCTTCTTCTTCTTCTTCTTCTTCTTCTTCTACTTGTTCCTCCTCCTTCTCCTCCTCCTCCTTATTATTATTATTATTATTTTCACCATTATATACTTTTAGAACTCTTGGTCCAGGTTGCCATTAAAAAGAGCAGTCAGAGTTATCTTTTGAATAACAGACTGGCAGCGTGGTATTTTCTTTAAAGAGAAATCATTTGCCAAGATTACACAATACACTGAGTAAAGTTGTGACAAATTCATATGATGTATTATCTGGGTCCCACTTTCTAATCATTTAAGGAACTCCGATGGTCATTTGTGAAGCTCATTAGCAGAAAGTTCAAGGTGAATGTTGACCTGGTACTGTTAATGCAGTGGGAGTTACCTGTACACAAAGCGACAGTACAAGTGTGATAGTGGTGACTGTCACATCGTATTTGCACGTGCGAGGGAAAGCTTGTAATCTTAGGAAAGGTGAGGCATATGTGGTTCGGGCCAAAGAGTACAGCACTATTATTCAGGCCACCAGAATTCTTGTTTTATTATTTTCAAAAATTAAATTGAAAACAATTTTAACCCTTTCATATTTGAACAACCACTTCTATGGCTGCCGAATTTTATTCTGAAGATATATGAAAAGCTGTAATTCTAAGTATCAAAGACTTGTCATTTTCTTCTACTTTGGGATTTCAGGAACTTCATGATGCATAGAGAATGGAGACAGAGCTGGTCTACAGGAAAGAGGAGAAAGAATGGAGACGTAGCTACATTCTGGGAGCTGGTTGGACTCATGTGTTCTCTCCCCAGAGGTAAGCTGGCTGGCAGCTGGCCTCAAGAACAGCTCATCTGCAGCTACCTCAAAGACGGGCCTGTGCCTTTTGGGAGCTTGGAATCTGCTCTTTGTCCTCTGCCTCACGCTGACCCCTACAATGCCCACTGTGCCTTCATCCACCACTCATCCCTCTCTTCCTTTCCCATTCATTCGCTTCTGGAGGACAGGCTGTGATCTCATTTTCTCCTGCGGTGCTTTTTCCTCTACGCAGCTTTTACACACTGCTAATCCTCTCTGTCTCCGCCCAAAAGGTCCTGGTTCATGGGCCACCACCATCTTGCCTGAATGCCTGCTCCATCCCTTGCTGTTCCACTCCCAGAACCCAAGGGATAGTTCTAGAAAGTTAACCTAATACTGTCTCTTCCCTGACAGAAACCATCAGTAACTTTACATTACCTCTAGCATAGCCTACAAGACCTTAGGTGTTTGGCGTTACTAGTCACAGAGGTCTTCGGCTCTTCCTCAGAAATGCCAATCTGCTTAGCACTGCAGAGCCTTTGTGCATGCTATTTCTTCCCTGAGCTCGCAGACACATCACATGCCCTTGTGTTAGCTCTCACAGACCCATAGCACTTACCATAATGTGAGTACATTGTTTGTGTCCGCCTTCCCATGCACTCGCAGAGCGCTGTGAGTGTGAGCGTTGAAAAGCGCATCTGTGTGTCCAGGCCGTGCACACATCCTGCCACAAATTAGGTGCTCAGTAACTCCTTGCCAGTTGCTGCCTCTGTGATAATTGTTGGCTTCTTGAGGATTCTCTTTCTTTCTTCGATATTTGTCAGCAAAGTGTTTGCTTATATATTCACTCAGAATGCCACTTGATTCATAAATCATCTCTCCTATATCACGACTTTTGTATGTGCTGCATCTTCCTCCAGAACCAGCTCTGCTATAGCTCTTCTGGCCAAGAAGTGAAGGTTCATTGCAGGAAGGGTGACTATTTCCTCAGGTCTTCTACAGAGTTTTGCATGGGGACAAGTGAGTCCCCTTTGGATCTTCAGTAAATATTTCTTGGGTGCCTGGGTGAATTAATGAATAAATGGATGGATGGATGGATAGATGGTATTGGTGGACAGTGCTCTGCAGTTGTGGACAACATATTTTAGCTTAATTTCTAAAATATTCTCTGCTTTCTGCGAATGAATTGTCAAATCCATTATTCCTTTAAGAAACTGTCCGCTAGTGCCTGAAAAATAAAAGAGCAGGGAAATATCAGCAGGAGCCCCTATCTTCAGCTCTGTGTTTAGGAGGATTAATTACTTTGTGTTCTAAATACCTAAATGTTTCTCAAGGAAAAAACCCTATGAGTAAAACTCAATGACAAGCTCATCATAGAAGACTGGTCATTGCTGCGTGTTAGGCTTTATCCACAACTCTTCTTTTAATTGGTGCGATTTCAGTAAGTTTTGAAACACAGCTCTCTCTCAGTTCTGTCTCCTTAATACATCCGCATCAGGCATCCATGTCACTAGAGAGACCCAGAGAACCTGGGTACATTCTGGATGGGCTTCTGCTTTCTGATTTATGCTGAAATCTTCGGAGTGAGTTGGCAGGCCTCCTTCCTTCCTCTCCTCTGGTTTCCAAGCTAGCAGACCTTCCTCTCCCTTCAAACCGGGGCTCCCCGGCTCAGTCCCATTTGGCAATTCTAAGTGAGGTTATGGACACACACACATTAAGCCCAGAACTCATTGCTTTTTTGGAAAAGGCAAACTAAGAGAGGGGGATTTTCCATATTCACATTTTTCCACAGAAATGTATTCATAAACTTTAAACTTGCCCGAGCTATGTTAATGTATGTGGTTGGCTTCTGAGCCAATTTTCATTGTGAATAAGATGCTAAATAAAAGGGTTCTTGTCCTTCCCCTCCCTCCTCCCTTCCCCTCCCATAATTTTAAGTTCATAAGCCCATTTTGTAACTGAATCAGGTCTTAGCAGAGAATCAGAAACGAGGTTATTCTTTGAGCCGCTTACAGTGTTTGCTTTAAACCCTTGATAGGAACATGGGACTTGTGACAGCAGCAGCAGAGGTAAACAGATGACTTTATATATAATGCTCTTCACAAAGTGGTTCAGTTCATTCCTAACGTTGGTCTTGGCGTCATGGAATGAGCCAGAGAAATTCCGCCCCTGAACCTTACCCTGCACCTCCTCCCTTCCAAGGTAAGAAAATGTTCGTTTTGCCTCTGGTTCCACAACTGCCCTTTCCCTGCTGTAGAGCTTGAGCAGTACAACACTGCAAATCTGAAACAACCCCAGTAGTGTCGGTAGTTATTATTATTATTAATTATTTTAACCACGGTGACTGGGAACGTTCAGAAGAAAAGCGGGAACCTTTCTAAGCTATGAGCTGGCATGTCCTGGCATGTTCTGGTTGTCAAGTTTCTGTGCACTTTGGTTCAAACATTCTCTGTCTGTATTTATCCCTAGTCACACCACACCTCCTGGGACTTTGTGGCTTTTGCTCAGCTGCCTACTCAAGTTGCCCAAGACTTGGAGGTGGGGGTGGGGAGCTGCAGGACTTTGGCCTGAAGAAAAGCCCCAATACCGCACTTCCGAGGCCCTGCGGCTGCCTTCCGGGCTGTTCCTGGAAGGCTCTGTGACTGACTCCCTAATGCCAGCCAGGCAGGAGCAATATGTGAAGCTCCAAGGGTACTGACCTCAGGTACAGTGAGAACTAGAGACCTGAATGAAAGGGGTAGCCACGCCTTTCTGTCAGGCAAGCTGAATTCAAACACCAGTCCCCCAGGGAAATAACCAATCCCTTGCTGAGGACACAGGCCCTGGAGTGTTTCCGTCTTAGAGAGTTGAGTTGAGGTGATGTGAACCAATGAAAGTATGATGCCAAGTCATATGCTGGTACATGGCATGATGCAATAATATTATTAATACTATCAGCTGTTATTAATACAGTATTATTGGAAAATAACAGCTAAAATTACTATAATAAATAGTATCGGGGTCAGAATTATAATCATATTATTAATACTTACAATCTGTAATTAATTATTGATAATTAGAATTTGCAATCACGACTTTAATATTACATAGTGATTGTTCTTTTTTTTTTTTTTTTTTTTTTTTTTTTTTTTTTGTGGGTACCAGGGGGACGACCTCAGGACCTCGCGTGCCAACAGGCACCCGTGCCACTGAGCGATATCACCGGCCCCTTTTCCGTATGTGGGTTCCGGGAGTCGAACTCGGGCCCTCGCGCTTGCAAGGCAGGCGCTTACGCCGCTGAGCCATCTCACCGGCCCTATAGTGATTGTTCTTGCAGAGTCTCTTTAGGTTCATCTGGAAAGGGGAGATATTTTGGATGCTGAAAAAAACCTTGACTTTGTAGGGTTTTTGGTGAAGGAGAATAAACAGCTTCCCACAGTGCCTGGCCCTTGAGCTTGTAACCCGGTGCGGGCATTGTTATTGTGGGGTTAGAGTCTTTCTCAGGCGCTCCACAAAGGGGCAGGGCACCCTGCTATTTACAAAGGGTGCCTCCTAAGTCACTTCAGGTCATGGGCCCGGTGACACCTAGGCATGAGTGTGGATGGTCGGCTCAATCTGAAGAAGATGGACTCTCGGCTGCTATTGTAATAGCCTGGGGCAGTGGACTGTGCCCAGCAGACTGGTGGACACAGAACCCAAGGCTAGGGTGGAGTTTGCAGCCCCCCAGGAGGAAATGGCCAAACTGCGGCTCTGTGGAGAGTGCCTGGGGCCTCTCCATCTGAGGCCTTAGGTCCCTTCTGGCTCAAGCAGAAATGCAGGCAGAGCTGGCAGCCAGGTTCATTCCAGTGCATGTGGGAGGCCATGCTGGCTCGTGTCACAGCCTACCTGTCCCTGTAAACCAGAGCTTCTGGCTCATGGACTTCTGACAGCCTGGTGAAACCTTTGGATTCCTTCCTGAGGGACTTTTTTTTTTTTTTTTTTGGTACAGGGAATTGAACTCAGGACCTTGCACTTGCCAGACAGGCATTTGTGCTGCTGAGCTATATCCCCAGCCCTCCTGAGGGATGTTTTAAAGCCATGGCATAAACACACAGGATTACAAAGAAAGCCAGTTTATATAAAAATATTTTTAAAAAATTATTCTATAATAATAGATGTATTTCTCTATTAGTCTATTAAATAGCAAGATAGAGCAAGCAGGGGGATGATAACTGTCATATTTCTGAAGTAGCAATGAGAGAAAATGGTGCCAGTAGATAACTCTGCGATATAAAAATTCTGCGATTTCTTTCAGGAACAAAGTCATGTGTACTGCACTTCTGAGGTTTGTTGCCTACGTTCAGAATTAAAGGAAATGAAATATTTCAGTCAGTTGTTAGTACAAATAAAGAGGAATTTTTTCCCCTGTTTGGGTTCACAGAGTCCACGGTAAGGAGCCCTGCTTGAGCTCGCCTTGCTCAGCTGATCTGCTGCGTGCTGCTGGAAGTCCCAGCCCCATCTTAGTGTCTTCTCACTTCGCTTTCGCCATGGGCCCTCTGCATGTTCCCTGACCTCCATGTAATCCCCCTGACCCGTGGCCCTGGTCACACCAGATGTGTCTTTGTCATTCTCAGATTTGACAGCAAATGGAAAACTAAGCTGTTTGAAGAAGGCTTGGCTGTTTTCAAAACCTGCAGTGAGTACCAAGATCACCTGAAGTACTTGATGAAGTCCAGGTTTTTGCATGGGTGCTTGCAATTTGAGTTGATGGGTCTGGGGAGGGGCCCCAGTTCCAGGATTTTGAAGAACTTCCTGAATTCTTCCGAAGCAGGGACACCTTGAACAAGGCTTCGCCATTTTGAAAGCTCTTACTTTGCTATATTCAGAATAAGAGAGGAATGGCTGGCCAGTGTGCAGGGGTGTAATATGCAAATAGGGATGCGGATATAAGAGTGAAAATGTGCAAGAAAGGGGAGGAGAAAGGGAGGGAGGGAGGGAGGATCAATCTTAAGTACTATGAAACCAATGGGAAAAATTTTGTATCAGCTGTATCCAGAGCTAAACACAAAATCAGCAAGAAGAAGGATGGATTGGTTTCGAAACTCAACAAATATTTATCATTTGCTTTACTATATTCTAGGGCAGGGGTTGCAAACAAGCACAAGCAGGATCCAGGTGAGAAAGTGCTGATAGAAAAGATCCACAGCCCTCTCTGCTTCTATTTACTCACTGGGAAAGAAACAAGTTCTCTTGCATAAGAAAGCAACAGGTTGTTTTAACAACTCCTGGGGACAAGGGCCGGTGAGATGGCTCAGCGGCGTAAGCGCCTGCCTTGCAAGTGCAAGGGCCCGAGTTCGACTCCCGGATCCCACATACGAAAAAGGGGCCGGTGATATCGCTCAGCGGCACGGGCGCCTGTTGGCGCACAAGGTCCTGAGGTCGACCCCCCGGTACCCACAAAAAAAAAAAAAAAAAAAAAACTCCTGGGGACAAACCCAGGCTCCCAGTGTCAGGGATGGCTCTCCAGCTTCTTGCTTTGTGGACCTATGGGCTCTGTATGCCATATTCTCCAATTTCTCTAGAAAAAAATCTGACATTTTCCTTTATAAAAAAAAAGAAAAGCAAGAAACTTCTGGTACTATTTCTGCATAACAAATAAACTCAAAACGTAGTCATTTAAAAACAACCATTCTAGTATTTCATGGATTCCTTGGGTAGGGTTTACAGGGATCGTGGGGCTGACTTGTTTTGGCTCTACCATGTCTGAAGTCTCAGCTGGTGACACTCTAAGGCTGGGGGTGGCGAGGTTGGAGGCTGGAGGGTCGGGAGCAGCTGCTGACATGTCTGGTGCTTCAGTTGGGGAGGCTCAATGCCTAGGTCTACCAGTTGGAGCTGCTGAATGTGGCTTCCTCATATGGCCAGGTGTCTTCCCATCATGGTCACCTCAGTGTAGTGTACCTTTGAGAGGTATAATTTGCTGTAGTGTCAAACTCAAAACTTTATTTTTAAAATGAGTTAAGCACTGTACTGTTTGTACAATGGGAAACCTGTTTGTAGGCTGGACATGAGGGGTTCCATTGATATTTGACCTCTGCTTGAGAGTGTAAGAATTCCAAGATTAAAAAAAAAAAGAGAATTCAAAGATGATTAAGATTTGGTTCCTCTTTTTTTTGGGAATACAGTCTAAAATTGAGCTGTTCAGGATTTTTATAAGTTACATATTCATATTTCATGTACTCTTGTTGGAGCTGAAGAGAGTTGGATGAGGCTAAGGAGAGGTATTGACTAGGTGTCGTTGTGTATGATAATATGGAAAATGGACTCATTTATTCCTAGCTCCAAGAAGCTTACTGTATATCTACAAGAGGAACATTTGAATTTTAAAAATGGTTTTGAAAAGGTTCAGGGACGTAGGCCTCCCTGCTGGTCCCTGTTGAGAAGTATTGTCCAAAACAGACCTCCATATTGCGATTGGTACTCATGAATTTAGAAATTGTTCCTATACTAGCTCACTTCTTCAGTTGCTTGTAAATAACATGAAGCTCTAGCCTCAGAATCACATACTGCCCACCCCCTTCATCCATCATAAAGCAAGTTTTTAAAAATATGTTTGTAAATCGCCACGGGAGTTCAAAAATAATTAAAGCCTGTCCAAGATCCCAGGTAAGGATATGTGCTTTGCAGTTATATTATTTCTCTCTAGTCTCTTTAGTGGAAATGGTGACCTTGAAAAAAATTCTGGAGGATTTCCCTCTTATTTATTTCCCTGTCTCTGGCTTTCACAGATGTAAGGTAGGGCTAAAAATCCCCATCCCTCTTCTGATTTAATAAGGGACATTTTGCTCTAGTCAACACTGTTTTTTGCTGTGATACCATTTTCAACCTGCTCACAAATTCAGATGATGTCTTTGAGAGGTCTGAGGGTTATACCTGAGCCAGGAATTTTGAGTTCTTCCCCATGTTCCTGTGCTTCGGTGTGTGGGGCATTCGGGTTTACTGTGGAAACATTAATTGTGTGAATAGGATGGCAACCCCAGCAGTCCCATCCCAGCTCCCTAGCACTGGCAGGTGTCCAGGGAGGGTTGTGATCATAGCCTCTCTCTGCGCTCGCCTTTGCAGGTAATGGGGCAGGTATGTGGCATTAAAGAACAGGAAGGCCATCAAAGGTTGGTAATTGTTTAACTCTTCCAGCACACACCTTTGAGTACATGGGCCACACCCATCCACCTGGCAGGACGTGCTGTGCATGACTGGACAGAGGTGCTTGATCTACTCAGAGCAAGGCCTGGGTTTAGGCAGGAGCCCAGGGAGTTCAGCGTATTATCCCTAAGATACCTCTCATCTCTGATACGCTCTAGTGCAGTGGTTCTCAGACCGGAAGAGCCACGAGAATCACTTGGAAAGCTTGATGTAACATCAACTGTGGAAAAGCCCCGTTCACAGTTACTAATCCAGAAGCTCTGGGCAGGGCCCATGAATTTGTATTTCTAACACATTCCCAAGGGGTGCCGAGCTGCTCATTTGGGGATCACACTTTGAGAATGACTGTGTTAGTCTCTAGTGCCTGGCTGTGGTGTGGTGTCTTCCTGGGCCACCTCACATACCTTCAGCAGGGCATGAAGAGGGCTACTTTGCTCAAGGAATGAGGTTTCATTTCTTCAATTTTCATGGCCCATGGCTGTTGCCATCTGCATCCCAGCAAATTGGTTGTTTTAGGAATAGGAGAGTTTGAAATGAGAAAAAAATAATCAGATACAGCTAATTTTTAGTCCAAGCCATAGGGCTACATGTTACCCAGTCCTATGTCTTATGGCTTACCCAGTACTCGTTCTTAAACACAAGAAACACTTGAGAAATATTTATTGAATGACAAACTGGCTCAGTGGAAAAGAGATTAAGGATGGTGTTCAGAGGAGGTTTATCTGCATGTTACCATCGCCCATGCCAAGGGGTCCCAGAGGCAGGTCATTCAGAAGCAGGTTGTCAGCGTAAGAGTATGGGCCGATTCTCTGTGAAGCCATGGGGAGTGGCCTGTCCTGGGTTGAAGGGCAGAGGACACTGCAGACAGGACCTCAAATGTCTTCCACATTTTCTTGGCTGAATGGAAGCTCTCAAGCGACCAGTTTGCAATCCCTAACTGAAAATTTCCAATTCTCCCATACCTTAAAGGCAAGAAAAAAGGAGGAGGGATTATTGAACATTTTTGTTTTGCCTTAGTTGACATTGCTTATTATCTAATTGGAAATGTTATCATAAACAGTGTGGTATGTGCTTGGGAGTTCGTTTTTATCTAAACGGTCACCCCTGAGTAGCCATGGGCACTGATTCCAAGCCCCCACTAATTCCAAAATCTGAAGAAAATCAG
Source organism: Erethizon dorsatum (assembly GCA_028451465.1). Classification (NCBI taxonomy): domain Eukaryota; kingdom Metazoa; phylum Chordata; class Mammalia; order Rodentia; family Erethizontidae; genus Erethizon; species Erethizon dorsatum. The sequence goes on along the minus strand of CM051841.1, from coordinate 14,592,558 downwards.
ATGGTGCAGTATTAGTGTACAACATATATGCATATTCCCGTATACTTTAAATCATTTCCAGATTAGTTAGTAACTAATGCGATGTGAACGTTATATAAATTGTTTTTACGCTTTATTAAGAGTAATGATAAGAAAACACCCTATATATACATTCGTATTTTTTCAGATATTTTCTACCTGGAGTTGGTTGAACTCTCAGACACAGAGCCCGTGGATACAGAGGACTCCCTGCATTCCAGGAGCTCTTGGTGTGTTGCTTCTGAAATGGCTTCCAGTGACCTCCAACTCCTGGTCGCTTCTCCCTTGTGGGTTCTCCTCTCTTGGAATACAGACTGAATCTTGTGACTTGTTTCTAACAAATAGAATATAGTAAAAGAGCTGGGATGTCACTTTTTTAGGTTATAAGAAACTATGACTTCCATCTTTTACTCTTTTGCTGGCTCATTCCCTCTCTCTTTCTCTCTCTCGCTCTCTGTTTGTCTCTCTCTCTCTGTCTCTCTCTCTCTGTCTGTCTCTCTCTCTTTCACTCCCCTTCCTTTCCCCCTCCTTTTTCTTCTCCCTGTCCATCTCTTTTTGACTTTTCTTCAGGGCTAGCTATGCTGATGAAACAAGAAAGACTCCCGTGGCATGGAGCTATGGGTGGACTCCAGCTAATTTCCAGAAGAAACTGAGGCCCACACCCTCAAGATTGAGCTTGGAAGTGAATTCTTACCCAGTTAGCTCTTCCAGTGAGTCTACAGATGTGGCCAACACCTTGATCACTGCCTTCAAAGAGACGCTGAAACAAAGGGCCCAGCTTAGTTATGACAAGATCCTGAGCCACAGAAACAGATAATAAATGCACACTGTTTAAGATGCTAGGAAAGGGTCATTTTTTTATGCAACACAGATCTGTTAACATTTAGGTATTTCTTGAGAAGTTGGTAGTCAAAGTTGGAAAATTTAAATCGTAAGACTGTTCTTGATGATGATGTGGAGACAGCTTGAACCAGCTTGTGAAAGCCGGTTATCACATCTCCTAACTCTGCATTCAAAGGTGGAATGTTAGTAGCATGAAATCAGAATTATCAGAGTATTTATACGATATAGTAATATCTGTTCCGGAAGTCAGAAAACAATACAATTTTGAGATACATGTTACTAGCATACCACTGTACTTCAAAAGCTCTACTGTAAGTCCTACTTTTGGTGAACATCAAAAACCTAGTAAATTAGCATGGATGTCAGAAGTGATCTTGCATTGGTGGCACTGGGGTTGTCAAAGCTATGTGGATTCTCCCTGGCATGACCCCGAGTTAATGAATTTCTGAATAGCATTTCAGCTCAGGATTAGGAAGTAATCTTATCTTTAGCTGTTTATGGAAGGATTTTGTTCCCTGACTTGGGCTAAATTTTGCCTCTGAAATATTTTTTTCATCTGTCTCAAGTGAACCTTCTGGTAAGGCTCTGGAAGCTTCTAGCAGGACAAAGTGTTAAGTCAGGAGTTCCTAGCACTTGGTACCTACTTGCAAATTAATATTTATACTTGGGGAAAGTTTTTCTGAGAATCACTCTTGTTGCATGGTGTCTAATGAGGAGATTGAGGAGAGGAGGGCTCACTTAACTCTAATTATTGAAAGCTTCCAATATCAAATAAAAAGGAACTAGTAATTTGCAATGAGCAAATTGATTTAGGTCAATTTGCATTATGAATCATTATAAATTCGCTAAAATACAGGCATGCTATGAACTTTTCACTTCGCAGTTTAAGAATGTGGAGGATAGGCTTGGTCTTCGGAGTTTCTGTGACTTGCACGTGACAAAGTTAAAGGCCTCCAAATCAGCTCCGACTCCAGAGTCATACCTCTGACCTCCGGAATGGAGTTCACTTCTTCCCCTTTCAGTATCATAGTCTAAAACCCTTAAAGGGGAAATTCCAGGGAAGGAAACTCCACAGACTGGAGTTTCATAGCCTTCCCTGACAGGAAATCCCTCCTAACCTTGAACTTCAGGGTTATCTGCTGTGGTTTAACACCACTCTTTCATTTCCAGTTAAAAGAACAACTCTGCTCTCTGTCCATTGTATGTTATACCTTGAAAACATTTCAGTTCTCTGTTGTTGCTATAAAAAAAAAAAATGAATTCCCCAAAATAACAAGTCCTCCACCTTCCGATGACATTAATCCTCCTTGATGAATCACTGCATAATCATTTATAACATTGGGGAGTCTTATTTTAAAAGAAAAAATGCCCTAAACTATCATCCTATCTCAGATTCCCCCCACCCCAAGTGTGATTGGGGCTGCTGTCAGGGTTGTGCATGCAAATAGGCAAGCTTGGTGAAGTCCTGGGACCCACACACTGTTCCCAGGGGAAGTCATTATTTTAAGGGTTTTCACTGTGTCCATGCATCATTTCTATGCAGCAGGCACTGGGGAGAAAATCCACCTAATTTTCTGTAAAAGGCATTTCCTGTTAGAAGCATAGATGTAAAGATCATCAGTGGCTAAAGCATAGCTTTGGCTTTTACGGCCTGAATCATCTTAGGAATATTACTTCACTCTTCGTGCTGTGTTTTCTTATCTGTGAAGTGTAGGTAGAAGCACTGCATACCTCGTAAGTCATTACAAGAACTCAATGAGTTAATACTCTTTAACGTTTGGAGCAGTGCCCGGCACACGGAAGGCTTCAGTTAATGTTATTGTCTGCCCGTCGCTACTGCTTCCTGGAAGTGCCCACGCTTGATGGAAAGGATGGCTTTGTGCTGTCCTACTTAGAGCCAACCTGTTTTTTTAGATCATTCCACTTGGCTGTCACACTCCAGGAGTGTTTCATCAGCTATCTACTGCTGGGTAACAAATTATCCCGAATTTAGCTGCTTATGACAACAAACGTTTACTATCTGGCAGTTTTTGTAGGTCAGGAATTCAGGAGTAGGTTAGCAGGGTGGTGCTGGCTCTAGGTCTCTCAGGAGGTTGCTGTCAAGTCGTTGTCCTAGTTACAGTCACCCCAAGGCTCAAATGGGGGGTGATCTGCTTCCAAGCTCGCTCACAAGGATATTGGCAGGTCTTAGTATTTCACCGCAAGGGCCTGGATGGCATAGGCATGCTCGTGGCATGATGGCTGGCTTGCGAGGTGGTGGAGGGGAGAGAGACAGACAGATGGACAGACAGACAGGGAGACAGGGAGAGAGAGCGATCTAAGACGAAAACTGCAACTGTTCTTATAGCCTAAACTCAGAAGTGACTCTTTATAACTTCTGCCTGTCGTGTTTGCCAGAAGTACATCAAAGAATCCAACGCATCGACACATAGTGAAGGGGTAGAAAATTATGCTTCATCTCTGGTAAGCGCAGTGTCAAAAAATTGTGAATCGATCCTTAAAACCACCAGAAGTTGTTTTCACAATTAAGAGACCTTGGAAATTTTAGAGTTTCAGTGTCCTTGGTGATCAACTGGCATAAAGAGTTGTCTCAAAAGACATGAGGAAAAAGAAAATCCAGTGACTTGCCTAAGGCCATAGCACTCAGTGGCCACAGAGGCTAAATTGAACTCTTATTTTACTGCGTGTAACTGTTCCTTCTTCTCAAGTAGCGCTGATGGAGTCATTCTGTTAATATGTGATGACTTTTTGCAGTAGGCTGGGTTACTGGGAAATTAAAACTTGTATGTGGTTTCTTAAGACAATATCCAATATGGTAGCCTCGAGGCACCGATGTGGAAGCAATATGTGATGTCGGATATATATCAGACAGTATGAAAAGAAGGTCAATTATGACATTAATTATTTTTATAGTAATTTTATGTTGAAGTGATACTATTTTGGATGTGTTAGGTTAAAACAAATACATCATTATTATTAAAATTTCTGTTTCTTTTTTAATGTGGCTTTTTGAAAACTTGAAATTATATATGGCTGCATCTTATTTCTATTGCATTTCTGTGTTTCTGCCACTGCTCTAGACTTGGCAAATTGCTGTCTTCGTTCTCCAAATCTCTGATCTACCCTGGGTCTTGCTTCGACTTCTGTCCCTATTTCCAGCCCAGGTGCTTGAGTAGGAGCAACATGGGCTGCCCCAAGACCTCTGTTCTTCCACCCAAAATGACCACTGACTGCAGAGCGAGTGCCGCGACCTCACAAGGATGTTCCTTCAGGCCTTTCTGATGGACGCTAATAACCAGGGACATCCTGGGCAGCTGTGGCGAGGGTTTCCAATAACATCTGTCTTCTGGTGAGCTTAAAGCCTTCCCTGAGGACTGAACTTCCACCCAAAAGCTGCGTTCCAAACTTTCACATCCAACTTGGAAAGACCACGGCAGACTGAGAATCCCCAACTACACCCTTATGTACTGGTCTCTTCCCCCTCTCTTTCCTCTTCTGCCTCCTTTGCCCCTTCTCTTTCTCCTTCTCTTCTTTCTCCTCATTCCCCTCTTCTTCTTTTTCTTTCCCTTTCACTTTCTCTTCTCAGTCCCTTCCTCCCTTGCCCCTTTCTCCCTTCCTTCCTCCCTCCTTTCTTCCTCCTCTCCTTTTATTTCTTTTGCTTTCTTTTTCTTGCTCGCTTTCTTCCTTTCTCTTCTCCCCCTCTCCTTCATTCCTTCCTTCCTTCCTTCCTCCTATGAGTCAACACAGAAAAATTTAAGTCCAGATTTGGTCTTGAAGTCTATTATAAATTAAGTGACCAATTGCATCTCCCTCCTGGACTGAATATTTAGAAGTCTATTATAAATTAAGTGACCAATTGCATCTCCCTGGCTGGACTGAATATTTAGAAGGTTAATTACCAAGAGATGTTGAAAGACTGAGCAACACAGGGTCTCATCATTTATCAGACAAGTTTTCATCCCCGTCACAGTAGGGTGCTGTACTCAGAAGCTCTGCTTGCTCCAGATGTTTGGTTGTAATTTGTCTCATATCCGGGGAAGAGAAATCTCACTTGCACGGTAATTCAAAGTGGTTAGTTTGCACATTCCTTCCAAACAGCTTCCAAACCTGCCTCCCCTGCTTGCATTGATCAGTGAGTGCACCGTGCAGCTTCCTGCAGGCCTCTGCCCCTGATCACCCTTTCTGTTGACATTCCAAACTGCTAAGCTCACAAATGTACTGGGAGGACAGTAGCTCGAGGACACTTATTCCCTAAGAGAGAATCCTTGACTTTCACGGTATGTGACTGCGTTATTTTCCCATCCTTGTAAGGGCTTGACATTGTTTCAGAAAACAGTGCTGAATTGGGGAATGTCGTTTCTAGTTTCTTTTTCACTGACCCGTGCCATTCAATTTCTTCACTCTCCTTCAAACCTTTTTAGGAATGAAGCAGGATATTAAATAAATAAATAAGTGGAGCGGTCTCCAATGTAAAAGGAGCTTGGGTAATTTGAAGATTTGCTCCCTCTGAAACACTGGAAGGTGAGGACTAAAAGGAGGAAAACTGCTGTATTCTAGATTTAGAAAACAACACAAAATAAACAAGGACCACTGGGGACATATGATAATGATGGGAGGCTAGCAGTTGCAGAACTTGTGATCTGATGAAGGTCCAGATGTGTACCAGAATACCCAAATCTTTTATTCCAGCTGTCGTTGAAAAAGATACTCCTTACAATGACCCAACCATTCTTGCGAGACCTGCTAAGAAGTGCTAGGCGCAAACCAGATGTCATATGAGTATGGGTAAAAGGGGGAGGAAAGTAAGGAAGATAGCATAGGTCAGAAAGAACACCTCCCCCCCCATAGAATTTTCTAGAAGGTGACATTTTGCAACAACTAGTTGGGATTTTACTTTTTGGTTAACCAAAAACACAGAGCCATATCTGTGTCAAGTGATGGAGATGGGTGTTGAATTCCTATGGAAATAGCACAGACAGAGCTGGTGCCTCCCTTTCACCACGGCATTGATTCGTAAGCACGAGGGTAGTGGCGGTAGAGATTTTGCCTCTGGAAGACACTTGGTTTTGATGGTCGTAATCAGGAAAGAGGATTCTGGCATCTAGTGAACGGAAGTTGGGGATGCTGCTAAGCATTCATATGCGAATCGAACAGCTCCCAACAACAGACAGTTACACAGGCCAAGATGTCAAAATGCACCAAGGATGAAAAGTGCTGATCTAGGACAAGAGGTGCCTGCCACCTCCTCCCTGGCTTGTTTCCTGGAGGACTCTGTATATCAAACAGCAAACAACGAAGACAATGAATGCTGACTTGTTTTTGTTTTTCACATTCATAAGAAAATTGTTTACTTGATTGGACAAAAGGGAGTTTCAAGACTTCCTTTTGCAAAAGGGGTTGTAAGGGAAAGGATTCGTAAGAGAGGCTTACAAGAAACAGGGCTGCTGACTGTAAAACTGTTATGCAGAATCAGAGAACAGACTTTGGATTCCAATGGAGTTTCGTCTGGAAATAATCATACAAAGGCAGTGTCATTAAGCACTGTAACTGATAGATAAGGATAAAGCTCCCTCATCTCCAAAGTTTAATGACTCAGTTATATACTCTACCAAAAAAATACCAATTCATTGTTTAAAAACTTCCCAACAAGCACTAGTGGACACATTATTGCTTACTACACTATCTTGACAACAACCTTGCAATGCTTACCTTCACCCTCTCTCCCACCTGGCATATCCGATGGCTGCCTTCCACAGCCCTGCTGTGTCCCTTGGTGCTAACTCTTACTGACCAAATCATGTGGCTTCTCTTGTTCTTTAACTCTTCCCTGGCTCCATTAGTGGGAGGCACTGGCAGGGGTACAGAGGGCAGAAGGAGAAAAAGATCAGGGTGTTGTTTCCCTGTCTCCACCCAGCCTTGGCACATCTTTCCTGGTGTTGGTTATAGGCATCCAAGCCTACAGCTCCTGACGAATGGCACCTGCTTCGTGGTTCCAGTGCTCTCTGAGCTCTGCCAGCACTGCTTTCCTTCTTTTACCCTACAGGTCTAAGAACGCTAGAGGCTTCCAGCTGTTGCAAGTCTCAAGAGTTCCTCAACACCTTTCGTGACTTTCACTAAAACTATCCACATCTCATAGAACATCAGGTACTCTCATTCATTGCTTGTAGGAGCACAAAATAGTGTAACCATTTTGGAAGACAGTTGGCACTTTCTACCAATTAAACATAGTTTTGACATATGATTCAGCAATTGTGCTCCCTAGCATTCACTCAAATGAGTTAAAATCTTATTTCCACAGAAAAACGTACACATGGATATTTATAGTAGCTTTATTTATAGTTAACAAAGCAAGATGTCCTTGAATAAATGAATGTATGCAAAAATGGTCATCAGCCATACACTGGAATATTATTCAGAGATAAAAAGAAGTCATCAAGCCATGAAGACAAAGGAGGAACCTTAAATGCATGTTGTTAAGTGAAAGAAACCAGTCCAAAAAGGCTGCACAATCCATGATTCAACAATGTGACTTAGTTGAAAGGCAAAACTACAGCGACAGGAGAAAGATCAGCAGTTACCAAAGATACGGAGAAGGGGGGGAAGGATGGGCAGGTGGAAAGCAGGGGTTTTAAGGTGAGGAACTAGTCTGAGTGATATAGCAATGGCGGATAAAAGTCGTTATGCATAGGTCAAAATTCATAGCGTGTATAGCACAAAGAATGTACTCTAATGCTACATGTGAACTTTTTAGCTAATAGCAATGTATCAGTATTGGGCCCTCAATTGTAACAAACAGACCACACCAAATGCAACTTGTTAATAATAGGGTTACCTGTGGAAGGTAGAGGAGGTACATGGGAACTCTGTACTTTTAGCTCAGTTTTTCTGGAGACCTAAAACTGCTCTAGTGTAAAGTTTACTAGATAAATATGCTAATTAAATATACATATGGGAAGAATACCCACATCTATATGCATATCCCCATCATCTTTATCATCTGTTTTCAGGGAAATTTTTGTCTTTTCTTCTCCTTCTCTTTCTCCCTCTCCTCCTCCTCCTCCTCCTTCTCCTTCTTCTTCTTCTCCTTTTTTTTTTTTTTTTTTTTTTTTTTTGTGGGTACCAGGGGGTCGACCTCAGGACCTTGCGTGCCAACAGGCACCCGTGCCGCTGAGCGATATCACCGGCCCCTTTTTCGTATGTGGGATCCGGGAGTCGAACTCGGGCCCTCGCGCTTGCAAGGCAGGCGCTTACGCCGCTGAGCCATCTCACCGGCCCTTCTTCTCCTTTTTTTAAGGCAGGGTCTAGCTAAGTTTTCCAGGCTGATCTTGAACTCAGAAACCTCCTATTTCAACCTCTGAGGAACTATAATTAACAGATGTGTGCCACCATGCCTGGTTTCAAGGAAATTGCTTTTTCTGTCCAATCCCCGAAAACTGTCAGCTGTATTAAAAAAAAAAAAAAAACTTTGTGAAAATAAAGAAAATAAATAAGATGGTAACATTACCAAATCCTTGCCCCTTATAAAATACCTGTCAGACACCAAAATATTGGTTACTTTTTGTTTTGCAAATGCTGGAAAGTCAATTAAAGAGAATAAAACTTGCACTTCCGTGACAATCTCTGAACTTTATCAAATAAAGAATCACCAGACATTTGGGCTTGCCCGGAACAATTCTGATTTAGGGTCATTTTCTGGAAGTAATTATTAACAGCACCCCATTTTCCTCTCCAAAGTTCTTGATTTGGACAATAAATTATATCATTGTGCTGCAGGGCTTTTAGTTAAGAAAGAAGTCACAAAATACTGTGAAGAGCCTAGTCCCATTCGACCCTCTGTTTGGGCAATGTCTGGGAGAGAGAGTGCAGACTGAGATCAAAGGTGTGTCTCCTAGGGCCGAGTGTTCCAGAAACAAATGGTTTTATCAGATGAAACTCTAACCTAGATCTTAAAATGATTGAATCCAACTTCTGTGGTTCCAAAAAAAAAAAAAAATCTGCTTAAATAGTGTAAAGATTTGCTAAAGTTGAACTCCAGGCCATGTGAGATACCCAAGAGCTTGAACTATGAGAAGGTGGGATAGAGGAACTTTTAGAGGTTATCTGTCCACCGCCAAACTACAGATAAGGTGCAGAGTACATAGACCTCACTTCTATACCTGTACTACTACAGGTACAAGGCAGCACCAGGAGCCAGTTTCCCACCTGCCAGGGCAGGGAACTTCAATTACTTTCATTGTTATCCATTCATTCAACAAATACTTATTCTAGCTGAGCATTGTATGGGGAGTGCAATGAGGAATAAAGAAAGTAAAAACAATTACCATTTTTTGGGAAGAGGCAACTGATAAATACTCAAGTCAGTGGAATAATTTATATAAAGATGAATGCTGTGAAAGCCTAGATAGGAAATCCCTGGTTAGGAGAGCAGAAGAGCTGCTCTTTAGAGCTGCAAGTTCAGCTCATTGTGAAGAGGTCAGGAAGCCAGCCATGTGACAATGTGGAAGTCCAGGCCACGGCCCCTTTGGAATTACTGAAACTACTGAGTAAAGAGTATGCCAAGAGGGAATATGGTGCATATTTCAAATGTTTTTTCTTGATAAGTGAAAAGGAAACCAGAATTTCCAGAGAACTTTTGAAGGCATTTCAAGAATAGAAAACAGTCGCTCTCTTGTTAGGAGTCGTTTGTTTTTGATTGGTAATTGCTCCCATCAAAATGCATCCCTAAAATGAAGCTAAATCACGTTGACCCATCCCCTTCACTGCAAGACTTTCCCCCTCTGTTACTGCTGCATAACAAATTATCCCAAATCTTAGTGGCATAAACAATACAGTTACTTTAGTCATGATCTACAAGTGGGGCAGGGTTTATCTCCACTGCAGTCAGCATTAACTAACTCAAGAGGGGCCCTGGAATCATCCAAAGGATGACATGTCTGGCAGCTGGTACCAGCTTTTAGCCGAGGTCCTAGCTTAGGCCACAAACCTTACGTGTAGCTTAGTTTTGCCAGAAAACTTACACATAGCATTTCCATGTTTTTCCACGTACTCTGAGCTTCCTTACAAAATGGAAGCTGGTGGGGGGAGGGCACCAAGTGAGTGCTGTGTTGCTTTTAGGACTTAGCTTCAGAAGATGCATAACACCACTTCAGCAGCAATATTTAGCTAGTTGTGACAGTGACAGAGGCTGCCCAGATTCAAGAGAAGTGAACAGAGATCCCATCTCTCATGAGAAATCATAGTATAAGAAGAGCACATGGGATGGAATATATTGGTGTGGCCCTTTTGGAAAATATAATATTCTACAAAGTTTTATTATCCTTTGAACTTCTGGTAAGCAGCCTCTACTCTTTTACTTTACATAAATGAATCCCAGAAAAGCATGTCAAGCAACCATAGAGGGCAGGGCAGTGGAAGAAGCTGAGTGGAAAAAACCCCAAATCTTCACTGGTGAGCAGGCTGACAAGGAAAGCTAAGAGACCCATTCATCGATAATCTTTGTCCTGTGTATTTGAATTAGAATGAGTCATTGCAAATAGACAACCTTGGTTTGAATTAATTTAAATAATTTTCCATATATCCCACCTTCTTAGAAACTTTAATGTGCATATGTATGTTCTCCAAGAGGAAGAGAGAGTATGAAAATATCCCCCATCTCATTTGATCATGAAACCTTTTTTGTGTGTAACCCTTCAGCAGCTCATAGAACCACTTAGGAAATTCCATTCAGCCAGTTTGTCCTAAGGGAGGTTATAGTGGACCTGCAGAGTGGGGCACTTCATGGGTTTATGAGGGGATGGAAAAATTCTCTTCCAGAGTGAAGCCATGAGAGGAACGCAAGGTCTGCTTTTCAACTCTGGTTGTCAGAATGTTGTACCCTTTGGTACCTGAATGAAATAGCTGATCTGAGGTGTTGTTAAATAATGTTAGTATATGCTAAATAAATATGTTGTACCTGGTATGCCAGAATTCAAAATCAGAGCCCTTCTGCATGAGTGCTTTAAGGGACTGCCACTGATGTAATCTTACAGGGGAGAGGCCGGTCCATCTACTGATGACTCAAGATTTGATGGACAGTAAGAAGCCAAGCCAGTGAATAAGGGGCCATACATCTGCTGACTGGGCTCAGCTTCTCTCAGCCTCATTTGGCCAAGTTCATTACCTGAGAGTGATGAAATGAGGCGAAGGAGATTGTCCTCCAAGACCATAGTAATGTACATAAGGTCTGTAGGTTAGAAATCTAGACCAAGCTCAGGATGCCAAGATTCCACTTAGAGAAAAGGGAAATACATTTGTGGGAATTAATGAGAAACACAGATATTCCATGGGAGTTCAAAACCTGGAAATTAGTGAGGCCAGAAAAAGATCCAGAGGAATATGACACAGGGCAAATTTCATAGGAGTTTGCAACGTGAGAGTAGGGTGGAAAGAGCTTGTTTTGCTTTTAGCAGCAGGAGGAATAGCTCCGTCTCACCTACTGCAAAAGGAACATGTTCACTCCCCAGGACCCTGGTGAGGCCTCACCTGGAATACCATGTCCACATTTGGCATCTCATTGCAGGGGGGGAGTAGATGACTTGGCTACAATTTCAAGAGCCGGAGGAATGCCTTTGGGTCTGTGCTCACTGATTAAATAAATCAAATCCTTTTGGCCTTCTGGGTGCCTTGACAATCACCTGAGGACCCATTCAGGAAGACTACGAAACTCCTGGAAGATTCCAAGGGAAATGTTTATGAGTATATGAATGTTGAAATAGCCAAGGAAGGAAGTAGGTTATATTGCTCTTGGAGAGTGTGGGATTTCAACAAAGATCAGGGAAGACACTTCGTCCTCACAGTGCTTTAAATCTCACATGAAGCCTCGTGTGGACCACTTGCATGCACGCGGTCTCTCGACTCTTCAGATGAGCTTCAGTACTAGACTGGTTGATGATCTTTCAATGAATCCTCTCTGATACTGGCAAAGAGGGCTGGAAAAGATGAGATACCATATGTAAGTGAATAGCTCAGTGATGGCTAGAAATCCTTCTTTCTGTCAGATTAGAAAAATGTGTTTCCAGGATAAGATGTATTAAACAAAAGCTAAAAACACTTCGACAAAAGCGCTGTTTCAGGTATGCACACATCTTCACTGCCTTCAGGACCATAGTCACATCTACATGGTTTCTTGCATATTAGAAAACCCACCCACAGGTTGAAATAAAATTGATCACTTTTGCCCTGTTTGGAGCAGCTCCAAATGACTTATTTTCAACCTCCTAGTTCCACGTTGCTCTGACTGTTATCTGTCTTCTGATTTCCTACTCCCTGCTTGATCACATTTCTTCTTCTCCTTCTCTTTCCCACCTCCTGGCCCCTCTGCCTAGAATTGTGTCTGAGTCAGTTCAGGCTGCTATAAGAAATACCATAGATTGGGTGGCATAGAAGCAACAGAAATTTATTTCTCGTCATTCTGGGTTGGAAGTTCAAGATCAGGGTGTGAACAGGGTCAGGTTCTGGTGCAGAAGTTCCTCCAGGTAGCGATGTATTCTCACATGGTGGAAAGAGTGAGGGATCTCTTGGGGATCCCTTTCCTAAGGGGCCTAATTTATGAGGGTTCTACCTTCATTAAAGGTTAGAATTTCAGCATATGAATTTGGGAGGCACATGAACATTTGTCACTCTTATCACTTCCTTCTCCTGCTGTAGATTCTACCCTGCTTTTTATTCATCCCTCTTTGCCTTAGTTAGTTCCCTTTTTCTAAAACTTTTGGTCATAAACCATGCTTTACACACAACAACATTCTTCCAGGGAATATGCTGGCAATTTTCTTCCAATTCCCAAAGGATTTTTTGTGCAAGAAGAAATTACTTTCTGAGTAAGTCGTCTTCTCCACGAACGGTCAGTGTTCAGCCCAAATTTGGAAGGGGGAAATTGACGTCTATTAATTCATTGGTTAAAAATTATTGAGTGTAAGATAAGTGCTAGGAGGGAAGATAAGGATTTGCCTTCTTTTCTCAGTTTGTCAACTGACAAACTTCATTAATCCTATGTGAGAACACGATTGCCGGTGTTGTGGACAGGTATAGATTGCAGCTACTACAGGAGGATGGAAGCCGGAAAGCTTTTTTTCCACTGGAATGTTAGGAATAGGATTTTGAAGTCAACATTTTAGCATAGAGAGAATCTGGATGCCTAGAGAGTAGAAGATGACACTGGCATTTTAGACAAAGGATGTGCTATAATGTGAGACCAGTTTAGAGATTAATGGGCAGGAGGAAGAAGAGTAATGAACAGTGTTGGAAAGTGTTGGAAGGCTGGTGCTGGAAGACTTTAGTATAATAAGAGGTGACGTACATATAAATAACAGCACAAGCCTGGGAATCCTGTACAATGGAGTTTGAATCTACATTTCTCCATATACTGGCTGAGTTACTTGATGGAGCTTTAGTGACTGATCTTTAAAATGAGATTAATGTCATTGCTACAATTTAGATCAAGAATGTCCTTAAAGGCCTTATACACTCATAGCGGGGCTTTTGGAAGGTGACTGAATCACAGATTCACAGCTGAATGTGCTGTGAGGAGGTGGGGTCTGATTGGAAGAGGGGGATTGCTGGCTGCGTGACCTGGAAAAGTCTATTTCCCTCACCAGTACCTCCTTTCACTCTGCGCTTCCTGGCCACCATAATGTGAGCAACTCTCCTCCACCTCTGCCCTCCTACCAGGCCACTTCTGTGTTTAAACCTGCCCAACATGAACCGCAACCTCTCCCCCTTTGAGTTTCCCATGTGAGGTCATCTGTCCCAGTGATAAGGAAAGTGGCTAACAGCATCGTGTACATTTCTGTTATGAAAGTTTTTATTTCTAAGTTGTAAAAATTAAATTAGGCGATGACCAAAAAAAATCCTTTGAAGAGCAGTTACTATTTGGTAAGATCTCTAACACATGGCGACTACTCTCATGCCTGATGTTAGTACATTTGTTACCAGGAAAGAAGAGCAGGCTTTCAAATGCCCCTTTGAGAGGAATGGAGGTGAAGCTGTGTACATAAACAATATATGCATAAGAAATTGCCATGTCGGTCGCACTTCTCTACTCCTTTCTGTATTTTTGCTCTTCACCCTGTATATGTTGCTTTTCTACCGTGGAGGTGTGCAGTTCCTCACTCTTGAGAAGGCCAATGGGATTGGTAGCAATTATGACCTAAGCATGTGCTTGCTAAAGTGTTTGTATGATTAGCTTTGCTTACTCTTTCCTGTCTGCCTCTGCACAAGAAGAACACGCCGAGGCAAGCCCAGAAGTCCCCGGAGGAGGGGCACAGTCACCCGGAGCAGAGACACTTTCATAACCTAGTAAAGGTCAGACCTGCTCAGCCAAGTGCTGGGTAGATCAGCCAATTTTGCCAGCAGACATGTTCAGTCAATGCATATGAATGCAATATTTTCTGTAGCATCACTGTGACAATAGAGAACTAATACACCGTATGTATATGTGTGTGTACACAGACAATATATACATTTATATGTATTTATGTGAGCCTGCATCTTTAATTATAATATTTAATTTCCTTTTACAAGTATTTTACTATAACATGAATATTTAAAAACTAAAAAAAAAAAGTTCCCAAGATAATAACCTACATGTTTATAGGATCCTAGCTGTTAAATAGTAAACATTTACACCTCAGCAATATTTGTAGAGGTGTTTATTTATGATTGAAAGCTAGGGTATTACTTACACAACCTTTTCCTGGGTCCAGATTGTTGCATTACATTCTATGAGTATGACAGTGTGGGTTGATCCATGCAATGGCAATTTATCATTGTAAGACATTTTCTGTTGTGTATCTTTGGTTTCTTTTTAAATTCCAGTGGAATAGGAATACTGTCATTCATTTCAATGGATATCGCCTTGATTGTCATTTTTACAAGAGATTCTAGGTAGCAAACCTTTATTGCAAATGTGCCTCAACTGTCATCAATACAGTTGCCAAATATTCTCATCAGAAGTCACTCAAAGGTGTGCAAATATTGACAGTCGCTTGTCAGCAAATGGTAAGGGTAGTAGTAAGGAAAGTGAAAAAGGAGAAGACTTTAACACAGCAAAGAAAAGAATGTATGAGGGCGAAGAAGGGGTCTTGTTAAACCTTGGGCACTTTTGCCTCAGATCAAATGAGAGCATTAGATAAAGCCTTAAATTGGCCATTGAGTGTGTCTGTATATACAAAGCCCTTAGAATAGTGCCTGACATTGGGTAAAAGCTCAAAAGATATTGAAACAATTTGTTTCAAAACTTTGGAAGAAAACAAAACAAAATAAATTCTCCCAGCTGTTACCCCTTAAAAATAAACCAAGTATTTTCTCCTTGGATTTTGACATTTGAAATAAGTCTTTATTATATTCTCCCGCCTTTAAGGACAGGAAATATAGTAAATTCAACACAATTCATAGCCACCATCTTTTAGTTAAACGACCCCCAGGCAGATAATAAGAGTACGCAGCAATCGTTCTGTCCTCTCTCTCTCTTCTTCTTCTCCACGTTTAACAGTTTTTGATGAGCACTGTTTCTGTGACACTCTGCCAAGGCCCTGGGAGACTAGCAGATGTAAAGCTGCTCCCTGCCCTCAGAGTTCAGACCCGGGCTGAAGCAACGAGGTGCAGGTGTGTGTAGAGTGCCTGGCAAGAAGAGCGAGAATATCATAAGGGACGGTGAGTAATAGGGCAGTCATTTCTAAAGAGAGGTTGTCAGAAGTGGGAGGGGTGCTTCATCTTAAATAATCATCTCATATACAATTTAAAACTGATATGGGAGTCGTGGAGCCAAGTTGAGAGGCTCGCTTTCTAATTAAGAATGCAGTCAATTGAAGCATTGTTCTCAGCCCTCTGTGAGAACTCCGGGCTCTAGTTAAGTAACTGATCCACTGATTAGAACCTATTCTGTTTCCTGTTCTCTTGTCTTCTACCTGTCAATTGCCTTAAATCTTTTTTTAAGGAGCAATAAATAACTAACTATTGAAATTCATAAGAAATTAATGTGTCTTTCCCGCTTCTCAGTGTTCTCAACTATAGAAGAGCTTGGATTAAGCGAAACCAAAGTATTTTTTTCCCTCGCTCTAATGCTGTAAAATTACATGAGTAACTTTGGCAACATTGCCCATGAATGAAAAGCAACTTAATTCAGACAATACTTACATGTAGCAGACATGGAGGCTTCCTATGTAAGAGAATAAGAACTTAATCATTAGGTGAAGTTCAAATATTAGAGGGTTTCATTTGGAAAGCTCCCTCTCAAAACATTTATTTTGTTCTAAGGATAGTTTGGACATATAAATAAATAAAGACTTAAGTGTACTTGTGTGTCATATAAATGATGACACACGTGCTGTCTTAAGGGACATCCCATTTATCGACAGTACATTCCAATCACAGAGACTCCTTAAAATACCCAGCAATTTTCAAGCATTTGTGGGCCACATCAAACATTCTTCGAGGAGACAATAAAAAATGTGTGCTTATTCCTTAACTAAAAACAAACAAACCAAACCTTAAATGGAGTTCTAGTCTGTCATTATTACCCATCAATATTTATTAACTAACAGGGGAATCTTCCCAAAAGGATAGATCTGATTTTTTTTTTTTTTTTTTTTTTTTGATGTTAGGAAGATTGGTTGGGGGGAAGGAGGAGAATGGGAGGTGAGGACTACAGTAGAGAAAAATTTCACCTAGCAATAATAGGGGACAGTATTAAGCACTAATGGGGAGCTACAGAGCTGTTCTTTTAACCACCTCACTATGGATCTGGATGAAACACATTTCCAGTCCTTTACTAATTTAATTTAATTTAAGTTACATTACCCTGATGATATATTATCTCTGAATATAAGCCTAAACAAAATGCAAAAGATTATTTGAGTGAAAATGCAAACTTGCTAAAAAATAGGGTGGCATAAATTAAGAAATCGAAGGGCAGGGAAGAAAATAAAGATATTACTACGATGTCTTTCTCCACCCCAATGTTAGTCATAAATGACTTGGACAGCCACAATCTTAGTACAAAGTCAAACTTACAGTTGCTGCCGTCACAACTGAAATTTCTAAATCAACTAAAGAAGCTTGTTCCTGAGTAATGAGCTTGGAATTTCTCCTCTAGTAATTGGCTAATTTTAATTATCAAGATAAGTATGTTAAGTATTATTCTTTTGATAAATATTTCAGATGTCTAAATACATCACTTATGTGGAACAAAAATGTGATGAAAGGCTCAAGACAGAAAGGACTCTATGATTACTTTGGGTAGAAGCCCCCAGCTGAGGTTTTAGTGGGCTTTGGTCTGAATAGAAACCTCACAGAGAAGACACACAACCTTAACCAGAGGTCATCATGGGGAGCGGGTACACATACGTATCACACCTTAATTCTTCTCATTTCCCCTTCTCCTCTCCATCCATCCCTAGATCTGCCTCCCACCTTTAAAAGGTCTACTTCCTTGTTTCCTCTTATCTATCTTTCATTTTTCTCTTTAAATTATTTATACTTTGGGTTTCTCCTATAAAAGAAATGATGTGATATTTAACGTTTGTGTCTGATTTATTTGACTTCGCATTATGGTCTCCAGATGATGATTTCATAGATGCTTCCACACCTTGCGTTTTTAGGAATAAATGGAAACGACTATGAAGCCGTGTCAATGAGGACAAGAGCAGTAAAGACAATCTGCAACTTTAGTACTTCTCAGCTTGGAAACTTATTGTGTGATTTTTTTCAGTAAAATTGTCTTTTGTTTAAACTGATAATTAAATTTGTTTGTAAAGCTCGGTGAGTCACGAATGGCGGGTTTCCAGAATTTCACTGAATGACAAAGGACAGACACATTGATGTTGCCAGGTATAATGTGCACAAATGGTCACAGAATATGCCAGATGCCCACTACTGAATACTGGAAATAACTGAGATAGGAGGACTCATACATGAATTAAGGTCAAAATTCTAGTTGTTTCTCATTTTACCTTCAATGAAACCACCGTCCTCAGAGATGTCCAAGTTAGAAATTATTTATTTCCTCTGTATGGTCAAAGGTCCATAATTTTTTTAAATCCAGAGAAATAAGATCATTTGACTTTTTCTTCAATGTTTTCTATACCCTAGCTTTCCCCTGAAGTTTATACTCCTGAACAGTTGGATATTTTTTTGCTAACATAAATCATATGAACAAGCTGTGGGGTAAATGCTAGAGTCAGTCAGAATGAAATGTTTTCTGAACTATACATTGGCCCCAAGTTGTGTCTCTTACATCCATTTTCTGGAGTCTGTAATATGGACATGTGGATATCTCTTTCTACTGAGAGATCAGGGAAATAGGGGAGGGGTCACAAATTCTGACACTGCTCCAGCAAGATGAAAAGAAGCCAGGTTCCACTCACAGTGGACATACAGCAGGGCTACAGGGAAAGGAACCCATCACCCTAACCCTATGCATTTCCAGGAAGCTGAAGGGGGGATTTCATCTAAAATTCCCTTGATGGTGTCACAGAAAAAGTAACAAAAGTAATTACTGGTACCTGGCTCCTTTTATTCTATCCCTTTGTTTAAATTTGATTAAAATCTTAAATGCTTTCATTTACTTTAGATTCATTTAAGGCAAATAAAACCACTTAGCTCCCACCATGGAGGCTGACAGAGAAGTAGCAATGGATATTTTTGATTGGATACATCTTTATTCAGAAATTTAAAACCACTAAAGTTTTAGGAGGTTTTCAGGATGGTCTAATGTCTTCCAAGATAAAAACAGGCCTCCCGTTCCTTTGACTACCTGGATTGGAAGCTATGTACATGTTCCTCGCGTCTGGATCTTGTTAACATAAAAAGAGATACTGGACCTCACCTTGAGGGGCACTTCATGCTGCTGAGCAGACTTCTCTTTTGCCCTGCTGCAGTGTTATTTCTCACACAGCAGGGTTTCCGGAACACCCTTTCTCTGCTTGTCCTTCCCATCCATTGGCTTCCCACTGCAGGTGAAATGAAATCTGAATCTGATGTTGACCTCCAAGATCTTACATGACCTGGGCTTGCTTATGCCCTCAAACTCCTAGCCAAGCCTTCCAGTTCAAGTCTACCTTAAGGTCTTGGGCTTAGAGTTCCTTCTTTCCCCACTCTTTTCAAAACCACAGCTCCACTTTCACTCTTTGGAGATACTTTCTCATACTAATCCCTTCAGTCAAACCATCCACAAGGTCCCATTCTATGTTTCTGTGTTCTTTCCATCACCTACACTATATGTCATTTTATTATTCACTCATGTTCTTATTTGTTATTTATCTCTCCTGACAAGCAGAATATAAAATCCAAGATGGCAAGTACATGTCAATTGCTATATCTCCAGTAATTTAAACACTTCCTGGTATAAAGTTGGCACTCAATAAAGAATTATCGAATGAAGTATTAGATGCTTTATTACTGTCATATTATTGTCACACTGCAGCCAGAATGAGTGGCCTCAGATAACCTCTTTGTATCAATATTTCTAACAAATTCTGTTCTCTTTGAGTGTCATGTCATCCTTCTGTCCTGTGTTACACCCTTTGTTCAGTTTGCCCTTCAAATCTCTGGGTAGTTGTCATCTCCAGCAAATCCCTCTCGGCTATCCTAGATGGGATCGAGTGCTTTCTCCGTACTTCTTTGGGTCAGAAGTCAAGTGCGCTCGTCACTCTGAGTAATCATGTGTCCACAAACCAGAAATAGTTCTCTCCATTTCCCTTCACATTTAGAGTATCCAACATAAGGCTTGTCTCCTGGAGAACCATAATGCTCATTTGTTGAATACATGCATGTAAAATCACAATGTTTTCAAACATGTTGAGTTTATTATCTTTCCATGTTGTATATAGAATGCCCATGATGCTAATCTGTTGAATACATGAATTCATAATTAGAATCATAGGATGTTTTTCAAGCATGTCAACTTTATTATCCTTCCACATTTGTACATAAAACACCCGTGGTGTTCCACAGGAAAGGCATAAGTCATCACTCTGGTGCTTTTTTTATGTTCTCGTTTAACCTAGTAATTAACACCTCCAGAGCTCTTATGTTTTGCCAGCATGCAGCTGAGGCCTGTGCTTGGATAATCTTCCTCCAACTGCTCCAGGAGTTAGGGGATGTTGGACCTACCATCACACAGTTGACGAAATCAAAGCTTAGTCGCCCAGCATCACACAGCCAGTAAGTTCTGGGGTGGGACTAAACCCACAGTCATGGATGATAGGGCCTTAAGCAGTGGGCTACCCCACAGTGTGACAGCAAATTAGGTGTGAAGGCCACCGGTAACTTCTACTTTTGCAGATTCAATATGGTTAAAAGTAACATACCTTAAAAATCTGATCAAATTACTCTCCCTCCTGCTTTAACACTTTTCTAACTTCACAAAGACTTAAAAGAAAAAGTGTTCAGTTCTCTCCCATAGCAATCCTGAGCTGTTCCCTTTGGCCTTGGACTCACCTTTCCACCTACTTTCTCCACAATCCCTTAGCATGAGCCCAGCACTGCAGCCACTCCGAACATTTGGCTGGTCTCTTTCTCCATTTGTCCATTCGTCTTCAACTCTGAACCCTTCTTATCCCTCTAGAGCCAGCTCAGAGATCCTTTCTCACCTTCTTAGAGGAGTAGATCAAGTCCTCTGGGGGGAGTCCACTGTACTTCTCTTTTACCTTTATTGTGTCTCTCACCACTATGAATTGTACACGCTGTTTTATCTCTCCACATCTCTTAAAGGATAAATTTCCAAGAGCAGGGTCTGGTCCTTTGGATCTAGGACATTCTTTGAACAGGACATAGTCCCCCAAATTAAAACTAAAACAAACTCAGAAAAGAAAAAAAGAAAAGAAAAGAAAACAAAAGCAAAAAAAATAAAAAAAGACCATTGCTGAAAAATAAAAGAATGTGCACACAAGAATGACTAAAATGAAAAAAAAAATAGTATGTGTCAAGGTCTTTATAAGACTGTTACATGGTGTGTACTGAAATTGAACTTGCCATGGGACCCAACAATTCTACTCCTGAACATATTTCTTAAAGAAAAGCATGTTTTTGATCATCATAAGACTTGTTCAAAAAGGTTTGTAGTAACACAATTTGTAAAAGCCAAAGACTGGAAATCATCCAAATATACACAAATGCAATAATGCATCGATAAGTTGTGGTGCCAGTTGGTTTATATGTACATAGCAATGGGAATGAACAAGGCAGGGCTGTAATTCAAGGCCACAGTGCATCTTACACACCTAACACTGACCAATAACAATCAGCTAGAGACAAAGGTTGCACTGGTGTGATTCTATTTATGTAGTTTAAAACTGGCAAGATGAATCCTTGGAGTTGGAAGGGTAGTCACCCCTGACAGAGGAAATAGTGGCTGGAAGTGGTCACAAGGTGGTTTCTTTGGTGCTGGTGATTTTCTGTTTTTAACCAGGGATCTGGCTCTAAACTATGTTCACTTGATGAAAGGCAAGTTGTGTTCCATTTTGTACTTTAATAAAAAGTAGAGGTAGAGTAAAAGATGAAAGGAAAATGGAGGAATAGAGGAGAAAGAGAAAGAGAAATTTTTGATTAAATAAGTTAATTAAAAGAAAAAAAAAAACTCTCTGTCTGAAATCTTAGGTCTCACAACTCAACTCTTTTTGTGAGATTGGAAATTGAAGGCAGGGCCTTCCACTGAGCTACATCTCCAGCCCTTTTTATTTTTTTATTTTGAGACAAAGTCTCACTAAATTGCTAAATTGTCCAGACTGGGCTGGAACTTGAAGTGCTCCTGCCTCAGCCTTCCAGAGTTCTGAGATGACGGGCATGCACCGCCGTACCTGGCTGTACTTTAACTTTCTTCAGAATCACAAAAAGTGCTTCTGCGTTAGCACAAAATCCTATCAAGAAGCTGGAAGCACCGATGATCTTTGTTTTATAAGCAAACTTGTATCCAACATAGTTATAGTGAACTGAATTTTCCCTCTTTGTGAAGTGCAAGGCAGTGCTTCTGAGAACTGATGCGTCCTTCTAAGCAGGCATCCACGTGGCTACCAGGCAGTGAATGAGCAATTCTAGCTCATTCAGCGTAAAACATAGTAGTGTTATTTAGTTTATAGACGATGCCGGATTGTCAATTGTGCTTGAAGGAAGTGGGCACGATTAAGCATAGACATTTCTTCTTTCCCGACTGTGGAACTGGTGGTGTCCACATCTCTTGCTAATTTGCAGTGACTGGATTCTATTCACCAACCAGTGTTCCAGCTGACAATATGCCCACGGCAGCGGCCAAATTCATAGCGTTTCTTTAGTAAGTTGCAAGGCTGTATTTCTACCCCTGTCACAGAAGTGGGATTTGATCTGTGTTTTTTGGCTAGGGTTAGACACATGAAGATCAAACGCAGGCTTTGTCAAACAGACAGTAGCCCTGTGCTGGGGAAAACGAGTCCCCCCACCTTTTTCCTCAGGCAAGTAAGTGAGAATGTTAAGAGTTATGAAAGTGTTGAATTTCAGATCAGGTAAACTGACAAAAAGCCCTGCTCTGAATCAGAGTGCTTCCTTTTGTACACTTTGGCAGCTCCTTGGAAGCAGAAAATAAGCCTCAGACTGTCTGCCGTTACATATGGTATTCCTTGATAGTGATATCGGCCTTGAAAAAATATTGTGTGTTTGGTTTGATAGCTGTGTGTGTGTGTATGTGTGTGTTCAGTGCATGAGAAATAACTCGAAGACAAAGTACCACTAAGAGAATCACAGGTCATAAATTAGCAAGTAAAACTATTTGAGTGATACCCCCTAGCTGCTAACCCTTTCTAGAAAGGTCCACACCTCTTCTTTTATAGACAGTTAAAAGCAATTGTGCCTGTCCTATATGCTTATAACATTTATAATTGTCTTTGGTCTACATGTAAGATTATGTGTTCATATATAAATTCAATCATCAGAGCCTCATCTGTGTGGTGAAACATATGTTTTATTAGAAGAAAGCTCCACGATTAACTCTTTTTCCTTACTGCTTTGACTGAAATTTCCCCTAAGCTATCTAGAATTATTCAGGTTCCTTATAGATATAAAACCTATCTCTTCTACTTGGGCCTCAATATTGCTTCAAGTCAAAATGTCTTTGGGAATTATTTGTCCTTAGTTATTATAAACAATAGTATAAACAACAATTAGGGTCAGTTAAATATTAATGAGCATAAATTTAAGGTTCTCGCAGATTGGTTTACTAGCAAGTGGGTAACACTCAGAAGCTTGTGAAAGAAGTGAGTTATAAGGAGGGAAGAAGAGGCAATTTTTGAAGAGGTAAAATAATGTGTTAGCAATGTCCTTTTTACTATCATTATTATTGTTATTAATACTGGCTCTGGAAAGGGATATAAAGAGGAAGAAAAAGGGGATTTTTGAAGGAGTAAAAGAATGTGTTACAAAAGTTTATTATTATTATCATTATTATTATTTATATTGGAATTGGAAAGGGATAAAAACAGGGCAGGAAGAGGAGACATAGAGCAAAGAAAGCAGACAGAAAGCTAAGCCCTGCATAGAAGATCCATAAGCCCAGCAGCTAGGGAAAGATCAATCTGTGTGTTCCTTGGGGTTAGATTTCCCCTAGGTCAATCTCTAGCCCCAGAGGTAAAATGGAGAGGAGAGTGACCAAGGGTTAGACCTCCCACACAGCCATCAGAGAACAGCTCTTCCAAGGAAAGAGACGGAAAGAAGGAAGAGGTACCTGCCCTGTCGTCTGGTCCTGGCCCCACCCACTCTTCTCCACCCCAGAAGCCACGGGGAAAGGGGGCCCCCAGTGTTCTTAATTATTTGAGGTGAGTCATAAACATCTTTCGAAGTTGAGAAAGACTATGGATGCCTTCAGGAAAAAAAAAGTGTGTGCATATATGTAAATATAAGTGTCGAGATATAATCTTTCCCTTGATCTTTTCTAGAACCTTTTCTATCCCCAGGCAACCACAGACATTCTTGCTATGACTATAGAATAAATTTCATTTTTCTCAACAACAACAACAAAAAAATATAAGTGTCGATGCCTGTCTTAGTCTGGACTTCCCAGAAGTGACCCAAGGCAAGGATTTGAAAGCAAGTGGTTCATCTAGATAGCACATGGAGCATGGGTAGGTGAAGGAGGAGGTTGACAGGGTGAGAAAAGGCAGGAAACAAAAGGTGGACTGTTCAGGAACTTTCCACACGGATGACCGAAGTTCAAACCTTTGAGGAAAGTGGAAAATTATACAGAGTACATAGCTCAGTGTTGTCCCAGGCTGAAAACCCCAGCACTCATGGTCATTGGTGAGGGCTTTCCCTGGTAGGAGGTGAGTCGCCAGCCACAGAGGTTGGTAACATTCAGGGCAGTGTGGGTTTTGAGCCCACCAGCAGTCTTATGGCAAAGATGAAGTTGCTGGCCGTGGGAAGTCAGAGTGGTGAACACAGCAAAGGTAAAAAAAACTCAGGAGGATGTGGGTAGGTGGAGTTTATAACACACTTCAGGACTCTCTCATTCATTGGATCCCCTAAAGGCCATCCTGGACCTGTTTGTTAAAGAATTCTGATTGTGAGGAAAAGACACATGAAGGTAAGTTCTCCTGTGCACAGATGAGTTCACGTATTAACATTTTCGAGAAGGGCCAAGTTCTATGCTTCAGAGTATTTTCAACTATTCAATTATTCTAGAAGCAAAAGAGTCAGTGAGTCAGTAAGCATCTTCAAAAAGATTGTCAAGAATCCTAGGGACTCTTTAAACTCTTCTGACTCATCATGGTTTAGAGGGCAGGTCATGTGACCTCTCTTTATGAGAGTCTCTATCTAGGGAATGGCTTAATAATGGCCTTTGACATTCTTGGGAAGAAAGGTGCCCAGGCCCATGATGCCATGAGCCTACTAGCTTAAATGCCCCCATATGACATTCTTCCTATTTGTAATCTTCTTTACCCCAAGCAAGGCATTGAGTCAACAGGGAAATCCTATCTCAGACTTTGGAAACTGAGTCTCAGAGCATCAAGTTGATGTACCTAAATTCTCTAGTGAGTCATTGTCACAGTAAGAATTAAGTACTAGGACATCTAAATTCCAGGTCATTCTTCAACTACTCAGGCTTTACCATCTCCTCCTGGAAATGGAGAAACAGGTGATAATAATAGGTCTGGCTCTCCCATGAGCCAGAAATACTTATTCACAACCTGGGGACAGTCATCCACAGATGAGTTAACACTTCCCGGCCATAATTCTGTGACAAAGGACAGCCTAAA
Source organism: Erethizon dorsatum (assembly GCA_028451465.1). NCBI lineage: Eukaryota > Metazoa > Chordata > Mammalia > Rodentia > Erethizontidae > Erethizon > Erethizon dorsatum. Next base: position 14,567,446 of record CM051841.1, on the reverse strand, counting down.
AATGCTGGGAAATGATAATACCACATGACCCTTGAATTACAATGAGGTTACAAACTGATATACCCATTGCAAATTGAAAATATTGTAAGTCCAAATGAATTTAATATACCTAACCTCATAACAACATAGCTTAGCTCTGTCTGCCTTCAACTTGCTTAGCACACTTATCTTACTCTAGAGTTGGGCAAAATCATGATGCAAAGCTTATTTTGTGCTTAAGTGTTGAATGTTTTATGAAATCTACTAAGTCCTCTGCTGATAGTGACAAATAGAATGGCTGTATGTGTACATATTTGCACCATTGTAAACCGTCAACTATCCGTAGTTCATCTACTATGCTTGCGTTCATTAAAGAAGGATCATGTTTCATGTGACCCATTTCACACTCATGTCATCTATATTTTGCTTCCCAACGTGACTTTTGGCATTAATGAACAGGACCAGGAACTCTGTTGAAGCGTTTCAAAATCTTTAAGGGAATGAAGAAATGACAAATTACCTTTGCAACTTTTGGTACTTTCTGGTAACGTTAAATGTATACTTAACATATAGAACAGCAGTCTTACCCCTTGAGTGTTCACCCAAGAGAAAAGAGAATTGAGGCTCACACAAAAATTATATCCAGCCATTTATGGAAGCTTTATTCATAACTGATAAAATATAGAAACGCTCAACTGGTGCACCAGTAACTTGTGGTACATCTAGTCAATGGGATACTACTAAGAATAGAAAAGAATAACTAATTACTGACGCATGCAACAGTACGGACAAATCTCCAATACATTATGCTGCATAGGAGAAGCCAGACACAAAAACATGCATCACGTACACTTCCATTTATAGAATATTCTAGAAAAATACAGCTATCAGGACAAAAAACTGATGGTGCTTTGCCAAGGCTTGGATATTATGGAAGAGACTGGGTATGAGAAAACAGCACAAGGCATGTTTTAGGGCGAAGGAACTATTCTCTGCCGTGATTATGGTGCAGCTACCTGATTACACACATCTATCAGAATTAGGTAAATAAATAGGTCAGTAAACCTGGTCTCCTCCCTCCCCTCCCCCCGGAATAAAGAAAAGAAAGCAAAACCTAGTAGATTCGTGTTAGATAATCACAGTAGTGGTGACATAGAGAAGCGGAGTGGAAAGAGATGAGCAGTGTCATAAAAGCTGTAAAGAGATCTGACGATAATGTAAAAAGTTGTGTTGGTGTCTTTTTCAGAGCCCAAACTGTGGGCAGCAGGAGCCTATCCCTGGATGGATGAGAGTGTGGACTGACTCAGCTTAGCAATTCTTACGATATTCTCAAAAGCCACATCCCACCCCCCTTTTTCACACACACATACACACACACACACACTCGCACACACGCTCACACACACACACAGAGAATAACAAGCTTTGCAAAGTGCAAACACGTCTATTGCTGCCAGAGGTCAGGCTGAGGATGAAGCTTGAAACCTCGAATTTGCCCGGCTGTCATCTCCCCGTCTTCGTCAATACTGCGAATGTCCAGTTCTACCCTGAACATATCTACAAATACATCTCCTTGGAAAATACTGGCACATAAATTTAGAGAGGTTTAAAGTGGGAATGAATGCCTCAAGCTACGGGGTGGAAAAACCCTGTGCCCTACTCCTTGTGGGCAACCCAACCTGTTTGAACTGCTAAAAACACTCAGGGCAAAACAAGGAGAGCTGAAAAAAAAATAAGCTTTTAAGAAAACAGTTCTTTCAATATTCCTAAGTTTAATGGCTCAATATTTAGCATGCATTTCATAACTCCAGTTTTTTTTGGGTGGAGGTAGGTAGGAGAGATGGGAATATAGTAAAGGGTTTTCAAAACACTTGCTATTTGTAAGGCCTCTTTTTTTATGTACCATAACGCACACAGCCTTCCCAGGCATGGGGTCAGGCTGTTTCCCTGCAATGGAATTGAACATTAATGAGGAAAAGTGGGAAACTGGGTTAGGCTACCATGGAAAATATGAAGAGCTCTGGAAAACGTCATCCCCAGGTCTGACAGTGGCTCTAGGGTTATTGGAAGAACTCTTTTTCCCTTTTACCTTTTAACTCCTAGTACCTAAGGGGTTCCCCAGAGCTGTGATGCTAACAAAGAATTCTGAAAGGGTTCTGCACTCAAGAGGCTTACAGCCCAGCAGACAGGGTAATAGACAACTAACAGAATGCTCAGGACAAACTGAGACACGGCTGCTATCAAGGGATAAAGAGGCTGGGAAGCTGCCAGTGGTGGAGATGGGCAATCCCTGTTTGTTTTCGCCTCTATTACTTGCTAGCTATGTGGATTGGGGCAAGCTACTTAATCACTCTGAGCCTCAAGGTTTTAATCTAAATGGGGATAGTAAAAACATATTTGTGGCTTAAATGAGAAATTCATGCAAAGCATTTAAACAATGCCTGGCGTATAGTAAGAGGGCATAGATGTCAATCATGACAGCAATTCTATGAGGTGGTGAGGGCTGAATCTTTACAGAAAAGTAAGCATAGGCAAGGTAGAGAGACAGTACCTGCTGACGGGGTTGGGGGAAGACTATCACCAGCAGGGCGGAAGGATAGGCATGAGGTGGGAAAGATCCTGATATGTTCAGGTTAAGACCAGATTCAGATCCTCGGGGGCCCAAGGAATAATGGCATCATGGTAAGAGACCCCTCCTAAATGCATAAGAATATCAGTCAGTGTTAAATCATAAAGTAAGTATGAAGCACATTTCTGATTTGACCACTAACAACTGAATTGGATGCTGTGCTTTGAAATGTTAAATATCACATTTCTTCTAAAGATCGTTGCTTTGGTGAGTACCTGATAACGCTGAATCTCCCTGTAGGATTGAGCAGGGACTTTGGAGTTAGCTATGGACGGTTCAGCCAGGGATTTGGGAAAGTCAAGATTGAAATGTAGACAGAAGCCAAAATGCAAAAGGTGGATTTAGGGGCCTTCCTGAAAGGTAAGCAGGGGAAAGTGGGTGAAAATTTTCATGCTGCTTGAGTGACATGTACCTGTAACTCTGATGGCCTCGTGAGAAATGATATTCAGCAGCATTTCCCAGTAGCAATCAGGGGAATTTGTAGGAGCTCAAACTTCCCCGAGAAGCCTTTCATAAATAATATACAGCATCCCCTGATTCTTAGGGACAGAAATGTGCTGGAAATGGGTGGGCATATCCAGTGAAGAGAAAGAAAAAAAAGAATCTTGAGACAGAAATTGTTAGGAGCTATTGAAATATTACCTCCCTCTTCAACCTTCTTATTTTTCTCTGCTCACATTTCTGGCGGGCTGCATTTCACCATACCGATATATGGAATATAATCAATTGGAGGTGAGGTAGGAATATTCTACCACACTCACATCAACCCGTATGTAACTTGGCCAATCTAAAACTGGAAGCTGGTCACTTTTTTACCATTTCTTCTGTGGTCTAGAATTGTGGCATCACAGGGACAGAATATGCAGGCGAGGACAGGACCTTTTTCTGTTCTGTGTGTGCACATGGTGCTGGGTGTCTCCAAGCTGGCGTTCTGCTCCCTCATGCAGTTGGGGAAAATGTTGCAACCTCATCTTACGTTGGAACTAAACCTCTGTTTTTGATACCTTGAATTTCTACTTTGTTTTTTCACCCCACGTATGTTTACTAAGTTGGAAATACATACACACACATGTACACACACAGACGCACTTGTAAAACAAATGTTAGATCCAACTCAACAGAACTTAGTCGCCCAAATATTTCAGAACTGGAAGATATCAAAACCTGGTGTGTGTGAGATTGGGTCTTGTCCTGTCCATTTATGCTATAAAGTGATGCATAGTACTGTCCTGTTATGTTTAATGACTCAGCGATTGAACATCTTGGCTTTTGAATGGAATTATGATTTTCTCAGGGAATATTTTTCAAGAGCCAGAGGATTATTTTTGGGTGCCTTCAGAACTCGATCCAAGATTCACTTCAGACGCCAGATAGTGTTTCATACTTTGTGACAACTCTCTCTGAAGATTTTATTGTCTGAATTTTCATTGGCTTTGTACTAATCCTTTTGTGAGCATTAACAGCTCTTCATTTTCATCAATACTGATAAGTATTTACAGTATACCATAGATACAATGTCTGCTTTCTATGCATTTTATTTGAGAGAACTTGTTCACTTATATGACTTTCAAAAGCCTCCGTAAGTTTATGCACAGTGAGATAACTTTTTAGGCAAATTCATCTTTCTAGGTCTCAGTTGTTTCATCTGCAAAATGGGAGGAAATCATACCTGTGTCCTAGGCTTCCTATGAGGGTCAACTGAATGAATCCATGTGCTTGCTATTTAGTAAATGCTAAATAAATGTAAGCTCATGTGGTTCTTCTTCTTTTTTTTTTTTTTTTTTGTTAAACTAACACACTTCCTCATGGGTCCACAGTCCAGTGCAGAAGCAAACAGAAATCTTTACAATGTCTGAGTACTGTTACAGAAGTCAGTGCAAAGAAATGAAGATAAGAGAACATGCAGGGAAGTACGGAAGGCTTCCCAGAAAGCTGGACTTTGATGCACTCCCTGGAGAAGGAATCTGGTTTCACCAAGTGAAGAAAGGAGAAGTAGCTGCAGGCCCAGGCAGCAGCCTGGGTGGGAGGGACTGCGGGGAAAGGGGCTGAGAGTGATGAGCCCCCCTGGCCCCATGTGTGTGGGGGAGGGAAGAGAGATGGGTGCGAGGCTGAGTTGGGGCTATGTGGGGACCACGCAGAGAACAGCAGACCGCAGCGTATGCATCTACACATGTTTGTGGCTATCTGAGCTTTCTTCGTTCTAGGAATTTATATTGCAAAGCTAAACATTTTTAGATTATTTATGACAACTCTTAGAAGTAATATAGCATTGCATTCCTGAGACACTGACGGACTACTGATACGCCTCCGGGGAAACACTCTTTGGCACAGTCAGGCCACTATGATGGGAGCGCTTGTGATGCTATTAACATCAACAACTGGAACCACCTGGGCATTGGCTGGCCGGGAAGTCAGGGTATCCCCTACGATCCTGTTGTAGGGTAGAATAAGCATCTTTGTTTCCAGTGCATCTGTCACCAGGGGACCAAGTGAGATGGTGCAGTGTTTAGACTCTGAAGAAGCTGTGCAGCACGGAGTCCTGGCTCTCTCCTTTCCTGCTACCTCTCCATGGACTCCTGGGTCTGTTCTCTGCTCTCTTCTGCCCTGCTTTTACCCCAGGAGGGTGAGTCAGGCAGGAGCAGGTTTAGCAGAATGTCAGAGGGCAGGGGGAGAGAGAATCGGGCTGGGATGTTTATTCCTCTCACTTCCTCCCAGCTTCTCTCTGGTTCCATGGTGACTGTGCTCATCCATAGCGGCAGTTCCTCCTGGGTGTCCTGTTTTCTCTGCTCTCTCTGCTTCCACTCTCTCCAGGCCCCAGCGATGCTCATGTCCTCCCTGTGCCCCCTTCAGCTCCTTGCTGTTGCTGGTCCTGGTGACCATTCTCTCTTTGCTCTGCCCATGTCTCCACGAAGAGCCCCAAATATTCAATTCTCAGTTGTGAACTTGTCATCTCATTTCTTCTGAGCCCTTACGGTTGCACCTGACAATGTCCAAGGGGCTTAACCTTGAAGCCTCAACCACCCCATGTGCAAAATTAGAATAGTAATATCCTCTACCTCCTGCAGTTGTTCTAAGAAAACAATGAAATCATGTGTTCTGATATAATATTGTTAAAGCCTCTAGAATGGTGCCTGATACTGGAAGGCATTCAATAAATACTAGCAACTGTTGTCATTACAACCAGTATCAAAATGCCCATCACTGATGTACAGGAGCGCGAGGTCCGCTGGGTCTGGAAAGTGCCTGGGTCATTGCCTTAGGCAGCCCCTTCCTTTTCTATTTGAGGAAACTGAGGCCAGCAGTCTTGCCCCAGTTCACACATAGCTCCTGAGTGGTGAAGCTGAGGACGGTATCTGACCCCACTGACAGGAGACCGGCTGTGTTGACATCTATTCTGTTTAACTTCTTTAATTAAGGTGTTGATTCCCTCGGTGACGTCATCCACTTGTTTTAGAAATGGGTTACATAAGCCCGTCTCCCTCCACCAGCACTTTATTTGCTCTCTCTGAGAAGAGCATCGTACTGTCCCAAAATAAGCAAGAATTCAAGAGAATACCCCTGTTTCATTGCTCCTGATCCACGCAGCTGACTCATTTACTCCTGGGCCTCGCAGCTCGCTTCCATCAATCACCCTTCCGCAGAACTCACTGCTCGTCCGGCCTTGCTGGCTCCGGCAGCTGGAGCCCAGAAGTGCCACCCGGGAGGCTGGCTTTGCTGCTACGCAAGTGGAGGCCACTTTTGGGTTCTCTCTGGTGCACGGAGCATAGATTCAGCGCATGCTCACGGCCAGCTAAAAGCCAGGTCAGGGACAGAACCGAAGAGGACATGCTTTTCACCACAGTTTCGAAACAACTGGCTAGGAAGTGATCATTTGCTCCATCGTGATGTTACTAGGCACTCAGGTCTTTCTAGATTTTACACAGACATGCACATAGCCACACTGACACTTATTCCAAGTGTGAGTGGTCAGTTTCCTTCCAAAACTCAAATAACAATAAAAGCTTCCCCCCCTCCTTCTCTCCCTCTCTCCCACCCCAAACAGTAGCACACTTCAAGCCACCTTCTTGCATTATTCTCAAAGCATGCTTTGCACCACGCTGCCTGTGTCCATCGGAGCAAAGCTGACATTCATTACGGATCTTCTTTCACAGAAAGCCTGTGTTTACAGGATGCCCAAATAACTGGTTGATTCAGGGCAAAAATATTAGTCAAACCATTTGTTTCATTGAATTAGCGAATCTGTTCGGGTAAAGCAGGAAAGCTGGTAGCCCAGACTCGGCAAAGCTCCGTGTCCTTGAATGATCTTCGCTGCCCTCATTACTGGGAGGGCTGGGCTCTCAGAGAGCTCCTGAAGGAACAGCTCTGGGCTCAAGGCAACCTTTTTCTCCCCCCAGCTGCTTGTTCTCCAGGTATTTCCAGGGGCATCTGACCTTCACAGGCTACCTTAAACCAGCCACAAGTCCTGTTCAGCTTATCAAATTTGTATTTTGGAAAGAGAAAGCAAAGATGTGTCTCTTACTTATTTGTAACCAAATATCTCTTTTTTATTATCGGGGTTAAAAACAATATCTTCCCTCTAAATGTATATGATCCTTTAAGACAAAATCCCTCTAAAAGGTAGGGGGGTCATCTGCAAGCAATGGACAGTGAGAAAACTAGTGCGAAAATTTCAAAAGTAGAACAAGGGAACCTACTGTGTGTCATGCATTTCACGGAGGCGACTGGAATTCAGCCTGTGCTCTGCCCAGTATACCGCAAACCATCCAGAGGAGGATGCAGCTTTTCCTGATTTGTGCAAAAAGGTTATGTTAGTTTGGGTTTTCCAAAAGCAGAGTTTAGGCAAGGTTTTGAATGAAGGCAAATAGAGGGGAGGTAATTCCAGGAAGAACAATGAGGAAGTGTGATAGGAAAGGAAAAGAGAGAAGGAAGGAAGGAAGGAAGGAAAAAAGGAAGGAAGGAAGGAAGCAGGTGAAGGGAAGGGTAGTGGGTTGATGCTTGGTTAGCCTTAAGAGCAACTGGGGTGACCCTTGACATTCCATGTGCGGTATATCCCAGAATTGTCCTAAGAGGGTCAAAAATCCCAGGTATTTCTCCTATTCCTTCTCCCCCTCCCATGACTTAGGCATTAGTCCTGGAGCATTAATACCTGGACACTTGGCTGAGTGCAGTCCGTGGACAGAGCCCACCTTCACACTGAGACGGAGGAGGCCACCTCTGTGTGGGGAAGCAGCTGCGGTAACCTCTGGAGGACCGGGGGTGGGGTGAGGTGGGCTGCCAGCCAGGACACACGGAGAAGGGGGTTATCAGCATGCAGATGTATCCGGGCTCACTGGCATCTGTCCTTCAACTGTCCCTCTTACAGAAAAATGACTATGAAAATGTCTATTGTCTTCCCTTTAGAAGGAGGTATACGGCAAAAGATGAATTCAGCACATTCCAGACATGGGGGTCATCGTTTGATATCATTTACATGACTCCTTAGTAATAAATAATTTATTTTAGAATAAATAGAAATACGCTGAAACTATCTCCAACATATATTCTACAAGTTTTACCAGCAATTTCCATCTCCCTGAATTCATTCGATGTGAAATAGGTTGCCCAGGGTCTAAAAAAGATAAAGTTTGGGGAGCTTGGGCAGCATTGAAGCATCTGTGCTGCTTTTGGTTTTGTAATGTTCGCAAGTCCCAGTGTGGTGCATGCTGCTTGTCCTAAAGACACATCCGGAAATGTCACATGGATTTAGCGTGCAGCCCCCTGTGTGTGTGCTTGTGTGTTTGTGTGTGTATGTATGCATGCATGTGCATGTGTGGATATGTGTCTGTCTGTACACCTATGGGTATGAACACATGGGTATATGCATTGGTATTTGTGTGTCTGTGTCTATGTGTTTATGTATTTACCATTCACCCTCCAGCCTTGCTGAGTGCCCATCCCTCTGAAGCCCCCATGCCCTGCAGCAGACACGGAGGCCAGGGCTGTGCTGCCTTGGCAGAACCTCTGCCACTGCACCTGCCTCCAGAAGGAGGAGGCTCTCCTGTTGCCGCGCTGATTGTTAGGAATTCTCCACCTCTCAGTCCTGTCCTTTGGGCTGCCCCAGGGTGACTTGGAAGCTGTCACGCTATGGTGCAGTTCTGTTGTTTCTGGTGTAATATGCCCTAAGCGTTTTATGTTCAAGGAGAGAAGAGAGAAATCAATTCCAATTTTAGCAGGGCATGTTGTGAATAATAGCATTTGGGAAGGCCAGGAATTCTAAGTATTTAGGTACACTGTCTCATGGTTGACTAAATCTAATAACTCATTTTTAAGGTGAAAAAACCAAGAGCAAAGGAATGAAAGTGGCTTCTTCAAGGCCACACAGACTCTGGTCTCTATATGTCTGGCGTCTTTCTTCTGGACCAGGATGCTGTGTTTTCTTTCAGGCTCCACCAAAGCTCCCTCTGCAGATTTGGAAAAGTCCCTTCATGTATTGGTTAATCTCTAGGTTTCCCTTCAGATGTGGCCTCTGCCCTTTGCCCTGCTATGTGCCTGAGAAGTTCATTCCTGGGGACCACTTTCTTTGTCCCCTGTCTTCTGGTCAGTGCTAGAGCAAGGCCGGGTGCTGATTCCCCACATCCCGTGCTGAGGTTCGGGTTCCACAGCTATCAGACCCGGGCTCTGGTCAGTGTCCTCCCTCTCTTGGCTGCAGTGGGTCTTGGGCACACGGCATCACACTGCTCTCTCCTTCCTGCTCCCCATCACTGCTAGCCCCCTCTGCTGTTCCCCTCTGCGCACACCTCTGCGAACTGTTAAACAAACCATCAGAGCAGACAGGGAGCCTCCTTCCAAGCCAGGGATGTATTTAGGTCCTTTTTCTTGGAACACAGCCATTAAAAACTGTCTTCTCGGGGCTGGTGAGATAGCTCAGCGGCGTAAGTGCCTGCTGGCAAAGGCAAGGTCCTGAGTTTGACTCCCAGTACCCACATTAAAAAAAAAACAAAACTGTCTTCTCGGGGGTTTGAAGAGGTTAAAGTAAGGCCATGGATATAAATGTGCTGTGTCTGGCCCAGATGGAGGTTCGCTTTAACCAGTGATCATACCAGGCGTTGGGGTCTCACTGTAGCTTGTGCACTGACCAGTTTTCCTGTGGACTTCTCATAGAGGCACCCAACTGCCCTTCTCCTTCTCCTGGGTCAGTCAGTGTGACAACATGGGGCAGACAGAAGCTTGCAGTTTTCCTTTGGAAGACAGTGAAATTGCAAACCGTGCCCTTGACCTGGATGCAAAACAGTGAGAGGTCAGGCTACCTTGGGTAGCTGTGGGCATCGATCTGCCTGCTTCTCCAGTCTCCACCTGTTGCTTGAAAGCCAAACCAGTGACTCGTGGTGATCTAATGCAGCAAAGAAAGGAAACAAATTCTCAGCAGGTGTGTTGCCCCCCAACCATGCTCCACTCAGATTTTTGAGAACCTGGACCAGTTTAAGAGAAAAGGCAAGTGGAAACAGACTGTCCTAAGTGCCTTCTTCCCCCTTCTCTGCCAAACCTCCATCCTGGCTCCCATCTGCCTCCTGCTCACAATGCTGATCCTCAGCCTTGCAGGGACATCGCTGAAGGACATCTCTCAGTCCTTGAATGCAGGCCTATTAAACTCCATGAAATTCTATTAACATCTATGGGTGCTTGCAATGCGCAGGTGCTAAAACGTAGGAAGACAAAAAATGATCAAGACGTACTGTTATTTCATCTGTGCCAATAAATACCATTGTGATTAACTGTGAAATTGCTTGATTAATTAAGATAAGCACTCCCAACAACTGCTAATTGGTAGGGCCCTTTCTTGTTGGCTGTGGCTACGGTTTGTTAGCGGTTAAGAGTGTGGGTTTTGGAGCCAGTCTGACCTGTATTCAAAATTTAGCATCGAGATACATGCTCGATGACATTGACAAGATAGCAGCCTCTCCATCTAGAGGTATGCTGGAGCCAGTTCCGGAGAGCCAATTATGCATCTCTCTTCCTGACTCTATTCATTGATTTCAGGTTGGTAGTTTAAAATATTTTAGATATAATGAAAAAGTTGGTCAAATTTACCCTCTGGGTTTTTTTCTTTTTTGTCTAGAGTCCATTGTAAACATTTCCTAGCACAGCACCCTGCTGCCTCTTTATATTTCCTCACCTCTAGAGTGTGAGCAATAACAGTATTTTCTTAATGGATTTGCTATGAAGATTAAATTATATAGAAAACATACGTGATACATAATGTTTGTAAACACACACACACATATGCACAATCTCCTTTTGTGACTGTTTACTAGTCTATAGAGTTGCTGCATGGCATTTGATGGACTAACGATGATGCAATCAGTATTCTAGAAATTGCAGACTGCACTGACCAAAAGGGAAGAACCCTTCTCTGAATCCCTACCCAGGCTTCTCTGAGATACGGTTTTCTGAAACAAACCCAGATGCAAAAGCAACTCTGCACTGGAGAATGACTCAACTTCCTTTTTAGGAGGCTCAGCTCTGCTTCCCAGGAATGGGCCACGGGCAGTGATTGAGGGGACAGCCCTCCTGACCCTGGTCACCATCAGACTGCCCGGGAAGGAAGGAGCATGTTGAGGAAGTGCAGACCTGCGAAAACTACCCGCACAGGTGTCCCACAGTTTCACTCCCAAGGAGCTGGAGTTGTGTTTCTGGGGTTGCTTGGGAGGGCTCGGGGCTCGCTGCAGGGTAATAGGAAGGACATGGGGTGAGGAAAAGTCCCTGCCAAGCTGCTGAGAGACACATGATAGCTCGACAGGGAACCAGGAGTCAGGTTTAATATTGTTGCTGCTCTACACTTACTAATTGAGGTCAATGGTTTATCAGGTCCCCACTGAGGGCCACAGAGAGGACAGGGTTCCAAGTGCAGAGAGGGAAACCGAATCAGAGTTTCTAGCACCAACCCTTACCTGCTGGCGTGATGTGAGGCCTCCCAAAAAGCCCTGTTCCCCAACTTCTCACTGTGCCCAAATCCGCACTGTCCCGGGAGATTCAGAAGAACTTTGCAAATGTGTGCTTTCCTGCCCAGTTAAGGCAAACTCACCTCCAAGACAAGTGTCACGTCAGGACAGACGATGCTCCCATCTGGTCAGTTTTTCTTCATGGTCACCTATCTAGGCCCCAAAACACAACAGAGCGTTGGATGTGGTCGCACAGTCTTTCGATGAGGCGCCTATGTGACGAAAAGCGGGAAAAGGCTCGTGTAAGGGATGTTTTAGTCCAATAAGCAGCGGCAGTAGGCGCTCAGGAAGCCTCAGGCTGTGTCTCCCAGGGGAGAAGAGAGTGCAGAGCGCAGGGGGGCGAACGGACCACAGCCCATTAACAGGCCGGCTGGGAGAGCAAGGGCAGGGCGGGGCGCACAGGAAGTAGGGGCAATGCAGTTTCTCTCTGCACATTTTGCCTGTGCTAACTGGTGAGTTAGAAAGCTCAACAGGAAAGAAACTTCTGATAGCGAAAAGGGTCAAAAAACGGGAAGGGCACCCAGAGGGCAGTAACCATGACATGGCTCTGTGGCCTTGTCGGCGGCAGGCAGAGGGTATTTTTGGCCTGTGGGTTTTGTGAGAAGAGGGAAATCAGGAAAGGGAAGCTGAGCATTTAATCCTACGGAGATCATGGGCTAATCCCACCCTACCTAGTGCTTGTCAGGGAAAAGTTGTCAAGGATTTCTGACAACCTTGAAACCCCAGGTGTTGCTAGATAGCAAACCTTAACCCAGGGGGTGGAGTGTTCTCGCCTTTGCCCTAAAGGCCTGCAAAAGCTCCTGAGAGGTTGAGAAAGTGATTTTCTGAATACAAATCTCTGACCTCATCTCTTTTCTTGAGCTCTGGGCAGCATGGATTCACACTTTATTATTATTACTTTTTCTTTTAGCTTCTAATTTGGTCTGTAATCCCACTCCAATTTGAATCAACACCTAGACAAAATTATTTTGTCTCCTGTAAAATGATAAAAGCCAGTGGGTGATGTCTGGTGAAATCACTTCAGGAATCAATGAAGCAGTGTGTAGAAAATATCATGGTAGGGCTTGACACTTAGCAGGCTCTCTTATTATTGCTGTTAATATTATTTAAGTGACCAGAACTGCACTGGACATTGGCTCACGGACTGTGTTGTCAATCAGGGGTTAAGTTGCCACACTTATCACTGAATATCTGACACGAGTTGAACCCCTACTAGAAAGACTTGCTTCCTTTCATACCTTAGGCTAGATTACTGACAAACTTAAATGCACTTCAATTTTTAGTTTTATCACGAATGAGCTGGGGGTGTAGTTCGGTGATGAATTGTTTTTTTTTTTTTTTTTTTGTGGGTACCGGAGGGGTGGGTCGACCTCAGGACCTCGCGCGCCAGCAGGTGCCCGTGCCGCTGAGCGATATCACCGGCTCCTTTTTCGTATGTGGGTTCCGGGAGTCGAACTCGGGCCCTCGCGCTTGCCGGGCAGGCGCTTAAGCCGCTGAGCCATCTCACCGGCCCAAGTTCGGTGATGAATTGTATGTTTAATATATACGTACAAGGCCCTGGGCTCAATCCCCTCTACAAAAAAAAAAGAAAGAAAGAAAGAAAAATTAAAGAAGAAAGAAAACAAAGAAAGAGAAGAAAGGCGGGAAGGAAGAAAAATAAAGAAAGGAAGAAAGAGAGAGAATAGTATTTTCACTGCAAATGTATTATACAAGTTAAGATTATCTAGTTGTTTGTTCTGAGAGAAAGAAGGCAAGACTGAGAATAAAATAGATTATTTTGGTCATATACCTTTTCTTTTGGTCTTATAATGATAAACTTTATGCCAGAATTTCTATTTTGCTCCACAATTTTTCAGTTGTTTTTCCTTTTTGAAGTGCTCTTTCAGAGGAAACAAATCTTTCTATTGACATTGAAAATGAGTCATAAGAGAAGTGTTGCTGCTTTCCTTTTGAGGGATTTTTTATTTAGTTTTGTTTCCATTAAGTTTTAGCAACAGGAAAATGTGGACTTTCAGCATCCACAGGGATCTGATCAAATGGAAACATATGTCCCTTGTTTGCCCATTGCTACAAACCATGAGAAAACTCACAAATCACTCGTAGACTTTCTAGAAAGGTTGGTAATCAACCAGCTTCCTGCTGCCTTTATTTCTCTAAAACAAAATGGGTTTCCATGTTTCTGAAATCAAGATTGATGAAAGCAGCTGATGGAAGGCCCAGATTGCATTCAGATCACTATATGTATGGCAGAAACCTCAGAGCACAAGACAGGGCAGTCGGTGGCAGGACAGCCAGCTCACAACTGCACACGTTTCAAGGCCTCCCTTGCCCGAAAGGCTGATATGCTGGTCATTGAGTGGAAGTCCTTAAAGAATGAGTCCCAGATTGGGGAAGCCAATCATGATCATGTTTGTTTAGCTTCAAAAACCATTTGATTTTTCCTGAGACATGTTGCTTCAGCCACCTTGCAGCATAGCTATTTTAATTACTTCATGTGACTATTAATCACATGCCTAAAAGAAACAGATAAACCTTGAGACAGGATTTGGCTCTGCAAATGTTTGTTCATTATCTCCCATGTGCTGGCTCTGGTGCTAGGTGTATGGAAGGTACAAAGATGAGTCCGCCTGAGCCCATGACAAAGGAATGAGAATTTGCTTATGTGTAAGTTTACTTAGGTGTCGTAAGAGAGACTCAAAGCGCTTGGAGGATCAAAGCAAGGCAGGGATGGTGATGTGTGTACAGGTGATTTAGTGGGTGAAGTCTTCGAGTCTGCATGGGTGAAGCCTTTTCATACCTTGGAGTGTCTGGGTGTGGAATTCGAATCTTCCACACCCACCCATGGAAGGTTTTCACCATGATCCACCTATGCTTTAGAAAGATGAACCTGGCAGGAGGATGCCGGGTAGTCAGTGGGCCAGGGGTGAGGAGGGGTCCTAGAAGAGCCTTACCCGTATCCTGCTCTTGGTTGTACATCTTCTTTGCCAATCCCCAGTCCATGTGGCCGCAGCAGCTCACAGCTATAAAAACGTGTTGACCGAAGAGGTTTAATATTAACCAAAGTTATAGTCAAAGTCAATTCAGAGGATTCAAGAAAAAAAATCTGATGCTAATAGAGAAATAGAAGTCAATATTTGTAATGTGAGTCACAGACTCAAAATAGAAAAGTAAATCACATCACTGCTGCAGCTCCCAAAGGGCTGTGGGTTATACAGAGCAGCAGATCTGTGAACCAGGCTTGGCCACCCTTCTAGGTCTATTTTAAAATTTCCTCCGTCCCCTTCCTCTAATTCCTAAATTCCAGAGCATGAAACTCACCAGATATCCAGCCCCAGTGAAGTCATGGCTGTTTTTGAATGGGTCAATGGAAAAAAGATTTTTTTCCCCTAGTTGTGAGTAACCTTTCTCTCTAGTGACGTGACATGGAACTAACTTATCATGATTTTATTTTGTAGTCCTCATGATTCCACAGTGGCTATCATTGTTGGACACTTAATCTTTTCTTGCTTGTTCCCTATTTTGGAGAAGGCTAAAGAGAGAGGAGGAAACAGAGATATTCAGGATGATGTATGTTCTCCATTTTTGTCAAGGATGTGATAGATGAATACCACAGAGGGACACGCCGTTCACAGGAAGTCTGGGACAAGTTGAGGAGCGTTGAGAATTTTCCCGAGAAGATGCTCTCTGTGGGTGTTAATGATGGCTCTGATATCAGTTCTGGCTCTGAGGCTTAAGGGCATTTTACGGAGAGAATTGGGAACACAAGAGGATTAATAAAGATAAAGAACCAAAGGGACAGACCACTGCCAGCACACTCTGTAAGAGGGACTTGCTCTTTTCACATAGCACTTACCCAGCCTACAGGGCGGAATATGCCACAAGAAAGGCTAAAATTGGCTACACTTCACCCATGTATTGGGCCACCAAGGGGCCAGATAGCATCTTATCATCAGCGCCCAGAAGAACAACTCATTCAAAATTGGGTCTTCAGGGCCAAGACAGGTTCGATGTAGTCTGCAGTGTACAATACAACCCAGCCTGTCCTTCAAGTGACTCCTCTGGGAGGCCTGAGAAATTGTAATATTTAGCTCTCTTCTTTGGTATCCAGGAAGCCCAGCTTACAAAGTTCAGCTTAGACAATACCTGCTCTAAAAAGGGGCTCATGTTCCCTGGTGATGAGACTAAAGATCTAACAAGGAAGAAAAGGGAAACAGTGATGGTGGCTGGGGTGGGAGCGAGGTTGACAGCAGCTGATGAGCCACACCGGGTGAAGAGCTCCAACACTCAGTCTTGGAGTTGTTCCTTTTCTTTCCTTTTTAATATAGACCTGGTCAAGATCATGCAGTTTATCTTAAGTCACCAATCCCTGACCTGGCATCTGCTTCCTCATCAGCACCATGGTCATAACCGCATCTCCCTCCCAGCATATTTGGAGAAGTAATTAATGCTTAGGAGATGTTTTGAGATCACCGATAAAAGACACTCTACCTGCCCAGGGTGTTATTACATGATTTTATTTTCCTCTTCATAGTCAGGATCAAGTCTGTGATAATTTAGAAATGAGACAAATTAGTAAAATACGTAGTATGAAGGTCACCTTACCAATTGGATTTCTGTTGAAATAAACTTTGCACTTGAGTTGTATGCACAGAAAGTGGTACTGAGCTATGTCTTAGAAAACCACAATTACCTTCAGAATCGACTATGAGCTTACATTTCATGACTCTTCTTAGGCCGCTTCATAAATGGTAAATTATTAAGAACAAGCATCTGTTCACGTTGTCCATCAAAACGGGGTCAGTACCTAGCCTCAGAAATGCCCAAACTACACGTGACCTTTTGCAGATTTGTTTCTGTTTTTCTAGATGATTGTGTATCTCTTTGGACAATAGACAGGATGTATATAACAACTGATAATTTTGGTTGATTGTGCTCATGTGAAAATTGGATTGTCACCAAAACCCTCTGGGGTAGGATCCTCCTCTTACAAAGCTCAGAACTATGATGCATGTGAGATAGAGATTAAGAGGGCCTTTTTTCCCCCAAGGAAGAGGCACGGGCCTAAAAGCTTGCCTGGTTATTACAGGAGACTGCCATCAGGTCTTTCGAAAGAGAGGTGGAGATGACCAAAGAGCAGAAGGTCACCTACATAATAAGATCCACGTGAGACAGTCATTAAAATGGAATGCTGAGGAGGGTACAAATGTCCTGACTACATAATTCGCAATATATTCACTCTAAATTCATCTTCATTGTCCTTGAAATTTTCCAAAAGGCCACCTCTCATGTCATTTAGAATTCTTTAAGGTTAAGGTGAAGGACAAAATTCAGGGCCCAAGAAAATGTCTTGAAATGAATGTAAAATGTGCATCTGTACATTTTTCTGATGGAATAATTTATCCCCTTTTCATTATATTTCAACATGGTCTGTGACCCTTAGAAACCACTGTGCAATGGGAATTAGTGAAAATAATCCTGTGTATTTGAGCGAAAATGTAAGTGAAATGCTTGTTTGGTATAGATTTGTCTTTACATGTAGATAAAGCATATTATTTTCAGATAATATTTAATTGTGTTTTCTTTGATGCCATCCTTTTTTTTTTATTGTGCTATAATCTTCGTCCAATGACAACTACTCGACTAAAGTCTAAAGTTGCATACAAAATGTGTGACCTTGTATCTACTTACATGTATTTTTAAAAAAGCATCCTAACTGTGTGTCATTCACAGTCCTTCTCAGTAGGGAACAAAGATCATCTCTTGGAATTCAGCCTATGGTGGGGGTGGGCAGGGGCAAAACGTCATTGTCAAGGTGGGGCTGAACCCATGTATTCTAATCAGTTTCCATTTCCCATTCTCCACCCCATACAACAAACAGCATAGTCATTTTAACCAGAGCACAGGTTTAGAGATGGACAGAATCCAGGCTGACACTGTGGATTCTGGAACAGGGCAGGGACATACAGAGCAAGTTGAAAAGGCACTTAAACTTTTAGTGCCCATGTCAAGTCAAATCTGCAGGAAAGTCCAGAAAAAACACCAATGCAGGAATACAGAGAGGAGTGGGCGTCCCTTCTTAGCACAGTTCTCTTAGGAAATGGACTAAATGTACAAGGCATAAGTTTCAAGCTGTCCTTCTGTCATGTGGATAGTGACTGTGCTGTATGACCATGTACCAGGGCATGCCCCTGGCCATGTCTTGAGTGGAAAAGGTTAACTAAGGCATAGTAAATACCTGTTCTGGAGAAAAGAGAAACTGAGATTGGACAGGGCAAGAATGTGGAGCCCACCTTGTACATCAACCTGACTATAAGGAAAACAGTGGCCAGGGGTTAAAACTACAGGGTTCATAGTAGATTGCCTACAGAGATGAAAATCCACAGTCCTCTCCCATCTGCACATAAGTGCCAATTCTACCATCAACAAGGGTCTCTTTTTCTCCACCTCTGAAATATGGGCTGACATCAAACCTTGCCCCAATTGGGTGAATGCTGCAAAAGGAATGTGTGCGGTTTCTAAGCTCCGGCCTTGTTGAGAATCTTGTAACTTCTGCTTTAACTCTTGCAACTTCTTAGACCCACATGAAAATATCATGCCATTTTGCCAAAGAAAGAGACCACTTGGAGAGAGATCTTAAGAATAAGAGATGCAGGGAGAGGCTACGAGGAGGTCCAAGATGTTCCTGTGGTCACCAGCACTGGGGCCATGTTGGATCATCAGCCCAGCCCAGCCCAGCCCAGCCCAGCCCAGCCATTGGCTAAGTACAGAAACACGAGTTATACCAGCCAACTCCACGTGAAGCGAGGACAAGCTCTTGACTCTGCCCAAATTGTTGGCCCACGGGATCATAAGGAATGTTATTTTAAGCCACTGTGTTTTGATGTGATGTAGAATGTTCAGCCACAGATAACTGAAAGAACGTCTGAATGGTCCTGGGGAACACAGACAAAATTCAAGATTTAGACCTAGTAGATTGCCTACAGAGATGAAAATCCACAGTCCTCTCCTTTCCGCACATATGTGCCAATTCTACCATCAGCAAGGGTGTCTTTTTTCCCAACTCTCACATATGGGCTGACGTCAAACCTTGCTGCAGCCAGGTGAATGCTGCAGAAGGAATTCAAGATATACCAAGGGAGGTTTGGAAGAAGTAGATTTAGGCAGAGAAGTGCCAGTATGTGGTCTTTCTGGTTTAAAATAGAGTCCAGAAGTTCCCAAAGCATAGGTCTTTGAGGGAAAGAATGGAAAAATAAACAGTGTAAAAGAACTCTTAAGAGCGATCCCATCATGTTTAAGATGCACAATCCCCTCACCTTCTCCCTTTGCCGGTAGGGAGACTTCTCATAGGTTATCTGTTGAATGTAGGTGTTTCTATAGATTGGAACAGCTGGTGGGGTTATCTCGACCAGCTGTTATCTCAACCAGCTGCTGCCGCCCATACAACCAGCTCATATGCACATTGCTAAGGGGAAATGAAAGGTGCAACCAACCCCCACCAATTGGACACGAAGTGAGGTTCTATACCAGACGTTCAAGGGACAAAAAGATAAATAAGATACGATTCCTACTTGCAAAGACTTACCCACTTTAGGTTGCATTTTATTATTTGTTTCCTTTCAAAGTTGCCCTTAGTGTCAATTTTTATCAGATCTCATCTAGCCTCAGCAACGGACAGACACAAAGTTCTTCCTGCACAGCTGTTCTAGGCCCTGCTGGCCTCTGGAACAATCTGACTGTATATTCTATGGCTCTGCCTTCTGGCATAAGAGTGCACAAATACCTAGGGTTTTTATATGAAATTCTGATACTCATACATCCTTTAATAATCTTCAGGGACTCAGTGGATAAAAAAGTGCTTAAATATTCAACAAGAATTCACTGAGTCTCTATTTTATAGATCCCCAAGATGAACCAATTTTGGGAGGATAGAGACATCTTCACATGTTTGCCTGGACACCGTATGGTGGTTTTTAATGTATCTCCGTGCTTTGTATTGAATTTTTCAGAGGTCCATAAATTAATGCATGCGCTCATTTGTATCATTAATTCAATCCCTAAAAAGCAGGATCTAGGGAAGAGAAGAGAAGAAAGGGAGAGCAAAAAGATTATCTACAAGCCAGACTTTCCTGCTACTTTTTAACTGAAACCATAAAGAATGAGGTGAAGCTTAATTTAGACACTTATTCCAGCATTGTGTCTGCGCTCATGACACTCTGGGTTATAAAGGTGTTGGGACTGTTTGTACCTTTGTCCCTTTTAGAATTTAGTGCAATTCTATTAGGATCCAGTTTAACCTATCAAACAGTGCCACAAATCAGGAACAATTTATCTTCCTAATCTAACTTGGAAGGACTTTACTCAGATTAAAAAGGGTTAAAGTTCCAAGGCAATTGCTAATAATCCTTTGTTGGGAAAAGTCCTCTTAATCTGACATTTCCTCACATTCCAGCCATACCTGATGTTGGAGGAACTAGGAGATTTCCTGATCTCTCCTGTATGAATTAATGATTTGTAAAAGGCAAGAATGTTAACTTAGTCGATTACTCAAAACTGACTGATAAGGTAGCAGACAGGTTAATCTGCTACTTTTCTAACCTCTCCCAGAGAACTTGAACCAAAGCCTCCTAATCCATGGGTATCTTGATTGAACTCCTCACACATGGCTATGAATTTATGAAAGGTACAAGTATTTTGTTCCTGTATTACTTTTGCTCCATTATTTCATTCTAGGGCAGTAGCTTTAATTTTTGATAGTGTAATCCTTTCCTCAACAACCAATGGTGATGTCGCAATTGGAATATTTTAATCTCGAATGGGGAAAAAAAAAACATGAGAAGATAGGCACTATTTACACTGAAAAATAAGGTTTAGCACTAAGGGCAAGGAGTTAAGACATTCTAGTTTTAACTCACACATCAGCAATTATCAGAGTGTTATCAGGGAGACAAATTTCCAAGGATCCTCTTTTCCCTCATTTCCTGGTTTCTTACAGGCTTCTCCTGCAGGAACCCTGCAATTCCAGATTTAGAAGTGACCTTGAAAAGCACAGTCTTTCCTTTACCTGCAGGGGTTTGGAGATCTTTGGTCTGGACACTTGTTTAATATGCATTTTGTTTCAGAAAATAAGAAAGAAAAAAGAAATTGGTAAATTGAAATGGTCTCGATTGCATCCAAGAACGCCTACATAGTGTTTAAAAAACCAAAGGTTGTTCCTCAACAATAAAATAGCCCTGTGGGATGGCATATAAAATTCTACAGTATGATTCTATCTCACTTTAGAACTTTTTAAAAATTACCAACAGTAAGATATAAATATAACATTTATAGAAGAATACACAGAATATAGGCATCGAAGGATAATTTGAAGCCCCAATAAATGTTCAGGGCATTCAAAATGATCTAAATTTCTTCTCTGTTCAGGTTTTATTATATTTATGACACACATATGGGCATGCTTTCCTCATTTATTAGGGAAAACCATATTTTTTCAATTTAATTGGGTGAAATACTTGTGGCAAGTGAATGCAGACTTGAAATGTGGATTGAATGGGAAAATTTAGGGGTTATCAGTTAAAGCATAGCATTAATAACAAGCATGACAATATTTTAGCATCACAGACCAGAGAACATTGGGTGGAATTTGGAAATAGTGACAGTCCTACAAAAAGACCCTCATAATTATTTAGCATCATGTCTGAAAGACAGAATTCAGAAAAAACAATGTATTAAACTTCTACGCATAAGCAAATATTGTACAGTGTAACTGACTGTGAGAAAAATGAGAATGACCAGATAACCCCTTTATTTAAGTCTTTTAAATCTGGTTTGCTCCTAAATCCAGAGTGTGGAAGCAGTCTCCGTATAGGGCACCCTTGGAAGAGGTATGGATTAAGCCATGCCCTTGTCCCCAGGCAAAGGAAATGCCAGGCTTCAGTCTCCTTGACTTCTAACTAGCCTCGGTCCTGGCTTTTCATGCATCTCTTGTTCAAGGTGATCATACAAATTTATTCTACACAAAGGTGTCCTTAGTGACAAAGCAGAAAGGAAGTGACCAGCCAGAATTCGCTATTTCCAAGGACCTCGGATTGTACTTCAGTGAAAACTGCCCACAGAGCGCCTCACTTCTGTACAGTCCTAATTATCTAAGGTAAATAGAACTAAGTAGCACTTCATTACTTAATGATTATTAAGAGATGAATTCTCTCAACCCTAGGGCTCCTCGGGAATAGTCATTAGGCGCTGCAGATTAAATGTACGGATACAGAACTGAAAGTCACTGTTCTGACAACGCTCTGAGACGGTGGCTGGAGGAGGATTGCTCAAGTTGCAGAGCAAAAGCACTGTGTACAGCAGGGGGAGGGAGATCAGGGTCCGGGGAAGAGAGCCATGGGCGAGAAGGGAAGTTAAATGTAATGCTCAGGGCATGCGTCTTTGAGCCAACCTGACTGAGTTTCAAAAACCAGCTATGCAACCTCCTGGTTACATGATAATAGGTGTGTGCTTAACCTCTCTGATCCTCAGCTCCTCACCTCCAGATTTATAACAATAATACTGCCCTCAGAGTACTGTCATAAGGATTCCACGGCATCATGTGTGTGAATCATTTAGCAGTGCCTGAGACAACTCAATAAACAGTTGGTGCTATGTCAAAATTATACTTTTATTATTATTGTTACTAAGTGAGCTTTGAAAGCTGTCTCTATGATAAAAGGCACATATGCTCCAAAAGAGGCCATGCGATGAAGCCATTTGGTGGCACATATGATAATATTTATTTTATGAGCAAGGAGTATTCATTAATTTACTTATTCAACCAATATTTATTTCTTAATCACATTATTTTAGGCACTGTTCCAGTCATTCAGGATACAAAAATAAAGCAAGAGTCCTTGCCCTCAAGGAGCACCTAGTCTACAGGGGAGGTAGATACACAAATAGGTAACACAATAAAATATAGGAAATAAAGTTACTATTGCAAGGTTTAAGGGTGAATGGCAACCAGGAAGTAGCTGACTGCAATGAAGGCAGTTGTGAAATTTGGCTTGAAGGAAGCACCTAACATGAATCTTAGGAGATAAATAGAAATCATCCAGATCATAAAGCCAAGAAAGAGTATTTCCATTAGTGACAGCTTCAGCAAAATTATCCAGGCATGAAGTAGCATGGCGTGTAAGGTAAAATGTGTGAGGCAGGGAGAGTGTGGAAGATGAGGCTGGAGAATTATGGAGGGGAATTGCACATGGCTCATGGGTGGTGTGGGGAAGGAAGTCACAGGCCAGCAGAGGGTGAAGGCGAAGAAACTGGTGTCAACAACTGACGTGAACCCGGAAAAAATAGGATGAGATGAGGAGCAATCAGGGAGCAGGTGACTTAGTGTGGCCTTAACAGGAGGAAGGACACCTCATCAACCTGGAATGCAGAGAAAGAAGCAAGTAAAGATGGGTGTGGATGAAGATAAGTTTATAGATAGTAGAAAATGTCGTATGTGCCGCCTTGGTTCCACATGGCTCCATCACATTGGTTTCTTTTCAGACATACGTGCATTTTATCACAGGGCCAGCATGAAAGCTCATTTGATAATATAATTTTGATATAACATCAGCTGTTTATTGAGTTGTCTCAGGTACTAAGTGAAATGATTCTCACAGTAGGACATTGAATTCTTATGACAATACTCTGAAAGTAGTATTATCAATATTATTATATTACAGGAGGGCTTCTATAATTTTGTTCTGCTGGAAGAAAGATCATTTACCAAGATGAGAGGTTGGGCACGGGCTGAACCTGAGATTTGAGGAAGGAATCAAAGATTGGGTAAGCAGCTCAAGAAACAGAGTGGTTGGGTTCTGCAAGGTCCCAGAGCAGACTAAGATGATGAATTTGTGGAAGTACCAATTGGCATGACTGGGTGATTTTTCTGTAACCATGTTCAGCTTTCTAGCTGCATGAAAAATAAGGATGGATGATGTAGCAATGAAAGAATAGAAGTGCAAGAAATTGAACACGTTTATGAGAAAAGAATTGGGATGGTCATATAAAGACCCAGGCAAGAGGTCACAGTGGAGACATCAAGAACAAAAGCATTGAAAGAGCAAGGATCAGCATAGGCGGAGTAGAAGGGACTTGAAAGGACAGGAGGTCATGGGGTAGGATATTAGGGCTTCAGTTCTCTGAAGCTTAGCAATTCTGGGTTGTGGCCAAGTCTAGGGTTGGCTTTTGGAGTGGTAGCTGCTGTGGAGCAGAGGTGAAGTTCACTCTTACTTGTTGAAACAAGTAAAGAGCGTGTGAGGGCAGGCATCCAGTGGGTGGCTCTATGGACATTTTTGACCGATTACAAAAAATAGGTTGGTAATGATAGTTCTGATTCAAGTACCAATCTCCACCAAATGACTGACATAGACCAGATCACAAGTGACAACGACAAGGGAAGTAGAGGTGATGACATAGGTTTGAACTTCAGGGAAGAATGGGCTATCTCATTTAAGAACGAGAAAGCAGTTTTGCTGCCAGGAAATTACTAACCGTCATGATGATAGATCTGAGGCAATGGGTGCACAATTGACCACTTTTTACAAGGAGAGTGGACAGAGTAGCCAGAGTGGACAGTTCAGATATGGGGGGAAAGGACATAGCCGGGGAGCCAGAATTCTCCAACACTTGGCCATGGTAAGGGTGGTCTGAATACTAGAAGCTTCGACATCTCCTGGGATCTTGTTAGAAATGCAGAATCCCGGGCCTCAGCCCAGACCCCCTGAATGGAAATCAGCATTTTAACAAGATTGTCAAGGAATACATGTGGCAATTACAATTCTAGAAGGACTATTCTAAAAACAGGGAGGATAATTACAGATGGAAAAAGAAATTGTGACTATAAATTGTTTCCAGTGATCCCAACTCTCTCTCTCTAGATGCTCACATGAGAAATTAACATTCTCCAAGGAATGACAAAATGGTACTCCTAACTCAGGATGTCACAGCACCTTGAAAGCATCTGCTTTAATTCCTTGAAGGCTCAGTGGACTGATCCTTGTCTAGCATTTATTTATGCCAGGTAAGAGGGAAACCAAAGGTTTCTTACCTTGATGGGGGGGTGGATAAAATGTAATTGCATAAGTACACAGTGCTTTAGAAATAGTGTTGGTGGGGAATTCAGGAGACTGAGGAGCTGGGGGCCCAGCCTTCTCCACCACTGTGTTCTAAGCATTGAACCACATTTCCTCTTCATCCACTTCCTCCTGGCCAAAAAGCTAAAAGCAGTCGGTGCCAGGGAATGGGTAATCGTATAGCTTTTCCAGTATACTGCTCCAGATCCACATAACCAGGCATGTCAAAGCCTGCTTTCCTCTCTGAACATTCAACAGTGACCAAATGGGCTGCAGGAAGTGGGAAAAATACCGTGAAAAATCCTGGGCTGCACCTCAGAGGCTCATAAATAATTACTAATGGGAAAGAAAACAGAGGAAAGAGAAAGAGCAAAGTAGCAAGCAAGACAGGCAGAATGGACTCACGCCCGGGAGAGGGAAATAGATTGGGGCTTTAGTGCAAACAAACAAACAAAAGATTAACACACTAGGACCAGTGACCCAAAGATAGCAAAAGAAAGAGAGTAGAGCTGGTCTGGGAGACTTTCTTTTCTCACATTTGATCCCTCTGCTCACAACATGTTTCAGCGACTTACTGAAGCTTAGAATGGGACTGTTAAATCATTCAACATACGAGATTTGTCCTAAGCTAAATGGATCATTTCCCCTTGTAGGTTTTTGGATACTGGCTTATTTAAAAGGAGAGAATTGGAGGGTCCCTGCTAAATTATTGATGTGTGGGAGATTTTAACCCAGGCGGCAGAAATGACCGAATGGAGACGTGTAGGCAGGTGCCATGTTGTAATCTGTCCCCCTTTTAAATTATGTAGTGTATGTATCACAATATATTGAATTTAAAACCTGAAGTATGACATTCCGTAAATAATTCACACTGGTTCTTTCATTAAGTGTGCACTGAGGCTTGAGATAATGATACTCGATTTTCGTTAGTGCCTCATTTAAATACAGATGTGAAAAAGGAAATTTCTTCGACACTTCTCTAATGAGGCACGCGTGGCTGTGTAGAAAACTTGAACTGAATCACACACACACACACACACACACACAACACACAGGCACACCTAGGTATGAATACAACCCTTGCTTAAAAAGCCCAATATAAAAATAAATAATACATTTGTTTTTTAAATGTGTAATTTCTTTAAAGTACCTAAATAAAGAATGGTTATCTCACTTGGAATAGCATTTTCTTCCCACCAAAGGAACATGCCTGGGATTTTAGGGATTGTTGTGAATTCATACAGTAACTGTCCACAAATTGTCTCCTCTAAGTTCTCCTCTAGGTCCTATAAGGAACCCGCAGCTTAGAGATAAATCTCTGTTCCCATATCACTTACGATCTAGGTCTTAAAGCCCATTTCTTCACATTTAATAAGTAAAATAACCATACTAAATAACCGTGCTTACAGCATGTCAACCTATGCACATCGCGTATGTGGGGAGTGGCCCTGCCAAGGTGCAGGCTCTGTTTTGTAGAAAGGAGGGAACTGGGGGTTGATATGGCTAAAATAAGTGAGCTTGGAAATTCGAGTGGAGGTTATAGCCCTTCTCACTCCTTGCATTTGCTATCATATTGCTTCTTCCAACATCTTTTCTTCATAAGCTGATCAACCACCATGTGAACACTCTGCTTTTACAATTTTGTGGAACTTTCGGGAAATATAGTCTAGAGGTTCTCAGTATACTCTCAGTGGTATGTCTGCTCCTTCCTCTCTCCCATCCCTCCTGTATATGTATCATGCCAGAGGTGATGAAGATATAAGCAAGGTCAACTGACATATTTTCCAGTAAGACTTGTTAGGAAAAAGGTGACTACTTGCTTTGTAAAGCCCCAAGAGGAGCTACTTTTTATGTTTAGTGCATCTGAAGACATGATTCGTTTTTACCTTGATACTGGTGAATGTATTCATTTAACACACATTTATAAATGGAAGAGAACATGGGCACAAAAGTGTTTGCATCTTGAAATGAGAAATAGATGCCTTTGAAAATTAGCCCTTGTGCACAAGTCTATGAAACAGTCAGTACTTAGAGGCAGGAGTGCCCACTTACGACCAGGGTAATTAGGGAAAGCTTATGAAAGAAAAGGTCTTTGTTATGAATCTTGAAATAAGGGCAGGATTCTAAAAGTTAGGCATTGGGAGAGGGAAGTGACAGGAAACCATGGGAAGGCAGGAAACAGCTGAGAACATAAAGCCAGAAGAAGGGTTTTACACCAGGAAATAGAGGGGCAACAGGACTAGAAGTACAGATGGAGCTTGATCCTCTGAGACCTTGAGGCCAGATGGGAGAGGTGAAAAGTGAGCACCGGGGAGCTTTGGACTTGTGTGCAGTGGAGAACAAAATCATCAGCATGGCACATTCAGCAGATTATGTTACTATGGACTGCAGAATTGATTGGGGCAGGGAGAAAATGACTAGGGGAGTCTGTCAGGAGACTGCTGCCACATACTTCAGGTTTGAGTTAAAAGCATCCAAACTAACATGCCGCCAGTGGGATCTTGCCATCCCCACCTTCTTGTCTCTAAGTAAGTTCTCAGCTTTCTAGAGTCTGGCTTCCATACTCACCATGTGCCAAGCAGAACTTCTCTCTCTCCCAAATCAGCTCCTCCCCCTACGTTTTGCCTCTCACGTATGACACCACTAACAATGCCAGCCAAACCAAAATTTCCAAGTCAAGCCTGATGCTTTTCTCTCCTGAGCTCTCATTCATTCAGTCAATTTCAAACTCTCTATATCTAACCACATAAAAATTTCCTAAAGCTAGCCCGTGATAACCACACTGCCCCGACCTTATTCATCTGACATTTTTCAGTCACTTTCTAACTTGTTTCTTTACATCCAACCATAGCAAAATAGAGTAGTGGTTTAACAATTGAATTTGGATGTCAAACTGCCTGGGTTCAAATCTAGACTTCTCGCCTCTTAGCTGTATCTATGGAAAAATGAGTTCATGCCTTTCTGCCTCCTTCTATTCACATGTAAAACAGTAGATCATAGTATGTAGTAATGTGTATCTTCTAAGGAAGACAGGGGGTTAAATGATAGCTCATTAAATGATATGTATGTAGCACTGGGAATGATATTTGACATTATAGGTGCTATATAATGTTTCCTGTTTTAGTTAACACAAAAATAATCCACCCTCTCTACTAATGAAGGATTTGACTATGCCTCTCTTCCAACACTCCATAGGCCTGAACTCTGTACTTGTGACAGAATGTCTATTATATCCTGTTTAATTTTCCCACCTCATCTCCATCCACCCTCCTCTTCACAGTATCTTCTCAGGCAGTACGGCCCTTTTTCTCTAAATTTCAAGTTCGGTTCCTGTGACTAGGTCGTTGAATGAATTGGTAGCTAAACGAAGACCTGTGCATAGTATGTACATTACAATATTCAGTACAAAGAAATGGTCAAAGGAAACTCCAACTTGATGACTTTGCTTTTATTTGCATAACTCTTACATGCAGCACTGTAATGTATACCAGAATATAAAAGTACAGTATTGTACTATACAGTACAATCAGCAAAAATTATAGTACTACATAAACAAGGTGTACTGTACAAAAAAGACACTGAGGCTGTGTAAACAAGATGTATAGAGCTGTACCAAAAAAAAAAAAAATATATGGGTTGTAAGTCTGAATAGCATGCCTCGGTCGAAAGCCTGAACAGTCATTAAACAGGTAGGTCATTAAATGTGGAATACCTGTACTGAATAGTATGTAGCTACCCACATTCAGAATAGCCTGTCTGCCTGCCATGTCCCCATCTCCTTTCCTCAGCACTGCTTGCTCACTCCTGCAATGCTGACTCGGCATCCTTTCCCCCTAGCCAGCCTCTGTGGTCACCCAGGCTAGGTCATGCACCCCTCTGTCCGTCTACCAAATAATTTTAGCACTATGTAAACTATAGAGTCCTGAAATCATCTTTATGATTGTATTCCCAGACCAGAATGAAAACTCGAGGGTAGGGGCTGTGTTTTATTCAGCCTTAGGTTGCACAGAAAGAAGCATCATGCTAGATTTATAATAGGTGTGATAGCCAGGCATGGTGGTGCATGCTTGTAATCCCAGCACTCGGGAGGCTGAGGCAGGAGGATTGCCGTGAGTTCCAGGCCAGCCTGGGCTACATAGCAAGACCCTGTGTCAACAAAACAAAACAACAACAACAAAAAAATAGGTGTCATAAACATTTATTGAAATAAAGCGAAAATGTTTAACAGACTTGGGAGTTACTTAAATGTAGAAGTAGCAAAAAGAGGGAAATTGGAAGCTGATTCCAAGGATTAAAGTTCATGTTGCCTCAGGGATCAAGGGATCAAGATCTTATTTATAGAAACAGGGAAATTATAAGGAGGAACTTCTTTGACAGAAAAAATATCAGCAAAACCCTAACAAGTTAATTTTTAACCAAATTGGGTAGGAGATACCAACAAGACATACAATTAGAAACATAAGCTATGTGGTACTAGAAAAAGCACATGGTACACTTGAGAGTGATTGTGTTTGTCACATTTTAGTAGCTTGTGCTGTGTAACAACTAGCTCAGTGGCTTATAACAACATAAGCCTCCTGCCGCTCACACAGCAGGTCCTGTGAATTGGAGACAGCTCCACTGCTCTGGTCCTGGGTCAGACACATTTGGAACTTTGCCCTAATGATGAAAGAACAGAACAAGAGGGGTCACAGAGCCAGCCACATGGGCACTTTGCTCAGCAGTGCCATCCCTAGTGTCCACTCATATCCCGTTAACCATAGCAAGTCATGTGGTTAGGCCCTACCTCAGTGGACGGAGGATGTAATACAAGGGAATGGAGGGAATAAAATACCAAATCAAACAAATGTAGTACCATGCCAGTCAGTTTGATAGCTGAGGCAGGTACAAAGTAACTAACAGGCGTATAGCTTATACAGTGTGGATACGCTGAATGTAGAGATGCTTCACATCCTAGGTAGGACAAGGCAAGAAGGTGGAAGATTTCATCATACTGCTCAGAATGGCACCCAATTGAAAACTTATATTTACTTTGGAATTTTCCATTTAATATTTCTGGCCTACAGTTTATCAAAAATAATTAATACTATAGAAAGTGGAACCATAGAAAGTGGATAAGGAGGAACTACTGTGATGCCCTTTAGCACAGTACAAATAGTTGGGATTATGTACATAGATCAGATCATGCACTCTATTTCTAATGAGAGGTACAAAAAAAAGGGGGGGGGGGAAGAAAGGAACTAGCAGAATAACAGCCAGGAAGATAAAAAAGGAAGAAGCAGAAAAGGTAAGAAAGAGAAATTACACCTGCAAGTTATAGATTACAATGCAAATTAAAGGAGAAGTAGGGGCATTAACCAGTACTACAGATGTCAATGAAAATGTATGTGAATGTGAGGGGGGGAAATGGAAGCATTCAAGAGAAAGGATCCATTAGCTATGGTGAGCCTATCTTTGTACATAGGTGTAGTCAGGTTATACTTGACTAATTATAGGGTTCGGATGACTTTCATAGGAGATTGTCTAGAAGGAGTTTGGACACCATGTCTTACAACAGCTGAATTGTGTAGACCAGAAGATAAGAACTTAAGAGCATATAATATAGCATCCAACTCTCATCAATATCAGGAGGATTCTTGTAAAGGGTGGGGAGACCTCCCCAGGCTCTGCTTTGGTCTAGAGAGAAAGATTACCAATAGTGACTTGGTGGCTTTCGATGTCTATTAGTCCGGTGGAATAGTAACCTTTGTGAAAGAACCAACTCTCAGTGCCACAAGTGTTTTCAAGCAAAATTTAGATGACCACACTACAAACATGTGTGAAAAAAATGCATGCCCTGTTGAAACAGTTTCACCAACAGAAGATCATTGTTTCTTCGAAATACAAATTGCATAGTTTTGTGATCACCAAATAAAATATACTGGCTAGCATACACCCATTATTTACTTCTCTAAGTCCTTACGCACAGCAGGTGCTTAGCACATACTGAGCCTGGATTCTGCTAAACTCATCAAGTTCTTATTAAGCACCCACTGTATCATCTTTTGGCCACAGTCACCTGAAGTTACACGTGACAAATCCAGAACATCTGGGCACATAAATATTGATCTCACAGATTTGTACATGAGACAACTAAGTCCAAGACAAATACTGCTACCTTTCCAATGCCATATAGCAAGTAAATGACAGAAGAGGGTATGGGGCTTAAGTTCCCATGTTGCCAGTGACTTACACTTACTCTATAGCAACAACAAAAAAAACACCACGTACGTTTGTGTAAAAGACACATGATCGGTGCAACTTGTATTCATTTGCTTTTAGAGTCATCTCCAATTCAAATTGATGTGTTGACGATATTCTCATCACCAGCTTTGTTTTATTTTAAGTCAGGACTTTCCCTCACTTTGAAATGCCACCAGAAATTACATGAAGGAAAACCTATCCCAGTTGAACTGTTGCCCTAAGTGGCTGGTTGCCACTTCCATACCGCCATTTATACTTCCTTTGGAAACATACCAAGACCTACGTAGCCTTTGAGAATG
The DNA here is from genome assembly GCA_028451465.1 of Erethizon dorsatum. Classification (NCBI taxonomy): domain Eukaryota; kingdom Metazoa; phylum Chordata; class Mammalia; order Rodentia; family Erethizontidae; genus Erethizon; species Erethizon dorsatum. The sequence continues at coordinate 14,536,215 of CM051841.1, read as the reverse complement.
CAGAAGTTTGCAAACATTTCAACAGTTGAAGGCTAATCACTGCTGAGTCATAGAAAATCCCATTCTTTGCCCTGGTGCCATTTGAAAGAAAATCTTACTGCGGCTGCATCCTTGGGGCCATGGAGATCCATGGTTGCCCTTGAATCATTCAGTTCTATTCAGGAGTCCAGTTCAAGAACCAAGAACCAGGTAGTTAAGTTCCTCATGCGAGTAGCCCAAAGCAGGATTTTTCCTGGAAAGAGGCCAAGATTAGTTATAAGACCTGGGATCTAACTAGCTAAAGACGTAATAGACAACAATAAAATATACCAGTTCAGGACCCCTACTATGTGTCAGGGACATTCTATACATTATTGTTGTCTACCTTACACACTAGGGATGCTTCTCAACATTATCTAGAAATTAATGCTATTATATATATTTTTTTAACTTACTCAAATTCACCCAACTAGAAAGAGGTAGAGCTGAGACTGAGGCAAGTATCCTTGGATAAAGAACTTGGTAGCCATGACTGGTAATAATTTTTTAAATGAACTATTTCTTTATAGGTGAGAAGCCTTAAACAAAACAAATTCCTCTACAGTGCTACTATTTCAAATCATACTGGGGGAGATGTTTTGAGAAATGGGTACTTTATATTACTCATCATCTTTCTCCATGTTGCTCGCAACCATGATGGCAAACTCTCTATTATTTCTCTTGATGCCTTAATTAACTTGCTGAAAAACCAGGACCAAAGACCAACAAATGTGAGAGAAGAACAGAAGTCAGGGGTTGATGGGTTCAATTTGTGATGCCTCTTTTTCCATGCTAACAAAATAAGGAAAAGCATTCACTCTCTCTCACATAAGAGAGTCGCACCTATATCTATGATGCCTGATTATTTGTCACGAGTATCTCCCTTCACAAGTGGGCCTTGAGGCCTTACCTACTAGACATCAGCATATTGTCACAAATGTTCTGGGCTTCTTGACAATGGCATGGCATGTACTGCTAGGCACCTGCTTCTGCCCTATTGACATTACGAACTAAAGTCAGCAGCATGCCTGGTGAACAATTTCTCAGTTCCACGTGTGGTGTGTGTGTGTGTGTAAATGAGGGTGGAGAATTGAGAATATAAAGGAACTTTTATTTTTGATACACTTTATCGAATAATAACATACTTGAAAAGTACATGAATTCTTAAGTGTGGATGTTGTTGAATTTTCACAAACTGAACACATCTGATTAATCAGATCAATAAACAGAACGTTACCAACGCCGTGGAAGTTCCCATTGCATTCCCTTCCTGTTCACCATGTGTATCCACCAGAACTGCTTCTGAAAGTGGAAAGAATGGGATAAGGGTGTTTGAAGTGAGGGGGAGTACTTTGAGGGGGATTAGAGGCAATATGTGTTTTACTGCAATAAAATTATTAATTTAGACATTCACTGTGTATTTTGATCATCCCTGTACACAGCGTTCGCTGTCATTGGTATGGAATAATAAGTGCATCACAATTTCTTTATCCATTCCGCTGTTGCTAGGTGCTCAGACAATGTTCAGCTTGGGATTATTGGGAAACGTTCTACTATGAACATTCTAGTACTCATCTCCTGATGCACACAGGTATCTCTTTACAGCACAAAGTCCCAAGTGTGGCATTGCCCGGTGTTCTGCTTCAGTGCACACTGCCACACGGTTTCCCAAAATGATGCTATCAAGTTACCTTCCCCTATGCATGGCATTTGAGTTGTGTTTGCTCTCCATGCCTGCCAATATTAGTTTTGGTGGAGCTTTGATCTCAGCCATGCTGATGAGGGCAAAAATGGTGATAACCTGCTTTAGTTTTAATTTGCGGACATTGGCTGTTTGGATATCGTCTTTGTTGCAGTGTCAGTTTAAGTCTTTTCCCATATTTCTACAGCTTCCTAAACCACCCTTTCCATTTTTCACCTCCCTCTCTTCACCCTTTGTAATATTGTTTCTTCTTTCCATTAGAAATCCAAGTATGCAACAAGTAAGTGGGTAGGTATATTGCGATATATTCATTACCTGGAACATTACCCAATAATAATAATAATAAAAAACCTAATGTCTGGATACTTACAGCATAAATGAAATGCAAACACATCATGATAAACAAAAGAGGCCCAGGACAAAAGAGTACACACCACCTGACTGTATTTGTATGGCTCTGTCGAACAAGCAAAATCAAGGTAGAGCAATGGAAGTGCAATCAGTGGTTTCTTGGGTTTGAAGGAGAGTCCTGCCTTCAAAAATGGAGGCAGGAGGGAACATTTTAGAGCAGCAAAAAATGTCCTGTCTTGATCTCAGTAGTGGTTATATGAGTATACATTTGTTCGAACCCTTTGAACTATACACTTAAAGTGGGTAGTTTAATTGTATTAAATTATACCTCAATAAAACTGATTTAAAAAACCCTTTTGCCAAAACTTCCCATGTGTAATCCATAGGACATGATCAAATAAGGCTTTTCTTTTACCACAAGGATCAGTCAGGATGCCCAAAGCCTCATACGTACTCAGCCAGAGAACCGTATCTCCCTAGAAGGAAATCCTAAGTTGCCAGCACCTTTTGAAATAAATGTTTTGATTGAAGACATCACAAAGGCTTGGTTCTGGCTACTTTGGCCACTTCATACCCCACAAATGGCTTAGTTTCCGCTCCCTGAAGGCTGCCTGCCAGTCACCCAGTGAGGCAGCCAGCACACTTAACAAGCTGGCCCATCACCACGTTTAAAATATACAAGGCGAATGCAGGCATTTCCAAACCTGGGCTGGGGAGAGAAACCTCCCCAGCTACTATTCCCACCATTTTACCTTGCAGGAGCCAAAGAGCCATGTTTTCTTCTGACTCTCCAGGGAACCTTGATGGGGCCACGTTTCAGAAGGCTCCTGTCCTCTAGGGCACCAGAGCTGTGGTATTTTAATAGCCTCCCTCAGCCCCTCCCTTGGGAACACATTATGTGATCGTTAGTGATGGGCAGACTTCGCAGGGCTTCCAGGTTTGAGTCTATGCCAGGAGTGCAGGGTTGCTCCTTTTCTGACAACTCAAAAATCTCCCTCATTTTTTCCTTTTTCCTTATTGACTTTTGTTTTCTTTACTTGGTTCCTTCTAATCTACATGGGCATGCTCTCTGGCTCTTCATCTACAGCCAGATTAGGAAGGGAAGAAGAGGAGTTTCCTGCTGCTGTCTCTGTTAATGTGGCCTGTGCCAGACAGCACTGGACTCAGGCCCCAATTACTGGATCCGCCAGGAAAGAGTGACTAGACACTTGTGTGTGCCCACAGTGTGGGGGGGTGCCCCCTCCATTTCCAGGTGAACCCAAAACCAAGACTTTCTTTAGGAGGGCTCCCATTCCCATCAGCATGCTGGGACAAACAGGTCAACAGGCATAATTGACAGAAAGTATGTAAACATCACCCAGCAATTGTACCCAGAGGACTAAGCAGCCAAGGCCATTGGAAGACTGAAGAGGGGGCTTTATTATTTCAGTTTTTAAAAATGTATTCTATTTTTGCAGTGGTGGGGATGAAACCCAGGGCCTCACAAATGGTAGGTGAACACCCCACCTCTGGGCTACATCCCCTGCCCAAGGGGAGCTTTGAACAATTACGATGCAGGTGTGTAAGGTCTTCATGTGTGTGGAAACGGCTTTTCTTTCTAGAAGAAGCAATAAGGCATCGAATTCACTATATCTAAACCCAAGCACTTCTAGGGAAGTTTTCTGTCTATTTTTTCCCTCTGAAATATTGAAGAGCAGATATTTACTCTGTAAGTTATTTTGGCAGTTGCAGAGCTAAGTGAAGGACTGAATTTATAAATTAGGGATTACCTTTAATTCAAATCATGGACCACAAGGTTGGAAGCTAAAGCCTGTGTTTGTAAACTGGACCCACCATCCAGGGACTGAGGGATGGGGTCACGGGGACAGTGGGGACATGTAGTTTCAAGCCCTTCCCATCTTCCATTAGAAGAATCCCAGAATACAACATGTCCCGTGACCTTGTAGAAGGCTGGGAATGTCCAGGTCAGAGGCAGCAGCTGGCCTAGGAGGGCTGCCAGAATTTCTGGGACACTGATGCATTCAGAATAGGAGAGAAGGGAACATTTGAGGGGGTGCCTGGCAGGGGTGGGAAAGGGGTGGAGAGCAGAGGGAGCCCTGAACTGATAAATTCAGATTTGTGTATTTTAATCAGTCTGAAAACACCAGTGAGTCATTTATGCTAATATGTATTTTCTCTTTAGCACATTTTCCCCAGTTTGTCTGAAACTATACTGTGTCTACTGTGAATAATCTCACACAGTTACAACATAAAATTTGTTTTTCTGCCCCAAAAAGCAGCCACTTGCTTTTGGACCTGATTCCCGTAATGTGTAGCTAAACCAAGGAGACACAGTGAGGGCCTTTCCAATGCTTTCTATGAGGCTGCGCTTAACGTAACTGGTTCTTACGGAATTTTTCTGAAAGACACAGAAAATTTTCTGTGAGTCTTGTTAATTTGCTTGGTTCTCCTTAAGCAACACTTTTGATTCTCTCAGCAACTTTGTTTATCGTGATGATTGCTGTCTGTAGACAACCTCAGGTCAAAAGAAAAAAGAAGAATGGAGGGACTGGTGAGATGGCTCAGCGGCATAAGTGCATGTCTGGCAAGCACGAGGTCCTGAGTTTGACTCCCGGAACCCACATACGAAAAAAGAGCTGGTGATATCGCTCAGCGGCATGGGCGCCTGCTGGTGCACAAGGTCCTGAGGTCAACCCCCAGTACCCACACACACACACAAAAAAAGAATGGGATGTGAATTCGGAGTCTTATAATTTATGACTACTGTCCTGTTATGATTGCATTGATTTTTATTTGAAAGGTGGTTTTACAAACTGGAAATTGACCAAAGGTAGAATATGTCTGGAACAAACAATAATATAAAAAATACACAAAAGATCTCGGTCAAGGAAAATAAAGAGATCTCATCTCAGAGATCTCATCAATAAGTAGTGACTGCTGGCAGCAGGGCTGTGCTAAGAAAGAATGTGAGGCCACTTCCAGGCTTAGCAGGAAAGAGGGCTAGGGGTCGATTAGTTATGTCTGCCATGGCAGTGCCTTTGTAGCAAGTGGGGAAAGCGATGGGCAGTGGAGTGTCACACAGACATCATGTATGCACTATTTCTGGTCTTGGCAAAATGTTCATGCAAACAACTAATATATCGAATAAAGTTCTGTAGTAACTGATTAAACTGAATAGAGATCTGAACATATTTCAGCATGTAGCAGAATGAAACCACATTTCGGGCTATGCCCTGACAGAGAAGAGAAAGACTTGAAGACTATTACCTAGCTTAAGGGAGGAACAATGGAAAACTTACAATTTGCTTGAGAAATTCCCAGTCCCTTTCACATATGCATATTCAAAATGCTGCCTACCTCCTAATCCCTTCACTTTTGTGTTTCCTGTTCTTTGTGCATTTGGAGTGACTGAGCCTCGGAGAAGAAGAGGCAGGGAAATGGGGAAATGATGCTGTCAACCCATGTAACTGTTGATCTGTTTTTCTTGTTTACCTAAAAGCTAGATGAAGAACTGAGCAAAGAGATTTTCGGCCTGAGCTGGAACCAAAGAGAAATGGTATCCCTCTTTGGCCGTGTATAATCTCCTGAATGTAAGAAAAGTCCCTGGACAAATCTTGAATCTTGGGCCGGTGAGATGGCTCAGTGGCATAAGCGCCTGCCTTGCAAGCGCGAGGGCCCGAGTTCGACTCCCGGATCCCACATACAAAAAAGGGGCCGGTGATATCGCTCAGCAACACGGGCGCCTGCTGGCGCGTGAGGTCCTGAGGTCGACCCCCCGGTACCCACAAAAAAAAAAAAAAAAAAAATCTTGAATCTTTCATAAATGTGGTTCTTGGTCTGTCCCCCAAAATCTACAATTTTTCTAGTGTTAAATAGTAACTTTTCATTCATATAAGAACTTCAGTTTTAGCTAGCCGCAGGGGACATGGGTTACCCTTCAGGCTAAAGCAAGGATTACTGGCTTACATGGGATCAAAAATAATAATATGCTGTATATAAACATTCATAGTAGGTGTTCAAAAATACAGCTGTATACAACTACGCTAACTAGTGAACATTTTATCAGTCAGCCTTTGTCAAAATAAAGCTGAATAGCAAATCCCCGAAATTCCTAAGGGCTGAGAATAAGAATTAATGTTTCTCACTCTGGGGTTGGCAGGTCAGCCTGGGCAACCCTGCTTCAGATTGGGAGTTGACAAGGCTTGGTCCAGGCTTTGGGTTGGATTGAAATCGGCTCCATCTGTCACATCGTGGGGGCTCAGACAGATAAGCATTTTGCTAACAACGTCGTTTTTTTCTCATTGTGATCACAGAAGTAGAGATGGGGTGAGAGAAATAGCCTTTTCTGGGACATTTCCACATTTCACTGGTTAAAGTTGTCACATTGAACTTAGTCTCTACCATCAGTGGAGAGAGAAAAATTGACTCCATTTTTAGGAGGATAAGATGCCAAGGTATATGGTAAATACTATGAATCTATACTCCTGAAACAATAAGGGCATAGGAATTGAGAAAATAAACCTATTACCAAAAATATTGCAAAGTTCTGTTAAGTCAGACTCAATGACACACACTTTAATTCCAGCTACTTGGGAGGCTGAGGCAGGAAGATCACTAGTTTGAGCCCACCCTGGGCAACTTGGTGACTTAGCAAGACCCCGTCTCAAAATAAAAAAAATGAAAAAGAGTAGGGATGTAGCGTAGTGGAAAGCCCCTGGATTCAATCTGAGAGAGAGAGAGGAGAGAGAGAGAGAGGAGAGAGAGAGAGAGAGACTGTTGAAAACATTGAATGGGAAAGTAATATAATGAGGTAATAACAACAATAACGATAATAACAAGGCATCAAAGCCAGGGTGATCAGAGTTTGAAACTTGTCACCATTCCTTTCTGACCATGTGACTTACCGCCAGGTGGGCCTCGTGACGCTAAGACTGGCAAATGCTCATCAGTAAGACTTTGTAGATTCCTATCCCTGTACTCTGCCTTGAATGGGAATCAGTTTCTTTTACTTGAATGCTTTGCCACTTGAGCTTTGCCTGCTTTTCATATTTCAAAGTTCAACTTCCTCAAAGACATCCTCTAATTTACACGGCTTTTAGTCATTGTACTAGTAAACGCATATATTTTTGTAGTGGGCTGGCCACATCTGGTACCATGAGCCATTCTGGGGCCAAGGCAGGTACATAGCCCCATGGTTGATGGGAAGTCACACAGAACAAGATTTCCTCTGGCAGGAATGGCTGGTTGTACATTAAAGAGTTATGTTTTAAGGGCAAGACTGCTCTTGGGCTGGGAAACTCTTTTCTAGAAAGGATGACATTTTTTTTTTCCAAACTTTATTTTTTTTTAAGACAACAAGTAAACATTCTCGTGTATTAACAAACTCAAGCATTAGAGAATGTACAAATACCTTGTGGAGAAAAATATTACTCAGTATAAGATTAAGCCATGTAAAAGCTAGGTAAAAATAGAAGACTAAGGAATGGAATAGTCACAGTGAAATTGCATTTTCATACTAGGGAGACAATACGACGTTTACAAATGTGCATCCAGTTTATTTCGCTTGTGAGTATTTTCTCGATTTGCATCCATTTACCTTTAAAAGTTAGAAAGGATGACATTTCCCAGACCCTCCTGAATCTGGGTTGGGCCGTGGGAGTACATTTCCCCAAATTTTGAGCAGAGATGGTGCGTATCACATCCAAATAAAGTGTTCTGAAGCTGCTGTCTTTTCTATTATCTACTCTCCCATTTGGGGTTCAATGGTGAGGACTCCGAGGCCCTAGAAGAGAGCAGAACCACAAATGGGAAGAGTCTGGATCACTGATTGGTCACATGGAGTTTCCTATAAGAGAGACATAACATTTAAAAATCAACCTTCAGGGATTGTTAGCAAGACTGCTCATTCCCTGAAAGGAGCTTGTGGTATGGAGGTCCTTGGGATTAGGATATGGGATGAAGCAAATCCTAAAAGGCTGATCACCTAGCAAAGATTCAGCTGAAGAGGTCTGCCGGGCTTCCCTGGGAAGGCCGCGCTGGTGAACCAGCCCAGACTGTTGAACCCAGCGAGAGGAGCTGTGACAGCCAGAACTGTGGTCTTTGTGAAGTTTGAGCTCCAAATCCAAGCAGCTGTCCACATTTCCCCACAAGATCTTTCACTCAACATGGGTGAGCCGTGTTCCCTTGTGGGCCCTTACTCCCATGGGCATGGTTTCAGAAATATCTTCCTTAAGAACTGTACTCCTCCTCTTTCCTTTAGGGGCTCCACTCACTTGGATCAACCAGCTTCCACCAAACCTGAGCTGCCATGGGCTCTCTGGGGAAGGCGAATTTCCTGTGGTCCCCATGAGTAACTAGCATGAGCACCTGCCTTGCCCGCCTAAGTTTCCTGGTGATGGAGAAAAGCATGGAGCCATCCCATCATTATTAACCATGCTGTGTCCTCGTTTTCAAGTGGGGGACTTTCAGGGGTGGTGACAGTAGCCTGAGCCAGGGTCCTCTGCTGAAGGAAGCCCACCCTGACCAGAAGGCCAAATAAAAATGAGGAGGAAGAGCGCTCACTCCTCTGCTTGATCTCTTTATCTGTCTCTCAGTCTCTTTCCCTCCGTTTCTCCGATTCTGTCTCTCTTCTCCTCTCTCTCTCTTTTTCCTGACACAAAGCCAGTTATCCAATTTCATGGCCCTCCAGCTGGCAGAGGACCCACGCAGTTGAACTGGCTCCATGCTCCGACACTTTCTCTGGGAGCTGCCCCACAACTGTTTCTGCTTCTCTGGCTAAAGGAGGCTCAAGTCTCCCCTTCCTGGATCTGAGCTACCTCCTCTCATTACCAGAGTGCAGCCTCTGCCTCCGCCCCATGCAGCCAGCCCTCCTCTGTCCTCTTCCAGGCATCCCTGTACACTGCGAGACCTATATTCCTTTTGGACCTCAAGAGTCTGCTAACTTAGCAGTCCCCAGCCATGCAAGCGAAGGTAGAGACTCCCTTTTGGGGCTCCATGTCCATCGCCATAAACAAGAATCTTGGTAACCTCCGTAGTGGGATGGGGGCTGTTCAGCTGTTGGAAACAAAGGCTTTATTCTGAGCCTTCTCTTCTCCACGACTGATAACCAGTCTGTCATTGGAAGTGGGAAGGGTGGGGGTGGCAGGGCATTGAGGAGAGGGGAGGAGCGCACACAGCAGAAAGCTTATTAACCTTTCCAAGAGGCTTGTGATTCAAGCTTGTGGAGCTTAACATTTTTTTTTTCTCTCCCAATTATTTTAATGATGCTGCAGAAAGCCCTAACTTCTGGGCTGAGACCGTGTTGCTGCCACGGTCTGGATGGATCACATGGTCACATTCCGACACAGGCCGGGTCACCCCGTAAGAAAAATCAGCTTGGGAAAACCACTCCTCCTGTCTCTCCTCTCTCTCTCTCTCTCTCTCCCTCTCCCTCTCTCAGAAAAAAAAAAGCCTCCTTTTTTAAGAGCTTTGAAGCTTAAGTCTTAGATGTGAGCTTTGCTTCAGATTTTATTAGTTATTTTTTATCCCCATTTGCCACTCCCCTCAAAAAAGTTTATGTTCACTCACTCTGAATGGCAATTATTTGACTCTAATTCAAACCATTTTGCGTTGTTTAGATCCAGGCACATTGCTTGATCTCAATCATAGGGGAATGTACCTAGTATGTTTCTTGCTCAAGAAGCTGTACTCACGTAAGCTGGTTCATCAATCATTTTTTTTCCCTCTTTCTCAGTCTTAATGTATTCTTCATTTCATTTTGAGAAAGAAAATTAAGCCTATACCATAAACTTAAAAGCCAACTACTATAGTCTGTACTTTGAACCCAGATACAAAAACAAACTTTCTTTCCTGTGAGGTTTAAGACCAAGATCTATTGATTTAGGAGGCTAAGATTTAGCAGGAGCTGATATGGACTGGAGATGCAGGAGGAAGAAGGCAGGGGGCATAGAAGAGAAAGGGATTTTTCCTCTTCCTTTTTATGTATAATACATGTTTGACTGGAGATGTGGCTCGATTTTCCGTAACCCAACATGAATATTATTATAGCTGTGGCAACGAGACAGGTAGACACAATCCCTCTGCAAGGCCAGCCTTCCTTTCCTTTTAACAAGAACGACTGGTCATTGATGGGGACTTCAAATATACTCATTCTTGTAATGATTGTCACCTACACATGCCCTTGTTTTTTGAATCTTTTATTGACATATCATCTACACATTTTATAAGTGTACAGCTGTGTGCTTTTCCCAAATCAAACATACCTTGTGGCAAACTCCAGGTTATACAACAGAATATTAATTATACCTCTGAAGTCCCCTTTATTCCCTCTTCCAGTCAGTCTCTCCCAGGATAACCACTATCCTAAATTATAATACTGCAGAGCAATACAATCTGTTTTTAAATATATTACCTGTTTTAATCTGTTTTTGACTGTATAAATGGAATCATAGAATGTACTCTTTTGTGTCTGCCTTCTTTCACTCAATATTAGGGACACTTACCCTTGTTTTTGTGTGTAGTTTTAGATTGTCCATTCTCTTTGCTGTTATTACTCCACTGTACACCAAAGTTCTAGATCTGTTCTACTGTTGATGGGCATTAGGATGACTTTCGGTTTGGCTACTACGAATGTGCTGTTGTGAATATTTTAGTACATATCTTTTGGTGAACATCTTTGCTGGGCTTTTTCCTGGGAGAGAAATCGCTAGATACAGGGTGCGTGTGTGTGATTAGTTTTAGTAGAAATTGCCAAATAGTTTTCCAAAGTAGCCATGACCAATCTGTACTCCCTCTAGCAATAGTATTTGAGAGCCCCAGTTGCTCCACATTCTGGATATTTCCAGGGTTTTACTTTCACGCTCCTGGAGGCCTGTCGTGAAATCGCGTTATAATTTTACTCTGTATATCCCACACCCGTTGGCTTTCACTTCTGGGCTTTAGTTAATTTCTAATCATCCCCTCACCTAATAAGAGCCAACCTGCCCAGCAAGTCTTTCCTCTACAAAGTCTCCATCTTTACTCTGTTCCCAGCACATCTCCTCCACCTACTTGTACAGATTTTCCTTTTGTTGAGCTCTTATTGAAATTATTCAGGGAGCCACCCCATTTACATTGATTAACCACTGGGCAGTGGCATCTGCTGTTTTTCTTGTGTGATTCTGTCTTCCCCAGATGCTGAGTCCTCCCAGGACAAAGTCTAGCTCAGCACATTCTCTCTGCACACACAAACGATTGAGATGGACCTGAGGTATGTCCTGGGTGCGCTGGACTTTGTACTTCTCTCCCAATCACTCTGACTTCCAGTAGCTTTAGCCAGATGCTTGATGTTCATTAAAACCACTCGAGGAGTTTCAGTAGGGTGGGGAGTTGAATGGTAGAGTAGGAAAAAAGTTTTTAACATTAGAAATGGGTTTAAATACACCTGTTTGGTCTTTTATATTCTTGAAAAGTTCCTTTGTTCCTCTGAATCTCCATTTCTCTTGTACACAAAGAAGAGGATAAAGTTGTCATAAGATTTGAACACAGGACCACAGCCAAATGTCTGCCACATTGTAGGTACTGAAAAAGTGACTCCTTTCTCCATGCTTTTCATCTTCAGAGAGACCCCAGACTGAGTCTTGTAAGAGGTGAAAATAAAAAATGGTTTATAGACCTCTAGTTTGGTCTGGCAATAACCAATCTTTTCTTGTCAGCCTCTCTGGAATCAAGCAGTATCCTAACTTAGGTGATAACTTTTGAAATAAATTTAATATTTTTTTAAAAACTTCTTTTTTGAAGTAAAATTAAGGAGAAGTTCTCTTCTGAAGTCTGGTCGGGGCCCTTGGCAGCCAAACCTTCTCTGAGACAAAGCTAGTTAATAGCTTGGTGTGTAATCTCTCTTCTTCTATCTGCTTAGCCCAGTGTGACGAGAAGGAGATTCCTGCAGGGCAGCTGATACAAGTGACATCCATCTCTGCTATTAACTGTATGATTAAAATTCACACATCGCTGCGCTCAGGCTCTTGGGAAAGTCAGTGAGGGAGGGGATTTGCGATTATGGCTATTTTGCTCATGCCGTGAGATTTTGGGCCACCTTTTTCAATAGTCCAGCAAACTTGAGTGTCACGTGCCAACTCTCCCTCTTAAAAGGATTTGGGGCTTGCAAAGGTGGCCATTATTTTTCTTGTTCTTGAACACCACTGTGCTGTGCCAGTGTAGACGGGTTGTCCAAAGCCAGTTTGGCAGATCATTAGTTTGTTTCCTCTGATAGCGCTGCATTGGATGCAGGCTTGCAAAAACATTCCAGCTGGCTACACTTCTGATGTGAGTATATCGGAATGGTTCCCTGGCCTTTAGTTCGACTTAGTGGTCAAGATTCCAGTAGTTTTTCCTTTCTCTTTTAATTTCCAGCTAATTCCAGTGGAACTACATTCTAATGCAACTCAATGTATTTTATGTATTTTTTTAGTACTACAGGTCAAATCATGAAACAGAAATCTTGGATTTTAATCCAGTAAGCCAATTTGTTTATAAAGTGATGCCCATATGGGTGCTTGCACTCCACCGCAGGTAGGAGAGGAGTGAATGGAAGTATTAGAGTGGGAAGTATGGCAAATACATTTGATGAGCTTCCCCAGGCTCGCTCTTTTAATCATATGCCAAGAAGAAGAGGGGTCATTGCCTCCATTGTAGAGATAAGAAGACAAAGGCACAGAGAGATTTAATGCCTCGTTCATGGTCACACAGCTCTACGAAGAGCTGGGATCAAGAAACTTAGCTTGGTATGGTTACGGTTCCTTTTTTTTTTTTTTCTTTTTCTTCAATTTTCTTTCACCTAGAATCCGTATTACATTTCTTTTTTCCCCCTCTCACCCTGCATTCATGTAACCTTGACACAAATCTTTTGATATTTGCATTAGACGTGACTACAGAGGTCAACTCAGGTCCTATCGAACACAGAATTTCCCTCCATGAGGCCATGAGAACTTATCGAACCTCTAGTAACTTATAAAATGAATAACTCACTTCTTCACAGGCCAGCTGATGGGCATTTTGGATGGTTCTTCCTTTTATGTAGAAAAAAATCTATATTTTGGTATTTCCAACCACTGGTACACTGGAGTAGTTTTGTACCTACTCGTACCAACTTGCGGGATGGTTATGTACATCTCTTCCCAGGCCCACACCTAGTGACATAATTTGGTAGTGTGGTGTCAGCTATGGTGGGTGTGTTTACACCACAGGAATTGCCCAAAACTAGAGATCAGTGCTTCTCCCGTCACCACCCTGCCCCGCATCACACTGAGAGCAGTTTGCTAAACATTGATCTGTACAGCACTGGTCCCACACATCAGGGGTGACGCTGCCCTTTGGCCACAAGTAGAAAAGAAAGAAGTCTCCCCAGCAGCCCCTCAGAGACTTCAGAACAGCTCTTCTCTCCACCCTGTCTTGCTATGAGAGCTTCAGAGAGACCCGAGTTTGAGTCTCATGTCAGTCCCTTAGTTACTGTGGAATCATGAACTAATTATTTAATTAAGCTTTAATTTCCCTGTCTGCAAAGTAGGGATGATAAAAACATCTTACCTTTGAGACTGAGTTGAGGGATAAATGAGACAGTGAATATAAAATATACTGCCTGGCCTGTAGAAAGTTCTCAATTAAATTTAACCATTACTATAATAATCACTGTTACTGATCATAGTGCCAAAATACTTGAGAGAGTTACCCAGGACTTCTAGCAAACGAGTTCTGGTCCTGGAGTAAGGAGCTCAAATAAAAGACTTGAACTTAATGCACACACCATGTGCAGAACACTGAGAAGAGATGATTAGGAGATGCTGAAAGACCCAGGATCTACCAACAGCAAAGTATGTCACCAGCCTGAGGTCTGAAGGCGTAAGGGATGGGAGCAGCAGTGCTAGGAGGAGCTGCCCCACAGCTGGAGCACAGGCATAGGTTATCCACTCTCAAGCATGAGGCTCGGCAAAAGAGAGTGGGGAAATGGGTACTGTGATCCCTGCATCTCTCTCTTCCTGCCCTCCAGCTTTCTGCCAGAGGCCACCAGGTCCTGGACAGGATGACTCCATCCATAGATAACCACCTCAAGGACACAGCAGAGTACAGCAAAGAGGAGAAGGAGGAGGGGAACCTTGGGGAGGAGTGGGTGCAAAGAGAGTAACCAACCACATCTGAATTTTCAATCTTTTATTATGCACAATATATAAAAATGAAATTGCCAAGACCGAGGGACAGATTTCATTATGTGAAAGTGGGTTTGCTTCTCTGGGTTAATTAGGCTTTAGACTTTATGTGATGCATTGCAAACAAAACATAGACCTCAGACTGGCAGTGTGCCCATTATCCTGTGCTTTCAGAACCCCACACACCCCAGGGAGGAAGGTCCCATGTCACCTGATTGATTTATATCATTTTGTTCATTGGCCTCATCTAGTGCTTGCCTTGATTTTGTTTTCTTTCTCTTTGAAATTGTGTTTCTTAGTACACATCATTGCTGTGGCCCGTGAGTGTGTTTCATATTTTCAGGGTCTTAATTGTTCAGCTCTAATAGCATTCCTCTCTTTTTTAAACTACCTCTGTAGTCTATTAAAAAAAAAAATACTACAGAACCTGAAATGTATTAGTCTTCAGAACTCCTCAGTACAATGCTTCCATCTGTGTTTTTTTATTTTAAAGAAGGACTTTGTAGGTCACAGAGAGCCACTTAAAAAATCTTTTTCCTGAGGAAGCCCATAGCCCTGTTCGTTCAGAAGCCTTGACGGACAGGCACTGCCCACTTCCTAACCTGCCTCTCTCTGAGCCTGTCAGATTGTAAGAGGTCGGTGACTCTGCCCAACTCACTGCGGACGCATAATTCTGCGTTCATTCACATCGGTGGTAAGGATAATGTCATTTAGCCTTTAAAAGCTATACCCAGGGATTATTTCTTCCAAAAATGAAAGAGGAAAATTGATGGGTCAAATAAATCCCAGTGCTCTCAGCAGGTAGATTCTTGAGCTGGGTTAACTGCTGCTTCTTTAATGCCCACACTGACATGGATGTGTACAGAACAAGAACGGGAGTAATGACCACTCCCTAAAAATGGTCATGTTTAGGTCAGAAATGAGCTACTGTCAAACTCGCTGTCACTCACACCCTTCTAGTCCAACTCAGATTCTCAAACTCAAATGCCTATAGCATGCAGAAAGGTAATGTACACGGGCGAAACAAAACAGGTGTAAGAAAGCGTTTTTGGAGTGTAGAGATGCACAAAATGTTTTTGGAGGTTTCTCTCTGTTCCCTACATTTGCTAGTGATGTTGGTGCAATATCTACTGTACCCTTTTCTTATTTTACATTAAGAAACAAAAACACTGTGAGCATGACGATAATAGCAACCAAGACCAGGATACAACAGGGAGTGGGGTCCTGTGGAAAACCGAGGTGTGCGTACCCCATCCCGAGGGATAACCCACTGCTTTGACCTGGCACACTGATGAAGACCTAGTGTAGTCCAATCTTCTCCATCTTCAAGAAAAGCAAGAGTTCTGGGTTTTTACAGGAAGCTTATCCAAGTTTTATATATTGGCAACGAATTTGAAAAATTTCAAAAGTAGTTTGCAGGCCAGTCGGATACTTTAAAGGTTGATATCGTCTGCTTACCAGCAGTTACTGGCTGTTGGACTCAATGGGACGGTGAATGCAAGGTCCTCGTGCAAGGTTTGCATGAACTGAGGAGAGGGAGGGTTGCTCCAGTATCATTTTACAGTGGTAAAAATACCAGAAGTACAGGAAGCGGAAATGTTCTAGAAGGCACCAAGAGGGAGCCCAACTGCTTTCCAGGACAATCCCAACTCCTGATCATCTTCCTCTCCAAGCACAAACAGTGTCACTGTTACATACACACACGCAAAATAAAACACACATGCACACCCTGCCCAGTTACGTAACAACGTTCTTCCTTGACATCCAGTATATGTTTAGGTGGCTTAATTCCTGCTTGTGCGTTTTGCTGTCAGAGGATGAAACATCTCCATAATGACATTCCTATTGCACTAAATTCCAAGTTGTCCTCGGCTCAAAGTCTTTCAGGCACAGATATGGAAAACCTCTGCCTCTAATGATCTGCAAGCAGATCCCAGGTGCCTCTATGCTAACTCTGCAAGTAGATTGGAAAGTACGCACCGGGACTTCAGTGAGAGCCATGAAATGCTCTTAGAAATGGAGAGAGAATATCAAGAGTGTGCAAGTCATTGGCCTGTTGAGAAAACCCCTCTGAATTAGTGTTTATCACCATGTGGGATGAATAATAGAGTGATGAATAAAGGGATGAACGTAGGGTGTTGCGAATGCCAGCAGACATCCTGAGTCCTCCAAGACATGTAGCTCCTGCTTCTCAGAGACTTTTCACAAAATTATGAGCATTTTTAAAGAAACATGATGACTCTGAAGTTAGGAGAAAGCCAGGGGAAGAAGGAGGCCCTCTGGGACAGCCCTGAGATTTGCTTCTTCTGGGTCCAGTCCACCTGTGGAGTGTAACCCAGTCAGCTTTCTCTGCCTCTCCTCCATCTACCTCTGATGGGAGCTGCCATGCTTCTGACGTGGCTCGCTGGCTGGACTCAGATCCTCTCGCTTACTGAGATGATTTGCATCCTGTTTGCTACATCTGCGTCTCTAACTCCTGATGTCAGTGTTTTCAGCCCAAGTGTGTTAACTTTGAACTTTTGGCTCCTGACCTCTCCCTTGCTAAGAGGATGCTGTCCCTGACTTTGCATGGGGCCAATATCCTGCCTCTCCAAGAGCATCTACCTCATGGAAGGAAAACAAGTTCCTTCCCCTGACAACAACCTCCATTGCCAGAAGCTGTGCCTTGGAAACTCTGCCTTATTTAAAGGCAGACATTGCCCCATCGTTCATTCTAAGCTAAGCTGGCTGACTACCTGTGCAGTGGACATAGCAGAGTCAGAACATTAGAATTATTATTTTATGTATTTCCTAGTTAAAAAAAAGATTTGGAAAAAACCTCTGTTTTCATAATGAACAGAAAGCATTACGTTATTGACCTGAAAATAAAAAGGCAAATGCTTATTAAGGCGTGTTGGTCACTGTGTGTTAGTTAGAGGACAGGAATTCCTGGTGACGCAATCTACTGCATCCAGAAACTGAGTACAGAAAACCTTTTCATATGTGTTAAGTCTGCAGCTGCAATAAAGCCGCCGTGCAAACAGTCAGCTCTGACTGTGGGATCCTGGCCTCTCTGCTGGGGTGTAGATCCCTGGGGGTGCAGTGCCATTACCTGATGGAGCTGGACACAAATTCTATATACAGGCACCTGAATCAACATCACACAAGCAAATAAAAATGGCTTATGGAGAACAATTGCTACCAAGTGTAGGTAATCCTGAGGGTCAGTAAGAATGTTACTTGAGGGGAAGAGTCATCAGCATAAAGATTACCTGTTAAATCATGGCAGTGAGAGAAGCTTTTGCAATTGGGTGATGGGTCCCTCACATGAGTCTGACATACCACACAACTGTTATGACCCATGGGAAAGTGAGTGTAAATGAATTTGATTTCATGTGAGTAGTTGCTCTCTTAAGCAACTCAATTCTGATGTGCACTAAGTAAGCAACTGGACCTGTTCCTATGTACATAAAATATGATAAAATAAAAATTGATATGAAGGTCATAGTATCCTTAATGTAGGTAAATCATATAGCTTGTCTACAACACGACAGGTCAATTAAGACAAACCACTCCTTTGTATTTTAAATCATAAAAGTAAAGAACTACTTATGGTGTATCCAAGAGGCTCAAGGCAGAAAAACTGAAATTATTCTAGGTATATAAAACAGAAGGAATTTAACAGAGGGACTTGATAGAAATAAGGGGGAGGTAAGAAGTCATGGAAGGGATAGTGATGGAATGCAGAGATTAGTAATAGCAAGAAGCAGCCACCAATTCTAAGTTTGGCAGCAGGGAATAGTGTCACCAGGGCCGGAACTTGGGTGCCTCCACGGGAAGTCACAGCAAGGCCAGGTCTTGCCAGTGAAAGGTGAACTCTAGAGGAGACAGCCATTGCTGGAGATGTAGGCCGAAGCCACAGAGAAGGGGGAGAAATATCTGGCTTCTCCCATCTCTCACTCTAGTCTCCTATCAGAGCCTCTCTTTTGGCTGAATCTATCTGGAAGAAAAGGAGCCTGAGAAAGCAGTTGCCAGAGCAAAATATGGAATGTACTATAAACTGGCAGATCACGGCTGATTTAGTGATTCAGAAGATGTACATATTTGTACATTAGCTAGTTGTGCTACCTCTCCACTGGGCTTTAGCAAATGTCAGCTTCTCTTTTTATTTGTTTTCATTTAAAAATGGAATGAAAGGCAATTAACAACAATCAGACTGTGATATATCTGTCACTAATATACCCTGTGAGATACCTAGTTAGGTATTTCTGTATCCACATAGCTTCATTTTCCCTTAAATGTAAGTTGTTGACCACCCCCTTCCTTTTTTATTTCAGCACTGGGATTATTTGGTAAACAGGAGTGATGATTTCATTCATTTTTATAACCAAATCCCTCAGCGGGTGAGGCAAGCTGGGGAGTGGGGGAGTACATGCTGGTAACTATTTTAGACTTGTAAATTTTATAAGTTCAGATATCTTACTCAGTGCTAGGACCTGCGTAGGGAAATACCTGGTTCAATGATGTAAACACAGCAAACATCAGGAATGGAGGAAGGGAAATACAAGCAAAGAAGGTATTTTGGAAACATCCCTGCTATTTAGATGCTATAGTTTTTTTTTTGGTCTTAACTGCCCCAGTTCAGCAGAGTTTTAATAGCCTCTTCCCTTGCTGTCATGAGGACCTGTTCTTTGCAATCCAAAATGCAAAGGATTTGATTCTGAGCTGTACCAAGTGCAAAGTGCTTCTAACCCTCAGAGGCACATCTGGAGGGACATGCATGTTTCATCTGACAGACATTTCCATGCTGCCTATTATTTGCTGGCACTTAACACTTTTTGATTCTAAGCACTTAAGAAATATGATCACATTTGACTAAATAACTCTGTAAGGCACAGCCAGGTGTGAGGACAGGTGATGTGCTCTTGCCTGTTATTTCTCACAAGATTGCTGATGATACAGAAGCACGGGGAACACAGCAGATGGAGGACCTGGAATTTGAGCCCAGGCAGTCTCTCTAGTTCTAGTCTATATTCTCAGCCAGTAATCTGACCGTGCTCTTCAACACAGTGGCTTCGAGGCAGTCTGGGTGATTGTACGGCAGCTCTGAGCTCCACAGCAAGCGCTGCAGCAAACGAGATGGACCCTCCCTGGCCTTTTATGATGTGGCCTCTGAAGTCATCTCATGTAACTCCCACTTGGTCGCAGCAGTGACAAGCCCACTCGGACCCAGAGTGTGTGAGGAGTGGCAAAGTGTCAAAGAATTTGCAGTCATGCTTTGAATCTATCACAGTGGGCAAAATACCAGCAGCAGTAACCACAATATACGATACCCAGAATGGTGGATTGGTTTTTATTTGTTGAAATGACCTTACGGTTTCCTATACTTGGTCCTTATTTATCTATGGCAGGAAATGGAAGGAAATAGAGTCTTTCCTGAAAGCAGTTCTCTGTTCCAACTGGTATTCTTCTAACGCCTCCCTTAACTCTGACAACCTTCTAAATGGCATCGGACAAGACTTCCACTGACTCAAGTTTCATTGATGTAGTTGTGCCCAAATAGAAAATGTTCTGTTGCCTATATTCAAAACACATTGCTAAGCCAATTTTCTTTAAATTCCCCTGAATTTCCTCCCTTGGGAGGATTACACAACTGCCAAGTTTAAATCTTAAACTTTCAGATACTTTTTGAGTAATACTCCGTGGAAAGAAAAAAAAAGCATTTTGGTAAGGTGATGCTGGTGTGTGTGTGTGTGTGTGTGTATGTGTGTTGTCCTTAGAGGAACGAAAAAAGCTTTTCCATTTTAACTGTAAAATGCTGAACTAATTTTGCTCAATTCTTTTGAATATAAGTGAAACTCAGGGGGCTAGTGACTTTCAAAAAATTTAAGCTGAAAAATATTGGAAAAACCAGTCCATTCACCAGAATTCTGTTTTTGATTAAAATCTGAGTTTGTGACCAATGTTGCTTTTTGAAAAAATAGCTCTGGTGAATGCCACAATTAAGAGTAGTCAATGACATTTCTTTATGATAGGTCCCGAGGGAACCATTCAATTGGCACATACAGAAAAATTTCAGAGGAGGAACATTTCCTCTGTGTCCTGGTCGACACCAGTAATCCCACATGCACACAGATATTGGAGCGCTTGGCTGGTTCATCTACTGCACCTTCATGGTCAAGGTTAATTCTAACTATGTGGCCGATTGCCAAGTGTGTCCTTTACTCTCACATCAGCACGTGAGCAAACAAAAGACAGCACCTGCAATATAAATAATAATGATTTCTTTTCTTCGCTGTTACAGTCTCTAAATGTGCAAACAAATGTTGACAGGTCTAGCAAGGCACTTATTTTTATTGGTTAAAGATGTACCCATGTGAAATCAAATCATCCAATCAGTTCAGCGAGAACTTGAATAAAGCCAGGCATAAGGAAGGCCATGGAGGAACTATCTGAATGAGTGGACAAATTTGGAGATGTGACTTAATTGGGATGCTATCTCAAGTCCTTAGGGCAACCAAACTTCGCTTAAAGTCTATATGTACTCTATAGAAAGCTTAATGTGATTTAGAATGTAGCTAGCGTTAAGACCTCCACTTCTGGGTTGGAGAACAAGAATTTGAGTCCTATTTCTACCACTCAGAGCTGAGTGGCCTTTGACACTTTTAACCACCCTTTGTCTTTCATTTTCCCTCTATAATATAAGAATAATAGAAATGCCTACTTCGTAGAGTTTTGAAAGGATCCAATGAGGTAACTTAAGCTCAGAGTAACGAACATAGTATAAGTGCTCAATAACACAGCCATTGCTTAACAACTTATTAACATAATTTTGTCACCCTACCTGAGGAAAGCAAGATAAGACTTACATCCAATATAATCCTCTGGTGGCCTCGAGCAAGTCACTTGATGTCGATGAACTTTGTGAGGTTATTCCTGCATGGTGACATCTGCTTTCAAACAAGGCAGCTAAAGCATGTGGAATACTGCCTGGAAAATAAATAGTAGATTGCATAGTAGTTTCAAGAAAAATGGCAGAGTGAAATACAATAGTAAGATTTTTTTCTGAATTAAAAGAATAAGAAAAAAAGGAAAAATAAGCATGCTACTAGAGAGCAAATAAAGGAAAGGACACACTGCTCAAATAGACATCTTCAAAGAGAAACGACCAGATTACAAAAAAAAGCTAGAGGCTCCCGTGTTTCTCCAACAACTCCCACGCACGCCCCTTGCTAACAGATGGAGGAGAGATTGTAAATGAACATCTGCCTCCAGCTTGGAGTAATGCTCACTACGAGGGTAGGAGGGCAGGCCAGTGAATATGTAAAGAAATATTCTCATGGGGAACCTGAATAATCATCCTAACAAGTAGGGTGTGAGGGAGATTAGAATATATAATCCAAGAAAATGTTACCTGAATAAAAATGATCTGAACTAACAAATCTGCTAAACATGTTATATAATATGTTCTAGAAAGAATTAATAAGTGACTTCTATACACACACATGCAGATATGTGTCTTGCTGAAATTACATCTTCAATGATCAAGATAATTTTATTAGGCACACAGGTAGAAATAGCAAGCTGACCTGAGGCTTTTCTACAGCAATGTTCATTGCCAGAGGTCGTACAGCAATGTCTTTGCATTATTATTATTTGAGATGGTGGTGGGCTAGTGAAGGGGAGGCTGATGTAAAAACATTAAACCAAGCTAAGTGACCACATACATATAATGTCAACTGAAGTACCTGCAAAATTCAAGAGCTATTACTTTTTATGATTGAATTATTTAATATTGTGCAAAATAGAATATTGTCTGATATATTGAAATCATTATGTAAATGTTAGTTGATTTATTATACAAGAAAAAAATGAATCTCAATAGCACAGGAGCTCTTTGTAATAATGCCCCCTGAACTTTGATAAGACTGCAGGTACAAGCACTGGGACCAGAACTAAAATTAATTCAATGTGGGAAATATGTTTTCAGAAGTTTTGTATTCTAATTCTTAAAATCACAAAAATAATAGAGCAATCAGAAGGCGAAGAGTTGGGAAGTTGTGTCAATGTATTAATTTACCCATTTTTGCGTGGAGACTCAATAGATTTTATCTACATGAATCACGAATTAGCAACTTTTACTTTTTGTGTGTTCATGTAATGTTTTTGAAGATATGTCAGGCACTGTTTTAAGATAAGTGGTGTGGGTATAGCTACAAACGAGGCACGCATAATCCCTGTCCCTTGTACTTTATATATAGGAAGAGACTAGCCAATCTAATTAGATAAGAATAAAATAAAATAAAGTAAAACAAAATAAAATAAGATGGACAAGTCAAAGAAGGACGCCTAAATATAAATAGTATATTATATGATAAAGATATCATTCAAACCAGTAATAATAGATGGATAATTCAGTAAATGCGATCGAAACTGGGAAATAAAAATAAATTCCAGATGAGTCAGAGATTCAAAGATAAATAGTGAACCTATTAAAATAAAAGAGCATTGTTGAGTTTATAATCTTGGAGTATGAAAAGGCCTTTTGAGATAAGACAAAAAACACAAAAATCATAAAACTGAAGATTAATGCATTCGATTGCATAAGCATTTAAAATTTCCGTACAGAAAAATACATCGTAAAATCATAAGACAGTACACACCGAAAAACAACAAACATACAGAAAGAAAAACAAAACAGGACAAAAGGAAAAAAATATATATATACACAAGACAGTCAAGATGGTTATAAGGCTAGTTTCTCTTAGTACACTGAAAAGAAAGATTTGTACTAATATTGTTTGGACAATACTTCATGCCTATATCATGTAACTCTTGAGTAACTACTATGAAGATAACAATATGCGATGTATTAATTATTGTTACTCTCCTAATAGCCTGATTTGAAACTGTTTTATTTTATTTCTATTTTTCTTTTTCTTCTCTTTAAAATAGAAAAAATCGGGCCGGTGAGATGGCTCAGTGGTGTAAGCGCCTGCCTTGCAAGCGCGAGGGCCCGAGTTCAACTCCCGGATCCCACATACGAAAAAGGGGCCGGTGATATCGCTCAGTGGCACGGGCGCCTGCTGGCGCGCGAGGTCCTGAGGTCGACCCCCAGTACCCACAAAAAAAAAATAAAATAAAATAAAATAAAATAAAATAGAAAAAATCATAAGACAGTAACAGATAGGTAAATATCTGCATAAAAAGCAAGCAACCCTGAAAAGCAGTCGAAGTACCTTATAAAAAACTAAAACATAATGAAGAGTAAATAAAAGGTTTTTCAACCTCACTCATAATAAAAAGAAAACAAATTAAAATAAGAGACCATTTTTACCTTATCAATTTATTTATTGCTTTTTGAGACAGGGTCTTGCTATGTAGCCCAGGCTGGCCTCAAACTCGCAGCAATCCTCCTGCCTCAGCCTCCTGATATCTTATCAATTTATAAATGTTTGATGGCATCTAAAGTTGATAAGGATTCTATCAACAGTAAAGTAAATCAACACTTCTTTTTTTTTTTTTTTTGACATGCAGTGTTTGTCAGGAAAGAAGATGAAACAAAATTTAACAATAATACTGCCCTTAAAAATAATGAAGTTGGTCTGTGCAGAAAGATCTCCAGAACAAATTTATTTTAAAAAGTAAAAAGTAAGAATATATGGATATTAGTGCCTGTGATATCAGACATCTGTGGAGAATATTAACACACAAATATCCATATGTGTGTATGATCCAGCAAGTGTGCAATATCTTGGTTTCTATAAGTTTGTACATGTTCCTGTTAATCTTGGTTACCTTTATAAAAGATCACTTAAGGGCCGGTGAGATGGCTCAGCGGCTTAAGCGCCTGCCCGGCAAGCGCGAGGGCCCGAGTTCGACTCCTGGAACCCACATACGAAGAAAGGGCTGGTGATATCGCTCAGCGGCACGGGCGCCTGCTGGCGCGCGAGGTCCTGAGGTTGACCCCCCGGTACCCACAAAAAAAAAAAAAAAAGATCACTTAAGGGAGAAAAGAAGAGAGAGAGATTTATTTTCATTTTATACTTCTTGGTATTTAAATGTTTTAACATTTGCGTATATTACTATTTCTTTAAGATAGCATAAGTTATCTGGGAAAGCGGAACCATGGGTCATTAGAATCATCTTTCTTTGATTTTATGTATTAAATGATTTAAAATACAACGTATTTTAAATATATTTAAACATATATTTAAAGCAAAATACTACATCATCATTTAATTTTAATAGTTTATAAATTTCTCTCCTATTAAAATGAAGGTGCGTTTCCTAAAGTATCACAATATTTTGTAAACTGGGAGCAATAATTTGGGTTACAATGGGAGAGATGCTTTGGCAGTTAGCAAAACAGGCATTTGCCATCTATTTTGAGGGAAGAGTCCAGCTGTGTCTCCGCAAAGTAGCCTGGTTCATTTGGCAAGGCCATGACCCTCTCCCCTTGGTTCTTCTCCACCTTTGAATTTGTTTCTTATAGAGTTGAGGCCTTTAAACTCCATTAGGAGCAAACGTGCCTGCAAATATTCTCTCCCACTCATATTCGCTTTGTCACTGTTAAACCTTTGCAGTGGAGAAGCTTTGGATTCAATGTTTCCTCACTTACTCATTTTTGCTTTCATTGCCTGTATTAACCCTCTATTAACCCTGTATTAACCCTCTAGCTAAAGTGAAGTTACTCTGAATTCAGATAAGGGAATTTGAGGAATCAGAAATCTTTCCTCCTTATACTACCTTCATGAGAAATGAACAAATAACAAGTACATAGGTCTGATTTCTTTATTTCTCTTTCTTCCCTCCCTCCCTTCCTCCTTTTCCTTCTTTCTTTCCTCCTCCCTCCCTCTGTCTTTGTCTTTATTCCTCCTTCCCCTCTTTCCTTCCATCCTTCTCTGAAAATCTCAGGATGAATATAATACAGTTTCTATATTTTTCCACATTAGCAGCTGATATAAGGATAATCCTTGATCATAAACATAGCCCTAGGGTTTTCATCATAGGAAACCAACCGCACTTGAAATATTCAAAAACTAAATTAAAATGTGTCCAATGACATTTTCTTAAAAATGTATGTAATGTTTATTTAAGTGAAAGGTAATGTCGCATTTTTATTTCACCTTTAAATCATGATGTATTTCATCAGCCTTCATTCATCAGCATAGTAAAACGGCTAGCTCCTGTGGGTCCCCGTGTTTTCTGCTGACAGAGTAGTTTGTCAGATAAGATAGTGAATCAGTAACTTGCTGCTTTAATTCCAAGTTAGCAAAAATCAATAGAAAGGCACATTTATTGCTAACATTAATCTCAAAGGCAGTCAATGAAATTATAACTGTTTTCCTTAATGGTCTTGTAATGATTTCTACTATGGATCGGATCAAGTATATCCCATCTGTTAGCACTTTACACATGCAAAATGGTCTCTTGTTAATGAATTAAGTACAAAACAGCTACCTGATAGTCTAAAATGATTACTTCTCCTTTGTAGGAGGAGTTCATGTATCTATTTGATATTTATTAGCACGAATGATTTTAAAGGAATAATCTTAAGGACGTGGTCATTGACAACTGTAGGAGTTGAGATTTTGGAGTTTGGAACCCAAATGAGGTTTTCATAAAAAATGTTCTCCATAATTATCCTTTTATATATAAAGTATCTCCTCTTCTTACATTTTCTGTACTTTTCATTCCAATTCCTTTTTCATCCCCCGGGCCATTAAGTCTCATCAAATCTTAACTTTCTCAATTTCTTACAGCCTTCTTGTTCACCCCATGTTTCCGCTGCATGCAAGGAATCCCTGTGTCTTGATTAAGTAATTACAACCACCTTTTAATTTGTCCTTCTGCCTATAATCTGTCTCTACTCCAAACCGAAGAGATTTTCTCTCAAAAGCACAGCAGATCCTATGGGGAAAAGACCGAATTCCTTTGGCCAGTGAAATGCTGGCACTTCTCTCTGCCCCTCCATCCAGTCACACTTAATTGCTGATCATTTCTTTAATGCATCTTGATATTTCATGCTTTTGTGCCTTTACCCCTGCTGTTCCTCCTGCCTGGAATTCCCTCCCCCTCCTGGTCTATCTGCCCAACACCTGCTCAGTTTTCATGATCCAATGCAAGTGCAATGGCCTCCCAGGAAAACGTCTCCGACCTCTAGGTGAAGGTGGTAACTTTATTCGTGGCTCAATTCCTGTAGCTTGCTTAAATGTCTATGTGATTGATGTGTGTAAATCATCATATTCATCTTTGTCACTGCAGAAACTTAGTAGTGCCTGGAAAAGTAAAAGTCAGTGGATGAATAAATGAACCAAGTGCAGGAAATAGGTCTCTAAAGTCAATAGTTTTATTTCATTCTTGGTAAAGTGCAATGCAACTTTATTTTTTTATTTTTTTATTTTTTATTATTTTTTTTTTTGTGGGTACCGGGGGGTCGACCTCAGGACCTCGCACGGCAACAGGCGCCCGTGCTGCTGAGCGATATCACCGGCCCCTTTTTCGTATGTGGGATCCGGGAGTCGAACTCGGGCCCTTGCGCTTGCCGGGCAGGCGCTTAAGCCGCTGAGAATGCAACTTTAAATTCAAAGCATTTTTGATAGACGCTATCTCAGGTCAGTAGAATATCCAGCATTTATTTTGAGTCCCTCCAGAAGTTAACTTGATGACAAGGATTTGGGTACATGTAGATTATGGGGATGTGAAGAAAACAAAATTAGGGGAGTGAAAAAAGAGAAGCAGGGAAAGGCAAGAATCCTATCAAAGGTGTATTACTAAGCCAGTTATCACGTGGCTGGCTGAAACCCTAGGGTACTTTAGTCCATGCACTTTAGAGTTATCCCGCCTATAGGTGTGAGGCTGGTGGGATCTTGATTATTGGTGGAGGGCTACTCCTCGAGGTGCTAGTTTCCTAGTACATCTGGCCAGCAATGCATGTGGGCAAATTGCACCAGATGGGAAAGGCCCTTAGTTGGCAATCAGGTAGGTACTGTAATAGTCAAGGTTGAGGGTGTCCTGGGGGACACGGATATGTGGGCTACATCAGGTCTTCAGCATGACTGCACGGTCACTGTAAAGTAAATAAAGGAGGATAAATCTGCTATTTCTTAAAATCTCTCAGGTGACATATATCTCATAGTATTTGCTCAGCATGCATGTTCCATATTATTAGGGAAAGAAGAGGAATCTTTGGGGTCTCACTAAGACAGTTTGTTCTCAGTGAATTAACAGATAACTGAGATAAAATGAATTTGCAGCCAGTCCCGCAAGGGCCCTTCGGAGAGATGTGCGTGAGTGACAGCTGAGGGGCAATTATGTCAGGCTTAGGAGGCTGATGTGGCCACACAAGTGTGAAAGTTGCAGATACATGCAAATAAAGTTTTACGTAGATGAAGAATCCCTAGGTATTAATTAGAACTTGCAAATACAATATTCGCCTGGGATATTTCTTCCTGTAAAGAATAAATAATCACACAGAAATTCTCCATCAAAGCCAATATATGAAACTTTTGCTGGTTTTGTTAAAGGTCTCCAGATAATTTCAATTATTTCATGCATTATTTGGAGATCATTTTCACATACTGATAACTCTTTCTTCTTCTTTTCATGGTTTGTATAACCTTTTCTATTCCCAAATTTATTGTTTATTCATTGAAGATAAATACAGATCTGAGAAAGTTACTCACAGAGAAACAGTAACAACAATAGTTATGTCAATCACAAAAATTTCATTTATAAAGTCACTATTTTTCTCTGATACAATCAGATCTCTAAATCCAACACCTAAAATCTTTCAAGGAGTCAGAGATACTCTGTGACTTCATCTAACAGTTGTTTTTATTCATTTATTAAACATTTGCTGATCTCAAGTAGTTTAAAATCAAGGAAGGGATCTATTTTATATGTACTTAATTCTCTGGTGCCTCTTCATTTTTCAAATGAATGTTTATGAAAATGAAAAAGATGGAATAATTAAATGAACCTAGAAAATCAAACGGAACTAAAATAGCATTTATTATAAGTGTTTACTAAGACAGGTACCTTGATAGGTACTATTCATTCATACAAAAAATTTTAAGAAATTAAGGAAATTACAAATAAATGGGTGGGGGATTCTTAGGAGAACTATGAGATATCCTAAAAATTATGCTTATCAAAAATAGGGCAGGGTTTTAGAGCAGGTGATGAACTGGGCTCTAGAAACATATAACTACAAGTCCAGCATGTACGAACAGTTCCTGTTTGCTCTTGCTGTTCCAGTGTATAAGACTGTCTTAGTTATTTTTCTCTCCTTGCTAAGACAAAATACTCAACACCCACAAGTTAAGGGAGGAAAGGTTTATTTAGCTCACAGTTTGTAGAGGTTTCAGTCCGTAACTGGCTGCCTCCAAGGCAGGGTGGCATGGCAGACAGGCATTGCAGAGGAGAAACAGTTTATGGTGGGCAGAAGGTAGCAAAGCAACAAGGGACAAGACAAGCCTCTTGCCGTCCCTTATATTGTATCCAGGCTACCGGGATTAGGGCAGTGCCAAACCAATCAGTGGACTGATTTAGTAACCATCCACCCTTAATCCTAGCACCCTTAATCCTAGCATTGCACCATGAATCAATCCCACACTCTCGATCCAGCCACCTCTGAAAAAGACCCACCTATGACCACATGAGGCTTTGCGGGGGCATCTAGACATAAGCCATAACAAAGACCTTCTTATTTCCTGCTCAAAAAATGTGCCCGTTTGGATGATAGATTATTTGGTCTCCCTACCTACCAAACAAAATTGAAAGAAACACTAGGATTGAGACTCTGGTGAAAAACAGAAATATCCTCAAAAGCTATAAAGAAGGTGAGAGGAAGGCAAAAGAATACAAATGAATGTCACATGCAGGTGACCAAATGAGCCCCTTCCTGAGGGATCCAAAGTTTCCCTTGGGAAATCAAGTGAGATGAAGGTGGCTAGATCTGGAGGACTTGCAGTAGGGAGTCTGAGATCAGATCAGACTGATACAAGATCTTATTTTCCTAAATATTAAAATCAGAAATGCACTTACCTATTCCTCTCATTTACAGTTAGTTGTCAGCTCAAAGCCCTGGGTATGTATGATAGTAGATGTTCTGGATCGGATAAAAAGGACATTTCCAGCTATCTGACATCTCTTTTTGCAAATCTTTCTCTTTGCTGGGTTGGCTTTCAACCTCACTCCTCTTTCCGAACAAACTTTCTGGAGAAGTTGTGTTCTAGTTTGGAAATGATGAGCTTTCTCATAGACCACCGTCAAGTCCTGATAAAAAGCTAAGACCTCAGCAGGTCTTCACAGATGAGACCTCAGGTCCCTGTCATTTGTAAAGAGTCACCTGTCTGCGTAGCTCTGTCCACTAAGAAATACAAAGATCAGGAGGCTGAGGTGCTATACTGGGCAGAAAATTATCTTGAGAGTGAGTCACTAACAGTAAAAATCTCAATCGTTTTCACATTTTTGCAAATATCTAGGTGATATTGGGTTTCTACCACAAAGTCTGAGTTTAAAAAGCTATTTGAGGATAAAGACTTGTGGCTATCATATTGAAGGCACAAGTGACAGTTGCTAGATAAGTCTAAAGGGTCACATGGAGAGAAGTTTGATCAAATGTGTATTGTTCAGTTGAAAACATGCATTTTTCTCAAGTCATCTCCATCAACTCATTCTCGCAAGTGTCAGTCATGTTTTTATCCAATTTGTAAAATCTCTTTTTATTCTAGCTTCCCTCTGCATTTTAAATTTTTTTTTATTCAGCAAATTATCCCTCCCACCAAGTTAGTCTTCTATTCATTTTTCTCAGCTTCCTCACCTCCCATTCCTACCTCAATCCCCTGCAGTCTTCTCCATTTGTTCTTCTCCTGTATCTATGATTTAGAAATATCACTAAGGAGTTGTTAACTCCATCTATCGTTTCCTGATATCTAAGACTATAGATGGGCCTCTTCCGAAAACTCCCTTCTGCTTTCCATGACAAATCGAGTATGACTTTTTTTTACTTCTGTGAACACTTTGAAAGTGACATCTATGGCCTTGCTGGACAATCCTTGTGTCATAGTCACTTTCTGGATCACTGGGACACAAAACCTGACACCTGCATTTTAAAGGAGGAGACGTTTGCTTTTGGATCACAGTTGCCGAAGTTCCAGTCCATGGTTGGCTAGCTCCAGGGCAGAAATGGCACGGTGGAAGGGTCCGCTGCAGAGGAAAGCTGCTCCTGTCGGGGTAGCCAGGAAGCAGAGAGAGAAGGGAGGAGCCTGGAAGAGAGATGCAGCCTTCTAGGTCACATCCCAGTGACCCAGCTTTTCCCACCAAACCCCACCTCCTCAAAGCAATTTAGCTATGAACTTGACAGTGGAGTATAGCGCCCCCATGAGCCAATCACCTTTGAAAAGCGCCCCTCTGAACAAATGAGAATATTGGGAGACGTCCTAGATCTAAATGTAACATCTTTCTTTTCCCCATGATTAAGCCTTAGGTCACAACGCTGCAACACCATTTCCTAACCTGCATTTCCCTAAACTCCTGGCTAGTGTCTCCGGACCTGTGCTAGATTTCCATGAGGGTATTTAACCACAGGTTCATCAGTTCTTTTAAAACCTGAGTCTCCCATTTGGCTTCCGTTCATATTGCTCTTTGTTAAGTGCCCTACTAGTTTTTTGCCGTCCCCAAAACGCTCATATCCCACACCCTCCCTGCAGATCTCCATTACAGCTTTTACGTGGGCTTATTTTCTTCGTGGATCTTGGACCTCTGTGACCACTTGCGGATACAGTTCTAGAAGCTACCCATTGGTCTCTTTGCCTACAATTTCTTTCTATACTTCCTTTCCCCACTATTACCAAATGTGACATCACGCTTCCTAACATGCATCTCCAAGCACACTAATAAAATCCTTACACAGTGATCGACTCAGACAGGGTAGAGTACAGGTAGGTCGGGAGTCTCGAGGTCCTGGAGCCTGCTTCCCATCACATCTTACTATGTTGGATATTCTTTTTCCACCCCAGTACACTCTATCTTGCTCTGTGCCTACGACACTGAACCCCACGGCTGTAGAGATTGGGATACCCAGAGTCTGGCACACAGACTTGGTATACTACCCTGTGCTTTTGTTGTTGTTGTTTTGTTTTTGTTTGTTTGTGTACTGGGATTGAACTCAGGGCCTTCCCACTGAGTTATATCCCCAGCCCTTTTGAAAATTTGAGACAGGGTCTCACTAAGTTTCTAAGTTGCCCACATTGGGCTCAAATGTGTGATCCGCCACAGCCTGCCAGAGCGCTGGCATCACTAAGCATGTCCACCACGTCTGGCTTCCCCTGGTCTTGAGTAAGAACTGCATCCACGAATGTAATGGGATGTTACTCCCATTATAGGTTATGCTGTATACCCCAGTGAAGGGGTTTCTGCAGATGTCATTAAGGTTCCTAAGCAACTATGAATTACTCAAAATGTTGATTATATTAGGTGAACCTAATAGAATCAGCTGAGAGGGTCTCATAGTCAGATGGTCTTCTACTGGCTTGATGAAAGATGTGATCAAGAGTGAATTCTACAGCTACAAGACAGTGGATTCAGCCAATAACCACATGAGCTTGGAACAAGATTCTGTGCCTTAGCGAGGCTCCAGCCCTGGCCAATACCGACGGTGGCCTGTGAGACCTTGAGAGAACCAGCTCAGCCAGGCCAGGATTCTTGACCTACAGGAACTGTGAAATCATAAATGGGCCTTCAGTCACTAAGCTTGTGGTAACCCACTACACAGCAATACATAGCTAACACACTGGCCCTTCTGATCAAATTAGGCCAAAGGAGCTGCTCGCAGATGCTCAGAGAGTACGAGAGGAGAAAGGCTGAGGTATTCGTTCTCTGTCGGCTTCCACTCCTGCCAATAATTCTCCTCCAGCTGCAGCATTTGAGGCCCCCAGAGCTGCTTCTCCTGTGCTGGGCAGACCTAAGGCCAGCGAGGCCTGCTGTTGCTTCCCACTGAGGGGCCTTGTACTTCACTCTCTCTTACCGTTCTCCCTCCACTCTGCCATGACTTTTTGCAATATTCCTTTGATAGAGTCCCTTCACCTGCCCCTCTAGAATGTACCATCACCTTCCTGTAGGGCCCCTGCCTGAAGAATAGACTGAACTCCTAGTACTGCCTTAACTCTCTCCAAACCCATCTCCAAATCTGAGCTAACTCCTCATATTCCTCAGAACCCCATCCTGCATCTTCCCACCTGATGTCTTGGCTCAGGTTTGTCCCACTGAATGGAACTGGGAGGGTGTTAGTGTGGTAGTGGTGATACTGAGAGGCAAAAAACACAAATTCTAGAATAAACTACTGCTTGTGCTATTTGCTAGCTGTGTGACTTTGGGGAAATGGCTTAACCTCTTCATCCAGTTTCTTTATCTGTAAAAATAGAGTTAAAAACACCCACTATGCAAAGTTTATATGAGGATTAAATGCAATAACAAATGGAAAGCATCTAGTACCTACCGCGCAGTAATTAATGCCGTGGATGGAAAGTCTGCTGCTGTCTGTGCTGATGTTGGTCATAAGGATACTCACTGAGCTTACTGAAATCCTATGCACCCAAATATTCCTCTGGAATGCTCTCCCTACTATGGATCTACTGAGTCGGCATTTCAGAAATTAGATGGCTCTCCATTAAAACTGTGATAGTCCATCTCTCACTTCTTTTAAAGCTCTTATCTCATACGCCTTGTATGTAGCGTTTACCTGTGAACATGTCACATCCTTCCACTCAAGTCTTAATAAACTACGTGCAGAAACTGTGTATACTTGTATTTACTGGGACCTAAGGGACATAGCGTCATGGGTTTCATCACTGCTCAATAAAAATTCAAAGATTGTTTGTGCGAAAAATATTGTGGTTAACTCTTCAGAACCTAATCAACACAAGATCCAAATGTTTTTAATGTCACTGGCCAGGTAGGCACTTATATTGTTATTTGGTAATTAAATAATGTTTAGTGGATAAGCTAATGCTGTATCTCTTAGCCAACTTGGTCTAGATTTGCGTACAAATCACTCCATCTCTCCTTCCTACTATAACTAATCAAGTATATGTAGGTGTAAGTTTGATGAACTAAATGTCCCTCTTCTCTATGGCTCCTGGTTCTTGTAAAAGAAACTCACCCAGGCAAAATAAGTAGGACTGGGGTTGGGTGTCACCTAGTAATAAATGACACACATGCTAAAAGCCAAGAGGTTTCTCAGGGGAGTTGCCACAGGTTTCAGTGGAATGACAATTACAAGGTAGATGGATCATGTCATGCCTGCTGTGACCTTCACAATACACGAGGATCATTATTTCAGTGTTAATTTGCATAATGGTTGGCCTAGCAGGAACAGTGTTAATAGCTGCAGGATGCAATAAAATTAAACATTATCTGGGCTGAACTGCTAAAGGAAAAGTTGCCAAAGTATGACTCTTTAAGCACTTAATTTCATCCCAGGTCATGTCCACACACAATCAAATACAGATTTCCGGTATCTCTTGAAAAACTAGCAAGAAAGAATTGGGATGGAATAGCAACAACCATCTTCATCTTTGTATAGACTCTTTACCTTGCAGTCTTTGCGCTTTGATCTGGTTTGCCTGTCCTTTCGGAGGTATCTGAATTTGCAACTACCACTACCCCTTGACTAAGTACCCCCCCACCCCACACCTATCCCTCACCACTTATAAAGCAGACGCATCAAATCTGATAAACCCAGAAAGAATGAATCTCAGCATCAGGACTCAAAGCCTTTGAATAAGCCTTTGAGAAAGAGATGCAACCAGGGTAGCAGTAGTTGATACGTTCAAAGCAAAGAGACACGGTGGCCTCAAAGTATCATAACCCCAAATTCTGAGTTGCAGGTGGAAGGCGGCCAATAGCAAAGAGAATGAAAAGAAATTAATCATCTCGATTTAGGTTTATCCATCCTGACTACCGCTGTTGCCTGGAAAATGTACTGTACATCAGCCTTGTACTTTGTACCCCAAATCCGCCTTGCAGGCTAAGCTGCTGCTTTAATAAGCTACTTCTTTCTCACATGCGCTGCAACTCATATCCACCACAAGAGGGCAGCCATATCTAAAAAACAACCGGAGGGCCTTGCTTTTAAAAGGGAGAAATAGGTCAGATTTTAGGAAAAGTTATGCTTAGGAGTGGCATTGAGCAGCCCCTCAGAAATCGCATGTCCTCCATAAAGGAGGGTTTCGATGGACGATACTGACACAGGACAGTAAGTTTCCTCTCAGACTCTTGACTACCAAAATCATGTGCACTGACAAGGCATCCATTTCTCAAATTATGAACGCCTAAAGCTGCCAGACATCTTTGATGTCATCACCAGATTCATTTTTCATCCTTTCTTGGGGTGCGTCCAACAGCTATCAGCTTTCTCTTCCTCTTTAAAAGCAACATGCTGATTTAAGTCTCATATAGGTTTTGTTTAGTTTTGTTTTTAAAATCTCACTGATGACAGAAGCAATTGTTAACTTCTCATTTAAACTTGATAGGGAAGGAAACAGTTTCAGAAGTATCATAAACACTTTTTCACTTAAGTGTCTATGGGTAGAATATGCTTTACTGCCGACTGGCTTGGTGTCCAAAGATTCAGAGTGACAACTTCCATGGCATTTTTTAAAAAAAGGAAGAAAGTAGTATATTCCTGAATATTTTACCCCTTTCTTCAGTTTCCTAGTAGGCAGGCATCCTCCAAAATACCTCATTTGACCTTTATACCTTCAGAAACAGTGACTGCCCAACTCCCCTCTGTGGGTTACTAATCCGATTTACGTGAGTGGAGCCTAGAATTATTTTAGCTCCCCAACTGAAAAAAAATCAGACACGTGGATCACACATTATTACTCGTCCCACTTCTGATTTTTCTCTCTCTCTCTCCTGCGCAGTCCTGAAAGGTCTGCTGCAGAGCCTGATGGTACCTATCCGGACTTTTACAACAATTTTCTGCCCTTGGCTTTGGAGGTCATGTGAGCAACTTGGTGCTTCTGAAATTCCGGGAAGGATGAGAACAACTCCAGGGAGAGCTCCATGGTGCAGCGGCTTTGAGGAGTATTTCAGCCAAGAAAGACAAGTGACTTGGCCACTCGTCTGGGCTTCTCGGGACCTGGTGGAATGGGGTGGGATAGAAGGTTGGAAGGTCCCAAATTGTCTTGTATGCTTAGCCCACACCGTGCTTTATTGTACCTTGCTCTAAGCTGCTAATCGCCTGCCTTTGAGTTGGGCAAGATAAATATCACGGTGAATGCTACCATAAAAAAGAAAAGAAAAAGAAAATCCCTCCCATCCTCCTCTCTCCAGTCGCCACACGTAACGCATGGCATGAACGGGAGACACCCGTGTCGCTTACACAGACCTGTTTATAGAAACCCGTACCTTCCTCTGCATATGTTTACATAAATAAACATTTATAGAAACCTATGCATACATTTTTGTATATTAGGTATGTTATTTGAATATATATATGCATATATTTATATAAATGTGAATGCACGCAAATGCATTTACATTTGTACCTACGCATATCTTTGTGTTAATGCTTAAATAACACCCACTTTCCAACCTTATTTTCTTTAAATTCTCCCACCTCTGAAAACACAGAAGTGTTCACCCCACCTCTTTGCCAAGATAACTTGTAACCTGATTTCTTTTTTAAAAAATCGTCTGGTACAGAAAAACTTTAAACCGAAAGTTGAATAACGGGCCGGTGGGGACACAGAGGCCGGACCGGCGTCTCCGCTGGATTTCGCGAAGGAGTCTTCTCCAGGGTCCGGCGCTGCAGCAGATGTGCTCTCCGCGGCCCCGCGCCCCCGCCCTCCGCCCCACCCCGCCGCGGCCGCCCGGACGCGCGGTCCACACCCCTGCGCGCCGCTCCCTCCCGCCTCTCGGGGATCCCCGGCGAGCAGCGCCGCCGAGGGGGAGGTGTTCGCCGGGGCCGAAGGCAGCCGGCAGGCGGCGTCCCCTTTAAAAGCCGCGAGCGCCGCCGCCGCCGCCGCCGCCGGAGTCCTCTCCCTGCCGCGCCGCGCTCCGCGCCCCGCACTCGCAGCGCCGCCCCGGACGCCCGCAGCCCCAGCCGCGGCCCCGCGCGCCCTCCGGGCGAGCTTCGCGCGGAGCCCACGGAGCGACCGCGCGGGCTGGAGCCCCCGTTCGTGCCCGCCGGGCCGCGCCGAACCCGCGCACGGGCGCGCAGAGCGCGGAGCCCCGAGCGGAGCCGCAGCGCCGCGATGCCCGGCGTCCCCCGCCGGGGAGCCGGAGCCGGGGACGCGCCGGCCGAGGAGTGACCGGACCCGGCGCTGGCCGCGAGCGGCGCTCGGCCCGAAGGGTAGGAGAGCGCGGCCGCCCGCCCCACCGCCCGGGACCCGGCCGCGCCCGCGGGAGAATGCGCCCGAGGACGGCGGGGCGCCGGAGCCGCGGCGGGTGCCCCCGGCGAGCGCGCATGGGGCAGCGCTGCAGGAAGGCGGAGTGATGCGGGGGCGCCGCCCGCCCGGCACCCACATCGTCGCTGCGCCCTTCCGCGGACCCGGCGTCGCCCAGGATGGCCCGCCCGAGCCCGGCGCCGCGGCGGGGATAGCGCCGAGCCCCGGAGCCGGCCGCGCGTCCCGAGAGCGCCGGTGCCCGAGGACGACGACCGCGCCAGCCTCCCCTTGCCCTGCCGTCCCCGCCCGGCCCGCACGCCTCCCCCTGCTCGCGGCTGTGTGTCAGCACTTGGCTGGGGACTTCTTGAACTCGCAGGGAGAGTGACTCGCGCTCCGCGCCAGCGCCCGTGCCTCTCGCCGGCGGATCCAGCCGCGCCGTCCCCGAGCCCCGCCAGCGCGCCGCCGGGCCGAGCCGGGACGCCGCTCCCAGCGCGAGGAGGCGGCCGTGCGGCCAGGAAGGGGGACGGACACCCGGTCCCTGCGCTGGGCCCTTCGGACAGAGCTTTTTCCATGTGGAGGCTCTTTCAATGGACGCGTCTGCGCGTGCTTCGTAGACGGACTGCGGTCTCCTAAAGGTACAGGACGCGAGCCGGGGCCGGGCCGGGGTGGGGGACGCGGCTCCGGGCTCTGCGCCTCCCGGGGCGGGACGGGCTGGACATAAACAGACCCCGGCGGGTGCACGTGCAGCCCAGCGCTGCGGGGCGCCCCCGCCCCGCCCTCCCCTTTTGGGTGTATTAGTAAGACTGTTAACACTGAGACGGTTAAAAAATAGTTAAAGGAATCCCTTTGAGGGGGTGGCCCCTGGATTTCAGCCGTTAGTCGCCAACCTGTACGTCTGGCCTTGGCGATCCCTTATTCATTCTTCACGTTTCTCCGGGAGAGCCGCGGCCTCCGCTGGGAGAGGAAAGGGCTGGGAGTTGGAGCTCACGAATTTGTTTCCAGAAGTGCGAGGGGGCAGTGCTGCAGTGCCAGTGTTTTTAGCAGCTGACATGTGCCTTAGAAGATAGTAGCTATTTACATAATCCCGGGAAGGTGCTTGTGTTTCTGGATGGCACGAGGGTGATGGAGTGGCCGGTCGTTCACCCCTAAGGTTAGGGACGAGGGCAGCAAGTTGCAGGCGCCTTCAGAAGTTGCGGGCTGGAGTTTACAGGGTCTGGAAGTTACGCGCGCGTGGGTATGTGTGAGAGTGAGTGTGTGTGTGTCAGGAAGTTCTGTACAGTGCCTCTCAGGAAGTCACATGCGCTATTGATGCGTATTTATATGCAAGTGAGCGCTGGACGGTGTGCGGGTTTGTAGGGGACCAGGGTGCCAGACAAACGGTGATTTTCCCAGATTTCCAGCACTGGCTGTCAGAGCTGGTGTCACAGACAAAAAGGTGGCAGTCGCTGACTCTACTTGGATGAGGGCAAAACCCCAAACCAGAAGTCAGATGGGTTGAGAATGGGATTGGAGGGGGACGGCTCTCCGGGACTGGCGACCCTTCGAACGGTGCGCGCCAGGAAGGCACCCTGGAGGCGGCGGCGCAGAGCCCGGGGCCGCGGGGGCGGGCGGGCGGGAGGACTGGGCGGGGAACTCGGGTGACTCACGTCGGCCCTGTCCGCAGGTCGACCATGGTGGCCGGGACCCGCTGTCTTCTAGCGTTGCTGCTTCCCCAGGTCCTCCTGGGCGGCGCGGCCGGCCTGATTCCCGAGCTGGGCCGCAGGAAGTTCGCGGCGTCCTCGGGCCGCCCCTCGTCCCAGCCCTCGGACGACGTCCTGAGCGAGTTCGAGTTGCGGCTGCTCAGCATGTTCGGCCTGAAGCAGAGACCCACCCCCAGCAGGGACGCCGTGGTGCCCCCCTACATGCTGGACCTGTACCGCCGGCACTCGGGCCAGCCCGGCGCGCCCGCCCCGGACCAGCGGCTGGAGAGGGCGGCCAGCCGCGCCAACACGGTGCGCAGCTTCCACCACGAAGGTGAGGCCGGCGAGCGGCGGGACCCTGCAGAGGCGGGTTGGCCGGGGCGCCGCCGACCTTTCCAGTCTTGCTTGCCGCTGAGCCGCTGCCCGTGCGGCGGGGGAGCCCGGGATTCCCCTCCGGTGCCTCGGCACCCTTCCCCTGGCCAGCGGCCAGCGGAGTAGCTCCTCCCCCAGGAACCCGAGAGGCGTCCAGAGACGGGGAAGGTGAGGGTCAGAGGCACGCCCCTCGTCAGCGAAACACGCAGGAATTCCACAGCGGGAGCAGGACTGGGATTTCTTGCAATCTGTTTGGAAACCCTTGCTCTATAAATCTGCGTCTTGTTTAAGCTGGGGATTCGCGTTTAGACAGTGCCAAGGGCAGAATTTTCAGAGATAGTAGTATTGAAAAATCAAAGCCCAGGGCCTCCAAGTCTTTCTAATTTACAGTTGAGCTGGACCTGGTTTGGAAGATTTCGAATCCCTATTTAATCCTCGTGGGAGATCAGTTCCGAAATCAATCTTATTGTTTCCACAATGACTTTCTTGTCTTACACTTAAATCTTAGGCTCTGGGTAGAGACAAGGCAAGCCTTCAGATAAAAGCTTTTGCAGCGGTTGCCTGCTTCCTTCATGTGCAGTGAAATGTGGACTTTGGTTTGCTTTTATGATATTCAGTGTGGTTTCCGAAGGTAGGATATTTCTGCTTGTTTCATCAGAAAGGTATTCAGTGGATTTGGAATGTTTTAGAGCAGCTACTGAGATCTGTCGAACCTAAGTTCTTAGAGCACAGGTTCAATCTCTGTTCTTTTGATACAGTTTAAAGGCTCTTTGACTTAATATTCTCTACACAGAGAATGGTATCCTTCAAGTTCTAGAAAAGAGGGCAGAGGGTAAATAAGTGCATGTCACAGAACACCTATTGTAGACCATTAGGGACTGGGGAGCGAAGTTCCCTTTTGATTGCTTTGACCTGCTGGGGTGGTCTTTCTCAACTGTTAGAAACAAATTAGAAATGGCACAGCCCAAAGTCTTTCCCAGTGCGAAGGAAGACACACTTGGGAGAACCCAGGTTGATAATGGGAAGAAATCCCAGAGGTCAGAGCACAGATGCCTTCATCGAGGCAGGTACCTTACGAAGCAGATATTAAATGAATCCTTCAGTTCCAAATCCACTTCAAAAATGCTCTCTGCTAGCAGAAGTCAGAGGTTTCTTCCAAATGCAGTAAGAGCTCTTTCCACTTCCTTAGGATCCCCATTGAAAGCAGAAGTTGTCTTACTTAGAAATGTTTTCATTTGTGTACATTCTGTTATCCTAACCCAGAGGTGATTACAGAGCCAGCTCAGTATTCCCATCTGCTGTTGATTAGAAATAGTTTTTCTGGATAGAAAAGCAGCAAGCACAGCTGTTTTAGCCACCTCTTCTGGAAATTAAGCATTATTTAACTTTATTTATAAGGCCAGGAAGGTACCATGGCTTCCTTGTACCTTAAAAGTAAGATCGGTTAAGTCAGGTAATACCTAAGACATTCAACTGAGTAAGGACTTCATCAATAAGTCTGCACATTTCTCTTACTTTATCTAGAAATGGCTTGATCAAAACTTAGACTATATATTATTTGAGTGTTATTTTAACTTAAATGTGTGCTTGAGTTTTTAAGTTGAACTCACATCTTTAAAAATGTGATTATGTGTCAGACAGTACAGCAGTTACCAACTAACTTAAAATCAGCTTGCAATAACTTTACATCTTAGTGCATGCAGATGATAGAGAAAAGCTGTGTAGTGTTGGCCCTCACTTTCAACAAATCCATTTCTTTTCTCATTATGACAAGAATACCATCATTAGGCTGGATGTAGCACTTTCTGAAGGCTATTCATTGTTGTGTAACCCAGAATTTGATTTTTATAAGCATCCTTATACTGCACATGCTACTAAAAATCTTTTAATAAACCATGTGATTAAAGCTGCTGGCCCCAAAGCAGAATTTAGTTTCCACAAGGTTAATAGATATTTACTTGCTAAAGAACCAAAAGGACCCTATTAAAGTACTTGTTTTGGGTTTTTTGGTAAGTAATGTCACATGATTTGGTGGAATTATGAGACGAGAGACAAGAATGAGGTTCTTTCAACCAATGTGTGTATATTCAGACTCCAAAATGAGTGATTTGAGACACCTTTATCAGTTGTCATTTCTCCTGCAGGACAGTTTTTCAGTCCTTTCTACAATGGCTTGGGGAGGGCACAACCTGTGCTGAAGTTCTCTTTTTTCGAAGTCATTTAAAAATGCATCAGCCATATGGGCCTTTTTAGGACTGCACTGAGTATAGAAAAATCACCTCACCCATTGGCAAGACTGGGTTACGCTTTGCTGCTGTGAGAAACACACTGATATTGGTTGATTTCATCGGCTCTGCAAAAAGCCTTCCTGCTTTGCTGACAGATCAGAACACAGAAGTACCGCGTGCTTGTTCTCCAGACTTTGAAGGATGCCGTCTTTATTAGTGCATGAAATAACTGCATTATTTGCCCCTGTGACTAAAGCTTTCAAATAGAGATGAATCCTATTCCCACAAATGTAATTACCTTGAAAATATCTATATAGGAAAGTTTGAGAAACAAACATTGCTCTGTGAACGAGAATGCGTGTCACAGCTTCTCAGTGCGGATGGGGATGTGTAGACACCTCCAACCAGTACTCACCTGGGGTGCTAGGGAAGCACCCCACGTCATACAGTGTGATTACAAAGGCCCCATTGGGTAGGACAGTTACTCTGTTTGAAAATGCTCGTGGGGACTGAGCTTTGGTGCTCCATGAGAGTTCTTGGCACTGATGTTTTTGGTTCCACTTTTTTTTTTTTTTTATAATTCCGCCTGTTCCTTCTTGATTCCTTCTCACTGAGCTGCTTTGTCTCTTGGACTTGCGCTTTGGGTATTTCAGTAAGTAGTCAGTCATAAGGGTGGTGATCTTCATGGACATGCTGGTATCAAGGGCAAGCAGAGGCCAAATAAGGGTTAATGATGACCACTAGGCTCTTCTTCACTTCAGTTGTCATTTCCTTTGTCCTCTTAAAAACAAAAAAGATAACCTTTTGCATTCCATCTCTTTATTTCTTGGTATAACAGTTATTTTGCCTTCTAGAAAATCTTATCTATCATATACAGCCCCTTCGGTTTTGTTGGAAGGCAGAGATTTACAACCTTATTGATTTTCTACAATATTTGTGGGCATTGTTACTGTTTTAACACAGGGGGTTTTTGTTTTGTTTTGTTTTGTTTTTTTTATCCAACGAGTGTTGCAAAATTCTCAAGGCATAATGATAACTTTTAAAATAAAACTCACCATGCTTTAGGGCAGAAATACAGTCACAGAATAGCAGTGGTTCTAAACAAGATCTGCGTGTCCCAGTGGACCTTTGTCACTTTACTTTCTGGCTCGTTTCGTTCTGTCTACTGTCTGCACCGTGCCTGGGTAGTATATCCCTATCCTCCAGTTAGGACAGAACTTACCCTGCAGTTGCAATTGCACTAAATATTAATGTGCCTGGAGAGTTTTGACTGCTGCTTGAGGCTCTGACTCCTCCCCTGTGAGCCACTGCCGTCTAGCGGCTAGAAACTTGGACACCTCAGTACTCAGTACACTCAAGTTCATAGCCCTGTGACCTTAGGTAAGTTACATAACCTTTCTGAACGGTTGCACTTACGAAGTGGAGGCGATCATGGTTCCTCTCTAATCAGTTTGTTGCAAGATGATTCCTATAACGTAATGAGCACAAGGTTGTCACCAAAAAGCAGCCAATTAACATTATTATGATGACTTTTTATGCTATATTTTCCCTTTCTCTAGGGAAGAGGAGGCCAGAGTAGACCTCTCCTACTCCTTAGGATAATTTTGAAGTAGATGATGAGTAATTGACATAGTGCAGATGAT
The DNA here is from genome assembly GCA_028451465.1 of Erethizon dorsatum. NCBI lineage: Eukaryota > Metazoa > Chordata > Mammalia > Rodentia > Erethizontidae > Erethizon > Erethizon dorsatum. The sequence goes on along the minus strand of CM051841.1, from coordinate 14,493,664 downwards.
TGAATTAGGACTTTTGGAAGATGGGTCAAATTTTTGCCTTATTTCCTTCATTTTCCCACATTTTGCAGCTATGGCTCCATCCACCTGGTTGATAACATTAGAGGCTCCAAACTCAAGTTGAGACACCTCAAACCTCTCAGCAAGGAGGTGGCACGTGTCCTAACCTTGGGCACTGATTTCCTGGGGTGGGGAGGTTTCTGGGAGCAGAGCTGATTTACAACAGTGACTCGAGTCCTCTGTCCTGGTGGAGGCCTCTTTGGTGAGAGGAAGATAGGGATTTTTCAAGGATTAGCTTGATGCAAGTGCAGTTGGAAGGTTGGAGAAAGGGCTTTGTATGGCCTGTTACTATGTAACAGCGGAATTTTCTCCTTTGCAGAGGTTGCTAAGCCAGTCTGCTTTGCCAAGGCTTCTTACCTCCAATGAAGTTTCGAACCACATGAAATTGCTGTTTTCTGTGTTTCTGGTTGGAAGGTTGGAGAAAGGACTTTGTATGGCCTGTTACTATGTAATAGCGGAATTTTCTCCTTTGCAGAGGTTGCTAAGCCAGTCTGCTTTGCTAAGGCTTCGTTACCGTCAATGAAGTTTCAAACCACATGAAATTGCTGTTTTCTGTGTTTCTGGTTGCAGAGTGGCACTTTTGTATGATTTTATCTTTATTTTAGAGGGCTATTGTCCTATTTGATGCCTCTTTTTATACCCATCTTCCAGACTTCATTTATGTCTCGCTCTCATATTTACCTTGGAAATTGTCCCTTCATTGTCGTCCTCTGACCATGTGCGCATGTGTACATGCACATATGCTGAGCATGTCTTTCCTTTTTCTTTACGGACTGGGATTCGAGGCTTTTGTTGCTATTGTGATTTCTCCAGGTACTTGGATGAATATAGAGCTGTTCGTGGAGTGCTCTGGGCCGTTTGCCTTTCCTTTCCCTCTGAAAGAACCGAGAGTGTGTCTCAGTGTGCTGGCATCAGGAAGCAAAGCGCTCAGTTGGTTTCGGGTTTGGTATCTGGGACCTGGAGGAATGCTGCTGATTTTCACATTCTCAAAAAGTGCCTTCAGCAAAAACAGTGGCTCCTGGGTGGTAGGAAGAAGGGACTTTAAAAAAGAAGTCCCTTGTTTGGGCCACTGGAAGAAGCCCTGGTTCTGCTGGTGGGAGAGATTTTAGCCTGAAGAACTGTTGGCTTACAGGGGGCTTCTGAATGTGGGTTGAACCTGAAAAGTGTCCCCAAGAAGTTTGGATTACAGGGCACCAAAGGACTATGGAAGATTAGCCTTTGGGCATGGTAGTCTCCATGTCTGGAAGAATTTTAGAGGACCCTTCTGTTTAAGTCTCTCTCTGGACTACTGTAGCCTCAACTCTTACTCCTTGGCCAACACTAATGGTTCTATGCATGTTCGTATTATTTAGCAGAAAGGCACTTTAAAAAGGTACTCCTCTGGCAATGCTTGAATGTGGAAAACATCCTTTAAAACCTTAACATCCAATGTGCATTCCATCAGCTTGAAACATACTCTTCCTTAAGAGCTCCCTGGGAATGCAGAACTCAGGCCCCTCCTCAGACCCACTGAATTAGCATCTGCTCTCGAGATGTGATGGTTCCTAGTTGTTTGTGAAGGCTGACATTCAGCGGCACTGTGTGAAAGCATCACTCCGTACCTTGGTGTAAACAGCGCCAGGTGAACTCTGATTCTTGCAGTGGCTGGCCCTTTGGTGGGGAAGGTTTACGCGGATAACACCTGGGAGTGAGCCATCCGACGTGACTCTCCTTTGCATCTAGACCAGTGGTGGTGAACCTATGGCACGCATGCCACAGCTTGCTCTTTGTATCACTGAAATCTCTAAAAGGTTCGCTATCACTGATCTAAACTCTCTGAACATCTACAGCTCTTTGTTTTTACCGAAAATATCACTTCAAAATTAATAAAGTAATCTTTTCTTATGACGTAGAACTATGTCAAAATATATTTGTTAGCACTTGAGTTGAGGTCTTCCTTTAGGTGACTTTTTTTTTTGACACAAATAATAGAAAGAAAATAAACCCAAATATTTCAAATTCTAGTGTTTACTATCAATTTAATAATAATATTGTGCCCCTGATGATTTGTCTGTTACAAGCATTCAAGTTGCCAGGTTATATTTTACTGGTTACTTGGAAAATAATATGTCTTAGAACTGCAGTGTAGGAATCTCATTGAGACAGACTTTTGCACAAAGTCCTTTAAATGGCTCTGAAATAATAATAGATATAGAAAAATGATTCTGAAATAGGATGAGATCATTCCTAGTATCCTGAAATTCGTAATGGTATTTTCATTAATTGTTTCAATTTTTTTTTTTTTGGTCTATCATGGAGTTTATTATTGGGGTAGGCATGTTTTTTAATAGGGCTGATAAAACATAAAGAAAATACAAACAGAAGACAAAGTCTTTTTTCTTCCTAAAAGCATCTGAAATGAGATTTTGATTCTTGAGATCATAAGGAGGTGAGAGAACAAACAATCAGGAAGCTATTTCTCTTGAAATTGTTTGACTTTAATTACTACAGTTCCTAGTACCACCCATATATTTCCAAAGTAGATCCCTGTAAATGGCTTTGTCTGAGGACTTTTGAGTAAAATGGTAGGGTGTGCTTTGCAAAATGTCATCGTTGATGCTGAGTTTCAGAGTCTTTAATTAGGAAGCTGAAATCTGTATATCAAGATTTGTAAATCATCTAAATTGCAGAGTAATATTTTAGAATACCACTTAAGGGATTGACATTAAAGCCTTTTTTTTTTTTTTTAAAGAAATGCAATAATTTCCTCAACTCCTCACTCATTAGACCTCTACTGACTATAGTCCTGACTTTTTTGCCCTCGAGTCTGAGAGTTCCAAAGAACTGCTTCAGCATTTTCCCCATTATTATAGCTGCCTGGAAACCATGTCCTTGTATTAGATCAAAAGCATAACAATTAATTAGGAAATTTGTTTCATGGCATGCATATTGACATGACCATATAAATAAAGGAGAGAGTATTTTTTAAATGGCATTTGTCTTTCTTTCTCTCTCTGTGTGTATGTGTGTGTGTGTGTGTGTGTGTGTGTGTGTGTGTGTGAGAGAGAGAGAGAGACCAAGAATGAACCCAAACCCTATATGTGCTAGGTAGAGACCTCTGAGTTACAACCACCCTTGAAATTTTTATTTTCTGGTTGCAAACTTTTACATGAGCTGAATCAAACCCTTCAATGAGATTCAGACATTCTCGTGCCTAATCAGTTTACTACTTCTTGTACTGAATGATTTGTCTTCTTTTCTTCCCCATCTTTATCAAATTAGAATCATTGGAAGAACTGCCAGAAATCAGTGGGAAAACGACCCGGCGATTCTTCTTTAATTTAAGTTCTATCCCCACCGAAGAGCTTATCACCTCAGCAGAACTTCAGGTCTTTCGGGAACAAATGCAGGAAGCTTTGGGAGACAATACCAGTTTCCATCACCGAATTAATATTTATGAAATTATAAAACCTGCAACAGCCAACTTGCAATTCCCCGTGACCAGACTTTTGGACACCAGGTTGGTGCATGAGAACACAAGCCGATGGGAAAGTTTCGACGTCACCCCTGCTGTGATGCGGTGGACCGCGCAGGGACACGCCAACCACGGGTTTGTGGTGGAAGTGGCCCACTTAGAGGAGAAGCATGATGTCTCAAAGAGGCACGTGAGGATTAGCAGGTCTTTGCACCAGGACGAACACAGCTGGTCACAGATACGGCCCTTGCTAGTAACTTTCGGCCACGATGGGAAAGGGCATCCTCTGCACAAAAGGGAGAAGCGTCAAGCGAAACACAAGCAGCGCAAACGCCTTAAGTCCAGCTGCAAGAGACAGCCTTTGTATGTAGACTTCAGCGACGTGGGGTGGAATGACTGGATTGTGGCCCCTCCGGGGTATCATGCCTTCTACTGCCAGGGGGAGTGCCCTTTCCCGCTGGCTGATCACCTCAATTCCACTAATCACGCCATTGTTCAGACGTTGGTCAACTCTGTGAACTCTAAAATCCCGAAGGCATGCTGTGTCCCAACGGACCTCAGTGCCATCTCCATGCTGTACCTTGATGAAAATGAAAAGGTCGTGTTAAAGAACTATCAGGACATGGTTGTAGAGGGATGTGGGTGTCGTTAGCACAGCAAAATTAAATAAATGAATATATATATATATTTTAGAAAAAAGAAAAAAAAAGAAAAAAAAAAACCTCCCCAACCCCCCCCAAAACAAAACCAGTTGACACTTTAATATTTCCCAATGAAGACTTTATTTATGGAATGGAATGGAAAAAAAAAAAAACAGCTATTTTGAAAATATATTTATATCTACGAAAAGAAGTTGGGAAAACAAATATTTTAATCAGAGAATTATTCCTTAAAGATTTTAAAATGTATTTAGTTGTACATTTTATATGGGTTCAACCCCAGCACATGAAGTATAATGGTCAGATTTATTTTGTATTTATTTACTATTATAACCACTTTTTAGAGAAAAAATAGCTAATTTGTATTTATATGTAATCAAAAGAAGTATCGGGTTTGTATATAATTTTCCAAAAATCGTAGTTGTTTTCAGTTGTGTGTATTTAAGATGAAAAGTCTACATGGAAGGTTACTCCAGCAAAGTGCTCGGCACATTTGCTTGTTTTTTTTGCAGCGCTACTGTTAAGTTCACAAGTTCAAGTCCAGAAAAAGAAAAAAAAAAAGCGGATAATCCACTCTGCTGACTTTCAAGATTATTATATTATTCAGTTCTCAGGAATGCTGCAGAGTGGTTGTCCAGTCCATGAGAATTTTCATCCTTATTAGGTGGAATATTTGGATAAAAATCAGACATTGCTGATGTGATACAAAATCCCTTCCCCCACCCCTTCATGTCATTGCAGAAAGAATAAAGCAGGACCAATAGAAATAATCGGGAAAATGATGACCATGCAGCAAAGCGAATGATGGCTTTTTGTTCTTCTTTCCTAAACTAGGGATTGCTTCCAGGGGGGCTGATCTGGCCAAAGTATTAAATAAACCATAAGATGTCTTCGTTATTGATATTGTGGTCATGTACATTTAAAATTGATAGCTTGAGGCCCTCATCAAGAGTTGAAAATGGATTTGTTGAAAACAGCAAGAGTTGAAAACAGCTGGGAGCTGTTTATGGCGCTAAAGTACCTAATTTTCTAACTTTGCCCCAGACGCAACGAAATCGTGCATGTCGTGTTTGCTGCCTGCACCCTGTTCTCCAACCAATCAGCTTGCTTTTCTTTCCGAGGTTACGTGTTTGAACACATGTCTCCAAATGTTAAACCTATTTCAGATAATAAATATCAAAGCTCCGGCATTTCATTCCGTAGAGTCCATCCTGTGTGAGAGAGAGGTGCGTTTGTACGGCGCCTGCTCACAATGATGACCTTGTGTTTGCATTTTTGTTTCCGCAATTACTTATTCCAGGGGGTGGGGGTGGGGAGAAGGTAAGGAATGGTTGCAAAACTGCAAGCAAGTCATTTGCAAAGTCATATTTACACTGGAGGAATTACCGATGATTTAGTATTTTTCATAAGAGCCTCTTTGGGGCAGGAAGATTTAAGGGAAAACCAAAGCCTACAAAACAAGCAAAACCCGGGGAACCTAAGATAAAGTTTCAGAGATGATATCCAATTCAGCGGAGGCAACGGTGCCAAAAAATTAGAAAGGGAAAGTGTCTGAGATCAGCTTCTACAGGAATATCCGCCAATTGGCCTGGAGCCCAAGCAGAATGAAGTCAAATTAGGCCGCTCGGAATGAGCGCTTAGCAGTGCAGAGCTCCTGTGCCCCGGCTTGGAGTCAGAAGCCAGAAAGGGTGCCGTGGCTGTGTTTGTACCATCAAGGAACCGACAACTCCTATTTTACTGGGAGTGTTTTAGGTTAATTTCCTGGGCACTATGTCCTCTCTAACCCTGCCGTGATGCTGGAAACCTAGTTGTAATCTCCACTTCTAACTCCTGCCTCCAAACTGGCTTTAAAAATTAGTGTTTGTAAAGGAACAGAGTTATAATCAAACTCTGCCCGGGAGTTTCAGATAACCATGAACACACCACCCTTTGGGGGGGGGTACTGAGGTTCTGTATGGCTTATTTATAAATGAATGCTCCTGTATTCTTTGAAAATCTTTTAGCTTCCTCTTACCCTATTCTTAAGGCTCTTGCATAGGTAGAATCATTTGAATCAAATACAGAGGAAGGGTCTGCTGCAAACTCTGACCCTTCGTTCTCCTGTGATGGATATGAGGGACAGATTGCAGTCTTTTTTTTTTTTTTTTTTTTTGGGGGTTTTTTTTTTTTGTGGGTACCGGGGGGTCGACCTCAGGACCTCGCGCGCCAGCAGGCGCCCGTGCCGCTGAGCGATATCACCGGCCCCTTTTTCGTATGTGGGTTCCGGGAGTCGAACTCGGGCCCTCGCGCTTGCTGGGCAGGTGCTTATGCCGCTGAGCCATCTCACCGGCCCCAGATTGCAGTCTTAACATCTTAAGAAATGATAACCAGCATTTTTCCATTTCTAAATTCTCTAGATGAGAATGTGAGAATGTAGTGTGCAAGAATGTCACCCTTTGGCAGTTCCATCCATCCTTTGGGCTTCTCTGCTTTATAGGTTCTGATTTTCTTGGTTAAAATTGCTTTCGATGGCGTCAGCTCAAATGTGATCTCTTGCAATATAGATCTGTATGTTTAATATCTGTATAAACTTAATATATGAGAGTAAATGCACGAAGATGTTTATGATATATATCACACGTACGGGATAGCATTTTCAGGTTCAGCTTAGTTTGAAAGGTTTTATAATTGAGGACTCTGACCCTCTTGGTAGCTCACGTGAAAAGCAATATTCTTACATACATTCTGCATCCTTCCGGACCGTTTAGCTCTCATTCTTCATTTTGAGGAACAGGGTCACAGCACATCATGACAATTTCTGGAATTTCAGTCATAATTCTGCAGGATTTTTCCAATCACTTTAGAGTTGGCATGTAGTAGTTTCTGAATTTTCAGGACTCACCTTTCAAAATTAAATCGTGTCGCCTGTTTTTCTGTTTGTCTGGCTTGGTTTGACCTGTATGGCACCTCAGGGCTGCTCTGTTCATCTTTTACCTTCCAGAACTGGGAAGGGGGTGGAAGAGCATTTTACACATCCATCTGTACTTCCATCTTTTCATGTTTCTACTCCAGTTGCTACTTTAAATTGTACCTCAAGAGACCTCTGTGAAACTGGCCTGTATCGCAAGCTACACAATCATAGGATAACCTACCAAGTTCGTATTTTTTTCCCTCCTTTTTTTTCCTGGGAGGGAGAAAAATCCATCTGTGCAATCAAAAGTGCATCCAAGGGCTGTTTAAAATAGCATATTTTTATTCTGTCCTGTTAATGTTAAGATATCAGGTCACTGAATGTTTATATGCCACAGCCCCTTACCTATTATAAGGCAAAAGGAAGACAGCCTTGCAGTAAAGAATAAAGTCTAGAATAATTGGGACGTGGAGTAGTGCTCTGTGTAGGATGTCCTGGCATCATTCCTTTTCTGTTTTACTTTTCTGCAGGGGACGGGTAGGGTAAGATCAGGGATAGCAGGCAAGTCTGCTCCGCTCAGGTAAATTGCTTTTCCTTTTTCTTCTACCCTGCTGACATAAATTACAGCCTTATGGTATTCTCCAGGGCAGAATTTTCTGTTTCCCTGCCCTGCAAACTTCAAAGTGAATTTCTACCTAACTTGGGGGGCCAATGTTCTAAATAAAACTTCTTAGATGTTAATGTACATCCGAATCACCAGTAATGCCTTAAGGAGTATGAAAGTTTAATGTGAATCCAGACCCCCTACAATCATGATATATTACGGATTCTCTTTCAGTGGGCCTGGGCTGGGGCCTGAGAGCTTCCGTGTTGATTTCCCAGGTGAAGCCAAAGGATCAGTTCAAGCAGCAATGCTTTGGTGACTGTCTTCTTAATCATAAGTGCAGAAGTGAACCAAGTGTGGCCCTTCTCCAAGAAGCAGCATTTAAAGGAAACCAAAAAGCAAACCTGTATACAGGATGGCATCTGACTGTCCTTCGCCATCTCTAAAATGATGCCCTACGTATTTTTTTTTTCAAAGGCATTCTTTTCCCCCACAAGATGACTGGCAATTTTGTGTTCTAGCCACCCTCAGACATGAAAACACTTGGTTGCTTATCTTGTAAAATCTCCCCTTGCTTGCTTGGGCATGTACGTAGTCAGTTTAGTCAAATACGTGTCAGTACATCTATGTGGATGGGGGAGCAGGTGCAAGGCCTTAAAAATGTGCTTTAAAAAAGTTTAACACTTAAGTCAGTCCGCTGAGCCGATCCCGTGTGATCTTAGTGCCAAGCGTCTGCGTTAAAAGTTTTCCCTTTGAAGGTAGCAAATAGATGTACATTTGAAGCATTTGTTTATACTAAAAATGATGCTTGATTTTTTTTTTAAGTTATAAGTTCACTGTACAACTCTGATGAGCCTAGAGGGTGGTATAAAGCTTTCAGAGCTGGTATTTGAGGTTTGACTGAATGAATATTGGAATTTTCTGTGCTGTACTTGGCTTCAAATAAAGTGCTTAAGTGAATAGACTCAGACTAGAAAAAGTTAGGGAGGGGGCCGGTGAGATGGCTCAGCGGCATAAGTGCCTGCCTGGCAAGCGTGAGGTCCTGAGTTCGACTCCTGGTGCCCACATACAAAAAAATGGCCGGTGATGTCACTCAGCGGCACAGGCGCCTGCTGGCGCATGAGGTCCTGAGGTTGACCCCCGGTACCCACAAAAATAAAAATAAAAATAAAAAACATAATAATTAAAAAAAAAGAAAAAGGGAGTCAGCGAAGAAGTAACTTATCTTTGCTTGGTGTTGGCGTCTCTTTTCAGTAATGTCCTATGAAGGCCATTTGTTGAGTAGACTCATTTTACTTTTCAGGAGCACTTTGAAGATTTCTTATGGCCATCTCAGCTTTGGACATTTGTTGAAGGAGTATTGGAATGAATGCATTCCTAATCTCAAGTAAATACACTCTTGTGAGTGCACACTTACATATATGAGTGGGTATGTACACACATACACACGGAAATCATCTCCACCCCAAAAATGATATTTTCCCTGTTTGGGGACCCAATGCTAAGTGTAGAGCCCCTCATTTTCTTCCCACTGGGTTTGTCATTTTGTGTATGTCCCTGGTTTTTGAATAGAGTGCCCCAGGTCCTCCAGCAGGGCTACCCCAGACACCAACTTTAAGGCAGCTTAGGCGCTTGTGTTCGCCCTGTGCCCGGGGCCCCACTGCTCCACCACTGGGCCAGGAGTGCATTGTGGTCGCGGTGCATTTGGATGAGGGGGTCTCTCAGGCACCGATTTGCTTCAAGCTTCCCTCGTAAGGGGCAGAATCTCATCTGGACTGCATTTTCCCTGGAACCGCTTGGCCACAACACTATGAGAGAATAATTATTGAACTATTTTACTGTACAACTATTTCCAAATTGTTGATTTTTTATTGATTTCAGGAGGCAAGCTAATTGCCCCATGGCAACTTGATGTTAACATTTAATGAAGATCAGGAAACAGAGTTTATGAAAAGCTTTTGTATAGTAACTGCAAAGTTTCAAGAACTGTTTTATACTTCCTGACAGTGCTGGGCCGAGCTTAATGGTTTGTTTTTATTGCTTAAGAGTGTAAACCTTGCTTTAGCCTGGTGCGTGGAAACTATACCCTCATCCCGCATTACACATTTTCTTGTTGCTTTTTTGCTTGCTTCCAACTTCCTTCCCTGCCATCTACAATCAGGACTTTTTCCTGCTTTAATTGTCTGAAAGCAGATTTCTATCTTTGCACACTGAGAATCTTACACGCACACACACACACACTCGTGAAGCAAAGTGTCTGTATTGTTTCACTTTGTTTTGGGTGGAGTTTTCTTTTCGGTACTTGGTTGCTAGACGACCAAGCAGACAAAAGTTAAAGATTGAAAAGGCATTTTTAAAGATGCCAAATCTTGGCAGCTGAACTATTTTATCTCTCTCTTTATATGGCAGGCTTAGTTTTCTTACCAGGTTCCCTTTGCCTTTTGTTGGGTGGATGACTGGCTGGTTGAAGATTTTTTTGAAGTCTGACTCTGATGGCATTATCTGTTTGAGAACTTTCCTAAGTGTTGTTCCCATTTGCTGGAACATGCTTCCCACCTGGATGGGCAAAAAAAAGCTAGCTTGGTTTCCAAGGGTGTGTTTTAAATCACTAATAAAGTCAAGCTGCAGTTCCCAGCTGCTTCGATTGTTTCAATGCAAAGAGGTGGAGGAAAGTTTGCTTTTTGAAGCAATATTCAGAAATACAAGATTCAGGGTGTGGAACCTGCCTCGAGGAGAAAGCCACCTCTACTTTTTTGGTAGATAGTGTTGAAAATGTTTTTAAAAGTTCTTGAAAGGCTAATTTGAAATCAAAGTCATTTGCTCATTTCAGTAAGATGCTTTGGGAGCACGTTATAAAAGCAGGATCTTTATAGATGGGCCAAGTTGGACGTGTGTTCACAAGCCCATCTTGCATGTGTGTGCGCTTTGTAGCTGACATGCTCTCCTCGCTGAGGTCTTCCCTCCTTCCTCGCTCGCCCTCTGACGTGCCAGTTCTCTAGCTCTCCTCTTTGTGGGGTTCCCTAGGCTGGAATTCAGTCAAATCCATGGAAAACTTTAACCACTTTCCTGATTCATTTACAGGCAGGATTTCCTGGCATGGGGATCAAGGAGGGAGCTCTGAAGTTGTTTCATCACAGACTATCTTGGAAACTAAAATCTTCAGAAGCCATCTGGCCTGTGCATAGAAATTCGACAAAATATTCTCTTCTAAAGAAATCTTACTGATTTGTAAATTGCCCAGTCACTTGAAGCACAAACAGTACTGGCAGTAATTCAAGCCAGGAAAATAATTATGCTTATACATCAAGAACGTAAAATGAATCAGGTTACAATGACAGTCTGTAGGTGGGCATTAAATAGAAATAGGAATGATAGGCTGAGAAGAAAAGTCCAGGATTTCCTAATCTGATCAGATTCCATGTGTGTTTGCTTATTTAGCCAAGCTGAATAAGAGGAGTTAGGATCTTTTGTGACTATTTATCTATCATCTATCCATCTATCTATTATCTATCTCTATCATCTATCTATCTCTAACTATATCATGTATCTTTTTATCTTTCTTTTACTTGCAGCTTGGTAATTTTTAAATACCATGATAGCATAAAAACCTCTTCTTTGGTGAGTATTTTCTTTGCCTTGAGAAGAGCTCAGAAGTTACTTTTTTTTTTTAATGTGGGTACCAGGAGTCGACCTCAGGACCTCGTGCTTGCCAGCAGGCGCTTGTGCCGCTGAGTGATATCACCGGCCCTTTTCTTCCTTTACGTGGGTTCCAGGAGTCGAACTCAGGACCTCGCGCTTGCTATGCAGGTGTTTATGCCTCTGAGCTATGTCACCGGCCCAAAAGTTACTTTTTAAAGGCTTCTCCATTGAAATTCAGAGAAAGAACAATTTTCAACTGAAAGAGAACTGAAATCTGGAATCCTCTCACCACCAACAGCTACCCAAAGGAAAATGTATCCCTGCCCAATAGACAAATATCAGATCTCATCTCAGTATTATGTTTTGTGGGAATATATCTTTGGTAGGTTGTCATAATACAGAATACATAAGCGAGCTGTAAATCCACTCTCTTCATGCCTAAGCATCCCTTTAATGAAGATGCAGCCAGTATGAAGCCAGGATCTTTGTGGCTTGTCCAGCCTCCCTCCTTGGTGTACTTGTGAGTTCACAAAGGTAGTGTTTAAGGACTTGGCAAGAAGCAGCAGAGAGGATGTTGCTAGTCATTCCTAAAATACAACTGGGTGCGTTCTCATAGCATGGCAGACAGTGTTGCAAAGCCCTGCCATCCAGAACTATGAAGGGTAGGATGATCAAGCAGCAATCCTGCTGTTGATCCTGAAAGAATAATTAAGGAACTTTGCAGGGCAGAAGGCTGAGGACAGATCTCTCTTTTGTGTACTGTTTCTAGAAATTTCAAAGGGTGGTGATGTTTTAGTTCCAGTGGTGTAAATGTAAGGACATTTTTCCATGGCAGCTGTTGCCAAAATGCAATGCTCTGGAAGTCCGCTGCTAGTGGATCAGAAGATTTTGACCTCTGGTCCCCCAGGAGCTTAGGACCAGCAAAGCTGTCCCATGATGAGGTAAGTTAAGTTTTGGTCCTTGTTTGGCAGGAGTAGAAGCTGGTCTTATGTGGAGATAAGATGCTATGTTAGAGAAGGAGGAGCTGGCAAAGCCAACCTTCTTGCATACAAGGAAGAGCGATTTGGTCCTATGTAGCCACAGACCTATGAGTGTGTTCAGCCTAAATGAAGCTGTGCCGAGGGTCTCCTGAAAGATGTCAGTTCAGTCAAGGAACAAGATCTTACTGTGCTGTTTTCTTTTTCACGGTGATGAGACCGACTTTGGGAGGAGGAAAAATTCCAGACTTCCCTCGTGGAAAATGCTGGTGGTGAGGGAGACATTGCTCTCCTGCCATCCCTGTAACTCAAGCTCCAGGATGCTGGGGAAAAAGGGTGCTCCCGAGGGTGGAATAGAGTGGGGTGCGGTGGGGTGTGGTGAGGAGGCAGCTGGCAGCTCTTTGGGCTTCAGCAACGTGAGTGTGGGCATAGAGCAGAGCGCTTCTGCTTTGCAGCCAGGGACAGTGATTCATTGGAGTTTAATTTTGACATTAGCATTTTTCTCATGACTCACTGATAATTTAATATGGAATTTAAAAGGCTGAAACAGTTACTTACTTTTTAGGAACTTAAAACATTCACCAGGTAGAATATATATTTTTTTTCCTTTGAATTGTAAGATGCATTAATGCTTCATCAGAGAAAAAAACAAGGAAGGGTATTTTTTCTCCCTTCCTCTCCTGGATTCCACCTGTGCCCCTGCACAAACTGATCTTCTCAGTAGTGTTGGCTGACTGACTAAGCCAGCCTGCTTCACCTGAAATGTTTCTCTTCTCTTCAGTTGCTCTGAACCATGGCAAATGCTTCCCTTCTATCATTTACCTCTCTCTGACCTCTCATAACATCACTAATTGCAGGTAATCTTCATATTTGTGTTTTGAATCTCATGAGTAAAGTCCTGTCCAAAGTCTTGTAGATCTTTTATCTTTGCTAAGAATGTTGCAAGAAACCTGATCAATGGATGAGGAAAGACATGGGCTTGCACAGGATAAGTGATATCTTAAAAATACATACTTGTGTGTGTGTGTGTGTGCGCGCGCAGACACACTCAAACTTTCCGATATTCATCACAGTTGTAAGTTGTGGGCCTAGTGAGATGGCTCAGTGGCATAAGCACCTGCCTGGCAAGCGCAAGGTCCTGAGTTTGACTCCTGGAACTCACCTACGAGAAAAGGGCCGGTGACATCGCTCAGCGGCATGGGTACCTACTGGTGCGAGGTCCTGAGTTCAACCCTTGGTACCCACAAAAAAACAAACAAACAAACAAACAAACAAAACAGTTGTAAGTTCTAAAGTTGCCGTATGAGTTACCATTATTTTAATGTAAATTGCTTATGGGGAAGACTACTCAGAATTAATAAAATATGGAATTCATACAACGGTTCCAACTCTTGCCAATTTTTTGCACATCTGCAGAATAAGACCAATGAACCGATGCTTGGAAACTAATGAATTAGTCATAATTCTTTTCTAAATCAGCATAGCAAGTGTCCTTGTGTGTCAGTGTGTTATACCTGAGAGAGTTCTCAGAAGTAGTGTAGATATTTTTTCTTGGAAATTTTTGTCAGAAGTAGTATAAATATTTTTTCTTCAAAATTTTTTGTATTTATTATTTTTATGACTCTACTAATGAGGACACAGACTCATTGCCGGTCTCTACACAAGGGACCATCTCACCACCATCTTTCCTTCTTTTTGCTTTTGTCCTCCAAGAGGAGCAGGTGTTGAGGAGAAGAAAATCAAGATAGAGGCAGTGTTCCCCAGTTCTTACGCACCAGCATGACAAAATCAGTTCAAAATCAGTTGTGAGCTGTGATTGTCATCATTTTACACTAAAAGTATAAGGTTTTGTGAATGATATAATTAGACTGCACTGTCCAATACAGAGCCACTAGACAAGGGACAGTTAAACACCAGCAATGTGGCTATTTCAACGTGAGAGGTGCAACAATGCACGCATCCTGATTTCTGGGCTAGTAAGTAAAAAGGAAAGTAAGCAATCACATTAATAATCCTCGTGTTGATAACATGATGCATTTATGCCATTGTGTATATATTAGGGTAAATATTTCAAAAATCTATTTCACTGTTTCTTTTTTATGTGATCTTAGAAAATTTTAAATTACCTGTGTGTCCACCATTATGTTGCTGTTGGATGATGCTGAGTTAGAGAAATAAATTGTCGTGGCTTCATATCACTCCAGATTTACTTCCAGACTGATGGGCTTCCCTTAGGTGGCAGAGAAAATAGAGGCAACGCTTGTACAGAGAAATGCAAATAGCTCTAGCATCCTCGCAAATCATCTACTGCATGTCAGCGGAGACAAGTTTGGTAACCGTCACTGTAGCAGAAAGAAAACTGGCTTCAATCTTTGGAGGTCTGTGTGGCACATCTGGCTTTGCAGGTCACCGCAGTGCAGGACACTAAAGTGTCCCTTGGGATAGTTTAACCTATCAGAGCCTCATTGTCTTCACCTTTAAAACAGCTATTATTCCAGCCCTTCCTAATTCAAGGATTTTTATATTGAATGAGATAATGCTTATGAATATGCTGTGGTCCAATGTAAATGTGGGTTATTGTAAATATCAAGGGAAAATTGAAAAAAATAATGAGACCATTAGTAGACAACTGTTCCATGAAAGAAATTACCCCAAAGTTTGTGATTTAGAGCAATAAGCGCTTTTCATCAGAGACATTTCCTGTGACTTCAGGGGCAGCTTAGCTGGGTGGCACCACCTCAGCCTTTCACACATTGCTGTCAAGATGTCACCCAGTGCTAATGTCAACTGGAAGACTTGGATGGGGCTGGAAGATCCACTTCTAAGATGTTTCACTTACATGTCAGTGGCTAAGAGACCCTTGTTCTGTCCCCCACGGACCTCTCTGTGTGGCTGATTGAGCTTCCTCCTGATAGCATCTCTAAAGTGAAAGAACAAGCGAGAAGAAGGAGAAAACCACATTGACACAGCCTCAGAAGCCATACTTTGTTACTTCTACCATACTTGATTCATTAGGAACAACCCTCTAAATGCAGCCGAGCTTCCAGTGGAAGGGGAGGTTCTTAAAATCCATCTTTTGAAGATACTGTCAAAACATTTGTTATATATATCACAACACTACAGACTTTTGCCACCTTTATAAAAATATCTTTTAAGAGCCCCAGAGCTGACGCTATAAGTGACAGAACTCAAAGTTTAGGTGAGTTCAGAGCAAAAGAAACATTTGGTTCTGCTGGGCTCTGAATAATACAATCACCAGTAAGGCTTTACATTCATCAAAATGAAGTTTCCCTCCTTAACCAGAATTTATTCTTGAGGATTTTGAGCCTGAGAGGAGCGCTGACTCTGTCCTCTCTCCTCCCAAGCAAGGGGGCCGGCAGAAGCCAGGGACAAGGGGATGCACTAGAGGAAGAAACTATGGTGTTGCAGAAGTCAGCGGAGGCTCAGGAGCAGGTCCTGAGTAGCTATGGGCTTGAGCCTCTCTCCTACTGTAGACCCTTCTTCATAACCTTGACTCTTTGTTTTTATTTCATGGGTGTTTCGACGGAAAGGAGTGTCCTCCTAGATTTGAGGATGCATATGGAAGCAGCTTCTCTGCTCTGCTGCCTCAATAGAGCATGTGAGGAACTTTACAGGTGCTAGGATTATATAAAGCTTTTGGCCTTCCTTATCCTTCTTTTGTCCCAAGGCTAGAGAACAGGGATTGGGGGGTCTTTACGATATTCGAAATCACACTATAAGGTCCTTTTTCACCTAGACAAAACACCTTACATGGCCCTTTCTGGAAGGTTGACCCGCTAGATATCTGTCTCTATCCTAGTGACTGTTTGTGCTTTTTTTATGTTTTGGCACCTCCCAGAGGAAAAGAAACCTATGATCTAATGACTACCACTGAGTCATCCCTTTTGTAGGAAAACATAATGTAGGATGAATATTTGTCCATTTATCTTAGGGACAATTAAAAGAATAACGCCAAAAACCTGAAGGAAATTGCTTTTACATAAATCTTTTACAAGAGGACAAAGAGTAGAGAAATGTAAACTAGTAAGCTGTTGACATGTGTTAAAATTTTGAAACACAAAAGTAATTTTAGTGTAGCTTTATGTATTTAAATAATTATTTAGAAATTTAGAGTGGCTTTATATATTTGAAGAAATATTTAGGATTACTCTGTTAGGAAGTGGGTACCAATCTAAACTACCTTTTGAAGTGAGCTTAGATTTACATTCATTCATTATAAACATTAACTCATTCATTCGTTACATGAATATTCTTAAGAACTTATTAAAAACAAGGTCCTTACCAATACACAAGTGAGAATATTGATGAATAAAGAATTGCTAAAAAGAATATGCTATAAAGGGACCAGTGCACTGGGCTAGAAAATTGCAAATATTTTTGGATGAACTCTTCGAAGGAGTCATCAAGCTGAAACTTCCTGAAAGAAAAAGCACAGAAAATGTGGTATAGGGCTGGTATATGGGAACACTGCAGGCCACAGAAATAATGTGTCCTTAAGATACCGGGAGTGATGTAGTTTGGTGTCTACAATGAAGTAGGAAAAATCCACGATAAGAGAAGCATCTTGATCAAGATTGAAAATCATTTAAGGCTCTGAAATAGGGAGGACACAAGACTTAATGTATTTTTTAAGTACCATAGCTGCAATGTGGAGAATGGATTGGAGAGGGCAAGAAAGTTGGAGAACAATTAGGAGGCTGTGATTGGAAATCATTCCAAGGTGGACCCCAAGATTCCTGACCCTGGGTGTACTCCCTGCATAACCCTTCTCTTTGAGTGTTGTGTGCCTGTAAATGTGATGGGAGGTAATCGGTAGATAATCTGAGTAGCCTCCCAAAGCAGGTGCGATGTTTGCAAAACGGTGAACAACCAAGATCCTCCAGCCAGCCTGGAAGAAAGCAAAGAGCTGTACTGTGAATGCCTGCAGGGGCCATGTGAAGAGTTACAGATAACCTCCGGGAGCTGTGAGTGACCCCTGGCCAACAGCTCCAAGAATACAGGGATGTCAGTCTTACTGGCCAAGGAAATAAGTTTTGCCAGTGGTCACTAAGTTCACCTTCATCCTCAGGTGAAACTCACAGCCCTAATCAACACCTTTATTTCAGCATGGTGAGACCCTGAGCAGAAGTACTAGCTCTTACCTTGACTGGAAACTGTTAGCTAATAAATTTGTGTTATTGTAATAGACAATAGATGCATACGTTATTAGCAGTATTCCAGGTTAGAAAAGATGGTAGCCTGTACTGGAAAGGGAAGATGAGCGGAGTGGAGGGATTTGAGATATTTTACAGGTATATTTGGCATTACTGGCTGATGGGTTAGACGTGCCAGTAGGAGAAGGAAGAACTAAGACTGACTTTTAAGATGTTTTAATTTGAGCTACTTCATGACTAGTGGTTTGCTTTTTGAGGAGAGAACGTATGGAGAAAGAACATCCCTACAGAAACATTAAGAATTGATAGGCAGACAGTGGGTATATGAGAGACTTGAATTTAGCAGAGAATTCTCAGTTGGAAATATAAATTCTGGACTTGTCGGCATACAGCTAGTGCTTAAAGCCGTGGAAATGAAATAGGATAGAAAGAAGGAAAGGGGGCTTAGGCCAAACTCCAAGGAATTTTGACATTTAGACGCCAAGTAGAGGAAACAGAAGCCAAAAGGAGCCCAAAGGAAGGCTGAAAAGTGGCCAGAAAGGAAGGAGAGAAGCCTGGACGGTATAGTATCATGGAACCCTGGGGGACATTTTTCACAAAGGAGGTTAGACTCACCGTGTCAAATGCTGCTGGCGTCTCCAGTCAGGAAAGGAGAGAAAAGCATCCACGGACTTGTGATCTGGATTCAGCTGAGCTCTTATGGCCTTGAGCAGGAGCCGGGCCTGCGCAAATGAGGAGAGCAACAGGACTGAGAAAACGGAGACAGTGAATGTGGACCATTCATGGAAGAAGTTTGTTGCCAAAGTGGAGCCAAGTGATAAAACAGCATTTAGAGGGATTTGTGGGGCCAAGTGTATGAGCGTGCACGTGTGAGGGCGTGTGTGGTGTTTATGTGACTGTCACTGCGGTCAAGGTGGTCTGTTCTATGCTACCCTGTAGAGTAATGCTGCCCTCATACCCATCAATGTCCCTAAATCATTGGGATCACTCATCTGTTTTCCAAATGTATAATTTTATCATGTAGAAAATGTTACATACATGAACCCTTCTCCACTGTTGGTGGGAGTGTAGACTGATGCAGCCACTGTGGAAATCAGTGTGGAGATTCCTCAAAAAACTAGGGTTGGAGGTCCCATTTGGCCCAGCTACTCCCCTTCTGGGTATCTTCCCAGAAGAATTAAAAACATCGTACCACAGCGATATATGTGCACCCATGTTTATAGCAGCACAATTTGTAATAGCCAGGTCTTGGAAACAACCCAAATGCCCATCAACTGAGGAATGGATAAAAAAGATGTGATCTTTTTATACAATGTAGTACTACTCAGCCATAAAGAAGGATAAACTGGAGACTTTTATAGGTAAATGGATGCAACTCGAGAAAATACTCATACGTGAAATAAACCGGATGCACATTTGTAAACATCGTATTGTCTCCCTAGCATGAGAAATTGAAAGAGTAAATAAGATCCAAAATGTACAATAGATATGGTAAAACAGGAAGAAACTGTTCAAAAGGAAAGAGAAAATGGGATGGGGGAATGGAGAAAAGAAACAAGGGAAAAGAAAAAATTATATGTATATAAGATAGTTAAGAAAGATACACTACTAATTTCGCTTAGTTCATTGAAAAGAAAGGTTTGTGCTAATATTGTTTGGACAATTGAATGCTGATATCTTGTACCCTGAGTAACTAATTTAAAGAAAACATACGTAATGTATTAACCATTGTTACCCTCCAATTATGTTGTTTTGAAATTTTGTTCTATTTTTTTTCTCTTTAAAATAAAATAGGGCCAGTGAGATTGCTCAGCGGCATAAGTGCCTGCTTGGCAAGCGCGAGGTCCTGAGTTTGACCCCTGGTATCCACATAAAAAAAATAATAAAAAAATAGAAATAAAAATAAAAAAATAAAAGATAAAAGATAAAAGAAAAGAAAAGAAAGAAAAGAAAATGTTACATACATGAAATCCCATAGTGTGTGAGTTCTTGAGATTGGCTTTTTTCCCCACTCCACATAATGCCTTGGAGATGTATCCAGGTTGCCGTGCATAGCAATGGTTCAGTGTGAGTGGGATTCCATGATAGGGATGGATCTCAGCTTTTTAAATGAGTCACTCGCTGAAGAACATGTGAGCCAGATCCAAGTTTTGCCTATTAAAAAGCAAAGCTGCTATGAACAAGCATGATTCTAAAGCTGCTGGGAACAATCAGGTTTTGATATAAATGTAAGATTTCATTGCTCTGGGATAAATGTACCAGAGTACGATTGCTTGTCATATGGGACGATTGCTTTAGGGTTTTGTTAGGAAAATGCCACACACTTTCCAGAGTACCTGTATCATTTTACATTATCATCAGCAACACATGAGTGACCTAGTTGCACAGCGATTATATATATATATATATGTGTATATATATATATATATATATATATATATATATATATATATACGTTTTAGTTGTACTGGGGATTGAACACATGGCCTTCACACTGAGTATGTCCCCAGTCCTTTCCTATTTTGCATTTTGAGACACGGTCTCCCTAAGTCACTAAGTTGTCCAGCCTGGGCTCAAACTTAGGATCCCCCTGCCTTGGGCTCCCAGAGTGCTGGGATTACAAACCTGTGCCACTATACCCATCTTTGTTATAGTCTTAATTCCCATTTTGCTAATGCCTAGTGATGTAGAACATATGTTCATGTTTTCACTCGCCACATCCTTGTATTCGCTTTCATGAAATAGCTCTTTATGGTTTTTGCCTATTTTCTAATTAGATTGTTTATTCACTGTTTAGTATTAAATTTTAAGGGTTCTTTATATATTTTAGATGTAAGTCTACTATAGTTTAGATCTAGAATGTCCCCCAAAGCCTCAGGTGTGCAGAAGTGGGGCTTTTGGAAGGTGATTGGATCATGGTGGCGCTATACTAAATGTGCTGCAAGGAGGTGGGGCCGTGTGCAAAGAGGTGGGCCACTGGGGCATGACTTGGAAAGGTTCATCTCCCTCCCTGGTTCCTCCCTTCCCTTCTCCCTCTGCTTTCTGACCGTTATGGGATGAGCAGCTCTCCTATGCCAGACCCTTTCCACCATGCCCTTGCTACCTTAGAGCCTGGACTGAATCCTCTAAAAAGAGTGAGCCAAAATCAACCTCTCCTCCTTTAAGTCATGGAGGTTGGGTATTTTGTCCCAGGGATGAGAAAGTGACTAAGACAGATTCCTTTCCTAAGTCACGTGATTTGCAAATATTTCTCCAATTCTGAAGCTGCTGTTTGGTTTCATCCTTGTAAAGAGATCTTTCACAGCAAAATTTTTATTTTGGATGCCATAAAATTTATTATCGTTTTCTTGTATAGGTTGGTATGTTTAAAAACGCTTCATCAAATTCTAGGTCTTGGAGACTTCCTCTCATTTTTCTTCTAGAAGTTTTATTAATTTATACTTAAATCTATGATCCATTTTGATTAAATTTCTGTATAACATGAAGGTTAGATGAAGATTCTTTTTTTTTCTTTTTCTTTCTTTCCTTTACCTTCCTATGGATATCTAATTAGTTGGCCCAATTTGTTGAAAAGATGGTCCTTTTTCCAGGGAACTGATTTAGCATCACTGTCAAAAATCAGTGTTCCATACTTCAGTGAGGCTATTTCTGGATTCTGTTCTCTCTTGCTGGTATATATAATAGCACACAGTTTGATTCCTGTAGCCATGTAAGTCTTGAACTTGGGTAGAGTAATTCCTCCTTATTTCTTCTTTTACTACAATAGTTCCAGCTATTCTAGTTCCTTTGCCTTTCTATATAAATTTTACAATAATTACACTATATCATTAAAAAAAATCATACTAGAATTTTGGTAGCAATTGTGTTAAACCTGTAGTCTGGTTTGAGGAGAACTGACATCTTTGTTTAGTTTTCTAATCGATGGACATTTTACTCCCTGCTTATTTCAATTTTCTTTGGTTCCTTTCATCAGCACTTTATAGTTTTCAGCATACAAGTCCTGTATATATCATGTATATCTCATCACCGTTTCTTTATCCATTCATTTGTTGATGGGCAAATCTAGGCAGATTCCATAGTTTAGGTACTGTGAATAGTGCTCCAATAAATATGGACATGCAGGTATCACCCTGCAAGGCTGATTTCACTTCCTTTGGATCTATACCTAGGGTGAGATAGCTGGATTATATGGTAGATCTATTTTTAGTTTTTTGAGGAATCGCCCTACTCTTCTACATAGTATCTGCACTAATTTGCATTGTCACCAACAGTGTATAAGAATTCCTTTTTCTCCACATTTGATATTTTTGTTTTTTGATAACAGCCATTCCCACTGTGGTGAGACGGCATTTCATTATAGTTTTGATTTGCATTTCTCTGATTGCTCATGATATTGAACATTTTTTTCATGTATTTGTTGGCCATTTGTATTTCTTCTTTTGAGAAGTACCTATTCAGATCTAGGTCTTTTTAACTCTTGTGCTTTAGCAGGCTTCCTCTGGTGACACTGGCAGATGAAGAGGCAGGTACACTTTTATACCGCCACATAGGGGTGGAAATCTGGGTTCTCTTCTCTGCCTCTACTGACACCCAAAAGCTTAGGTCAGTGATGGCAAACCTTTTAGAGACAAGTGCCCATACTGCACCCCCAAACCCACTTACTTATCGCAAAGTGCCAACACTGCAATTAAACCTGAATGCTGAGGTTTTAGTTTAGAAAAAACAACTCATACATCAATATCTTTTGTCTTAAAAGAAAAACAACACACGTGCCATCGTTCACCACCACTGCCTTAGAGGCCCCTTGGAAGTGCAATATGAAGGTGGAATTTCAGGGTCTGCATACATCTTCCACTAACGCTGTGGCATAAGGGGGTGGGGCAGGAGTACCTTGCTCCACTCTGCCAAGGATAGATGGACTCTAGGATTTCTACTTGGCCTTCGACAAGTGTGTTTGGGGTTATAGTTTCTTCCTGTGGCATGTGGTTGAGTACAGTAATTGTTATCTAAAAGGTTTTGTCTTCCTAGACTCCTTTTCTTGGTCCTTTGGTTAGAGAGAACAGACTTTCTTTTGAGCTTTTCTTTCTTCCTCTTTTTTTTTTTTTCTGTCTATGATCATTGGTGTTTCTGGATCGCCACTTCTTCCTTATTTACGTTGGGACACATGAAACAAAGGAAACCCCAGGGAATTTGCCATCCATGTTCACTAGGTCCCAAGGTCCCTACTTGAACTGCTGTGTGTGTGTGTGTGTGTGTGTGTACACGCACTCACACAATGCCCAGGGTACTTAGTTTAGGAAGAAGAAGGAAAGCACGGCTACTGTAACTTCCTGCAAACAGAAGTCCCAGCTGATGGGTTTTATTCAGTCTCCAAATGCTTTTACAGTCTTCAGATCAAACACTAATACGTTATTGCAACTTTCTAGAGGTAAAAATTGAGGCACTTAGGGTTAATTTACCCGATCAAAGTCACCTAGAATTGTAGCCTTGGCTTCAAGTAAAACCTTGGAATTTTAAACACTTACTATTTTGCTTTTACTTTTTCTCTCTACATTTGTTAAAAAGAAAAAAATAAGTAAGCCTGAGTCATGGGGGAGGGAAGAAATAGTTACCAAAAAGAAGACTTTTAAAAGAACTACTTTTTGGCTTGAAAGAAGTTAACTATCTAAAATTACTAAACCAGGGGATTTTATAGAACAATGAAAGGTTAGTTTCCACACATTGATTATATGATCTTTAAAATATGGCTTATTTTAGAAATGAATGGCTTCAATTATTCACACAGTGTCCTAAACTAAGTGGCACCATTCACATTTGACTACAGACTATCACAGAAATGGTGAGGAGGAGGTAAGTGAGTCATCATTTTGCAGGTTATACACTTTTCATCAGAATACCTGTGGGTCTATAAGTTACATAGATTGCTTAGAGTTTCAAAAAAGATGTTATTTTTCCTTAAAATCCATTATCTTTGGTTCTTGAGAACTTCCCAGTATTATGAAGGCAATGGTGAGCCCAGAGTGTTAACTTTCCTAAGCAAAATTTCCTAATTCCTCCAGACTTCTTAATAGAGCATTCACAGTCCATCTTTCTCTTATCTTTGTTTCAGTCACGAATGCCACTCTTAGAAGGTTGCTTATACTAGAATCAAAACAGGGAGTGAGATGGGAAAAACCTTGTAGGGACAAATGAACTGGCCTATTGCTTGCTCTTCTCTTGCCTTCTCTTTGGTTCACATGATCATTTTGAGTTCAGAGCTGGCTTAAATTGCAGGTGGAGAGGATGGGCAAAACTGTGTGAGTTCCCATAAGGAATGAGAGAAGAGAGCAGCAGAAGGTGGGCGACAGGGCAGAATGAGACAAGGGTGCAGTCATTCCCATGGAAACTTCTTTTTGCTTCCGGGAAGAGTCAAGAGTTCCAGCCATCCTGGATTTACCCAGGTATTTGGGGTCCCACTTCAGCCATCTACCATTCCATAGTGTATGAAAAAGCCTCTGTGTTCCGTCTTGTCCCCATGGTCCTGGTCTTCCCACAGAGCTCAACTCTGGATCAATGTCCTCTGAAGGCAGCAACTCTAGGCCCTTGGAACCATTCTCGCTGCGGAGATGTTCTCCAAATTGCATCCATTGGCTGCAGAACCAGCTCAGTGGATGTTTTCAAAGTTATCTTAGGGGGAGAGAGCAACTCTTTTGTCACATGCATTGCCAGGGACAGCAAGGGCCTTGCTCATCTGTATTTCCTGTCTGAGGCATAGGCCATCTTCTGCTTGGGACAGACAAGAATCTACCTCCTGCTTTCTTTTTCTTTTTCCTATTCTTCTGCCATGAAAAAAGACAGCTGCAACCTGAACTACTGTTCCTGGAGGGTCAGGGAGGAGCCTTCAGTCTTATGCGCTAGAGAAGGGCATTTAGGGAGGACTGAAAAACGGCAATTATTAGCTTGGTCTTATTTGCATAGGGCTGTCACCTCCAGGAGTCAGGCCAGAAGGAACAAATGCATTTCCTCCTGGTAAGGGAAGGGACTGAGAAGATGGGGCTTGGAGATCAGCCCTTTCAGAGAAACTGGTGACACCTCTGCCAGGTAGAGTCCTGCTCCCCAGAAGGTGGGCAAGACAGAGTGTTTTTATAGATTCACATTACCAGTGGCTGCCAGGAAGTGACCACTGTCCCAACTCCAGGAAAGCAGCTTCATTAGGGTGTCAGAGTTGGCAAGTGCAGTCGGTCACAGTCGGAGTGGTACTTTGTTTTGTAATTGTTTCTCTCTAGATCCATCATTCCCATGAATACATGGGATTCAGAAAGGCATCTACCCAACTTTTCCCTCCCTCTGCAGAACTCAGACTACCACAGTAAAGACCAAGAAACACTCAGAAAGATGTAAAGACATTTCACAAAACCACTTAGAAGCAGAAGTCCTTTCCATTCTAATTCCCATGCTTTTGTGTTTTTTTAAAGAATCAGAGGATTTTCTGTCAACACTAGAGTATCCTATTATGACATTCATTTCTGTGTCCCGTTTCAGTTAGGATCCTCTTGGGGTCATTTCCCTTCCTTTTTCCCTACATGCTGCTGAACCTCGTTCTATATGAGAAAGTTTGCTAAAAAAGTGTGCAAAGAATAATGCAGTTTACTTCTATATTCACACACTGAGTGGTCTTTGTAGATAATACTTCTAATTGCAAAATTTTGTGCACCTAGAAAAAAAAAAACATTTAAATATTGATGTCTCAGTATGGTTACTGTGCTGATCACTTACCAATAGTCTCAAGAGAAGGAAACTGCTGCAACTTTCTAGTTTCAAAATTCAGGTGTTACATTACACTCAATCTATCCGGTGTTTCCAATAGTATTGAAAAGGCTCAATGGTTGGTAGCTGTGTCTGGAGAGGGATGATGGGTCAGAAAGATCAACTGACTGACTATACATGAGTTTTCCTTTTTTTCCAAAGATGTTCTTCAAAATTGAACAGATATATATATAGCACATTTATTGAGTGGTATGACAGGCCTTGGGAATTCGGTGGTAAATAAAAACAGTTACGATTTTCATGGTGATTACCGGGCTTCCATAATGGCGCCATAGACTTCCTGTTTCTTTGCATTCAACGCGCGCACCATCCATATTGCCTGAGATGTTTAGATGCAAAATCTCATCCCCCAGCCCAAATCTCCGGCATCAGAATCTGTGTTTTGTCTTGGAGTTACTTACATTCTGAAGCAGGCCGGCATTCGGAAGTTCGTGTGGTACCAGGACGTCAGAGGTCTGTGTGCTTGGCATAGGCGCACGTCCTGTTCTGGTGGAAACTGCGCTGAGCCAGTCCGTGTCCCCCAGCAGGTTTTACCAAGGTAGTGACTCACAGTGGCTCGGTGGGGCAGGCTGTACTTCCCCTGTTCCCGTGAGCCTTTAAGCTTCTCTCCAAATGTCTTGCTTCTTAATCTGAAGTGCACGTATTAGTCCTATAAAGATCCTCTTGAGAATTTAATTCCAGTTACTTTTTTTGACAGCTGAGCAATGTGAGATTCAGCTGGATTAAGTAGGGCAGTGGGGTTTGCAGCTCACGGGCAGCAGCATCAGAACTAAAACCCAGTTACCTTATCCCTCTTACATCTATATTTGCATCGATAGACTATATGCTATAAATAAAATTTAATGAAATTTTCCAAATTCCAGATTAATTTGTATTTACTTTATTTTGGAATAAGGCAATAGTACCTACATTTCTTCCACTTGACAGCTCCTTGGCTGGGGTTTCAAAGGCTATTTTTACTTTAGAGGCAGGACTTCCAGATAGAAGGGAGAAGAGTGGCAAATACTCCATTAAAAGCAATAGCAGCTCTTAAGGTAAATCCACCAAAGATAGAAAAGAAATATATAATCATTTATTTTAAAAATCTCATTGAACCTCTAGTAAGAACTGCAAAAGTCTGTGGCACTTTGCCTGGGGTTGCTCCCTTTCACCCTGTTCACATGACCCACTGCCGTTGGAGTCGTTCTCCTAAGGTATGGCAAGTCCCGACAGCCACAATTTTGCTGCTGAAGGGAGATGACTTGGTCTGGAACAGGATATAGAAAAACATCCCATCCCTGAGTATTCTTGAAAACAGTATGATCTCATGACAGACAAAGCAGGAAGGCCAATGGTACAACCAGCCCACAGCTGTGATCCTGGTACGTGGAGGAAATTTAGTAGGGAGAGAAGCTCCAAGATATCTCTGGCCGTCTGGAAGGCTGTGTACACATGCAAGGCTACACATACACTGGTGAGAGACTGGAAAAATCCCTTGCTAGATGCTCATTCTGTCTGACTGTGGGACTTTGCACACACTCAACGTAAAAGCCAGGGCAGTCTTGTAAAATCCCCGAACTTTAAATGTATTTCCCAATCCCCACACAGACGCATCATCAAATGGTGAAAGCATTACAGTTTCCAGGTGTCTGAGTACAACCTCTGACCAATCAGGGACCGACCACTAAGCTATGCTGATTTAAGGCCCTAGAAAGCCAGGCTCAATAAGAAAATGCAACAACAACACAAATCTGACAAAGGCATTAGTAAACTCCATACCTCCGGGAAAGCAGACTTCAGAGTTAGTTCAGAGAAACTGCTAACTGAAGATGCAAACGGTAAAGCAGCAACCCCAGTAACTACCAGGAAGAGAAATTAGAATTCCTAAGTTGTTCTGAATATTATCCAAAATATCTAGTTTTCAAAAAAATTGTGAGGCATAAAGAAAAGGTAAGTATGGCCCATGTTCTGGAAAAAATATATAAGTCAATACCTGATATATATATATTTTTTTTTTTTGGGTACCAGGTGTTGACCTCAGGACCTCGCGCGCCAGCAGGCGCCCGTGCCGCTGAGCAATATCACTGGCCTTTCTTTCATATGTGGGTTCTGGGAGTCGAACTTGGGCCCTCACGCTTGCCAGGCAGGCGCTTACGCAGCTGAGCCATCTCACCAGCCCAATACCTGATATTTTTCATGGGTTCAGTTGATGGACTCGGCAGATAAAGACTTTAAAACAGCTATTAAAAATAATGTTCAAATGACTAAATGTAACTTTTAAGAAATTAAAGAGTAGTATGAAAACGTGCTTAGTCGAATAGAGTCATAATAAAGAGATATAAGGCATATAAAATAACTAAAAATTCTTCACTGAAAAAGTAAAATAACTGAAGTGAAGACTAACTGTAGAGGCCCAACAGCAGATCTGTGATCATGATAAAGATAAGCAAACTTGAAGATAGGTCAATAGAAATGAGTCAAATCGAAGAACAGTAAAAAATACAGAAGAACGACAGGAATCTCTGAGGCTATCTTTGGGATATTCAGCTACTCACAAAGAATACTATCAATTACAACTAGTCATCATATCAATTTGATGTTATTGATCGTATCTATTCACATTTAATGGAAAATGAATCTACACATCTAAGAAACTCAGTGGCTCCAAGCAGCACAGAGCCACACCCAGACTCGTCATTGTCAAACTGTCAAAAACCAAAGGCAAAGAAAATCTTGAACATGAGAGAAAAATGGCTCATCAACTTCAGGGCAACAGCAAGATAATTAGCAGCTGACTTCTCATTCAAAACAAAGAGAACTAGAAAGCACTGGGATGATATATTCAGAATCATGAAAGAATACATGACTGTCAACTCCGAATTTTAAATCCATTAAAACTCTCCTTCAAAACTGAAGGTGTAAGAAAGACATTCCCAGCAAAACAATAATAAGTGTATTTGTTGCTAGTGAACTTGTCATACAACAAATACTAAATAAAGCGAGTACTTCAGACTGGAAAGAAATTGTGCTAAATGGTATCTTCAACCTACATGAAGAAACAAGGAACATTATAAAAGGTAAATATAGAAATAAGTGCATAAGACTTCTAACTTGTTTAAGAGGTATAAGATTACATAAAATAATACTTATAAAACTGCATACTGTGCTTAAAGCCTATAAAGATGTTATATATTATATATATAGAGAGAGAGGGAGAGAGAAGGTATAACAGGGATTTAGAAATGGGTACTGCAGTAAGTTTCTATATTTTATAAGAATTAATTTAGTATCACTCTTCAGTAAATTATAGTTTTATATCACAAGTCCTTAAATAACCATTAAAATATTTGAAATATATAAGAAAAAATTAAATGGTGCACTATGGAATATCACAAAAAATTAGTAAAGAATGTAGAAAAGAAGAAAAGAGACATGAAACAGAGGAAAAAACAGTAAAATGGCAGATGTAAATCAAACCACATCAGTAATTACTTTAAATATTAGTAGACTAAACATTCCAAGCAAAAGGCAGAGGCTCTCAGACTGTATAAAAATTCAAGCTCCCGCTATCTGCTGTCTGTAAGAGACACCTCTGATTGAAACACTCCAATATATTGAAGCATGAAAATTATATACCATGCAAGCAGCAACCTTATAAGAACTATAATGGTCTAATATCAGAAAAAATAGCTTACGAAACAAAATATGCTGCTGGAAACAGAGAAGGGTATTTTATAATGTAAGAATCCATTCGTCAGGAAGATACTACATTGATGAATGTATACACAACTAACAACAGATCCCCAAATGCATGGAGCAAATAGTGAAAGAATTGAAGAGAGAAGAGGACCACCTAGTAATACAGCGGTACCTCGGTTCACGAACTAGACTCATTCCATGATTCTGGAAAAGATGGCCACATTCATGTTCATGCAGGAAAGATGACCACGGTTGTGTTCATCACCTGATGCAGTCCGCAAACAAAAACAAAATTTTACCAAATGCTTTTGTTTGCAAACCGAATTGTCCACAAACAAATCATTAGTGAACTACTGTAATAGTAGGAAAATTCAATACTTATTCTCAATCATTTATAAAATAGTGCTCTATAATGACAGGAAATTAACAAAAATAAAGCTGATACAAATAACGCTATCAATTAGTTTGAACTAATGAATAGCTGTAGAATGCTTGGCTTAACAATACCACACATGAAGTATTCTCCAGGGTAGATAGTGACCAAGAGAGCCTAAAGTAAGACTGAGTGCCTTTAAAAAGACTAAACATGTTTCTAAATAATTCGTGGATCAAAAAGAAATCATACGAGAATAAGAAAATATTTTAAATTCAGTGAAAATTAAAACAAAACAAAATTTGTGAGGTGCAGCTAGAGTGTATTTAGAGGGAATCTGAGAACTTTATACACTTTTATTAGAGGTGAAAAAAAATCTCAAATCAATAATGGAGGCTTCCACCTTAAGAAACTAGAGCAAGCTAAACTTGAAGCAAGTGAAACAATGGAAATCATGAAGAGCGAAGTGGAAATCAGTCAAACAGAAAATAGAAAAGCAATAGAAAATATTAGCAAAGCCAAATGTTGGTTCTTTGAAAAATCAACAAAATTGATAAATATTTCAACTGGCTGTCTTAGTTACTTTTTTCTCATTGCTAAGACAAAATACCTGACACCTGAAGTTGAAGGGGGAAAAGTTTATTTAGCTCAAGTTTGTAGAGGTTTCAGTCCATACTCAGCTGGCTCCAAGGCAAGGTGGCTTGGCAGAGGAGCATCTCACTGAGGAAACAGTTCATAGTGCCCACAAGATAGCAAAAAGCAACAAGGGGCCTTAACAGCGCCTTTCTGCCCCTTCTATCTTATCTGTTCTCCTATGAAACAATTCCAGCATCACACACTCTAGATCCAGCCTCCTCTGAAAAAGCCCCACCTATGACCACGTGAGACTTTGGGGGACCATCTTTAGATAAGCCGTAACGCTGACCAAGAAAAAGAAAGAGACAGCTTACCAAAATCAGTGAAAGAAAATACATCAAGGATAACCCTGATGAAATCAAAAACTTTGTAAGGAAATACTATAAAGGAGTTCACTCCAACAAATAGGACAATTTAAATGGAATTAACAAATCCTAGAAAGACAGAAGTTATGAAAAGTAATTCAGAAAGCAACACAAGGGTCCTCAGCAACCCGCTTGGGACCTCTTCTGTCTCTCTCTCTCTCAGACAGAAGCTTTCATTCCCTAATAAATATATTCTGCTCTTAAAAAAAAGGAAAAAAAGCAAAACAAATCTGGTTAGAATGCTAACAGGTCAAATTAGTAACAGATTCCTTTATAGAAAAACCCAGCGTCAAAAGGCTTCACTGGTGAATTTTATCAGCTATTTAAGAAACAATTCTTGCCAGCTCTTCACAAATTCTTCCAGAATTCAGGCAGGAGCACTTTTAGAATCGTTCTTTGAGGATAATATTACTTCAATACTAAAGCCAGGGAAAGATATTACAAGAAAAGAGATCTACAAACCAATACCCCTTGGAAATATAGAGGAGATATTTTAAAATATTAACAAACCAAAGCAGGGAACATTTAGGATCATAAATCACAACCAAGTGACATTTGTCCTAGGAAAACAAGGTTGGTTTAATACCTGAAAATTAATGTAATGCACCATTTAAATAGAATAAAAGGGAGAAAACACTACTAGATTATCTCAATAGACAGAAAAAAATTGACAAAACTCTGACGAAACTAGTATATAATGATATAAGGGATCTAGGAAAGCGAATAAACCAAAAGCCAAAACTATAGTCAATATCATACTTATTATGACACATAATGCTTTCTCCCTAACATGAGGAACAAAGAGAATGTCAGCTCTCTGGCTGTGTCTATGCAACAATAGATTGGAGGTCATAGTTAATGCAATAAAATAAAATGCGTGACTGAAGGAACAAAGAAAACAAATAAGTAAAACTAAATGCACCCCATCTGGAAGGAATGAAAATGTATTTATTCAGATGTATCTTTTATGTAGAATAAATATCCTGAGCAAATCCACAAACACACAAACCTTCTTGGACCAATAAGCGAGTCCAACACAGCAGCAGGATACAAAGTTAATAAACCAAAGTAAGTCAGTGTACGGTTATCTATATCACAGCAGTGAGTAACCCAAACAGGAAGTTAAGAAAACAGCTGTGTTCATACAGAATAAAATAGCATTTTCAGAAACAATCTACTTAGGAAGAATTTAAAACATGAAATTTAAGACTTGATCCTAAAAAATTTTAAGTATTGACAAAAGAGCAGTAAAAAGTTGTAAATAAATAGATGCATGATGCATTCAATATAGTTAAGGTAGCAATTCTCCCTGAACTGACCTGTAGAGTCAACATAATCCCTATCTTTTTCTTAAAAATATGGCAAGTTAAATTATATATGGAAATGCATGGGACCCAAGCAAGCAGAAGAATTTTGGAAAAGAAGTAAATTGAAGAAAGTAGACTTTCCAATTTCAAATTTAAAATAACAAGTCTAATTGACTTGGACTACACTAAGTATCACACCTAAGTAAAAGTATACAGTATTGATTTTTTTGTGACTGAATTATTTGACTTAGCATCATGTCCTCAAGATTCATGCATATTATAGTATATGTCAGAATTTCTGTCCTTTTGAAGGCTTAATAATATTCCCCTGTGCATAAAGATCCCATTATAATCTTCCCTTTCTACTTGTGCGAGCCCTCAGGTTGCTGCATTTCAGCTATTGTGAAATATGCCGCTATGAAAGTGGATGTACAAGTATCTCTTGAAGACCCTTCTTTTAGCTCTTTTGAGTATATGCACAGAAGTGGAGATACTCAAAAACTCATATGGTAATTCTGTAATTCCGTTTTTAACAAGGAACGTCATTTTGTTTTCCCCAGAAGCTGCACTGTTTCATATTCCCACCAATAGTGCACAAGATTCCAACTTCTCCATCTTCACTAATGTCTGTTATTTCCTGTTTGGTTATTTTGCTTTCCTTTCCTATTTTCTTTTCTTTTTTGGACAGTTGCCATCCTAGTGAGTGCAAGGTAGTATAGTTTATATTTGCATTTCCATACTAATTAGTAATGTTGATCATATTTTCATGTGCTTTTTGGCCACTTGCATATCTTCTTTGAACAAATACTTCTTCAAGTCCCTTGGCTGTGTTTAAATTGAGTTGTTTGTTTTCTGTTGTTGAATTCTGGAGATTATATTCTGGTTATTAATCCCTTTTCTGATACATGATTTGCAAATATTTTCCTCCCATTTCATGGGTTGCCTTCTTTCTCTGTTGATAGTATTTTTTGATGCACAATTCTTTAATATTTTTTATGAAATCCAATTTGTCTATTATTTCTTTTGTTGTTCATGGCTTTGGTGTCATATCCAAAAAATCTCTGCCAAACCCAATGTCATGAAACTTTTGTCCCATTTTCTTCTGAGCATTCTATAGTTTTGGGTATTATATTTTGGTCTTTTATTCTCTGAAGTTAAATTTTTATATGGTGCTAGTAGGGGTCCAATGTCATTCTACTCCCAAAGACTTTTATGTGGCTGCTTATAGTGGCTTTATGCAAAATAGCCCCAAAGGAGAAACTATCCAATACCATCAGCTACTGAACAGATAAATGACATGTAGTACACTCACACAGTGGAATATTATTCAGCAATAAAATCAACTACGGTACATGCTAGGTCACAGATGAATTTTTAAAAATCATTATGCTAAATTTAAGAAGCCAGAGGCAAAAGAATATGTTTACGTAGGTACCCAGTACACATATATTATGATTACTACTATATAATAATAACATAATATATATAGTACTATATATGTGTGTGTGTGAATACATACACATGCATGGATAAAATATGATTTCTTTTGTTTGAAATGCTCAGTAAAGGGACATCCCTAGGAACAGAAAGCAGATTAATGGTTATCTGTAAAGACTGGCCACGGATGAGTACAAGAAATCTTTTTTAGGGGATGGAAATGTTCTAGCAGTGGGTTGTAGTGATGGCTAGACAATTCCAAAAGTGTACTAAAAGTCCTTGAATTCCTTAAAATGGGCAGACTATAGTATGTAAGTTAGGCCTTGTTAAAACTATTGAAACTGTTAAAAAAATATATATATATATGATTCTAGGGTAAATTGTTCAAAAAACAGGCAAGCAAGCCAAATACAAAAAGAACACACATGATATCAAAATGAAAAATCACACACACACACACACACACCCCATGCATGTCAGCCTTGCCTGGAACCTCTTGGTGAATGTCGAAATCATGTTACAGAAACAAGGTTACTTTTGTTGCGTAAAAATGAACACAAGTGCCCTGTCCTTTGAAAATGCTAGCTGAGGCCATATACTGTGTGTTCCTGACAGTTTGTAAGCTCCTGCCGGGGACCAGCTTTCTCTAATTACTTTCTATCACCTTCTTATGCATCCTCCCCCAACCCAGCAACCCACAAACAGTCCAACACCTTGAAAGAGCCTGTTGCCCCTCCCAATGGGGGGAGAAATGCATGTAATCCTTTCTCAATCTAAATTCTTGTGGGAGAAGGAAGGCACAGAGCCCATGTATCTGATCAGGTCTGACTCTCAAGCAGGGGCCAGCAGAGACCATTCTGATATGTAACTACAATTGTCACACATTCTTACTCCACACGGGGCTTTCAGAGGTCACCTGGCTGAGCTCACGCTTCCCAGCTGGTGACCACCTATCTTAGTGACTTTAACACTCTGCACTGAAAAGAGTAAAAATGTGTGCTTGCTCTTTGGCTCGAGGCAACTTTTAAAGATTTAAAGGTCCCTGGGTTCTTTGGGTAAGAATTTCTCACTGTAAATATAAAAGACTCTTATCATTACCAAAATATTCTGAAAGCAATGCGATTCTTGCATTTCACCCCATCTCATATCTGTACACAAGATAACTATGCACTGATGCCTTCCTATCTAATAGTTTCAAGGTTCCAAAAGGCAAGAACACGGTAAATAAAGGGGAGGGTACAGATGGAATTTCTCCATGGCCGCAACTACGCTTCAGAAAACACCATAAGCAAAATCACCAAGTGAAAGAATCCTAGAAAATCTTCATTGTCCCCACTTTTCTCCTCCCTGATTCCTCAAAGACTTAAAGACCCCAGGGGACTGGCAGGTGTAGATTTCCATGGAAACCAACCCTAAAAGAATGAAAACCCAAAGAGAGAATTGTGTGAAGTGCCCTCACTCCTGTGCAATTTCCTTGCCAACAGTTTTCGAGGTCAACCTGGCTTATTTCATGAAATTAGAGGTCCCGCTGTCAGGATTTCCCGAGGCAAAAAGGGTTTGCTTGGCTCCAGTGCTTGGAAATCCACAGCCTGGTTGTTTCTTGCTTCTTCGAGAACAGCCCTTACTTACTATTCTGCCTGACTTTCAAACACTTTTTATTCTGGCCTCATTCTAATTAACCAAAGCCGTACTCTCTCTCTCTCTTTTTTTTTTTTCCTCACTCACATTTAGAATGTGCATGCTTTCTTTAAAATGTTTAAAAATAAGACATTACTTAATAAGATATTATTTTAAGATTCTCAAAAATAATTCATTCAAAATATTTTTAAAATCACATGAGAAGTACAACTCATGCCTTTGTATATAGAGTATGTAGTATGTACAGTTAAAAATTCTAACCGTACAGAAAGTAAAAAAAAGAAAACTTTTGTAAGTCTCTTTCCCCAAAGGCAAAATAAGTAAATGTCTTAGGACTCAGTGTGATTCCTCCGATGAATTCCTCCAACACTCCATTTGCAGTTAGCCAAGGTGGAGAAACGGGCCTTACTTGCAACCCTTTGGGAAGTCTCTTGTACCTTGCTTTTGTAATTTTATAAAACTATAGTTCAGAAGGCTTTCTTCTGCAGCTCAGTGGCTCTTGCACTTGGGAGCCCTGCACAGTCACCCAGAGGGCTTGGTATACCTTGGGTGATCGGGCGCTTCCCACAGACTTCCTGATTTATTTATTAGGTCTGGGGTCTTAGATGTTGCCTTAGTAACCAGCTCTAGGGTGTCGCAGGTACCGCTGGCTGGCACTACCCTATAGGCAGTGCTGTGACCGAACGCTCCAGGCAGAAGTAGAAAACCACCTCTGTAATATGCCATATGAGCGCGCCATGCTGCTTTTAACCAGTCCCATATTGTTGGAGATTTTGAAGCTCTGGTGTAACCCTACAGGAACCTGACATGGAATCATGAGAACAGCCACCACTGTGTTTACTTCCTGTGTGTTGAGCATTGTGAGCTATCCTCACAGTAACCCTGTCCTGAAGGTATCCCCATCACCTGCACTTCAGACAGAGGAGATGATAAGTGATGTGAATTCGTCTTCCAATGAAGATGAGCGATATCACCAGCCCTTTTTCCTATGTGGGTACCGGGAGTTGAACTCAAGACCTCGCGCTTGCCAGGCAGGCGCTTATGCCGCTGAGCTATCTCACCGGCCCATGTACAAACTCTTGTGCTGATATTTTTTTTAACCTTGTATAGCCTTAGAGAGACATTCACCTGTCAAGAATATACATCATTATGACGATAACTACTGAGAGCGATAACTCTCTCCAGAATTAGCCAGAATTTTTGTTCTTGATTTTTAAGGGGAGGAGGACAGGGAAAAAAAATCATTTGTTCTTTTGCATCTCCTACTCCATGATATTGGTATATTGCTAACCATAATTTACAGCCTTTGAAATATATTTTTCTTCTGTTAAGCAAAGTTGAGATTCAGAAATTTTGCTACATTAGCTAACTTTCATATATTTCCCAAGGAGGAAGAATTATTTCCAGTTTTTTTACACAGAAGCTGGGCAAATTCCATTGTGAACACAGTGCCTATCAGCCATGCGCCCAGGGAAGTGTTGCCCCAGGTATTGCATATTTCACACCATAACAATGTTATCCGATTTTATAATTAACGTTAAAGTTTTACAGGAAAAAGTACCTTGTTAACCTTTCCGTGTATTTAAAGCTCATTTCATAAGGAGCCATTTGCCTCTTCACTGCCATCCTAAGTGGGCTGTGTGGCTAAGTGTTACCGGATCTGGTAATGAAAGATACGTACAGGACTCCTCCCGTGCCCAGCACAGGGTAGAATTAAAGGAACGATGGGAGCCTTAACTCTTGCATTTCCTGACTTCTGTGGGTTTCATTTGCAATTTCAACATTCCAGTAATATTTCCCTTCCTCCACTCATTCTTTTTTTTTTTTTTTTTATTCTCTTTCTTTCTCAACATCCCCACCTCTCCTCTCAACCCAGGCAATAGCTATCTAGCATTCATACCCAATCTCCCCCCACACTGAGCTATGTGGTTAGTGTACAGTGTACTAATGGCATCACAGATGGGCCTAAGTATTGTGTAAAGGTTTCGGAATTGTGCCTCCACTCACTGACACAGAACTATCGAGGATAAGATGTATTGTAAGAAACCTCACGGGTTTTAATCATTTTCCAAAAATGGAAGCAGCTTATGTTGGCACATATTCTCAAGTTTATATTTAAAGTAAAAATAGAGAATGATAAAAACAAACAAACAATCAAATGAAAAACAAGCCATTGACAATCTCTCACATCATCCCTAAAGAATATAGGATGGTGTGTGTACATGTGTGTGTGTGTGTGTGTGTGTGTGATATAGCTGTAATTTTTACAAAAGACACAATTGTAAAAATTGACTAAACCAGACCAAAAGAAGAAATTAAAAAAAAAATTAACTGGGTCTAACACACCTGTAGTGGTGAAATGGGGAGTGAGGGGCAGATCTAACACATTTCTTCTTGTCTTCGAGGAGCTTACTTATTTTAGTTTTAATATTAAGCATCTCAAATGTTAACAAACTCCTGGTTAACTGCGTTCTGTGACTGATTTCTCACTTTAAAAGAAAGACTTTCCTCAACCCTAAGTTTTATAACCTGAAGTTTTATGATTTTATTATCTTTTTAAGTTGAAAATAGGTTCTGTGTGTCTAATGTAAACTCTGCAATTTAAAAGATTTAGTCCCTGGACAAAAGCTTAGCTGACTGAGAGAATATAAATCTACTACCTATTTAAAGGAATCACAGTATGAAATGATTTATTGCCTACAAGTCATGTGATTTCCCTTCAAGGCATTTTTGGGTAAAAGTTGGAATTTTTAAATGATGCAAATTTTGTATAAGAAAACACTATGACCAATAATGCTAGCCAGGCATGGTGTATTTACATAGATTTGGGCATTCCGTGAGGCCTCTTCTAATGGTCGGTGCTTTACTCACCTTTATTTTGTAAAACAATGTCTAATATTTCACAGTAATAATATATTTTATTAGACTCTTTAAAAACGATGGACCACATTTTTTTTTTTTATGTGGGTACCAGGAGTCGACCTCAGGACCTCATGCCAGCAAGCATTTGTGCCACTGAGTGATATCACCGGCCCTTTTTTTTCCTTTATGTGGGTTCTGGGAGTTGAACTCAGGACCTTGCACTTGCCAGGCAGGCACTTATGCCGCTGAGCTATCTCACCGGCCTTGACCACATTTTGATAATTTAAAAAAATTCACATTTCTAAAATATTTACAGTCGTTTTCTTTTTGTCCTAGATTAGTTTTCTCATCCTCTATGATAATATGGAACATAATAGAACAAATTCCAAAGAAATTTTAAATTTCAATCATCCAATGTGATGAAATAAACATTTCTTTCTGGGGGCGTTGTGGATAGAGCCATATGTCTATGCTTTTCCTAGCAAAAGTGCTTTTAGGTTTGGGTTTCTCCTGTCTTCTTTTACCAGAAGAATTTGAGGCCACGTCTGTTGTGAGGGTGGGATGAGAACTAACGGTGTTGGAGCAGTGAAGTTCAGGGTGAGGCTGCTGACCAGGGTGCTGAGAAGGGAAATTCTTACAGGTGCAGCTGCCTGCCCAGTCCACACAACACAGGAAACAGATGGGGCTTTGCACAGACACCGCTGTTTCCCCCACTGGGGCAGATGGTAAGGGGTCCAGCAGGTGGGGAACTGGGCAGTTGCTTTGTAAATGAAACTGTAATTTAGAGAACTTCAATTTATCATGATGCATTGCAAGACTTCCCTGTAGGATATACTTGTTGATATTTTTGTATTTGACCACATCAATAAAAAAGATGCTTAAAATTACACTTTGGTTCAAGCCTTTCCACAATAATGCATTGTCTTTCATGGGGCTAGAGGGAAGCTCAGTGAAGTATTTTCTTTGGTCCAGTTTTCTTGCTGTAATAATTAAGACTCTCCACTGATAACCATGGTATTTTTAGGATATATAATTTGGCCAATGCACTTTTAATACTTTCATTTTAAAGCTAAGCAGTCCCAAATCATAGTGAATTAAATAAGATAGGATTTTTTTTTTCACTTACTGCGAAGCCTGTAAGGAGGTAGCACAAGGATGAAACGGAAGTTCTCTAGCCCTCCTGAGGTCACAAGCTTGTTTTTCCTATTTCTTTTACCGTTATTGTCCCTCAGGAATCCCTCAGAATTGAAAGATGGGTGCTGCAGCACCGATCATGCATCGTCCATTTTGTAGGTAGATATCAGGAGCAAGGTAGAAAGCATTTCTACCAGTTCAGCAAGCCCCCTTTGGAGAACTCTCCTAGATGCCCCACGCAACAAATTCTCTTCCACCTTATTGCCTACCCTGATACTTTAGAGAAGCTAGGAAATGTTTGTAGCTGGCCCCAACAACACAGGGATTCAGTTAGTAAGAAAACAGGGATAGGAAAATTGGGAAGGCAGTTGGGAAACTCTTACCACAAATGTTTGGCTTCTTAGTGAAATGTAGCAGTGCAGTGTAGACGCTTAGGAAAGACTGTTCCAGATGATGCTGGATGGATTTTCCTTCAGGAAACCAAAGTAGCCAGACACGTTCCTTATATAAGTGTTTTTTTAAAAAAAAAAAAGGAAAAGAAAGCAGGGAAGAGCAAGCAACTGCTGCAGTCGTGGCGAGGTAAAGACTGAGAGGTAGTGGTTCCACCATGGTGGCTGGGATTGCTCATCCTTCAGTGCCCCCTTGTGCCCAACACACTGTGTCAGGGCAATGCAGGTAAGAGAGAAGCTTGAGGAAAAGCTCCCTCCACTACAGCTACATGGTGGCAATGTGTGATCTTGGCTACTAGAAAGCAAAAATAAGATTTTATCTATCTATCATCTATCTATCATCTATCTGTTATAGATATTAGAACATGATATTAGAACAAAAACTAACACTATTGGAGTTTGTCTTTATCATGCTAAGTGGTTCTCTTGTCAAAAGAATGTCTTATTGATATATTTAAATCAGGAGTTATTTGTTTCTTAATCTACCCATGGTATTTTTGTTATTTGTGGATTTCTCTTTAATCTATCAAATTATCTTCACCCATATGAACTCAGTGTTAAGTAGATGCAAGGTTCTTTTTTGTTTGTTTGTTTTGTTTTAATTTTCTGTAACCATCTGAAAAGCGCTGGAACCCATGTTGCAAAACCAGCAGCACCGTCATCCAAGAATGGATAATCATGCAGTTGGTATGGAGCACCCACAGCGTCCTGATGAATAGATACCCTCTGACCGTGCCGACCTGACTTGTGTCCCAAGCAGTTCCATGGAAGCAGCATGGAGAGCTGCAACCATCAATACAGGCCGCCTTGCCCGGTTTCCTGTGTACTCAGAGGAAGACCGAAGTCATGGAGAAGAAACAAATCCTCTCAAAATCTCATGGGCCAGAGCGGGAATGAGAACCAAGAACTCATGTACGCTCCACCCAGGTGCCACCACTGAAGGAGACTCTGAGAAGTGGCCGCTGGCTGGACAGTGTGGTTCCACCCGCTGGGCTGGCTCAGGACCTCAGAGTCTCGATCACAGGCCTCCTGCACCTTCCCACCTCCTACCTTGTCAGTCTACTTTTCTTCTCTCACAGGGAGACTCAACCAGTTGAATCCTCCTTTGGAAGAAAATGGACCATGGGTTACCAGTGCCAATAGGGAGATGAAAATGTTTCTTCCACTTGAAATAAATGTTTGTTCACTTAAACTACAGTAGAATAGTAATTTACCACAGGGGAAGAGGAATGAGAACTTTGGGGATTTATGTTCAGTAAAAAGTCCTGCAAGTTGAAGAAAACTCTGAAACTCTGGTTTTATGGATGCCCATTAACATGTGTACTTGAAGCAAGAGTATGACGCTCTTAAAATCTGCCCTTTCAATACTTTAAAAAGTTATGTAGGGAAGTTATAAGGACATAAGTTGAAAACCAACACCTTCCCTTGGTAAATGTATTTTAGCAGCATTGAGAAACTATAAAAAGGATGGTGAGAGCCATGGAACTTCACCCAGTGATTTTCTAGGGTGAACAGAGGGGCCTGCCTGGCCCAGGGCTGTATTACCGAAGAAAAAACAGAGGGGGCCATGAGCTGCTAAGCAATGTATACTACAAGCTGCCCAGAAATTCATGTTTTGGATAAGAATTTTTACCTTCCATGATAATCTGATCATGTTGAACAGTGTGATAAAATTTAAAATTAGGTAACGATTGTGGTTTTGATTAAAAATCTAAATACAAAGGAAATATCTTTGCTTGCTCATATCTATGTGACCGGATGGAAAGTAGGGAAATCCAACCCGGTGGAGAATAGAGCCCACTTCCCCGGGGAGCTGTCTTCATTCCCGTAGGTATGAGCTGCAAACTGTCACATCAGCGTCACTTGAGAGTTCGTTTGAAATGCGGTGCTCAAGCTTTCACCCCACTCTGCTCCATCAACATTCTGGAAAGATCCTCAGGTCAATTATATTCACATGAAAGACTGAGAAGCAACTGGTGGCTTATGACTCCTGAATTGCTAATTATGAAACTGATGAAGCCTGAAATATTCTTCATGTGACTTCCCTGTCTGCCGTAGAAAACACCTAAGATATCCAGGAAAATAAAATGAGATCATCTGTGAGCATACAGTTTTCGATGTCTCTGCTTGATGTATCTTTGTTATGGCTTGTGTCTAGAGGTCCCCCCAAGCCTCATGTGGTCATAGGTGCTTTTTCAGAGGTGGTTGGATCTAGAGTGTGTGATGCTGGGATTAAGGGTGTGTGATTACTAAATCAGCCCACTGATGGGTTTGGCACCACCCTAATCCCAGTATTCTACATAGAATATAAAAGGGGCAGAAAGAAGCTGCTGCGGCCTCTTGCTTGCTTTGCTTCTTTCTGCTTGCCACGAACATTTCTCCTCTGCAAAGCCAGTCTGCCATACCGCCCTGCCTTGAAGCCAGGTTATTATGGACTGAAACCTCTACGAACTGAGAGCTAAAGAAACCTTTCCTTCCTTAACTAGTGGATGGTGGGTATTTTGTCTACTAAGCAACGAGAATAGTAACTAATGCAATCTTTGTTCCTATTTTACGTCAGCAACTATTTTGTTGAACCAGCTTGGCTCTCTCCTTGGTTGACTTATTCATCCCAAAATCTCCATTGAACTCTTTTTGTGCCAAGATTACCACAAAAAAGACATGCTTTTCTCCTTGAAAAATTCAGACTTAGGCTAGGGGAGCAAAATTAATGCTTCAAGTATCCCGAGCTCTGATATTCTTAACCCCACAGATATTCTTAACTTCAAGCGGGTGACAAATTCCTTTGGTACACAAAAGTAGCAGAAGAAAATTCCCCAGGAAAATGTCTACAATTTGGGACCTCAGTGCACCTCTGAAGACCCTTTATGAAGTTGCTCAAGTCAGTTTCCCTAATCTGGTGCCCACCAGTTACAGTATCTGGGATCATAAGATTCTTAGATGAATCAAAGATTCTGGAAATCAGGTACACAATTCTATGTTTATATGCATATTTCTGGGAGGAGAAATTATAATTTCAATCTGGTTAGCAAAGAAACCCATTATCCACAAAACAGGTCCAGTAGACGATAATAGTTTTAATTTTACTACTTAGAAAACCCTCTCCATGTACTGTTCTCAGCAGCCCAAGAGTGAGTGAATTGCTGACTCAGGGTGGGATTTACAGAACAGCCAGCTTTCCACTCGGGTCACCCTTTTTCAACGGTTGAGTGGTGTATACTCCAGGGATCTTTCTTCCAGGGACCCCACATTTGCCAGATTTTTTAGTGTTTCTGGAAAGGTTCTGATCCTCAGTCTTCTCCCTCTCTGGGCATCGCCAGTCAACTCCAATATCACAGGAGGCTGAGTGGGCATGAAGCAGCTTCCCAGGCTCTTGCAGCTGGCAGGTGGAGTAGATCACCATGGGGCCCTGCGTGACCAGGAAGGAAAGGAAGACAGGAAGGTAGAGTTAGGGGAGAGAGAGAGGAAGGTTACCTTAGTCAGAAGAAGGGAGGGAGATGTAATGTCACAAAATTGTGTTTCCCAGGTAGTATTAAGGCGATTCGATTAAAAAAAAAAAATGTTTGTTTAAAATGTACCTGAGTTGTGTGCGAGCCTCTTTTGCTGAACGTGGTGAATTAAAAAAAAATGATTTGAAGTTTAATTTAATAAAGCTTTTAAAATAAAGGCCCTTGGCCTATTTTCTCCATGACACTTCCTCTGAATTTCACACTCTCGACTTTGCAAATTCGATATTGCTCTTTGCATTCTCTTTTCCTCAAATAATCCTGGTTGTCTTAAAAAATATGAACAATCATACTACCGTTTTCTTTAAAGTATTTTATGCCTTAAAATATTTTTTCTTTGGTTTTTAATGATAACATACATAAAGCGGGCAATGTGCTAAAAATAAATTCAATTTTTTTCTTTCACAATACCTTTTTAAATTGTCTTCTCAGATACATAGAGGGAATTAAAGCGGACAACCAGGGGACATTCTAGGTTAGAAAAGGTTGACATATTACTTCCTTAAATTTACTTTCTTCTTAGACTATTAAAACTTTGGAAAAACTGCCTCTTTGAATAGAACACTTTATGGATCATTATTGAATGTAGGTAATGGTTTCTTATTTATTAAACTGGGCTTCATGTATGAATTATAGTGCCTAGGACAGTCTTGTTATTTTGTTTTCATTTGCCTAATAGTAACAATTTACTATAATTGAATCTTTTAATCGAGAAATAGCAGCATATTTTACAAGCACTAATTAGTGCTCCCCTCTCAGTGAGGTATGTAAGCATTGGTCTTATTCCGTGAATGGAGAACTCAGAGGAGAAATGACTTGCTCAGGGCCACCCAGGCTGGGGGAGGCCCGGCGGAGCAGCCCGTTCTTGGCTTCCTTGGTTCTCAAGGAAGAGGCAGGTCCTTGCTCTACATGAGGTGGACTGGGCCTGGGGTGTAGCTCAGCGGCATGGCGCCCGCCAGGCAAGCGCAAGGTCCTGAGTTCGATTCCTGGTTCCAGAAAAACTCCTTGAGTGCACGTTGCATGGCAGGAATGGGTGAATTCAGGAAACACGTTCAGCAAAACAGAAAACGTCCCTGTTCTTAAGAAGCTATAACAGCGGGAGGAAGACGGTCAATAAACAAGTAGACGAATGCCTGGCATACTGTGTGGGATTGTAATTAATGGTTTTTGTTTTTGTTTTTCCTTTTGTTTTGTAACCCTCAAACAGAAGAGGAGAGGAAGGGCTGACTGTGGGAAGGAGGGATGGACCACAGTTTTGTATAAGGCAGGCATCAAGGTTTCACTGCTAACGTGCATTTGGTGGAGGTGCGCAGTGAGGGCCAAGCCCATCACAGGAGAAGCATCCATGCCAGCCCTGAGGCTGGAGAGCATTTGGCTTCTTGAAAGAAGAGCAAAGAGGGCAATTTACAGAGAAAAGCCAGAAAAAGGAAGGGTCTGAGACCAGAGTGCGAAGGAAGCGATATTTCAGAGGACGTCATTTACCAATTGTAAGAACTTCAGTTTTTACCCCAAATGACAGGCGAAGCCCTGAGAAGATCTGATGTGATGTGTGCTACATTTTAAAAGGGTCACTCTGGCTGTTATGTGGACAAGTGTCAGGGGTCACACAGTGGAATTGTGAAATTAAGGCTATAAGTTCAGGGACTGGACTGAAATTAAATATTGATCAAGGTCGATGGCAGGGAATAAGAAATGCTGTCACAAAATGAATAACTATAGCATTAAATCCCAAGTTCAAGGCATAGACCCTTCTCCCTCTCACTCTAGGTATTTAGTAAACTTTAGAAGATTTGAACATTTTCGCTTTCAGTGAATAAAAGCAACGGATTCTAAATTTTCTCCAATGTGTGTTGGTTTCTCGACCTCGTGCTGTTTTTCTCACAGTCACAAGATGGCTGCCCCAGCTCCAGGCATTATGTCCTCACAGGAAAATCACTCTCAGAAAGGTAGGGGCAGGGGCAAAAGATGCTCTGCTGATTAGGCTTGGTCTACTTTCTTAAAAGGGCAACTCCAACAGACATAGGGACACACAAAACCTCTAACTCTTTCGCTACACTGATGAAATAGGAAGAATTACTTTGCCTGGTATAGAGCAATAGTGAGTCAGCTCTTATAGATGGGAGGAGACTGCACTCCCTAAAGCATGGTCTCTTTGCCTCCTCTTGAATACAAACTCAGGATTCCTTTAGCAAGTAGCAAATATATGGGGGCAAAGGGGCGGGGTAAGAGGTGAGCAGGGGAGTGTCTGCATGAGGGTCTGCCTTCAGATAGGGTGGCT
Organism: Erethizon dorsatum; assembly: GCA_028451465.1. Classification (NCBI taxonomy): domain Eukaryota; kingdom Metazoa; phylum Chordata; class Mammalia; order Rodentia; family Erethizontidae; genus Erethizon; species Erethizon dorsatum. The sequence goes on along the minus strand of CM051841.1, from coordinate 14,448,741 downwards.
TGGGCTGGCTCTTCTCGACTTGATGTTTAAGCTGTGATCTGAATTTCCCAAACAAAAAGAAACTCAACTTCTTCGTAGGTTGGAGGAACGTGAATACATCCCTGGAGGCTGGGAGCGATGTGAGATGGACCGTGCTTAAGCACAGTGGGGGATTAGAGGGTCATTGGAGGATGTTAAGTTCAAGAATGGCAAGATCTTACTTATTTTTCCAGAAAGATACTTACGGCTGCTGAGTGGTTAGTAAATGGCAAGAAGAGAAGCAGAGAGATGTATTAGAAGGCTATTGAGGCATCTAGGCAGTAGAGGGTGAGGCTTGAGCTAAGGAGACATGGTAGCTGGCCTCCATATTTATTTGTCAGGGTCTACCCTTTGGTAGGTTCTCCCTACCTTTACCAGGGTTGCCCAATGCCACCCATGGCATGCACAGAAACGATGGTCTGTTGTTTCTGAGATACGGTTCCACATAGCTATGACTTCTAGCTTAGCCACTGATTTTCTGGGACTTGAGATTCCCTAAGGAGAGGCTCATGTGGCAAAAACCGAAGCCTCCACCCAACAGCCAGCAAGCAACCAAGCTACCTGCCAACAACTGCATAAGGGCCAGGTTTAGGTCATTTCCCCACCAGGATGACTGCAGCCCCAGCTGACAACGAAGTGTGACCTCCTGAGGGATCCTGAGCCGGTCCCTTCTGCTTCTTGGCTCTCAGGAGCTGTGTGAGAAAAGAAGCACTTGCTGAGGAAGTGTATTTTGGAATAATTTCGGGTGCATCGACAAATGTTGGCTGCAGGTATTAGCAGTGCGAGAGCAGAGAATGAGGATTTTAGAGAATTTGATACCTCTGAATTCAATGTTCAAAGATAACCCCCAGACTTTTCACTGGAGCATCTGAGGGGCTGTTGGTACCATTTACTGAGAAGAGGAAATTTAGATAGCAGAGCTGCTTCGGGCAGGAATCGGCTGAGTTTCACTCCGGGTCATTTGGGGTTTCAGATGCTGGTAATTAGTTGGGTGGGAAATTGGCTATGCTTTTAGAATTATGAGGAAAAATCAGAAGTGGAGAAATAGACTTAATATTCTGTGGATGAAACCTGGCAGAGTGAGGTACTGAGAAGAGACAGGGCCCAGAGCATGGGCTGGGGCTACTCTATATGGCGGTTCTCTCTGTGCTCACGGACCAGGGAAGGGAAAATGAGTATCTATATTAAAACACAGCTCCCTTTATAAATTAAAACTCAAAACGGGAATGCATGTAAGTGTTCAGTCGCCCACACTGGCCTTATTCAATACGAGGACATTACTACTGGAGAAACCTTTTAAACTTCTTTATGGTGTAGCATTTGTGCACTGTGGGTGTGCATTAAGATTGCGACTGGGGACCTTACCTTCTGAACTTCCTGTCGCTCTGTGTATTTTCACTTGAAACCTTCCGATTGTACGACCATAAAGTTACAAGTTCAACATGGACAGCTCCGCACAGAGCCTTCCGGTGGAAACACATACCGTGGTCTTGGCTGTTTATGACTCTAGAGGAATCTAAGGGAATGTATTTCCATTTCATCTTCCATAGCAAATTACACCTTGGTATGGGCCTTTTAAAAAGTGATTTGCTTTACTTCAAACAACTTGCTTACCCGCATTTTTCCAGGCGCGTTGGCCTGTGTACTTCTGAGGGCTCTTTTATAAATGATGCAGTGTGCCCCCCTCGTCAGCCCTGGGTGCTTGAAACAGGCAGAGGAGTCTTCAGGGAAAACTAAAAGCAATCCGCTAGTTGAGGTCAGGCTCCATCCCACTGCAAATGCAGTCTTCAAGATAGAAAGTTAATTTTGCACCTTGCGCGATGTGGATTTAAGCTTGCATCTGCCCTTCCAGTAAGAATATCGCCCCGCCCCGTGCCCTGTAGGGCAATCATAATATATGACCAGCAGGTGGCAACAGTGAATACAACAGATTGCAAAACCTCTGCTCGGACCTGCGCATAAGCAGGAAGGGTGGTGTGCAGTGTACCCGGAGCATGAAGAAAGCAGAGAATGGCTGTTTATCGAGAAAGAACTGTACTTCACCACTCTGTCCCACTTTTTCAAAAGCCCATGTTCTTTCTCCCACATCATTCATTTGGACCTCGGGTCAATACTCTATTAAGCAGAGGGAGGCCCTTTTAACAGCCTGTAGGTCTTTTCCTCTACATCAAGGAGGAAGTGATTGGCCCCCGTTTGTTAAACAGTTCTCATTTTCTGACTTGCCTGCCCCTATGGGCCTCTTAAAACAACCCTGAAAGCAAGTGGCAAAGAATAATTTATTACTTTGAGAACTTAGCAAGAGCCAACTCATTTGAACCCATGAAGCAAGGTGTCCATGAAGCCAGGAAGGTTGTCCTCAACACGCAAGGCTCACAGGTCCCATCGGGGTGTCAAGCTGGCAGGGCAGTGGTCAGAGGGAGTCACTGGTATGATGCCCTCTGGTTGAGAAGGAGACACATTTCTTTGCAGATTCTGTTTCAGACAAAGGGGACAGTCCCCTGGCAATGGCTTTCGTGTGGGTTCAGAATTATGTCACCACAGATATGATACAGCAGAGCAGATGTGTTGGAGATTGTCGCATGCACGGAGTGAGGCTCTCAGTCTCTTTCAGGTCCAGGGCACATCTTGAGAGAGGATGTTCTTCTCGTAGGGATGTTGACCCTTGGAAAAGCATCCTCAGTGGACCGTGGACGAGACAACCCCCAAATAAGTAAGGACAGCCTGCCTTGATCTTGGATACTCTGAGTGCAGCATGACCTAGGGACTTAAGTCATTTGGACAGCAGCTGTCACAGTGCTGCTCCAAGGGAACTAAGTACAAAGATTTGAAGCCACAATCACAGGCTCAGCCTTAGTGGGACAGCTCTAAAAATAATCTTTTTGGGGTCCTCCGACAGCAGGCACATGGGCATTTTAGAGAAACCTGTGGTTTCCTCCTGCACGGAATCAAAGCTGCTCACAGCTTGCCAGCTGCTGCAGTCACCCATGGGGCCTGTTCCCACTTCACTCACTTCCTGAGACCAACAGCTTGTCACACCATTAGACGATGGCAAACTGGGTCTACATCACTATTAAAAAATGAAGCAGTTGGGACCGACTGGTTTATCTATAACTGACATCTTCAATTCTGGCAAGTCACAAAATTTTGGCATTTCCACTTTACTCATCTGTCAAACAGGGCAATGATCTTGCCTCCGAGACCCCTTATGGAATGTATAATAAGTATAATCAGTTATGATCTTTGCTTATGCACATGCTAGTTGCCAGCCCACCTGGCTTGGCTGTTCACCCATCTAAGTCTCAGGAAAGTCAAGGTCTTACCATTGCTCATCCCCCAAGGCCCCTGCCTCCCTTACCTCTCACCTCATTTGCTGCTGTTCTCCTTTCTTTCATTCATGTCCCCACCCTGGCCCCTTAGCTGGGGCTTGAGTCCGCTGGCAAATCTTTGCCTTGCCTGTTCCCTCCGTCTGTACCTGTCCTACTCCGGATCTGCACTCAGGGAGATTTCCCATCATCTCCCTATCTTTGCTCAAATGCTAGCTTCTTTGTTGGAACACACTTTTTAAAACTGCCCGCCTGCTTCCCACCCAGAACTTTAACATTAGGGAGAAACCATTTCTGGTTTGACTCTTTCTGTATTTCGAAGCAGCTTCCTGTTTATTAAGATTACCATTTACCTTCTCCAACTGAATGTTAGTTCTTTAAATACAGGAATTTTTGTCCAATTTCAGGTTTTTTTTTGTACCAGAACTCGAACTCAGGGCCTTGAACTTGCCAGGCAGGTGCTGTGCCACTGAGCTATATCCCTGGCCCTAGTTTGTTTTGTTTTTTAGTGGTGAATCCCAAATACCTTGAAATGCCTGACATACAAAAGGGCATTTAATTAATGCTTGGTAGATGAATGGTAACAATAGTCCTTTTAGGCACATACACACATGTATACTCACAAATTCAATCTCTCCTATATTCATACTTATCTGAAGGACTTAAATTTATTTTAGCTCTTGATAAGGTTGGTCAATAAGCTATTCTGTATTCACATTACAAAAGCAGCACACTTAGAAAAGCTTGACTATACAGTCCAGTGAATCTGCTAACGTTTTTCTTCTGGGACCATTTTTATGGAAGAAAATACCTTTTATTACAGAAGAAGTACACTTCATTATGCAGATATTTGTGAGAAAGCATAATCTTTCTAATATAAAATAACTGAGATGCTCACTGGGAATGAAAAATCAGAACCTAGGGATGTTTCAAGGGAAAGCTTTTGTGCTTTAGAAGTAGTAAGGAGGCCTACTAATATATTACAAATAAACACCCTGCTAGACCTAATTGAAAGAATAGATAAGGATCATTTATAATTAATGCTGTTTGTATGCAGTTGGGTAGTTGTAAATGTGTTTGAAAACAATTTGTTCTCTTAAGTAAATTTAAACACCCCCCTGCCTCCACCCTTGTTTACTTCATAAATTTGCTTAATCAATCTATTTTCTGTAGATAACAGAAAAAGAAACTGCAGAGACATAGAGTGGTCTTTGAATTGCCACAAATTATAAATTATAAGGAATGTTAATTAGTGAAGTTCTTTCTTGAAAAAGTTTCTCTATTATGTAAATACCAGGTGATATGTTTTGAGAGTTGCTTAAGGCTTATTCTTCCTAAATCCTCCTGTAGCGTTCAGGATATGAGTGACAAAACTGTGGGCTTTGTTCTCATTGCAGAGGAATGTTGGTGGCAGTGATGAGGACGACTTTCCACTCCCTGTGGCTCATCTGATATTTGGTTTAGTTTTCAGCCTGGGCTCCTATTGCATCAAGGAAACCTACCTGCTTTCGCGGGGTGCTTTGTACCTTCCCTTGTTTGCAGGAAGAGGTTCTAGGTTCTTCCCGTCCTCTCCAACAGCCTCAGGATGACCTCCATCTTTGGCCAACTTCTCCCTCAAAGTGCGGAGTGCACTCTTTCCCCAAACGAGAAATTGTGTGATTGCAGAGTCCTAGCAGTTAGAAAGTTTGTCCTCACATGCAGCTGAAACTCAACTCTGTGCGCGTGGCCTCCACTGGTCACAGATCTGCTGCATGACACAGTGAAGTCCTGGCTACCTTTCTTCCCCTAGACATCGAGATCCTTTCTCTAGAAGGCCACAAGTGACATTGGTATTTAGCTTTTTCTTCCAGACCATTAAGACTATTTCTTAACAGATTTTAAAGAAAGTGAGTATTTATACACACACACACACACACACACACACACACACATAAACACACAGAGTTCATGTCATTTTTTAGAGATAAACCACTTCTTAAATGTAATTTTGTAATTTTTGGTTTCAGGAAGAAATCTTTAATGGAGAAGAAAGGCAAGGAAAAAAGAAAAATAATTTGTTCTCCTGAGGAAGTTTTTGACTAAGAGGTGCAAGGCATCTGAAATGAAAGAGACACAGCGATTTCATGGCGCAGTCTTAGAGGTAGCCTGGGACCATGCTTTCCTCTTTCAGGCAGTGTTTCGATGATTTCGTGGACATCATTGGTCCTCTAAACATCTGAGGTTATGGTCTCTTCTATTATTTTAGAGATTATAATACTGACGTACGGATCACCTGATAACTTGTTCAAATATTAGGCAAGTCTAATAAATAATCAGATGTAAGTCTTTGGTGCTGCATGAATAGCTGTGAGAGCAGGTAAATACACATATGTACACACAAGAACTGCTTTGCCATAATTGATGATGATTTTATACCTTACCTGTGGTTCTTTAGCTTTTCCTATTCAATCAAAAATAAGAGGATGTAGAGGGTCTTTGCCAGTCTCGGTAATGCTTTGGGTCCTAATTTGATCTCCAAAATCTGGGTTGCTTTGAGAAACAGCTGAACACATAGCAGCTGTAAGTCTAAGAGTCAGTTTAAGTTTATAATAAGTGTAAGAATCACGATGAGAAAATTGTATATTTTTCTCTAGATATGAGAATCATCCGGGAAATTAAATGGTGTATTGAGCAGGGTAAAAGATTCATGAATGAAAATTACCTTCAATTAAGAACTAAATACAGTGACATCTAATATCTTTTAGTGGGTGGAATTGTTATTTAGTGTAATGATCATTTTCATAACCGCATTATTTTGGCTCTGCCTCTACAATAGCTTTTGTGTACTTGGGGAAGGGATAAAGGGAGGGAAGAACCCCCGAACTTTTGGAAATATTGAGCCCATTTTATAGATCTGCTCAGGGTACCTGGAAGGAATGGGATTGTAAACTAATGATTATTCACAGCTGTGATTTGAATTCCTGGGGACCTGAAAATTTTGACTTTGTTGTTAAGCTTAGAGTTATGTTTCTTGCCACCTACCAACCTATCTTCAAAGATTGGAGAGTAAAGAAAGTTAGTTTCAAATCTTATAAAATGTTTTGGGTCCTTTATGGGGAAAAGCAAAGTGGTAGAATAGGGTTACAAAGTGATAACATTAGGATTAACTAGCGTGAACAAATATAGTGCACTGAGATAAAATTTTAATTTGCAGTGGCTTAATTATATGGTTAAATAGAAGCTGTCACTGAATTTATATAACTTTTTATATTAAACATATAAGGGTATTACATATAAGAGATTATGTAAATGAGATTATTCTGCATATTGACTTGAGTTTTTCCATATTTGTATAGTTTAGGATCAAAAAAATTGATGCATATTAAAGTTGTAAAATGCGCCACATTATCACAAAGACTGTAATAAAACATTTTTAAAAAATGTTTTCCATTGCTTAATGGTCTCCGACGATTCAGCCAAAGGCGTTTGTTAAATGAAAGAGGAGATACACATGACATCTTTGTTGGGATAATCACCTCATTTTCCTGTTCTGTACAATTTTAAAATAACCTGTGTGATTTCCCCCCACTCTCAAATAATATATACCCTATTATGGAAAACATGTAAATTTGTAAAAAGTATGAAAAAGAAAAACACCATCTTAAATCACCATTATTAATAATTTAATATGACTTCCTGGCCTTCTAGCGCTGAATTTTATTCTGTGTTTGATTTTTTTAACTTCGTATTGTATCGATACCATGAGCTTCACATATTATTCTGCATATTATCATCTTTTCCTGAATATATTTCATAATATTCTATCAGAATGGATAACTGATTGCACACATTACCACATCTTTCTAAATTTCAACATGATTGTTTAGAGAAAACATACTTAACATGATAAAGAAATCCATGAAACTTAGCAAAGTTTCATTTATTATTAACCACTAATATGAGAATATTAAATACTCAATAAATGCCTCTTTTTGCTTGATTTCCCAGCATTCTTGTGAAGATGGCTTAAAACTATCATTTAGCATTCTTTTTGCACTGAGGGCTTTGCACCATTTGGATTTTCAAACTTTAGTCATTTTACATCCTAGGTTGATACACAGCTTCAAATATACCTTTTTATTTCATTTTTTATGATACTGGAGATTGAACTCAGGACCCTTATACTGAGCTACAACCCTGGCCTTTTAAATTTTTTAAAATTTTGAGACAGGGTCTTGCTAAGTTACTAGGTTACTGTGGCCTTAAACATGTAATCCTCCTGCCTCAGCCTCCCAGAGTGCTGGGATTGCATGTGTGTGCTACCATACCTGGCTTCACATATACTTTTTTTTTTTTTTTTGTGGGTACCGGGGGTCGACCTCAGGACCTTGTGCGCCAACAGGCACCCGTGCCACTGAGCGATATCACCGGCCCCTTTTTTGTATGTGGGTTCCGGGAGTCGAACTCGGGCCCTCGCGCTTGCAAGGCAGGCGCTTACACCGCTGAGCCATCTCACTGGCCCCACATATACTTTTAAGTTAAACAAGAATTAAAAATGTAATGATACTATTGAGTGGCATAATTCATCTTCAGATCTGGAGTAACAACAAAAAATAGATAGTAATGTTGAGTTCCCACTTGAAAATATCATGGTATCTGATGTCAAAACTCGACACCTTGAAGGCACTGGATCTGTCTCTATCTTATTCAGACCTATCTCTATTTTCCAAAAGAGTAAAGTCCATATATCTTAGTTTACCTGGGTCAGCCTATAGTCCTGTGTAATAGCAATTTCATCATTCTCCAGGTGCTCTGGTTTAAATGGTAAATTGGTGCCAGTGAGATGGCTCAGCGGCATGGGCGCCTGCTGGCGTGCGAGGTCCTGAGTTCGAACCCAGGTACCCACAAAAAAAAAAAAAAAATGGTAAATTGTAGCTACCCTAGCTGGGAGGCAACTGACTCCCAAGTTGAAAGATTTGTACAAGTATTGCAAATAGTCCAAGGTAGCTCATGGCAAAGTAGAGATGAACTCTCCAAACTTCCAGACCAGAGTTAAATTCACTTTACTATTGCCATTCATGATTATAGATTAATTGAACGAATGCAAAATCCCCTCAATTTTGACTAAGTCTGTAAAGTTTTCAAACATCAGCTTGCATTGGGATCACAGAAGGTTCTGGGACCCCTCTTAGAACTTCTTATTTTGAAGGTCCAAGGTGGGACTGAGAATGTAGATATCTAACGAGCTTCCGAGGGACACCAGGGCTGTTTGCTCAGGGAGCTCTACGAACTCACCCGCACTCTCTTAAAGCAACCTCTGCATGCTGGAGTGGCGGGGAGGTGTGAGCAGGCCCCTTCCTCAGCTGTCGAAGTTCTCAATATATAATTTATTTCATGGGCCGGTGAGATGGCTCAGCGGCGTAGGCGCCTGCCTTGCAAGCGCGAGGTCCTGAGTTCGACTCCCGGATCCCACATACGAGAAAAGGGCCGGTGATATCGCTCAGCAGCACGGGCGCCTGCTGGCACGCGAGGTCCTGAGGTCGACCCCTCGGTACCCACACACACAAAAAAATAATAATAATTTATTTCATATACACCAGAATGTTCCCACAGCAAAAAAAGAAAAAAAAAAAAAAAAAAGAAAAAGAAAAAGAAAAAGAAAAAACCCCACAGGGATGGAATGGAAAATTAATTCAAAGTACATAATTTACAGAAGGACTGGGGGGGTCAATTTTTCACGAAGGGTTCAGGGCCGATCTTTGAAGGCTACCCAGGCAGGGCACTCCACGAAAAGGGAGAGATTGCCTCCATATTTGTGTCTGAGGACCTCCTCCTCCAGGTGACCCTGAACCATGGGCATCATTTGGAAGTTGCTGGAAATGCACACTTGAGAAAGACTGAGAGCTTCCTCCAAGCACCCTGGTTCTCCTCCTGCAGTGGGTGATTGCACTGAGTCACTGGCTTGGAGGGGGGACTTAAAAGCTCCATTTGGAGAAATCAGTAACTGGAATTAAGATGGAACTAAGCATCATGTAAGAAAACAGGGAGGCTGGCGGGTTTAGAGTCCAAATGACAACATGACACTCAGGAAATAGTTGCCACAATTGCTTAAGTTAGGGGTTAGGGGCTCTAGTTGGTAAGAATGAAATGTACTGAAAAGCAGCGCTAAAATCCGATTCACCAGGAACGTCCCGAGGCAGTTGGAGTTAATGAGGAGAACTTCCAGTGGTCTTTCAAACACTCTTGAGTTTACCAAGACCGATTCCATCTCATTGCTAAGGCAGGGGCCTTGAATTATAATTCCCTGACCGTTTGCTTGTCAAATACATATTAAAAATAAAATTTCACTTGAGCACATAGAATCACCTTTGCACCTGTAGCAATGGTGAGCGAGCGTTTTAAGTGACTTGCGGACTCTCAAAACGCTGCGGTTGCTAAGAATGACATCGCCTTCCCTGGAGTCGGCCTCGGAGACAGCCTTGGAGCACCGCTGCTCTCCACCACTTTTCCTCGGTGCACCTGCAGTTTTGAGTCAACAAGAATTGCCAACCCAGGGTGATAAGCTCCATATAAATAATTAATGACATGGAACTAATTACTCCCGTATTAGGCCACCTGCACCCTCAAAGCTCCAGAGGCCCAGGTGTGAAAACTGCAGGCGCAGCTAATTGTGAGCTGCGTTTCATCAAGGAGACCCTGTAGAGCAGGCTCTGGCTGCTTCCGGCTCTCCTTTCTGTTGGGGTTCAGCATGTCGCACATGGGTGGCACTGGCTGCGTTTGCAACTTTCTCACAAGGTAAGCAGATAACATGGTAACTCTTAAACCAAGCCTTCAGCGGCCACCAGAAAGCGACAGGGATTAGCTTTCATTGGAGGAAAACAGAGCTTGAGAGATACGGTTGGAAATTTTCCCTTGAGGGATGTGGGGCCAGGGCCGCATTTAGGAGCAAGGGGACTTTTGGGTCATTATTCAAGTAGTTTCAAGCAGGATTTCAGTCTTTAAATACATGAATTAAACTATTTATATCTATCTGTATGAAGAGTCATAAAGGTGCTTCTTTTGGTGGGGATCTTGGCAGCGGTGGTGGTATGTGTGTGATGTAGGCTAAGATTTGAAAGACTCATTTGAAGGACAGCGGCTGCAGACTTCGCTGCGGCAGGGTTTCTCAGGCTCGCCTAGAGCCCTCACCATTATTTTGTATTGGCTCTGGAATGAAGCAGAAAGGAACAAGAGGTGACAACAGAAGATACTGCCGCTAGCACCTTCAGCTTCACTGTTTGCTTTTGGGGCAAAAGCTCGATCTGAGGCTGGAACTCCTTATTTAGTGAAAGTCTGTTACCGATTAGAAGTCCCATGTCATGGTTTGAAGGTGAGCGGAAGAAAACATTTAGCTACTGAATGAAACATTTACGAGTGATGGAATTGAGGATTCTGAATTTTCTTGGAAAATGTTCCACCTGAATTTGTCCAACTCATTTTTCTTCATCTACAGACACACAGTATTTTACATGGATTTGCTCCTAGAATGCTTGTATATATTATTTTCATTTTGCAAATTTAAAAATTAGAAAAAAAATCTACCCTTCTTTGCTTTACTCCCTAGTCCACTTCTCTTCTGCCCTCCTTAACTCTGCAATTAGTTTTTTTTTTTTTCCCATGTGGTACCGGGGTCGAACTCAGGACCTCGCGCTTTACAGCAGGCGCATGTACCGCTGAGCTATCTCACCTGCCCTTTTTTTTCCTTTTTATGTGGGTACCGGGAGTCGAACTCAGGACCTTGCACTTGCCAGGCAGGCACTTATGCCGCTGAGCTATCTCACCGGCCCCTGCAATTAGGTTTAACTTGCAATTTTCATTATGCTCATTATTACATTAAATCTATATTCAAATAAATACATAGTGGTCTCTAATCATGTTTTGTTAACAGTACTACTTTTTAGAGTAGTTTGAGGTTCGCAGAAAAAATAAGCTGGAAATACATTTCCCATATAACCCCCTCCAATTTTCCCTGCTATTAACATCTTGTGTTACTGAGGTACATTTACCAAAATTGATGAACTAAGAGGATATATTGTTGTTAATTAAACTCCACAGTTTATATTAGGGTTCACGCTATATATGAGCCCTTAGATGTATGATATACGTTCTCTGAGGTTTGGCAAATATATAATGACATGTATCTACCATTATATTATCATAAAGAATATGCTCGCTGTCCTGAAATTTTAATTTGACATATAGATATAACATTTTAATTTTCTCAAGTGACTAAGTGAACCTACCCCGTTCTTTTTAATGGCTGTGTAGGATTCCATGGTACAACTATGCCATAGTTCATTCCATGCTTCCCCTTGTGGACTAGGGTTCATATTATACCCTTCTCCATATTATTGATTTATAGGTACATGATTATTGATAATAATTGAAAGATAAACTCCTGAGAGTAGGGCTGCTGGATCAAAGGTTGTATGAATGATTAGTTAAACAAATGTTGCTACTTTGCTTTTAGAGACAGCTGCAGCAAGTGACATTACCAACAGTGATGAGAGTATTTTTGCTTTTGTTTTCACGAGGAGCAGGTATTATAACTTCATATTTTTAAGCACTTTGTAATTTTGTTTGAGAAGGAGGCAAAACACGGTGATTATAAATTTTGGCTCTGAATTCTGAGTTAGATATTTACTACTACCATTTTCTGCTCAGCAGTCTCACACAATTCATTTCCGGTGCCTCAGTCTCCTCTTCTGTAACATATGAATGGTAATAATTCTTTTACATTACAGGGTTGGTTGGGTGATTCGACAGGAGAATGCATGTGGTAGTCTTAGCTTTGTGCCTGGCCTAGAATAACCATCCAGTTAATGATAACTTTTATTACTATGTCAAGGAGGACTGTCAGACCCTTTGAACAATATCCAAGAATGTTGCTTCATTATAATATTCCTGGATCAACTGGAATTCCACCAAGCTAGTGGTAACTAGGTGATAGCAAAACAGATGCAAACATACCCTTAATTCCACACCACAGAATATACTGTGCCAAAACAGAAGGCTACCTATGATAACCACCCTTTGGTAAATGTACAAAAATTAAATCAAATCCAGGTTGTTACAGACTTCACTCTGTATAAGCACGTTTTGTCAGAGTGGAAGCGACCAAATGTCATTTCTTCCCTCCTCATATTAAACATAGGTCTGAAGTTATTACTATTAAATAGGTAAATAGCTAGTTTCAATTTAGATCTTGTTTTAAGCTCTTTGTTTTGGTGCCTCTGTACGCTGTACCTCTGAGCACATCGTGTGTCCCTTGGGATTCTTTGGACTAAACTATTTCTCCAACTCTCTCCTTATCCCAAGCTATTTGTGCTCCTCACCCACAATTTCTGAGGCTGGAGCAAAAGTTACTCCTTCAATTCCTTAACAGAATCTGGAAGGATCTTTTTGTGTGAGAGCAACAGGCAGACAGAGAGAGAAGGGAGATAGAAGTGGGTGAGAGATGGATATTTAATTGACCTTTGGCACGGGAAGCAATATCCTCCAGGAGCCTCTGAGTGGCACTTAGAACCCCAGGTGAACTGTCCCATACTTCAGAAGGGGATTCTTGTGATAGATTAGCAACGGGAAACGTCCTGACAGTGTGGCTCCTGTTCTCATGCTGGCCAATGTCTAGTTATGACAGAAAGATACTGACACTGGATAAAGACCTTGAGGAATTGTCAGGAGTTTTTCTTATCTGTCTGGGACTTCTGTGCCGCACAGAAACAGGAAATGTGGAGTAAAATGATGTGGTCTTCTAGTAAACATGCCCACTATAGCAGCCCTTGTTTCTGAACCAAAGTCAGGAGATATTGTCTGACAAAGTCAATTTCAGTGTCTTCTGTTAGTAGTATTGAAATTTTCAAGACCTTTTCACCATTTTATGGGATTGGTGAGAAAGAAATTTTTAAGAAATTGATGTTGACTTAAAAAAATTGAAAGTTTGACTTCTGAATACAAAAATTGCAATTAGTTATGCTTTTAAAAGAGAAATTCAACTAATTTATAGAACTTCATAAACAAATGTCAATTTGTGACCTAGATGTCTTATTTATTTAGTAACACCCACAAAATACCCAGGGTTTATAAATGGATAGTAAAAGTGGAAAGACCTGATCGAAATCCTCTCTAAACTCACCATCCAGAATGGGTTCATACCTAGCAGAAAGGGAATTAATTACAAAGTTTTGAGCAAGTAAGCCTGCACACAAGTGTGAAAGGAAGACAGTAATTTCTGTTGGAGAGTCAGCCACAGTGTCATTTGGGTGGTAAAGAGAGCCAGGCTTCAAAAGAGGCTGTGGGTTCTGGCATCTTCAATGAGAACGAAGAAACAGTGGCATGCAGGCTGAGAGTGGGAAGAATATTCTAGAAAGAATGATTACTTTGGTCTGGGATCCAAAAGGGCAAGTCCAGCCTTAATTTCAAATATTCCCTTTTGCTGTCTATTCACCCAAATACATTTGTAAATCAATAATTATAATAAAAACTCCCTTGTCAGAACATGTGTTTTTACTCAGGACTCACAAAACCTGTTCACTCAAAACCAAGAAAAATCATGGACAGCAACTGTGGAATTGCGGTGGAACTGTAATGTTGACGGTCGCTAATGGTAGTTTAAAAAAAGACTTCCATTCTGGAGTTCACACGAAGTTATCAAGATGTTTTGAGGAGGCACTGTGGTGGGAATGCCAAGAGCAGGGTGTCTCAAGGGACCTCAGAGGAAAACATTTGCGAATCATTTACATGGAAGAGACAATAAAATGCGAGGCGTAGAGAGGACCTTGAACTTCAAACAGTTGTGGGTTGATCGAAAGGTGATCTAATGATTAAATGCTTGACCTGCAGAGTGAATGGATTAGCTAGAATCCCGTTTTCCTTATTTCCTCACCATATAACCGGTATAACTTTTGACTGTTCCTCATGTTTAAAACAGAGATCTGAACATAGAGTTCAGATCTATAGAGTTGCCTAAACAAATCTGGGCTCCACATATTTTATTTATTTAATGTATATGATCAGAACACTATGGGAGGCACGAAAGCCTAGTTATTCTCACTGAACTGCCCATGACTTTTCCATTTGTGGAGTCAATATATCAGGCAGAAATTAAAATTAGCATGAAATAGTGGGTAGGTTTTTGCCCTCGTTTCCCCTTTGTATTTTCCCTACAGAATGTCAGAGGTGATTTATGGAAATTCTAGTAGTGAAACATGGAGAGAAAAAAAAAGAAAAAAATGATCGGTGGGACATCCCGAAGCAGGTAGGAATTATTACAAGGAAAGTGGTGTGTAGTGGGAAAGGGCGAAGCTGGCGGGAGGAGACCGGGCTGTGCATATTCACTACACTGCTTATTTTGGAAAATATGTGGAAAATTGCATGCAGAGTTTGAAAATGACTGTCCCAGCTATGATTCACTTAAGTCACTCTCAGCTGCATTGACCCTGGCATTTTTTCAAAGGTCATGTTTACACATAATTTATAAAGTTCTAACATGTGGTTGAAAGTTTCTCCGGCATATTTAGAAATGTCTGGGAGGGCAGTTCTCACCACTTCGCTCTGCCTGCCTTCGATTTCTGCCTATGTTTTAATTCCGTAAGTATTTATTGTGGTTTGGGCAAAGAAGAGCTCCAGTTTTGTGTGCTGTGAGCTGCAAAGCTGGGAGCCCCTGGAGAGTTTAGTCCTTGCTATGTCTGCCACCTGGTTCTCACTCAATAGCTTTTAAGTGATGGCAGCATCCCTGTGCTCTGGACTGCGTGCCTGTCCGAGCATTGCTCACCTGGCCTCTGACACTTGTCCTCTTGAAGATTTTACAAATTCTTTAAAGGAAAGTCAACAGGTGAGGTGCATGATGCAATCCGATCTGGCTTCTTTTCCTCTGTGATCTGATACCATAAAAGGAAGATGACTTCACCCAAAGGACTTGTCTCATTCCTAGGCGGGTCCCGCTGCTCACGCCATCATCCTCACAATAGGATGTGTTGCCTAATGTGTTGCTTTTGGAGCGATTAGAATAATTCTGTTCCTCTTTGGTATTAAGAGAAATGAATTTAGAGAATATCACATTTTCACATCTCATCTTTTCTTTCTTCCTTTTTTTTTTTTTTTAAACAAGGTAAACCCATCCAGTTCCTTCAACTATTTCTCCTGTGACATGGTCAACACCATTTTGTATTTCCTCTTTTTCATATTTGAAGACTATCCCATCAGTTATTAGTAGTGTAGTATTTCGTCTCCAGGATGGTTTTGATAGGTAGACCAGGCTTTCACATAGATGAGCATGAGCTTAATTTTTACATGTTTTTTCCCCCTCTGAAAGTGAATCTGTTGACTTGTGGAGCTGATAATGTCAGTTGTTTGACCAGTTCCCTAAGGAAAATGTCCTTGGACCTGTCTGATTTTTTCAAGAGTTTACTTCTCTGCTTTCCAGAGAGATTTCTGGGGACCACATGAGACTTGGATGTGCTTCAGAGTCTCTGAAAGAGTTTCTACCTCTCGGAACACAATTGTTTCATATTATTAAATCACTTCCAGCAATATCAAAGTGCCATCCTTTGTTTATTCACGCATTTGCTCATTGAATGTTTACTGAATGCCTGACATGACTCGAGCTCCAAGTTGTGAAATGTCAGTCCCATCCCTATTACTGTCTAAAATCTGTCTGGGCCTCGGCGGGCCCTGCCCATCCCTTGGTGCAGTTCCCTCTCCGGTCGGTGCCCCATGCACAACTTTCCATTGGAGTCTGGAGGGGCACATAGGATGGGGCTCTCACCTTCCCTTGAAAACTTGAGATAACCAAAAGCCAGAGTGGTAAAGTTGTTTGACCTTTGTCCCAGCCCCTTCACCAGACTCTGCAAACCAAATGAAAAGTCACCAAAGCCACTTTGGGATGAGCCATGTACTCTTTAGTTGGAAATCAAAGGTGACGTGAGAAGCAGGTTTACAAATTACAAATGAGTTATTTTTCATATTTTTGAACGGTGTATGTTCCTTTCCAGAGCCGTTAGAGACTATTTCTGGTGTTTGCTGGATATGAACAACTCTCAGAGACGCCACTGTTAAGCTTCCTTATACCTCTGAGGTAGTACCACCTATTTTGTGATTTAGACACAAACTTTCATGGAGGACTTTTTTCTAGCTACCTCACTTTAGGAACAAAGATAGAAACCCAGAGGGAGCCATCAGAAGTCACTGAGCAGCCATTGGATGTTATAAGACCTACATTTGACTTTTAATAAAAGAATTCTGCAAATTTAAGAAATAGCTAATGCTATTTATATATTATCCTTAGATGGAAAGAATTTAAATAATTTTAGAAACATGGCTAACATATACATTTTAATGATGCTAAAAGGTGGAATTCTTCATGTATGTGGAAACATTGCTAATGTGGAAAAATATCAGATGCATAACCTATTATTAAGATCTACTCAGTGAAGCAAAAAAAAACAAGCTATATCTGAAATTGAAGGTTAATTTTGGAAAGAAACAGCAATTGCTACTGATCAAGGAGGGTGAGTTTTTTTTTTTTTTCCTGTTATTATTTTTGTTATTTTAAGTGATCTTGTCAAGTAAAAAGGATTTTTAAGCTGTAAGCCCCCAGGCCCTTCCCCAACCCTTTGAAGCTATGATTTAGGCTTGCAGCTATGTAATGCATGTCTTTTACCTCTGTTTCATTACCATCATTGAACCCCATCATTAAGCACATTACTTAGCAGTATAGGTAAATTCTTCTCAAACAAATGCCACTAAAATGAAAAAAAAAATATTGAACATTGCTAATTCTCCTCAGCATTGCATATAATAAAATTTGAGAATTGTAAACTAACTTGGTTAAACCTGAGCATTTATGGTAGTGAGAGAATTTGGACTGTGTCCAAGTTATCTGAGGCCTAATACTGTTATCCACCTGGGCTAAGTGGGACTGAGGTAGGGGGTCTTGAGCTAATTAGTCACTTCTTGCCAGAGGCCAGGGATTAAATCATGTTTCCTGGAAACAGTATAATTCTGTAGATCTGTTTTCAAAGTTTTGTGCCTTTCAATAGTGTCATCAATCTCCAAAGTTACCTGGCCTATTTCTGCCAGTATCTGAGTGACCCAGAATGAAAGGAGGAGGAGCATGTGGCCGATCTACGGACTGGAAGTGCTGAGAAGGGTTAAGGCAAAAGGGGTGAGTAGGTAAGTTAGAAGCTGAAAGGTCAAACCAATGAGTGGGGGTGGTGAGAGACTGAGAAACATGGCAGGATATGCTTAGAGAAAAGGGTATTTGGAATTCAAAATTCACAAGTAGAATGATCCTGAAATCTAGGCTGTATCTGTGGATGTAGTTTAGCAAAAGACAGTAGGAAGTTTAATCCTTGGGTTTAGGTAGACAGAGCAGCCTAGATATCTGGCAGTGGGTGTGTTGGCTGCTTAGATGTTGCCAATTGGTGAGAACTAAGGTAATTTAAGAAGACTGTGATCTGGGTCCCCAAGTCTTCAGTGGGGGTGTTCTAGGAGCCAGTAGGTACCAGCGCTATGGAGAGACAGGGAATGATGGTGGCCAGTGTCAGGGGGCTTTGTGGAATGGGAGTTCTACAGGCGGGCAGAAGGCAGTGAGCAAGAATTTCTGAACAGCTCTGGGAATGGTGGGAGGTTGAATAGTCTTTCCTTGGGAAGGTGGGGTTGAACTTGGAAAAGCCAGGTTTCTTTTTCTTTTTTGGTACCAGGACTCGAACTCAGGATCTCACGCTTGCCAGGCAGGCTCTGTGCCACTGAGCTATATCCCCAGCCCTCAGGTTTCTTAATACATAAGCCACTTCGGATCTGTTTTCCAAGTTTAGACTTCCGCTGTCCATCTTCATCTGCTGCAGAGTGGTCAGTGGGCAAGCTGCAAATGCAGGGATTGGATTGCTCGGTTTTAACACCTTGTTTGAAAATCAGCAGCCTGAATCGGCAAGCCTCATCCTTCCCCATAAAGTCCCACAGCTGTGAATTCCCCAGTTAATTATATGTTGGGTAACGAGGACTTGCTTTTATCTGTACTAAATTTTAGTTTTAAGTTTTATTAATGGGCTTTCATTTTGGCACTTGTGGGAAAGGGGCAGTGAAGAGGCCTATTAAATTTTCTCTTGGGTTTTTATATATCTTCCTTCCTTCCAAGGAAAATAATAAAAATTTGCTTCCTTTCTTCTCTTGGAACATTCTCTTCATCTATTTCAACTCAGACATCTCCTCTACCATTTCTGAACACCAGATGTGCCTCCTACCGGTTTTTGAGCATCTCTATGCCTCAGTTTCCTTGCACGTAAAGTGGTGATGATACTGTTATTTACCTCAGAGTATTGCTAGGATGTTTAAGCAAGGTGACATTTGCAAAGCATTAAGAACAGCGCCTTGTCATCGTGAAGCCCTGTGCAAGTGTTTGCTAAATAAAGCCACTACATTAGTAATGCTTGGCTATAAAAACTTGCCAGGAACTTGGCTACAGAAAACAATAGAATAAAAGCAATTAACTAGTGTCCTCTTTGAAGAGCTAAATTCTTCCTCCACTTGAAACTCCCCGTTGTGGCTCTGTGGACTTGAGTATTGGGTGGAATCCTGGGAGTAGTTCCGTCCTTTGGATCCACCTCCTGGCTTCCTCGGTTGCTGTCACCAGAAACTCTGATCCCCGTGCTATCTCACATTTGTGCCAGCTGAAGAAGACGGGAGTGTTGATCCGTCTCAGGAGTGGATTAGAAGCTACCTTCTGCTTTGCAAAACTCCCCCAACCCTCCCAACACTGGTAGTTGGGCCATTAAAGGGCCTTCTCCAAACTTAATTGTCAACCCACTTCCTAACCAAACCTCTAACTCAATTAGCACTTATTTGACTGTCTAAATCTTTGGCTTGAAGCACCCTGCCAGTTTGGGTGGGATCTTTTGGTATGAAAGACACCCTTTTCCTGGGAACTCAGCCCGGACAAACCAATTCATTTCACACTTCTTTCTAACCGCCTACAAATCGGAAGCCAATCTTCTTCGTTCATCTCTTGGGAGTGCAGCCAGCAAGCGGGACAGGTCTCATCTGCCTGTCTCCCCAGTTACCTGGCCTTTTTGGACTTCTACTAGCTTTGGAGTGACACTTTTTCTTTGAATAACCATTTCATTGAGTGACTTTCCTTTCTTTCTGGCAGCTCTTTGGGAAGGAGGGGGGGCGACATTTTTGAAGATGACGTTTTTATCCCTCTTAACACCATTTTATAACTTGAGCGTTAAAGATTGTTGAGCAAACACGAACAGCCTTCGGTTTTGTACTAATGTTTTATGACTGGTGAATTCAGTGACCTTCTACTTGGGCTTTGATCTTAATTATTTTAAATATCATAGGGTCTGATTCACAAGGCAGTAACGGCAGGTCATTATTCCTGGCATGATTAGTCTAGGTTAGAAATTAGCTTTGAGGCCCCCGGCACTATGCTCTAATACTTTCTGAAATGGAACACCTGTGTAATGGCTGCACAATCACTTGGTTAAATCAGTCTCTAATTTAATGAGCTCTGACTTCACATTTTTGTTGTGATTTTTAGGAGTTAAACATGTATGCACAGTTTTGTATTTGCCGTGTTGTACAATTTTATACGTGCTCAACTAGTTTGTCTTACGGTCACTAATTTGTGTAAGAAGTGCTTGCATAGATAAGCATCTGTGAACTGAAAAATTGAAAAAGTAGTCTTTAAAAAGATCACGATAGAAATCCATAGTAATCTATCTATATATCAACCTAGTTGCCAAGCAGTAAGTACAGTGGTTCCTCCTTTTACGAAAGCTTTTGTTTGCAAACAGTTTGGTTCACAAACAGTTTGGTTTGCAAACAGAAGTGTTTGGCAACATTTTGCTTTTGTGTGCCAACGCTGCATCAGGTGACAAACACAACTGTGGATGTCTTTCCCATACAAACACAAACATGACCATCTTTTTCAGAATCACAGAACAAATGAAGTTCCTGAACCAAGTACCCTTGTACTAGTAACAGAATGATCTTATGATGTATCCCCAGGAAATTTGCATAAAGTCACAGCGAATATGAAATTTTTAGTGCCCACTCCAAAGGTGTAAGATTCTACCTGGCCAATTACTGCTCATTTCCTGGTTCATTTTCTCATCTTTGGACCATCGTCATCACCTGGAGCTTAGAAATGTAGAATCTCAGCCTTGCTCAGTCCTACTCACCTAGAATCTGTGTTATAACAAAACCTTCAGGTGACATGTAGGGAAAGCAAAGTTTGAGAAACAAATTTAGTTCATTCTCCTTATGTTAATATTGGAGTTCTACATCTATCATTGATATTTGAGGGCAAAATTCCTAGAGAGATCAAAGCAGGCAATAGTAACAAAGATCTAATATTACCAGAAAATCCTGACTCCAGCCATTTCTTTCCAAGTACACTCCACCACATTTTCCCAATGCCCCATCACTTCTTGCTTAGATTAGTGCGAAAGCTTGCTGAGTGGTCATGCTCCTTCTCTAGGGCCCCTTGCTTCTCCATCTAACTGCACCACTTGCCTGTACTCTACTCTCTACACAGCAGAGTAATTCCTCTAAACCTTAATTTAGATCCATCCCTTTCTCCTTAAAACCTTTCTTTGGTTCTCCGTGTCCCTCACAGTACCAGCAAAAGATAGATGGTTAAACATGGATATGGTCTGTAGGAGCAATGAGAGCCAATGATATTTTTAGAATCATGTGAAATATCCCTGGAGTGAGTGGATACCAGGCATCTACCAGGTAACTGCTTCCATCGTCATATTTTAATATAGTTACCGCTCATCTTCCCAAAGCTTTGAAACTGCTGAGGTCGACATTGCTGAGCTTGAGTCACCGAACGAGGGAAGGGATTGCAGCTGGCTGCTCCCTTCTTGCTCGGAATCCTGGGAAGTCGGGCTCGTGGAAAGGGAAGGGGGTTCACAGAAAGACAGTGGATTGGAGGTGGGGCACCTGGAGTTGGGCCGCCCCTGGAAAAACGGGGGGAAACTGTGTTCTGATAAAATTATACATCTTCCCTACTCTCCTGTTTGCTGTGTAATTCTCCTTTCTTCACATTTTCTCTGCTTTCCCTCATGCCTTCCTCAGGTACCTCAGGTATGTGAATTGCTCGCGACAGTCAAATAACAAGTCTACATTCCTCTTTCCTTCCTCTCTTCCTTCCTTCCTGTCTCCTCTTTCTTTCCTTCTTTCTTTTTCTCTTTCTTTCTTCCTTCCTTTTTCTTTCTTTCTTTCTTTCTTTCTTTCTTTCTTTCTTTCTTTCTTTCTTTCTTTCTTTCTTTCTTTCTTTCTTTCCTTCTTTCTTTCTTTTTTTCTTTCTTTCTTTCTTTCTCCCTCCCTCTCCCTCTCTCTGTCTCTCTCTCTTTCTCTTTCTTTCCATAATGAGGATCAATCCCAGGACCTTTGCACTGAGCTATAACCCTAGCCATTTTTTTTTTTTTTTGTGGGTACCAGTGGTCGACCTCAGGACCTCGTGCGCCAGGAGGCGCCTGTGCCACTGAGCGATATCACTGGCCCCTTTTTCGTATGTGGGTTTTGGGAGTCGAACTCAGCACCTTGTGCTTGCCAGGCAGGAGTTTACACCGCTGAGCTATCTCACCAGCCCAACCCTAGCCATTTTTATTTTTCTAAATTTTGAGACAGGATCTTGCTAAAGCACTAATTGGAGCAGGCTGGGTTTAAATTTGTGATTCTCTTGCCTCAGCCTCTAAGAATGCTGGGATTACAGATGTGTACAACCATGCCAGAATACTCCATTTTCTTATTTTAAAACTAGTTTGAGTTGTTATTGTACATATTTTTAAAGTATATCCCTTGTCCCTGAAAATTCAAGTATTTTTCTTTAGCAATTGAATGGATCTCAAAAGAGGAAAAAAAAAAAATCTCTGGTTTGAATGTTCAACTGCATTTGAACAAATACTACTCATTTAGTTCATACAGGGAAACACTGGTCTGTGACCAATATCCTTTTATGAGCCAAAGTTTTGGCTTTTGTTTGAGCAGTTTTGTAAAAATCACTCGAGTTTTGTGCAGATCATCTTGTATATTGTATTGCTACGGGTGGCAACAACGTCTCCCATCCCCCACGCTCGGATCTTGACACTCCACCACTGGCATCGGGAAGTGAAGTCTGTGTCCTCTCTCCTTGCAATGAGCTGGGCCAACGAACCTGTCTTCATAAATAAAATACAATAGGAGCAGACACTGTTTGACTTCTGAGGCCAGGTCAGAAAAATACAGTGCATTTCAAAATATCTAGGATGTTTTGTGCTGTGAAGATGCCCGAGCAGCCCATGGTGAGGCCACACTGAGAAGAGCAGTGGCCCCAAGGCTGCAGCCCGGCTAAGTTCCCAGCCAACACCCAGCACTAATGCAAACCAGCAATGTGAGTGGGCCATTCCGAGAGCTCCTCCCACGCCAGCCGGGCTCATGGAGCAGAGCTGAGCCGTCCTCACCAAACCACATAGATCATCAGCAAAATAAATACCTGTTCTTTCGAGCTACTACATTTTAGGATAACTTGTCACACAAGAATAGATAACCCATATAGTTTTATATTAATTAGAAATGCATTTCAATATTTTAGCTACAGAGGTTGAAAATGATCTGATAGCACAACCCACTTATTTTTAAATGGAAACTACCCATAATTATTAGCCTTTTTGAGGCATTTACTTTATTCCAGGACCATTATTTGAATGTAAACTTTCTGTAACTCTACTTGGACTTAGGTTTAAATTTCCAACAGTTTATCCTGTGAGTAAATGATACACTTCAGGTCTCAGACCTATTTCAAAATCCTAAAAGCATTGATGGGTAAGTGACACCCTAGGAAGCTTTACCTCAGGAATAAGAACGGCAAGTACAAATTTCAGGTGCAGCCACAGCCAGCATCAGGACACTGTTAGCTTTGTCAATGGACTGCAGAACCATAAATAAGATGTGACATAAAAGGCAGCAAGTCCCCAGGGAGGAGAAGAAGAAGGCTACAAGGACTGAGCTGTCCTCAAGGATACACTCCAAAGAGAAATGCAGTATAATAAGAGCCATGTGACTGACCTCAGTAGGAACCCTTGGGCATCTTAGAGCTCAGTGACAGCCACTGCCAGCAAAGTCCACCCATGCAGGGCCTTATCCAGTGTCTGCCATTCAGGCCCTGTGAGACAGAGGCCAGCCAGAGCCACCCAGGCAGCATTCCCAACCCAGAGGGGCGCTGCGCCATTGGCAGGTGAAGAAGGCAGACAGAATGGGCTTTCCCCAAGGGATAAGGGGCTAGAGTTTGTGTTGTTGTTGTCATATTCACTTAACAATAGTTTTCTTCTTAAGCTTCAAAAGACAAAAGCAAAAATGCAAATAGGTCCTTAACATTAACAGCTATTTTCTAAGCGCTTTGCGCTGTGACCGCCAGTTTTTCTTAATGCTCTGCTGATTCAACACAGTCAGCTCTCAATCACTAA
Organism: Erethizon dorsatum; assembly: GCA_028451465.1. Lineage (NCBI taxonomy): Eukaryota > Metazoa > Chordata > Mammalia > Rodentia > Erethizontidae > Erethizon > Erethizon dorsatum. The sequence continues at coordinate 14,424,929 of CM051841.1, read as the reverse complement.
TTTATTTGTCCCTTGCAAACTGCAAAGTTCCATCTTCATTATAGATCCTCAGAAACTTTAGAGAGGCCATTCCTTGAGTAAATGGCCTTTTGCCCTTTGTGGGGGACGGTGGGACCATGCAGAGGCAGGTGAACTGTAAAGCGGATGACTTGGTGATGGCATAAGGAAAGCTGGGGAGAAGCCCCACACACATTCAGGAAATGCTGAAACATCTTCAAAAACAATTTGGTGCTGTATTTCTCCTGTAAAAGAAAACAAAAAGTGAAAAACAATTTCATAGGTGTGTTTATTTGTTGTGTATCCAGGAGTTAGGGCAATGCCCGCATATAGTAAAGATTCAACAATATTTATGGCAGAAGTGATCACACACAACTCCTGCAGCTTCCTTGTCCCTGAGTGTTCAGTTTTTGCAATTATTTTGCAAAGTATCTCTTGCTTCTCTCTTTAAATCATTAGTGAGTGCAGAAAAGTGATAGAAATCCTCCTTAAAAGCAGGTATCCCCTCACGTGCTTGCAATCCCAGTACTCTGAAAAGCTGAGGAAGGAGAATCAGGATTGAAAGTTTGAGTCCAGCCTGGGCAACTTAGCCACTTACTGAGACCCTGTCTCAAAGTTACAACAGATGTTAAAAGAGAACGGATGTAGCTCAGTGTGAATGTCCTGGGTTCAATCCCCAGTACCACACACACACACACACACACACACACACACCCTCATTAATACAAGAGAAGAATAAATTATTTGGACTATCATAATTAGCTCTCCAAATGCGGTGGAATGGAGATAAGCATTGTAAGTAATGCAGATTAGAATATCCGATGATTATTTTAGGTTCCTTAGCATTCTGTGGAGGATGCTGCTGTTTCTTGCTTCAGATGTCCAAAGTGTGGAGCCCCCCTCCCCTCTCCTTAAATAAAGAAAAACAGAAGTTAAGGTCTGTGGAGAGGCCAGGTTACAGCTTCCCGAAGTCAGGGAAACCTGACTCTCTCTTTAATAAGCACATGGTTGACCTTCGTGACATCCACTTACCACTTTTACTTTCTCATCTGAGGCCTGGGAGATGAATTTCCTTTCTTCCCCAATAGATATACCATGAAATTGCAAGCAAGCGTGCACATTTTCTCAGACTAATGAGCATGTATAAAAATGAAGCACAGCATCCCATGTTTCTTTTGTATGTGACAAATGTTTGTGAATATTTATAGGTCATTCTTTTTTACATGAAATGGTCCTGGCCTTAGGGCTCCATAGTCCAGGAAAAAGAGTGTTTGTTTAGCAGCCTCATTTCTTCCAGGACCAGGAAGATTCAGATGTGTGGGAGCTGGTTTTGTGCCTTATACCATGTTCCTTCGGAAGACGGTGGATTTCAGGTACAGCTTGTTCTATGGTTCTTCAGAGGGTGCCCACAGGAGAAGCCCAGCAGCTCATGGTGTGAATGTATCAGCTAACCTCAAGGTTACTTTCCCTCATCCCCTATTTCATCTTCCCAAGATCATTCCTGCATCATGGGAACACCACTTCAGCTACTCACATGCAAGTCTGCATCTTACGGTTTACTTTGCGGGGAGCTCAAATCAAGAAAATCCCTCATATGCAAGACCAGCTGTGGTATTGCAACTTTCTCATGAACCACAGGAGCAGTTGTGTGCCAGCTACCTGGGTCTCCCAAGGAAAAATCCATGATTTTCAGTGTTGCCCATTCCTGCTGTGGCTGATTTCAGCTACCAACAGGATGTCACTAAACAACATGGGAATCCACCTGCACTGTCAGCCATCCCAAAAGAGCTGGCTGCAGCACACCCCTACCTGTGCCCAGGTGACGCAATTCTCACACATAGCGGACTGTCAAGAAGTAGCATAGAGGGCCGGTGAGATGGCTCAGCGGCGTAAGCGCCTGCCCGGCAAGCGCGAGGGCCCGAGTTCGACTCCCGGAACCCACATACGAAAAAGGGGCCGGTGATATCACTCAGCGGCACGGGCGCCTGCTGGCGCGCGAGGTCCTGAGGTCGACCCCTGGTACCCACAAAAAAAAAAAAAAGAAGTAGCATAGAGTGTGAATATTGTTTCTGCCAGATACACACTGTAGTCTGTAGGGCTTTATTCATTTTAAAGAATGCATGTTTTATGAAGTTAGCCACATTCTGAGTGTAAGTCACTGAGATTTGAACGGCCTTTGTGTAATCATGTCGTATAAAGCAGTTGCCATCTCCCCAGAGAGTAACAGGTGACACACTCATTGGAATCACTTAAAGAGAGTTTAGTGAAAGAGCTACTTACAGAGAGGTGGACAAGGCACAGAGAAAGCAAGGCTGTGCAGGGACTGCTGTTTCTCTATTACTCATCCTAAGCCTGGTGGGGTAAAAGGAAAGTGTGTTTCTCAGACCCAAGGAGCACAAAGACTGCATGGAAAGGGACACTAGACATGAATTTAAAATTTATAAAAGACATAGCTCATGGTTTACAAAAAAAAAAAAAAAAATTGGGTTTGCAGATGACACACCCAACAGTGATTCTTCTGGAGGTTGTAAGGAAGAATTACACCCAAAAGTTCTCTCCCCTTTCCTTCCATTCTCTTACCTGGGCAACCCTTGGTAAAACCTCTTCTGCCTTTCAAAAGCTTCTGTATGGCTCTCACTGGACCTGCACACTCTTGTGAGCCTCAGAATATTCACTAAATTGTGAAATGCTTGTATTTTCAACAAATGGACTAATGGAAGCCACGAGGAATGACATTACAATAAAGTTAGGTTACACTCTCAAAAAATAATAACATTTGCGCAGTTAGACTATATTGCCAGAGGAAGTGGAATCCAACGTAATGCTAATCTGTTTGCTGGGAAAGCTGGGCTTTCACTAACGAAAGTACCACAGTCGGAGTTGGAAGAGCTGGCTCATCTTGTGAAAAGTGGAAAGTTATGAGGCAAGTATGCCATGGAACTTTCTGAAGGAAATCCAAGGGAAAGGTGTCTAGACAACATTAAGGAATGGCTGGACAACACCGTCGTCTGCTGGTGACACATATAACTATCCGTAAGGTTAGCAACTCAAAATGGTTACCATGGATACTCCTGGAATGCAACAATAAGGTTTTTTAGCAAAGCTTTCTTTCCAGTGTATTAAAATGCTTGGAGGAGATCTCTTTGATTTTATTTTTAATTCTCGACTACTGACCCATGCATGTGGGAAGTGCTTAGTTTAAGAATATGGGCCTGGGACCAGTATTTTACCTGACCTACATTTTGACCTCATTTTCCTTTTCAACCCTTGGTCAACAGATTTCAGAGAAACTGTGAAGTCTGAGACGTGGATTTTGATCTTGAGCATTTCTTTCTATTGTAGAATTTGAGGCAGGGTCAAGGGGGCAGAAGGGTTGCTTTAAAGAATAATTTCCGGAAAGATATTCAGATAAATGAACAGTGTTGGTGATCCTTAACTCGCAGTTACTGGGTTCCTGGCAGTGAAATTTCCATTCGGATTTCAGTGAATGTTGCTTATAGGATTTAACAATTCTCTGCAGCTTAAGCATCATAATCCAGCCTCTCTTTCTGCAGACCAGGGACCATGACTTCAGGATGGGGTTTGAACGAGCGGTGGTAACTGAAGTGCACCCTTATAAAAAAGAAGAAATAGAGAGGATGGTGACGTGCTAAACAAAAAAGAGAAAAGAAGTTTAACAGGATGCTTTTTGGGTTAAGACTAAGAAATGACCAACCCAAACTGGCTTCACCAATATGGGGTGGCCGTACTTGATTTCACATCTAGAAAGTTGTCTGTGAGCTTCAAGCTTGGTTTGTGTAGGGTTTATTGAATCTCCAGCACACTGTATTTGTACTCCTGATACAAAAAGAGTGACCACTGCACCTAATCCAAACCCTACATCATCCATAGGATAAGAGCCCCTGCTGCAGAATACTCAGGCAATTCCAATAATGTTCCTAAAGCCTCACACCCATCTTTGAGTAAGTCCTGTGGTCAGAGTAACCAAGGGAAGACATCTCCATCACCCCCAAGTCTACGCCTCTCAGCACTTTCCTAGGAAGTGAGGCATGGCATAGATAGCAGAGAGATCACCATGGCATCCAAGAAAGAGGGTGGGGGGGAAAGAAGAAAAAGCGGCCACAGAGAGTGTGACAATAAAGAGACTAATTTGATTCTGCAGTGCGTTTGTACAATACTGTATAGGTCAGTTTTCTCCTCCCTGGGACAAAACATGTGACAGCCACAATTTAAAGGAGGATAGGAAGCCTTATTTGGCTCACAGCTAGCAGGGGTTCAGTCCATAATCAGCTGGCTTCAAGGCAGAAGCAGCATGGTGGAGGGACATCTGCTCAACCCATGGCAAGCAGGAGAGAGGGAAAGAAAGAGAGGGAGAGAGATTCTCCAACGTCATGCACCGTGGGCCCACCTAGAAGTAGCCCCACCTCCTAACAGCATCCGTGCCTATGAACTCATTAGTGGGTGAATCTACTGATGAATATAGTGCCCCCATGTTCCAGTCACCTTTGAAAAGCCCGACCTCTGAACACATGAGGCTTTTGGGGGACATTGTAGGTCGAAACCATAACAAACACCCAAAGAAAGAAAATCAATACCCACTGAAATAAGTCAGAGTAACTGCACTGAACAAGGCAGTTTTCAGTGCCATCAAGTGTGAACTCTGCGTTCTTATGTGTGTTGGTTTCTTTTTCTTTTTTTTTATGTGGATACCGGGAACTGAACTCAGGACCTCAAGCTTGCCAGGCAGGCACTTGTGCTGCTGAGCTATATCACTGGCCCTGGTTTATTTTTCTTGGTCTCATTTATTTCAACTGTAAGATTTGAATGATAATATTGGGCAGGGTTTTATTGATGATTACTGAAGGAAGGCAACATATCTAAAGTTCTTTTATAGAATTTGGCACAAAATAAACACAAAACAAATAGTGGAATTAGTAGTCAAAATGATAATTTACTGCTATTATTTTCAGTATATTTTAGGTACTGTGAAAGTGGTAGTTACTATAATTTAGAGTTGCTTGGATAATTATAAAAGTTAGTGTCTTGAAAGGATTTTAAATAAGTGGGTAGAGAATTAACTTAAGAATTAATAATAATATATTTTATTTTAATATTATATAACATATAATTAGCATCTATCTATTATAATTTATTATTAATTTTTTATTTCATATAATTCTAAGGTGCTAATTTGAAGAATAGCGCTCTCTTAAATATTTAAATTTGATAATTGTAGCTTAAAAGGTTTGTCTTATTAGTATATGGCTCCATACCATGGTCATTGCAAAAGACCAGTAAATAAAAAGTGTTTTCCTAATTGTTATGATTCACTATTATTATTTGTTAATAGTTATTAATAAAAGGTTAATTCTTCATGTATATTCATTGGTTTACAGTGCTGTAGAGCTTCCCCCTTTTGATATCTAACACCCAATGTGTACAATGACCTCACCTTTGACAGAACAATATTCTGGTGGCTGCAATTGGATCCAGGAATGCTTGGATCCATAGTAATGCCTTGCTTGGTTCTGGTTTCAGTTGTATACTAAATACTTATCTTCATCAACCTTATTCTTTTTTTTTTTTCTAGAATGATTTTTAATTGATTCTACCTTTTTTTAGTTTATTAGTACATATTTGCAGTATGTGATGTTTGCATTCCTTGTGTGGAGCTGGCACACACACATAACTCATCTTTTTTTTTTTTTTTTCCAACCTTATTCTTATGAATCATTTTTGTAAATTCATGGATCTGGGCAGAGTCAGACAGAAACTATACATTGTGACAGCATTTAACATATTTGTGTTTCAGGGGCCTGTGAGATGGCTCAGCGGCGTAAGCGCCTGCCTGGCAAGTGCGAGGGCCCGAGTTCGACTTCCGGAACCCACATACAAAAAAAAGGGCCAGTGATATCACCCAGTGGCACGGGCGCCTGCTGGCGCACGAGATCCTGAGGTCAACCCCCGGTAACCGCAAAAAAAAAAAAAACAGATTTGTGTTTCAAATGGTCTTGTCTGGCAACACTCAGAACTGTAATTTATTTCCCACATTATACTATTCTACACTCACATGTACAATTCCACATTCATACTTTTTGATCATTCCTCTCCAGTATTTTTTGCTTAATTTCTATGGCTTCACTGTTCTCTTCATTTAGAAGCCTTTATCACAATCAATGATAATTTCAGTACTATAATCTATGTGATTTTTCCTTTAATATGCTTATGTCTTTTTTCATGACTTGAGTTCTTGTCTAATTTCCAACCATTGTAATATATCCCGAAATATTTAAAGCTTTGTGTAAGTCTCAAAAACACATTACAATGATTTGACCAAGTAAATACATCATTAGAATCTGAAAATTCTTAAAAATAGTTTACCTGCTCAATTAAATTTCAAAGAGGAGACACGATTGTGCTACTAGATAACATTATAATTTCTAACTTACCTTTAATGATTAAGTAAATGTTAAGAAATGCATATAATTCTTGTTAAATACTACTCTGCATCACCTTTACACATTGACATTTATCAACTGACAGACTTGCTTTAATAAGCAATCACCATGGCTTGAACATTCCTTTGCTGGGACCTTTGCACGATAATCACTCCTGCCGAGTCCTTAGGACACACCCACACATGCACACCTGTTCCCTTATAGTACAGATGAGATGAAAAAAGATTTGCATTTAAAATCCATGATCAAGAGCCCTGGTGTTTCTTGGAATTTGATTACCAATGCAGGAAAATTTGGGGCCTTTTTGACACTGGGAAGTAAACAAATTGTGTTATCAAAAAGCTTAAAATGCTTTGCAAAGATTGTATTTTAGAGTAAGGTATACCTTATAGGACATCAAAGTTCAATTCTATAATGAAACTGTTGAAAGAAGGAAAACAAGACAAAACAGAAACCAAATCAACACAGCAGAAGACCAAAAAGCCAGCCTAGGGCTGATGAAATGGTGGCCGCAGGGAACATAAGGGCTTTCCCTGAAGGCAGCTCTATGCCCAACCACAGTTATTTACAACAGGAAGAAATGCAATAGTAGAAAAGACGCTGCTGGAGCAGGGCCTCCAAGATCATTTATTTAGCAGGACCAGGTTTTTCCCTTAAAAAAAGAAAGCATCCATGAAAATCTCTATAGAGACTCCACTTTGAATATGGGAACATCTGATGAAAAGTGCCTTTCATCCTCTATTTTATTTCAGGAAAAACAAAGCAACATAATAATGAAAGAATAAATAAAATTTAAATAATGAAATAATTAAAATAAGATTAAAATAAAAATACCTTTATAGAGAATATCATAATTACATATTATATAATGTACAATTTCATACGCTTGAAACTAGAGTTGTCTCCTTTAATAACCTTAGATACATTTATGAATGTTTCATTCTCTGAGAATATCTGACATGTATTTATAGTGGTTGGCAGTAGGCATTTAGCATCAGGCCCCTTACTACATATTGGCTCCTGAGAAAATGAATCATGACTGACAAGTGTGCCCCGTTCTATACCATTTTAGAGAACCTAATGTGCCTCGTGGTTATTCATTTGCATAGACTGCTATCAAATGACCAATTTATAAATATTAAGGAGAAGTTTGGTCCCTAGGGAGTTAGCATTAAGTACTTAAACAGTGGGTTTGTAAAAATAGTGTGTTCTCAGTCCCAATCGCCAATGAATTGATCAGAAAGACCACTACAGAGTCCCCGTGACATGGCAGGTCCCACCTCTCAGAATCTGTTTCTTTCTCAGTAAAATGAGGGGGTTGAAGCAGAGCATCTTTAAAATGCCTATTACAGGTTATTCATTGGTAGCATATATACATATACACATACACATACACATACACATATACATATAAACATTGTAAGAAATATATATACAGAGTTTGTCAAACAATGTTTACAGGCCATTGACCTGGAGCTGTGGCGACTGGTAGGAAGCGAGTCCAAGAGTGGCTCCATCTCCCGCCATTGATGGGACTCAGGGACCAGAGACCAGCGGAAAGCCAGTGACACAGTAGGACCCCAGCTAGAGCGCACACGATGTACAGACGGGACCAGTGGCCTGGAAAAATCCAAAGCAACAGTAACAATACCAGCCAATGGGTGGTAAGTTAGGTGAACCAGCTTTCTGCTTGGGGACAAAGACATGTGGAATAGAAGTGGGTGGGTAGTACTACCTTCTTTTCTTTTCTTTTCCCTATTTTTTTCTTCTTCTCTCTTTTCTTTTTTCTTTTTTATACAGCTGGGGAGAACTCCAGCCACGAAAAACTAATCTCATCCCCCAAATCCAGAGACAAAAATCAGACCCAAACCCAGCACAAATCCACCTGCGATCTTGGCTAGAGTACGCATCCTGGGATCAGACTTGGGCCTACCACAGAGCTGCAGACACTACAGGAATCTCGCTACTTTTATTTTTCTCTGTCTGATGGGTTTTCCTCCTGGTTGTCTGCTGTGTTAGTGTGTTTTGTTTTGCTGTTTATTTTTATTTTATTGTTGTTGTTTTTGTTTGTGTTTTTTCCCTTTGATTTTCTCTTTTTCTCTCCATTCTGTTTTGCCCTGTTTTGTTTTTCTTTCTGTATGTTTGTTATTTTTCTCCATGTGTGATTATTTTTGTTTCATGTTTTTCTTTTTTCTTTTTTCTCCACTCTTTTTTTCTTTTCCTTCTCTTTTGTCCCTACTTTTCCTTCTCCTTCATGATTTAGATTTCTAAACTCTCCCTATGTATTATTCCACTCATCCTCTTCCTCTCTTTCATCAATTATCTCACTTGATTTTGTGAATTTCATGCGGATAAACATTGTCTCTTCCCTTTCTGGTTTACTTCAATACTCCTAGGCTTTCTCTTCCAATCCCTCCCTCTTGTATCCTATAATTACCCAAAACTTGGTTGATCATCCTTTTCCCACCGAATTTGCTCCTACTATATTTAACCCCATCCACCTTTCCATCCTACCCCCTACTCCTCTCAAACTTCCCCACACAACAGGGTAATATCACTGTACTAAGTGGAAAAGCATTGCATACAAGTTCCTGGTATAGATTGGATTATATTATATAACTATAGAACTTGTTCCTATGGTTAAAGATATCAGGCTAATAATTACCACAGTTTGTCAGTAGCCAGGCTGTGCTTCAGTCTATTGTTATTGCTAACTGTACTACTTTAACCAGGATGCCATACCTGTTATAATCAGTTTTTTCTCCCCTGTATTACAATACTGAGATTGCAAGGGGTCATAACCATCACATTGTTCAGTACCAAAGGGGTGGGCCTTGAGTCAAAAAGATAGCAACTCCACATTCTTTTTTTTTTTTTGTGGGTACCGGGGGTCAACCTCAGGACCTCAGATGCCAGCAGGTGCCAGTGCCGCTGAGCGATATCACCGGCCCTTTTTTTTTTTCGTATGTGGGTTCCAGGAGTCAAACTCAGGACCTCGCACTTGCCAGGCAGGCGCGTATGCTGCTGAGCCATCTCACCGGCCCCACATTCTTAATATATTGGGAAGGTAGGTTCTTGGGATAGACAGAAAGACCAAGAACCACCTATATCTAGAAGACATCCTTGAGGAACAGACATCACCTAGGAAAGCCTCAATGAAAGGGGTAAAGCTACCTAACATAAGAAATCTACAAGCATCAATACAGAAAACAAAATAAAATAGAAAATAGAAAATGACAAAAGAAAGAAGCAAAATGCAACCCCAAACACACAGCCCACACAGGACAAGTCCAGAGCACAAAGAGATAGAGGAAATCAGAAGCCAACCACTGGAACTCTCTGAAATGATAGCAGCAAAAGTGAAAAAACAAATGGAAGAGGCTACAGAAAAAAATAATACCTAAAGTACAAAAAGAAATGATAATCAAAATGAAAGAAATTAGAGCAGACACAGATAAAAAAATACAGGAGGTTAGGAAAATGATGGAAATCATAAATACCCAACATAAACAAGAAATGGATTCAATGAAACATATCCAAACAGAAATCCAGGAAATTAAAAACTCCATTGAAAGTATATGCAACAGATTGAATGAAGGTGAGGATAGAATATCAGACCTAGAAGACAGGAATATGACTAGCAACCAGAAAAAAAAAGATACCTTAAAAATAGCAAGGGACCATGAAAAGTCAATCCAACAGTTACAAGATGAAGCAAAGAAGAACAACATAAGATTGACTGGAGCCAGGGAGAAAGCTGGAGACAGCACAAATGCCATTAAAATCCTCTTCACAGAAATAATGGCAGAAAACTTCCCAAACATGGATAAATAATTTGACACACAAATAAATGAAGCATATACAATTCCAAATAGCTAGCCATGACCAAAATAAATCTACATCAAGGCATATAATAATCAAGATTTCAGAAATTCAACACAAGAACAAACTATTAAAAGCAGCTAGATGGGGCCGGTGAGATGGCTCAGTGGTGTAAGCGCCTGCCTGGCAAGTGTGAGGGCCCGAGTTCGACTCCTGGAACCCACATACGAGAAAAGGGCCGGTGATATCGCTCAGTGGCACAGGCGCCTGCTGGCGTGTGAGGTCCTGAGGTCGACCCCCGGTACCCACAAAAAAAAAAAAAAAAAAAGCAGCTAGAGAAAAGAAACAAATCACCTGTAAAGGAAAGCCTATCAGAATCATAGCAGACTTCTCAACACAAACCCTCAAATCAAGGAGAGCCCGGAGTGAGGTATTTCAAGCCCTAAAAGCAAACAACCTTCAACCCAGATTGATGTACCCTGCAAAATTATCTTTCAAATTCAACAGAGAAATAAGATACTTCCATGGCAAAGAACAACTGAAGAAATTTATGACCACCAAACCAGCACTACAGAATGCTCTGATGGATATTAGAAAGAGATAATGAAGACCACAAACACCAATAGAAAGAAACTACCAAGCAGGGCAAGCAGTTAAATAGAGGAGAAAGACAGGGAACCAACAACAGGAAAATAACATGAAAAAGATAAGCCAATACATATCAGTTATAACCATCAATGTAAATGGTCTCAACTCACCAATCAAAAGAAACAGACTGGCAGAATGGATCAAGAAACAAGATCCATCAATATGCTGCATTCAAGAAACCCATTTAACCCAAAAAGAAATTCATCAACTAAAAGTCAAAAGGATGGAATACAATTCTCCATGCCACAGGAACCCAGAAAAAACCAGGAGTAGTTATTCTATTTGCAGACAGTGTAAACTTTAAGCCAAAACTGATCAAAAGAGACAAGGAAGGTCACTACATACTTGTGAAGGGAAAACTCCAAGGAGAAAAGATAACAATCATAAATATATACGCACCAAACACCAGTGCACCCAACCACATAAAACAAATATTAACAGACATCAATAACCAAATAAGCACTAACACAGTTGTAGTGGGGGACCTTAATACCCCACTCTCACAAATAGATAGATCAACCAGACAAAAAATCAACAAAGAAATAGCAGAATTAAACCAAACCTGTGAACAAATGGACTTGGTAGAGGACTACATAGTGTTCCACCCCATAACATCATAATACACATTCTTCTCAGCTGCTCACAGGACATTCTCCAAAATAGACCACATACCAGCCCACAAAACATGTTTAAATAAATGTAGAGGAATTGAAATCATTCCTTGCACAATACCTGACCATAGTGCAATGAAACTGGAAATCAATGACAAAAGAAATCACAAAAACTACACAAACACATGGAAATTAAACAACACCCTTCCGAACAACCAATGGGTCACAGAGGAAATTAAACACAAAATTACGTAGTATATACAATTAAATGACAATGCCAATACAACATACCAAAACTTATGGGACCAAATGAAAGCAGTCCTAAGAAGGAAATTTATAGCAATAAACTCTCACATCAGGAAAAAAGAATGAGCCCAAATAAACAACCTAATGTTGAACCTCAAACTTCTAGAAAAAGAAGAACAAATCAAACTCAAAGCTCATATGAAGGAGGAAATCATAAAGATAAGGGCAGAAACTAATGCAATTGAGACTAAAAAAAAATATATACAAAGAATCAACAAATTGAAAGTTGGTTCTTTGAAAGAATTAATAAAATTGATAAACCATTGGCCAAGTTCATGAAAAAGAGGAAAGAAAAAAACACTAATTCAAGCAATTAGGAATGAAAAGGGGGAAATTACAACAAATCCTACATAAATTCAGAAGATCATCAATACCTACTATGAGAACCTATATTCTAATAAGATGGAAAACACAGAAGAAATGGACAGATTCCTAGACACAATCCAACTGCCAAAACTAAATCAAGAAGATATAAAAATTCTAAACAACCTGATATCAGCCAATGAAATTGAAAATATAATTAAAAATTTACCGACAAAGAAAAGCCCAGGCCCTGACAGATTCACGGTTGAGTTCTTCAAGAAATTTAGAGAAGAACTGATGTCACTAATGCTGAAACTCTTTAAGGAAATTGAAAGGGAAGCAATACTTCCAAAATCATTTCTGGAGGCAAGTATTACCCTGATTCCAAAACCAGAGAAAAAACCAAACAAAAAAGAAAACTACAGGCCAATCTCTCTAATGAACAAAGGCAAGGCAGGGGCATCACAATCCCTGACCTGAAATTATACTACAAAGCTATTGTGATAAAATCAACATGGTATTGACAAAAAAATAAAACAAAACAAAACAAAAAAACAGACCTGAGGATCAGTGGAACAGATTAGAAGATGCAGATGCAACCCCAAACACATTCAGTGACCTTATCTTTGACAAAGGGGCCAAACATGTTCACTGAAAGAAAGGTAGCCTCTTTAATAAATGGTGCTGGAGAAACTGGCTTTCCCCATGCTGAAGACTAAAATTAGACCCATGGGTATCACCATGCACTAAACTAAAGTCAAAATGGATCAAAGATCTAAATATTAAAACAGAAATGCGTGTTTCTCCCATTAGAAAATAATTTCTAAGAGGTCAGCACAGCAGCTGTCAGGGCCTCACACTTTTGTGCAGGACATTTATAGGTGCATAATTAATATTTGATGAATCAAAAAATGAAATAGTTTATTACTTGCAATGTTCCAGAAAGATCTTATATTAAGGCTAATCTTATGTCTTCCCAAAATTTTGAAGTCTGAGTACATTAAATTGTGATATCCTTTTTGACTAATGAAGGAAATATATGTCCACAATAAATGCAAGAAAATTAAACTGTCCTATAGAATTTATTAGGGTGAATACTTAAACATAAAAAATGAAAAATAACAAAGTATTATGTCGTGTAAAAGGTAAACCTAAAGCAAAATAATAAAGTGGTTTGAAGAAAAATCAAAAAGCAACCACAACAAAATTCTAAAATAAAAATCAAACTTGTTAATGTTGTCAGAAAAAATAACTTAAGACAAAAACACTAATAAGTTAAGACAGCAGGTTAGTAGCTAATGTAATCAATCTTGGATATAATAAACAGGAACTTATTTTTAGTTAAGAATTCAGATATATGTACACAAATACATGCATTTATATATAGATACATGTAATTAGAAGAAAAAAATGGAAAACCCACAATCGTAAGGATACATTTCACATACTTCTCTCAAAGCTGACAAACAGGCAAAAGATTATTATGTCTATAAAATACTGAATGACGAAAAAGCTTGATCTTAACCTTATTCCCCAGTTTGGCTGTTACTTCTCTGTTATTGTTTTCCTTTAAATCTACTTTATTGAAGTGTTCTTAGGATAAAATGCATAGGTCTCAATTTTACTGTTTAATGTACATTGAGAAATACACACATGTAACACTCTCCCCAGTGAAGATAAGGGCATTTCCCTATCTTATGACCACTTCCATTCAACCCTGACCTAACTTCTATTACTAAAAATTTGTTTTCCTTGTTCTTAGACTTTATTTAAATGAAATAATATAGCATAGCTTTTTTCAGCCTGGATCCTTTCAGAAAACACAGTTTCTGAGGTTTGTTGAAGTTACACGTACCTGTAGTTCCTTCCTTTTTTATGGCTAAGTAGAAATGTTTTGATTTACCAGTGTGTTTCTTCTTTCGTTTGTTTATCGACATTTGGATTTTTTCCAGGTCTTGAGTACTGTGAGTAATTTTTCTATGAACATGTAAATACAAGCCTTTTTCTGTAGACATATGCTTTCATCTCTTCTGGGTTAAATACCTGGGGGGGGTGGAATTACTAGATCACATGGTAAATATAAGTTTAACATTATAAGAACCTGCCAAACTGTTTTGCAAAGCGATTGCATTATTTTACATTCTAACCAGGAGTATATGAGAATTCCAGTTAGTCTACATTCTTGCCAACACTTTTAAAATCGTTATAGTGGATGTGAAGTGGTATCTCATTGGAGTTTTAATTTTTATTTCTCTGATGGTGGGTGATTTTGGTAGCATTTCCATGTGCTTACTCATTCAAGGTTTGTATCAAAAGATTTAAGTGTTTTGGTCCTTAAAACAATCTGATTGGTGTTTCTTTTTCTTATTAAGAAATGTAATGTTTCTATTCTGGATATGTCTATGGTAGGCAGCATGGCCACCAATATCTCCGTGGACCCCTGGATTCTATATGCATGTTACATTATAAGGCCAAAGACTTTTTGCAGATATAAGGAAGGTTAGGGACTTTTATAACAGAAGGATTATCTAGAGTTATCTGGGTGGACTTAATCTAATCATGTAAGCCCTTAAAGCAGAGAACTTTCTCTGGTTGAAAGCAGAAGAGAAGTAAAAGTCAGAAAGACTTGAAGCACGAGAAATACTCAATGCACCATTGCTAAGTTACAGATAGAAGGGACAAAGTGGCAAAGAATCTCGGAGCTGAAAGAAGCTCCTGACAGCCAGTATGGAAATGAAGACTTGAGGCTTTCTTGAGAGCCTCAAGAAACTGAGTCCTGCCAACAACCTGAATGAGAATGGAAATGGATTCTCTAGAGTTTCCAGCTAAGGGCCTAGGGTTGCTGTCACCTTGACTTTGGCTGGGAAAGACACAGAGCAGAGGAACAGATCCAGCCCGTGTGGATTTCCAATCTATCGAGCTGTGGGATGATTCTTTTATGCTGCTTTAAGTCACCAAACTTCTGGTAATTATTTAGAGTAGCGATAGAAAACTAGTCAAAATCCTTTGCCAAGTCTGTATGTTGTGAATATTTTCTCCCAATACTGGCTCAACTTTTCCCTTTTATTGATATCTTTGGATGAGTGTGAATTCCAATCTACCATTTTTTTCTTTCACCACTGATTTCCCTATTTTCTTCTTGAGAATTTAGCTCTTCTATGAGGTCTTCTCTTCCATGAGAGTTGGGACTCTTTCAAAGTTGTTAAGTGTCATTGTGCAGCATGCAGAATTTTCAAGAAAAATCAAAATGTATCAGATCATTGATAAACCTGGGATCCTAAGTATCATACGGACATTTATGGGCCAAATGTTCTTTATACATAGAATCATTATTTCTTATTTCATTAAATTTATTTCAGTCCATTTTTCTGTAATGATTTTCTTTCTTCTCTTATAATTTTATAATGGGTTATTCCAATTCTACCAGAAAGAAAACTGTCTTAAATATACATTTTTTGCTCAGTTCCTATTTATTAAATCTTACAATGTTGCACAGTAGTCCCCTGGGAGTAGGATATATCTTTTTTATTTTTTAATTTCTTTTATTTTTTATTTTTTGTGGGTACTGGGGGTCGAACTCAGGACCTCGTGCTTGTGAGCAGGCGCTTCTGCCGCTGAGTGATATCACCAGCCTCCATATGATATATCTTTATTTTTTTTTTTTTGTGGGTACCAGGGGTCGACCTCAGGACCTCGCATGCCAGCAGGCGCCTGTGCTGCTGAGCGATATCACCGGCCCTTTTTTCGTATGTGGGTACTGGGAGTTCGGCCCTCACGCTTGCCAGGCAGGCGCGTATGCCGCTGAGCCGTCTCACCGGCCCGATATGATATATCTTTAATCTTCATAATAACCCTGCAAGATAGGTATTACTGACACCATATTTAAAGATAAAAGATAGGTGTAGCTTGGCATTTAAGGGAAAACATAAAAATCCTGAAAATCTATTTTGGGTTTTCCATTTTTAAACACTGATCTTCATTAGGCTTTTAATCTATAGCCATAGAATTATATTCAGAATAAAACTTTACCAGTTTTTACCCTTAAATAATATGATAATGATTTTTACAAGTTTTGAAGTCTGCGATCTTTGTTTCAATGTTCAAGCTCAAAAGCTATAGGAAAAAATTCATGAAGAGGAGAATATTAGCATGGTTCTAAGAAGTACTGAATTTACAGAAGTTGATAGTGGACTATAGTTTCAAAAGAATATTTTTACCTTTAATCAATTCACACTAAAGTGTTTAGGAGCAATGGGCCACAATATATGCAACTTTTACTCATGTGTTTTAAGAAAAAGTGCATATGTATATAAAAGAGCAAATGATAAACAAATGGGACAAAATGCTTACAATATGTAACCTGGGTAGAGATCATATGAGTAATTCTTTCTCTGCTAATGCCACCAAGCCTGGCTTCATTTTGCAAGTTTTCTACACTCTTATACTTATTTTTAAATGAAAGTTTTAAAAGATTCTCAAAAGATGAAAGAGAAGCCTCAGTATGAGTAGTACATTTTAAAATCAAAAGGTCTGCTCTTGTGTTTTATATCATGATGCTTCTATTTCCAGGGTGAAGACATCTTTCTCCTGTTACAGAAGGAACTTGAATGCCTGAAATTTTTGCCTTCTTTGGTAAATTCCATATTTTACCAGGTTTAGAAATGCGTGAGATATGTGCCCTGGTTGTTGTGGCTTTCGTAGGATTTCTACCACCTGGATTAAGGATGACGCAGTAGCCCACCTGCATTGGTCAAATACTGCTATATGAAACTCAATCCTCTGTAATTCATTCTCTTGAAATCTTTATAAAGAAGTTGCAAGGGAAATGCATGGATAATTACTGTTTATGCTCCAGGACCAAATTTACCCCTTCCATTGAGTTTCAAGGAGATGGTAATGAGCGTCTTTTGTGGCCCTGCCATTTAGCAGAGGACAGCATTTTCAAGCCCAAGTCTGCTTTAATTCCTTCCCATTGAACAGGATTTGAACAAGGTTACCAGGGGCATTTTATATTTGTTATATTTTGTAAAAGTATTGTGTGCAAATGCTTAAAAAATCAAACTCCCTAGAGAGGTACAAGATAAGAAAGAGCAATTATGTCCATTTTCTGAACCCCTCACCTCTAAGTCACTGTTAACTATTTCTTATATATTTCTGCAGAAGAGAACATACATATGTGCCCATATACATACTCTTTAAACATATACAAATAATTCCTGACTTTACACAGTAACTTACATTTTTCTATAATAATAGATCTTACCACCCCCCTCTCATAATAAACTTAGGACATCTTTATACTAGGTGGAACCACGTCCAATTGCTGCTTTGTCAAGTTGATCTAATATCTCAGGACACAAATGTGGTTCATTTTCTGGGTCATGCTGTAGAGCCCTCTTACAGAAATATACAGAAATCCATCTAGCCAGTTCCACATTGTTGGACATTCAGTCTGCTTAGAATTTTTTGTTATTATGTGCAGTGATAAACACATACATATTCTTGGGATACTTTTGTGACTTTCTTTGTATGCTAAATTCTTAGTAGGAAAATCTCTAGGTTGAAGACAATATACATTTTTAATCTCATCTTTGCCAATTTACTCTCCAAAATTTCTACACGGTTCCCCAGTGATGCAGGCTGCTACCTCAGCACTGTTGCAACTTTTGACTTTTGCCAATCCTTTAGTTGGCAAATTTTTTTTATTTCTTTATTTTGATGGACATTTTAAACATAAGGGTTTTTCAGCATCTTTTTACAGGTTTATTTGATTTTCTGTATTTATTCTTTTGCAAAAGTTGTCTTTTTAATTTTTTAAAAGATCATGGATTTATTCCCATTGATTTGTGGATGTGTAGAAGTTCAAGAAATTTGCTCTTTGTCATATGTTTTAAAGCACTGAACGAGAATGGGGAATTAACATGGTAAAAGTAATTTTTGGACTATCACAGCCTGCATATGGGAGTTTTGTTTTTCCTTTTCTGCAGTTAGATTTCTTTCATTTTTTCGTTGCTATCAGATTTAATGTGTTTTTCATTTAAGACTTCTGTATTCTCTGTCTGACTTAGAATGACCTTTCCTACTTGCAAAACTGCTAAAAATTCATCCCTATTTTGTTTTAATAATTCTGGGTTTTCTTTGTTTGCTTTCAAAGAAGCACCCACATCTCTACTTTTCCAGGAAAGTTCTGACTATAAATACTTCATCTTATTCTCAGACTACACCACCTGAATTTGATTTCAAAAATAGCATAACTTCAATAACTCTAGTTACTATAGCATAGTTATGTCATGGTCTACATTAATTAGACAATGCTTAAAATTATTTGTACCCATTCCCCCAATTCCTTCCTGTTTCCTGCCTCCCAAACAACTTTCCGATCACTTAGTTTTCTAGAACATAACACTCCGGAGTAGGAAAGCAGCTAGAATCCTCCTTGTCAATGATCAGTTTGTATTCTGGTTCATAGCAATATGTTCTGAAAGCTGGGCTTCCCCTCGGCATTCAAGACTTGCAGAAATGAGACCTTGCTCTCTCTGGAAGCTGGCCATAAAAGTGACTTGAAATTACAGGTTAGAGAAGAGCATAGATCCTTTTCCTAATTTAGGTTTCCATTTGAAGAATGGTCCAGGTACTGCTCCATGTAAGCCAAAAAAAAAAAAAAAAAAAAATCCCCAGGTAACGAGATCTTTCTTGGGAGAAGAAAAAGTTAAGGCAACAAAGTAGAGGGTTTGGGTTGTTGCTCTTGTGAGTTTTCTGTTTGTTTGCTGGCTCGCTTTTTCCAGGAGTTCATTGCCCTAGGCAGGCCAGCTTTCATTTAAGGAAAGGTTCGTGGGCGTCTTGTGGCCTGTACTCCACATGCCTCTGCGCTATGTCTATGACTTGCGAAAACAACCTTGTGGGATACTAATTCAGTCTTTGGTTTCTTTTTCATATCAAATATTGCCAACTTGGCCTTAAATGTGTGCCAGATGGGCGATGGTTTTATGATGTGATACCGTTAGGAAGTCTGGGTTGAGTATAGTTGGATGTGAGTTGGCTTCTGCAGTTGGAGCTGTTCCTGTCCCTGATCGCTACAGCACAAGCTTGGGCACTGGACAGTTTTGCTGGGCACCTTGGTGAATAGTGCCTGGCAGTGGATATTGATGAATTCCCAGTTTCAGCTGCAGGTCCTTTGGCTTATCCTCTCTTCTGCCATGGCTGTGTTTCTGAGTCCTATGAGGACTTGCAGCGCTTTTGCTGGGGGAGGGATGCACCATCCTGCAGCACGTATTGTCACAAGTAGCTGGGACAGTGACCTCCTTATATGCACAGCTAGAGCACCGGTGCCTTTCCAAGTAAGAATAATTGCAATCATATTGTTTGAGAATAATGCATAATCATTACTCATGGGCTTGGAAACTCGAACACTTGAATTCAAACTAAAGGCAAAAATATAGGGAGATACCCAGTCAAACAAATTTAAGAAGTAAGAAATTTAAGGAGAAAATGAGTATTTGAACTGAAATGGGCTAGAGACTGAAATATATGGGTACTTTTTTTGGTTCTATACACACGTTTATTAGAGGCATTGTTTAAACATTTGAATTGCACACTTTATACACACATACATATATGTCCTCTTCTTTATATTGCCTGCAATCATTTGAAACAATGGTTATATTTCTTTCTTTGTTAAAAATTAATTGTATACTTAGACATTGAATCGGTGTTATCAATCAATGAATTCTGAACATTTTAAAATCTTGAAACCCAAGGATAACCTATTTGCAGGTCGTATCAGTCATGGGGAGGACTTCAATATTTTATTTCTAGTGAATTAAGTTGTACCAGAATATTTAGTAATACTGATAACCATAATTATGGATCTAAGAATATTTTGGAGGGGGTTGGTAATGTGTTGGGCGTTATTTCTTCAATTTACTAAATGTGGAGTAATGAAAGAGGTTTCTATGTGGAATCAAAATCGTGTACCAAAGACCAGTTTGTCTTCCAGATGTGACAGACAGGCAGTGACTCCCATTTCCTGTACGAGAGTCAAAACCTTTAGCTAACAGCCTATCTTCTCCCACACCTCAGTGGCTGCAAAAAGATTTATAACCTTATTGCTCAAAAATTTAGTAAGTGGTATAAAGAGAGCATGTACTTGTACGCTCGGAATAGAGACAAAGGCAATGATCCCTTGTCTTCATTTCCCATTCCAGATCTGGGAACACCTCCTAGGGAGGAGCCGCCTGCTACAAATTCTCCCAGGATGACCATGTTCTGTATCTCTACTAATATGGGAGCCACTGACCATGTGTGGCTACTACAGCCTCTGAAGCTTAGTTGATGCTATGACAGAATTGCATTCAAAATTTTATTTTATTTTAATTAATTTAAATTTAAATAAGCACATGTGGCTAGTAGCTGATGACTTGGCAGTGCTGCTCTAGACTACAGCTTAAATAATTTTCCCAGTGAAGACTAACTTGGGAAAAAGGTGTCACCAGTCAGCACTTCCCAAGTAACAACACAGGTCTAAAAAAGAATAAGTAAGTAAAATTGAGTAGATGTTTGGATTTCTCAAAATTTAATGTAGGCAAGATTTCCTAGGCCTTTACTTCCTTCTAATATTTTTAAGGAAAAGTCATCATTTATATAAAAATGGAGCTTCCATAACACATTCTTAAATGTTCAAACAAAAATGCACAATTTGATGAATAAGTCTATCATTCGGTTCTCCTGGGTTTTCTTCTCTGAAATATATTTATGTTTATCTGGTGTATGTAAATATGGAGGCCACTTACGTTTACTGTAAACTCTCTCATTATAAATCTTACCTGGAAGGATTTACAGGGGAGGCATTTTTTCCATCTATAATTTAGTGCTTTGAACTTATCTTCTTCCCATCGTGAAGGAGTTGGGGGTAGAGCATGGAATAACTTTCAGAAAAATATTCTGCAATTGGCTTTGCTTCACAGCTCTGAGAGAGCAAAGCGTTTGTTTCTGTGTGATCTGTGATGACTGGTATCATCCCAACCAATAATCATCCAAAGTAAAATTTTCTATTTCCAAATGAGTAATTTTTAAACACGTAAACTAGCAGCCATGAAGATCCAATATCTTAATGAAGGAACATAACACGATAAAAGGGGACACAGAGGCATAGAGGGTAGGAAATGTCGAACTCTTGTGAGCAAGGAGACCTGCAGTACACACAGCGTGACTTCCTGAGCACAGAGTTCATTCCCAGAGTATAGGATGTATTTTGAGAAGAGGAAAAAAGAACATTGAGATTCATGGAGCAATTTCCTGAGGGTGCCCTGGATCTTGTGAAGGTGCATTAGCTTGTGGGGAACCACAAAAGGCTTTAGGCAGAAGATTTATACATCCGATTTGCATTTCAGATAAATTATACTGGAAATTGGGTGCATGCTGGATTTGTGAAGGGAAGAACAGTGGGCTGCTGTGGTCATTTCAGATGATGAAGATCTGGGGGGAAAGAGTTGGGGGTGCAGTCATAAAAAGGAGGGGAGTGAACTGGAAACTGCTTATGGGTCAAAGTCAGCAGGACCTGGGGTTGGGAGGTACAATGGGAGAAAGGGGGGAAGAGACAAACAGGGCTCCTGTTCTTGGCTGGGTGACAGCAGACATTGGTGACAATAATTGCAACTGTGACCTCTGGGGGGTAAACCAGATGGTGGGAAGGATGATGGATGTGAAGTATCCTTGGGATGTGGCCACAGGAAACTATCCTGGAGGCATGGAGAAGTATAACTGGGGTCGGAGGTGATGATAGGAAGGAAAGAGAGGTTTATGAATAATCAGTACTGTACCAGGTCAGCCCTGGGTGGCAGCAACCGACTAGGATCATAAGCACCTAAAAGAAGTCAAAGTAAAAAGATACACAGGAGGAAGGAGAGGAAATGAATGACAAGTCACACAGTGGCATGGAAAGGAAAGAGGTAGTTTCCGGAAGGTCACCGTGGTAAGCACACTGTCCCGCAGGCATTTTGTTCCACATGATGAGCACCTACTTCTCTGTCTCTACACCACCCCTCCACGCAGAACCCCTGCATGTTCTCCCACTCACTCTTCAAAACTTAGCTTACAGGCAAAAGCTCCTGCTTCAACTCCCCACCCAGCCAAGCCCCAGGAGCTGCTTCTCCATTATTTCTTTGTTGCTCTAATTTCAACCTCTGTCACCGCTGGGGTATCCTTCCCTTATAGTGCTGGACTGATTTGCACTAAGGACTTCACATTTTTGTGTCTCTCCACATCCACTCCCTTTGGCGGTGGCCTCCTATACTGGCTTCACTATGTGTCATAGTTTGACCAGTGGAAGAGTAGCAAGGTTGATTAGCAGAGGCTTGAAAGTGCCTGTGTCTTTTGATTTTGTTGGACTCCTGCTACCACAGGCAGACTTGTCCGGGCTAACCCGTTGGAGGGAGGGAAGATACTTGGTACAGAACCAAATCATCCTAAAGTCAGACTCTAGCTTAGGCAGATAGCTGAATTCATGGGCAGTGTTCTGGAGTAGTTTTCTTCCCATCAAGAACTGATACAATCAGCTATCATGTCTTACACATCTTTTCAGCTCCAGCTCATTGCTCATTACTCAAATGGTCAGTGCCCCACAAATATAACTTAAACAGAAATGAGCAGAAGAGATGGAATGAAATTCCATACATACTGGTTGAACTGAAAAGCAAAGCAGAGATGGGATGAATCTATTGCAAAGCATTTTTTTTCCTGTCTCCTCTCTTTCCATCAAATATCATGACTATGCCCCAACTTTCCCCTCGAACTCTTACCTCTGAGCTCCCTGGAGCAGGGACTGCAGGGGTGGCTGTGGGAATTCCAGCCTGCGTAGTGTGGTTTGAAATCCACAGACCAGGCAGCATGGCTTCCTCCTTGGCCGGCTGCCCCACGCGCGGTGAGCAGAACAGCCACGCCAAAGTGGCAGCCGCAGTGTGGGAGCCCAGCTCTGCTGCCATAAATTACCCAGGGGCAGGAAGGAGCAGCGAGAGTCAGCGGTTTCAACTACCTAGTAGTTCATTTTTGTTCTTGTTTTTCAGTTAGCAATCTGTAAAATTTATTGCAAAATTAAGCTCTCTGTTCCAGAGTCAATAATATTCCTGGTGCCAGGTGGTGTAATAATTCACAGAAAGGGCAGAAGTTGGAGGGAATGGGACTGATTTAGGAAGTAGACTTCCAAGCCCTATTTGCTGCTGCCTACTCCCTGCTGCTGAAGGTCAGGTAAGTAGAGGGCTAAGGTTACAGCCTCATAATATCCTTGGAGGGCTAGAATTTCTATTGGGTTTGAAATTTAAAACAAAAACTATTTCTTTTGCATGATGGATTCCTTGTATCCTTCCCACCTCTGTTTCCATTTTAGCATAAAAATAGAAACACTCAATTTCATATCTTGTTTCAGTGCAAGGAAGAGGTCCTGCAGAAAACTTGGCTTTTTGCAAGATTCCTATGGTGCTTTCTAATATCCTAACATCAGTCTCTCTGAAATGGAAGCCCTTGAGATCCCTCTAATCCAAGTTCTGCATTTACACATGCAAATTCCCAGTCTCAGTGTAGTTGAGGAATATTTAGGTCCTGCCTAGATGCTTACCTGAGTCTAAACGCTTGTTCTGAGGCCCAGGGCACAAGCCGATTTCTCCACTCCACTTTCTGCCACTGAAATGACTTCAATTTAACACTTTTATTGTTGTCAATTACATATTGTACCTTTAAAAAATGTGTCTCCTCATCTCCTATTATTTCTTAAAGAGTGTTAATTTCGTGTCTGGTTATCTAAAAGGATCATAAAGTTACTTTTTTTTCCCCAGCTGCAAGGGATAAGTCATCACCACCAATTTACTTGAGTTTAATTATCTGTACGAATTAACTCCTTGAAGTATGATGATGGAAATGCTGTGTTACCATGGTCTCCCTTTGCCATGATCTCTTCTTTTGAAATGCCTACAAAATCGTCATTGCAGTCTGAGATGCAAGTTTGATGTTTCTTCGGGATCATTAAGCATTTGGGAATTACACTCTACAAGTGAAATATGTATAGATTTCTTATTCAACATCACCATCTGCTCTTTTAGAAAATGCACATGGAATGTCATTTCTTATTTAAAATCTATTTCTCAATTCTTTATTGGTTTTAAAGCTTTCGCCACCAGTTTGGGACTGACCATAAAGCTCAGATTAGAAGGATTTGCTTTGATGTTTACAAAGTCAAGAAAGAATTTTACACCTCCCTGAGTAGCCCTTGACTGCAGGTAAGGAATGTACCTCTCTGGAGAAAGGTACCAATTACAACTAATTGTTCCCAATCTGATAGATGCATCCAAACCCTTAGAGTTTCTAATTGAATTTGCTATTGTCTTCATAAAATGAAAATTTAGTTTAGTTGCAAACTGTGGATTGGAGGAGCTGCTGTATTCTCTATCTGACCACAAGGCTAAGTCAGCATGTTAGCCTACAAGGGGCTGTGTAAATTTCCCTTGCCACGGAATTCCCCCGCTCTTCCCTTGTAAATCTGGGGTGGCTCAGGGGAGCTGGTTCTCTGGGGGAGGAATGCAAATCTTACCTCTCCAGAGCTGATGCTTTTCCCCACCTTTCTGCAAGGGGTGGGGCTGGAGTGGGGGTGGGGGTGGCGCTTAGGGACTGGAGCGTTGTGAAGCTTTGTAATCTGACCTGAGACTAGGCTAGAAGAGCCTGGCTTCAGGCTGCACCAAGACCTTGAAACTCAGTCCAAATTGATTAAAACTCAAGAGGCCGTGAGTCTTTTCAAGTGTACTAATTATATTAAGTTGTGGATGGAAACCTCGAAGAACTGGCACTTTGAAAGTCTCCAGCTTGGTTGAATTTTACATCTAAGATAACAAAACATCTGTTCCTTTCTGAGATCTGGGTTGAAACTCAAGAAAATGAAGAATTGAATAAGAAAATTATATAGGCACAGTCAAGTCAGCAATAAAATGGATACACGTTTCAGAGATTTTTTTTTCTGATCTAGCAAGAATTGGACATCATCTCTTCAAATCCTGCTACCACTATGTTCAAAATATAGTTGAAAGATTGTTTTAAAAAACTGGAAAAGGGGCCGGGCGTGGTGGCACACTCCTGGAATCCTAGCATTTAGGTGGCTGAGGCAGGAGGATCTCTGCAAGTTTTAGGCCAGCCTGGGCTACAAAGTGAGTTCAAGGCCAGCCTGCACTACATTGTGAAACCCTGTCTCAAAAAGAAAAACAAGGGCCGGTGAGATAGTTCAGCAGCATAAGCACCTGCCTGGCAAGCGTGAGGTCCTGAGTTCGACTCCCGCAACCCACATACGAAAAAAGGGCCGGTGATATCGCTCAGCAGTACGGGCGCCTCCTGGTGGGCAAGGTCCTGAGTTCGACCCCTGGTACCCACAAAAAAAAAAAAAAAAGAGAGAGAAACAAAAATATTGGAAAAGGTACTGACTACATATATCAAGTCATCTCAAAGTAGGGATTGTCTACACTCAAACTTTTAATTCTTCTCTCTTTGTATGTCTATAGTAAGCACTCAATGATCTTCCACTGGTGACATAATTGAACGAAAGGCGATCACTAATGTTATTTAAAATTTCATATTCAACTGTCTTTCTCAGCTCTCAGACATGGGCGCTCTTCATTCATCTGTCTTCTAAGTGCCCTAGGGATCCAGTTTCAAAGGGTCAACCTTTCAGAATCGAAGTCACGTAATCAGCGGCATAAACAAAAATGGCAGCACTTCCTCAGCAAGCCTTTGAAGTACCCGACACACTATTGACCATTCACTCTGCATGGAGCAGATGTATGGGAAGAATGTATTCTTAGGGTGAAAGGCATGCACTTGGAAACCAGACTGCCCGAGCTCAAATTCTGTCTCTTTCATTTATGAGCTAGCTGACTGTACGCAAGTTATTTTGACTATGTGAGTTCTACTTGGCTCATCTATAAATTGGAATAATAATTCCACTCATCTTAAGGGTAATATTACATAGAAAGCATCACATATTTCTCTTATAATCTCCTAAATGTCCAGGAGTCACAAACTTGTGAGTCCAAGTGGTTGGTCATAAAGTAGATGATCTATCATTTCTGCAAGATTTACCCAATTAAATTGCTCTGATTGGAAGTTGGCTGGTACTCAAATGCCACCTTCCCTGTGCAATCAACAGTCTTTTGCTTATTGTTTAAAACTTTTTTGTTCATGGGGCACACATCATGAAGCCCTCGAATACCACTTTGGAGATTTTAGTGTGGGGTTTCTGTAGTCCTTTTGCTTTCACTCAAGTTTTTATAAACTTTCTTTATCATCATCACAAAGGAGAAAGAAGGCTTACTTAATTGATGGAATAGTTTTAGTTAGGGAACAAGTGACCATCAACTGATTCTCCTATCACCCACCTACTCAGCCCTCACACACTCCATAAAATAGTAGAATGTTATTAAGCTAGAATCCTTCTCCCTGGGGAAAGGATTTAAAGATTCACTCAAACACTCATTTGAAGTCTGGTGGAACTCAGTGTGATGAGGTCGCCCGAGTTAGGGACTTGCTTCAGGTTGTGCTATAAATTAGTATGCGTGCAGCTTTCCTTGGTCCTCTGGGATCCCGATGTGGATTGAGCCCTTCCTTAAGACAAAAAGCAATGAAAAGGAAAAGAAGGGAAGAAAGCAAAGGAAAAAGAAGGGAAGGTAAAGAAAAAGAAAACAGAGGAAAATGAAAGGAGGGGACAGAGCAGGGAAGAAAAACTAAGCCCTGAGATTGTGAGCCTTCTCCCCACCCAGATTCCCGTCCACAGTATTTCCCCAAGACAGATGCATTTTAATTAAGATGCCTCTGGTGGGCAATACACTAGATGAGTGCCTGGGTTTCCACGTCCCGTGACTGTTATTTTGCACAACCCAAGGTGAGTAGATGATGTCCTAGGACCTTTTTTTCGAGAATGTGAACTTTTAAACTTTGACCTAAATCATTGTTTTCCTTCTCGTATGGATCACTTGCTCCATTTCTTGTCTACGATTTGGAGTTTGCTCCTCTAAATCCAAGTATAATTGCTTTTGTACTTATTTCAATAGCCTTTGGTAATCTTATCAATTTATTGGTGTAAACTTCAAAAATTATTGAAGTAGATGCCAAAAGAATACAAAATAAGAGCCCATTAATCTTTATTTGGTATCCCTTTTACAGCCAGATATGAGATAGCCAGTTGTTACTAATAATGGCCCTAGAAAGACCATTTGCATGGATGGAAAAAGAAAAAATAAGGTGTAAGATGAAAGTTTGTCTCCCTTCCCCCCTTACTGGGGACCAAACTCAGGGCTTTCACACTGGGCTACATCACCAGTACTTTTTAAAAATCTTTTTTTATTAGTACATGTTTGCAGCACACAATGTTTACACTCCTTATGTGGAGTTGGGACATGCACACAACACATCTTGATTCCTTTTATCATTTTCTTTTCCTTTCCTCCCTTTCCCTCCACCTGTCTCTTGATCCCCCTCCCACTGAGAAAGAACCATCTCCCCACTTCCAATCTTTTACTTTGCTCTTTATTTATAATTTGGGTTTTTTCATGTAAGAGAAACTTGTGTCTGATTTATTGCATTTACCATTATGGTCTCAAAATGCATTCATTTTTCTACAAATGACTCATCTTTATCTTTCTTTATGGTAGAGTAGTACATTTTCTTATTTTGGATTTGAAGACAGGGTCTCGAAAAGTCATTAAGTTGCCCAGGTTGGACTTGAACTTGTGATCCTCCTGCCTCAGCCTCGCAGTATGCTGGGATTACAGGTCTGGATCACCACACCTGGCTACGGAGTATTTTAGAAGTGTTTATGATGTCTTCTCCCAAAAGATGTCCTTTCCAAAATTCTTTGATCTGTCTCATCTGCCCTTGTCCCATGGGTCATCCTTTCCTAGAAATCAGAGAGAGAGATTCCCAGAGGGCACTGACTTGTCTGTCACCTGGAGAAATGGCAGGTGATTGGAGAATACACCTTTCTACCACTTGGGTCTTGATTTCCCACAAACTACCCCACCTAAAGAGCCAACATAATTTAAGTGTGAAGCACATTTGCAGAAAGTTGTCTGCCTTATTTCTTGTTACTGGGTGGCATTTACCATTGAAATCAAGGGAGTTTGTAGAAAGAAAAGCAAAGCCACTAATAATTATCCAGGATAGCATAAACTGGGTTTATCCCATATAAATTAGACTGAATTAGTAAGGAATAACTGTGCAATTAAGAAAAACCTTTTCCTTGTTTGACTTTTTAAAAGGAAAAAAAAATCAAAATAAGAATTATTTTGTTGCTATAGTATTTAGAAACTGTGCTATGTACTTTATATTTATTAACTATAGTTTCTCTGCTAGAGAGGTGTCATTGCCATTTTACAGATGAGAAATACTCTCCTCTAGGAAAAGACCTTTGCCCATAGATAGAATACATTGTATTTTAGGGTGATGTTTTGAATAATTAGAAATTTTTAAAAAAGCCTGATAAAAATGAGTAAATGAATACATGAATGAGTGGATGAATGAATGAATAAAATGTAAAGAGCCCAGCACATCTTACCCAGGAGATAAGGAATATCCTATGCATAAGATCATCTGGGTTTGCAGAAATCTGCCAATTTGAAAATATTTAGACCTAATTTACATTTCCTGTATCTATTTTACTTTTATAACATCATAAAAATGATATCAAGTCCCAGCAGGTAAGAAAGCACAGGACTATTGCTATGGGCAGTTTCTCTAAGTGGAAAAGCATATACCTTCTCAGTCATACATTTGAATAGCTGAAAAGAGCTCTTGCACTTCCATTTCGTTATTTCACTCCTACTGGTGTATTTAAGGAAACGGAGCTGGGCCTCTGCGCCCTTGCTGCGAAGAGCGTTTGGAGCAGGCTCCCTTTGGGAGGAGTTGAAGCCTGTGGCTGGAGGTGTCCTTCGGTCCAGGGCAATCCCAGATAGAGGCGCAGGAGCAGTCTGATCTTGAGCAAGTCACTTTATCCTCTTGATGTCTTGTTTTCCCGTATGAAAATGAGTACTGATAATTATTTCCTCATTTACTGCGCATGGTTATTATGAGAATCAATGCAATGCTGCTGTATCTCAGAGCACCTCACTTAACTATAAAAGATGAACTACAGATGTTGCTATCAGTCCTGCAGCCCTCAGGGATCCTGTGAGGACCTCATCTTTTATTTATTTATTTATTTATTTATCTATCTATTTATTTATTTATTATTTCAGACCTGAGGCTTGAACCCCGGGTCTTTGCACTGAACTATATTCCCAGTCCTTTTTATATTTTGGTTTGAGGCAAGGCCTCTCTAATTCACTCGCGTTTCCGATGCTGGGCTTGAAATTGAGACTGTCCTGCCTCAGTCTTCTAGAGTGCTGGGATTATAGGCATTTACATTATGCCGGGAAAAGGCTTGCTCTCTGAGAAATATATCCTTCAGGGATCCACTCTGCCTTTAAAATGATTCATAGAAGCTAGTTGTGTTGAGTGGATTTCTTCTCTCTCTGTTCAGTGAGGCACTATCTGGTTGGCGAGATGCCACACATACTGAGTGTGGCAAATAGACCCTAAGATAGCCCTGATTATCCCGTTTCTTGATGCTCATGTCGATATGCAATTCTCTTCCCCCGAGTGAGAGGGCACTTAGGAACTCTGCTCCTAAGAGAACACGGCAAAGGTGGTGTGTCACTTCTACAGTTCTGTTACATTAGATTGGATAATGTTACGTCTTATTAGCTGACTGTAGCTGCTGACTCCCTTCTTTTCTGGGAAGCTGTTACGGTGTTACAGTGTTGGAGAAGCCACATGTCAAGGAACTGGGGGCAGCTACCAGCCAGAAGTCGGTAAAATGATGCCTCAGGATAGCCCACAGCTGAATTCTGCCACCCACCATGTGTGCCTAAAAGCAGTGCGACCTCAGATGGGAATGTAGCCCCAGCCAGCACCTGGATTGTAACCTTGCAGGAAACCCAAGCGTTTCTAATCAACTGAAATTGAGATACTAAGTATCTGTTGTTTTAAGTTGCTGAGCTTGTGAGAATATGATTATATAGTGATAGATAACAAATACACTAGATAATAATGATAGTGATCAGATACTTTCAAAGATGGATATTCATTAGTTATTTCATAGAAATGGGCATTTTATAAGCTAAGTCAATCATTTATTCACTCTCAAATTGATGAGATGAGATCGATGCACTCTTTTAATAAGATAATGCATGTAAAGTCCTTGGTGTAGTGGCATTCCTTGGCAGATTCTAGATTCTTTCTTTCAGCATTGAATGGAATTTAATTGGACTTCATAGGCAAATGTAGGGGAAGAGTATTTATTAATGGAATTGACAAAAGCGAACTCCTGTAGCGGATGGCATTGCTTTCATTTTATTGTGATTAGATTAAATTGAGTTATTTAGCCATTGGTTAAATCAGTTCTGTCTAGTAAAGCCAAGTCTTTACTAATGAAAGAGGTAAATGGGTTGGGCATACATATCTGGAGGTCTTTCAGATTTCTAAAGGGGCTAAAGGATGTCATGTTAATGACCCTAATATGCATGCTGTTCAGATAGAATAATCTTATTCATTCAGTATTTATTAAATACCTATTATATGTCTGGCACTTGCTGTCCCATTAAATTTTTTTTTGTCCCTGAATAAAAATATCTTAATCAGAAATAACAGATTTGAATTTTCAGGGTAGGCTTTCATTAGCCTAGTACTTCATGAGATCATTTTTTTAAAAGTCAGGATTGTTGAGTTATTAATCTAGAATAGCATATTATTCAGCAAAAGGAACAAACTAGTGATATATGAAACCATCTAGATGAATCTTAGCATTTTATATTGAATGAAAGCAGCCAGATGAAAGAGTACATTTACATGATCCCATTTGGATGAAATTCTACAAAATTTTATAATGGTGATTATTTGAGAATTAGAATAGAGAAAGAGATGGATTTGATGCAATTTTGGGAGGTGATGATGGATTGTGGTGATGGTTAAACAGATGTATAGAAGTGTTAAAATTCACCAAATTATACACTTTATCCATATGGTTTATCATATGTCAATAATACCTCAGTGAATTTGTAAAAATGTTTCTTCATCACTTGGGGGATATATGAGATAAGGTTTGTTAAGTTAACTGAGATATGTTCTATTTATAATCTAATCTATTACCATTTTTTTTTTTGGTGGGTACCGGGGGTCGACCTCAGGACCTCGCGCGCCAGCAGGCGCCTGTGCCGCTGAGCGCTATCACCGGCCCTTTTCATATGTGGGATCCGGGAGTCGAACTCGGGCCCTTGAGCTTGCCAGGCAGGCGCTTATGCCGCTGAGCCATCTCACTGGCCCTATTACCATTTTTATAATGGAAATACAACTTTTTTCCCCCACGGGATCAAACCCATGCCGGGCAAGTACTCTGCCGCTGAGGTATACCCTGTCCACAGCAATATATTTTTGACTACAACCATGTAAATGAGTAAAGGATTTGCTGTGAGGCGAGAAGGCAAAGCTATGAAAGATCCGAAGTTCTGTCACTGGGGAACAGAGGTTTCTCCTGGGCATTTAAAAATCTCTATTGATTTTAGGAAATGAAATCTCTTGCTGTCAGAATTTGGCTGCTGACTTACTGCAGATACAGATGCATGGTGATTTCATGAAATGTCTACTAATTAAATCTTTCCATTCTACCATGATTTCTTTTGGGAAAAAAAATACCCCTTTATGTATTCAGGGAAGTCTGCTTTCTCTGAACATAAAATGCTCTTACACTTGAGATTAAATGAATAGATGAATATCTGTCTGTAGTCTTATAATAACCTACCAAAGACAAAGAGTGGGTATCAAAAACTTTATAATAAAATGTTTTGGAAAATACTCTTATTTCCATTGAAGTGATTTTTCATTCCTTTCTTTAGCTTGAAGATGTGTGAATTTCTGCAGTGATATGTTTTGAGTAAACAAAGTACTCCATCTAATGTGAATATTTTGATTTGAGAAAAGGAATACATGTCTGAGAAATAATTATTAATAGGATAATAAGTATTTTGGGATAATAAATAACTATTGGAATAAGTTTACTATTGGATAATCTATAACTATTGGGATAATATGGAAATTATGGAATGATCTATGTGCTTGAGAAAAATTATTTTTCATTATTTATGACATTCAGAATTCATTTTTTCCCCTTCCCGCAATAGCATTTCTTTATCCTTCTCTTTTTGTGATAGGAGAATATTTCAGTGTTTCTTTTAACTCGGGTACTGGGTTTTCTGCAATATCCCACCTGTCTTCACTGGTCCCAATAACTTTTGATTAGACATTTGATTTCTCATCATTAAGAACTCCCTGTTGTCTCAATGCAGTACTTTTTCATAACTACTGGCTCTTATTTTACAATGTATTACTCTTACAGACACAACTAGATTACAAATTCAAGATGTTTAGGATTTTCTCCCTTCCTTGTGTTATGTTTTGTGAATGATACCTATTCCACACTCTCAGCTTGATCCTCTTCCTTTATTTGAGTTTGTTCTATGAATATATTGCAACTTTTTTCTCCATTCTACTGTTGGTGGATTTTTGCATTTTTTTTTCTAGTTTGGGTTGATTACATTAATGTGCTCAATGCTACTATTCTTTTAACATTTATTCTGGTTCACACAAGCTAGTTTGTCTTGGTTATATAAAGGACAGTAGAATTTCAGGGTCATATGTATAAATATCTTCAACTTTACTAGATAATGTCCAACTGTTTTCCAAAGCAGCTGTGCCATTTTACTGTCACACCAGTGGTGTATGTCTTCAATTTGCAGAGTCTGCAGCAGATGTGGTTAACACCCCACCCATATATTCTGGCACTCACCATTTTCATGCATGACCAAATCAAGGGCTTCTAACTGCAAGCACCTGCAACTCTTTGCCTGAAGGCTCTCTTTTACTCTCGGAACCCACTTAGCTCCCAAGTGGAACAGCCTTGAAATGCCCAGGAATTAACCTTTTCCTCACATGCCCCTGGAAATTGCCCTCAACAAATCCCTAACATAATGGTGCATAGTTACTCCAGCCCCTCTTCCCACTCGTGAAAGAGCCCTGAGATGAATTTTTCATCTTCTGGTGCTTTTTAGGAGTTAAAGCTCTATTTGCTCACTGCAATAACTTATTCAAAAATAACCCTTTCTTGGCTTGCTTCCTTTCCCTGTATCACTTTCCTACTTTCATATTAATGTTTTGTAGGATCACCAACTGGATAAGCTATTTGCACTTGAATCCTTTGCTGTCACTTAACATTTGTGTATTCTGGCTTTTCACACAGCCTTGGTCGCCTTACTTTTATTATAATACTTCTCACACTATACTGTATTCCATGAGGAATTAAATCTCTGTGAGGGCAGGACCTTGATGTTTCTATATGGTTCTATCTCTAATGTCTAACACAGTTCCTACTATGTATAAAGTTATGAGTATTTTTTGGAGTCATGACTAAGTCCAGTAGTATCAAGTGGGCTGAGGGAACCATGATGGAAAATAAACCAGAGAGAGGTGACAGGGAATGACAGGAAAGGTGGGATTACTGGAGTATCTTACAGAATATCACTGAGGAAGCATATTTGAACTTTGTAAAGGAACAATCCACCCAGATATAAGGGAACAGAACATTCTAGAAGGTGGGAATAACATGAGGAAAGCCCCAGAAATGGGAATGTGCTCTACCATTCCAGGGTAGGTAAGTAGATCAATGTCACTAAAGCAGAACAAAGGGAGAATGGCAGGAAATGAGGCAAAATTAGCCAGATAAAATATAAAGTGGTAAATGAGTGAATAAATAAATACATGATAAAGTATCTAAATGAATATAGGTGTGAGAAGCAGCAGAATGCAGTGAAAATGTCATAGTTTTGAGATAGATTTAGCCTGTCCTGTGGCTATATTTTCTAATTTATAAGATGAAAATATTAGTGCTTCATATAGAGTGCTTGAAGACTAAAAGAGAATATGAGTAAACTGCCTCATTGAATTAATCTCTCCAACAGAAATTATTATTCATAGCAGTAGCAAAAGTACTTATTGTAAAGTAGTGGTCATTCTGGCAGCAGAAATAATATCAAAGTACTCAGGTGTCAGCCAGCTGAAATCTCAGCTACTCAGAAGGCTGACAAGAAGATGACAAGTTTGAGGCCAGCCTGGGCAATTTAGCTAGACTCTGTCTCAAGGTAAAATTTTGTAAAAGGATGGGGACATAGAAAGGTGGTAGAGCATTTTCTCAGCATGCATGAGACCCTGGGTTCAATATCTAGTAACACACACACACACACACACACACACACACACACACAGAGTACTCTGGTCATTTTGGATAGGAAAAATAACACAGGGAGGATGAAGGGCATTACAGAGAGAAGCTGATATTTGATTTTGGTCCAAAAGAATACAAATAAATTATGAAAACATATCTGCCAAAAAAGAAGAATGGCATTCCAGAAATTAACCTGTGCCCATCCTAAATAAATACAGTGATTACATTTTCCTAGTTGGATACTAACTGACTCACTTTGATTCCATGAGCAAAGCTAGGGTAGCATGTGTCAAATATATTTCCTTACCTTAATTGAAGCTTTTCTTTTTTTTTTTTTTTTGAGTGGGAGGGTCTCACTCTCACACTGTAATTCAGGCTGGCCTTAGAATCACTATATAGCCCAGACTGGCCTCAAATTCGAGGTGATCCTCCTGCCTCAGCCTCCCAAGTGCTGGAATTACAGGAATGCACCACCATGCCTGGCTTAGAGTCTTATACTTTTAACCTAACATCATAGTTAACACATGGAGTTTATAATAGGCATCCAAGAATACAAATCCATGAATAACGTTCATCAGAGTATATAGGACCTTTTTGCAAACAAAACCAAAAGTTATCAGGAAATGTGAAAACTACTTTTGGTAATCTTAGGTACAAATGTTTCAGATCCATTGCTCAGAAAATTAGAAAGCTCTCTCCTTCCTATTCATCTTTTCTCCTGTCTGCTTCTCATTCTACCTACTCCAAGTTTTTATAAATACCTCATTTAATGTACTACATTTGTATTGTAATGTTAATGTTTTTATAAAGAGCTACAAATTATCTGCTGGATCTAGAGCTGACTTGTACTTGGGGACTCTTACGTACCATAAGTACTCTGACAAAACTGAAGTGTTAGGGGTGTAAGAAGAAAAAACACGAGCTAATGAATTCATGTATAAGGTAATCTTTTGGGAGCCCATAATAAAAGACCTACTGCATTTGGAAGACACCATTATTCTAGAAGTTTCCAAAATCTTGCATCCATTTTTACCTGTTGCTTTTAGAATCCCAGTGGACGCACCAGTGAAAAAGTTAGTTACAGAGGTGATGGAAAAGGTGAAAAACTAAACAGTGGGTGTTGAGGTAACCTGGGTATTACTAGCAAAATACTATTACCATCCTGTTGGTTGGAAGAATAATGAGAGTGAGCGGTATGACGAGATGTCAGCGATCAAAGTTCACCAAAGTTAGAAGCACAGTGGACTCTCAGGGTAAGCGCTGGAGGCACAGAAGAGAAATAGCCACTGTCAAAAATGCCACCCAAGGGAGGAGAAGGGCATGGGTGGGGAGAAATAGCCTGTTCTTGCCACCACACTCCTCTCCATTCTCCCACCAGTGGCTGGCATTGTTTGAACCCAAAATTGTTGGCACAGAAGCCTAAGAAAGAGTCCAGAGAGGTCAGCCCACCATGATTCAGAGAAGAGAAGGTGCAAGCATGGAATTGAGGGCAACACTGGGACTGGAAATAAACAACCAAAGTTCAAGGACCTGA
Organism: Erethizon dorsatum; assembly: GCA_028451465.1. NCBI lineage: Eukaryota > Metazoa > Chordata > Mammalia > Rodentia > Erethizontidae > Erethizon > Erethizon dorsatum. The sequence goes on along the minus strand of CM051841.1, from coordinate 14,388,917 downwards.
CAGACAGCGACCTGCTGTCTAGAGCCCTGTGATAAATACCTTTTATCCTCAAATTCTGAATCACTGTGCATCCCTCACTAGAATGATTTCAGGAGAGATCATCTAATTTGTTGTAGTTCAGTAGGGGGAAGAAAGGGATCAGCTCCGACAAATAGTATAATCAGCGGTCACTTACCTCTGTGTGTCTCATTTCAGAGGAGGTGGGGCGATTCTGAGAAAAGCGTGTTTCAAGAGTACGCATGGACTCCACACTGCCTTCTCTGTTGGATTTCAGGGTTTGTGGATCTGTATTTTTCAGTGACTTGGCCTATGTGGGGCTATCTTTATCAGATTTGGATAGCAGTATTCTGCTAGAACAACACCGATTGGATAGTTCTGAATAGTTGATATAAAATATGGATTATCTTTTTCTATGATTATGTAACCAAACTCAGCAGTAAAATACCTTATGGGGATGATATTTTACAATCAAGTCTTGATACCTCCTTACACTCTCATTATTGGTTTTACATTTCCTAAAAGTTTTTGCCCTCTCAAACACTTTTATTGTACAAACATTTTCAAATTTCACACATACTGGTATGCATTTTCTCTTATGTTTAAAATATTCTTTCTCTGTTATATCTGTGTTTTCACTTCTAATTTTATGTGTACTTTCCCTTTTGTTATCCTCAATGAGAATCTTTAAGGTTTAATGTTCTTGAGTGGTCCTTGAATTTAAAAGAAATCAATTCTATAATTTTTTCAGCTTTCTAGCTCATTCTACAATTTATGCACTGAGTTTTTCCTTCCTGCTAGGCATTTTTTGTGACATTTTTGTTTATTTTATTTTTCAAAAATTTGCCAAGACATATCTATGTGTTAGTCTCTTTTCACAAAATTTGATATATTTTGTGCTTGTTTGTTCTCTTAACCCACACATAACAGAAACACACTTTTAATGCTTTTTTGATTAAGAGTTTTAAGTTAACTTAATTTTAAATTAATTTTCCCATTGAGAAATACATTTAAATTATTGGTAGAATTGCTGTTCTTTTACAGTTTATATTTTTTTCTTATTCTTCACATTGAGATAATTTTTTCCAAAAATTAATTAATAGGTCCTGGGACATGGAACTTCTAGTGCTAAAACTGGGAAAGTGCTGGGATGTTTTGGTTACCATAACTGCATAGCACCAGCTCAATTTTTCACAACATCATGTCTCTATTTTGCTCCTTCCCTCTTTCCAATATGTGCTTACTTTAAAGCCAGTGATGCTTTCTCTAGCTTTTCCTTGCCTTAATGCTCTTTCATTCTGTCCTATAATCTTTGACTTTAGTCAGTCTAACCTTTTTTGGCCTTTTAAAAAAAATACTTATTTTTATTTTTGCTTTTTATTTTGGGACATGGTGTCACTAAGTGGCTAAATTGCTGGCTGGTCTCAAACTTGCAATCTTCCTGCCTGAGCCTCACAGAGTGCTGGGATTAAAGTCCTTCAACACCATACTCAGATTTCGTTCACATTTTAACTAACAACCTTCTATTCCATCTAGTAGAGATGCCACTGATTTTATGTAAATGCTATTTTAGTTTCCATAATAAATAATTTTCAGAGATGTTATCTTGAAATTCCAGCCCAATGCTCTTTTCCTATTAGTATTAATCATACAAAAACGTTTTAAAGACCAAAATTAGCCAGATACCCAAATTTCTGTAAGACTTGACACAAAGAACATGTAGTCTTTTTCTTAGATCCTACTATATCCTTGTATTCATCCTTGAAAGGTGCAGTTAATTTTTGGTTTCACCAAAGACGAGGAATATGGGTTCACTTTGACTTCACCATTGCTTGGATACTACCTGCACTCCGATCTAAAGACGGAGACCAGGGTTATGTGTACCTGGCCTCTAGATTGCTCGTCATGATTCACAATCAGTGTTTGAAATCTGCCCTGTTTTCAATTGCCTATTTTAGCATTTTGATGAGATGTTAAAAGAAAATTCTCCCTTAATATTCATGACTACGTAGCTTAGTTTTGCATAGAAATTGTTGTCTTCCAGGAAGCTTTCCACAAATAGAAATAAGATGACACTTTTGATTGTAATAGCAGGGGATATAATTCCTAAACAAAGCTGTGTATTGGGTTATCCCACTGAAAATGCCAAAGTGAGGCTGGGTATCCGGTGAGGTTTACCTGTTTGCTCCGTTTCTTCATGACTCTTTTTGCTTTTTTCTCAGCTCTGTTTATGCTCCGTGCTGAGGCTTGCTTCTTTCATATAGGCAGATTTGTGTATTAAACTCTGATCATGAGGCTGCTAATCTGTGTTCTTTTTAGCAACTTCTGAATGCGTCTTCGTTTCTGGGGACGGGATGTCCCTGTCTACGCTGGGATTTTAACTGTAGCTCAGCACTTCCCAATCCCCCTGGCTGCTACTAAAACAAAGCAAGGGGAGGCACAGGTCCCCACGGAGATAAGCACAACCCAGGTCCAGGCTTCTCTCAAAAATATAAAACACAGTGGCCAGAGCTATGCCTTCTGGTCATGAAGCATCCAGCAGGTGGTCTGCATTTGAAAACTTTTATTAAAATGTTGCTGGGGTGGAAATATATCAACCTAACATTATCATCTCAAGATCCATCCATTTTTCTACAAGTTTTTCTTTCTTTACTGCAGACTGGTACTCCATTGTGTGTAAATAACATATTTTTCTTATCCATTCATCTATAATGGTAAGTGAAATAAATCAGACACATAAGCTTAAATATTGTATGGTTTCTCTTATATGAGAAACCCAAATGATAAATAAAGAGTAAAATACAAGATGGATAATAGGAAGTAGGGAGATAGAGTTTTCTCAAGTGGGAAGGGGATCAAGAGATGGAGGGAGGGGGAAGGGAGAGGAGAGAAAGGGGATGAAGAAAGGAATTAAGGAGTGTTATGTACATGGACCAACTCTACCCAAGGAATGTAAATATTATGTACTGCAAATATGGACTAATAACAAAAAAGAAAGTATATTAACCATTCTTTGATCTGGAAAACTCTTCCTCCCTGACTGAACATTCAATTCTCCCTTCCCTGGGAAGTCTCATTTCCTTCAAAGTTATATTTTGATCTCACCAAATCATGAAATGAAATAGGTCATCTTACCTTTATTGTCTGTATATCTTACTTTAATGTTTAGGCTATTTTCTGTATCATTCTTTGCACTGTTACTAGATCAGCAAGACATAATATCTCTCAATGTTTTCACATCGGAAGCTTTACATAAGTATTTTATATATTAACCTTATCTAATTAAATTTAAAGTGTGTGGTACATAGGATATGAGTCTGGTAGATACTTGCCTCATGTGTGTATTTCTTGGGTTGTGCACACAACATATGTTAAATAAGTTCCATTAAGTAAAAGAGATAAATATATCCATTGGAATGGTAAAATTTGCTCTAACACAATCACTACCTACATAAGAATCTCATATCTAGTCTCTCATCTCCATCCAAATTACATACTCAGCCTTATCTCTTCCCTCTAATTACACCCCCTCTTGACCTGTAAATGATGGGAATACCTCGCTGACCTTTGCTGAACTGGTTTTAAGTTTCTTGCCTGTTTGCAAATCTAATGCATTTAGTGTTTTCCTTCTGTAAATTCTGGAAGGCTGGGTCAAGTTCTATATCCTCTGAGTTATAATGTACATAGCACAATAGTAAGCTCAATTTGGTTCATAAGAATTGGTTTATGATTATATGGTTATTTATTATTTATATGGTGTGATTATATAGTGTGACTGAACATTCACATAAAATGGAGGTACATAATATAAAGGAATGCACCTTAAAAACTGCATTAATGCAAACCTCATGTAAAAGAATGGAATACAGAGAGTACTAAAATAAGGGAAGTAAAATAGGTTTTAATATTTTGAAAGGAAAAAATTCTTCCCCTTTTTATATACCCTGTATATATACACATCTATATCATCATGGACCAAAAATAAACAAAAGATTATATTCAGATATGAATATTTTTTCATGTTCAGAAAAATTTAGCTGACTCTTTTTTTTTTTTTTTTTTTTTGTGGCTACCGGGGGGTCGACCTCAGGACCTCGCGCGCCAGCAGGCGCCCGTTCCGCTGAGCGATATCACCGGCCCCTTTTTCATATGTGGGTTCCGGGAGTCGAACTCGGGCCCTTGCGCTTGCCGGGCAGGCCCTTAAGCCGCTGAGCCATCTCACCGGCCCATTAGCTGACTCTTAAACTTCATTCCTGAAACTAATCTTGTGCTTCAAATTGGAATGGCCTATGTGTTTTTATTAAGGTTTTTAAAATACTTCAAAATAATAAATAGCATTTTTTTTGAGATTGATTTAATCTTCCTTTTTACTCCCATGGCAACAAGACTGTTGATTTGCTCTCCTCATCGCTTTTCTACCTTTGCCCAACTCAATTATCCTGAGTAGATTTTAGGAAGGCATGGTTATAATGTGAAGTGTGCCGACTGCCTCCTCTCCCATTTCCTGTAAGGGCAAAATCTAGGGAAAGTAAAAATAAAATTAAATCACGTAAAGGAGTTAAACTAGAACTAAGTAAAAATGTACTATATTTGCCTGAATATTAAGATAGGTGAAAAACTCCAGTGGTTTAAGCACCTGAAAGTAACTCTTAGCATTCTCAATTTAAGAGAGTTGAATTCTCTTAAATTCCAAAGTATTAACAATTATGTACTAATCCTAACCACAGGAAGCCACTTAAATAGATGCTGGATAATTCTGAACTCTGTACTACCTCTGAATGTTGAATAGAAAATTATTGATGAAGTAATTTTACTATAGAATTTGGTCAATGTGATTTTTTGTTTGTTTGTTTTGTTTTTTTTGGTATGGGGAATCGAACTCAGGACCTTGCACTTGCCAGGCAGGTGCTTGTGCCGCTGAGCTATATCCCTGGACTGGTCAATGTGATTTTTAAATGGGTTAATTTCTATAAAAACACAATTGAAGCAGAACTGGATCAACACCTGGATAAAGCATATAGCTCACATCTGAATGAAACTGATGAGGTTTCCAGTGGCCGGGACAGTGGTTAGCACTCTGAACATGGAAAGTAGATGCTAAAAATCCAGGATTGAAGTGAATGACATCAGGAGTACTAGTTTTTGCAGATTTGCTCATCTGTGACTCAACTAAGAATATATTATTTTCTTATTCCACCTACAATGGTATTAATTAGACAAAGTCTAAGGCATAGTTCAGGTATAAGTGTGGCAGTTAATTTTACTTTATTCCCAAACCACAGAATGGATGCCCAAACTTGATCTTTGTGAATATTGATTTGAAACAATGGACTGGGTAAGTCTGTTAGCATTTTTAAACTTAAAAATACTGTAATACCTTGTTACGGTATGGATAACGAGGATTCATACGGAGTCAGTTGTTTACGTATTTGTGATTATCAGGCCATGGATTCACTTAGGAATAGTGGGGGCTGTGTGTGTGGGAAACACAGGACATTTCTGTCTGAAGAACGCTCCTTCTCAATGGACGAGGTTGGTTTCTCAATTTAATGAGTTGAATTAGGAGAAAACTAAGCACAGTTTTGAGGAAGGGAAAGGAGTTTGTTATCAGTGAAATGGTAGTAACAGGGGAACCACACTAACAGGGAACAGTATTTACTCAACATTTACTTGTTTTACACACCGTATTTCACATCAGTTGGTCCTCACAGCCTTGCGCTAAAGCATGTTAGGTGCAACATTTTGTTGAAGAGGAAACCAGGTCATAGATTGTCCAAAGCTATAGAGCTGGTTCATGGCAGAGACAAGGTTTCAATCCAGGGTGTCTGGCTTCAGAAAATTTCCTTACAAATTGATGAGCCACAGAGCGTGTTCCAGTAAAAATCACTTTATTTCCAAATAATGGAATATACAGTAATTTATACAAGGGGAGACAGTCCAACTGGGGTTCATTGGAAATTAAAATAGGAAGCTAAAAGCCACTAGGAGTCAAAAATCTCCTTCTTCATATTTGGTCTCCATGTCTCGTTCTTCTGCTTTGTTTCCTTTCATTGCTTTCTTCTACTTTCAAGTGTCTACATCACCCAGCATTAGTACATAACAGTCAGTATATTTCTTAATTAAAATCCCCAGTAGATATAACTCCAGTGGACTCAGCGCATTATTCACCAGTTGTTGGATGGACAATATATTTTCAGTTTACACTGTCTGATCCTGATTTATAAACTGGAGAAGGTAAGAGACACAGAGAGTAGACTAGAGCACCCTTGGATGGGCCAAAGATAGAGACACATCACACATCATGATCCCCTTCTAAGGCCATTGGCCATTGGCTTTACAAAGCATCCTCAGAAAACAATCAACTCCTGGATGCCTTGGTTTTCTGTAGATCGGGGCCACTCTATCTGCTGGATGAGGACCAGAACCAAGGGAGGAGCTACCTAATTCTCCCACCCCCATCTCACTTCTCTGTGCATGATGGGAGTGTATTCAATGTTACACCACCTGGAACTACAGTTACTTTTATTTAGTTAATCTTGCCAAGAGAGAGGTACGGTCCCATTATTTAGTTCTTTACATTTAATTAAGGGGGATGTGCTTACAGAGTGAGAAAAAGCTAGAAAGAATACCCTTAAATCTCTCAGTGAGACAAGATATTTCTTGCTGGGATCACACCTCGGGATTCTAAAGAATCCAGTTATTGTAGTAAGATCACTTCCTCTCCCTGTGTGTCCTTGTTGAAGGAGGGACTGCTGACATTCCTGCTAGGGCAGTACTCACAGGTCCTGCTGAGCAGACCCCTCCTTCTGGGGCTCTCACCTCTCTTCCTTTTGCTCTGTCCCTCTTTGTAGAAGCCTTTTCCATTCATAAGTGGTTCTTCACCATCCCAGAACCAGCTTCTCCTCAAAAGTGTCTGCCTACTTTCCATCATGGAAAAATACTTCCTATGAGGTTGAGAGTGCCCCAAATACAACATTATTGTGCTATACTTAAGAGAATTAGCCTGTATGTCTTCATTATGGTACTTGCTGGCAGAAAAACCCTGATGATGTTATAATCCTTAACATTCTTTATACATAATCAAGATGACCATGTAAATTCTTTGCCACCTTTGGTTAGGTTTCTTAAGTTGTCTTTCGACTTGATTGGCTTGGTCTCTGAAGAATGAAGAGATTTTCATTTTCTCAGTGGGTAGTTTAAAACCAGACCCTAGCTTCTTGCCGCTGTCCCCTCAGGCCTGTGAAAACGCTTGTTTTTGCAAGAAAAGGCCAACTCTTGACATAGCAAGGTCGGAGGTAGGATCCTAGGAAGCATGTTTGGGTGTACATGGTCCCTCTAATTCCAAAGCAAAGCAAATCAATGGAAGGGGACAGCTTGGTGGTTGTTTTATTTTTTCTAGAGTGGACCTATGTTGTCAATGGCAGAAATCCATGAACCACGAAGATAAAATAATGCTAACCAGAGTGCGAAGTAAAGAAAACAAAGATGGCTCCACAATTAGCAGTATTATATATGCTAGCACTAAGTAACAGCAGATGTGTCTGTGGGCGCAAAGCATTCCTTGCAATCCATCAGAAGCCAAAGCCCTCTGACACCACAAGCCATTGCGGTTATCTTGGGTCTGGAGGACGATGGCTGAGCCCATCGGGTTAGCGAAGTAGAGGTGGTGTGGAGGGTGTTCCAATCTACCTGTGTCACCCTTACTGGGCCATACACTGTGCTGAGTTAACAGGGCAATGTGCGCTGTAAAATCTGGTTCTGTAAAGACATGCACTAGCCATGAGTCATTAGCAAGCATGCGGAGCTAATTGGCAAAATACTCATAAAAGAATTTGAAGGTGGGTTAATTATAATTCATTACACCGTAAACTGTCCCCAGGCTATTGTTAAAAAATGCAGGAGTTTCAGGGCCCATTATTTTATGATTCATTTTGCCATGTTGTGAAAAACAGACTCTAAATCAAACTATATTTATTATAGGTCAGACCACAAAATCTTTATTGGTTTTTCCAACATTCCACTCTTGTTATATGAATTCATATGGACTGCACATTTCTGTCAATTGGCAAGAAAGCATGAAATAAAATTTATGATATTTTCTTACCTTATCCTCAGTGCAGCCTTAAAAATCACAAGATCTAATTGCTTCCCCTGCTTCCCCAAGTTCATGAGAAAAATAAGTATTTCAAAATCAACCCTAAAGTTCTGATGATTGAAAGCAACTAAAGGGTAATGAAGTCTTTCTCCTAAAGGAAGCATTTTAAATAACCTAAGAAGTGGCATCCAGTTGAAATATATTAAATACCCCCCCTTAGAAAAATGACTAGAATGCTCCTTACATTTGAGGGATAATTTGAAATTTAATGGCTTCTGAAGCATTAATCTTGTTCTTATTGCCACCTTCGAAAACATTTTTAAAAAAATAAATAAATCAACAAATGCCAACAAAACAAAACCCCCAGGATTTATTTCTTTAAAAAAACAAAACAAAACTGTGATACAATCGTGTGTCTCCTGTTATTATTATTATTATGGACAGCCTTGGTCAGATCATGTAAGGTTTCATAAGTAATCATTCTGTGCCATTATATGTAATTGTTTGTTGATTAGTGCTTTCAATTATGTCGATTTTCACTCTGTGACCCAAACTACCTTGACACAGACAGCCTGGTATACTCATTACGGCTGATGAGCAAAAGAACAAAATGCTAGGTTCGCTTCCAGCCCTCAAGAGTTCAGCAGCTCGTTTGAACCTTATCTGAACTATCAAAACTTTTGACTCTGCAAAAACCTGCGTCTGGGGAAGGGGTGTGAATATGCGGTTGAGGGAAGGCTTCGGGGTGGAGTGGAAGGGGGTATTGTTGGAAATTGTGCAAGAACTAGTTTCCTTGTGAGTGATCTTGTGCTTCCTCATTCTGGCTGGGCCAGAAATACCACAAAAGTCTTTCTTGAAACTTCCAAGCTCTTTGGAAGGCCTTCTCCAAGCAGCCTGCCGCTACTGCATGCCTGGGTTTGGGCCAGGGCTGGAGACAAGAGTATGCGCAAGGAGAAGCAGTGCAATAGGAAGTTACCTGGATACTTGAGAGTTGTCAAAAGAGCTTTATCCCCAGCAGAGTAAAACTCAAATGGTTTGGCTAGAGTCAATTATCTTATCCACCTCGCTCCCTCTCCAAGAGATGGAGCTGGAAGAAAATGATAGAACCCTTTAATGCCACCCACTTACTTTACAGGGGAGGCTGGGGTGTCCAAAGAAGACAGGTGACTGAGCCTATACAGATGAGGATCAGAGTAAGGACCAGAAAGCCGCTGGGGGGAGAAGGATGGATACGAAGAAGGCTGAGTCAAGCAGATTTCCAAAGGCCTGAATCTTGTTCTCACTCTACCATACCAGTGGTGTGCCCTTGGGCAAGATCCTCGTTTCTCTGACCCTCCATGGAACATTTCAACTGCAAAATACTAAATTAAATATTTCTGTGGGATGAAACTGCCAAGAAGAGGGTGTTTTAGAAGCAAGACCTGGCCGGCTAAAAAAGAGACTCAAATTGGGAAGAGAATAAATAGCACCTAGGCCAGGGAGTGAGGGTTGAGTGGAATGGAAACCTGGGAACTGATTATTTACTTTACCTGGTGTAGCAGCTGATAATTATTTTTTAAAAAGCAGGGGAAGAAAGTAAAATTGTTTGATGCAGTTTTTAACAAAGTCATAATAGCTTCAAGTTTTGCCAAATAAACAAACGATCTGAAGAGACAAGTGTGAAAGGAAGAAACACCCAAAAGAGAGAGAGATGGCAATAAATTAGTTTGCTAAACTGCTTTGTAAGACATAAGGGCAAAGTGCTTCTGTACTCCACTTCGTCCTCAACCGAAGCGATGCTCAGTTATCTCTCCTGAGAGTCAACTTTTGTTTAAAGAGTTTCCTGAGGCAAAAGTTAAAACAAACAGACAAACAAACAAACATTTGCTAAATAAGGAGAGAATGTGCAATCTGGACATGCTGATAGGCTGCTACCTTTGGCACCAAACATCTTAGGACTACGCTCTTTGAGGGGCGAGGGATCAGTTCCTCTCTGGCACTGAGGAGACCACGGTGTCTTAACCAGGGTGCTCCAGTATGAGGGGGGGTCAAGGCCAGGCCCACTCCACCTTCCTTCTCCTGCCCAGGAACACTGTCCCCGCAGAGGGACCTGATTACAGTGGAAGAGCTGGGGAAGACAACAGACTCGATAGCCAAGAATGCAAATACCAGGGATGATTTCGACAAGAATATCCCCATCCAGGGAGCCAGAAGTAACTAAGAAGCCAGTGGCATGATAGCGAATCATGGACACCAATCAATACAAAATTGAAGGTGAAGTAGCAGTCTGTGTTGCCCCCTGGGGTCTGGCAGATGGGCCTCCCCCTGTTGATTTAGTGACAGTGCTAAAGGGCATGCAGGAAGGGGGGCCAACAGTGGCAAGATGCTTCTCTCTGCCAGGTGTGTGAGGGTATCGTACGTCATCTCACTCCCTGGTGGGTGTGCCTCAGCTGAACAGAGCAAGAGAGCTGCTGGCTTCAGGGCCAAGTGCAGAAAGCATCTGGCTCTCCACTTGTCCAAGGCAGCCGAGCGGAGCAGAGCTGGCGATGGGCACCTGTCAAACACTGCTTGGCCCTGTGCTGTTCCTCAGCATGCCTGCTCGGAGGATTACAGTCCACCCCACCGCCTTTCTCCCCACGCAGAAAGCCAGCTGCCAGCATCCCCTGAAATTCACTTTCCAGCAAATATTTTCATCTTGAAGCAAGTTTATTTCTCTGTGCCTCTCTCTCTCTCTGGCAAAAGAAAAAAACTGCCCAAAAGGGAAAATGATGATACCTCTATGTTCTCCTGCAAGGAGCCTTATGAAACAGAGCATACCCACTTTTGCTCTAGGAAAAGGGGAGGCACGTACTCATGACCGCTTGCACGAGGGAAGAGATTTGAAGGTGTATGCCTACCTGTCATTTGAGTCCTGAGAACCTCGAAGTCTGCTTTGGAAGTCAAGAAGTTAGTGAAGCCTGTGGGGTTTGTTTCGTTTATTGGTGTGCTGGGTCCAGGCTGACCCCTCCCGAGAGGGCACCGAGAAGCCAACCTTAGGGCTACAGCACGAACTGAAATGACAGGACTGGGAGGAAGAGGTCCAGGCCTGCCCTCCTTGGGAGCCTCTGCCCACCCGATGGACCCTTTGGCTTAGGCGTATGCACAGGCTCTGGAATCCCAAATCCTGAACTCAAGACAGAATCTGTTGTGAACTTGTTTGGGCCTTCAGCAAACTTTTTCCTTTCCAGGGCTTTGGTGCCCCCATTTATAAAATGAGCAGCTTAGATACCACTTCTAAAGTGCCGATTTTTACAGATTTGCCCATCCTTACTTCACGGAATGCTCAGCCCTCGCCTGAAGCCTGTGAACCACGTCTACCTGTTTCCAGTTACCTTCTTTCTTCGCACAGGAAAGAAAAGAACAGCATCACAAGGAGCCCAGGGAATAGGTCTTGTTTTCACAGGAGCCAGTGGGATGACAGCACATGCATGGCTGGCACATTCCTTTGCCATAACCGCAAAGAGCCTGCATATATTTGTTGTTGTTGTTAATTGCAAACTTTTCTAACAATCTGCCCTTTGGAAATGATTGCCCCTCTCTGAGGACCAGATCACAGTCCAGCCCGTTCCCGTTCTCAGAGAAAATTAAACGAAGAATGCTGAGCTGGAATCTATGATTAGGATGCCTGGCTCAGTCAAGATGACCGTGTGCTTTCCCAGATGGGTCAGTCATGGCCCCGGATATTCAAAACAGCGTGGCACATGACTCACCCCGGCTCCATAGCCTCCCTAATGCGGGGTTTAGAGCTGGATTTAGGGCTGAATGTTGAAGGTAAAAGTAAAGGAGCAGAAAGGGGCTGGGGAGGGCATGGGGAGTGAAGGGAGTTTCCATCCAGGATTTTCAGAAGCAGGAATCCGTTCTACCTTGGTCCATGACTGTGGTTTGCTAGGATCGAGATCAAAGGCATCACTGTGGGCAGAGCCATGACAAATGCGAGGCTCAGTCTGGTGAAACCTAGCATTAGCCCCTGTCTTAGGCTGCCGTCTAGACTGCAAGTGGTTGCACATGCCAGATTCGGCTGAGCATGTGTTCAGGGTGCTCCTTCGTGACAGGGCAGAGGAGGGCTAAAGCCCATCTTGATCCCTACAGGGGCGTGTCTGGCCAGGGGCAGCCATGAACCATGTGGCTGTAGCTCTTATTACTTTGTGGGCAAATGAGGGGCATAGAATAACCATGCAGCCAATGGTTGACAGAGAAAAAAAAAAAAAACTGTTTATTTTTTGGTAAAACCCAACTGCCTTCACTGGAGCATCTTCTGCTAATTATTTCCTGGATGACTTTTGAAGGTAGCTTCCAAAGCTTCCCGAAACACCAATAGACACTAATGACACTTTTCAAGGATGCGTGTGTACTGTTTCATGGGGCATTTACATCAACCTGGTAGGGGGCAGGGGCTATTTTCATAACATTTAAAAAGTGAAAGGAAGAGAACTAGGCATCAGGAGATTTCAGTCCTGCTTCTGGCAATAGCTTGGGTAGTTCGAGGCAAAACTCTATTTCTTTTTCTAGCAACTCATCTTTACATTGGGAGTGGTGGGGGTACTAACCCGCCAAACGATTGCATCCATCGTGATGTGGTCATCAGCTAGAATACTTGGTAGCCTTAAAAATGATTGGTGTAGCAATAATGCACAAACGATCATGATATAGTGCTAAATAGAATGCCAAATATCAGGTTGGATACTGAACTTACAGTTTTGCAAAATGATGTATCAAGAAAGAATGAAAGAGAGTGATGAAAAGTATAGCTAAAGTTACAGCAGGATAATTTTAAATATATTTTCATATTTCATATGACTACCTATATCATTTTGTAGACCTAAGGGTGAATGACTCTATGAATTAAAAAGAAGCCTCCCAATCCCCAACTCCACAAAGACATTTGCCACTTACTAAAGTCTCCAGCAGGTTATCAACTCTAACCTTCAGTTCCTTAATCGTAAAAGGAGTACAAAGATGTTACGAGTATTAAGAACTTATTTTGTGCCAGATAATTACCCTGGGCATATTCACTTGTACTAACACATTTAATCCTCATTATAATTCAGAAAGTGGGATTTATTATTATCTATATTTTATAGATCAGGAAACTGAGGCACAGAAATGTAAAATTAGGTCATGCAGCCTTCCGGGGGGAATTTAAGTGGATCCCAAAGCACAGTTCATGACCGGGAAGCTAGATGAGCTGAAGAGAGGTTACAAATCTGCATCTTCTTCTTGGGAAAGCCCCTGTTGCAGAGCTGGCACATCACAGACGTAGATCTTGTTCTTTCTTGGACTTGCTCACTTCCAAGGCTCACACTGTATCTGTGAAGTGACAAAGCTCCAGACTGAAACACTGGGTGCTGAGAATATGAACATAAATCCATCATTGATTGTAAACTTCCCTGAGGTCAGTCAGCTGAGGCCAGTGATCACAGAGAGGCATGTCGGGAAAGCGTATGGCTAAATTTAAAAATGCTTGTTCCTGCCTAAAGAAAAATTATTCTGAGAATGTTTTGATATTATTTAGTATCCCTAATTGCTTGCATAAACCCCTAAGGCTGCAAGGAAACTCGAGCCCACCGTGCCCGGGAAAATCTTCCACCTTTCCTCCCAGGACTGGGACGGTGAGGACAGGGAGGTATCCATATACCTGGAAAACTGAATGCACCTAGTTTGGATTCCTTTCCTTACACAACATTTTGTTGGAGATAGTTGCTGCCCACAGGCTCTTGGGAGTCCTTTGTGTGGCTTATGTAGGCCAGCTCCTTGCCGCAGATACTGCCTGCTTCCTGCTTAGAAGCTGCATGTTTCCAAGATAACTCTTATCACCGAAATTAAGTGCAGATGGAATCTTTGAATCCAGAGGTTCAGGAACAGACCTGGGTTCCTGGCGTTTCTCACATCTGCTCACTGTACGGCAATGCAACAAGTACCACCATGCAAAGACTTGGGCTTCTTGATGTTCTCATTTTGTACAGGACCTGCTTCTAACTGACCGTGTGAGGTGCAGAAAGTGGATGAACGAACCTCTGTTGCCCTCTAGCCCTCTGGAAATGAAGTAGACATTGTCATTTCCACATTGAGCTTCTTCCCATGGAAAATTCTAAGATTAGGTGAAATTATTCTTGGTCAAGTAGAAAAAAAATATTATCAGTCATTTAAAAATAATCATTCTAGTGTGCATCTCTCTCTCTCTTTTTTTTTTCCTTTATGTGGATACTGGTAACTGAACTCAGGACCTCACGCTTGCCAGGCAGGCGCTTATGCCGCTGAGCTATATCACCGGCCCTAGTGTGCATCTCTTATTTAAAAGGAAGCCAGAAATTCAACAACAGATCATTGAGAAGTGGGGACTGGTCGTCCACTGGCGTGTCTCCCTTGGTGCATGATTCCATAATTTCTTCTTCCAGTGTGTCTCTCTACTCTCATTAGCTGATTTCAAACTAAAGAATAATAGGTGCTCAACTATGAAATAAACACGTGTTGGAATACCATCCAGAAGGCAGGAAGGAGGAGACCCTCCTGAAGGGCCACAAGTGGAAACCATGCCTAGTACACCCCATGTTCAGTGGACACAACCCTATGAAGCCCCTTAATTATTTGAAAACTCCTCTTCCTCCTTGCTGCAGATTCCCTCCGTCCCATTAGATTGAACCTCCATGAATTTTACGATCTAGTTCATTTTCTATCTAAATGATTAAAGCAAGAGCTGGCATCCTCTCAAGACCAGCCTGCTAAGTATTCATTTATTCACCATAATTTAAGGTTTCCTCTGCCAGGAGTCAGAGCCGTCTTCCTCCTTCAGAATGCAGAACCTCCATGCCAGCCTGGGGCAAGGGAAGGGAGGGAAGGACAAGACAGAGGGGGTATAATTGCTCCCAGGTTTGTGAATCATTTTCTCTGGAGGACTCTGACACTTGGAAAAGAAGCTACTCCTTAGGGAAGGTGATCCTGGAGGAAGAAAGGGGAAGTTTTGTGGTTTGGGAGCACCTCTGCCTCCAGAAATAGAAAAAGGGTTAAAAAAAAAAAGCTCATGAAAATCAGGAGCAACTTCAGGAGCAGAGTCGTAAAAAACAACACACCAGGGAAGAAGACGAGGGACCTGTTTTTCTTGCTTTTGACATGCCTTCTTTCACTTCTCTTTATCATAAATTTTCACTAAATAAATGACTATTCAGGTAAAGAACGAGTGAATGAGTAAATTTTTGAATGAACAAATGAATGAATGAATGAATGAATGAACATAGGTCAGCGTTTTCCAAATCTGGCTCATTTTCAGAATCAAGTGGAAGCCTTTTTTATAATTCAGATGCCTCAACTACTTTCTTAGAATTTCTGATCCTTTGGGCTACAGGTGGCACCCGGGATCTGAAGTTCCACCTGGCGACAGCTGATTCCAGTGACCCCAGGCCTATAGCCTAGCTGATAGCCAGACAAGTTCTGGCTTTCCTCTTCATTACAGTGATTGGCTCCATGCTAAATTTATTTTTCAGATTGATATTAATCTCACCTTGATCTGACTAGCTGATTGACCTTCCATCTTTGAGGATTGCAAATGAAACATTTAACAAGAGTTTATCTTAGAAACTTTCCATTAAAATAATCAGAAGCGTCTTCAACCCATTGTATCTGAACTGCTGAGGAACCGCCCAATCGCAACCAAGCCAACAGCCCCATTGCTTTGTTTGTGTGCTCATGTTTTATTAGAAAAGAAGATGCTTCTGAAATCAATGTGTTTTTTAAATGCCTAAACTCATCTCCCTTTTCTAGCTTAATCACATACACTTATTAAAAGTATATATTGAATATCTCCTGTTTGCTGGGAACCCTGAGGACACAGCCATGAAAGATACCATCAAAGTGGTGAGCTCGATAAGGAAAGTGATTATTCTCCAGTCAGATATGGTACAGGTGTGCATATCTGAGGTAAGTGTGTATTGGGATAGAGGTAGATAAAATGTTGAAGAAAGTGAAAGCCAAGACTTAAATGATGAAGAAAAACCCAGGCATCATGTTTATAGCCATAGACATGCCTTTGGAGGACTGAAAGCAAAGCTGTGTGCTTGTGTGTAGGAAGAGGGTGGGGATGGGCGATGAGATTGGAGATGTAGACACAGGCCATATTGTGAAGTTCCTTGAATGTCTTGCTAAAGCTTTGGATTTTAGACTAAAGCAAGGGGAATCCCATCAAAGTAGTGAACCTGAGATAGATATCGATAAAACAGTTTTTAAAAAGTTTTAATAAATGATCCTTCATTGTTGTGGAGGAGATTGCCCAACTTGAAACTTGCCATAGTGGAGGAAGTGATAACGATGGGATGAAGTCACAGCCAGAAGATCTAAAGAAAAGGCATACAGATAAAAACTGAAGCAGGAGAAGCCGATTCGCTGGTGTGTTTGTGTGTGGCAGGGATGGCAGTGGTAAAGGGGCACATTAGACTAATTCTTACACGTTAATCCTGGACCACTTAGTCCGTGGTGGTGTGATTCAGTGGTCTGAGTTTTAATTCATTTTCCCCTGAAAATCAAAGAAAATGCTGACAGAATCATAATGTGGGAAACCTGGATCCAAACAGGTAAGCAACTGATGTTTTTTTTTTTCAAGTTTTTATCAAGGCTGGAAAATCTTCTAAGCACACATGAAAGAAACTACAGGGCCAAGATTACTTTGAACTCACTGCACATGATTCCTTTCATATAAGATATTCTTGACAAACATTAATTAAGTCTCCCAGGTCCTCTTTGAAGTAATGTAGGAAACATGTACAGCTGGGTAAACTGAGGCCCCGGGAACTGGAAGGAAAGCCTGAGGACATACAAGGGCAGGTGCAGCATTTGAAAAGACCCTCAGAGGAGGCCCCTGTTTCTCTGATGAGAAAGTAGGTGCTCGTTTCCAGGCGGAGTTCTTCCAGCAAGTTCTTGAACAAGGCAGATGAGGCAGACTGGTGCTTTACTTTATTTATTTATTTATTTATTTTGTGGGTACTGGGGGTCGACCTCAGGACCTCGCGCGCCAGCAGGTGCCCTGTGCTGCTGAGCGATATCACCGGCCCTTTTTTCGTATGTGGGTACTGGCAGTCAAACTCAGGACCTCACACTTGCCAGGCAGGCGCTTACGCCGCTGAGCTATCTCACTGACCCATGGTGCTTTACTTTAATGGCCAAACTAGAGTATGACCTTGGACATGAAAGCCTTGAGCCTCACAGCACATCCTGTTTTCCCATGATCCTGGCCTGTCTCCTTCTTGAAATCTACAGTTGTGTTTTGTCCCTTCTGAGATTTGCTTAGTCCTGATGACCGCTGGGTGGTCAGGAGGGGCAGAAGGAGAAAACAGTGCTTGATTTCATGGCTAAAGAAGGAATGGAGTCTTTGTGGGATTTTTGCTTTCTTTTTTCTTTGCAGATTGCCTTTGGTTGAGTACATAAGATATTTATTTCATAGCATGAGTAGTATAAGGAGGAGTGGAGCCATAGTACAGGCCCACCAACAATTTTGGCCAAGCACATGGGCAGCTCTGGAGCTAAAACAGCCTTTTCCTGTTGTTCCAAGATGATTATTTACACATTGATCCGTCACTAGATGTGGCTACCATGGGAAGGCCCACAGGGAGCTTGTCCTTGAGAAAGTGATGGTTACAGTATACATTAAGAACCACACCTTTGGGCCAAGGATATAGCTCAGTGGCACAAGTGCCTGCCTGGCAAGCACAAGGTCCTGAGTTCAATTCCCGGTACCAAAAAAACCTAAAATAAATAAATAAATAAATAAAAATAAAAAAAATCCTACACCTTCCATTTGCCAAGCTAGATATACCCAGAAAGATGGACCTCAATCAGTTGTTTCTGCTGCCTACCTCTTTGTTTTTACTATTCACTCAATAAGTCATTCAGTAAGAATTCAGTAAGTATTCAGCAGCTATGCTGGTGGACATTATGCTAGGTTCTATAATGTTACAAGGTAGGCAAAGGTCTTATGTTCAGGAAAATTGTAGTCTAGTGAGAGAGAAACAAAATAAATAGATGAACATAGAATAAAAATCAGTTGAGAAACAGTTAAATGCTTCAAGCAATAAAAGAATCAGATAGAAAATACAAACTAAATAAATGTATGCACAGTTGTTGTGAGGGGAATAAAAGATAGAAAGCATTTTTATCCTCCTTCGGTGGGATAAAATATTTTCATAATAATCTAACAAGATATGCAAACCATTAACAATTTAGGAGTATAGAAGTTTAAGAGACATTCTTGAAACTTACAGTGAATAATTAAACATTTATTTCCATAGTGCAATCAGCTTTCTTTCCAGCAAGAAGAGTGAAGTAATAAAACATAATTTCTCAGGGAAAATAATGTTCTTTTAGAAAGGACGATATGGTGTTAGTGGAATCATAAATAATGTACACCAGTAGCATCACTCTTTGTATTCTTATGAATCTATTGTACTTTTTTCTTATTAGAAAATTTTTTTCCAGAAACCTTTCTCAAAGAAATCTTTGACTGCGAACATATTCAGTTGCTTTACTGAATGTAATAGATCCTTGAAAATCCTATCCCTGTTAAAATTTCTAAGAAATCCATTCAGAGATGAGTGGCATCTAAGGATTCTGTTCATTAGTTTGGCTAACCATTGGTTTTTTAATTTTATTTACTACATTTTCCTTTTTCTCCATGATTAGCTCTCCAAAATGTTCTGGCGGTTTGCATAAAAGGACTGTATCATAAATGTTCTTAAAGTCTACATGATTTATGCCTACAGCACTCATGATTTATGTCTCAAATGGCCATGTTGGTGGATTTTTTTTATTAAATTCCTGATTTATGTGAAATAGATAAATACATGGGTCATTCAGAACAAGGGTGTCTGTGTTTGGGGGTGGGGAGGATGGGGGTGGAGGGATTTGGATGCATGAATAACTCCCTATTGGTCCTAATGGGATTTATACAGGAAGACTCCTGTATTCTGAGATATAATCTTCCTTCGTTCTCACATGTGGTTAGTTATATGTTATTGATATCATAACTTTAATTTCTGAGCCATGTTAAGTTGATACATGTTTCAGATGTCCCCCATAAGGAACAAAAAATACAACAATGTGCCTTTTTTCTTCTGCTTTTCCCCATGTTGCATTTGGCAAATTACTGTGACATTCTACAGTGTCTTATCTACTCTGATTTTACATTGCTGGAGGCCTTCACATTGGTCTTGCTCTGCATTGCGAACAATCTCCTATGTTGAATCAGTACTAATAAAATATTTTCCAGTTCCCACTCAGCTAAGGAAAGGATCTTTCACTCTTCTCAGAGGTGGACTTGTGTGAGAAAGTGTACATGTGCGTGTTTCGTATGACCAAACCAATAAGTCCTAGTTCTCTCCTTATTATAATCAAGGGAACAACCATTCTAATAAAATTGTGTTCAACAGTTCCTCTATAAACCCCTTCCCTCATCTTACCTCTACCTAGTATAATATAAAACATAATATACTTTGGAGGCATTTTTAAATAAAACTTTTCAGATGACTCTATGTGGTAACACAACTCATCTATGGCTTCCTATTAGTCCACCTTTATAGAAGTTTTAATCTTTTGTATCTCGTGGGGGAAAAAGTCACCCCCCAACACCATGTATTTCTGTTGATTAAATCTCTTACTTCTTAATGTGTCAAATATAAGAACAAAGTCAGGGCAGGAGGAGAATTTCCCTTAGTCGTACCACTGTGATATTAAGGTTGATATTTTATAGGGATCTCAAATTGCCCTGATATATTTTTACTATAGGGCCCTGTGTTACCTCCATTATTTATGAAAGTAGAAAAAGTAGAAGGAGCTACTTCATGATTATTTTCTATTAAAATAACTGCAATATTATTCTGTGTTATCATCAGGGTCACAATGGTGTTAGTTCCTCAAAGTATGTTACTAAAATGATTCCAGGATTTGAGGGACTTCACAACAAAAAGGGCTTGTGTGAAGTCTGAGAGCACGGGAGAAAGAGTCATCCAGGCAAAGAAGGGTCACTTTCAGGAACTGGCCCAACTGCTAACATTTTGGGGTCTGCCCTTTCTATTCTTTAATGATGCAACAGCCCAAGAGAGGAGAAATGTGTCCCCAGGCAAGCTTCTTAAGAGTTTCCATCTATTCTGCTGCTAGTCTCACCATAACAGGACTAGATTTGCATACAGATACCACTCAGGACCTTGTCTCACGTGTTTCAGTCCTGGTCTTCACTCCTGCTTCTTCGACTAGGGGCCTCTTGTAGGTGAGGGCCTGCAAAACAGAAAGCTAAGCAGTGACTCAGCACGTATTGAGCCCCCCAGCCCCGTATCTATGCCATTGGAGTTACCAGCTACTTCCGCAAGATTGCCTGTGTAGCTTCTGCTGCTCAGTGCAAAATGAGAGCGCTGGTCTCTTGTTTAAATGTTATCAAGAAATCAAAGGTGGTGACCGTAGAGCCTTAAGCCAAGCTTGGGGTCCTTCTAAATGCGGGACATAATATGACTATATAGGTCGTGTACCCATGAAGTGGCCCTGCCCTCAGGTACCTCTAGAAATGAGGGAAAAGGTAAGTTGGAAAACAGGAATTCTGGCTAAAAGTCTGTTAAAGGAAAAGTGGACACCAGATTATCATTTCTGCTCTATATGGAGGGGCTGTTGTCCGTCTTGTTCTGAGCAGTGGCTGACATTAATCACTCAGGATCATGGTCTTGGATGTAGTATAAAGATCTGGTGTAAATGTATTCCTTATGCTTTAAGTTCCTGCTTTCTAAAGCAATAGTTTAAAGTAGATCTCCAAGAAAACTGAATTTAATACTCCAGAAACTGTTAAAAAACAAAACAAAAACTTTCAGAAGTAATCATTGTGGGTTGAGGTAGCCTGTTGGAAAATTTGGGGCAGGAAGGGCTTCTTAGAATACCCAATCATTAACATTTTCTCAAATAATGGTTAGGAATGCAGAAGGTGGCAGTGTACTGGGGTAGAGTATGACAGTTTTGAAAACTGAGGTGAGGCAAATCGCAGATGAATCGAGGCTCAGTGCTTCATTAACTGTGTGATCTTGAGAAAATCACTCAATTTAGTCAAGTCCCTGTACCTTGTGATCAGTAATGGTACTTGCATTGTTATGCGATAAATCTAATATTACATGAATGGTACTTCTCCGGATGCCTGGAAAAGTTAGGAAACAATAGATGTAACTGGACATGGAGGGAGAACAGAGAGAAGAAAGAATAGGAAGAGGAAGAAGAGGAGGTGCTGATGGTAAAAGTCATTATTGTTAAAAAGGTGGGAGCCGAATTGGGACCAATCTGGTTTGGAAGCTTTTTACCTCTACTACCCGTGAAAACTTGGAGGAGTAAATTAACCTCTCAGTGCCTGTGTCAGTCATTTATCACCAAGTCACAGACCACCCGCAAACTCAGTGATTTAAAACACCTACAACACATTCTTTCTTATGCGACTATGCAAGAGTCAGCTGGACTAGATGGGCAGTTGCGATTCAAGTTGCAGATCTAACCAGCCCGGGTCACTGGCGGCAGCTGGTGCCAGGTCTGTTTTCTATTCTGTTATCTCTCTTGGATTGGCGGTCTTGCTGGAGCATATTTTCACAGCAATAGTGAATGTACAATAGGAAAACGCCCTGTGGAAATCCATTTCCGGTTTTGCTAACATATGGTTCTGAACATCCCAGCAGGTCACATGGCGGAGACTAAGATAACAGGCAGGCACAGAGAAGCATGCTCCACATCTAGGAAGAATTCATATGGCCTGGACATGGACACACAGAAGTTAAAGGCTTGGGCAAAATAATAGTTCCCTTACAGTGAGAGATTGTTTTAGGGCTGTTATTATTACTATAATGAAATGTCCAGACTGGGTAATTTTATCAAGAAGAGAGGTTATTTAGCTCCCAGTTTTGGAGGGTTAGGGGCATGGCACTGGCATGGGCACAGCTCTGGTGAGGAACTCATGGGAGATGGTGTTGAGAGGGTTCACATGGTGAGACAGAAGCCAGAGGGGATAGGAAGAGGCCTGGCTTCTTCTTTTTCAGTGCTCTCTGGAGAACTAAGCAGGGTCCCACAAGAACCGTTAATCCCTTTTGAGTTCATGTCCCCTGTGACCTAAGGACCTCCTCTAGCCACGCCTCTTAGAGGTCGGCCACCTCTTCCTAACATCGCCACTCTGGGGTCCAGGTTTCCAGCAAATGAGCCCTGGGGGAACCAACCACATCCAAATCCAGCAGGGCTTAAAAAAAGGGCCTCCTCCTAGACTTGTTCGGAGGATGAAATGAGATAATCCACGGAAAGCACTTAGCACAGTGCGGACACATAATTCTCGCTTCATAAATGTCGGCTGTGTTTGCAATGGTGGCTCTGGTCACCAAGTGACCCTAATATAATGAAAGATTTTAGATGCAAATAGCAGGTGTGGGCAGGGGGAGCTGGAAAGGAGAAGCTTTTAGCCAGGCCTTAGAAGATGGACAGAATTTGGGGGGAGGGGGAGGTGTTCCTGGATGGAGAAGAACAAAAGTATAAAGAACTGAAGGCAAAATAATATACTTAAACCGTGAATTAACCACCCTCTGTTTCCATCAACATTCTTTTAAAATCCTGGAGGTGAATTGTCATTCCCAGTCCTGCTGTTTGTTTGGAAAGCGAACAGAGCGTGAGTGTATAATAAACCAGCTGTAAAGCTGTGTTCTCTGCTTGGAACTTCCTCCAGCATTTCCCTTCCCCAGGCAGGTGTTGCTTCCCACGGGCCTGCTTCTGTCCTGAATGGAGAGGTTGCCCTCACAGCTCCAGGATGCCAGAAACCATGAAATACTCCTGGAGGGCTCCATCCCACCTTGTAGCCTTTAAGAACAGCAATTGCTTATGTGCAGAGCTTCAGGGGCCCCTGAGTCGCTGCGACTTCTGTTGTTCTCCATGGGCAGTGAGGGTTTGAAACCGACGATGCTGTGAGCAATTAGAACTGTGAGCCTTTCCATCCAATCTTCTTGCACAGGCCCCACCCAGTCATCCCAGGCCTCCACCAAGCAGGATGCTGCCTCGATTGCACCCTGGGGCACTGATGTTATCAGGGCCAGCGAGCCTGATGCGAACACAAGTTGAGTTGTCCAGGCGTGTTAGCGCCCCCTCAATAACCACAGCCTGAAGAAAGCCAAAG
Source organism: Erethizon dorsatum (assembly GCA_028451465.1). Lineage (NCBI taxonomy): Eukaryota > Metazoa > Chordata > Mammalia > Rodentia > Erethizontidae > Erethizon > Erethizon dorsatum. The sequence goes on along the minus strand of CM051841.1, from coordinate 14,365,659 downwards.
GGCTTCCCTCCCCTCCTAGTGAACATATGTGCCCTTGCAGGGTGTTCTTTGGAAAGCAAACCTTTAGACAAATTAAACATAGAATAAAGTCAAGCTTGGAGCTGGTACTTGGAATTCTTCCAGCTTCCATGCCATCCTCACATCCCTCTTTCCGACTCATCCCTCCCTACTTGAAGACACATGATTTGCAAGCCCAGAGCTGCCTTTAGCCTTGAACTCTGACCTCCCAAATCAATTTTGATAAATCCCTGTTGTTGGAACTATCCCCTTGTGTACTGGTGTTATCCAGAATTGTTGAGCCTTCATTCACCCTGAGGCCGGCAAGTTAAAGGAGATGGTGGTAGCCATTGGCAGTTAGTCAACAAATTCTCAGTGGATACTGTGGTGTTCTGCTCAGAGATCCCTTTGGGACTAGTTAATGGGACTGTTGACTACTAACACTTCTCACCTTTGTGCTCTTTGATCCCTGTCTTCAACTGTAGAGTCCTACACCCTAGGTCAGATCTCCTTCCAGGAGGCAGCTCGCATCCGTGACTGGCATCCCAGCTTCAGATCCACCCCTGGGGTTTGCTTTGTTGTTGCAGTTCATCCTTCAACTCAATTCTTCATCCTTCACCCCCCAGCATGTGCTCAGCCTGAGAATACTCAGCAACAACGTCTCCTCGGTTTCCTTGAAAATCTCACCTAAGACATTCGCTATGGCTAAGCATGGGTCTCAGCTTTTTTTCAGGCCATACCCCATTGAGTTCTCAGTTTTTATCCTTAGCAGTTCAGGAAACTAAGGTTGACCAGAGTAAGAAACTTGTATAAGATTCCTCTTTTGATAAGTAGCAAAAATGTCTGCCTTTCTCCAAGTTCCAAACTCTATAATGCTGCCTTATAGTTTTAAAAAGCACATAATATAGATCATTTGTTGAAGGAAAGAATAAGGGAATGAGATGTGAAATCGGACAGAAAAGGATGGTTCGGCACGGGCAGTGACATGATCTTTCTGTTGGGTTGTCAGGATGGTATCAGTGATTCTGCACTGCAATCCAGGTGTATCTGATGCACAAATAAATCTGCAGCCGGGGGTGAAATCAGAACCCAGTGAGAGGCTACACATTGGATCCGCTAGTGGGGGCAAGGAAGAGCTGTCACATTGACATGGAGGTATCTGAGAAAGAATTTGGAGAAGGAGCTATTTTTTAACATTTGCAAAGATTTAAAAGAAACTGACAAAAGATGACAAAGTTTCCGGGGTCTGGCAACAGCAAGGAGCCTTTGCCAGCCATAAGGGGGAAGGGACAAGGGTAGGAAGTAGCTTGGAAGGAATAGGAGGAGCAGTGTGGGCGAGGGCTCCCTGATGGGAGTTCTTAGCGCAGAAATGTGCTCAAGTCACAGACAGACAGCAAGGAAGGCAAGGGAAGAAACACTCCAGCTTCTGTCCTCTCCTCTCTTCCATATCTCACTGACCAAGGAGGGCAAGCCAGAAGGCACGCAAGCTGGCTCATGCACTGCCTGTGTGCCAGCCCCTTGGGGCAGAGAAAGACTGGCATTGGAGAGGGAGTCTTCTGGGGCAGATAGAAGATCCTCGCACAGCACCGGAAAGAAGGAGCTGAGAACGAGAAACAGAGGCCAGCGCACCAAGTAGAACTTGTATGATGCCCAGACGCCAAAAGAGACCCGAAGTTGGGGGAGGGCTATCCTCCGCACTTCCAATAAATTGTGGCCTGAAAGTGGACAAAAGAGACAGCAGCTTTACTCCAGGCCTGAAGGTTGGCAATCAGGGGGCTCTAAGAAGCGTGACCCTTGGCATGAGCGCCAGCTTCAGCAGCTCTGCACAGCGTACCTCGCAAGTGGCTTCCCAAGCCACATGTATCAACACAGAGTGGACAGGAAGGAAGAAGAGGGTGGGAGTACGTCTGAGTTCACATGAAAGAAATTTGGGGAGTCCCAGAAATGACGGAGAAGAACTTACAATGAAGTCCGCAATGTGCTTGGTTCCACTGAGGCATGGAAATCGATAAGCAAGATGAGATACTCAAATTAATGTGACGGCTTTGTGCTCACAAACTGGTGAAATATTGGGGGGAAATTTTAATGCAGGAGCATGGAAATATAGATAGAAAGTGAGGAATCCAAAGTCCAGACAAGCTCATTTGTCCAGCACACAGAGGCAAAGTGGCTCATTCAGCAAAGCGGATGTGAACCTTCTAGAAGCCGAGCATGTACTGCTGCTAGTGCTTCTTAACCTGGAATCCACCGAACCTCAAGGGTCAGTGGTACTGGTAAGCAAGAAGGGGATGCAGCTGAGTTCTTCCTCGCCCTTATGCTTCTTTCATCTCTGTTTGGATTCACAGGGCTGACTTTTATTGTGGGAGATCTTCCAGAATGAGTCCAAGACCATCTTCCTTTGTAGTTCCATATTCTTTTTTCTAATTTATTTCATCCAGGCTTGTGGTTTCAGTAATCTTTTATACATCGGTGACTCCCAACTTCACATCTCCAGTTCATACCTGTCTTTGAGGTTTTCTCAAATGTAAGGTACAGATGAGTCCTTTCACAATCCCGATTCTCTCTGAATGTGCTTCACTCATTGGATGGTGCCAATCCAGCTGAGCGAGCCAGAAACCCAAGAAGCATGCTGATATTGCCATTTCTTTCCATAATTCCCATGTCTAGGTCATCTCCAAGTGTCATTGACCAGACTTGAAAACTATCTTTCCATTAGATCGCCTCACTTCATCCCCACTGTCCATCCAAGCTACCATGAGCTCTTGCTAGGCCTTCTAGAAGTTTCCATGTGATCATAGTCACACAGACCTATAGAAATAGAATTTCACAAATGTGCCACGTGCCTTGGAGTTGTTATATTATTTCTAGTAATAAGGGCACCTGGGAGGACCCCCAACTTCACCCCTCAGGTACCTTGTTCTACTCAACAGCTGGTTGAGCTACTGAGGTTTATTCAGACACTAGGTTAACTATCACTTTTTGAAGGATAACTTTTTTGATTCCTCAGACCGTGTCTGGAACCATTAAGCATTTTCATATCCTCTGTTACTTTCCCCTTTGAGCCTTTATTAAGGTGTAATTAATTGTCTTTAATATTGTCTCTGCCGTTAAAAAGATAAGCTCCATGAGGGCAGGAAATTGTCTCATTCACCACTCTGTTCTTGGCACTTTGCTAAGTACATGAACATATTAAGTGGACAATAAACACAGATTGATTCCTTATTTACTTAATGGAAATTTAGTTGTACTCTCGTTGCTTGGGGTTGGTAAGCTGGACTGTCATTCTATTGCTGGGTCAGGAAATTGGTGGGGAAATGAGTTTGATATTGTGTCACTTACATGGGATCTCAGTACTGAAAACAGTGAGTTTCTCTGTGAATAAAAGTGTGGAGCGGAGTTTTCAAAACAAACTCTTGTTGTAACCCTTCACACCATTGTTATTGCAAGTGTAAACTTCCCAGCTGTTCTGTCATATTTTAAATATGTTTCAAATAATTCACCTACTATTTTAAATAGTTCTTCCTGAATACCACTTTTTAAAAAGTTTTAGTTAACCCATTGGTATTACTGCAATTGTTATTTTGTAAAACAATGTTCTCCCAAGAGCTCTTGTCCAACTTTCTCTAATACTATTAACTGACCATGGTTACTGATTTCCAAAGAGTCCTCAATCCTTCAGGAATAAACTTTGGACTCAATTGTCTTTATTTATTTGGCTGGACACCATCTACTTACTGTTATTCAAAAATGTCACCCTTTCTAGTTCCTTTGTGATTATTTTTAAGCATGGATTTGACAGTTTCCATGCAGAAAAGCAAAATGAATGCTTCTGGACTTGTCTGAGACTTTTTGATTTTTCCTATTAATTGCTCAACTGACCTTGTAACTAGCTTCCCCTCTTTGATCTGATACTTTCTTATTTCACGCTTGCAGATGTTTTAAAATGTTCCAATATTTTTCCCCTGGGTAAACTGAATGTTTTGTGGTAGTTGCTGATGTAGTTTACTTGGCAACCATGGCTTAATTTGATAACTTCTTCTAGTAGAAGAATCATTTAAGTTGTAGATCAGAAGTCACTAGGGTACACAAATCTAAATCTGAGATATTCTTCACTGGGTGTCTGCTGACTGAATCACACACACACGCACGTGCATACACACACACACACACATTTTGGTAGAAAAGGAATGCTATGTATGTGCTCTAAAACCACTGACTTTGCAAGTTCACAATAAATATTTATACAAATTAAAGTTGCAAATAGAAATTACCTAAAAGAATCACAGGCTTTTTAAAGATTCAGAAAATTGATTTTTAAAAATTTTCTTACTTGTTCACATTCTTTAGGATATTTGAAATAATTCACACTATTATTTAAAATGTTAACCATATAGTAAACATTCAAGAAATTTATTGTATTTAATAATTAAAACTATCAAAATCTCATAAAATATTTATATTCCTCTACGATCAATGACTCATTTGACAAATCATTTTCTTAGGCCATAGAGAGGGGTTTCTCTTTATTTAATTTATCAAAGCAAATACCATTTAACTGTTGTTTTCAGAGATATATTTTTTTTTTCACATTCTAAGGAAATTTGTAGTTTATCAAGCATCAAACTTTGTTACCATTAAGCGACAATTGAGAAACTGGATAAAATGTTTTGTTTTTTTTTTTAAATGAGGATAATCAGTTTCAGGTAATTTTAGCAGCAGTAATAATGATAAAAGCCACACGATTCTCCTGTTAGCAGAAGAAAATATGAAAATAAGATCAAACTATATCTAAACAAAGGTCAAGTTTCCTAGGTACATGAGAAATGAAGAACTTTTCAGAATCGGTGGTGGATCGACAACTGGTGGTCCACTTGTAACACCCAGCTAAACTGAATCAGCATGGTGCTGGGCGTGGAGGGCCCGCCTGAGGATTGTTACCAACAAAATAAAAAAGAGAACTGGAGAGGAAGAGGTGGTGCTGTTGGTTCTCCTTGAGGAGCTTGTCGTGCTGGCTTTCCTGATAGGAACTTGGCTGTTCTCATCGTCTGAGGAGCTTGGGACCTCGTTGTTGCTGAGGGTGGCTGTGGTACTTTTCAGGGGAGCTCTGGTCCTTACCTTGAATGTCGCTTCCTGGCTCCAGTGCAGCTCCCTCAGCCTGCTGGCACAGGTCCTTCACCCACCTGGAACAGACTTTCTAGCATCCACCATGGACCTTTGGGCCTTCCCAGCACAGATCCGTGAAACAGACTCTCATGAGACACTGTCATGGGCTCTTGGCCTCCATTTGGACTTGTGGGGGACATTGCCATGGGCTCTAGGTCTCCAGCTGGACTCATGCAGGACATTGCTGTGGGATCCAGGCCCTCAGCTGGACTCTATGGCTCTTTAGTGTGTGGACAGATTTCCTGCACTCTTTTGTATTTGACTCTTTGGGTGATTACTATAAAATAATCCCACTCTTTGGTTGACTACTATAAAATAATCCTATAAATTTTGGCTTCTGCTCAGGGCTTCCTGCTCTCTCAACTCATGGTGGGAAGCAGAAGGTCCAGCTGGGGCATGCAAACCTGACCACATCTGCAGGGTGCCCTTGTTTGATAAAAACTGGATCACCTGGTAACTGATCCAGTCCCAGAGCTCACTCTCTACCACAGGGAGGTCTGAATCGCCTCACAGCCCACATGTGTCTTACAGGCCCCACAACTCTCAGCAATGTCATTGAGGAAGTAAGATCCCCACACATGAATTTTGCAGGGACACACTCAAATCACAGCATAGCCAAACAGAATAATCACGACATTAAGGAAACCGATGGTGGGGGGGTATTCAGATTCTATCTACATGCCATTATAATTTTGCCTGTTGTAAAACTTTGAGTGGCCATAAAAACAAAATTGTACTTTTTTGTCTGTTAAAGTGCACCCTGATCAGTGTCTCTTGCCACACCTTGTCCCCATTGTGGGGGGGTCCTCTGATTTTGCTGTACACCTGTCTGGATGGCCTATTATTCAACCTGTGGACAGAGAACTCAGCTCTGGGGCTCGGGTGCAATCCTGGCCTTTTTCATGTCACTTCACCTCTCTGAAGTGTAGCTTCCTGCTCTGTGAACCATCAGGTTAACTGCACCTAATTCTTTAGACACCTGTGTGGATTACACGAACTAATTCATGGGCATGCATCATAAATGTTTAATACATGCTGATTTTCCTTTGTCCTATTATTCACCCTCTGGGCTTTGAATAAGCTCTCTTGGGCAGTCCTTAAAGCATTTCTTTCTTTGGCTACAACATTATCAACCGACAGAGGTGTAGCGTTATCTTCCATACATCTGCACTGCTAGTGTAAGGGTCCTGGTCCCAGAGTGCTTGGGTTTCTCAGAAGAAAAGCAACTAGAGTGGGTTTACTGCTTCTGCCAAGGGAGGCAAACTTCTTTCACTTCATTAGCACAAGCTTGCAAATAGCTTCTCAGGTGGTCAGAGCAGTAAAAACTCCCTTTAGCTTGGGGCTATTTTGCATTATCTCTAAGGGACACTTTCTCCCTGGAGAGACCACCTGCACCTCATAACTTGAGGGGTTCTCTGCTGAGTCCTGCAGTGTCCAGGCAGCTGCTGAAGGCAGTCACACATTCCAAGCATTTGGCATCACAAAGGGACCTCAAAGGCCAGAGGAGCACTTTGCTGTCATTTTATCAATCCCTTGCCTCTTTTTCCTCGGGTTTCCCTGAAATTTCCATTAGTCCTGAAGCTAGAGCCAGGAAGCAAAGTGCAATCAGAACGTGCCATGGCCTTTTTCAATGAAGCATTTAATTTGAAGTAATTATAGATTTATGGACAATTGTAAAATATGATAGAGAAATTCCATGTACTGCCTACCCTTCACCTAGTTGTGCCAAGTAGTAGCAACTTCTAAAACTGAAATATAATATCCAAAATATTCACATCGATACAGTAAAGATGCAGAACAACCACATCCTAATGGGATTCTGTGTGTTGACATTTTTATCCAGTTTCCCCCTTCATTTCCCCTCCTCCCTTTGCCACCATGAATCTGTTTTTCATTTGTTATTTTGCTACCTCATGAATGTAATGTCAATGCAATCTTGCAGTATGTGTCTTTTCAGAATTGCTTCTTGCTCATTCAGTAAAATGCCCCAGATATGTATTCCATTGTCGTGAGTAGGGATAGGTTCCTTCTTTTTTAGTACTAAGTAGTATTCTAAGATACAAAGAATGCACCACTGTGTTTAACCATCCCCACCCCCCCAGGACGTTGTGTTGCTTCCAATTTTAGGATAACATGAATACATTTGCTATGAATAGTTATGTGCAGGTTTTTGTGTGAACTTACAGTTTTATTTTTCTCCAATAAATGCCAAGATTGCAATTGCTGAGCTGTGTTGTAATTGGATGAGGAGTTTTATGAGAAACTGCCAAACTGTTTTCCTGAGTGCCTGTACCATGTCTATTCCACCAGCAAACCTATAAAGAATTTAGTCTACCTGCCTCCTCCCTAGCATTTAGTATTGTCACTATTTTAATTTTAGCTATTCTGACAGGTGTGTGATGATATCTTTCTGTGACTTTAATTTGCATTTCCTTAATAGCTGATGTTGTTGAATATCTTTTACAACAGTTGTGTATAGATGGAATAATTTAAGACCTGGAATGAACTGGAAGGGAAACCCATTTTAATAACTGAGCAAAAAATTAACTTATGTGGATAACAATCAGTTTTAGGGGGTGAGGAGAGAGAGACCATGCTTTACTTGAACTCAGATCTGAATCTGAGTCCAGCGATGATTAAACAGACCCTACCATTAATACACATCAGAAATAATTTGCTTGCTCTGGTGTGGGTGGTAATATAAAGCAGTTTGATGGCTGATGAGGAATGGATTTTAACAATGTAATTACCCTACCTGTACAGTACCAGCAAGCTGGTATCTACTGCAAACTCAATAAATAGCTGAGTATTTTACATATCTGCAGCTATATATAGGTATGTATGTATGTACAGTTATGTATCGCCTAAGGATATTTTGTTCAACAATGGACCACATATATAACAACGAACCCATTAAAGTAGAATAGAGTTGAAGAATTCCTATCAGCTAGTATGTTTAAGGCAATGGGACCAGGTGTGAGTCCTGTATGACTAAGATTAGATATATTTAGATGCACAAATATTTACCATGGTGTTACAGCTGTCTGCAATATTCAGCACAGCAACATGTTAAAAAGTCTGCAGTTTAGGAGCAATAGATGACACCGTACAGCTGAGGTGTGCCGTGTGTCGGTGTGCGGTGTGTAAGCTATAGCATCTAGATTTGTGTAAACATACTCCATGATGTCTGCACAATGACAAAAATCACTTGACAATGTGATTCTCAGGAGGAATAGCCCTCTTTACATGATTTGCATATGCAAATATGTGTGTGTGTGCGTGTGCCATTTCGCAGCAGGACTAAATTAAAACAGGTCCTTTTTACTGTTTTGAATTAATCTTTAATTTTTCAGGGCATCCCTTTAACAATTATCAAAAGGGAAATGCCTACATCGTGACCCTTCCAATAGGATACACTGGGAAGCACAAAACATCACCTCTATGGAATTCCTGCACAAAATGCACAAATAAAATCTGATGTTAAGCTGTCAGATATAAATAAATTAAGAGATCTTTTATAGAGTGATAGATCTTTACTTTTCAGAAAAATCATGGTCGGGGCCGGGGATATAGCTCAGTGGCATGGTGCCTGCCTGGCAAGCGCAAGGTCCTGAGTTCAATTCCCGGTTCCACAAAGAAAAGCAGAAAAACTTCAAGATTAAAGAGAATGAGCAGGTGTAATAGAGACATCTAAATCTTCAGAGATGCTCTTTGCAGTACTAAAACACTTGAAGAAATCAGTATGCCGACCATAAGTTAATTAAATTTTGTTTCCTGGCTTTCATCATTATCTTATGCTTTGATCTTTGTATCAGTTATGAATTAGTACAAAGTCCTTGTTTGCAGGAACTAAATGCTGAATTATTCAGGATATAATGTAGGGAATGTACTCTCAAAAGATTTAAGATGTATGTGTGTGTGCAGAAAGACAGGAAATGACAGTTTAGCAAACAGAACAAGTTTTAAAAATTCACACATCCGGGGCCGGTGAGATGGCTCAGCGGCGTAAGCGCCTGCCTGGCAAGCGCGAGGGCCCGAGTTCGACTCCCGGAACCCACATACGAATAAAAGGGCCGGTGATATCGCTCAGCGGCATGGGCGCCTGCTGGCGCACGAGGTCCTGAGGTCGAGCCCCAGTACCCACAAAAAAAAAAAAAAAAAATTTACACGTCTGAATAAAGGATATATGGAATTTTATACTATTTATACACCTTTTCTCTAAAGTTGGAATTCATATTAAAATTAAAAAAAATACTCTTCTTTAAAAAAATAAAACAAGAAAAACTGTTCAGTCCATGGCTGAAGCCTAGTTTTATATTTATTTCTAGGGTCAGTAATGGAAGGAATCTTGCAGATGAGAGAGTCCATGTTCCTGATTTGCAGATGAGGAAACAGAAGCTCACAGTGGGTGCTGGTCGCAAGGGTGATGGAGGAGAAGGCAGTGGATGTGATTTCTGATGAGAGCCCCATGGCCCTGCCTGGACTCCTTCCTGGCTCCACACAGGGCAGGGACAGGGAAGCAGAGGCTCTGTCTACAGTGTGGGACATTGTGGGGATGAGAGGAGAGATGAGCTGAACTGGGGAACTGCAAAACTTGGTGTGGGGGTTGTCCTTTACATGTGTATCTTCTCGGGTGCAAAGAACAGCAGATGTGTAAGCTGGGCATGGTGGCTGCAATTCCAGGAGGCTGAGGCAGGAGGATTACAAGGAGCCCAGCCTGGGGGACTTAGCAACTTTCAGAGATACCCTGTCTCAAAGTAAAAAAATAAAAAACAGGCTGTATCTCAGTGCATGAGCCCTGGGTTCAATCCCCAGTATCATCATCAACAACAACAACAACAATGATGCGTCATATGATAAACTGAAAGAAAGATGAAATATTGCTGAAGATGTTGATGTTAGGAGACATATAGAACCTCCTACTCCCTCCCAACCACCACACACACACACACACGCTCCATTTGCCCATTCAAATTTCTCAGCTAGCTCATTAAAAGGAATCTTCCATGACACGTCTTGAAAGCTTTCATATTTCTCTCTTCTTAGAAGAGAGGGGAGCTCAGACCAATGGCAACAGGAACTCGAGCAGTAGCAACACGCACATGCTTTGTTTGAAGCATCCCTTCTTAGCCTAAAGTGCAATCAAGTTTGAGGTCCTGGGACTCAGAGACGCTTGGAAGATTTCCTTGGCCCTTGACACCGGTTGAGATAGGAAAAGAAGCTGGCCGTGGCCGGAGAGGTGGGAGCAGGTGAGCTGACGGGACCCCAACTCCTGAGGGCTGTGACGTAGGCTATGGAACCAACAAGAACCCAGAGCGACAGCAGGAATGCATGCCGAGAGGGCCAAGGGAAATGCTGTCGTTGGGGGTCTTTGTAGGATTTCTTTCATTTTTTGTTTCCTACCATCTCTCTTTTTATTTTGGTTTTTAAGTTACTTATTTATGTCATATTAGAAAAACCATGCGATATTTAACCTTCTGCATCTGATTTATTTCGCTTAGCATTAAGGCCTCAAGTTGCATCCATTTTCCTACAAATGACTCATTTATCTTTCTTTATGGCGGAGTAGTACTCCATGGTATGTAAACACCACATTTTCTTTATCTGTTCATCTGTTGATGGACATATAGGCCACTTCCAAGATTTAGCTATTATGCATTTTGTTGCTATGAATGTGGGTTTGATGTATCACTGCAGCATGATGTCTTTGACTCTTTTAGGAAGATACCAAGAAGAGGCATAGCTGGTCAAGTGGAATTTCTGTGACGGGTTTCATTTTAAGCATCTGTGGCTGACCTGCAAAGGTTCGGGAGCTCAGTGCCAGAGAGCCCAGGATGGCTTTCTCAGAGCTCTTGCTGGACAGGAGTTAGGGAGCAGAGGAGGGAATCTGTCTGAGCCATGGAGAACCCCACTATTTTCCTGTACAAAGCAGTGTGCAAAGCTGGGATTCTGCAAAATTCATTCTTTGGTAACAATTGTGTTTGTTATTGCATGGCCTAAATAAAGCAAAACTAGCAGATGTAATAGCTGTAGAGAAAAAAAATGAACTATTCTGATGACTGATTTACGGCTTATGTTAATGTTATGTCATAACATAAATTATAAGAGGAGATGGAGCGAAGGCTTTTGTAAGCGACGCTTTTCTGTGGAGGCGCATAGCCTGGGCCTCTTTTCCAGCCATGGTTACATTTCCTAAACATAGTCGGTGATATATGTAAACATTGCTGCGGTCCCCAAGGAAAACTAAAGATTATTCAGGTACTGGAGGCTCGAGAGTCAGATGCTGACCTAAACCTGGGTTCACGTCCCTGACAGGCTCCAAGCTTGTCAAAACTGCTCTCCAGTCTCCTTGCTAATAGTACGGTGTGCTTCAGTTCCTGAACCGGTCACGTAATTAGAAGCATACTCCTCTGGCTGGGAAGAAATCTGCTGCTACACTCTAAATGAAAGAAAACCAACTAGTTGTGCCAGGTTATATAATTTAATGAAGGATCTGAAGAAGGAGCCCTTTAAAAAATGTGATGGTGTATTCAGTTTTGGTATAGTATTAAGCGCTCGTGATGAACATTTCTCTTTTAGCTCCCAGCCAAAGCTCACTACTGAGTTAATGAATTCGGGGTGGCCATGGAAAAGGTTCATCTGTGGAACAGGTTGTAGGCAGCAGGGACCGGAGTGCTTGGGGTCTCTTTGCACTCACTGGCTTTGTTACATCCTTGGTAAACCCTCATGCACGTCCAGTGTGAGAGGGGAACATTTCTGCTTTCATCATCATTGTAAGATACACACACACATGCACACAATTTTTTTTTTTCCCTCTTACCTCTTCTCTATTTGTTCCTAAAAGACAACAACAAAAAGTCTTGCGGTAGATCCATCTGGCCTCCTGGAGCCAAAACAGCATCTCCTCCTTGTTCTTCCTCTCCAGCTGATCCTTTATTTTTCCTCTCTTTTTCTCTTTCATCTGGCTTCTCCACCCAAAAAGCCAAGGGAAGTGGGGTAACAATAACTTTGTTGCATTTCACCTGGCCCACCCAGAGAAAATCTATTTCTAGGCAAATGCGGAAAACCCAAACCTCGTGGAACGCAACCAGGCCTTTAATCTAACCTTCTCTGTGCGCGGCAGAGCCTAATGTTTAATTTGAAAAACAGCCTGAAAATAGCATGAAAGGAAACGTGGAATTTGCATAGCTATATATATGTTTAAGATAGTCGTTTTGGAAAACACTGTGTTTGAGAGCTGGCCCTTTCCTTGAAGTTGCCCGGATTTTATGGACTCCTCCAAGATAAGGCGTGTAATTTCCCGCTGAATGGTGGTTGCTTTTCTGCACAGTACTCTTGGTATTAAGGAGATAGAGGTCAAGCCTTGTCATTTTGGAAAACTGAATGCTGATATTCAGAGCCGGTTCAGTGAGCAAAGCGAAAGTAGCAACAATGATGAAAAAGTGGCTTATCTCTAATAACCATTCCACTGGCCCGTTTTTGAAAATCATTAAAATCTTTTCTCTCTCTATCTTTTAGCTTTCTGCCATCTCCTCTTTCTCTTTCCCGTGTTTGTGGCTATTTTTCCTTTTTGAATCTACTTTTCCATGTTTTCTCTCTTTTCAAATCTAAATTACACTGAAACCTTTCTTTTATAAGCAAGTCATGGGTTCAGTTTATTCTAACCTGGTTGCCTGCACAGACTCTCTTCATTACAAATCCTTTGGATGCTGACTTCCGTTTTCAAAGTTCTAAATTTCTTAGCTGAAGACTAACAGAAATCTATTATTTGAAGCTGCCTAATGTTTCTAGCATATCCACAGTGCTCTTGCAAACAACCTTACTGACAGGTGCTGGGAATTCAGGTGGGCAGCATCAACCCCCTTTTTAGCAAGGGACACCTTGCTAGGTCAAGGGGGCAAGCAGAGAGCACAGAGTCCATGGAACGAAATGATTTAAGGAAGATTTAAAGCAGCACAAATGTCTATAGGGCAAGAATTCTTATTTGGAGGTCAACAGAAGAGCCCATGGACAGAAGCAAGGGGGTACATGAACTTCGATGGGAAATATTACTTCTTTTTATTTCCTAAGTTTTTTGAAATGTAGCTTTGCCTTCAAATATATATATCTACCCATGGAAATAGCAACAGTCTTTCACATATCATAATATGGTTGCTGATTTCGTGACTTCTAGTCTCAAAAGTGCCTTTATGTGCATTACGATTTGGAAATTATGTAATTGTTAGATCCAACACTGTGTCTTTCTATTTAAAACATTAAGAAAGGAGCACATACATGACTATAACACAATGAAAATTATTATTATAACTATTTCCATATAACTGATTTCCCCAATAATTCTATACGTTGGATTTAATGTATTTAGAGCATTATGCTAAGAAGCAGTCAGCAGGCTTCCCTGGACTCTGAGATGGATCTGGAGTACAATAAAGGCTATGGATCTTGGCTCAGCCTAAATACTTTCTCCAACTGGACACCTGTGGGCTTTGATTTGGGAGAAGGGAAGGGATCATGAGAAAGAGGAAAGAAGGGATTGTGAACTTCATTTCGGGCCTAACAAAGCTTCTACTTGCTTCTGTTCCTCCTGTGTCCAGAGCCAAACAACTGACAACTTTGCACATGGTGGAGGAAGAATAAAGAAAGCTCACATTAGCTGGCAACATCCAGGGAAGGCTGACCACAAGGTGGCTGAAAGTCTTGTTAGCAAAAAATTTCCTTATGCTCTCTTCCCTGTTTGTGTGTATTTTTTTCCTGGTGCTAACCCTCAGACTCCTTTTATAATTTTTTTTGTTAGCGCTTCTCAGGGTGTAGCTTTCCATATACTGTAGAAAAGCGCCATCCTCTTCAACGTCAGTTGCTTAAATTCTTGTAGACAAACCTGCTGCGCCATTGATTGAGCCCCTTCCCCAAACACTCCCAAGTCGTCCTGTCTAAGTCTTTACTAATATTTGCAGCTATAATGAGAGAAGTTGGTTTATTTGCCAGACTAAAGTCAGTAGGGGCTGGAGATGTAAATTGATAGTCATTGTATATGCTGAGTTCTCAGCTTTGAACCGCGTTGACTCTAGGAGTTAATAACTGGAGTAAAATGAGCCTAATGGGACATAATATTTCCCCAGAGTTCCTGTGTAAACACTGTCTTCAGAGTAATATTGGGAGGAGGAGGCCTTGTCAGGAAAAGGTGTGTTTTTGCTTCTATGATGTTTTCTTAGCCTACAAAGCAGTGGTGAAGGAGAAAGGAAGAAGGTGGGAAGCAGATGTGAGCAGCGAAGTGTATGGGGGTTGAGGGGTAGACACCAACTTTGTAGTCAGAGAACCAAGTTTAAATAGCAGCCCTGCAACTTTCCTGACTGTGTGATCTTAGGCATATAACTTCGCTTCTCTGAACTTCAGTTGTTCACTGTGAAATGTACACAGTAACGCATTTCACTTAGAAAGTTATAAGGATTGGACAAAACAGAATATATAAGACATTTGGCACAGTGTGTGGTACCACACAATGAGAATTTCGTAAAGGGTATGCTCCGAGGGGTAGTGCTGAGACAGGGTGAGTTTGTCAGCAGGAAGAAGGGACCAGATTACAAGTGGTTGAGGTTTTGACCTGTCCATTGGGTTTGTCGGTGTGATGGACCCGCCAATCCTGTATAGCTGGGAGGAGCTCTCCTAGCAGTGGTATATCTGCAGCTTGGCTCCCTTCCTTTACTTTTACTAATCTTGGTTCCTTTATTGAGAAACAGCTTGGGCCGGTTTTTCTAAAAAAAAAAAAAAAAAAAAAAAATTCAGTTGCCATCCACCCACTCCTCATGCCAGGTTAACCTAGCACTTGTGAAGTCTTGGTATTTCCAGGGTGAAGACAGTGACTGCTACTCCCACAGTTGCATGTGAACATGGGGTAAATGTATGCAGGATGCATATCTGTACCTGACTATGTTTTGTATGTAGTTAATTATTTAAATGAAATCGTCATTTAAATGGCAGATAATATCATTTATAAACAGCAAAGCATTACTAAAGGTCCAGCTTTCTTATTATTACTGTTGTTTAAAATAAAGAAAAATATTACATTTAAAAAATAGTTTTGTCATTGTCCAATTACCCTTTGGCATCCCTTAGCCCACTCTCACAGAAGAGGTCAAGTCCTCTGGAGAGCGAGAGGTCTCTAAGTGCTGGCCCTGGCTGACCACTAAGGAACTGGTGATGTTATTCACTCATTTAGAATCTTATCTTCCTCTTCTGTAGGATAAACCATGGCTCAGGCTTCTTGGCAGTTATCCTCGGAGAATGATGCAAAAGTGTGGCTGACGGGAAATATGGCAAGCCTTTGCTTCTTCTAATAGTTGACAATATAAATCTCATTTATAAAATAACACCATTCTTAAATTTGTTTTGTAATAAGGTCTTTTAAATAAGTTTAGGAACCCCCCTAATTGTCTCCAGTCTTCTGCCATTTGGATGTGGAATAAGTTGAAAATGATGCCTGCCTCATCCCTGATTATCCATTACTTACTTAAGTCAATAAATGTATTTAACACAAGTTATTATAGCTAAGGTAAACTGTTCCTTACTTGTTAAAAAGAATTCAGCAACAAGACAAATACAGCTCATTTATTCTTAGGCTGAGACATTTATCTGGTTTGACCATGGTAGTGGAAACCTGGTGGGAGTTGGATTTTCCATGTATTTACTACAGGTAAAAAATGACTGGACTAAAACCTAGGAGGAATCTCCACAACAAAAGAGTTGGAAAGCTATAGTTTTGCTGTTAGGATGAAAAGACCAGGTGCTGTGGAAATGATTGTCAGTACCTGGTCAGGCCAGTGGGGAGAAACCAACTGGCTGAAGAATATGTGATTTCATTTGTCCCATCTCTCTCCTGGCATCAAAAGGAAAGCAATGCATATGTATCCAGGCTCACAGCGTGTATCCCCATGGCTCTCACGAATAGAAATAGGCTGGTTTGCATTGGTCATGCAGATTCCAAGTGATATCCCGCCTGCTTTCAACTTAGTTCAGGGTGATCGCTTATTGGCAGTCACCCTTGGGAAATCACAAAGGTGCAGCTCTTTCCAAAACTGATGGACAACATGCAGGCTTGGTTTGCAAACCAGGCTTTGTCAGAGCCTCATTTTTTGTATTTGGCTGCAGCAGCTCAAAAATGCTAAATTATAAATTTACTGCTTTTCAAACCAAGATTTGGCTATACCTTTAGGTTAGTTTATGCACAACGGGCAGAGCTTTTTTTAGCGTCTGGGTTTGATCATTTCCCTCTGGTTAGTGTGGAGAGAACTAAAGCCTTGTGTTCTGACCAAACAACCACAACCCAAATAGGCCAAGAGACTAGGAAAATACCAAGACAAGTGAAATGAGGAGTGTCACTGAGGGCGGCCAAGCTGAGAGAGGCATAGACCTTAACATTCGTGCTACAATTTGCCTGGAGGTTCTTAAGCACCTAATGGCACTTACAGGGAGCTGCGAAGTAGAAGCTATTTGCATTAAATCAGGAGACGACTCCAGGACTGTGCAACCCTGTCTGCTATGCTCTTCTGTTATTTTGGCCTCTATGTTCCATTTCGGTACGTTTCTTAACTCCCCCTCGGAATCCATCCCTTTCCTACTTCCAGCCCCTGAAGTTTGGGTGGGACTCCCTCTGCCTCACTCCAGCAGCTCCCCTGATGGTCACAGAAGCCATGCCTGCCATGGTATCTCCTGGAGAATGACCAGCTTGGGATTTGTTCCTGATCTACCAGCCAACTGAGAGCGGTTAGACCCAGGGATGTTGCTAGAGACTTTAGGAGAAAAGTACTGTCTTGCTTTTAAAGTTGACATACTTACAGAACGCAGATTAACACCCCTGAAGATCATTTTTGTTTGTTTCTAAAATTAATGGTGTTAAAATTAGTTTTGAAGTGAGTAGAACATAGTATAGACTTTTTTTCTAAGCGATTATTTCTACCTATATCATCTGTATCTATTGGTACATTCATTCAATAATATATTGTTTAATTTGATTTTAAAGTTCTTACCTCACATGGTATGCAAATATTGTCAACTCCATAGTGGGTAGAAAAGTAGAGAATCTGAATTTGTAACAATAATGCTTGTCATCCTTTGAGTGCTTCCTGTGATTTAGGTGCTATGCTCAGTGAGCCTCACTGATATTATGTCATGTGACCAAATTCCTGAATTGTGGTAAGGACCAGGGAAAGACATCAACCTGTGGATGTCTTGTGTCAAAGCTTGAGCTCTGATTTCATCACACTCTAGGAAGTTTAGATCCCCAAAAGAGAGTGCCTTGGCAGCTTGTTAACGGCAGCTGTGGGGTCCGCATTCTAGAAAATGCAATTGCACCATCCTGGTCTTGCTTGTGAGCTGGTTGGACGAGGCCAAGACCCTCGCTGGGGTAGACAGACATTGAGGGAGGGGCTCGGTATAGTGACGTGTCATATAAGGCCTCAGGAGACTTGCACAGGGGCAAGTTTTCTGCCTTGTGCTATGAGTAAAACAATTTTCCTGGCAATTCACTATGAGGGATTAATGTGACGCCACGTGAAAGATCTTTATATAGCATGTGGCTGAAGAGGCACGGCCGTTGTTGTAAAATTCAATTAAAAATATAAACAAACATCTCTTTGCAATGGTGATTCTAAACCAGAGGCTGAATTTGGTAATCACTTAAAATCACTATGGCCAGTAGCTTCTGGAGTTGTTTAAATGTGGGGACTTTTCTAACCACTTGAAAAAAATCTGCTTTAAAAGGTGACACTGTCTCCAGTTTTGTGTGAGTTCCAACAGTCAGTATCCGAGCTGCAAAAAAATGACCATAACCAAGCAGTAAAAAATCCTGAGAAAGCAGGAATATTAAGTTTCAAAATCCCCTTGAATCCACGTATCTGGATGCAAGCCTTTCTAATCAAGATCTTTTGAAGGAAAGTATGATTTTTTTTAGCTTGTACTTTGACTCAAGGTAACACTGGCTTGAGGGATGAGTGTGAAGTAGATGGAGGCAGTAATGAAGTCCACCCCATTTACCAAAAGCAAACAAGTGAAAAATGTCTTCCCAGAATTTGTCATGTCTCTAGCTTACTATATAACAACTTACGAGTGATCATGTGGATGATGGCTATGATCATATCTATGATACTGTTAATATAAGAATATAATCCTGTTTATAAGGCACTTTCAAATAAGGTAAGCACAACTTGAAAATAATTGCAGGAGAGATTATTCCAGACACGTGGAGGCTTGATTCTCGACTCTAATTTGGGCATGGAGACAATTACTTTCAAGCATGTGCCCACTTTGCCTGGGCTGTAAAGGGGAAGGAAAACTTGATATATTTTTCTAACTATCCTTCTCCTCACCTATTTTTAGGGTGACAGGGTTGCTTCAGTGCTGGGTGAAGATACTTGGCAAACGCTGCCACTAGGAATAATAAAAAGCCCAGGAAACTGAGTCACCCACTTGCCTCTGGCAAAATCCTGAGTGAATACTGGATGCCCTGTGTGGCAGCAGGCAGGTGAGTTGTCGGAGCATGAAAGGAGAGGAATTCACAGGCTCTGGCCTTGCCCCGGGAAGATCCTGCCTCCCTGTTCTGAAACTTCGTTCTGAGGACACGGAAAGGGAACACCATGTTACTCCTGAAAGATCTGCTCAAAAGAGAGAAAAGGGGTCCCGAACCCCAACTATTTTGGGTCTCGTAGGCAAAGTGACGTGAGGCAGCCATGTAATTGCTTCTGTGACTTTTGCGACTCAGTACGCATCAGTGGTTTTCATGTTTGAGCCTTGGTGTTCTTTGGAAGATCTCAGCTGCCCCATGGCCTCCCACAGGTTTGGAATGCACTGGGAGGTGGGGGTGGCGTTCAGGAAGGACTCTACTCCCTCCGCTTTGCTTCATTTAGAATTTCTCTCCTTTTAGGTGTACAGCTCTGAACACCTTCTATCCTTAGCCTTCCTGGAAGCCAACACACTTACTTCACGATCTTGAAGCGCCCCTGTGATGCCACCGTCCTGGGTGATTCTGAGGGCCAACCCAGGTTCAGAGTTTATTTATTCTGAGAACAAAGAGTCCAGCATTATCAGGATCCTATTAGGCCCTAGGGATATAAGGAACACAAAGATATGATCCCTGCCCTCCAGGATTTTACGGTTGAATGAAGAAAAGACAGACAGGCAAACCTATCATTATCCTACAACAAGGTGATTGATTAAATGGAGGTTTATGCCAAGAAGAGAGAGGATGTGGCGGTGGACTGCTCAAGTCTAGTTGAGAGCAAGAGGAGGCTTCAAAGAGAAGGAGGCCCCTGAGCTGGGCCTTGATGGTTTAAGGGGTGTACAGGCAGGTGTGTGATTTTAAAATAGAGTTCATGGTGTCAGTCATCAGCTTGGATTCTCCAAGGGCTTTCCTGCTGTGTGTAGAATGAAACAGATCTCCTCAGAGCCGTTACTAGGCCGCTGTGATGTGGCCCTCTGCCTTTCTCGGATACTGGCTCACCGGTCTTTCAGGCTTCTTAGTGTGTTATCTTCATCCCTCAACTCTTCTTGCTCATTCTGACCGTGGCATTTACCTTGCCTGTTCCATCTGGCTGAAATGCTTGTCTTTCAGAGTATTCATTAAAGCCTCTCCTCATCACTCCGTGTCAGAATAAATGCAATACCCACTTCTCCGTATTTCCAGTTTTCTACCATTGGATACCAGGGAGGGATTGCTACTTGCTGGCCCCTTGAGATTAGGGAACATGAGGTCACTTAGTTTGTCCCATGAAATGCGACTGGAAGTTACATGTGTGATTTCCAGGTGGAAACATGTATCCGGGATGGTTTCTCCCCCATAGGGACCTAGGAAGAAACTGCTGATACAATGGACAAATCTTGACAAGCCCAGGCTCATAGAAAACTCCACTGGAATGGACATAAATGTTTATAGACTTCACTTTTGAAATCTTAGGGGTGTTTGTTATTTTAGTATAAGCTTACGTATCTTGACCGATGAACCTTTCTCATTACTGGTCTGAATGTAGACACCCAGTCCTACTCTCCTTTTGCTACAAATTACTTGTTACTTTTGCCATTGGACTTACTTAAAATTATGCATTTTGTACATATATTTGTGATCTATCTCCCTCCATGAGAATATGAACTTGTTTTTTCTCCATAAAATTTAAAAACAAAGTTTATTTATTCATTTTTATTAGTACATATTTGCGGTGCATACTGTTTGCAGTCTTTGTGTGGAGTTGGTACCTGAACATAACACATCTTAATTCCTTGTTTTGTCCCTTTTCCTCCCCTCCTTCCCTCCATCTCTTGATCCCCTTCCCATTTGAGAAAGATTTATCTCCCTGCTTCCTATTATCTGTCTTTTATTTTGCTCTTCATAATTTATAATTTGGGTTTCTCAGATAAGAGAAACTGTCCAAGATGTAAGCTTGTGTGTCTGATTATAAAGTTGATGAGAGGTATTTTATCTGTCTTGTTCCACTTTAGAGAGTGTCTGGCTCAAAGTAGACATCCAAGAAACGCTGGGCAAATGGAGAGCACGAGTATTTTTGCTGCATGGGATGGTGTGACACAAAGAAAGCAAATATTGAGAAAGGAAAGCACGAGAACACGTGAGTCAATGGGCCCCCATTTAGGACAGCTAGGATAATAAAAATAAATCATTTATGCAGTCCTTCTCAATCTCAATTTTCTAAATTCTTAAACTCTAAAATGTAACAGTTAATAAGTGATTTACCCTAAAATCTTACTGGGTAATTATTGGTAAAAAGTTAGTTGTAAATTTTGTGCTGAGTTCGCAACACAGTTTTTCCATGTTATGGTGAACATCGGCAGTTTTGTTATTTGTTTTAAAGTGGGTTTTATTAAAGTTTTCAACTCTAGTGTAGCAGAAAAACTATAATGGTGCAAGGGCCTCGTGGTTTTGCTTTAAGATCTGAGAATGAAGCTGAATCTTATTTGTTTTATTCATTGTGGCATTGTTTTCCTCCAACACATTTCTTGAAAAATGAATTCCATATATAAACCAAAAAAAATACAATAGCTGAGTAGTTCAGTTGAGTAAATTATTGATTATAAAAATTTCAAAACTAAGGGAGCTATCAGTAGATACAAGAGAAAATTTACTTTTAAGAAGTATTAAATTGCCTATGTAGAAATGAGATTGACTGCAGAGAATTGCAAAGTGTTTTATTCAAATAGTATCGAATTGCTATTCTTCCTGAAATGCTAATGGCACCTTGAAGCCTATGGGGGCTAAGATCATTAGGCCTTCTCATGTAGCACAAATAATTTCCAAAAGAAAGCTTTAGTTTATTTCTTAACAGTAATTTTTGGTTTAAGAGTTTAAGGATGCCCTCCCGTCAATAGACAGTACAAGGAAGTATGGACATGATCAAAGGATGACGTATGCATGGATGGAAATGTCACAATCATAGTGAAGCCCATTAATTTGTATAATTAACATTCATTAATTACTATAATAAAAACAAAGATACCATGAAGACAAATACACATGGTAATATAAACTAAAATAAGGAAAAAGGACAGATGCTCTTCCTCTTTGGCAGACGTGCAAAGTTGTTAGCTTTGGACTTCCCTAACTTTACAAGCTGAATTCCTGTAATAGATAATTGTTCTCCTTTTGGAAGTTTACCCCCTAAAGTACAACCTATTACCACCTGTGTTAGGAAACTGTGAAATGATTTAAACCTTTGGAATTGACAAAATTAAGTAATTTCCCTGGGAAACCTCAATATTATCAAGATAATTCTCTTCACATGAAATCTTAGTATGGAAACCTAAGGTCAAGAGAAAAGTTGATCTACTTTCCTAATGACAAGGTATCCCTAAGGAAATTCCTTTACCTCCAAACTTTAGGCATCTTTGACGTGAGTTTTCCTTATGTCATCATGGATTTGCCAATGAGGAACCTGTGTAATGTGACGCTGAAGTCAATACTCTGTTGATAGCCAGACCTGGTTGTTTTTGTACCCATAACAGAGATGAAGGGTAGAAACTATCTCCACTTTACTTGTCTGATCTTCTGCATGAGTGGAACTCCAATCTTTTTTCTACCAGATGTGCAAAACACTACTGAATGGGTGAAATTTTCCTCAGGCATTATGAGATATAGAGGGGATGGGCCCCTACATCCACGCATTGCACAGGAATAGACTCAGAGCTTGGCTCAAAGCCAGAGGTCAAATTGTTATTATTCTTTCTTTTATGGGATTCTTTATGTGAAGGTGTTATTTTCTTTTAAGATGATCTTTCCAGCAAATAGCAATGAAAGCAAAATCCTGCCCAAGGGAACTTAGGCTATGAGAGCTTCACAAGCGTATGTACCCTGCCTGTGGGTAATTATGTAGGCTGGCAGAGCGTCGGCAGATCATTCCATGAGAATATTGCCTTGTTTGTGAAGGCAGGAATGGATGCGCACTCTGGTAACCTGGCAACCATAGAGATAAAGTAACGGCACAGACTAGTTATGGCAGCAGAGGATGTTGGATTCTTACACACATTTGCAAGTTTTCCCAGGTTTTGGAGGTGCCCTGAAGCCACTACCAAAGGAGTGAGTCTGGGTGGACATTTTTATACCCGATGACCAATACTCAGTGCTACCTTTGTTAGACCAATACCCAAGAATCAATAGGAGTCACAGTCTCAATTTCAGACTTAAATGAAGATACACAGAAACTACAGGCTGTGAATGTTAGAGGCTCATATGTCATATCCAGCTCCATGGGACCTCGGCATTGTAAAGCACTATGGATGTGTTTCTCAGAGCTTGAGTATTTTCTCTGGTAGTCGAGGATATCTTTGCCCATGATCATGGCAGGCCAGAAGTGCCAGGTGATTAATGTTCCCAGGAAAAGCTCTTAACCAATGGCTTACTGAAGTTGGTATATAAATACCCCACCTCCTGTGTTGCTTGGCTGGGTTAATCTGAGGCATGTGCTCTATGCTGATTTCTACAGTTTCTCAGAAAGATTAAGTTCTAATTTTTCACTCTCCACCAGTAACAACTGCATCAATAATATATGCACATTTTATTGATTGTCTTCTCTTCTGTGTCTTACTTCCTCACATCTGTATCAGTATTTCCTAGAATCACTTTTTAAATAAAACGCTTGTACTCACATCCTTTTCCCACAGTCAACTTTTCGACCTCAGGACCTCGCGCGCCAGCAGGCGCCTGTGCTGCTGAGCGATATCACCGGCACTTTTTTCGTATGTGGGTTGCGGGAGTCGAACTTAGGCCCTCACACTTGCCAGGCAGGCATCTCACCGGCCCTCCCACAGTCAACTTTTAAGGAAACCAAAACTAAGATGGACGTAATAGGTGAGTTAGAGTTGAAGTAAGTGTCGGGTCATAGCAACCGAAAGCCACACACGTTTAAGTTAAAGTTTTGGGGTGGGACAATCAAAAATAATTTCAAAAACCTTCTTAAAGAGAAGGTGGAGATGACAGCGTGTACAATGAAAAAGAGAGACCCAGGTAGAGAGAAAATGTTAGCACTGGAGTTTTGTGGGATTGTAAATGCTTTCTTTCCCTGTGATAGCAAGAGTTGTATCAATTTGTTGTAATCACAAAATCTTTAATCAAGGCAAAGTTTCCTTCCAACTAAGCTGGAAGGTTCAGAGTAGCTGTTTGTAAGAAAATTCTAGTATACGGTGTCTTTGCTGGATGGAAGAAATGCACAAAACACCAATAAAGAAATGAAGAGTTTAATGGAGAAGAACCAAGGACCTGAAGAAACTGGTATAGGAGGTGAGAAAATTAAGCTGCGATAGGAAGAAAGCTGATGTGTATATTAGCTTGATAACGTAAGGCCTGAGTGGAGAAGGTGGCTCCAGGGCTATTCTCAGAACTTACGTTGAAGACACACAAGTCCAGTGCAAGCCCTCATGCAGTGTAGCACCTTCTGGGCACTGTCTTCCTAGTCCTGTTTTTCCGTTTCTGCAAGGAGTGAGACTGTGCAGCATTCTGAGTTCCGTTTTATTGTTTTAATTTTCTTTTCAAATGCTCACACGTTCAGCGTAAGGCGAGGGGACACGTAGAAGCTGGAGACAGAGGACTGGTTGGGCAAAGGTGAATCCTCATCAAGCCACAGTGGGGCTGGAGCAATTCTGAGTGCTCAGTGGAAATTACCAACTCAGTGCATTTCAGGAATGATTGTGCAATAATGATTAAAGACTTTAGATTGTGCCTTTTTCATATTCACGTACAGGGGGAGATTTATGGACAAGCCAGGATATTCCCATGGAGCTAGACAATACTTGAATCAAACAAAAAGAAAGTAAAGGACATCTGGGGAAAAGAAAGGGAAAACAACAGAGATGTGAAAATAGCAGAAAAAGAAAAAAAAAGAAAGGTAAAGTTTTCTAGTAAAACTTTCCCAAAACTACATGACCGTGACAGATTTTCTCCTTGTCAACTCTTCTCCTAATGCTTTTGCCTGTCCCTCCTCCTCCCCATTCACACCCATAGAAGACAGACAAATTGAGAAAAGTACACAGAGGGACTTTGAAATTTAAATTTTACAATGTTATAAATATTGGTTTTTGATATGATTTTCTCATTTACAATATTTCTAGTCTACTATAATCTCTTATAATAGCATATTAAAGGCTTCTTTATGGCTATATAGGTCATACAGTGGTGACATCATGTTTAATAGTCTTGTTTTATAGATTTGTTGTTTCAACAAACATTTCCGAACTCCTTCATGAGACAGGTAAGAGTATGGTCAGTAGGAGCATAGACATTGGACATGCCCCGGACCATCGTGTAGGTTTTAGTTATTGGGAGGAATCTGGCAATAAATGCTGAAGCAAAATCACAAATATGCATTTAAAACAGGCGCAAATATTATGAAGTTAGTGAGCAGTATGCTAATTGATTAATAAATAGGGAAAGACATAGTGATAGAAAGCTGGGACTTCAAGAATGAGGTGGTTTAGTTGCACAAACTGATGGGGCTGAGTATTCAAGGAAGAGGAACGTAAATATGTGAAGGCTCTAAAATAGGTCAGTTAAGTGAACAGAATGTGCAAAAAGGAGCTAGGATAAGGGAGAAATAGTGAGCAGGGGCTTAGAACAGCGTTTAGTTCACAAATCCCCTCTAAATGGACATCCATGGTATTTTTAGTTAATAGCAATTACAAGCAATGCTAGAGTGAATCTTATTATGCATATATTATGTACATATTGTCTATGTAACTCTTATTTCTTTAGAATAAATTAGCTGAAGTTAAATTAATAGGTCAGAGTTTGTCTTTTTAAGGTTTTGATACATAGGATTCTCCAGAACTTTTATGGAATATTACCTTCAGCTTGCTTGCCTCCTTTCCTTCCTTGTTTTCTCTTTCTCACTTTTGGTACTCTTCCATTTCATTGTTTTCATCTTCACTGACTCTTCTTTATTAGAAGAAATTTTAATGGCTTAAATTTAATAATGAATGTAATTGGAGGAAATGACCTTTGGTTTACTGACATGACAATATTGGTATCTCTTAATTTTTCTTTAACATACCAGCCCCTTATTTATCGTATATGAAACGATAGTGTCATATCGTCCTGTGTCCTTTGTCTTGCTTTTCTTGTATTTGTCCTCATTTTTGTTCCTCCTGGTTTATTTCCTGTTGACAAAGAAGTGAGGGTATCTTTGAGTACAGTGTCTTGGAGACTTTGGTGGTTGCAAGTTCCCAAGGCCACACCCATGGCTTGGGTTGTTCTCCCTCAACAGATTTCCAGAGGCCAGTGCTTCCGTAGGCCACAAGCACATTTTCTGAAGAATCAGTGGACAATTTTGCCTGTGTAAAGATAGACAAATGCATCCTAGAGACCCCAGAAAAATATTTGCTAAAACTGCAGACAGAAATACTTTAAGCAAAGGAGAGTAAGCAATAGATTTTGGAATCACAAGTGACCTATGGCCATGTTTGCAAAATTATCTGCTATCTCCCTAAGCTTCCCCTCAAACAAATAACTGCATCACCACAATGAATGAGATAAACATTTTCAGTTGGAAATGTTTGCAGGCGAAACAAATAATCCTTGGAAGGGAGCAAACAAAGAGTATTTGCAGAAATGTTCAGGAAGCTTTTGTTATTGTTTGCAAATTAAGTGTCTGACCTGCCTTCTTGATTCTTGTGAGCAAATAATGGAGATGCAGAAAGTTTTACATGACATCAAATATACAAAAATGGGGGATATATTGTTCACTGGGCACTGGACACATGATATGGCTTCCTCCAAAATTAATTCTGGGTGATTTAAAAAATAAATTTAGAAATGCTGTTAGTGTGAGGACTTTTGTCACTTCCTGTGATTAGAGAATGGAATTTATTAACAGTATTTTCATTTGTCAGAAAAATAGACTGCATTCTTACGACAGGAATGAAAAATCTTATGATCTGTTCTTTGCTTAAAAGTAGCCCAGTGAGAAATCTTGTGGGTAAGCACTGTCCCATGCCAAATGCATGATTAGAAGTCAGAGCACTTTCCGCAGACACTTCACTGCCATCTTCCGGAAAACCATCAAAGTGAAAATAAAAGTCGATGATCATCCATGAAAGGCGCCCCCTATGGTTGTGCAAAGCATAACTTGTCTGATCACGCACAGTAGCCCCCTGAGGGGACATGACCAAGCTTAATTAAATCGCCCAGTAGAGGCTGACACTCAAGAAATGTGACCTTGAAGTTATGTCGACAAAATGAAGTTTGAGCTGAGATTTCCCCAGAGACCCAGGTTGTAAGTAATATTATGCTATTTGGTGTTGTGCTTATGATTGGAAATGACTTATTTCCACTTTTTCTATATTGAAATATTGACTTATATGAAAGTTGCTGTGGGAACAAGAAAAAGATTATTGAGGGTTGGGGTGGGAGTCGTCTTTGTCAACACCCCGGCAGATGCCTTGGGTTATGCTGGCTGACATCTGCGCTAGTAATATATAAGCTGCAGTTTTGGCAGCAAGACGGAAAGTCTCCAGGAAGATAGCCTCTGCTAACCATTTCTTTTTTCCCTTTATTAAACACTGAGCTGGAGGTAACTGTGGAGATCTGAAAATGGAGCCTGGTTTAATTAGGTAGAATTTTAAGGAAGCCAAGTAACAAATGACAATTTAATTAAATATAATTAAAACACTTTCAACCTTCTTGAGGCCTCTTTCAACAGGGCAATGATTGCAGCAAGAGAGAAGGCCATGGAAAGAGAGGCAAGGTGCTTTCGTTTTTCTTCTTACTTTTAGGTCTCAGCTCTTTTTTTTTTTTTTTTTTTTTTTTTTTTTTGCTATTAGAAATGCAGCTGGATCCTATTTTTAATCCATTTTCACATTTGTTTGGATTAAAATCCCAGATTGTTGTGCTTTCAAGGTTGAATGTGCGTGGCAGCCAACGTTTATCCAACCCTTTCAGGAGTTACTGGGTAACTGGGCTCCTGGAAGAGAAACTCGGCCACCCGTTGGAGCCACAGGGAACAGAGAGAGAAAACAGACCCAAGCCCAAAACTTCTGACATCACCGTTGTTTGGGGAGGGATTGTTCTACTCTGAACATGTGCTGCCTACCTAAGACTCTAATTATTCTAAATTACTTAAATTGGCTCTAATGCCTACGTTTTATTATTTGATATTAAGGAACAAACCATTTTAAGGAGACATTCATAATGCAATCAAAATACTGGCAACCAGTTCTCTCTGTAGAAAGCTTGGGCTTGGAAATACCTATCCACACTATCCCACCACCTGAATTCTAATCTGAGAGCTGCCATGTACTCTCTCCAGCCTTTTCCAGTATCCTGTTTATGTCTAAATCCAATAGTCCAGCCACGCCAGCTTGTTACCACATGGAAAACTCCACTGCTTAGAGAACGTTATGAATCCCTATATTCTTTATGCGTTAAGACCCACTTTGACATCTCAAAGCAATTGCCAGGTAAAGCTACCAGATGGTTTTTGGGGGACATGGAATAGACTAATAATTTCCATTAGCATAATATTATTATAAAGATTTAATGAACTCACTGATGTGGTGTCCTATCCTAGTGGAAAATTTATGAGCCAGAAATAAAATAATACTTACGGGTACCTATGAGGCCATTTGAGAGAAATACTAGAGAGGTTAATGACATCTCAGTTCTCTCAGGCTTCTAAGAGAATGCTCTGATTTGGGCTGAGCCAAGTGGTCTGGGAGGTGACATGTAGAAAGCAAGGCCTATCAAACAAAGGCAGAGGACCCCGGGGTCAGGCCACCTTTGCTATTGCACTCCAAATTAGAATCAGGGTTCTGATCTGGGCTCAGTATATCTGGGTTCCTCTCCCAGCCCCATTTTTCCCTGGATGGATGACCTCGGGTTGTTAATTTCTCTGTGCTGTGTTTTTTCACCTATAAAATGGATATAATAACATTACCTACTGGTAGATCAGTGAATATCATGAGGAATGAAGCTATCTTCATAAAAGTGCTTATGATGGTACCAGAGACACGGTTAACATGCACAAATATGCACCATTATTATTATTATTATTGGTGTTCTAGGGTTTTAAGCAAATCATCAGGCTGTGATGGATCCCACCTTCCTCATTGGTCCAGTGAAAGAGGTTAGCCCAATTCTGAAATTCTGTAATGTATGAGCTAGAACCCAGATATTGTTAAAAATGTCAGAGGTTTGAATTTAAACAAGGATTTTGTTCTTTGAGACCCACCAGACTTTGGAAACTAGAGGTATTTTACAACAGGTGTTAATTGTTAGAGCAAGTATTCAGAGAAAGAATCACTGGAAGAGAGAGAGGGTCCCTTGTAGGGGACAGAAAGAGTCATGGGTCCCTCTCTGCCTTATATAATGGGCTTGGGAGGTCATTAAATCTCCCTTGTCCCAGGGACCTAGAGAGGAGAGGAGGTGGTTAATTTTTATAGGTACTTAAAAACTGTTTAGGTTGATCATCTTCAGTTATCAGATGAAAGAACACAGTCTTCCCCTGTGATATGGGAGCAGTTTCCTCCACTTTGCTCTTTTTTTTTTTTTTTTTTTTTTTTTCTGCAGGAAAGAAGACAATTCTTAGGAAATCCACAACTGTGAATCAGACAGTTGCTATACTGGGCTGGCTGACTCTTTCCGGCAATGCCAGTTGCCTGTGTCTTATAGTGTGTGTCACATATGCCCCCTTTTCTTACAAGATTATTCTACTTTCTAGTTGTCTGTCCTTAGTTGGTCCATGCAGTTGATTATGCTCTGGGGAGACAACTTAATAATGTGCCAACACCTTGACTTCACTGTCTTCTAACCGCAGAGCAATTGTTCTTTTCACTCGGAGGAAAAGAAAGTGTCCTTTTCCCTTCCCATGGGAATCTTCAACACAATTTTTCTGTCCTGTTATCTGTAGTTATGCTTCAAAGCATACAAGTGCTCTTTGCTTTGCATTAAGGTGACCACCTCAAGGACAACCCTGTCAAAAAAAAAAATCACACTTTGGGGTGAATGGAGATAAGTTACTTTTGCAGAACAGTCTTTTGATGCAAAAACACTGCTGATGGCTCTGCCCTTTGCCCAAAATGCACTTTTCCTCTTGCCCACTGGCTTGAATCTGCAAGAATATGGCGTGTTCATAGCTATCGCTGAAAGAACTTCCCTCTCAACTCAAATTCCCAGGAAAGCAGTACATTAATATACGAAGGCAAAGATCACTAAGGTTTCTTTTTAAGCATATAACCTGATTTCCTGAAAGGGAAATGTTGACTTATTTTTTTTATTTTATGTAAAAGTCATATGTAATTCAAATTGATAACTTACCACATGAAATAAACCAGCTGATTTGGTATAAATAACATTTCTGTCTTTAGCTACAAGGGCAGCACTCAAGGTCACCATATCCAGTCACCATCAATGAGCATTTCGGTTATTTGCCATTAGTCCATGGGGTTCCATTCAGGTTAAACATTCAGCCTCATGAAATTCCAGCAGTTCATTTCCTATTCAAACATGTTAAAGGCAAGAGACAAAATAAAGATAAATTCCTCAATGGACCAAGATAAGCTGGTTAGCTAAGGGGAAAGATAATTAGTCCGTCTTAAGCCAGCTCTGATTCTTCAGGATTTATCTTTGCAGCTTTCGGTGATGAACCATCTGTCTCCAAGGCCGAGTGATTTCTATCTTATGCTCACACTTGAGGCATCTGAGCATCAAGGTGGAAGGTAACTGGAAGCATAGCCCCAAATCCTCTCATTGTGTGCACATCCTTGGGTATGTGGGGAGGCAGGGAAAGAGGTACAGCAGGGATGGCCTTAGAAAGGAACAGGGTCATGGGGAATGTTCTCTTTGTATGAAAATTCTGACACCACGAAGTGTTTCTTACTGAAATGCTCATGCAGAACTCGACTGAAAATCAGTGCCCCCATTATGACTCGTATGAAGTGATTCGCAATTAGCTTTGGAGGATGACAGCAAATCGATCCTTCTTTTCAACTGTGTAAATATTCCTTAGACCTGAAACTGGTATGTTTCAGTGTCTACTTCTGTCCTCCCTGAGTGCCCAGCTGCATTTATTTCTCAAGCTTTTTATTCCATTCTCTCTTCTCATCTCAAACGCCACTCCCATCTTGTGTGATAATGACTAGAAAAATGCACCTAGTCATTTGGCTTGCAGGCCTCCCTGAAATATCATCTCTCTTTGCTAATCAAAGTGTTTGCAAAGCAGTGCATCAACATTATCCCCCACCCTGGTAGCTTCTTAAAAATGCAGACTCTCAGGCTCTTCCCTGGCTCTCCAGAATCAGAACCTATATTTTATAAGATCCCCAGATGATCTCTATGCACATGGAAGTTTTGCTCTTCTTCGGTCCTTATTGGCTGATGATCACAATATTTAATGTTTGATAGTCCTTAACCCTTGATGTCAAAATCTGGCATTTGAGAACTAGTAGACAATAGCAAATAGGTTAGTATATAAAAATATTGAATGTAGAATTGGAAAAGGTAGATTTTACCCCCCCCCCATCTGTTTATAATAGCCAGGTGGACTTGGGGAAGTCATTTGACTTTTCTAAGTCTCAGTATTGGTAATGATGACTTCTAATCATTCTGACTATAATATTTGATGGTTGTCCTTGCACACTATTTAATATATGGTCCAAGAGCAACTTGGTCAGCCACCTGGAAAAGGAGTTATAATCATACCTCACACCATACACAAAAGTAAATCCAAGTGTGTTACATACCAAAACACAAAATAGTGAAATCACACAGGTACTAAGAAAACATGGATAGATTTCCTCTTAATCTCTTTTTATGAAAAGTCTTCATAACCTGGAATTTAAAAAAGACTACAACCTTGACTACATAAAATATATATAAAAACAAGTCAAAATACAAATGAAAATCTGGAAGAAAGTATTTGTAATGTATATCACCAATAAAGTCAACATCACAGATAAATAAGGCTCATAAATTCTGCTTCGGGTGGTTTAAAACCTGATAGAAAAATGGGAAATATATACAAACAGACAATTCACAAAAAATGAATATGAAAATATTTCTTAAACATGAAAAATATTTGCATTAACTTATAATTACAAAAGCACAAGTGAAATAATACTATTTCTCACCTTTGGTTTGATGAAAATGTAGAGATAAAACACATTTTGTTGGTAAGGCTATAGAGAAACAAGAACTCTATTACCTTGTTAGTAGGAATGGAAGCTAGAAGAAACTTCTAGAAGGAAACTTGGTAATATCTAAGAAAACTACATATGGCTTCATCTCTGGACCCAGAAATTCTTCAAAAAGAAAGAAATATACCCTCAAGATACACCTCCAGCAGTACAAACATTATTACCAACAGTTATTCCTGGCTGGGCAACTTACCAACCTAGTGACTTAGAAATGTTGTCTCAAAATAAAAACATTTTGAAAAGGGCTGGCAATGTAGCTCCCTGTGAAAGCCCTGGCTTCCATCCTGAGTACTGAAAAGAAAGAAAGAAAAATAGTGAGGACAATTGCTTAAAACTGATATGGGTGATATCCACTAAACTTTTAAATGAAAATGGCAAAGCATCAGACACCTGTCGTGTGGTACCCTTAATGTAGAAGGAGAAGGTATTAGAAAGTGTGTCTCTCCACTCAGATGTGTGAAAAGAGAAAATGGTGCTGGAAGGATAAACTAGAAAGTAAAACGTCAGTTAACTATGAGCAATGTGTTTGTATGTGTGGGTGTGAGAGAAAGTTTGGAGAGAATAGGTGGTAAAGATGTTGAGTTAATGACACTTTACTGAGTTTATCTTTTCGCATAGCTCAGTCTCTGAATTGCGATGATGCTTACACAACCAAAAATAAATTAATAGTTGAAATCACCAGATGTGTGCGTATGTGTGTGTAGGTATGTTTACTGGGTTACGGACAGTAACGAATGAATCTAACTGCATTACGATAGAATAACATAATCCTGCAGACATTATGGAGAAAAATCAAATAAATTTAAAAAGATAATATGTTGTCTGTATACATAAGGCAAAAGACAAGAACTATTCACAAATATCATTCCCTAAAAAATTTATTTCTGACATTATTGGTTAGCAGCTCAGGAACTACTTTATGTTTTTACTACAATTGGACAAATAAGTAAAAATATTGTAAATACTAAAAGTCAGATTTTTACTGTGAGAAGAAGTTACAGAAAAGGAAGAAGAGAATTCTAGAATAAATGGTGATGGATTGAAATCATAGCTAAAAGTATGCATTCATTAATATATACACATACACACACATGCACACACACAGGAAGATGGATAAATACAGGAATAAATATGCATGTTTGTACACATGTAAGTTAGCATATTGTGTGTTTGTGTGTATACATACGTAGCAAATGAGAGAAATATACAAGTCACTACTAAGTAATCACTGTAATAATCATAGGTGCTAAAATGAGTGAGCAAAATTATGATGACAAAGCAGATATTTGCATTCCCTCCAAGTTTCCTCACGAGATAATTTTTGACTACGAAGGTAAAGGTAGTAGCTTTACAGTGGGGACATCTGGCAGCACCATAATAAAACGAGGATCAAGATATCCATCACCCATTATATGATATTGGACATTATGTACCTCCCAATAGGATGCCTTGAGGAGGGCTAACATCACTTCTGTGTTATTCTTGTCCCCAAATACGTAACACCTAGCCATGAGAAAAACATCAGTTAAGACCAACTGAGAGACATTATTCAAAGTAGCTGATTATAAAAATGTCAAAGTCACAACAGAGAAGGAAAGAAAGAGCAATTGTCCCAGACCAGAAATGATTAAGGAGTTGTGAAATCCAAATGCAGTGTGGGATCCTGGATTGGACACTGTACCAAAAAAAAGAACTTTAGTCAAAAATGGTGAAAGTTGAATGCATTCTAGATTAGTTAATAATATTCACAATATTAATTTTCTTATTTTGATAATCATACCATTATATGTAACATAAATTGTTCAGATTTGGGGAAACTGTGTGAAGGCTATATAAGAACTACCTGTTCTATTTTTGCAAATTATTAAACAGTGAAAATTATCTCAGCATAAAAAGTGGTAAGCCAATCTTAAACGAACCAGACCCTCAGAAGTTAGTTTCTTAGAGAAAGTTTTAAAAATTTACGGCAAGAATTATTGAAGCAAAATAATAATATAAAATCAGAAACCTATATAGTTTTTTTTTTAATGTATGAACTGAAAGGATCTTGGAATCATAATGGAAATAACTATTATATTTAAATAAAAACAGGTGGAGGAGAGGAGAACAAGAGAAAAGACTAGAATACTAAGCTTTCTATTTGAAAAAGGATAAAAAATATAGGTGCAAGTGAACTGATTTGAAAGATTTATTTTGAAAGATCAAGTGCAAATGCACTGATGAAATTGGTTTCTATATTTTCCAAAATGCTGTCTTGTCATTTTCCTTATTGAATTGGACAGAAAGCTAAGTAAAAATAAAGACCAGCATTGTAAAAAATTCCAATAGTTTGCTAGAGCCTAGAAACAGTGCGACTCATTAAAGATGTCAGAGTTTGACCTCTATGCATGGCAGTCGGCTGTGAAAGTTTAACTCCCCAGCTGTAATTAGATCACACAGTTAGTTTTTATTGTTTAAAGTTTTTTTTTTTTCTCATTTTATTCATTCTTCTGTTTTTGCCCAATTGTATGGCTAAAGCGGGTTTCATCACACTTTGCAAGTTCACCACATTTCATTCTATTTCTACCACGCTAGATTAGATTTAAGGGTTACCAAAGTCAGGAGCCACTGACCTTTGCCCTCTTAATGGTTCTCACCATTAATGCTTGACCCTAAAAGCTATGTATACAATAAGCTATATTTATAGGTGCACAGGGAAGGGAAGAGGAGAAACAAAGTGAGTCAAGTGATTATTTGTTTTGCCATGCTGTTCAGAGATCAGGAATGTTCGCACAGTCCACCGTCCAGCTGATGAACTTGGACTGATTCTTTTCCACTGAGGTCCAACTGGACGCCAGCGTGGAACGAACAGTTGAGAGAAGGACTTAAACTGACACCCTGGCTAATCTCAGTCTCCTGGGACTGCTGGCATGTTTACCTTCAGCATGCCCTCACCTGAGAGCTCTCTTCCTGGGTTTTTCTTTGTGTATAAAACAAAGAAAATAAATGACATAGATTTAAGAAGGGGAAAATAGTCAAACAATTTATGTTCAAAGATTAGATTTATGAAAGTTTTTAGAAAATTTCTTTTGAAACTATGCTTATCTCCTCTGATCGGGAGAGAACAACATGAAGGCCTTAAGATTTGAAGTCTATGGCACTCTCCTCCCATAAACTTTGGACATTTTTCCCTCTCTGTAGTTTCCAAGGTTAATTTTACTCTTAAAATTTGGGCAGATGAGGATGGGGGATGTAGCTCAGTGCTACAGTGCTTGAATGGCATGTGTGAGGCCCTGTGTTTGATCTCCAGGAGTATAAAATCAAAACAAAATTTAGGGAAATGTGCAGTTTTGTTTACTACTTTTGCTTTCTGTCCTTTCAAAAACATCTAGTTTCTATGACCTTTCACTATTTGCACCATTAATTAAAATTAGTAACACAGATTCTGGGCTGGACAAAGAAATTCATTTCCTGGGAACAGTTTCTAGGGCATCTCAGCTGCCCATCAGCTTTTAGATTTACATAAAGCTATGTGTCCAGTGTCCCCTGTGTGTGCTTAGGTTTGTACACACACAAACAAAATAGTACATTATTAAGGATTGCTTAAACACACACAAATACTAGAAAAGAGAACAAAATTCCTTATTAATTTACTCCCAGGAACAACCACTATAACTTTTTTGGGAGTGACTAGACAAAACCTTTTCTGAAGCTGAGGATAATTATTCTGGCAATATACCAGCAATTCAAAAGGAATGCTTAGTGATTAAGGCAAAGAATTTCTCTTGGTCAGAGATTGACTGAGAGTTCTGGCCTTATAAAATACTCTATTTCCTCCATTAATTGTGTCCGTGTGGAGTTGTAACCAAGTAGCTGAAACAAATAAAACTTAAGTAATATTGTTTCCTTTTAAAAATATTTCACTTAATTTGTGGAAGGAGTTTGAACTCATTAAACATGAACAGTTCCCTCTTAACCCCTACCCCACCCCCCAAAAGAGCACCTCTGCCCACACCTCCTTCTGAAATATTCTAACCATGGCTAGAATCTCCATCCCTTCTTCCTAGGGCAGGGGTAGGGTGGGATGGAATACGGTGAGGGGGGTAGGTTTGGGGGTGCACGGGGTGGGGACAGTGCTCACCTTAGCAGCCCTGTCCTCTAGTTTGGCGGAAAGTAAAGCAGAGCATGCACCATAAGCCTAGGGCCTTGCAAACCTCTGCTCTTATGTCTGCAAGTGAACTTATGGTTGATTCTTTCTTATCTTAGTCTTCATAATTCTCATTGTTACATGCTTTGAGATACTTGGGTAAGACTTCCTAGTGCTTTGAGGAGGATTCTTCTTACAAGAGGGTGAGGTGGTTTTATGAGAGGGGGTATATTCTTTACAAAGCAGATAATCCATGGGTCAGGAAAGCAGATTATCGATGGTTCTCTTTATTTGGACACAAAAAGGTACTGACATATAAAACTCTCCTTGGACCATTTATAGTGAATTATTTCCCCTCATATTTGTCTACATTATATTGCCCCAAATAGTCAAGATATATAGTTATTTGGGGATTTAGATTAACACAAACTAAGCAACCTACAGATGAGCCTCTGAGCTTGTGAATCCCAATGGAGATTGCCTAAAAACGTATTTCTTAAATATCAATATGCATATTTTCAGGTCCTCAAAATAGCATCATAGTGATGGATTCATTCATCTTTTCCTTTCGTTGCTTGTGGATGAATGAGATCATTCCCCTAGCTATTCTTCTCGTCTAGGGATCAACGGATCAAGAGTTTCCCCAGACACCTTGCGCAGAGAGTCAGGGATTTGAATTTAATGAGTCGGATTTTTCCTGTTAGGCTGAGTCAAACTTTATTTTCATCTGTCACCGCTAGGAAGTGTAGAGCTGTGATACAGACTGTGGGGTCTAGCTCTTCAAATTTAAAGTGGCATGGAAAATAAGAAAAGCTGTTAAATTTCAGTGTGATTCATTTCTAAACCCTCCCCTACTTAATGTACAGTGAAGGAAAAGTGCAGCTATATGCGTATCACAGATAGTGCAAACTGAATGAAGCTATTCTTAGGGCATAATTTTCCTTCTTCATGGTAACATTATACCTTAAATGTTCAGAGAACAAGCAAGTAGATGTGTGAGGTAGATCAAAATTTCTTCATTCAGAGTATTGAACTGGAAATGTTCTGGCCACTTGTATGACCAGAATTCAAAGAATAAGATTATGAAGGGGAAAATGCTATCTTTATCATTTCTAAAGGAACTTTCCAGACTATCCACCCTTGATTCATTTATTAGTTTGTATTGTGATAAAACTTACCATTTTATCCAATTCTAAATCTGTGAGTTAGTGGCATTAAAGCACATTGACAATGTTATACAACTATCACTACTACTTCTGGAACTTTTTCATCATTTCCAAACATAAACTCTATCCATCGAGCAATAATTCCTATTCCCTTTTTCCCAGCCCCTGGCAACCACTATTACAATTTTTGCAATTATGAATTTGACTATTTTAAGTTGTCCATAAAATTTTAGTAAAATCATGTAATATTTGCCCTTTTATATCTGGCTTATATCATAAGCATTATGTTTTCCAGGTTTGTGGAGATTGTGGCATGTGTCTGAAATTCTTTCCTTTTTATGGCTCAGTAATATCCTTGTCTTTTTAAAAATCCACTTATCTGTTGATGGGCAGATAAGTGGATTATTTTTACCTTTTGACGATGGTGCATAATGTGCCTATGAAAACTGATGTGCAGGTATCTGTTTGAATATATATTTTCACTTTTTGTCATAGAAACCCAGAGTGGAATTGCTGTATCCTATGGGAAGTTTACATTTAACTTTTTGAGGTATTCTTGGACATGTCCAATACGTTCCAGGGTGAAAGGGCAGCGATTGGTATTGACTTTTACACAAATGGACACAGAGCACTGAAGCTCTTGGTCACTGGGTGGGAATGACTTCCTGCCACTTATTGACCACATGCGATTTTTGACTTTATCTCTCTAAGCCTCTCCTTCTTCATGTTAAAATTGGGGTGGTAATGATAATACTTCCATATGACTGTTGTGAGGAGTAAATGAAGAGATCTAATGAAATTATTGGATGTTCTTGTCCTGGAAGTTGGTGTTGTATAATGTTCTAATTAGCAGAGGAAGTTCACACCCCTGGGGACACTCTCCTAGTCTTGCTTGGATTTTACCACTGTATTGCTGGGTAATGATCAAAAAATCCTCAGAAATCGAAAAATGGGCAAGTAAGTCCTATGTTTGGAGATCCCTGGCATATGTAAAGATAAGGAAATGCACCTCAGTGTCACAAAAATGATGGGCTATTTTAAATGTTTGTGTTTAACAAATTAACATAGCAGACACCTAAGAGGATGCACACAGGCACAATGATTATATATAACTTCACTTAGTGATAACATCGAATGTGTAAATTTACATCCATTAATAAGTGGGAGACCTGGGTCAAGAACCCCTCTTGGAAGCTTCTCTGCCCTCTACCTTCCATTTCTAGGAGGCTTGGGAGACACAAAGTAACTCAAGGCTTCATACAACAAGTGTGGAAACCATTACTTTAGCCTTATCTTGTTTTATACACATTTTCCTCCATCCTGTAATCTAGGGATTAGAAATCGGTTAGAAGAAGTAGTGCAAAAGGTGGAAAATGTTAATTAATGAAGAAATACAATATGTACCCCTGGAGAAATAAGTTGAAATGAACACAAAGCATGACCATTTCTATGGCCTTTTGTAAAACAATGGCAAAACACGTCTAAAGTCAACCACGTCTCAAAGAATTACACACAGTTGTGCACAAATACAAATAGGCCTAGAGAATACAATTATTTTGAGTATTTTAAGTTGCTTGCTCTTTCTATTTGCTTCTCTTTCTTTTCCTCCTCCTCTAGCCCTCTTCTTTCTTACGGTTTTCTCTTCCTTCTTGTTCTTTAAATATTCTTTTACAAAGCATGCAGATGAGGTCAGATTTTATTACCTTTAGCCAAAAGTGTTTGTAAGAATAAGGAGACTTCCCCTTATCTTCATGCTGTTTAACAGCTCACGTAAACAGTCAGCACGCCGTATGAAATCCTACAGATGGAGTTATCATAGCCGTGAAAAACTACCTAGATTATGTTGTCCTTATGGCATTTATTCATTTTCGTATGATGAATGGATGCAAGCAGTCATCATTAGAGAACATAATGGTCTCTGATGATGTATTTATGACATGGAAAGATGTCATGTGATGAAGTGTTTACAGCATGTAATGAGGTTGTGTAACAATCTCTTTACAGCCTGCAATTACATTGACTAATTCCTTATAAAAACACTCAACAACGTGCTCTCCATGTGCACGTGCTTGATATCGCAGCACTGCAATAACCAGCACCTCTGAACTGCACAACCAAGCAGCTTGAGTGACTCAAAACCCTGTTTCCCAGCCAAGGCATATAAAAGATGCTGGGTGTTTAGTTAGTAAACTCCAAGAATTGCCTCTTATTGCAAGTAACTGGGCTAATAGAAGGCATATGTGTCAATAGCCTCATGAAGCAGAGAACTCGCGAGGAGGCTTTACACCTGCAATCCATCTGCATATATAGTCCCTTGTTATGGCAAGTGGAGAAGTATGCACACCTGCTCTCTGACATCTGGGGCAATGTCTGTACCTGAGCCTCCACTTCAACCCTTTAATTATCTAGAATTTATCTCTCATCTTATTTTGCTAATTAGTGAGTAATTGACTCAAAGGAGACCACCAAAACCTTAAAATACAGGCAGAAACCACCTTCTCTGTAAAATTGTGACCATGAAGGTGGGTTAGACAGAAAGCAAGAGCTGCTAAACAGCTACGGAGTTGAGGTGCAGGAAGTGTAATAAGGCTTAAACCTTTTTTCAGGGAAGTGGGCTCCACGGTGTAGGTGAGCAAGGGGTACACTCATCCTACAAAAGTAGGAGCGGAAATGAGAGAATGGGATGATGAAAAGGAAGAGGAAGATAAGTAGGGTGTAGAAATACTATCTACTGAATGCTGATCAGAATATGAACGAGCAGTTGAAAGGCATTCTAATCTGAGTGAAATAAATGGGTTTTTAGGCTAATAGAAATATTAGCTGAAATTTTCTCATACTGAAAAGGCTTGCTCCTTTCAGATGGAGATACGTACCATTGAATTCTCACACAACATAGAATGTGGCAAATCCTTTGTAATAAGACTAATATAATATGGACAAGAAGGAATAGTGACTATGACCTGGTGGTGTAATCCTAGCTTGCATTTATAATTTCCCAAACTCAATAAAACCTTAGAACAATCTAGCACATGGGCCAGAGGAAATGTGTTTGCTTTTAAGGTAGAAAATAAAAAGTAAAATGGAAATGAAAATGTAAACACTTACTCCAAGGTCTTGGAATAAGTTAATGGGGAATTCATGGACTCTCTCTCCTTACCCAAAGTTATCCTTAGAAGAATTGTATTTCCTCAGGTGGTGGAGGTATCAAGTGGCCTTTGGCCAATCTAACACACCAACTTGAGTCACTGAACTCACAGTAGTCCCACCCATGCAAATGTGCCACTACATGGAGTGTGATGGCATTAATTTCTTTCTATTTGCTCAAAGACTAAAACAGTTACTGTGGAAGCAATACAGTAGAAGTGAAGATGAAGACCTGCCACCAAAACTGCATCAGGGACTGGAGCTGCCAGCAGTGCATGTCCTTTACATGGTTTCACAGAACAGAAACATTCTGCTAGCAGTGTCGTTTGACACATGGTTTTCAATATCATTGCCCCAAAAGAACTATTTCAACCATGTCAGAGATGTAATTGTTTTTTTAGAGGGTAGTTATCCTACTCCTCTGCGTAACGCTGGTTTCCTCTGGCTCTGGACCTCCAAAGAACTTCAAAAAGAATATATAAAGAGGAATGACTGGATTTGAATAGATAAATTGGATTTGGAAGTTAACAAGGTTCCAGGACAATGATATACAGCAGGGCAATTTAGCTGAAGAACTCTGCCCATTATTTTGTCTGATTTTACCATGAAGATTTCATTAAGTCATTTTACTGTTGTTCCAAGAAGTGAGTGACAAGAATTACCAAGAAGAGAGCATTTAGTGACTACTGGTGGCTCCGTGACTCGGTTGCTGTAATATATTTTAATCTGTTTTATCCTGGTACTTATTTCTGAGTTTTGCACTTCATAAGTGAGTAGGCCATTTTAGTGGCATCTGATGGTAAAAGGGACGATGACCTAGGTAGGGGTGAGAGGGATGCTGGTGTTCCAGGATTACTTTGGGATCCTTTTTGTTCCATGTGACAAGAATGGGAACACTCATTGGTTTGCTGAAAGCAAATGGGAATTTTAAAAATTAGTTTATTTTATTGACAAGCAATAAATATCAGTGGAATTTGTTACAGTGACCCATTATGCACGCAGTAGAATAACTGGTGGTGAAGGAAAATGGACAATTCATATAGTGTTAATAGTTATCTGTGATTAGCAATTGAAGGGAAAGACTCATTGATAAATATATTGATAAAGCCACAGTATAGAAAATAGTTTATTTCCAGGAAAGACTAAGGAAGTTTCTTCTTGATTTTTCAGTGTCATCTTAAATTGTGTTTTATTTTCCATTTGAATA
The DNA here is from genome assembly GCA_028451465.1 of Erethizon dorsatum. Lineage (NCBI taxonomy): Eukaryota > Metazoa > Chordata > Mammalia > Rodentia > Erethizontidae > Erethizon > Erethizon dorsatum. The sequence continues at coordinate 14,324,186 of CM051841.1, read as the reverse complement.
TCCAAAGAGACCAACGATATTTCCTCTTTATTTCATTTATAATGGGCATAAGGAATTTTAAAAAATCTCCTTGATCCTGATTTTGATTGTCACCTCATCTTAAACTTCAGAGAGACATATTTTATTTCTTATTCAAAACCAACATGCAGTTCTGACAAGTGCAAAATATTCTGTTACCACTGTGTCACGTCCGGAAAGCCTTCTTGAATCCTGAGTTATAAAGACAAATTTTCTTCATAGCTCTGTTTTATAGTACATTGACAAGGAGTGAATGTGGCAAAACTTTTAATGTGTAGGGATTACAAGAATTTTCTGTATGATCTTGTCTTGAGAATATCAAGAGAGAAAGTGGGAGAGAGAAAGAGATGGCGGGGTGGCAGGGGAGAGAGAGAGAGAGAGAGAGAGGGTCAATTCATAGATATTACTGTTAAAACACACAAAATATTAAGGATTTGGGTTTTAATTTATCCCAAACACTTATCAGAATGTTTTCACAATGGAGTACTGTACTAAGCCATAAAGAAGGATTAATTTGAATCATAGGAACATGGACGTATCTTGAGACCATAATACTAGGTAAAATAAATCAGAAATAGAAGGTAAAGGTTAAATATCACATGGTTTCTCTCATAGGAGAAACCCAAGGTATAAATTATTCAAGAAGCAAAATAAAGATAGATCATAGGGTACAGGAAGACAGACTTTGTGAAGATGGAAAGTGGGTCTGGAGATGGGGGAGACGCGAGCAAGGGGAAGGGAAGTGGCGGGGGAAATGATCAAGCTGTGTATGTACGTGTATCAATTCCCAAATATGATGTGTTTATTATGTATCTCAAACATACTAATAAAAATTTTAAAAAAGAATCTTTTCACATGTCAGGTGATGGGTGCCAAGTAAAAGCAACATTTGAGAACTAAAGTTTATATTGCCATTTAGTTTTCTTTCAGTGAGAACAACCCGTTCCTTTATCTCTAAGATCTCTCTAAAGTGAAACTAAATATTGAGTGGCTTTATAATTTCCTTGAAAATCCTAATTCATAAGTGAATATATTTATGATCAACGTAAGAAGACTGTTTTGCGTTGACATTGGAAAGCAGAACATGCTTGCCTGTTCTTAGCTGCTGTTAAGCCATTGTAAATTAATATCCATTGTCAGCACTTCTCAACTGACTTCACAGGGCTTTACAACTCATGCAAGGAACATGCTTCAGCTGCTTTACAATGTGACAAAAGATTTCGAATTTTAAAATTTTATATTAACATGTGTTATTGTCCCCTTCCTACAGATGAGTACACTGCGTTTCAAAAGAGCTAAGTAGCTTCCTTCCTTGGGGTTCACAATTAGTAAACCCTAAATGAGAGAATGGAGTCTATTTATACGTGGAGATTTTACTATACCTCATTGCATGTAAATACAAATATTACTTTCTGCCTCATGTTTGCCTCAGTTTACTCTTACTTATTCCTGATTCCTCTTTTTTAAAATGGTCGGTTTTATTTTATTTTATTTTATTTGTATTTTTGTTTAAGAAACAGATAAAAGCAACACTATTATGGGTAAAAGTTTGAAAGATTAAAGAGTAATGGGACCTTAGATGGTGGAGTGTATGAAATCTCTAACCCTTGGAGGAAAGGGTTCTTCTTGCCTCTGGTGGGCCTCATTTGTCAGCCTTATTTCCCAACCTCAGGGCATGACCTGCAGAAGACAAGGGGTAATGGCAGAGAGACCAGTCAGGGGACAGAGAGATCACACACCAGCCAGTTCCAGGATAAGAAGTGAAATTTAACCTTCTAAATCCAAAATTCTGCCTTCTTACAGGTCACCGATTCCAGGGCAAGAGCCACAAAGAAAGTAAGATCCCTACCAGGCAACTATTTTAGTTGTTTAAAAGTCAGTAGAAGAACAAAAGGCCAGAATCCAGAATTGTAAGTAGCAGCAAGTGTATAATTTGCTTTTCTTTTAGCTTAAAATATTTATGCATTATGCTTTAAATTTAATATTTATTTGAAGGAGTTTGTTAAAGTGTTGCTATCATATTTAGTGTCCATAAGTTACTGAAAAGAGTTAAAAAGCTGTCAGTTTTTTGTGAGACAATTGAGGCAAACTTAATTCACAATGGTTTCCTGTTTTATTTATTGCTTTTAAGAAAGTACATTATAATCAGGCAAGTATGACCATAAGAGAAAAATTATATATCACTGGTGCATCAAAGGGATAATTTTTTGGCTTCAGTGCAATAATTAGATTTATCATAATCAACAAAATGTGTGAGCAGAGTTTATTGAAGTGTCAATTTCCCATTGCATAATGCCCTCTGGGAATCTTAATTTTTAATTCAAAAAGAAAGTAGAAGATTTGTTGTACAGATGCCAATAAATGTGTGAGGTTAAAGAAAGCACATGACTTCTTGTAGAAATCAAAGTGGGGCTTAGAATAATTCCCTTTCCACTCCTTTCCATATCCCTTGGGTCACCATTAACTTTCCGGGAGAATGAGATCTTGAAATAGTTAAGATATAGATCTTTCTGCCTAGGTTGTAGAAACCTATATGGAACCATAATGCTTGGTGATTATTCCTTCATTGTCTTGACCAGTGCAGTGCACTCAGGGTTGGGGAATATTATGGTTTGCTTACAAATGTATGGTGAAAAGAAGCGAGTCTCGGAGTTTGACTATTACCATACTTTACAAGTATACCTATGCCAAAATTTGGAATGGAATGTGCGCCCTTACAGATTTAAAAACGGGGCTGGAAACCCAACTATCAAAGATAAAGTTATTTATTAGCAGCATGAAGTTTTTGGTTTGGTTTGGTTTGGATTGGTAATAGTGTGTGATGCATGCATTAGTTTGATTGCAATAAATCTCTGATTCTCCACTCCTCTCAGCATCTAAAGGTTTTGCAATATGAAACTATAGCTCCTCTCATCAAGCAAGGACTGTCTTACTCTACCTCTCGAGTCTGAGTTGGCCATGTGACTTTTTTGGGGCCAAAAGAATGCAGTGGAAGTGATGGCATTCCAACCCAAAACTCAGGGACATTTTCATTTTTACACCTCGTGTCAGAACTCTGCCCAGCCATCATTAAATAAGCCCAATCTAGCCTACTGGAAGATGAGAGACTGCACTGAGTAGAGATGAATTTTCATGGCTAAGGTCATCCTAGATCAATCATTTCCCACTGGTATTAGTCAGCTTTCTCATTTCTGGAACAAAATACCCAACACAAACAACTTAAAGAAAGACAGGTTTTATTTGGCTTATAGTTTCAGAGGGCTCAGACCATGGTAACCCGGGTTTGAAGGAAGAACATCATCCAGAAGGGTAGGCTGGAACAAAGTGCTCACTTCGTGGCAGCTGGGAGCCAGAGTAGGGAAACAGCACCTGACAGGAAGGGGTAGGGACCAGATAAAGCATCCAAGTTTGTTTCTCCATGATCTACCCAGACACAATCAGAACTATGCTTTCCTAATTTCTAGGTGACTCTCAAACCAATCAAATTGACAATCCGGTTACCCTTTACATTCTTTCCTTATCAACTTGATATCCAAACACATCTCCTTAAACCGTACCTAATCTTTAAATAAAGACAATAAAAATTTCATAATTCCACCTAACATGAAACTACTATCCCTCATACAACTGAAAATGCACCAAGGCCTTTGCCAAGGTCTCCACAGTTCCACAATAGCTCAAAAGTCTAAGTCCAAATTCTCCTTTGAGACTCAAGGCAAATTCTTAGCTGTAAACACTTGCAAATTCAAGCAACAAGTTTCACAATTCCAGTATGTAATCATGTAGAATAAACATTGTCATTTCAAAATGGAGCGATAGGAGTATAGAAAAGAATAGGACTAAAGCAAGAGAAACCCAGAAGGGCAAACATTAAGTACTATAGCTCCATGTCCAGCATCTGGGGGACGTGGTGGTGAGACATGAGGTCCAAAAGGCTTGGGCATTCCCACTACTATGGCCTTAATGGTTGCAGCCCACATGGCCTCTCCCTTGGGCTGGCTTAGCTCACTGCCTATAGCTTTCCATGGCAGATGTCTCATGCTCCTGCCGTGTCTGACTTCATGAGGTTTCCACCTCAGTTTTGGCTTCATTCTCACCGCTGTACATACCCATCTCTCACTGGCAATTTGCCTGATCTTTCATGCAACATTTTGAGATCTAAGTGGAAGTCTCCATGACCTCAAAGCTCCTGTCTTCTGCATGACTAAAAAAACAGTGAGATGCCCTCAAGTCATCCTTCTTTTTGTCTGTCTACAAAGCACTTGGTACCTTTTTAGTGGTGCAAATTGCTTCAGCAACCATATCTCCTTTGGCTCCAACTTTATACCTGGTTATTTTAAGGCTAAAATTTAAAGTTTTTCAAATCTTGATGCTCTGCTTTTGCTCCTGATTTTTACAATAAATCTGAATAAAAGCAGTCAGTAATACCCATGCTTCAAGAGAAACTTTGGGTTGCTTTGAAATCTACCCCATAATCAATTAGGCTGCCACATTTAAATTCAGCCTCACACAAAAATTTTAGTATATAGATAAAATGTAGACAAGTTCATTGCCAGAGTGTGGCACACATGGCCTGAAGTCCAGTTCTCAGTAGATTATCCATTCCCAGCTGAACCTCATTAATCTGGCCTTTACTCTCTGCATTCCTATCAGCATTTTGCTCTTCTAAGTTCTGATCAGAATTGCCCACCAGGCTTTGCTTACAGCATTCTAGGGCTTCCCAAGCCTGGATCTTCAAACCTTTCCAAACTTCTGCAAGCTATTTCCAAAGGCTACTGAACCACATGGTCAGGTATAGTAATTGCCATGACCCCACTTTTCTGGTATCACTTTTCTGTGTTGGTTAACTTTCCCCATTACTGGGGTGAAATATTTGACATCTACAATTTAAAGGAGGAAAGGTTTAATTTGACTCATGTTTTCAAAGAGGTCAGTCCATAGTTAGCTGGCTCCAAGGCAATATCTTTATGGCAGAAGGAGATCGTGGAGCAAAGCTGTGTACTTTGTGGTGGCCCTGCCCAGCCATTGATGCAAACAGGGAAACAGGTCCAGAGAGAAATGGGCCAGGGACAAGATATCATACCCAAGGTCAAATCATCATGATCCATGCAGGTGCACCTAGAAGCATGCTTTACAAATACCTAGCTAGCAATCAAGCAAATCAAGTTGACAATTAAACTTAACAGTTACCCATCTGACCTATGGACTTGTAGGCAGTAGTCAATACTAGGGGTTTTATTTATTTATTTATTTATTTATTTATTTATTTATTTATTTATGGGGGTGGTACTGGGAATAGAACTCATAGCCTCTCACTTGCCAGGCAGGTGCTGTGCCACTGAACTACATCCCTGACCCCAATACTGGTGATTTTAAACCACTGAGTGTGGTAGTGGTTTGTTATGTAGAAATAACTATTTGATACAGTGCATGAATTGTAAATTCAGGAAATAACATTAAAGCTCCTTTCTAGATTCTAGATACTAAGAATCACGTATATACTTTACAGAGATAATGGTTACAATGATGTTCATAACGCAGACCCTACTAAATATGGCTAGTGTTCTTATGCAAAGGGGGAAATTTGGAAACAGAGACAAACACTCATTGAGAAAAGTCAATGTGAAAGTACAAAAGGAGAAAATATCCAGGTGACCTGAGCGATAAGGTTACAAGGGAAAGGCTATCAAAGGTTGCAGAAAGACGCTAGAAGTTAGAGGTGGTAAGGAAATCCACCACAGAGAGCGTAACACTGTCAACATCTTAATTTTGGACTTCTGGTCTTCAGAATTCAGAGCAATATATTTTTGTTGTTTTATTTTTTTTTTATTTATTTTTTTTTTTGTGGGTACCGGGGGGTCGACCTCAGGACCTCGCGCGCCAACAGGCACCCGTGCCGCTGAGCGATATCACCGGCCCCTTTTTCGTATGTGGGATCCGGGAGTCGAACTCGGGCCCTCGCGCTTGCAAGGCAGGCGCTTACGCCGCTGAGCCATCTCACCGGCCCTATTTTTGTTGTTTTAAACTATTCAGTTTTGGTACTTTGTTATGGCAGCGCTAGGAAACAGATGAGTGGGATAGCAGCTCTAGTGTAAAGCAATTTTTATTGTCCCAGAATTTTATGGTCAAATTATAAAAATAATTTATCCTAATTTACAAGTTAAATTATCTGATTGTGTATCATAACGTGGATAATTTTCTATGCATATCTCTTATCAGGTTAGCTCATATAAGCTGTCATACCTGATCTTCAGCAAGTGTTAGGGCTCTTGTACAACATATATTTTTAAATCATCTGACTTCAACTGAACTACCAGAGGGTTTCATTTGTTTGTTTTTAAAATAAGACACAGATGCAAGATAACAAAGCAAGGAACTGCTAGATCAAAGATCATTTAGCCAAGCCAGATCATGCTGCTGGTAGAAATAACAAAAATTACCTCGTGAAGTGCAGTGGAAGTGTGTTGTTTCCGCATGAGACTAAACCAATGTTCATAGATGTAGGGAAGGCTATAAATAAATACGATAAAAAGGGTCAAAGCTTTTCTGTAAAGAAGATTTGTGTTAGGTGGTGGCTGGATGTTCTTGTCTGAGGGCCAACAAATTGGTGTCAACACATATTCTATCCCATCCGGAGAAAGCCGGCCCCACTGACTTCAAGCACACAAAGAATATCCTCACCTCAAGATTTTAAAATTATGATTCTCTAAGCCTAGAATGTTTTTCCTCAAGTGCTGGTCCAGTTGGGTCTTAAATGTCACCTTATAAGAGTGGATTTTCATCTCCATCCTATCTCTACATGTTTTTCCCTGTTACACACACACACACACACACACACACACTCACAGATATACAAAAATAAAAGAAATATTGATGCACTCAATTTTGTTTTAGGAAAGAAATTAAAAAATCAAGGAGGACCAGATATCTGATTTCTGGCTGACCATTTTTCTCCTTCAAGAGTTCTTAAACATGAACCTCCTGATAATGAATTATATCCAGAATGGAGCATGTTTGCATGTTTGGATTCACATTATTCTAGGGAAAAGTTCCATTATTTTAACCAGATTTTCATTGGAATCCATATTCCCATAACTCTGTTGGTCAAATAGGATATTTCCTAAGACCCCTGAAGTGGTCCTTTTATGCTTCTGAATTGAGAATTTGTTGATCACAGCTTCATGTAGAGAAAGATGTTTGATTTTCAGGATTGCTAAGATTTGAAGGTATTTTTGTTATGTATGGAAAATATTTACAAAATGAAGTTATGCAATGCAGTATTCGCTGAGTCTAAGGACCAGGAAGATGTTGAAATAGGGCCATGATGACCTTTCTTGGGGCTCATGAAATCCTAGGTTTAACAGCCACATGCATTTTCCCACATGCTCCCTTCGTGTTCTTAGGTCACGGAGTGGATATATCATTAGAGCTACAGTATATCACAGAGGTGATCTGGTCTAGCACAACACCCTCTTCTTACAGATGAGGAAATAGATGAAGTGCATTTTTAAACATTTCTTATATTCATGTGGAAAGCGCTGTTTTATTGTGGTTATGTTGGTGCAAATGCGTGTGTGTGTATTGGGTGAGTGATGTGAAGTATTTCATGTTGCTAGATTAAAACAATTATAAAACAAAATTCCAAACTTCAAAGTTGTTGATCTAGTTCTTCCTGGATTTTACTGAACATCAAAAGATACTTAGAATGCCAAGTATTGGCTACTGAATCCAACCTCTTAGGCAAAAATGCGAATGGAGAGTGATGCCCACGGGCACCCAGGTTGCTGATGTCACAGCCCTGTGATGCTGCTGAGAAGAAATGTCCAACCTGTGTACCGCCATGCACAGAACATACCAGCCTCAGCAGTCCGATTTCCCTTCACTTCCATTGTGATACAATGTGTTTAGTTTTTAATGCTGCTTCCAAGTTACTCTTCCAAATGAATATCATCCATGACTAGCCACTTTATTCTGTTCTCCAACCTAACACAGATTAAAATGTTCATGTTTTTCTTTCTCCTTTGACACCACATTTGGGTAATGTCTCTCTAATGTTGACCTTGGTTAGAATAAGCAAGAATTAGGTAAGAATCTGAGAACATCAAATACATTCAGAGTACTGTTGCAGAATTTTCATGTATACATTCTAATACACTATTTCTTTTTAAAGAGCAGAATCATGGCTGACATATATCCCAGTTATAAGATTTTTTTAAAAATCATGCTTCAAAGATAGCTCTATAAATATTTGAGTTGACAAAATTTAAGACATCTTTGAAATCTGTGTCTAGAATTTCTTTCTGCATCCTTTTCAAGCTGTTCTTTTCTCACACCCTGCACATCCTATTAATTGTTCAAGTTAAAAGAGTTGAGCTTTTGATGTCTGACAACTGATCCGGACTTAATTTAGAAATCATCTTAGATTTTATTCTTTGTACAGATACTTCTACCATAACAAAGAACTGTAAGCAAAGCAATTACTACTATAACAATAACGGATCAATTGAGTCTCTTTATTTTTCATGTCCTGGGTCAAAGTCATGCATAATTGCACCATTTTTGTCTAGCTGTTTTCATTCAAAAGCTTAACAAAATCAGAGGTGTTTTACCAAGATGGTGGTTGGGCAGTGGGGATCTCGGTCTAGTGTCACCAAGTGTCTAGTGTTCTCAAGCAAAGGCAGAAAGAAGCTTCTTCCATGTTCTCTCTCATTTTAGGGGCTCAATGATCTAACATTGGGTACAAGCTAAATGTTATGCTTTTTCTCTAGCTGTCCCCCAAAAGCTTCAGGCACTTACAGGTGGGGCTTTGGAAGTGGACTGAGCCATGGGGGCACCATAGCTGACCTGTTAATAGGTGGTGGCACCTGGTCAGGAGAGGCAGGTCACTGGGGTGTGATCTGGAAAAGTGTATCTTTTTCCCTGGCTACTTTCTTTCCTCTAACTATGAGCCCAAATAAACCTTTTTTTATTTTTCTTTAAGTTTTGGGTATTTGGCATTGTGTTTCATGAGGAAAGTGACCAAGACAGATTTTGGTACCAGGAGAGGGTTCATCATCGTGATAAAACCAGATCCTCAGGCCTCATTCCAGTCCTACTGAACCAAAATCAGCACTTTAGCGAGATTTCCAAGGGATTTGTGTACCCTAACGTTCAAGATGCCCTCAGCCAGAGCATTCTTAAATTCAACACACTTTTGGAAGCTTAGCTTTTGCAGCATTTTTCTGAGCCATGAGCTATGGATGCTTGATGGAATCTACAATTGAATTTTATTGGTGTGGCTAATCCAGAGGTAGATGTCAGGGACTTTTCATTCAGCTGGATAATCTGCCCACCCTTTAAACAATTTCCACAAATGTATCATCTTAGGAAAGGGCTTATATATTGAACAATAATTGTTTTTCAGGCCAAAATGATTCTACTTACCATTTTTAAGGACCTAAACGTATGGGGACACCTGGAAAGAATGTGAGTATGTTCAGAAATTCAGCCTGTAGCACAGAAGTAGGGTTAGACCAGAACTCTTCTTAGAAAAGTGTTTTTCAGACTTTGGATGGGAAACCATGGATGGCTCATAAAATTAATATAGTGGGTCATAACCATCCTGGAAAAATAGAACAGAATAACGAATAACAGAAAGAAATGAAGTGGAATAGAAAATACAAGGGCATCACTCATAGTAAGGGGAAATTTGGGTTTGTTAAACAATGTTCCAGTATACATTTGTGTCCCCCAAATCTGAAAGTGAAATGTGGGGTTTCCCCCATTGGCTACCAGCCCAAAACTTAAAAGTCACTATTACAGATTATATTGAATATACTTTTATGGAGAGACATTTAAAGGAGCTTCATGCACTAAAACGTTAATGGAAAAAAAATGTCAATCTCCAGTCATAAGAAGGTATGCTTTATTTTAAAATTTTTGAGGTGAAAATCTGTAACATTATGTGTTGTGGTTTCTACAGCAAGACCAATGTTCATAGTTTATATAAGAATAATAAGAGGAAAGCCATCATTAGTCCAATATTTCCTCAGATACATGGGAGCCCGGTTTCATTTTTGGAAATATGAAGTTTAGAGTATCAAATAGAATTTTGGAAATTTTGATTCTTGTGGTTCCTGAATTGCAATAACCTCCCATTATTTGGATATTCTTCTAACAGAAGTATTATATCTGATTTCCAAGGTGAAACCAGATTTAAGGTTCCCCTTGTAAAACTTAGCAGATATGAAATCTCTCCTAAAAATCAACATTTTATCAATTGAGTGTAAAAACAGTGGAAACATGATTACTTGATTTGCCACCAAGTTCACATTAGGTAATTTAATGTCAAGAGGTATTTAAAATTGTTCAAACCAAAGTTTGTTTAGAACAGTGCAGAGAATTCCCTTTTTCCATGGTGAAATTCTTTCTTTTAAAAAGGGGAAATTCTTTCCCCAAAAGGGGAAAATTCTTCCCTATAAAGGGGAATCTTTTATACCTTCAGTTTTAAATTAATGTACCGATACATTCAGTTCATTTAGATTTTTCACTCTTTTCTCTTTAGAAGAAGTATTTTATGGAATTATATATGGGCTGAAAGCTAACATGACATCATATTTATAACTCAGAGCTTATGCATAAAAAGTTGATGCATAAAAATAATGAAATAATATCAGAATTATTCAGTGTGCTCTGGCTTAAGCAAAGTGGGACTCCTTGACTATTCCATAAACTATTTGGAGGAGTCATTTTTCTTCCCTTTTCTAGAAGTTCAATACTTTATTCTTGCTGAAAAATTTATATTTGTACACATGCATGCATTTTACTTAAATCCCTGATCCCTACATATTTCAAATATGATTTCTAAAATAATCTTTACTTGCTGTTAATTGTGAAAAATTGGTAGGGATGTTTTCCACACTTGCTTTTTTAAATAGCTAGTGACTTTGGAACCATGTTGAGAGAAGACATGATAATGTAGTCAAGATATTTTTGAATTCTGTGTATCAAAGTGGTACCTGAGAGTTTCTTTGGAGGATGCATGCAAATGATATTATAATGGTTTCGTTCAGGTTGGCTGGTTAGAGGAAATGCTACCAGAAGTTTTCCTTATGGTACATGTGGTGAACATTTTAGCTAAACTATTAACACAGAAACACAACCTGTGAAGAGCATTAAAACAAATTGATTAAGTTTGGCACGATAGAAAAACTCTCAAGAGAACTAAAACGCAGCAGCACACTCCAAAATAGAGGAGGTCTTCTGATTGGCCACTATTTAAAATAATTTAAGCTACTTAATAAAAAACATGATTCAAAACTTTAGCATTTAGGCAGAGAACATACAAACACTTCTATTCCTTGGCAAGGTCAGAAAAGTTATGGGGTACACAGCTCTGTGAAGTAAGAGGCCTGAAATAGCAAGCTGTAATCCTTGCTGGTAGATTTGCAAATAAATTGTATTTACTATATTAGAAGAAAGATTGCCTTTCTGATTAGAAGTGAAAGGAGTGTTATGCAATAAATATGAGGAGTTGACTATTAAATGCCAGTTGTTCCTTAGTATGGGGTGTGTGTGTGTGTCTGTGTGTGTTTTAAGGGGACCATATGATTTTCTGGGTTTCCTCTAAAGAGAAGTTTAATTTGTTAAGTGTCTAAGTTAAATTGGGGTGCCTGTACTTTGTGGAGCTATGGAGACATAATCGCGATTGGGCCATGATGGGTAATTTTCAGGTTTAATTCTCCTTTGAGTGTTTGGGTGCATTGGTGATTGTAATTGCCGCTCATGGCTAAAAGGTTGAAAAGTCGAGATGAACAATTCATTCATTGTCTTATTCACATCTGGGTTAATTTTTCCTTCTTGGACAACTCCGTACCGCTCTGTGCTTGCTTCTTGCCACAAGATAGCAATGCCAATTTCCCTCTGTTTACTTGGAAGTCTTGAGGCTGATGTATCGGTGCTAGCCACAAATTAATGGAATTCTTTCCAGCTGCGATGTTTTTGGATCGTCAAAGAATAAGCTGAAAACACTGAACTGCTTTGGCTGTTTTTCTCTTAATTATGTGTCATTCTCAGAGATGATGTAAACACAATTACTAGTTGAAACGACCATAACGTTTAAGATATTTCAAAGAAATAGATGAAACTATTATGGAAAGCAGTGGGTCAAAAAAATAAAGTTCTTTGTATTTGAAGCCAGAGGGGATATCGTCTCGTAAGAGAAAGCATTTGAGAAGGGAAAATGCTTAGGCTAAACTGTGTTCATATTAAACAGAGTAGCATGGAGGACAAGATTGGAGGCAAGGGATTTGGGTCCTTGTGTTGACATCTAGCCTGTGTCCCCAGAGTTGTTTTAGCTCAGCTGTGTTATAACCATTGGGAAAGAATACGGGGCCGAGGGGGAGCAGTGGCAGTTTCCCAGGGTCGGTTTTGAGCTGGTTGCAGATTGTGATACCAGATCACCTGGCTAATCCCAGAATAGAGCGTCTGATGAATTCTTACCATTTTGTTCTGAATGTAGAAGAGAAAACTGTGGCTGTTTGCACGTCATGGCCATAAATTAAAAGGACAAGAAGACCCAGATGGCTGAAGGAGTACTCTTTTTTTAAAATTTTTAATTTTTTTAGGAGTAGACTCTTTGGAAGGCTAAATCTTGACTCTCGTGTCTTAAAATCCGTACTGACTCACTTTGTACTTTGTACCTCATTAGTAATCTCAATATTCATTGGATTGAGATGATCCTGAATTAATTTGTCTACCACTTCAGTTTCTCTGGATCAGTCAAAATGTTTTTCACTCTTGGAAAACTTAAGTCAAATTATGACTTCGATTCAAATAGTAGTCCTCTTCCGGGCTTGGTCTTTAGAACTGCATGAGGACATGTGTGTTAAATTAAACCAAAATTGGCCTAAATTTACCTCCATATCTTGATCTTAAGACTTTAGCTAGCAAACAACAACCTAACTTAGTATATAAGCAAATTGCAACCTAAGATTATATTTTTCTAAGAAATAGCTGAGTCTCAGCCAATCATAGCATTCAAGCTTCAGCCAATCAATAGCCGCCAACTGATGAGACCTTGTCCAGGTAAGGCACATCCCTCATCAGACAGTTTTCACTGAAGACAAATGACAAGCTGTACACAATCAAGCTATTTCTTTACATCACCTCTGTTTACTCTCACCCCCTGCCCACATTGCTGAGTGTAGCTATCTTAACCTCTCTTGCCTTGGGGGTGTTGCCTGACCCATGAATTGTTCTTGGCTGAAATAAAGTCTAGTAAATTTAATTTGTCTATAGCTTTTGTCTTAATATGTGTGTCAATGTTCAGAATGGGGCCCTACTGGCAGAAATGCACATGCAGTCATTTGGTGGTGACATCTGAGTGTGGGTGTTCTTTATGAGTGCCTCAGATGATTCTAATATATAGCAATGATTGAAAACTGCTTCTAGAAAGGAAATATGAAAAAATGAAATATAGATATAATTGAAAGGCCATTTAAAAACTTTAACTTCCCTTTTTATCTGTATGTTGTCAGTATACTTTTTTTTTCATTTTAGCACTTTTTACATCTTTTATCAAAAACCTCTCTGTTAAGAAGTACCATAAAGTCTAGGTGCAAATGAGGTAGGAAAATTATTTTTCCATCTGGAATTTATTTTGAAAATCTTACTAAGAAGTTTAAAATGCAAGATATGAACATACGCATATTTTGGAAGAGAAAGCAGAGTATAGAATATGTGAATTTCTCTAAACTCATCCATTTTACCAAATTATATAACTTAATGTTATATATGTCTATTCATGGGGGAAAGGACCTGGATATAAACACAAACGAAGTATGTAGGGGCCAGGGATATAGCTTAGCAGCACGGTGCCCACCTGGTAAGCATGAGGTCCTGAGTTCGATTCCTGGTACAAACAAAAAGAAGAAATATGTACTCTAGTTGCTGCATTGAAAGAAATTATTAAAGTTTTGTAAGGGGAGATAAAATATATACATGAAATAATTGAATAGAAATAAAAATAAATAATACAGAATAGAATGAACTTATGCCAAAATTTACATTTCTCAAGCTCGCATTCTTTCCATTAATGTTATTGATTGAGGAGAGAAACGAAATGCAATATGTTGACTGTACGAAATAATGGAAGTTTGAAAAGTTCAGATTTATTATTTACTTTTAACAAAAGAAAATATTCCCCATATAATAGCTCTTGGAAAAGAGAAAAGCATAATCAAGGCATGGATGAATAAAATAGTTGTTGGAAAATGGAAGAGTCCTGAAATTTGATGATATCAGGCAATCTTGTACTGTCTTGAAATAATTGCCAGGCAGAAATTCTCCTCTCAGCCTGAATTTGATGAAATCATATGGTTATAAATCAAGTCCAGAAATGGAAATCAGTAAGTGGACCACATCCTTCCGATGGTTTTGAAAATCTCTATCCTGCCTTTCTTGGGAAGAAATGTCTTGATTATGAGTGATCTATCCTTTTCAATCCTGCACTGTTACTCAAATCAACAGTCTTTTTAGTAGCTACCTAAATCTTATTGCTCAGTCAAAACTAACTTGTACCACGAGAAGGTGAACACTTGATTTACAAGCATTTTCTTCAATAGCATAAATCAAAGATACTCCTTTTCCACTTAATGAAATATTCCACCATTTGTTTCATTTTGCCCCCTCAATTGAGAAAGTATATCAGTTACTGACTTCGGTAGTGAGAATTCATGAATCTATCAAATCCTCCCTTGGTTCCTTACTCCCGTCGAAAGTTTCTGGATAATGATGTAAATGTAAGTGGTTCTCCATTCTACAGAATATTCTAAACTGTGGTCTCTAAAAGCAACTCACTTCTCCCAGGGACACACCACATTCTGATGGCCCTTTCTCCTCCTGGAAAACTCCGGCACATCCTTCAGGATTTGGACCTCATAGAATTTCCTCTGTGATGTTTCCCTGCCACTCACCCAAGCCTGGCAGAGTTAGTTTCTTTGTACTTGGTGTAGAGGAAGCTGCTATAAAATGAACTACATTGTATTTTTCATTAACTGTTTATATGTCAGCTGGAAACCCTAATTTTTCCTGTAGTATTTTAAATCAAACTATAATTTCAAGTTCTAATTAGTCATTTTTGAATTTAGTTTGTTTTGACCTAAGCAACCCATGCTCATTATAGACAAAATAGAACTAAACAGAAGCAAAAAGAAAAATACCACACATGAGAGAAAACTACAGTTGACTCTCTGTGTCCATGAGTTCCTCTTCTGCAGACTTCAACTGAGGATCAAAAATTCTGAGAAAAAATTGCATCTGGGGCCTGGGGATATAGCTCAATGATAGAGCACCTGCTTTGCATGCATAAGGCCCTGGGTTTGAATCCCAGAAGCTGGAAAAAATTGCATCTACATTGAATATATGCGGACTTCTTTTCTTGTCATTATTTTCTAAGCAGTACTGTGCAACTATTTATGTAACATTTGCATTGTATTACTAAGTATAAGTAATCTAGAGATAATTCCAAGTGTACCGGAGGATGTATATAGATTATACGCAGCTTCTGAAGCATTTTATATAATGGACTTGAGCACCTAGAGATTTTGGAATGCATGGGGGTGGCATCGGCACCAATCCCTTGTAGATACTGAGAGACAACTGTGCTTGTAATGCTTGTTTTATTTCCTTCCCGAAATCCATCTGATTCTATTGAGTTTAGGCTATTTTCAGATATTTGCTCTATTAAGCAATATTTGGTTGTTATCCTTTTATGCAAACTTAGGCATGCTTGGGTATGTTTTTCATCTGTATATGAAGGTCAAAAGTTGTTAAACCTAGTGATAGGACTTAAAAAAAAAAACAAAAAAAAAAACTATTCTGTTTTGTATTCCAAAGTGACATCCTGAAAAGTTGTTCTGGTCACTTGTATGAAAATTCTCATATGCTGTGAAGATATTGTTTATGTTTCTGTCTTACTTTGAGGGCAGCGAAGGCTTTTTGTCCATTTCACATTTCAGTGCCTAAGGCACTGTCTGGCACAGTAGGCCGTCAGGGTTGGTCAGAAAAAGTTAGATGAATGGAAGGATGGTTGGAAGAAAGGAAGGCAAATTTGTTTTCACTTTCAAGGCAAAGCAAGTGATCTCAGCTTCTGAAGTCAGATATTACTTGGAAAGCAGATCAAATAGCTGGCTCTACTTCTTTACATCCTCTTCTGCATCCTTACTTTGTGGCTGTCTCATTGGGGGTATATTTTTCTCCTCCCTTCAATTTATGACTCAGCTTTGGCTTTATCCAATGCATAAAGGTGGAAAAGAAGACCTGCTCTTTCTAGCCAATTGTTAGTTATTTGCCCTCATCAGGAGAAGTACATCCCCCAAGTCACAGATGCCTCTCAGCTCGAGAAACAGCATTAAACATGGGAGGGGATGCGAGTAAACAGTATGTTTAACTTCCTGCTGAATGGTCTCAGCTGAGCTAAACACGGATCAGATCTTTCTGGATACCACGAGCAAGCAGCTCTTCTGTCCCAGCCAAGCCGGGCCCAGATCAGCCAAACCCTGCCTATCCCACAACAGGTGTGAACTATAGTTATTGTTACTGTAAGGTATTGTCTTGTGGTGGTTTGTTGCATAGGATTATTGTAGTTTTCCTGATGAATTGTTCCCGTAGCTCTAGACATCTCTCAGATATGTTTTCTTTCCAAGATACCCAAATATGAAAGAATGCAGAAAGCCTCAGAGGTCACATTTCTGCTCTGTCTTTTGGACTCATGGGCAGATGTTACCATACAGACATTAAGGACTCATACACTGTAGTCAGTAAGCTTTTGGAAAGATATTAGTTCACGTGTCACCCTTACCCATTGTAATTAGTTCTGTGATATATATATATATATTTTTTTTTGTTTGTTTGTTTGTTTTTTTTTTTGTACCGGGAATCGAACTCAGTACCTTGCACTTGCCAGGCAGGTACTTGAGCTGCTGAGCTATATCCCTGGCCCTCTGTGACATATTTTATGTGTCAACACTTTAATTTCTTTTCTAAAGTGAAGATACTAGGTGTCCCATCTCATACAGTTAAAATTGAAATACATGATATAAAAAAAGCATTCTTGGACGATAGTAAATTCATCTAAATATGCATTCTATGACATTTAGTATTTAGGAATATGCCCATACTACATTTACACATTAGCATAATCAGGTAAAATATTTCTCATTCATTTTTCTTTTTCAAAATTATTTTTATGACTCCTAGGAATATGCTATGTTTCACCCTAGAATATTTATTTCCTAGATTATTGGTCAAATATTGGTTATCCTTAATGGATCTGCTTCTAGTGAAAAAGCCTAGTAAATGACTATAAGATATTGTGATTCTTATAGTCTCAGTTTTGACACTGCTGAGTGGTGCGTGTTGGTAATTTAAAAAGTCCCTTTATATGTTGAATGTTATTGAAGTGTTCAAAATTAAATGACACAAAAATTTGAAGTAATGTAAAATCTCATCTTTCATAAAAGTATGCAATTTAAAAATTATTAGAAATGCAAAATTAATTCACATATATCCTAAGACCAGATGGAGCAGAAAACCTTACAGTATGAAATATTGCTTGAAAAGAATAAGATGTGTACCGAAATGTCTAAAAGGTGCCATTCTTTAGATAAACTGGTATTAGGAAAGATGCTACTGAGAAAACCCAGCAGCCAGAGTCAGAGGTGTTTCAGGTACAGCTTGTGGCAATTCCATATGTCAGAGAGCAAAAAGGGCCTGTGTGGGGATCTGGAAATGGCCCAATAGGAGTTGAACCTAGAGACTGGGTTGGAGAGGGGAGGAAGTGAGCTTTGAGAGGGCGGGTTAAGAACTGGCATTTATCTTGTGGGAAATGGCAAACCCCTGAAGAGCTTTAGGCAGGTGTATGGCCAAGACTGCTATGGCAGTGGTGTGGAGCAAATGGAAGAGTCGGAGGGAGGAACTGACTGCCAGCTTTTGGAATGGATGGTGGAGCAGGTTCTTTGATGAAAGAAGTGGTCCAAAGGTCCGTTTAGGCTGAAATTGGACCTCCATCAACTGTCCAAGAAACCTATCAAGAAAGAGGACCCCATCTGAAACAGGACCTTGGCTAGTACAGGGAGAAGGGTCCAACCCCCAAACAAATGGGGCTGCAAGGAGCTAGATGGGATAATCATTGTCCTCAGTCATGTCCAGAGGAGAATCCAGAACCAGGGATGATATCCTCACCCAGTGGGAGGCCAGGCAAAACGCTTCAGGTTGATTAGGTTGCATGAGGTGACCAAGGGCTTACATTAGCTTCACCAGAGATGAATTTGAAGTTGTGCTCTCGGGTGGGGCAACGCACTCTTGGTGCGCCATGAGCTCTGTGAGTTCTTCTTGAGACGAGAGAAGGGCTCAGCCAGGCAGGTTGCAGTCTTTGAGGTCTCAGGCTGGGACAGACACACATGAGGGCAACATGATTTCATCTTCTCTATCCCTTGGTAAGGGTGAGAGGTAGGGGTTGGTACGTGGTTTTGGCAGTGTGCTGGAACAATCAAGAACCACCATACTTAGAAAATAATCATTTCTGTTGTAAAACTACCCCCTTTATAATTTGAAAACATTCCTTTTCTCTTTATTACATTGATTTTGTTTTAGCTTTTTTTTATATTTCTTTCCTGAAGTTGCAATTCAGAGCTTTAGTAACAGACCATATTTTCCAAAAATCTGATCCGAATTCTGGCTTGTGCAAACAGTTGAATGATTTTGAATCCAATGATTTCTATCCAACTGTGAAATTCATGGTATAGTCTTACACCCAACAAATTATCCTTTGGATTTGAATAATCAGAATTGTAATTGTTCTTTAAAATAAGCACAAATTTAA
Organism: Erethizon dorsatum; assembly: GCA_028451465.1. NCBI lineage: Eukaryota > Metazoa > Chordata > Mammalia > Rodentia > Erethizontidae > Erethizon > Erethizon dorsatum. The sequence continues at coordinate 14,305,306 of CM051841.1, read as the reverse complement.
ATGAAAGTACCTGACCTAATCTCTTTGTTGTTAACATGTAACCAAGTTTATTTTCCCCAGCAATGTTATAATTTCAGAGTTTAAACATATTACACTTAAACTATTAGACATTTATATAATTAAATTTGCTCCAATTAAAATTTATTTAGTGTATAGAGTAAGAGTCAGGTAGGAGGAAACTTAGACAAATTTTACATTGACATGTTTGATTTAATGTGAAACCTATCTTGGAGTTTTAAGATCCACGATGTCATGAATAATATACGCTGTGAAAGATCATGCGGTTGATAGGCCAAGGCAAGTCCAGTTAATAACCTCTTAATTCTCCCTGTTTTTTCTGCAAGCAATTTTTTGAAAACATACTTTATTATCTCATACCTCAGTTTGCTCATTCAAAAAATAAAATGACTGCACAGTGGTGTCCTGAGGGCTAATTATATATCTATGAAGTAATTAAAGCAACCGTCAGAACTGTTTAATAAGATGAAATATAGTTTAATTGCTTCCATTTTATTACTGACACTGTGGGGCTTTTAATTTGCCTGCTACGATTTCCAAAGCAATGGATAAAATGCATAATTGTGATTAGATGGAAATGAGGACTGTTGTTATTAAGCTTATCCCAGAAACTTGTACTCAGGCCAATTGAGGCCTACTTGGTGAATTGAAGTAGACCGAGAATCCCTGTGGTGATTTCCCACTAGGCATTTCTAGCAGTTTAAAACACCATGGCAAAAATAGATGCAATCAGTTGAACAAGTGACAGGTAGCCCCAATATCTAGTAGCCTCTCCTTTCACTTGCTTTCTCTAAAATTGTTACTCGTGTTTCGTTAATCTTCCTATTTTAATCCTCAAAGTAAAGTGATTGACATAATTTAAAAAGTGTGAGAGATAAGAGACCCTTCAGAGCAGATGTAGAAAATGAATCTTTAGGGAGGGCAAGGCAAGCCTATTTTGATAGAAGGAAGAAAATCGAGAGTACCATTTCAAAGAAGAGAAAGTAGGTGGACCATAAGAGGAGATAAAAGATTTTGCTTCCCCTCAGGACACTGGAGATTATTTTTGTGAAGAGCTAAGAGGTCCCAGAATGAAGACCAACAGATATGTTTCATTTCAAATCATTTCACCAGATGATCGGCCATGTATTCATCTAGTCTATGTATGAACCACATGAATGTGAAAATAGCTTCTGGTCAATTACCGTGTGTTTTACTGTTAAATATAAATGGAAAATCAAGCAACTTCAGCCATCATAGGAAGTCCTATTGTAGGAAAGACAGAGCCCAAAACAAACAGGAGAAAAAAAATCAGAGCAAGAAGAGGTAATACAGGGAAAAGAAGACCACTCTACAGAAATTATTATTAGTCATCTCAGAAAAATATATGGAGATGTTGAAACCATTCCAGCTTAAAATGTCACCAAATGTGATAAGCAAAGAATTAAAAGAAGTCTTATAAATTAATAATAGGATAATTTAAGTGAAAACTATTTATAGATGTGTTGGAAAATAAACTTGAGGGACATGATTAGAATACAGAAATAAAAATAAAAGGATATGAGTGCTAGGGCAGAACTCATAAGTATTATCTGATTATTCCAAATGATCTAATATCCAATAAGCAAATGTTTGAGCAAATTAGAACAGAAATAGTGAGTAGAATGTTATAACTAAATAATATAAGAAAATTGCTCAGTGCTATGGAGATTGAACTATACCATCAAGTATTCAATATAATGAATGAAAAAAATTAACATCAAGGCAACATTTTCATTCTATTTTAAAAAACAAGGGCTAAAGAGATAATTGTAAAATCTTCCAGAATAGGAAAAGTGAGACCATAATAAAAGAATTAGGCATAGAAATCTTATCAGACAGCAACAATGGAGACCAGAAGGCAATGAAAAAGGTCTTCATGATCGTGAGTGAGAATGGTTTCCAAGCCATAATTGCATACCTAGCATAACCGTCATTCCTGTGTTAGGGTAGAAGGGAATCATTTTTACACCTACAATGTTTCAAAATAATCCTCTTCCCCCTGCCCTCCTCAGTACTCAGTCTCAGGAAAGACTGGAAAAATGTGTTTCAGTAGAATAAACCCATTAGACAAAGGTTTGGCTTCAGAAGATGAAAATGTAAGAGAGGCAAATATAATTTAGAGGGTGAGGAATAAAGGAAATTTTGGATGGCAGGTGTTTTAACCTAGAGTGCAAACAGCCCAGCAAGGAACAGAATGTTTGAAGAGCTCCCCAAATTATCTCTAAGACAAAAGGTACCAATGAGTAGTGCTCAGACAGGATCACCCTTGTTGAAAAGCTACTTTCAGGGGTTGTTTTCAGAGCCACTAGAGGGTGTGTGAAGTCTTAAGAAGCCAGACACTGTAATCTCAGCATTCAGGAGGCTGAGGCAGGAGGATTGCTGTGAGTTCGAGGCCAGCTGGGTTACAAAGTAAGTTCAAGGCCTGGCTGAACTACATAGCAAGACCCTTCCTCAAAAAAAAAAAAAAAAAAAAAAAAAAAAAGTCTTAAGATTTAAGCAAATGTAAAATCTTCTCTAGGAAACAAATAACAAGTAAATGTACTGACTTTGGCTCAAAGCTTCTTTGAATTGACTTGCCAAATCTTACTAAGACTGCACAATGGCCTAGGGCACTTCCAGTTGACCCCTGTGCACTGTTCCTCATTCAAGGCCAGACCTGCTTCGTGGTCCGTTGTCTCACCCCACCTCGCACAACCACTTTTCCTTAAAGCGTTGTGCACCTAGAACCCTGGAATCCTCACTTGGTGTCTGATCCGTGGAGGGCTCAGACAGGCACACCTAGCGTCTGCTGTAGATTCATTGTGTTGGCTAGAACTGTGAGAGCTATTAACTTTTCTCTCAATTACAATACAAATCACATGGTGATTTTCACGTAAACTGTTCGCACACAATTCGTCTTACCCTCCAAGGTGGGTACTGTCATTATTTTCCTTAATTTGTAGTTGGCACACTGGATGAAGCAGTCACAGGTGGCACATGGGATGGAACCCATATCATCTGCCTGGGGAATTAGTTTTTAAAAATCACACAGGCCGCCTTTTGAACACTCTGCTAAGGGGTGTCTATAAAGTGTGCATATGGCCTCAATGGTTAAAATCCCCGACTTAACTAACAGACCCGTAAGCATTTCCATTCTGATCATTATTTTTTTTCTTAAGAGACACTATAAGGGGGCCGGTGAGATGGCTCAGCGGCATAAGCGCCTGCCTTGCAAGCGCGAGGGCCCGAGTTCGACTCCCGGATCCCACATACGAAAAAGGGGCCGGTGATATCGCTCAGCGGCACGGGTGCCTGTTGGCGCGCGAGGTCCTGAGGTCGTCCCCCCGGTACCCACAAAAAAAAAAAAAAAAAAAAAAAAAAAAAGAGACACTATAAGGGATGGCGTTAGTGCTGTAACAGGTGCTGCAGGCTATGTAGGTGAGCTGGTTCCTGCCCGTCACAAGCCGACAGTGGAAGAAGCTGCTAGGTAGTTGTAGCTCAGTGTCTCAAATGCCATTCTCCTAGTACAGTGGCCCCCAAAAGGATATGTCCTAGTGCCTGGAGCCTACAGATGTGATCAAGTGTGCCAAAGAATGCCTTTTGCCTTAGATGGCCAAAAATATGATTAAATTAAGGATCTAGAGAAGAGGTATTTACCACGGATTTTCTTGGTGACCTCTAAGGACAATCCTCTGTGTGTTTATAAGAGCAAGGCATAGGGAATTTTGAGTCATACATGCAGAGAAGTCAATGTGAAGACAGATACAACAAAGAGAGATAGAGCTACAAGCTGAAGAATGACGGAAGTCACTAGAAGGTAGAATTGGAAAACAAATTCTTCTCTATGGCCTTCGGAAGGAGCGTGGGTTAGATGGTACCTTAACTTCAGATTTCTGAGAGAATAATTTTCTGTTTTGCCAAGCAACTTAAGGATGATGTAATTTGTAAAAGCTGCTCCAGTAAACTAATACATAAGACATGCATAATATTTTTCTATTTAACTCCAAATAAAGCGTTGAGCAGTTCTACAAGGACCAGGTGTGGGGGACTCAGGAAATATTTTTTATTTGTTTGTTTTGTTTGATTTTTGAGCCAAGGTCTCACTATGTAGCTCAGGCTGGCCTCGAACTCACTGTGTAGCCCAAGCTGGCCTCAGACTTGCAGCGATTCTTCTGCCTCAGCCTCCTGAGTGCTGGGACAGGAAATATTTCTCGAGGGGGGTGATGTTTAAATTGAATTTTAAGGGTTTCATCAGTTCGAAAATGAATGAAAAGGTAATTCAAGAAGAGAAAAATAGCACCCAGGAAGGCACAAGAAGGAGGGATGCAGCAGCTTTAGGGAGCAGAGGAAGTTCAGTGGCTGTAGATTGGAGAACTGGGAAAGAAGCTGAGGATGGGCCTGCACTGAGAGCATAGGAAGAGGCCTTGGCCACTGCACTAAATCCATCGGCGACCTCGGCTGGTAGGCAGTAGTGACTGACCAAGGCTCCCTGCGCCAGGGGTGAGCGATGAGATGTAATTATGTAGAGTTCAGCAGGGACAGCACTAAGAACTAGGAAGCCAGCAAAGAGAATTTTGCAATAGTCTTGCAAAAGAGAAGAGGGGATGAGCCAAGTCTGTGGAATAGGAATCAGGGTAGAGGGCTTTGGTCAGATGTGGGTGGTAAGGATGAGACAGAAGTCATTACGGACTCGGGTAGAGAGAGACAAAAGAAAATGCAAACACTAGAAAGGAAAACATACTTGAAGTAATGTAAGGAGCTCCTTATCACGTTCTGGGCTGAAAATGAGATTGGGATGCGGAGCGGTGTCTGTGATTTATCAATGCAGTGACCTTGATCCTTGTACCTCTCTCAGCCTCAACTTCCCTGTCTGCAAAATGGGGAGCAAAGGAAGTGCAATGTTATTTATTTCGCAAAGATGCTATCAAGATGCAAACAGATAATGTTGGTAAGAACACTTTCTATAGATTTTTTTTTAAACTATATGAAGGTGAGGTAATTTCGATGGCTCCCACTTGGAGAATGATTGCTTCCTGAACACACAGAGGGTCAAACACACGGAGGTCTGGAACCCTGAGGGGCAGTAGGGTTGCACGTCCAGCTTTGGGAGTCCCTGGCAGCCAGGTGAAAGCACAGCAGTAATCTGAAGTCCTGCGTTGTAGAGAAGAGAAAAGAGCTAATGCAGAGCCTGCAGGAACCTCCAGGCCCTGGGGTACAATCAGAAAATGGGAGGAAATGAAGGCTGTACAAGGTGGGAAAATTGTCGGAGACGGCAGGAAAGATCTTTAAGAAGTGACAAGATGACCACTGGGTCTACATAGTTCTATTACTAGTGACAAGTGCAGCAGGTCTAATGAGAAGTGGACAATTTTGATTCATAATAGCATGTAAGAAATCATTGGAAACCATGTGTTTCTTTCAGAAGCTATGCTCTGGGGTTGGTTTTTTAAGCAGTTTGGTACCAGCTGTAGGTTTGTGCTGAGCACTTAGCTAACCCATACTGAAGAGCTATTATTTTTACTTGAGATGAAATTCACACAACGTAAAATTAACCATTTAAAAACATACAATTCATTTTTCTGTACCTTCACAATATTATGCAACAATCACCGCTATATAGTTCCAAAACATTTCATCCTCCAGTAGCAACCATCTCCCCATTAGGGGTCACTCCCATCTTTCCCTGTCCCTAGTGCCTGGAAACTTCCAGTCTGTTTTCTGTCTCTATGTGTGTATCTAGATATTGATCCCTAGGGGTTGAGAGCCAGCAGTCCAACAAGTACTTATATGTGAATAAAGACTTTGAACAAAGGTAAGTTCTGAGCCAGTTAACCTTAGAAAATGCAACCTGCAAGATAAAGCCATAGAGGCCACACTGACATGAATTAAGATGGGTTTCAATTTCCTGCTTTAATTCAAACTGCTCTCAGTTTCAAAAGCAAAATCAGAGGATGGTGATGGTTTCTACAAATTAGTGGAATGACTGTGAACGGTGAATCCTGGCTTAGCCCTATAATAACTTTTAAGAAGAAAAGCACATAATCTAAACTTCATTGTTTTCAGGGTGTTTTTTAAAAAACTGTTTTATAATCGGGGAAATTTTGCCCTTAAGTGAATACTATTTGTAAATAATCCTCTCTAATTGAAGGCTTAAAATGTCTGGGCAAAACCAAAAATGACTCCCTACCCGAGGTTTAGTAACAGTTTAGGTATTCGAACAGGAGCAGCTGAGGAGTCCTGCTGGGGTTTGAGCTTAGTAAACCTGCTATTAAGTCATCTTTCCAGCTAGACTTTCCCTGGGCAAAGCAAGGGGTAACCAAAGTGCATTAAGTGCTCATGGATGACTCAAGATAAACAAAAACCTTGTAACTTACAATCACTGTTTCAAACAGTGTGCTTCACAGATAGAAAAGCCCCTCTTTGGTGGGGAATTTCAGTTTGAGCATCGGGTCTTCTCCGAGTTTCACTGCATATGTCAAGTTTTTGAAAATGGCCCATAAAAAAACATTAGGCTTTATACATTTAGTGGAATATCATGAAATACTAATTTTACAGGTGCGTATAAGAAAAGTGCAGTTCCAAGTATCAGAATGCCATTAACCATCATGCACTCCGTATGCAGGGGCAGTTAATTTAATATTAAACCAATAAAACATTTACCAGTGCCAGCGAAGGTTTTGGTTGTCGACAGCTGGCTAGGTGTCCCGCAGTCATGCTGTCTTTCTGTTTGCAGGCCAATTTTACACAGCTGCTTTCTCCTGGAAATCATGGCTCATTTGAAGCCTTCACAAGTATGACAAATAGCTTCTCTAAGCCTTAGCGACGGTGGGGAAGCTTGGAAATATTTAGCAGCACTTATTAGCTTGAATATGAAACAAGATTTCATTTCGTTCAGCTACAGCCTTTGACTATGTGGAGGTCTGGTTATTGTAGGAAATGCAAGCTGTTCAGTGTGTACATCTTTTGCAGGGCACTGCATAAAATGATCTCCCATAGGTCAATTCCAAGTTCAAACTGCATAGAAGTTCTAATGTTGATCAATGAAATGGGAAAAGTTAAACTGAAGTCTTTCCTTTTATACTCAGTTTTCTGGAAGTACTGCCCACTAGTTGTCACTAGAATGATAATAGATGTAAAATAGAGCTTCTTGTATAGGACAGGGAGTGTCAAATCCAAGCAGGAATTCAGGCGTGATAGGAAAAGGGTATATGAGAGGTACTAGATGCTCCTTAAATTATAAAAAAAACAAAGGTTGGACTATGCGATGTGGACCAGAGCTGAAGTAGTCAGGACAATCTGCCCCGCTGCTAGAGTTTGGAGGGGTAAGAGAAGGGCCCTTGGCACAGGTGTCTGACAGCATGTAGGACTGGAGTGGAGTGGCTTTGTGCATGCTGGATGACACATTTTGAGAAAAATGGGACCAATATGGCTGAGGTGAGGAGTTCATAAGAAGACCGTGGAAGCAGGCTGTAGTTTCAATAGATTGAGTTGTCTGATTTCAGAGGTCCTGGAGCCCCAGGATAGGATGGCACAGATTTTTTTCTCTCTCTCTCCTACAGGAAGTGAGTGTGTACATGTGATGAAGGCTTTGGGAAAGCGAGTATGACATAAGAAAGAAGGGTTTTGGGAAATTCCATTACAGTACCTGCTGAATTAATCAACACAGAGAAAATTGAGAAATGCACAGTGTGGTCAAAAGATTAAGTAATGATGGACCTGTACTGGGTTGGAATTGGCAGTGATAAAAAGGAATGGAATGTTTTGAAGAGTCATTTGAAAGAAAGACACATTTTGAAGGAAGTATTTATAGGACCCGAGAACTCACTGGGTGTAGAGAGTGACGTGTGGGCAGGTCCAGGCGGATTCTGAGATTTTGAGCTTAAGCAATTTGAAGAACCAAGTAAGAAAACCTGAAGACACAACTGACTTAGAGGAGGAAAGGGTGAGAACAGTTTTAAGCATGTTGAAATATCCATGTTTCGATTCCTACTAGGCTTTGGGGAAAGCAGGGGCTGAAACTTACAAGAGAAATAGATTTGGGTGTCATCATCCACAAAGAGGTGTTTGCTGAAATTATGAAAGTTTGGGAGGAGAGAGAGAGAGGGAGAGAGAGAGACAGAGAAAGGGAGAGAGAGAGAGAGAGAGAGAGAGATCTTCTTGGTTTGCAAATGTTAGGAATAGAACTGGAGCTATCAGAATATTAAATGTTTTGTTTCAGAGCATCTAGTTAGTAAAAATAACTGTGCTGAGAGTTGAGAAATAGCCATTTTATTTCCTGAGTACCCATGAGACACTATTGCTTGGGCAGTGGAGAAAGAAAGCAGTTTCCAGAGTCTAAGGAATTAGTGGCCTCTGAATATGAAGCCGTGCTTATAGACTCTACTTTTAAGGAAATGAAAGTCAAAACAGAGAGATGGAATAAGTATTGTGGAGAAACAGCATAAAGGGTCTGTGTTTTTGATGAGACATGAGCTGATGTTATATAAGGGAGAAAAAAATTAAAAGAAGAAAATACTAAAGGCACTAGGTAGAATGTGTCCCATATGAAAAGGTTAAAAAAAAATGTAATGTTAATAAAACAAAATATGGCTTCTACCAAGATGTGATAAGTAGAGATACTGGCTGAAAACTACAGGGAGAAACAGATATATCAACATTGACAGGTGTATTTGGAAGATGGAACTTGGTAGCCTTATGAACTAAGCACTGTTAGGCATACGGAAAGCATGATTCTCTATTGACGTGAAGTGTGGGGAAAATTTAACCTCGCGAAGTCTCATAGCGCCATTTTGCAGTATTCGTTTGAATTAGGAGGGCTCACTGACTTCCTGCTCTGCTGGGACTTCTCCACGGCACCTGTAGCATACCTCTTAGGAAGGGTTTTCAGAGTGCCTCTCATGTCATCATTTGCCATGGTAAGTCGCCCATGGCTTTCCAAAGCATGGAATTGGGAAGCAGCAGCTCCAGGGCCAGCTCGCAGGACTCCCTGGCAACAATGAGGTGAAAGAGCCCAGTTCCTTCGTAGGCCCTGGGGAAACTTTCTTAGAATTCTGAGGTTACAGTAAGGCATTTGGACACTGTTACTCTGCTGTAGACTAGTTTCTCTGGTCTCATTGGGATGTTTATTAGGAATGCAGATTCTTATGCTCCATTTCAGATCTACCTCATAACCACTCTTCATTTGAACAATATCCCAATTCACTCAGGTGCAGATCACATTTTGTAAAAGGCATTGCTGGAATCTACAATGAAATGACCATCCTAGGGTTCAGTGAGAAGAAGGGAGCAGTCCCAGAAATCAAAAATTATACTTAAAATTTAGGTTGGTGGATCTCAAACAGTTGTTCCCAGACATTCTACATCTTCAATACCCAAGAACTTGTTAAAAATGCAAATTCTTTGGCCCCATCCCAGACTTAGTGAATTGGAAACACTGGGAGTGGGACCCAGGATTACGTTTTTAACAAGGCCTCCTGATGATTCTCATGTGCTCCAAAATTTGAGAATCACACTGTAGATAATTCTGGTCCAGTATGCTTACATAGGTCATGAACAGGTGTAAGAAGTGAATAAAGGTAATCTGAAAGGCTAGTGTTAGACTGTCACAAATGCAGAAAGCAAAAATGAAAAGTCTTCTACAATATTATATAATACCATGAGCTTATGGAAATTACCAAAGGCGGATGATCATGGCTGGTTGGCTTTGTAGACGCAGCCAGCAGTTGTCTGGCTGAACTTTGGCAATTAGTGAGCAAAGCCTTTACTTCAGGGAGTGCAGAGTCAAAGAGAAACTAGGTTATGAGAAGGTAGAATTACAATAAAACACTACTTCCAAATGGACACTAAAATCACAAAGTAAGCAAGCCGGGTCCAGGTTGCAGTGTTTAAAGGCTAATTGCAGATAATAAGTGGTCTGGTTACCTTTGTGTCCATAAACACATATATTTGAAAGTCATATGATTGTATTGTTCTAGGAAATCTTTGTAATTCTAACTTATCTTTCAGGTACTACTGGAGAGCTCTTTCACACTGACCCAAAGGTAGGTCTAATGTTGTTGGTGTTTTTGGAGCTGGCACCAAAAGGAAAGCTGGCAGGTGTCCTCTGTGCCCATGTAGATCCCAGCCATGTGTGGCTATTTAAATTTCAATCAATAATAATTAAATAACATTTATTCCTCAGAAAGACCAGCCACATTCCACATACTCCACCGTGCCCTGCGCCAAGTGGCTGCCATACTGGTTAGGTAGGATGGTTTGTGGAACGTTTCCATCATCACAGAGCCTTCTGTTGGATGGGACTTAAGCTTTTGATTCAAGAGTATTTTTTTCCACTACTTGAGATTAAACCCAGGACCTTCACACTGAACTTCATTTCCAGCCTTTTTAATTTTTTTATTTTGAGTCAGGGTTTCTCCTACATGCTAATTTGCCCAGGCTAAGATGAAATTACCATCCTCCTGCCTCAGCCTCCCAGAGAGCTAGATGACAGGCATGTGCCACCAAGAGTCTTGATGCAGCATTTGTCACAATCAGGCTCACCAAGCAGAGGCTTTTCAGTGGCACCAAGGGCAAGTCACATTTGTGAAAGGGGTTGAGAGCTCAAACTCCAGCAGTCTCTACCTGCTCCCAATATACGAATTATTTTTCACCTTCTGCCTCAACTCCGTTGTGGAGCCCGTGCAAGGGGATCAGAAGGTGACAGTATCACATTCATCTTCTTTATTTTGCTGTGGCGGGGGGGGGGCAAAAAAATCACCCAGGAGGTACAAGAAGACTCTGGCTAACATTTTGGGACTCTCGTAATTTTATCTGCATTTCTCTTTTGTTTTTGCCAAGGCCTGTCATCAAGAAAGTGGCTGTACTTAGGTTTTGTTTATTTACCTATTCATATTTTTTTTTCTTTGCTGGAAACCAAACCAAACAACTGCATTACAGTGTTTCACATAAGCAGCCAGCAGAGCTCAGCGCCCGGGTGAGACTGACTTTTTGGGTTTAGTTTAAAGTTCTTGTAGATTTTTGGTTACTTTTAATCTGCTTTTCATAAATGCAGACTAGAAAGAGAATGTTATCTTTCCAGTTCTGATGAAAGAAAGAAATAGTAGAAGGAAAGAAGGAAGGAAAGAAGGAAGTAAAGAAGGAAGAAAGAGGGGCCGGTGAGATAGCTCAGCGGCGTAAGCGCCCGCCTGGCAAGAGAGAGGTCCTGAGTTCGACTCCTGGTACCCACATAAAAAGGAAAAAAAAAAGGGCCGGTGGTATCGCTCAGTGGCACAAGTGCAAGGTCCTGAGTTCGACCCCCAGTAACCACATAAAGAAAAAAAAAAGGAAGAAAGAAAAGAAAACGGACAACAAACTATTGATTTGAAGCTCAAATCTGTCTTTGCCATAAGGCAGAGGGGTCAGACTAACAACTCTTCAATTATTCAATTATTCAATTATTAGGATGGCCTTGGGAAATTCTCACGTGTCATCGTATGGTAGAGTAGACCATAGTTAGATGCCACAGTTGTAATCTCTAACCCAGATACTATCATTTTGTAAGAAGAATTCACTTGATATGTACAGAAATAAATTTCTCTGGCAAAGTAATGCCATATTTATCATATACAGGTATAAATCCTCAAATGACCTGAAATTAGACAGCCAAGTGACTTTCGCTTGTGTGTGAATTTGTGTGTGTGTGTGTGTGTGTGTGTGCACATGTGTGTGTGAAGGTGAGCCAAGATTAGAAAAAGGACATTTCCCTGGAGAAGACCAATAAGCTGCTCCTGCAATCTAAGTTTGGGTTTATGGCGGTGTCTCTCGCTTGTCCTTTGGTGGCATTCCCTTGGGAAAACATGGGTATTTGCGTACCCATCTCTCTTGTGTTCCCCAGCTTATTTTTTTTTCTCACTCTTGTCCTGGGAAAATGAATGTTATAAGCCTTTCTGATGAGGCCTCCAACGTCTTCCCTATGAATCTTTGTGACAATCTAAGAGGTCTTTTCTGGGCAATTAGCCCCATATAATTTTCCTAATTATATGTTTGGTTCTGACGTGTTTCTCTCCAAAGTTGGTGTGCTATTTGTTTATTTGGTTCTGAACCTAGGGTAGGAAAGAGTCCGTCCTGCTGCAGGTGACCCCGGGGAGCCTGGAGGAGAACCCTGCCAAAGCACTTCTCAAAAATCTTTATGTGACACGGAAAGCTAGCTTTCTTCCTTTCTTCTTCATGCTCATCCTCATTCCATTTTAAGAAAATAAATGTGAAATCAACACAGGCAAATGTTTTGTTATGTTTTTAACGGTGCTCTCTCTAGCTTAGGACCTTTACTAATACTGGTTGGCCTCAGGTCAAAACCAGTGAAGGGCTACTCCTGGCCAGAGTCCTTTTGATGATGTAACATGTTTATTCTCAGAATTTCTAGTCTCCACTTGGAGAATTCTTAGATAAAACATAATCCTACCACATAGCAGCATCTATTTAGAATTTGGGAGGCCCTTCAAACTTCATTCACTTTCCCCTAAATTAAAATTTACTAAGTTTTATTTTTCCAGTGTCTTGATCCTCCTGGTGACAATGGATTCACCAAAGATTAATTAGATAAAGTTACCCTTGCTAATGTGGCAGCAAATCTATTACTCCTCCCTCATAAACCCTAGCTTGGTTCACAAGTTCAGGTTTGCTGGAGACCACAGGGATGATTGGCAAGAGCAAGGTTCTACCCAGCAGCCATGGGAGCAGGCAGCTGTGACCACACAGGGTTTTCAACACTCACGGCAGGGGCATCCTGTTGATGGTTGCCGTCCCTCCCAGGATGACCATAATCATCAGGAGAGTTCATTCATTCCTGATTACTAACAGATGATGTGGGAGAATAATATAGAAATAGCTTGATTTTTAAAAGCAAATTAAAGGTAATCGAGGGATTTATGAAATCTCATTTTTTTCTAAACTTGATCTCCGCTTCAGGTTTCCTCAGTCGCAACTCTGGGACTCCTTTAATCTGAGCAGGTGACACCCTGTGGGCCTGACCCTGTTTTGTACTACCCTACAGGTTAAACTCCCTCAAGATTTGGGTGATGACACAGAGAACAAGTTGAGAAGACATTTCGTGGTTTGTAATGAATATTTTTACATGGCTCTATGTTTTCGGTACACATGGGCAGTTTTACCATCAAGTCACCAATTCTGGTACTGATTTTGCTTAAGAAGTTATGAATGTCAATGACTTATTCTTTTCCATGTTGAAAAAATGTAGAGGAATTGTTAATGCAAATAGCCAGGTGGTTCTAATTTTTTAATTTACCAAGTGTATACCTAAAGTTTGATGTTGTTCCTCATTTATAATATATCTCTAATTAAATGTTTTTAAGAAGTAACAAGAGATATTGCATCACTTTACCTAGTTCTACTCCATAGTACATCTTGCAAGACTGTAATACAAGACTAGAACCCAGATGTGACACTGGTACAGTCCACAGAATTTATTTGGATTTTCTGACGTTACTTGTATATTGCTAATTGCACAGACACACTCATACATATGTCAGTGCAATTTTATCACTTGCAAGGAGGATGTGTGCAATTACAGCTAGAGTCAAGATACAGTACAACTCCATTACCACAAGAATCTCTTGAGTTGTTCATGTTTTTAGATGATTGCTTTTTGATGTTGAGTTTTGAAGGTCTTTATATATTTTAGATGCTAGCTTATTGTTATATATGCAGTTTTCGAACATTCTCTCCAACTCTGTAGCTTCTTTTCATTCTCTTAAGGCCTTTTGCAGAACAAATCATTTTAATATGTAGGAGTCCAATTTATCATATTTTTCTTTTATGAATTGACATTTTGTATTACATAAATACTCTTTGCCTAATCTTCCAAAATGTTTCTGCTATCTTTTTCTAAAAGTTTTATGTTTTATGCATAACCCCATGTCCATTTTAGTTAATTTTTAAGCCAGGTGTGAAGTTTATATTGAAGTTCATTTGTTGACAAATGGTGTCCAATTGCCCCACTGTCATTTGTTAAGATTATCTTTCCTCATTTTTGCACATTTTTCAAAATTAAGTTAGGTTTACTCATGTGGATACACTCCTGGGGTTTCTATTTTGTTTCACTGAATTATCCCTCTGACAATATTGCATGATTTTATTATTGTGTCAATAGAGTAAACCTGAGTATTGAGTCTAGTAATTCCTCTTATTTTATTATTGTTTGTTAAGATTGTTCTAGACATTCTAGAATTTGCACCTTTCAATGTAAATTTTAAAACATCTGAAAAATTGTTGAAATAATTAACCATCCAGAAAAGAAACTAATAAAACAACCTCATTTACAAAATAAAAGATATGTATGAGTAAACTTAATCAACAAGGTGAAATATCTGCATATTTTATCTGAATATAAAACAGTGATTAAAGAAAGTGAAGGCAGCACAAGTAAATGTAAAGATATCCCATGCCCATAGATTATAAGAATTAATATTGTGAAAATATTCATAGTAGTCATAGCAACCTTCAGGTTGATGCAATCTCTGTCAAAATTTCAACGTCAATTTTCATAGAAATAGAAAAAAATATTTACTAAAAGTTGTGCATAACCAAAGAAAAGATCCATAATAGCCAAAGACATCTAAGGAAAAGAGAATAAAAGTGGGGATATCATACTAAATGATTTCAAAATATACTACAAATTCAAGGACATAAAGGCAAATATTGAATGATCTCCCTTATTATTTATGGAATCTGTAAAGTCGAACTCATAGGAATATAGAAAGGTGGTTATGAGAGCCTGGCCAGAGGGGGGGATGGGGAAGGGAGAGCTGAACACACTGAATACCAAGTTTGAGGTAGAGGGCGTGTACACATTTCAGTAGTCTGATGTACAGTGTGGTGGCTCTAGTTAATCTCGTGTATTTCAAAATTACTAAAAGAGTAAGTGTTAAATATTTTCACTACAAAGAAATGACAAGTATGTGAGATGCTAGATGCAAATTAGTTTTTGTTCCATAATGCATACAGTTATCATAAGGTCTAACCATAAATATATATTATTATTTGTCATTTAAAAAACTTGAAATTTTGGCAAAAAGTTGCATTAAACCTATAGGTCAATTGGGGGGAGCTCACATCTTTACTATGTGGAGTCATAAAATCTGTAAATATGCCAGGTTCAACTGTGCGTGCCTGTACAAAATACTTGTGGGTTTGTCTATTTTTCATCTATACCAGTTTTTAATTCATGTATTTTAGAACTGTTTTTTGGTGGATCCACATTTAGAATTGTTTTTCTTCCTGGTACATTGATCCTCTTATCATCATATAATGTCTCTATTGTTAGTAATTTTCTTTCTTCTAAAGTACAGTTTACCTGATATTGATATAGCTACCACTACTTTAAAATAATTACTATTTCATGGTATATATTTTTCATTCTTGTACTTTCAATCCATCTATGTAGGAGTTTTCTTTTTTATTAAGTTTATTGGTACCATTTAAATATACATAATGATCACATTCATCATAGGGAGTTTGCACCTGTACATGATATATATTGATTCCTCTTTTTTTCCCATTCCCCTCCTCTCCTTTCAATTCCTTTTCTCTTCCTTACTCACAAAGTTTTGTTTCCATTTTATCCTTCTTTATTTGTTTTATCCTTTTCCCTTCCTTCCTTTCCCCTCCCCCTCCCTAGTTCCTCTTCCCTTTTGAACTATTTCTTCCTATTTCACAATATCTATTATATATTTTGATACTTATTTACACTTTCAGTTTCTCATACCCAGGGGACAATGCAATATTTACACATTTGTCTGATTTATTTCACTTACAAGTATGGTCTCAAGGTCCATCCATTTACCTAGAAATGTCTCAAGTTTATTCTTCTTTATGGCTGAGGAGTACTCCTTTGTATAAAAAAGACATCTTTTTATCCATTCATCATTTGATGGGCATTTGGGTTGTTTCCAAGATTTAGCTATTACAAACTGTGCTGCTATAAACATGAGTGGGCATATATTGCTGTGGTATGATGCTTTTAATTCTTTAATAAATATTCCAAAAAGGAAAATAGCTGGGTCAAATGGGACCTCTAATCCTAGTTTTTTGAGAATCTCCACATTGATTTCCACAGTGGTTGCACCAGTCTGCACTCTCACCAAGAGTGGAGAAGGGTTCCTTTTCCCCACAGCCCCTCCAGCATTTGTTATTAGTTGATTTCTTGATGATAGCCATTCTTTCTGGGGTGAGATGGAATCTCAGTGTTGTTTTAATTTGCATTTCTTGAATGACCAGTGATGTTGAATACTTTTTCATATATTTATTTGCCATTTCTACCTCCTCATCTGAGAAGTGTGTATCCAGCTCAGATGCCCATTTTTGGATTGGGTCTTTAAATTTGGAACATCTGATTTTTTCAGTTCTTTATATGTTCTAGATGTTAGTCCTTTGTCTGAGGAACAAAAAATAGAGAAGCACAGGAAAATGACAAAAACTATGAATATTAAACAGAGGAAAGAAATGGAATACAGGAAATAGATTCAAACAGATATTCAGGAAATTAAAAATTCCATTGAAAGTTTACAAAATTGAATAAAAGTTAAGTCAGAGTATCAGACTTGACAAGATTGCAGTTAGCAATCACAAAAGGAAAGACTTCTTAAATATAATGCAGGACCAAGGAAAAACAATCCAACAGCAGCAAGATGATGCAAAGAACAGCAGAAGCTTGATCAGAGTAATGAAAAAGCAGGAGGCAGCAGAAGTGGCAGAAAAAAACTGTTCATAGATGTCATGGAAGAAAACTGCCCAAGCATGGAAAAAGAATCAGATAAGTGAGGCATATAAAACTCCAATTATTCAGGACCAAAATAAATCTACACCAAGGCATATAATAATCGAGCTTCCAGAAAATCAGCACAAGAATAGAATATTAAAAGCTGTTAAAGAAAAAAAAATCACCTATAAAGGAAAGCCCATCATAATCACAGCAGCCTTCTTAACATAAACCCTTAAGTCAAGGAGAGCTTGGAGAGAAGTATTTCAAGTCCTGAAAGAAAGCAAAGTCCAACCCAGACTGGTGTACTCTGCAAAATTGTCTTTCAAAATCAATGGAGAAATAAGATACATCCATGAAAAAGAACAAATGAACAAATTCATGACCACCAAACCAGCCCTCCAAAATGCTCTTAAGAATATTTTAGAAAGAGATAAAGAAGACTACAATCCCAAATTGCCAATAGAAAGAATTCACCAAGCAAGACAGAGGGGAAAGACAGGGAACCAACAACAGGAAAATAGAATGACAGGGATAAATCAATGCAGATCAGTTATAACCATCAATGTAAATGGTCTCAATTCACCAGTCAAAAGAAACAGACTGGCAGAATGGATCAAGAAACAAGATCCAACAATATGCTGCATACAAGAAACACATTTAATTCAAAAAGAAATGCATAGACTGAAAGCCAACGGATGGAAAACAATACTTCCTGGACAGGACCCTGGACAAAAGCAGGGGTAGCTATTCTATTTGCAGACAAAGCGAACTTCAAGACAAGACTGATCAAAAGAGACAGAGAAAGTCACTACCTCCTTGTTAAGGGAAAACTCCAATATGCAGTTGTTTGGAAGTAAGTTTTTTTGTGGATGAGAGTTGGATCATAACTATTTTTAATGCTCTCTGTGAAATTCTGACTTTTAGTTGATGTGTAGCTTATTTACATTCAAGATAAGTATTTATATGTTAAGGCTCAATGCTTAAGACTACTGATTCATTATTTGTTTTCTGTTCATTTCTTCTGTTTTTGTTTCTCTGCCACTCAATCTTTGCTTACTCTTGGTTACTTAAACATTTTTCAGGATTTCATTTTGATTATTTATAGTGTTTTCAGTTTGACTTCACATCTGCATATTTTACTGGTTTCTCTGGTAATTACAAGGTACCTACGTGACCTATCGCAGGCTACTTTTATTTTGCAGTATTGGGGATTGAACTGAGTATCTCATAAATGCTAGGAAAGTGCTTTATCATGGAGCTACATCACACCTCAGTTAAAAAATATTTTGAGACAGAATCTAAGTTGCCTAGGCTTGCCTCGAACTTGCCATCCTCCTGCCTTACCCTTGTGAGTAGCTGGGATTACTGATGTGCAACACTGCACCTGGCTGTGGGAGACCTTCTTGAATCTAGTCCACTTTACTTCTCTTCTTCAAATACTTACATCTTGAGTATCAAATGACATTATGAATTTTGACGGAATCATCAAATACAATCTGTATACTCGTAAGCAGAAATGTATGTATGCCCGTGTTCCTACTCTCTCTGTTGGAGTTTTTCGGGGAGCTTCCATTATCTAATTTTTAAAGATATATCTACTAGTGCCAAATGCTTTTAGTTTTCCTTACCTGGGAATGTTTTCATTTTCCACTCATCTCTGAAGAGTAATTTCATAGGTATGAAATTTGTGGTTCATACTACGTACCTTTCAGCATGTGAAAAGTGTGTCTACATTTCCTTCTGGATCCATGACTTCTTAGGAGAAATCAGCTCCCATTCACATAGGAGTTCCTATAGGTAATGTCTCTGTAGGGATGCTTTCGAGATGTTTTCTTTCTCTTAATTTTCAGCAGTTTAAATTATGATGTGCTTTAGCGTGCATCTTTAGGGTTTATCTTCTTTGGTGGTTCAATTTCTTTTTAAAACTATAAGTTCATTCCTTTAATCAAAGTTGGAAGTTTCCAGCTACTATTTCATTGAATACTCTTACAGCTGCATTTCTTTTCTCTTTTCACTCTGAAACTCTGTTATATGAATGTTGACTCTTGTTTTGTTGCACCATAAGTTCTTGACTCTGGGTTTTTTGGGTATACATTTTTCTTTCTATTTATATTGTGTTAATTCTATTGATCTGTTTTTAACTTTACTGATTCTATCCTCATTCATTTCCCCTCTTCTATTGAACAAACCTATTATTGTTTAAAAAATTTAAGTTGTATTTCTCAGTCTTATAGTCCCATGTTTAACTGTTTTGGGTGACATTTTCTCTTTTTCAAGACATGTTGTAATTTGTTAAAGTATCTTTATGATGACTGCTTTCAAATCCTTGTCAGATGTGATTCATCTCAGCTTTGGCATCAGTTCTCATCTTTTCTCATTTATGTTGTCATTATTCTGACTTTTGATCTGGTGGATGGAATTTTTATTGTTTTCTGGACATCTGGGCTATTATGTTTAGAGATTCTGCATCCCATTCACAGCTTTTATTGTGTAGGCTGTCACCTTGTTTAAGTTTAGCATCTAGGTCCTGGCCTACTTTTCTTACTGTGGTTCTACCAGAAACTTTATTTTTTGGAGATTTTTCAGTGCTGTTTGTGTTGGCTTGGTTTATCTCATTCTTACGGGCTTCCCCACCTCCTCGAGGAGGATGTCTACAGGGGTAGAAAGATTATTCCCAGCCCAGATCATCTGGTAACTTTAGGTTAGAGAGAAGTTGTGCCCTTTGTTCTTTATGGGGATAAGTAGGTTTTCATTTATTATTCTAGGACTTCTGCCACAATTGTGGCATATGTAGGTTGAACCTTTCAGCCAGGTATATGTTTCTAAAAATTGAAGCAGCATTTTCTGCCCAGCCAGTATCCAGAATTAGATTCACGGAAATAGAAGCAGATGCTACAGGTGTGTGAGATAGCAGGGTGGGGTCAGTGAACTACACCCCCACATGGGAGATGAATTTGTGAGGATAACTTGATGGAAGTGTGATATATAACATAATCTGTCCCTGAACCTAGACCAAGCTTCAGAAAACCTTAAATAGCAATTTTAATTTCAGGATAGAATTTTCCTTATAAATAGTTTAAACTGGATTGCTCTTTGTCAAGTGGTTTTAAAATGAAAGGAAAACAGATATAAATAACAATATTACCCAAAGGAAAAGGTGTTTTCAAATCCTTCTGTGCTAATTTCAAAAACAAAACAGAGACCTCAAGCTGATAACTGAAAACTTGGTTCTTGCATTCTGCAGGCAAAACAGTTAATAATCCACCAAGTCATTGTATGTTTTATTGGAATGTGAAAGAGAACGTCTTTTAAGATTAACTTTTCTACAATCATAAGTTATAAAAACCAGTCTGCAGTTTGTATTTTATGAACATATTGTTTGTATTGTTGAAGAAATATGTATACTAAACTTAATCAACTTAATCACAGTTATATATGATCCATCTAAGGAGATTTTAGATAATCAGACTTAATTAAATGCACCAATTGTAAAATAAATTTCTCCTTTTCCATTTAAGATCTAGTTTAAAATTGTGAGAAAGTGAGCTTAATTTTTATTTTTGGTATATTTTAATCACACTGTAAATTTTGATTATGTATTGTACTTTACAGTTGTTTTTAATCATGTCTACCAGATTTGTCCTTTTCAATTTAGTATTTTATCATGGAGATTCTAGCGTCTCCGTCCATTTTTGTTTTCTTTATTTTTCAAGAAAGCAACAACATTAACCTCAAACTTTTGATGACTTTTCTAGAGTGGAAAAATTACAAAAGATCTTCAAATGCTACACTTTCCATAGGCTACAGAAGGTAGTCTAGGCAGGAACATCCCTTCACCATATTTTTTCTGTGTTCCTACGAAGTATAAAACGTTGTGGGATGGGAGAGTTTCAAAGATGAGTGAATTAGATAGGGTCTAATTTTACAATCTGTTTAAAGACAAGGGTTGAAAAGTGCATTTGCAAGTAAACATAGGCTGGTCCGTGATAAGTTCCTTAAGAAAGATAAAATACTAACAGTTTTGAGAAGGGCAGTCAGGCTGGGGCATCAGAGCAGAGCTCCATGGAGTAGGGGATACCAGAAGCGGGCTTTACAGGATGGTCTGGATTTCATGAGGTAGAGATGGTGACAGATACATTCCAGGCAGAGGTGGGGGTAGCTAAAGACCTGGTACAGGGGAGGGAACATCAAGCTGTGGTTGGAAAGTGTCAGCTGTCTTGACTAGAGAATTGTGAAAGAAAAGGCCACCAATAGGGAATTAGGCGGAGAAGCCTAGTGAAAAGCTTTGAAATTTTGTTTGTGGACAGTGGAGAACTACTGCCCTTGATCACAAGAATGGCATAGCTCGAATGATTTGCTAAGGGAATCTCACAGAGGACAGGGGCTGGAGAGAATAAGTCAAGGAGAGCAGTGATGTGGCTACTGACAGCAGAGCGATGGTGTGGAGGATGGGATAGAAAGAACCAGCAGAAGAAACAAAACAAGGGAAGCACGAATAGAACTTGGTAGAATATTTGATTTTCTGTGTGCTGGTGGTAGTTAGGGAAGGGAAGACCTAGCAAGGAAAAATGACAGTGTTCTTTACAGAAATGTGAGAGTGTCAGAGGTGAGCCGGTTGTGGAGAGGAAAAGATGGTGACTTTGATTCCATTTGTGTTGAATTTGAATTGATGGGAAATAGGGACGTTGAGGGACTAGCCACATAGAATGGGAGTTGAGAAACTGAGTTTGATTGGAAATGGGGCTTTTTTAGTTCTCAGATGACTTTTCCAACTCAAGTACATTTTTCAGTTAGGGCTCAGACTGTATTTCAGGGCCAGCATACAAAAAGAACACTCATACTGCACTTGTACTTCAGAGGTCAGTAACTACAATTTTCATTATGGCATGAATGAAACCCCAAATTACAGATACCATATTAGATCATCAAAGAGGCCAAAAGACCTTGGGTCCTCATTCCTAGCATGCACATATATATATATATATATATATATATATATCTATTTATTTTGCCCTGAAATTCTAGTATGTTTCTTCATGGACTAAAACAAAGTGTTAATTATTGAAATTTATTTCTCACTTGTTCCCAGTCATCTCCTTTTAATTTATTCACATAGGAAGCTAACAACAACGCGTTTGAATTCTGGTCCTTGATCGTAAGGATATTTATAAGTGCTTGTTTTGCACTATAAATATCTTTTATGCCAGATTCAGTAAAATGTCACCATAGAAACATAAAAATTTTGTATTTAAAAGTAAATTGTTCTAAAAGTTTGCCCTAATGGCACAAATTTTTAACACAATTTCCTAACTTTTACATAGACAAAATTAATTGTATCTTTGAAAACTGGAAATGTCTTACAAAGGAACAGTTTGGCAATCTCAGTTAAACCACGATATATAGACTTTTTAAGGTTAGACCTGTCAATTTGTTCTCATATAGGTAAAGTTTTTATCTCTTTCTTTTTTTTTTTCCTGTAGAAATAGATTTAAGGATTTCTAATGCCTCCTCTGAGGTTTAGCGTGTGTCATTTCCTCTTATTTCCTTCCCATTATATTAGGTTTCCATTTTGTGATCTGTGTACCCATGATTGTTTAAAAAAGGAGCCCAGATTTCTAGCCCATAAACATCACTTCTTCTGTCCCCTGAATTTATTTAAGTGGCTAATACTTGAGCCCAGGGGATTGTTTATATTAACACCACAAAGTCAAGAGTACTCGTTACCCCCATCCAAGCTGCCCATAAGTCAATGACATGAGGCAAGATCCCTCATCTGTTATTACTGCACATCCAGCTTCCTCAATCCTTCACTTCCCAAGCTTTATGCTTTGAGTTTTCAGTCACTTCATTTTGTTGTTGAGTCAAGAGAAATGTATGTGTTCAGCTGAGTCAAAAGTATATTTTCTTTTTCCTCCAGTTTCCTATTTATATTCTGTACATGTTCTCTGTCATCATAGAAATCACCAATTGGCATTGATTTATTTTTTAACCAACTTGGAAAGTTTGTGTGCTTTCCCACTGCAAAGAGATCCCTCAATTGTTCAAGACTTTAACAGATAGAAAAACTTCATGAGAACAAGTTGGATGGAAAAATTTTTTCTAATATAAAGAAAAAGTAACACGTTTTGAAAAAAAAATTCTAAGTTGATTTGAAAGCAAACTAACAGTCTCCACACCATCTTATTTCTTGAGGATACTCTCCCTGTGGCAGATGATTATGTTAAAGTTTAAAAAATAATGTTAAGTTCTATTTAACTTAGGCAACTGATTATCATGAAACAAATATTCCCTGGGCCATTTGCTTTCAATAGAATTTTTTTCTCTCCCTGGACAACAAAATACCCATCACAATTCATTTTGGCTTTAGGAGTATTTCCCTTAAATTTCATCAGTTCCAAGTCAAAGAGATACTGAATTACAGAGGTCTTTTGATAGAAAGTATGAATATCATTACAAAATAGAAGTTGTATTCCACTTTACTCTTGGTATGCTTTATCCTTAGGGTAAAAGTATGCTTGGTGTGTGGAGTTTTTTCCCAACAAGTACAAAAAAACTAAGTCCTTCTTGGAGATTGTTTCCATCTACAGGGATGTCAACCCTGTCATTGGTTCCCACCATGACAGAGCTATCAGTGGACCGATGACACGACCTTGGACATTCAGGGTTTTTCCTAATCCCTATTTCTCTGCCAGGGAAGTTCTTGTCTTTTATTCTCTACTCCAATGCCTCAGGTAGGAACAAGACTGATTGCTTTTCAGAGATTAAGTTTTGGAGAAATCAGGTTTCTGAATTCACCCATTCACTCAGGCTAGGCCAAGTGGAAAGCCAACTCCCAATATATTTTTTAGAAGGGCTGGGTCCTCTTGGTCTTGCCCTTGTTCTCCTGTCTTATATTTATGAGTCAAAATAAATAATAAAAGAGTGGCTTCTATCTCACTCATTCCCACAAATAACTCCATTTGGGTGAGCGGTAAGCTGGAGATGAAAGAGTGAGTGTCACTGGGAATGTACCATCCCAGATGTATCCTAGGTGGTTCCTATTTTTTTAATATGACATGGTTAATTCAGAACATTAGAGCCACCTTTGTTCAACCCCTGAAATGCTACAATATATGTACTTGACATTCTATACACAGGGCTCAGCAGTCTGCACTTGGTGCTACACCACACATATACAAGTACACACACGCATCCCTTTTACGTAAGTACTTATTCTTTTTATAACCCTTTGTCAAACTGATACCAGGATCATGGTAAGTACTTTGCAGATATGTGTTGAATAAGTAAATATATGAATTTTATTTTTTCTTTTTTTTTTGTGGGTACCGGGGGGTCGACCTCAGGACCTCGCACGTCAGCAGGTGCCCGTGCCGCTGAGCGATATCACCGGCCCCTTTTTCGTATGTGGGATCCGGGAGTCGAACTCGGGCCTTCGCGCTTGCCGGGCAGGCGCTTAAGCCGCTGAGCCATCTCACCGGCCCCTAAATATATGAATTTATAGCAGTGTAGACATGTCTCTGATACTTTTAGGCTGATTGGTTTTCAGAATGTTACAGAAGCACTACAGCGGAGGACTTAGAAACCACGGCCAAAGAACCAAGCACTCGTGGTGTGTGTACTTCCACTCCTGGCCTCGGACTCTACTGCCCTATTTTGAGAATGTAACCAACCTCATGCATTCGAATGATTTTCATTTTAAATGTCTAGCAACTGGGCTTTGAAAGATTTTAAATTACCATGACCCAATGAAGAACATGAAAGAGAAGTGTAGAGAGGTCATATTTTTTGTCCCTCTGCTTCTAATATCTAATAAGGGATAGGCTTCCCTTTAACTTTTGTTTTTAATTTCAAGAATGAATAAACTTGGATGCAAGGGTTAACAAAAGAAGAAAAAAAGACAAACTGTTTTTAAGCATATTCATGTACTTTACAGCACACTCACGTGAATTGTAAGTTTGGGACCAAATAAATACAGAGAATAGCAGGTTATTTTACATATGCTTTTATCCTTAGGCTTATATGGAACTCAGCTGCTAATGATGTTTTAAACTCCTGTGCCTTGGTGTCAGAATTGATATGAACAAAATTGTTGCTGCCACTTCATAAGGTCAGGTTTCTGAATCTCAACTCTCAACCTTTGTTTTGACTATATTCATAATTATCATATTTACTTTCAGATTTAACCACCTAATCCCTTTGATAAAACGCCCACCTGGAGAACATGCATTGGCCCTTGCAAATATGTGTGGGGAAAATGTGAAGAAAGATCTTAGGTAAGCAAGTTATGGTTTACTCATTTTTATTTGGCCTGGAATTATTCTTTGGCAAACTTTTAAGATGATAGAGACTCGTGACTGTTTGTATATGAGAATCTTTTGGAGTAGAGCTGTTCTTTGGACACAAGTTTCTCTTGCTATAAAGTCTTTCACTTTAGTTTGATGAGCAATGAGCTTACCTCAGTGAAGATGTGAGAATCAAATCACCCTTATCTTCCCAAGGGAAAGATAGAGAAGAGCCACTAACCACATAAGCTCAAAGGTGAAAAGTAATAGCTTCTATTTTTTTGGAAGTGGAAGACACATTAGCTGTCCATTTGGTTCTTATCAGTTCCTAATTCCACTGCCTTAGGAGTGCCACTTATTTCTGCTTTGTGTGAATCACATTTAAAGCACCCTGAAAGTTAAAGTAGATTTTGGAAAATGTTAATTTTACTGTGTGGAAAACCAAATTGATTCAAACTATCATGGAATTATTATCATGTTTGTTAATTGTTGTCATCTTCCAAAGGTGAGTAAATGGTATGTCTGAGGTTGTAACTTATAGAAATGCATGGAGAAATTAAAGGCTCACATATAAATTATTATATGTATCATTTAAAATATTTTAAATAGTAATATAAATTTATTACATAAAATTATATATATATATGAAAGAAAGAATTTAGAAGGCACAAATTGTAGGCATAAATTCATAACTACTAAAAAAAGTGCTAAATCATAAATATGACAAAGTCTGCTTTGAAGAATGAACACAATCCTGTTAACCAGATTCTCCTTTTAATACTTGCAGGGGAGTCCGATTTCCATAAATATTTCCATCTAAAACTCTGAGTGTAACTTTTGATCCACAGTTTTTTTTTTCTTGTCATGTGAGGTGCAATCGCAAAATATGGTGAATGCTGAAATTTTTTAAAAAAAGGCTATTAGAATAAAAACTAAATTACCATTTAATCCCCTTCAGAATATGTCCCTTGCTTCAAACCCTCATGTGCCATCACTCTTGCCATGTCCTGAAGCAGTGAAAGTCCTCTTTTGTGCATTTAGTTGCTTTGTTGTGGCTACCTAGATACCCTGAATCGATTCAAAATGTTTCCTTTTCGTGGGCGTTTTGAATATGGCGCAGAACCAGAAGTCAAACAGTGCCAGATGCAGTGAACAACGTGGGTGAAGACAAGCCTTAATGGTTCTACAAGCCTGCCTCTGTTGGATGGCACTCAGGCAACATTCACTGTATTTTTGATCACACCTCACAAAGACCTACACACTCATAAAGACAATTTTCAGAACTCCTTCAGAAAGTGGCAATACTGTAAAATAAGTGAGTTAGAAGTGAAAGGGACTATTTTGAAGGGAATTAATGGCAATATATCTTTTTAGTATAATAAATATTTTTAATTTAAATATTCACCATATATTTTGATCACAACTTGTATTTGAAGAAGTGTTAGGACGGAGTATATGTTGCATTATGCAAGATAATCTTTTGCCCTGCAGATACAGGTAAGCAGTGCTAAGATGATAATTACAATGCAAATAAACAATAAAAATACCACACAAATAATTTGACACCTTAAAAAGAGTTTCACTCTTTTAAAAATACCTACCTATATAATCATGCAATTATTACAATTATTCGTATCTGAGGTTCGTTCCTCTGAAATTTCTATTAAGGCTGATTATCATCTTTTTTGTTTTTCTTTCTTTCTTGAAAATATCGCCATTGTCCTATTGTTGGACTATTGTTGAGCTATTTCAATTGTATTTTCTTTTTTTCCTCTTGAAGTTTCTGGGAGTTTTTTTTCCTATTTCCTCCTACATAATGCATATCAAAGCCCCAGACACATTCATAGCCTAACTGTTGCCTTTTTAATCATGCATTAAATTGTGCACAAACTCTGCCTGTTGGGGAAGTGTATTCATTCATCTGGACAAGCTTCTGCATATCTTTCCGCAGAGAACTGCTGCCGCCTGCCAAGCTCTTCCATTTAATTAATTGTTTCCTTAAAATCTTTCAGCTAATGATGTATTTTAGTGAACAGTTTAACTTATTTGAACTATATGCTAATGTGTGATACTAGAGAGGAAAATAAAGGTTGTGTGAGGCTGTATTGGAGAAGTGCCAATTAAAGATTGGTATTGGCAAGACTCTTTGGACATTGACAAAAGCAAAAGATTGGAAGAATTTATTGCAAGACACAGGTACAACTTAGTTTTCGTTAGTGCACAGTATTAGAAGGTAGCCATTAGAACTCAATATAGATATAGCTCATATATAGATATAGAGTTCATATATAGCTCATATATAGATATAGAACTCAATATAGAAATATAGATAGCTATTTTATCTATATTTCTTGTTTTGTGTTTAATTTAGAAGGACAGAGGTATTTTCAAAATATTCTCCAAAGTTGAACAGATTTTTTTTTTTTTTGTGGGTACCGGGGGGTCAACATCAGGACCTCGTGCGCCAACAGGCACCCGTGCCGCTGAGCGATATCACCGGCCCCTTTTTCGTATGTGGGTTCCGGGAGTCGAACTCGGGCCCTCGCGCTTGCAAGGCAGGCACTTATACCACTGAGCCATCTCACCGGCCTGAACAGATTTTATAGTTCTTATATAAAGGTTGTTTAAAAAGTAACAACAACACCTTTCCTATCTGACAAAAGTTATATCCCTGGCAGCTGACAAGAGCTGTGGACTGGTTCACAAATTAGTGATTTTTTGGAGTATTGCAAAGTAAAAGAAAGATGGCAAGTGATTCGATTTAATCATGAAGAAGCAGCTGAGGATGGAAAGAAAGATAGGAATAGTACCAGATGTCCATCACAGCCTAAATCTGTTCTTTCACAACCAAAATATTATGATTCTTATAAAGAAATCTAAAATACCATTTTTAAATTTAAGAATGGTATACACGGATGAAACTGGCCAGGCCCCTGCAAATTTAATATTTTCCCCAGCCTATTTTCCTTCCTTGTCATATAAAAATATGGGTAGTACGTTATTGGCCATACTTTTAGTATATGTGCTGCCGAAGCAAGCACTGGCCATACTTTTAGAAGCCACGAGCATTACAACCGTTTGGAGACAAATTAAAGTAAATTGAAAATTAGGATTTGATTTGCTACATTTTTCCTAAGAGGATGCACTCAGTCTTCCAGTGTTTCCATGGCTCGTGTTCCTTGACTTAGCATTTTGAGAATGCTTGGAAGGAGAAGAAACCCGCATTCCAAATGGGACCTGGAGAACCAGGAAGACAGCACAATGGACTTGACATAGGAACGTCCGCTTTGTGCTTAGTGCTTTCTTTTCCTGTTGTTTGGGTGGGTGGGGGAGGGGGCACGGATGGTTAGGATGTATGATCAGCTGTTATCAATCAACTTGGGAAACTCCCTTGTGGTTTGACATTTTCTAAGACTGGCCTGGTCTTCCTGTTGGAGAGCATCCAGCCCCTAGTGGGTGGCTCTTGTTCTCAATAGCAGATCCTGATAAATAGAAATTCACAGGATATTTTTATCTTTCTTACTTTCGAATGACATTAATTAATTGGCTATATGTTTATATCAACTGTGTCCTCTCCTAAAGAGTGGGTTGCAATATAATGATAGTAGTAGTTATTAATATTTATTAGACTTGTTTTGACAGCCGTTTTTGAATGAGTGGAGCACAATGTGGAAGTTTATACGATCACTAAATTCCTACATTGAAATAAAAAAATCACCTTCTTGATTTAAAAGAAGTAGGATTTGAGACATGGTTCACAACCAGTTTAGAGTCTTGTGGTTGAATTTCCTTCTGAATTTAAAAGGAAATGTGATTTTGTTGGGAATTCCTGCAAAAAACCCACAAAAAAAAAACAAAACAAAAATACTGGAATAGGCATCATTTCTGTGCCTTGTACTCTGCTACATTTTTTGCATGCTATATATGATTTAATTCTTACATCCCTCCTATAATCCACATATTCTCATCTCTACCATTTCACGGGGGAGACAACTGAGTCTTAAGAAGATTCTTTAAATAACTAGCTGAAGGCTACTCACCTAGAAATGAGAAGAGTTGGAATTTAAGCCCAGAATTTCTTGACCCTAGGATTCTGTCTCTTGAAATGAAACATAGTTTTTACCTGTCATCCTGGCACTAATGATCACTAATTATTATTTAATTACTTTCTCATCAAGTTGCCCATATATGAAAGAGAAAGTCAGTTATAGATGTAGGTCTGGAACCTAATAGTGGCTGTGAAACAGAAGACAAAAGGGAATCAAAAGCTACTGCTGCATATATAGAACAGAGGCCATTTGAGAGACCTCTGTGCGACTCTTGGTAAAAGACACAATAATATTGCCAAGCATCACGCCTAGCCGTTAGTCTGAGTCAATTTAAACAAAGCTGACACATGCCAGCAGTTGCCTATGGATAGAGTTTATAGCATGGGAAGTTTGCCAGAATCCTATTACAGCTCTTCTTCCTTTTTCCGTGTGTGTGTGTGTGTGTGTGTGTGTGTGTGATATTTACTATGAAGCACAACTTTCAGGGATTAGGTTTTAAGAGGACCAGCTGCAGGACTTTCAGAATGTGATAACTCTGGAGAAAATTATGAGAGGAAGATTTTATTCTTCCCCTCCTGCTCTCCCCTTTATTTTCAAGCATTCAAGGTTATGACTAGAGGCATTTCCCTTTATTGGTTTTTCCTCCATCATGATCAAGAAACTAATTTATGCCAAAGTCAGAATGAGTCAGACAATAAGAAACCAAAGTGCGTTTGGACCAGTGAGCACGGATGCATTGAAACGGGTCCCAGCAAATGCTCTCCTGCTGGATGTTTAACCACATGCAAACAGGATGGAACGGCGGCTTCACAAAGGGTGTGGCTCTTCCATCTCTCCTCCCACAAACTCCCCTTCCTCGCTTTTCCCGCATGTGTTTCAAATTGGAGCAATGGTGGGTGGGAGAAGCAAGAGTTGCCCTGTGAACCATAAATAGCAGAGCCAAGAATTCTGAGTGTTTGAGGAGGGGAGGTCGAGGGAGATAGCAGGGCAGGGAGGTGGGAAGCTTCCCAAATGTAATCATTTGCATTACTTCCAACCAAACCTACTTCTGTAGCGTATTAAGAGTTTTGAGTAAATATGTGGCCAGCCTCAAACCCAACCTGAAAAAAAAAAAGAAGCTATAATAGACATGGTCCCTGATAGTCACCTCCCTTAGCTTTTTGGAAAAATACAGTTATAGTCAGACTAAAGTGGACCAAAACCCATGGAAAGATTGATGGAAATTCATTTTAAAAAGCCACACACATGAAAATAATTTACACAGGAGGCTTTCTGCACCACAGCTGTGCTGCTTATTTATTTTGGACCAGTTTTTGCAAAAATTGGTACCAAAAACGTACTGAATTCTTGCTTGATAACCTTACAAATGTCAAATTAGAACTCTGAACTCTATACCCCCTTTCCTGAGTAGCTTGCAGTTTAAAGGCAGATGGTCTTTAGGGTCTTCCAGGATTCAGTTTTCAGCATTTAGTTTAAGACCCAACCCCTGGATCTCATCATTTCCAATCTATGTAACACTTGGTCCTGTTTCTCCTATAACTCCATACACACAGAAAGGGCTAAGAGGAAGCAGAAGATGGAAAAGGATGACTGACTGCGTAGTGTGTAAACCTGCCTTTGCCTAGAGGTGGGAAAAGTGCTTGTAAAGAGGACTTCCAGACTCATAAAAGATGCACAGATGAATCCCGTAGCGCACTGTTACCCTACCCCAGACCATAGACATCAGAGGCTAGAGTGGCACCTGCTTTGATGCATGCTGATTTTCCTCTAAGCCTCTGAGCCAGGATGAGGCAAGTGGTTTATGGGAATTCCAGTGCACCTTGCAGGGCGGGAACTCCAATCCACCTTGAAATTTAGTAGAGCTTGCTGCCTCGAAGCCAGCCAACACATGTGCAAGGGTGTGGCCCTCATTTAAGGGATTCGGAGAGCAAGGTATCATCCACATGCTATCAGTGGCTTCTGGTGTCATTTATTCATTGAATCATCCTCTGACAAAGAAGAAGACAGGGATTGATAGATCAAAACTCTGCCTTTGTAAAAGAGGGTACGTTTGTATAGTTCTGATCTGGACCATAATCATGTTCATTATTTGGATTTATCCACCGTCTTTCTTCTATGTACCCAAGTGTGCTTGATTAATCAACAGTCACAGTGAATTAATTCTTTTAGGTGAATGCAAAGTTCACTATTAGGCCACCTTTCAATGGGATCAGCATATTTGAAAGAAGAATTTATTCCTTGAAGAGAAGCTTTTGTCATTTATTGTAAGAGTCTTTGAAGGGAGGAGGGACATTGAATTTGCTTCCTGGTATCTAACAAGGCGCTGTGGATATACTGGATTTCAGGCAGAGGTACTTGTTTACAGATAAATGTTTTAAAACAAAAGGAATCAATTTATGCTTATAAGGCTCAGTCTGTCTGGAATAAACCTAAAAATCATGCTAAATCCATTCAATATTACCACTTTTTCTTTACTGAAAATGCTACCTGTGGCAGAAAATCAGTTTTGGCTGGCAATGAAACTCTCACTGACCTAAACTGATATGTTTAACTAAGCCATAGAAAGGTTACTTTCTATGACTTTTTTTTTTATATTCTTTCTTTTCCCACATTTATATTAAAATGACTAGAAGCCATAAAAATTAAAATCTTCTGAAGTAAGAATTTTTTCCCACAGTAACTTATCAACATACGGAAGTCAAGTTCCATTTCATGAGCAGAATCTCTGACGGTAAAGCTTCAGCGTTAGTTTTCTTTCAGTTCTGAAAGGGCTTTTCACTGGATCTCATATCTGATAGGCTCAGCTTTACCATATTTGTCTTTAGTTTTTCCAATTCATTAGGACATTTCTTACAGACAGAGAACAAAACTGCCCTAGTAAGATGCGTGAAGTCAAGCAAGAGTCCTGTCTGTTCTCACTAGTGCATTTTAATTTCAACCACTGTAAATTAAAAAAAGAAAAGACAAAAAAAAAAAAACCCACACTGAAACAGAGATATCAGACCTTTACCTTATCTTGCTTCAAAAGACAAAAATGTCAAATGTGTCACATTTCTCATGGGAGAAAAACGCTGTAAGTCATTCACCAAAAGAAGCAATGTATTTTATGCTGGCCCAACATTTGTCTTGGGAAAAAAATGCATGACATCCTCCGGCTGTCTCTTTGACAGAGCTGATGTATAACAGCCTTAAATGTAAACCCTAGCCATTAACTATGAGCCCGAAATACAGTAAAAGCAGAAAGAAACAATCTATCCCGCCACCAGGGGGCAATAGATCCTCCAATCCAGATTTAGGCAGAGAAAATCATGGGGCACTCAGAGGCTTCTATTCTTTTTCTTGTTGTTGTCCATGGGACATTTTGCAGCCACCGGGGAGCACTGTGCATCCCCGTGAAATAGTACTGGAAAGGGAAGTAAATTAAAAAAATGGTTGTGGGACCCAAAGGGATGAAAAGGGAGAGGGTTGGTTATACAACTGAGAGAGGGAAGTTAAGCAGACATGTTCATGGTCTGCGCAATCTTTGAAAACTCTAGGTGAAGCTTAAATGTATATTGAGAAAAATGCGTGTTAGACCCTTAGTGTGCACCATTCTTGTAGTTACTCTTAATACTTGTTGGCTGTACTTTCACTCTCTGTAACACCCACCCTCTAATTCTCTGCTCTGAGGTTATACATAGATGTTTTATGTTTGTTTTTAATGAATTCTAGGCATATTTCTCTAGTTTAATTATATGTGGTTCATTGACTGAATTATCTTGAATGGAATTAAATAAAAAGAGTACACATTAGGGAGAAAAATGAGAGACAAAAAGGGTATGCTTTTTTAATTATTTTTGTTCAGGACAATAGTTAACAACCGAGACAATATCCAACCCCCACGCTCCATGGACATTTGGCAAAGTCCCATGATGTTTTTGATGATCACAGCTTGATGGGGGGGACATGTGTCTTCTAGCGCCCCATAGAAAGTAGACAGTACTGTTGCTCAGTACCTCTCAGGGTACAGGGGAGCCCCACAACAGAGAAGTACCTCATTCAATAAGTCAATAGTAGGGAGGTCGAGAAATCCTGCTTCAGAACAAGACAAATAAAGGAGTGAATTATTTTTTTCCCTTTGGAGTGAATAGAATAAGCTTAAAACATGATATTTAACTAATGACTCCTGTTCCAACATGAAGAAAAAGTTGGCATTCAGGGTAGGATTAGTGGCATGGGTATCCCATGCCAGGAAAGAGATGTCGTATTAAGAGAACACGAAGGCAGAATATCAGAAATAGTGTCAGTAAAATTTGTCCAAGTGGGAAGAAAAGGGGAACAGACAAATTTTCACACACAGACAGATGTACCATTTTTCAAAAACAAAATGGCAAATTCTGAGACCTCTTGAAAGGTGAGCGGTGTGAATGAGCCAGCCAGATGGACTAGAGTTGATGTACTTTGGCCTTGTCTTACCCTTCCCTGCCTAATGGAGTATTCATAGTCTGTGTGGGTTCCAGTGAGCCTCAGCTTTTTATGGCTCAGGTAGAATGGGTGGTCACTTACGGCATATACGAAAGAATTTAACAATTGATGGGTTGATTGTACCTGGAACAGTAGTGTCCCTTCCTAGTTACAGGACTTTGTGGTCAGTCCTTTCTTCTCTCATGTCTGATCCAGTCTCAGGTAAAGACTAATCAGATTGCAGAATGAAGATCAAAATGATTATGACAATGTAAGAAGATAGGCCCATGATAATGAGATGAATTTTAGTGTCGGTCCCTGTGGTTAGCATCATAGGAAAAGGTTACAGGAGACGGGGTTAAGTTTATATAGAGGCAAGTTTACATGAAAATTATTTCAGGGCTGGGGATATAGCTCAGCGGCACAGCGCCTGCCTGGCAAGTGCATGGTCCTGAGTTCAATTTCCGGTACCAAAAAAAAAAAAAAAAAAAAGAAAATTATTTCAGTAATTTAGTGGACCACCACTTCATATTGAGTCCAAACTAACCCAAATGATTTTCCTGTGTGTTAATGGACACAAAATGTTCAGAATGTGGTATTTGTGTTGATGAATTTGAAATGGGATTAGCTCCGCCCACACTGTAGGGGATGCATATCTACTATGTTATACCAAGAGAAACCCTGACAGAATGAGCAGGATGGAAGGGCTAGAGACTGGGCCATGGGACCAACAACTGGAAGTACTGGAGAAAGAGAGACGGGGAAATAAAATGACTTTCTCACAATACGTAAAGTACTGTTGTGTAGGTGGCTTACAGAGCTTCAAAAAGTAAATTAGAAACTCAAAATTATAAACTAGAAATGGAATGCGGTCCTTGAGTTCCTCTTATGGCTCGAAGCTAAACAATTAAGTGGTGTTGTTTTTTAAAGGCCAATCAACTATCAAACAACACTAGAAGATGCTAAATTATCTTCTCATTTAAGATTTGGTGTTTGTTTTAATTTGGTCATTTATATTAAGTATAAACATCACTACTTTCTAGGCTGATATGATTCTGTTAATTAATTTAATTATGAAGCACTTTAAAATTCCCCAAAATAGGGTTTTTTGAATAGATGTCATATTTGGGCAGGGTCCCTTTGTAGTGCACACCCAAAACTCCATGAGCAAAAAAGAAAAAGAAAAATTTTAAAAGGGGAATAAAAGTTTATAGTATGCTGTATTATTTCTTGGAGAGTTACAGTGCATATTTGCATGTTAGAAGCTTTCAAAAGAACTGGAGTCCAACTGGGCATGGTGGTGCAAGCCTGTAATCCCAGCACTCTGGGAGGCTGAGGCAGGTGGTTTGCAAATTCCAGCCCTGCCTGGGCAACTTAGCAACTTAGAAAGACCTTACTTCAAAATTTAAAAAAGCCTACAAATGTAGCTCACTGTGAAGGCTTTGGGTTCAGATTCCAGTACTACACAAAACAATAACAAAAAAGTATTTACTTTACTGCTCATAGGGGTTGTCACCCCTCCTGCATGCAAAGCCAAACAATCTCTCTCACCTTTGCACCATGTAGGTCAA
Source organism: Erethizon dorsatum (assembly GCA_028451465.1). Lineage (NCBI taxonomy): Eukaryota > Metazoa > Chordata > Mammalia > Rodentia > Erethizontidae > Erethizon > Erethizon dorsatum. Next base: position 14,270,187 of record CM051841.1, on the reverse strand, counting down.
GAATAGTATTTCATGCAGCTTACCCACTAGCTCCTGGTAATACACTACAACATACTATATTCTTATGTGCCTTACAATACATGGCTGGTGTGGTATTTCTCACCAAGTAGATGCCCAATAAAAATTTTTGGAGTTATTACAGGAACCATAAGGCAGTTGGCACTCAGTAGACTCAGGTCAATGCAAATGCGCTCAATTTTAAAGGCAGCACATTCTATACATCTGAAAAGCAATTAGAAAATAATGCTGTCAAACACTGACAGGTTTTTGAAAGATGCACCATTGATATAATCCATATTAATTTAAAAAAATAAATTGCTCTTTTTTTTGAAGATTGTTTTATGGAGATCACAAGATCCAAGCAAATGAACCATTCTTTCTGTTTTCTCTATTATGTGTTTTAACATATTGCTTTCATTAGCAATGTTTAGCTAAGCTGAGTACAGTGGCAAACATCCCTGATCACAGCAACTGGGGAAACTGAGGCAAGAGAAACACAAGTTTGAAGTCAACATGGGCAACTTAGCAAGACCCCGTTTCAAAATAAAGAGTACAAAATATCTGCGATTGTAGCTCAGTAGTAGAGTGCTTGAGTAGCATGGGTGTAATGCCCTGGCTTTGGCTTTATTTTCCCCTGCAATTGGACACTTAAGTTAACAGGCAAGGATCTGAAAAAAAAAAAGAAAGGATGAAAGAAAGGAAGAAAATAACCTTAGCAAACTTAGGTAGGAAGTCCACTGAAATAAACATTGAAAGAGATGTCACAGAAAGGGATGAGTTATTTTTAAAAATAGGCAATTAAAATGTTGTGTCAAATAAGATCTATGCTTAATAATAATCCCCTTCCTTTTAGACTTTTTTGTCTACTACTTTGTGAAAATTTCATAACTTAAAGCTCAATCCCAGTAATTAAAGAGATTAATTTTCTAAGACTAATGACGATGATTAAAAAATCATTCTGAAGCTTAGGTCAAGAGAATGATGAAATCATTTGCTTAGAGCATAATTTGATGATCTGGAGAAGTTTTTTCTGATTGAAATAAAATTAGAAAGTAACTGGTCTTAAAAATTACTCAAGTGGTTTGTGCATACAGAATAGCTTATTGTGCCCTTTCTTCAGAAATAATTCATTGAACAATTACCTAGTTAGATCTTATTTATCCTTCTGTTTTCTTTATCTGTAGTATTAATGCCAGAATTAAGGAGTGAAAGTGTAATTAGTCAACCATTTCTGGGTCTTTTTAGTGTTTAATATCAATGCTTTGATTGCTGTGATTGAGTACCCAAGGATGTCTAGTTAAATGTCAAATGAATTGAAAGAAAATTAACTTCTTTTCATTGCACAATGAAATAAATCTACAAAGATGTGCAAAAGAAGAAACTCCAGTGCTCAGTTCCAGTTCTTTTGAAGGACTTTGCCATCTGTTCCCTTCCTGAGCATCTTTTGTACAGATTCCCCAATGAGAAGCTCATTTATCTTCCAGATAGGGTGTAGGGATCTGCCGTGCCTTACCAAATTATTAAGGCTCATAGATAAATAATGCCCATACATCTGGAAAAAGTAGGGGACTGTGGAGGACCACTGGGATGGCTTTCCTCGAAAGAAGACCATTTATCTCCATTTTGGCTAAACCTGGCCCTAATTCTGTGTTTTGATATGCACAGACCTGGCTAGGGTAATACTCTACCCCCTCAATTGGCTTAAGCAATGCAGATGGGCCTAGCGGAGGTGCTATGCGTAGCCTTTGAAGCAGTGTGACAGGTCAGTAATGCCCTGCCTATAACTCCCTACTACTAAGCATGAGCTAGGCCAAGACACATGGTACTGTCGGCTAGGATTGAGCCTTGAGAAAGACTCTGTGACATCCCAGGGCATGAAGGCCTGACATCAAAGCTGAGATAACCAACCCAAAACACAAGATACTTCCTCAAACTATGTTCTGCAGATTCCTCCGAATTTAGATGCTACCTGTGACTCAAATCCAGTACTCTTTCTGCATACCTCTCTTTGCATATTGATTGCAGAAGTTGTATTGTGCCTCCTACCTAGCCCAGCTCACGATACTCACGTACTTCCCACCGTTCTCACAGTCACTCAACCCCGAGCCACTCCTATCTTCACAAATTAATAAAACGTGGGTTCTGCCCTGGGTCATGCCTTTGTTCCAGTTAGCCATTGTTCCAACTGGACTCAGGACCCCCTTGGCTCCCCACAACTACAGATATGTCTTTGTGTCTTTATTCTTGCACTGGAAGTGGTAGATTGGAATTTACTTATTGGAATTCCAATAACTTTTCCCTGGGATTACAAATATGGACTCCTCCAGATTGCTACGAGGCCTGGAGCAGGCATAGACATCTCACTTTTCCAATATACAAGACATAATGCAGTTGCTACTCCAGGCAATTGGGGCTTATGGTGGCTAATCTTGGTTGTCAACTTAATTGAATTGAGAGATGCCTGGGTGATTGTAAAGCACCCCTTAGAGTGTATTTGTGTGCATCATGGGGGTCTGACCTTAAGGATTGTATCTGGTCTCTGGCCCCTTCTTCTAGGGTTCTTCTACTTCTCTCTTCTTCCTAGATACCATGAGTTGAATAGCTTTCCTCTGTCATACCCTTCTGCCAGGATATTTTGCCTTGGAGCTGGATGACCATGGACTGAATCTGTGAGCCAAAGTAAACCTCTCATTATTTAAGTTATAATTTGGTATCCACAATGGAAAGCTGACAAACAGAGGACTTTTCCTTTCTGCCTCAACTAGGTGGTTGGTTATTTGTCTTTATCATTCTCTTCCTCCTTCTGAGGGACTACCATCAGAATCTTCCCATTATCTCTGTGGCTACTTTGTTAGAAACTTTTATCCAATTTTCTTTAAGAGATTTATCAAATGTGAGTTACAATGGGTCCATTTTCTGCTTTTCCTTAAATTCTAAGTTTTCCTGGGGAGTCACTTTGAGCTAAACTTACATCCCAAGATTCATATCTAACCCAGTGCAGGGTTAAGAAAATCCAAATGTGGGCTAGACAGAACTTTCAACCTCCTTCCAACAATGAAAGACTGCGCTCACTTTCATTGCATACCCTTCTCTCCCCCTTCTACCCACTAGGTCCTGCTCTCTGATGCAAGTCTCCACTGACCTACACTGAGGACATTCCCAGGGTTCCTTTCGCACCTCTGCTCCCTTTCACTGCCCTGGACACCCTCCTCTCTTCTACTGTGTTTTCGACCTGTTGTTATTGATAGCATGATGTCTTCATCTGCTTCTTTCACATTTCTTTCTCTTCTGCTATTGTTCTTTCTCTTTTTATCTCAATACATTTTTCATCTTTCATAATGAAAACATTGAGTTTCTAATGTATCACTTTTTTTTCCTCAAGAGGGCTTCAAGAAACATTTTTGAAAATAATAATATTAAATACTAACTTACTCGTCCTCTTTGTAGCTATGCCAATTCTAATACTATGGTTGCTGATATATGACTCAGAGTTTTATGTGTAAGGAAGTTCGAAGTAGGAAAGCCTGAAAATAGATATTAATTTGCAATGCTTCACTCAGCAAATAAAATTCACTGAACAGAAGCTGCCCCTTTTTGCCAGCTTCACCAAACCCACAGCCTTACCTGCATCTGCTCCATTGTCTTTCTTCCCATGAAAATATTTTAAAAATTGCCCAGCTTCTATCAAAGGCAGGTTTTGCCTTTCTTCTTTTGTTTCATCAAAGACTTAGTTCTTCAGTTAGTTCTTGGCTTTTCTGCACTATCAGTCAAACTCCCCTCCTTTACTGGGGTTTTCCCATTTGTATGCAAATATGATCCCACTCTACAAATGAATAAGAAATTAAATCTTTCCCTTAAATTTTTTCCTTTATAGCCCACCTGTCTCACTTTCTCACTTACTGTAACAGAAAATGCCCTCCCCCCCGCCAGTATACTTCAGGTTGTTAGTTGCCAAGGTAATAGTTCCCGTTCCAGTTCCAGTTGCTTCTGTCTCTTAGAAACAGCTGGTCACTGTGATGTATAGCTGGTCACTATGATGCACATTGTATAAACCAACCCCCAATTGACAAGCCATTCTGCCTCTGTACTTCCTGCTTGCTTATTTCACGTAAGCCCTAGACCACCAGAGATCAGGGCCTGATATTTTGGGACTGATCCCAATCAGTGCCCGTCGACATAAATAAATCCACCACCAAATCCTGGGTGTCATTTTGGTGTTTCTGTTTGCCTTTGCATCTGGTGTGTCAGCCGGGAAGACCAACCATGCAGACTTCTTTGGTCACCAGTTGTGACCCTCTTGCTTAGGGCAAGGACCTCTCCAGGTCCCCATGGGAAGGCATGCACTCAAGATTTCTCAAGTCCCTTTGGAGATCTGGAGGAGGATTCCTGGCTCCCCACTCGAGTGGCTCACATTGGACCCCAAAGTGAGGAGGATGCAATCTGTCTGTCTATCTGTCTGCCTGACTGCCTGCCTGATTCCGTTAAGACCCCCAGGGGCACCCCAGGTAGTCCGTCTGTCAGTCCTGCTCAGTTCGAGGAGAAGAAGAGCTTGATCAGCACTTGTTAGTTAAGGACACCCTTAAGGGAAGAAGGGTTGGAATGTTTAACCTCTGAGTGCCTGCTGAATGAATGTGGGAGTGAGTGAAATGGACAGTGTAAGCAATAGGCTGCTCTTTCTGTGCACCAAGACTGAGAAGCACTGGTTGTGGTGGCTGATTGGGCCCTCACCTGCGGTTCTGTGGTGATCGACATATGGCATAACAGAGTCCTCGCACCATCCTTAGCTAAGTCACACCTAGGTCCCCATGAAGAGCACTGCCAGGTGGGCATCTGAATGATCTCTGTCTGAGGGGCACCCACCCTTTGTCTGTTGTGCCATGGTTCATGGGTACACAACATACACCATAGGGAGATGGAATGGAACTAATTAATTAAAACCCACAGTCCCTGACCGCAGGAAAAAGGGCTTTCATGGAATTAAAAATGAAACAAAACCATTCCCTGCGTTTCAAAGAAAAAAAAAAGAAAAAGACCATTCTTCCTGAGAATTCCACCTTGGCACGCTTGTTGGCTGCTGCAGTTGCTGCCAACACCGATAGCTTCACTCCCTGCTCCCAACTCATCTACTTCCAGCCAATTGAACTGGTTCCAGCTAGCCATTGCCTGCATTCAGCCACAGAGGCCCTCTCTCCAGAGCCTTCTGCTTACATGCCTACCCTGGTTAGATGTTGTCATCTAACTCCCACCCGAGGTGACTGTCAACAATTCCTTCTGAGTTCCATATTTTGACTGAGGAAATGTTGGACTGTTAACCCTGACAAATGAGCTGCATCCTGTGGAGCCTGAATAGATAGGACAGACCAAGCTCTATCAAATTGGGACCCTGAAAGCCTGCAGTCATTGTAAAAGTTGGAAGCAAACCTGTGACTTTCCTGGTAGACAGTGGAACAGAGCTCTCTGCCTCGCAAAGTTCCCTCAGTCAAAAAGTTACTATCACTGGGGCAACTGGGACTCTTGCTCTTGCCCTTTCTGCCAGGCACAAACTTACAGCCTGGGAGGACATCTCCTTCACACCAATCCAGACAGCCTCCCTCTTGTTTAACCCTGCACTTTCAACTTTGACTGTTCCCTAAGAGAAAGGTGATGCCTGCATCAGCCTGGGACAGATGACAGCAATCCTGAAGTTCTGAAAACTCTCCTCCCAGAGATATAGTCTAAAGTCTCACCTCTGGGCCTGGCCATCAACTAGGGAAGCACAAACAGGCATCCAGCCACACATCAGCCCGATAGACTGTTAATCACCTTGGGCAGGATCTCTGCGCTGTCAACCATGCAGCCATCACCTTGCATTTTGCAGTTCCCAACCCATACACCCTTTTTGGACTGTTCTAGATTTAAAAGATGCCTTCCTCTGCTTGTGAGTTGCTCCCATAAGCCCCTTCAACTGGGAAGATACTGAGATAAAAGGCCAGCTTACTTGGACTCAATTGCCACGAGGAGTTAAGAACTCTCCCACTATTTTGGGGGAGGCTCTAACAACAGATTTGGCCAAGCCACAAGCACCTTTTCTCTGAGGTTTCTCTGTCCCTTCCAGCTCTGTCATGGTCCCCGAGCAAACAGTATAGACTGTCAAACTGCTAAAATGTACCTCTCCTGCTTGTAAAGCCAGTTCAAGATCTCCAAGCTGCCAATGCTGCCATGGTTACCCTCCATATGCATTGCCTCAGTCTTCTACCACCCATAGCCTGCTGGTACACCTGCCTGGGCCTCAAAAAATGCCACCTTCTGCCTTCAATTGGCTCCTGTCAGCCAGCCCCTCTTCTCAACTGACCTGGACTCAGACATTCAAAACCTTGTTCCCTCTTTAAAAAGCACTTCTGATTAATGACACTTCATAGCTGCCTAATGGAAAGAAAAAAAAAAAAAAACTCTGCTGGCAGAAACTGGTTACAAGAAAGAAACTCCAGGGCTGGTGAAATAGCTCAGCGGCATAAGTGCCTGCTTGGCAAGCACGAGGTCCTGAGTTCAACTCCTGGTACCCACACAAAGGAAAAAAAGGGCCGGTGATGTTGCTCAGCGGCACAGGTGCTTGCTGGCAAGTGTGAGGTCCTGAGGTCGACTCCCGGTACCCACATTAAAAAAAAAAGGCAAAAAACTCCACAAATTTCTTGGAGCTGCTGGCTTCTATAAAATCTGGATCCTTGAGTTCACAAAAACAATGATGCTTACTCAGACTGTCAGCCCGTGGGAGTGCCCAGTGGCCTACCTGTGCAAATACTTGGATCCAGTTGCTAAGGGCTGCCTTCCCCTTTGCCTCTGCACTCCAATAGCCACTGTCCTTCTGATTAAGAAAGCTGACAAGCTCACCTTAGGCCAGGACCTAACTGTCCAGGTGCTACATGCTGTGCTGGACCTTAGCCAGTACCAAGGACTCTTATGCAAAAATCCCACCTGACTCGTGTGGCAATAAAACCACTCAATCCTGCCATGTATCTGCACACAGAGCTGGGCCCAACAGACCATGACTGCCTGGCACCATCTAATAAACTGTTCTTGAGCCAATCAGAATTAAAAAAAAAAAAAAGAAGAAGAAAACCTGACAGATACTGAGTGCACCCTGTTTATGGATGGAAGTAGCTCTGTTAGGAATGAAGTCCAACAGGCTAGATATGCTGTGGTCACCTTGGTCACCTGTGGCTCAAGCCACAGCACTGGCACCCATACCACTGCAGCCAGCTCAGGCTTCAGCATCTGTGTCACCAGGCCCCAACCTCCCACTCCCTACCCTTACTGAGAAGACAATAAAAGTTTGTAGGGTCCTGCTGTAAAAAATCAACCCTAGATATGGCCTACCCTTGATCCTTAGCAATGATAATGAGCCTGCATTTGCAGCAGAGGTAACTCAAAAACTACATACAGATTAAATAAAAACTACATACAGCGTACAGGCCACGAAGCTCTAGAAAAGTTAAAAAACAGCTTGTAACTCACACACATATAACCCAGGTACATATTAACCACCTCTACAAGTTTCAGAAATCCAGCCTTAGATCCTCTAAAAAATTTACCTGGACCACACAGCTCACTCTGAAGAGATGGGGAATTCAAAGCCTTGCTCCTGTCACTCTGGACGCTGACAGGTCCATGCACGGCTGAAGCCGGAGGACATCATTCACAGGATTGCTCCATACCTATTCCCCTTGATTTTTGTGTCTTTTCAGGCTGCTTACCCTGGTCCTTGCTTCCCTGCCCCCTGTAAGCTGTGTTTTTTGCCTTAAATTCTGTAGACTGTTGCCCCAAGAGAATAGAACAATCAATCAAACACTTGAGTATCCAAGGCACATTGGACACTCTCCTAGATCAGATTAACTCCTTCACTCCCTTGTCAGAGTCAACTTAGGGGGAAGCCCTATAATAAGGGAAACAAACCACAAACTCCTGGTAGAAAAACTTTCAGTCTTGGGGACCTTGGCTAGGACCACTGACAACCCTAGTGTTACTTCTTCTAGTTGGGCCTTGTTTCAAAAGATCAATGTAATATGCCCAGCAAAGATTTGCTGGGGAAACTAAAAGAAGGGGGAAATGTAACAGAAAATCGCCCCCCCAGGCCAGTATACTTCAGTTTGTTAGTTGCCTAGGTAATAGTTCCTGTTCCAGTTCTGGTTGCTCCTGTCCCATAGAAACGGCTGGTCACTATGATGCACATTGTATAAACCAACCCCCAATTGATAAGCCATTCTGCCTCTGTACTTCCTGCTTGCTTATCCCATATAAGCCCTAGACCACCAGAGATCAGGGCCTGATATTCCGGGAATGATCCCGATCAGTGCCTGCCAATGTAAATAAATCTGCCTCCAAATCCTGGGTGTCGTTTTGGTGTTTCTGCTTGTCATTGCATTACCATTTCCTGTTACCCTTTCCATCGTTATTTCTGTGGAGGGGATGGTGGCCACTTGGACTCTACTTTTTCACCACCGTTTTTTATTTATCATTCCACTTTGACTTGAGGCCCATTCTCAGATGCCATTGGCAAGGTTAATGATCTCCAGCAGCCAAATCAAAGAATGCATTTCTGCTATTCAATTACTTTATTCCGTAGCAGTAGTTGATCTAGTTGTTCATTGCTACCTTTGTTTGGTTTAATATTCCGTGATATCATCGTTCAACCCTTGGACTGATACTTTGCTGGCTCTTCCTTATTTGCTTAATATTTAAACTTCAGAGTTTTGAAGTTTTCTGAGGTGTTCTCTCCCTTTTTCTTCTTCTCTTCATTTTTCTCTTCTTTCTCCACTGCTCTTCTGTCTTCCTTTTTTTTTTTTTTGCTCTAATATCTTCTCTTGTCTGTCTAAAATTTCCTTATAGATGACCCCATCCACATTCATAGCTTCAAATAACATTCCTTGTACATTCAAGGACAGCAAGAACTTCTTTTGCTTAATGTGATTAGAAGTAAGATAGGTTTCATTCCAAGGCCTAGTCCCTTGGTCTGTAGGCAGCTGCCAACTTACTGTGAGCCCATGTGATTTCCTCTTTCTCCAGGCACAGAAGAGAGAAATCGTTCTAATGCCCCTTTATTTAAGGGCACTAGTTGCATCAGGCAAGACCTGTCCTCATGACCCCAACTACCACCTCCTAAAAGTCCAGTTTCCAAATACCATCACATTGGGTGGTAGAGCTCCAATATATGAATTTTGTTAGCACTCATACCTCCTAAACCCAGTTTTCAACAAATACTTTTGAATAAACTATTGGCTATTTAAATTATAATTAATTAAATTCAAATTCAAAAGTCAGTGTTCCAGTTATATGCTGTGTAGCTGTTGGTGGCTAGTGAGCACGGAATTGAACATTACAGATATAGCATATCTCCATCATCACCAGTAGTTCTGATTTGTATGCAGACTTTCAGACTTTACAGGTACATCCAGCACTGCACTGCGGTATAGGTTCATTACCCATGTGCCCTTCAGCATTTTCATTTCTTGGATCATCAGGTCCTTTCATTGACCTCCCTTGTTTCACTAATATATTAAAGTGCCTCTGTGTGTTATCCTTTTCCCATATAATAAATTGGCAAATTCTATCTATATATATTTATCTAAAATCGCACACCTTTTTCTGTATTTACATTTCCTTTATCCTTGTTTAAACTACCACCATTTTCTCTTGGACTACTCCAAGTGTTTCCTATCAGTCTACCTGATTTCATTTTTGCCTACAACATTTTCCACACAGAACCCAGTGTTCTTTGGAAGATGCAAATCAAATTATAACTTTCTCTGGCTGAAATATTTTTCAACTACACTTAATGGAAAATCCAAACCATCAGCATGGTCCCTGCCTACATGTCCCACCTCACCACATACCCTTCATATCCTTGATTACTACCTCCAATGCCATTGCTGTTGCTTCTGTGTAGATCTTCTCCCTACATCTGCCTTAGCTGTCTCGCTCATTTGGTTTCATTTAACTGTTACTTCATTAAGAAACTTGCTTTGATGATGGTTGCTGGAGGTTTCTTCCCCTTTGCTCTACATCAAAGAATTCTATTTGTTGTTACTTTGAGAGATTTTATGGATGTATTTATATCTTTGTTTAGTTTCTGTCTTCTAGAAATATATAATCTTTGAGGTTAGGGCTCTTGTCTCTCTATTTTTTTTCTACCACCGAATGCAGTGGCCAATAAATGGTAAATTTTCATCATGAATTATTTAATAAACCATTCAATGGATGTTTGTTTTGACCTGTAAGTGAAGTAATGAATGAACATTAGTGCTTTTGTATACCAATCAGTGAATCTCAAGAATGCATTTTTGTCAGCGTGAGACACAGCCAATCAGAGAGTCAAAACGTACTGTGATGACAACATAGTAGATTTTCATACTGAATATTGGATGCCTCTGGCAGCTTCTTTCCATGGAGCCAAATAAGTGTGTGATATTTTTTGTTTGTTCATGCTCATAACAATGTGAATTTTAGTGACTCCCCCCCACAAAAAATCCCTGCAGTTATACAGCAAGAGTTTAAGACATTCAAGTAGTGTTACCAAATACTAGTGAATAAAGGTCAAATACCTTAATTTAGCCAGGAGTGGTAGTACATGCCTGTAATTCCAGCACTTGGGACGCAGGGAGGCAGGAGGATCGCTGCAAGTTCAAGGCCAGTCTAGCCTACCTAGCTAGTTCAAAGCTAGCCTAAACTACCTAGCAAGACCCTATCTCAAAAAACAAAAAACAAACAAAAAATAAAAATAAAATAAATAGCCTTAATTTAGTTCTAAATTACTTGGCTATTTGCCAATTACTTTAGTAGCCTCAATAACAGTATTTTTTCTCATAAGCACCGTGTCCAGGCCTTTCGGGTTCGTTGATATTTGTGAGTGAGCAACTCATTAGACAAAAAAATTCTCCCACCACTGTCCAAAGCTCCACACAGGAACCAATTTGACTTTATCAAAACTCCTTATCATGAGATTTTTAACATGAATGTCATTAAGATTATAGGCCCTACAATTAAAATGTTTTGGGTTCATACCCAAGTTCTGCTACTACCTGGCAATGGAATAATTATTTAATTTCTCTAAATCTTCAGTTTATTATCTATAAACATAGAGGTAAAGTGGAGGTACTAACAGTGGTATACATTTCATAGGGATTTAAAAATGTGTGTATATAAATGAGAACCTGAGTATAAAGCACAGAACCAGACATATAGAGTAAATGCTCAACAAATTTTACCTTTAAAAATAAGAAGAAATAAAATCACACAAATATGTCCAAGTCAGTAGAAGATAACTTGAAGACTAATAGAAAATGATTTGTTTTTACTAAAAAATAATTCCTTAACCAGTGACTAAATCTGAGCATAAAAACCCTTAGGCAACTTATACTAATTGTGGAATATTAGTATTAGAAAGACATAATTCCTGTCGTTTAGGATTTTTGAGTAGATAGAATGTAAATTTCTTCTTAATTTTCTTCTTCATCCTTCTAAAATGAATAGGTATAGGATTTTCTTTTAAAATACTGTTTTTGGGATGGAGAGAACAAAAACAACTTCTCTCTGAGTAAATGAATTTGAGTTCATAATATCAGGATTGTTTAAATATGAATTCTGAGTAATTAACTTGGATTGTCATAGCAATAAAGAAGTGTATTATTTGTTTTACCAACAACCTTTGAAAAATGTGACTTTTGTGTTGACAGGTCCCGTCCTCACTTCAGCTTTCTTTGGAGCATATTTCAGCGTGCAATTAGAGAAATGGTGGTTTCAGTTAAGTGCAGTTTCTGAGATGAGTGCCTCTTTTCAAAAATTTGTTTAAATCTGCTCTTTAAAAGTTTTAAATAATATTTTAGTCTTCCCTTTCTCTTGAGGTTCATGAGCAATTTAGCTGTAAAAGCTAGTATAGCTCAAATCACGGTAAGGCAGGTCAGGAGAATCTTAAACAGTGTTTTGCAAATATTGACATTGTGAACCTGGTAATTCTCTGTTGTGTGTGAGAGGGTGGAAGTGAAGGAAGATCCATCGTCCTCAGGAATGGGAGATGTTTCGAATCTAAACATCTGACTTATACCCATTTGGTGAGCACTCCCCAGTTTTGACAATTAAAAGTATTCTCAGACAATGTCAACGTCCCCAGTATGGAGGGGTGGTAATGGGGTGACAAATTACACCCTATTGAGAACTGTGCTCCCAAAGGATATTCTTTTCGGAGAAACTGGCGGGAGAATCAAGTTCCTTTACAAGAGCCTAGCTAAAAACTTCACCTTCTCCCAAAAGACTTTTCTAAGAATTCTAAAATCATTATTCTTTTATTCCCCACTTAGCATTTCATTTGCTCTTATTTTACAGTTATACAAATACTTCTTAGGTTTTTATCATTGTTGTTTTAATATGTATACATTATTTTTCTTAATGACCTTCTAAATTTGAAAAGTCAGGAACTATTAAAAATTTATTTTATTTAAATTTATGAAGAATATCAGTACTAAAGCACTGCTTTAACTAGTAGACAAGTATAAAAATGTCTGCAAAAGGTTTTTTCTTATTAAATATGAACTTTTAACTCAGTGTATGAAAAATATTATCCAACCAGGTTTCTTTCATTTTTTTCTCTTTAATTATGGAAATTGGTTAATTTTATTAGGCCAGTATGATTGCTTTTAACTACTGTACTGCACTTTGTTTTAGAAAAGTTTAATAGTAGTACAATCCACTTATGTCATTTCAATAAAGAAAAATAGGTGCGTTGTTGTTTTCGATTCAGGTACAATAGATTTTGTCTGAGAGTGAGTAGAGGTTATTGGTCTGTAACCTGGTCTTAATTTGGGAAGTTAAATTATACAGCTCTAAAAGTAGGAGTAGGTAATGGAAAGACAAGCACACTTAAAATATGAAAGACCTTGGACATGTTCCCTTCCTGTCTTGCCCTGGGAAGTCCCTCTGAAGTCACGGGGAGGTCCCTGAATGCAGCTGGGGCAGGAGCAGCTTGAGAGTTCCATGAAGACATCCTTTCGGAGGGTTGTTAAGTGGGGCCAGTGAACTCATTCCTAATAACCAGTCAACTCCTTTTAGTTCATTTTCCAGGGCAAGATTAGATCATGTTGGAAAACCTCACCAAATAACCTTATAAAAAGAGATGAACTCACTCCCAATTTTCATCAGGTTTTGAAGCAAAACCATAAAAACCACTATCCCACCTCAGGCTACTGGAAGCAAATTTGCATTTCATTCTCAGGCCCAGAAATATCTCAAGGCAAATATTTCAGTGAGAAGAGCTCCTGTGTTTTTCCTTTCTCTTGAAACCCACTTTTTGTGGGGCACTTGTTCTGGAGACCATTCAGCCCATCGCCACACAGCCCAGATGACGTTTCAAAGCCACTCCGGAGATTTATGTTCCCAGCGGTGGAAAGGGGCACAGCCCTTCCAACTTTTCCTCCCAATAAAGAAATGCAGCGATTGGTTACATTGCAGTCAGCTCTTCCCTTCCCCACATGCTATTGGGCAGAATAATGGGTCCCACGGATATCTACACCCTAATATCGGAAACCTGGGAACATGATAAAATGATTCTCCTCTGGAGCTTCTAGGAAGGACTACCGCCTTGCCAATACTGTCATTTTAACTCAGTGAGGAATGACTTACACAGGGCCATCAGATAATAAAGCTATCTTGTTTTGAGACACTAAGTTTGTGATGATTTCTTAGCATAGCAATAGAAAGCTAATAGCTGTGTATATATGTGGGCTATGGTGTAGCTACACAAAATTTATTATGCATTTTCATTCTTTTTTATTTTTTTTATTTTGTCTCTCATTCTCTACATCTTTCTACGTCCTTTTTGGCCTTCCCCCATATAATATATTCTACTTAAGGAGTTGAGTGAGTAACAAACTCTTCCCATGAAAACCAGGAGGGTAGAAACATGGTAACGAACAGCCAATAAATGCAAATTAGCAGCAAGCAATCTTTGAACTTTCAAAAGCTAGACTCCTATTTTCCGCTTTTGTGTGTGTGTGTGTGTGTGTGTGTGTGTGTGTGTGCATGTTTGTTGCTTCCTTACAGGAATCAGTTAAAATGGTTTTGACTTTCATATTACATAAAGTATCTCCTATGAGCTACTTTGCTAAGCCACACATAATATGCTAATAGTTTTCTCAAAATACTTTAATATAGCAATCAGTCCTCCTTAAATTAGCATGTTTTCTCTATTAAAAAGCATCATTGAAGCTTTTGGTAAATATAATTAAAGAGAATGGAACAGGTTGAAATTCTTATTGACATGCTGGGCACAAGCCAGTATTCCCATTTCTAAATGAGATTAGTTGGTTGGGCAAGTATCTCTGACTTTGGGTAAATTGCCATCTTCTGGAGCAGTTGTGGTTAAATTGTATTTTCATAAATCAAACCATGTTTTGCAGTGATGACTAGAGTTTTCTGTAGAAAGAAATCATGTGGTGAATTATTTGTTAATCATCAGTTCTTAATGTGTTTGTATGTGTGTGTTATTTTCTTTGAAGATAAATCTGGGCTGTCATTATTAGGTTGATTTAAAATAGAGCACAATTGTATCCTAGAAGTTTTTAAGAGGCATTATTTTCAGTGACTTTTTTATGTATTAAGCAGATGTTGAGAACAAAAAGCTCAAATTTATCTTTTAACTTAAGAGAATGCATGTGGTCATCAGTTTTCACTTCCAAATGCTCTTTTTAAAGCTTTCTATGAATCTCGAGTAGTAGCAAAAATAAAAACGAAATAAAGAGAATTTATTATTCTCCTCTTTCAGATTTCTTGCCTAGTCTTCTGTTGTGCTCTGATGCTGTGTGAATTTGCCAAGCCACTTTTGATATATTACTACAACAGCTCACAGAGCTTTACACATGTTCGTGCAATGTTGACACTATTTTAAGCTGTTTCTTTTTGGCAGGTTTTCATTCTTTGGTTATTTATTGTGGTATACTTCATATTGAGAATTATTTTAAATGGGAAAATTGTGGGCATTGAGTCCCTGAGATGTTCAAAATTCAAGGTCGCTGAGACAAAAAACTTATTGGCAGAACTTTACAAGAAAAATTATTCTGTAATAAAACGAGAACATAAAGAAGGAAATTTTAGCCTGTGGAAGAGAAAATTATCTTTGGGAGATACCAATAAGGATGACTCTTCAAGTATATAGGGTTTTCCTTGGTGGTAAGGAAAAGATGGAAAGAATGGGAGAGGGAACAGCAGGTGTGAAGTAGAAATGAGTGAAAGATAGTATCGTATTTGTAAGCACTTAAGGCCACGGCCACAGGGCTCACGGTGGAGATGAAGAAATGGTAAATTGTAAGCATTCTGCTTGTTTTTTTCTGAACAGCCCACATGGACCCTGCCACCAGCTTCTTTATTGCAGTTCTAATATCCTGTTTAATACTGTACTTGTTCCATTTCTCAGTCTATGTTCTCCCGGGAAATGAGGACACAGTACATTTTAGTTTGTTTGAGGTGAAACCTGGAGCGGTAAGCCCGAGTTCTCTTCCTGCACCCATCCACTGGCAGAAGGACTGACTGGAAACTTATGTGCAATGTAGGTTGAGCTTAGACTTCAGTGTCATAGCTTGGCTGCCTTCTAGCAGCGAGGACAACAAGCCTCGGTCTCTCCTTCACCTCGGTTTGATTTATTGCTCTTGATTGCATCTTATTCTTTCAGAGTCTCATGCTCCATTACAGTAAATCTGCTAACTCATTTTGTATCAAAGTATTTGAGTTAAAAGTGACCTAGAGGGGTTTAATGCATACCAGATAAATGTTAGTTTTTGTAGCAACTGGAGCCTTTAATGGACACTTTGAGTCAAGGGACTTATTAATTTGCAGAGTTAGAGGAGATAATCTAAAGATGTTCAGAGGTGAATGAAATGGGCTTTTGAATTTCATCTATTAGGTCTATTCTAGCAGCTACTTCTGAGCTCCATTGGGAGAGTAGGCTGAAAAGGGATTTTCACCAACTACATAATCATATCTGGGCCCCGTAATTTTTTTTTTTTTGGCTTGTTGTGTATAACAAAAACAACAGTACCCCCAGTGTCTGTATATTCTTTTGTTCAATTGCTGAGTGCTGGCCACATCCTAATTGATATTGCTTTTATTGAGTACACGTCAAAGCGCCACCTGAAGCTGGTACAAAAGGATTCCAGGTATTGAGAAGATCAGCACAAAAGTGCTGAGGTTTGAAAGGGCTGGTACCTTGTAGGAAGTAGTACAAATCCAGTGACCTTGAGCAGTGGAGCACGGAGAAAAGTAGCACGAGATGTGCTTGATGGATCTGGCAGGAATAATATGCACAGTGTCAGCCTAAGGAGTTTGGATTTAATTTTAAGTGCAGTGGGAGACCATGCTACATGACGTCGGTTGGTTAAAAATAAGAATCCTAAAGACCACTCTGATGAATCTAGTACTTTTTAGAAATTATGGTGGTTTGGAACTGGTTGACAATGGAGACAAATGAAAAATGATGTATTTTAGAGGCAGAAGAGACAGGAGTTGAAGAAAGAGGCACCCACATTTATTAATTTATTTACTCATTCCAAGGATATAAGCCTATTAAATTCTCACTTTATGCTCTGAAAGAAAAGCAAGAGTTTCATGAGGTTTTATAGCAGGGAGTCCAAACCAGGGTGAACATTTAGAGATGTCTTCAATGGCCAGTGATATAGTGCTTTCTAAGATGAGACTTGAAGGATTAGAATGTGTGAGAAAACAGCAAGGGCATCTAAATTTGTGTTCTACTTGAAGCATTTCCCAAGACAAGGCTTCTTGTTCTAACACTTTTTGGGGTAGCAGGTGATGCCTCAAAATATAAAAATGGGAAGAGAGAATAGGACAGGGAGGGGAAGTACCCAATTTAGGGTGCACTATCAAGGATCCACCTCTGTATCTAACTGGGACTGAACTCTGTAGGAGAAATGTGGAAATTGTGTAGAATACAGGCTTCAGGGTTGTTCCCCTGTGAGTAAGATAGGGGTTTATGCACCAACTCCTGTAGTAATTGGTTGAGGCTTGTTTCTAGCATGTTAACTCTCAAAACTAGAGGAATTCTCTAGTGATTAAGAAAGCTTTCAGGTAGAAATGCACATCATGGCAGATAGAAGTCATATTGCTTACAGTGACTAAAGCCAGAGGGATATAGGTAAGTCATCAATATCAGCTACTATGAGATTGAAAGAGAATCACAAATATAGTTTTGAAACAATAATGCTATATTTTGACAGTCAAAGGATAGAGCCTGAAGAGGAATAGGATGGACAACATTTCATATTTGACAGCAGAAAATGTGTTTGGCTATGTGTGACAGTGTTCTAGAATGGCAATAACCAAATCTGGCTTTTCTTTTTCACGTAAAGAAAAGTATGGGGTCAGGGGCTTAGAATTTTTATGTTAATTTCTAATGCTACTCAGGACCCAGGTCCATTTTTCCTTTCTGATTTTCCTTTCCCTGTTATGCTTATGAGATAGTTATCTTATTAATTTCTCTGTGACCATTGGGCAAGGCCATGGGCTGCCCAGATTTTTGGTCAAATATTGTTCTGAATGTGTCTATAAGGGTGTTCCTGTGTGAGATTAGCATCTGAACAGGTAGATTTGGTGCAGGAAACTACCTTCTGGTAGTCAACTGGGTAAGCTTCATGCAGTTGATTAAAGGCAGCAAAAGAACAAAAATTGTAAACTGCATGTACTGCAACCATGTACAAGAAAACCCTGGAAAAAGAGACTAAGTAGGGGAAGATGTATTTTGCCTGATTGGCTTTGAGCGAGGACATTGTTTTGTTTTGTTTTCTTTTGTTTTTTCCTGTCTTTTGATTCAAACCAAAACACTGGCTCTTCCTGAGATTTGCGCCCATTGACCTTCAGCCTGGAACCCCATTGGCTGTCCTGGTTGTCAGCCCTCCGGATTTAGACCAGAACTAACATTGGCTGCCCTGGGTCTCCAGCTGGTCACAGGTCTTAGTATTTGTTGGCTTCCATGATGGCATGAGCCAATTCCTTAGAATAAGCAAATACAAATATTTATATTATTTCCACATCCTATTTGTTCTGTTTCTCTGGATGACTCTGACAACTGTTCTTTCCATCCCCAAAGGGAATATTAATTGTCCTAAACTAAATTTTAAAAAGGAGAAAAAGTGAAGTGGGCAAAAAGCCAATTATATCATTCCCACTTCCTTTAAATAGCAGTACTAAGAGGCCATGGATCTCTTTTCTTTTGACTTCTAATAAATTGAGTTAATCTGTAGACTGTTTCATGGTTTGTTTTCCCTTCAGGACTGGCATCTTGCCCACTTCGTTTCTCTTCTGACCTTGTTGAAGGGGAAACATTATACCTGGTTTTATCTGCCCTGTAACGAGGGCCTGGAAACAGACTTTGTGTTCTACTGTGGACAGTGACAAATAAAACTTGACCGGTGCCGTTTCTGGGTTGCCACAGTGAAGCTCAGGAATAGTATCAGGAAACTAAGCATCTTGGAGGCTTAAGAGTCACCAAGCACTCAGGGTTCCTTGCTTGCTTTTTATGGAACCTTAATATTTTTTTACGTTGTTCAAGTAGCTTTGTTCAAGTACCTTAAGCAGCAGTAGTGAAAGCCTCAACGAGGCTATGATGTAGTCTGTAATCATGTGACAGTCACTGTAACCCGGGCATAAGTCTTCACTTTTTTCTTCTGAACAAAATGAACGCTTTTCCAACTAACACCTCTAACAGAATCATTGAGAGAGCATTTCAGGACAGCCCTTGATATAGTTTCTGTCTGGATGTCCCCACAAAGCCATGTGGTCATGGGGAGCGGGCTTTTCTGAGGCAGCCGAATCTAGAGTTTGTGATTGGTTCATTGTCTAGTACTAGGATTGGCAGTGTGAGTGTACACCTCCTCTAGGGCGGGTAGCCTGCATACAGTATAAGGGAGAAAAAGAGGCTTGCTTCTCCCCTTTTGACCCTTTTTGTTCTTGTTGCTTTTGGTATCTTCCACAGCTGATTATGGACTGAAACCTCTACAAACTGTGACTTAAGAAACCTTTCCTCCTTAACTTTGGGTATTGGGTATTTTGTCTCAGTGAGGAGAGAAAAGTAACTAAGACAGCCCTCATAGTATCTTCCTGATTGCTATGCTTCTGGTAGAAGCTTCCTGAATCTTAATACCCAAACTACATGCAGAATGTGTCCTATAGAGTAGTAAAGAAAGGATTGTGTAGAAAGGGAAAAGGCACAAAGTATGAACCATTATGAATGATTATTATTGTTTTATCCAGAAATTTATATATACAAAGAGAGAACATTGAATTGATTGTTATTATTATTATAGATGTTTTGTTTTCGCTATCATCATCACATTCATTCATTCATTTATTCTGTGCTGGGGAATGATTGAACCTAGTGACTCCTATATGCTAAACACTGAACTACATTAGTAACCTCTTCATTATTATCTTAAAACAAGCATGCTTTTAGTTGTTGGAATAAAATGTCCCTAGTGAATCTTAGCCATATTTTCATGTGCGTACATGTATGTATAGATATGTGTATGTGTGATTTACACAGACTTATATTTCTCTCCTTGTTGGTTTAGGAGGGCTGGATATGTATGCAGCTGGCAGAACATTCTGTTGGAAGTTTACCCATAGATGAGAATGTTTCCCCAACTGAAATTATTTTGACAGTGTCTATGTCTAAGGTAATTAATTCCCAAGTGATAACAACTATTTCTAACAACTATTTCTTTGCCAGTTCCTAGAAGTTGGTGGGAAATTCCAGCCCTCTAAAAATGCTGATATTAATTTCTGTAAAACATCTAGAACAATGGTGCTGTTCCATGAGCCAGACCCAATAAGTTCTCAGCATAAAAAGCAGATCAGAATGGGGAAGGAAGCATAAGACCTGTATAAAGGGAAATCAGTAGAATGTTTCCTCTTTTATTCTGGGAGATTCCAAAGAAATAAGGTCACAAGGGCATCAGGGCCTACTTTTAAATAGAAAGTCCTAACAGATTTATTTTCCTCACTCTTCACAACTTCTACATTATGAATTTCCCATTGCAGATGACCTTATGTACGGGAAGCATGTAGTCAATCCCCTTGTCCAGCATACAGTTCTTCAGCGTGGCCTTCTGCCACCCTTCCCTCCCTGCCACATTTAAAAAAAGTTATCTCATGTTGTTGGGCCACTAAGATAATGATAGAGAACAAACCCAATCAGTGTTGTTTACAAAGCCTAATTTGTGAAAACGTACGCAAAGGCATTATATCGTCTAAGTCTATATATACAAATGCATTCCACTCAGATCACAATTTACCTACCATGCTCCTAATGATAGGTATTCTCTGTCTAGTCGAAGTTGATTTTCAAACAGATGAGCTTTAATTTTATGGATTCTCTTAACTAATTGCACTGCTTACCCCATGTCCTTGATTCTTTGTGTAACGCAATGAGTAACTTGATACCCACCTCATATTTTATGGGCACATAATTCATCTCAACTCCAGATGCAGGAGAGTCATTCTTGCTTGACTTCCCAATGTCCCCTCCATGGTCTCAATTAGATGATTATTTAACAGCCAGTTAAATTCCCAGACCAAGCCATCAAGGCCTACATATTTCATTGCTTAAACTGTTTGTTCTATTGTGGCTTTCAAACATCCTGCTGGGTCAAGTTTAATTGAAAAAAGATGGCTATTCTACCCTGAGAGGACTTTGGAGGACAGATTATAAACAGTGGGTCCATGAGATAACAACTATTTCTAAAATATTTTACCTAAAATATGTATTTAGTAAGTCATATGTTTATATATTACAGAACTAGATTTTTGTGCTTGTGTTGTTAAAACGTTTGGGAGTTTTGTCTTCTTCCATGTACAAATCTACCTTAATCATAACTTAAAATGATGAAGATACAAAGTAAGTCTTAAAACATTAACACTTCCTGATAGTAACCAACAAGTTCAATTAATGCTGTTTCAGCCGATATTTTCATAAGCTCCCCTAAATGACTTATTATCTCAAAGGCAGATGATGACACCATAGGGAGAACCTCAGGGGCTTATAATGTCTAGTAGGTCAGATAGACTTGTTACATGTTTCATTTTGTATGTGTAAAAAATAAACTGAAACTATTTTGACAAGGCCTATGTCTTAGGTAATCGCAAATGAAGAACAAAGCAAGTTTCACTTTGCTACCAGTTCATCACGATAGTTTCTCTACACTAGTTTTTAATAGCCAAGATGGACGGTTTTAGGTTTCTTTGTTTTGTGTCCTCTGAAGCTTCGACATTGGGATTCATCAGCAGCTGCCTCAGAGGCACCTGATTTTCACAAAACAGTCCCAAGGTATTTAAGAAAAAAAGGTCTGCACTTGGATTTCCCTTCCTTTTACTCTATGAAGCATAAAATCAGAAATAAAGTTCAAGTCCCATCTACTTTTCAAATGGTGTTCAAAAAAATACCTATAAAAAAAAAGTTTTCTATAATACATCTTGGGTCTGCCTCATCTATCTTTTCCCTTCTCAAGAGTTTACAATTCTTCATTTATATATTCTTAGTTAATGGTCTTAGAAAAAATTTAAAAAAATTATTAGGAAAAATAAAAACAGAAAAAATATATGGGGTACATGAAAAGGAAGCAGTTTTGAAAGTATTTTCATATTGATGTTGAAGGATAAACCAGACCACAAAATGTCTTTTAGACCATAATATTAAGTGAAATAAATCAGACACCCAAGTTTAAATATTGCATGGTTTCACTCATATGAGAAACTCAAAGTACAAATAAAGAGTAAAATAAAAGATAAGTAATAGGAAGTCTTTTTCATATGGGAAGGGGATAAAGAAATGGAGAGAGGTCAGAGGGAAGGGAGGGAAAATGGATAAAATAAAGAAGATATGTTATATATATGTAGTGACTCCACTCAAGGAATGTAAACACTATGTACTACAAACATGTACTAATAAAAATAAAATAAAATAATAAAATAAAATAGGCCATCATCCAAAAAACCTCAAACAAAACAAGAACCAAAATGTCTTTCATCTAGTACTAGATAAAAATAAATGAAAAGTAATGAAAATTAGCAAATATATAGAAATTAAAATAGGAAGGGAGTAACATCCAATTTTTGGAAGAGAAGAAGCTTTAGAAAGGAAGAAAGGTAACAGAAAGGCTGAAAGTCAGACAAACTGATATCATTTGGATAAGCATCCCTCAAATATCCACTTGTCAAGGGCTTGTTCACCACCTTGTGGAATTACTAGACAGTGATAAAACCTTTAAAATCTGAAGCCTAGTGGAGAAGAAGCTAGGTCACTGGAAGCATGCTCTTGAAGGGAAGACTGGGACTCTGGCCCATTCTTCCCCTTTGCTTCCTGGCCACCATGAGGAACAGACCTGTTCTGCCATGTGCCCCCACCATGATGTACAGCCTCACCACAGGCCCAAAGCAACAGGGCCAAGCAGCCATGAACTGAATCCTCTGAAACAATGAGGTGAAATAAACCTTTCTTCCTTATAGGCTGATTTATCTCAGGGATTTGTTATAGCAACAGAAAGCTGATTAGCACAGAAAACAACAGGAAAATAGATGAAAAGAAGAAAGGAGGGAAGGATGGAGGGAAAAGTGAAGAAAGAGCAATTCTCTTCGATTTATGTAACATTTTATTTAAAATATTTTATTATAATGACATTATAGCATAAACTAGTTTTTATGATATTTTATACCAATTCATAAAGGGAAATATTTGAGATGATGCCTCTCTAATATTCACGATGGTAATTCCAGGTGAGAAAATTTTTTGTGTGTCTATCCATGTGTGTATATGTTTTCCTTTATTTTTGCTTTTCTTTTTTCTACTACTTTTCCTTTTTGCTTGAATTGATCATATATCATTTTTATAAAAGTAGTAAAAGTCACAATCTTGTAAATAAAATAAAGCCTTATCAGTGTGATAGTATTACTTATTTGGAAATGGTTCTTTCTTTGTATGTTCCATACTATTAATCTTTTTAGAAAATGTGATGACATTGAATATTGGAACAATACCTCCCAGAAGTATAAGAAAATGGATTATATTTTTATTTTTATGAATGTTTCAATCTTTCTCACAATCTGTGTTACCTTCTTTGGTAGGATTTTCACACCTTCTTATTGTCCTGTGATTAAAAGAATTTTAACTATGCTTTAATGGTGGGTAAAATGGCATAAAAGGAACCTGTTTACAGTAAGGAAACACTCATAGATAGTAGTTCAAATATATCACACAGGTTACCTAAGTTCTCAATTTTTCTTTTATTTTTAACAGAAATAAAGTGACCTGAATTATTCCATTATCCTATTTCTCTTTCTAGAGTTATCAAATTTCATTCTCATCATCCACATGTAGATATGCAAAATATAAACGGTAAGATTTATATTTGTATCTTTTGTAAGTTGAATTACATGGGTTTACTTATAAAACAATCACAAAAGTAGAAATTGAAGCTTTATTTTATTTGGAATGGGATTATTATTTCTGTGATGGAGAATAAATACTTAAATTTGTCTTGGTTCTTTGGGAAGTGACGATGTATAGTCTGGGGCATGGTAAATCCAAGGGAATGTCACCTCGTTATAAGGCGTTAGTGGCATTCTTATGCAAGAGCTGGAGAACTTCCAAAAAGACTTTGGGAAAAGATAAAATAAAGGAGGGCCTTAAATAATGTCCATTGGCTGTTCTGTTATCTAGAATGAAAGCCAAATATAAGCCGATGATTTTGAAATTAGTAAGAATATTTTGAAGTTAAACCATTTCCAAGTCATTTGAACTGCAATCTCAAAAACATAAGAGGGAACGTTAGTCCTCCTGCTGACGAGACAGACTTCCTTTGCACACTTGAATAAGAGCTGTTGTCTTTTATTTCTCCAGTTTTAGAAATGAGAAAGATTGAATTTTGTTTCCTCTTAAGTCCTTGAAGTGATTAATTGCATGTTTCTAAAAACCTTTGAAAGTCAAGGGCTGACATATATTATGCTGCTTCCCCCTTGATCATGACATTACTGTGATTTTCTCTGTAGCTCAGTTTATAAACTAGTTCATCCTAGTTTTTTTCCAAATACTGATTATTTTCATGAGGTATGTTCTCCTGAGAAAGTAACCAAATACATTACCACTGATCAGAACTTTGGATGGGACCTAGTTTCAAATTATTTTTTATTTTTTATTTATTTTATTTATTTATTTTTATTTATTTATTTTTTGAGGGTACCGGGGTTCGACCTCAGGACCTCACGCGCCAGCAGGCGCCCATGCCACTGAGCGATATCACCGGCCCCTTTTTCGTATGTGGGTTCCGGGAGTCGAACTTGGGCCCTCGCGCTTGCCTGGCAGGCACTTAAGCCGCTGAGCCATCTCACCGGCCCCCTCAAATTACTTTTTAAAACGTGACATTGAGTTCTCTTTTCTCATTTCTTTCTAAAAAATCCTTTTTTTTGTTCTCCTTCCCCTCTTAATGAGATATTTTTAACATAAAGAAAAATGTCGAGTACAATATAAAACTTGCAGTGCAGATGTCATAAAAGATAATGTTCAGCTGGATTTGCTTCAGATGTATTTTAATATATATATAATATTAGGTATAGAGGAAGCTACAAATGGACTTCTCCCTAAACAATTTGCTTTTTTTCTATAAGTTAACCATTGCCTTCATAATGTATGCATCCAACCCAATCAGGTTTTAAATTTGATTTAATATCTTGAAGAAATTTTAATGCACTTAAAAGGTATGGTATGAGTGTAATCATCTCCAACTTACTTACTTTTAATTCAATAATAGTAGTTTTCAAAATTTAATCGAATTAATGTGCAGGTGAACTTAGTTTACTTGATATGGATGTGTAGTATTCCATTAGACATACTGTAAGTTATCTTTTCTTCATCTAGATACTTATTTTTTCAATATTTGACTCTAAAAGCATTGTAATGAATAATGGCTGTGAGCATGTATAAGTGACTGTAAAATGTACCATCTTAGAGAACTCGTTGAGTCCTAGATAATCATATATTCAACTAACTGAAATTGTTTTCCAGCACAGTTAATAATGCCACTCTCCTATGGGAGTCATGGTGTCCTCATACCTTCTCTAATTCTTGAGATTGTAAATTTTCTTAATCATTGCTCATCTTGTACATTTTAAATGATATAGTATGTTTTGTGCATGCTCTCTGAAATACAATTTGCATACAGTAAAATTTACCTTTCGGAGTGCCCACTTACGAATTTTAAAAAATTGATACAATTGCATAACCACCACTAAAATAAAGATACAGAGCATTTACCTTATGCTGGAAAGTTCTCGTGTCCCATTATAACCAAACCATCTGTGTACCCTCAGCCTTAAAACCACTTACTGTTTTCTTCTCTTATTTTTTATATGTGATGTGTGATAAACCAATACAGTGAATGTTTAAATTTTAAAAAATAAGATGCACTGCTATTAATCCACAAAATACTCCCACATGCTTTGAAAACACTTATGGCATCATTCGTAACACTTTTTGAAGCTGTTCTAGAAATTCTCTTTCATGGGCACCTTTAGGAGGTGTTATCAAAAATTCAGTGACTGCTGCTGTCGTGCGCCATCCGGTGCAAAGGCAGGCTCACAGAAACATTACCGTCTCTTCTCATCTACCTCGTTCGTGGCTTGTGGTCACCATGCCAATTCTGGCTCTTTCCCAAAGTTAAAATGACCATGAAAGGTAAGTATTTTGAATCTATCCAGGACATTGAGGCAGCCATGACAGTGCAAATAAAGACACTCATGAAATAAGACTTCCAGAACTGCTTCAGATAGTGTTAAGAATGATGGGATAAGTGTGTAGGAAGTGAGAGGAGTATTTTGAGGGGACTTAATGGCAATGTGTTTTTTACTGTAATAAAAATGCTTAAATGTATATACTCACTCTATGTTTTGATGACACCACCTAGATTAACGGAGGTTACTAAGGAGTAGGTTCTAATTCTCCATGTCTCAGATACCAGTGAGAAAGTGTCATTTGGGTCCTCCAGGAGGGAGATGCTAAGTTGGAGTTCGAAGTGAGACAAATTTATCGGGGAGTAGCACTTGTAAATGGAAAACGGAGGGAACAGATTGAGAGGAGAGAGAGAGACCATGAGATTTCGATACAGGGCTAACACAGTCTCTTCTAAGGCAGTAGGAAGCTCCAGGGACAAAGGTAGTGCCTAAATGGAGGTTGGCATTGTACAGAAATGGCCAGGCCCTTGTATGACAGGCTGGTTCAGTCAGTGGCTGGGTGAACCCCTAGGCTATGAGGCTGTTGGAAGCCTGATACAGACAGCACCAAAACGCTGCCAGATAATGACCCTCCCCATAGCTGAGCAATAGTCTCTTTCTTGTGACTGCACACGATAACTGACACCCACAACTTAAAGGAGGAAAGGGTTAATTTGGCTCACAGTTTCAGGGAATTCAGTCTGCGTTCAGTTAGCTTCAAATCTGGAACATCATGGTGGGAAGGGGTGGCCCAGCAAAGCTGCTTAGTCCATGGCAGCTGGCAAACAGAGCAGGAGCAGTGTCAGAGAGAACTCGTTCATGCCTCTGTGACCCACTCAGACACACACCATGGAATGCACTTTACTAATCTGGTAGGCATTTCCTAAGCCAATGAAGTTGACATATCAAGATTAATGGTCACAAATATCTTGGCAGTGCTTTATGTGTCTGCCAGAACTCACTTATTTTGTCACTGGGTTTGTGTAAAAGCCCCTGTTTCTGGCACCAGGGCCTAACTCTGTCCTAATACTCCAGTATGTCCCTCAGGATTCCCTCTTCGTGCATCTCTGGTTTCCTCTTCATCCTAGGTACGAGATCATGGTCTCCTCTTTCTTTCAAGCTTGGCTGTATTATCCAGCATTTCTAAGCATTGCCAGTAGGAGAACAGTTGTGTCATGCCATGTCAGTGACTCACTGTGTTTATCTCCTAGGATATCACTTCAGAGAGATTAACTGGAGTCAAAAGGCACATCTGGGTGCAATTACGATTCTATCACCGAGACAGTAAGTGAAAGTGACCCCCCATCACCACAAATTCACTGTAAAATGTCAAGATTGCTGTGAGTAATGGTTGAATAAAGCCCTGTTTCTTGCTGACAAATTCTTACTTTTCATTGACAATGTTAATGATCACAAAGCTAGGAGATGGAAGCAAATAAAAAAAATGGAAAAGAAGTTGTTTGTGTAATCCAGGGACTCTGAGTTTAGTTGGTAACAGGCAGAAAGAATAGTCATGAAACAATGCCATGGAATATATATGGCTTGAGTGTTTTATACTCAAAGTATAGTTTGTGTGTTACCAACATCTGTTGTGCCACAAAATCATAAAAGAAGATTCTTACAGTCCACTTCAACCTGCTCAATCATAAAACACACTTTCATAAGGTATTCTGGTGGCCCAGAAGGTTTGAGAAGCACGAACAAACATACACAGAAATGTCAGTGTGTCTGGACTTAGGACAAAGAAACTCTATAACAATGAGGAGACAAAGGGATCTTAAATGGTTGTGTGAGATTCCATCTTGAGGGCAGCAGGGAATTTCAATAAGTAGAAGTTATAAGGAAAGGTCATCCATTCTATGCAACAAAGTGTGGTAATCAAATTAAAAATCTACCAGAGGAATCCTCAATATTAACCCAAGAATCCACTGTGCTACTTTTATTAGTACCTTTTTATGACACATCTAATAAAAGACATTATCATGCTTGCAATCCCAGCTACTCAGGGGAATGGGGCATAAAGATTGCAAACGCAAGGTCAGCCAGGGCAACTTCCCAAGACTCTGTCTCAGAATAAAATGAGAAGGGCTGGGGATGTAGCTCAGCACTCCCTTGGGTCAATCCTCAATGTGGAAAAACAAAAAGACATTTTAATTTGATATTGCATGTATGTGGTGTCCTTTCTACTGGAGGAATTTTAGTGACACACGGAAGTTCTTTTGATAAGTCATTAACTAGACCTAATGAGTTTATAATGAATTTTACTCTGAAGTGAAATTTTCTATTGTGCAGCACTTTAAGGCTAAAATGCATAAATGGAGACTTTTGTTATAAAGTAAAATACTCTTTAATTTCTGCTCACAGTAAGACCGCAAGTTATATTTTCATGGGCTGCTTCCATACTCAAACACCTCTGCTAATATATCATGTAATTTCAGTGAGTCTGGCTATAGTTACTATCCTGATATTTCTAATTCCAGATCAGAGCAACAAAATAAGCAGATCTTGAACTGTCATTACCAGTTCACGGTCTGCATCCTGGGACACAGCAAAACACTTCTACTTATGATGTCTACTTATGAGGCAATTTTCAATGTTATCCTTAGGGATTCTTATTTTTATAACTTGAGTTAGAAGACAGAATTTTATTCCATCTGTAGTGAAGAAAGATTGACGTTTTCCCTTTCCTATCTGGATGCCTTTTCTTTTTCATGATTAATTTCCTTGGCTTCCATACCGAGAACAATGTTGAATAGGAGTGATGTCTTGTCTTCATGCGCTTAGAGTGAAGCATGAAGTTTTTCTGATATTATGGGTAAAACATGCAGTCTCTCACCATTAGTTATAATGATAGTTATAAACTGTAACAGAATGCCCTTTTTCAGATTGAAGACATTCCCTTTAACCACTAATTTGTCAAGAGTTCTTACACGAAGAAGTGTTCTATTCAGTCAAACATTTTTTTCAGTTCATTAAATGATCTTGTGAATTTGTAGTTTATTCTATTGAATATGGTATAATATATGATTGAATTTTGGATGTTTAACTAACCTTGAATTCCTGAGATAGATCTCATTTGTCACGGCATATAACTTTTTATATTTGTTGGGTTTAATTTGCTAGTATTCTGTTGATTGTATTTGCATCTGTATTCACAAAGGATATTTATTTGAAATTTTTTGTAATGTCTTTTTCTTATTTTGGAGACTCAAAGAATGAGCTAGGAAGTTTTTTTTTTCTCTTCTACTTATTTTGGAAGAATTTGTCATAAACTGGTATTTTTTTTCTAAAAATACTTGTTAAAGATCACCGGGAAAGGGCCGGTGAGACGGCTCAGCGGCTTAAGCGCCTGCCTTGCAAGCGCGAAGGCCCGAGTACGACTCCCGGAACCCACATACGAAAAAGGGGCCGGTGATATCGCTCAGTGGCACGGGCGCCTGCTGGCGCGCGAGGTCCTGAGGTCGTCCCCCCGGTACCCACAAAAAAAAAAAAAAAAAAAAAGATCACCGGGAAAGCCATTTGGTCATGGGAGTTAGTGTGAAGTTTCTATATGACTAATTTGATCTCTTTGTGTTTATTTAGGTTTGATATTTTATTTGCTTGAGTCAGTTTCAGTAGTTTGTGTCTTTCTAGAAATCTATTCATTTCATTTAAGTTACATATAATCAATAGTTTGTAATTTCATTCATTTCTATGTAACTTGTAATAGTCCTTGTAATTTCTTCTTTGATTCATTAGTTATTTAGGAGTATATTTTTTGATTGCTGTGTTAGTAGATTTGCCTATTTTTCTTCTATTTTTGATTTCTAGTTCTTTTATTGTAATTCAAGATTAATTTCCATATAATTTTAGTACTTTCAAATTTACTGAGTGGTATTTTATGTTCTAACACATAATCTATGCTAAAGGAAGTCGCTGTGTACTTGAAAAACTATATATTATGTTATGCAGTTTTTCATAGACTTTTTGGTTATGTCAATTTCTTGTGTCTTTCACATATTCTGAATTTTTCTTAATTTTCTACTGAGTTTTTTTTGTCCATTTTTGAAAGTTACATTGGAATCTCCAACTGTGACTGCTGAATTACCCCTGGTTACCTTCAGTTCTATCAGTTTGTTTTTATTTGTATCAGGACAATATTGCTAAGTGTCTATGTGTTTATTTTCTACTTTTCTGAAAGATTAACTCTTCTTTATTATAAAATGCATCTTTTTCTCTAGTAATGATTTTTTGTCCTAAAGTTTATTTTGTTTGTTTGTAGTATGGCCACTCAGCTTTCTTGGGTTACTATTTATTTATCATAACGTTTTCCATCCCTTTATTTTTCAACCAGTTTTGTCTTTAAATTTCAAATGTACCTCTTGTAGGTAGAATATGGTTAAATAATGTTGTTTTCTTATGTAAATATTTTTATTAAAGTGTGTAGTCTGTTTGCATTTAATTTCTGATAAGATAGAATTTATGTCTGTCATTTTGCTACTTGTTTTACATATGAGTGTGTATTTTTGTTTCTTTTTATCTCCTTTGCTGCCTAACTTTGAAGTTAAATAGATGTATTTTGGTAACTATATTAATTCCTTTGTTGTCTTACTGTTTTGTTAAACCACATTTTTGAGTTATTTTGCTGCTGATTGCCCTCAATATTGCAATTAACTCATCTTGTGAAATTCAACTCAATTTCAATAATATAGAAAACCACACACCTCTATAGTTTCATTCTTCTCCCTTAATGATATTATTATAATAGAAATCACATAATTATAAATTTTACATTCATGAACAAAATTTTCTAATTATTGTTTAACATACTTGCCTTTTAAGTTGAGTGAAAAAGTATTCCAAATTTGTGTTCATCTTGACTCACATATTTGCCTGTGTAGTTTTCTTTACTGACGTTTTTCTCACTCCCTAATGTGGACTATGGATTCATGTTAGCCTGAAAGATTTATTTTAGTGTTTCTTCTATGATAGGTATACGAGAAACAAATTTTTTCAGCTTTTATCTAGGAATGCCTTAATTTCACCATTTTTTAGAACATGACATTTCCAAAAACCTGAAGAAAGTACCACGAGTTTTCTATATTTAAATTCACATTTTTATACTATTAACATTGTACATTTGTTAAAATCAATGCCAGGACTGATATTCATTAAAGCTCACGAGTTATGCAGATTTCCTTAGTTATTGCTTCTGCCTTTTTTCCTCCAATGTGTCACATTGGATCTACTGATGTTTCCTTAGGCTGTTCTTGTGTGTGACGGTTACTCAAATTTGGTTTATTTTTAATGACTTTGACAGTTCTAAGTAATATTGGTCATCCACAGTTTATAAGGTTTACTTCCATGGAGATTTATGGAATGTATTTTCTCATAATTAGACTAAAGTTATGGTTTTTATGATGAAGATCACAGATGTAAAGTATAGTCATTATTTAATATTAGGAGTGTATGCTATCAGTGTGATCTCACTTTTGATGTTTTCCTGATCACTAAGACAGTGTGTGTCAGGTTTCGCCACCCTAATTGTTTGTAGAGATTTTTCTATTTGCTTCTATTTATTAGTTTAATCATTTTGTTGTACACATTTGTTCAAGCTTTGACCATTAGGAATGTTTTCATTTGCCTCTTTTTCCCTTTGACTTTACCTTCATAATTGTGAGTCCTTTAATTTTTTCTTTCTTCTTTTCACCACTGCCTAATTTGGGGGCACTACAAATGCTTTGTACTCATGTGGTATATTCTGTGCCCCAGTTTTAGAATCATCCATTTCCTCAAAAATGCCTGGTAACTTCAATTGGAGAGTGATATTAGAAGCTGAGATCAAAGTTCTTGTATAGTAACTCATGTATGTATACATATCCCTAAATAATTTTGTACGTGGCCATCCAGATCTATATTAAACTAAACATGAATTCCTAATGAGGTCAGCGACTCTAAGCCATTACACGTGGACCAGTCTAACTTCTCCTTGTTTATCTGTGACCTCACATTCCCATACGTGAGAAATCTGTCTCCCACTTACGGTCAGTTTTCTTAATTGCAAAGTTTCATTGACTTAATTGTTTAATTCCAGGGTTCAAATATAGAAGAATCACAATTGATAACTTACATCCTCATGGAAAATGACTTTATTCCCATTTGCCTTTAGTTTCACAGACTACTTAGCTCAACAAAATCCTCATTCTTTTCTGTGGTGTTATTTCATATATTTCTAATATAGTTAGACAGTGATTTTTTTTCGTATGAACTTAGTAAGAGAGACAAAAAGCATGAAATCTGAACAAACCTTTATGAGTCTAGAATTATCCTCCTCAATCTTCTGCTTGAAGTTATACCTCCTAATGGCTCCACAATCCTTCTACATTTGCTTATATGTTTGTCAGTATATTGATTTAAATGTGCTACTTTTATTTGGAAGAATTTTTGTGTCTTTTTTATTTCTGTTTGTTTTTCCTCTTCCATAAACCTGGAAGCGTCTCCAGAGGACTTGGTTGTCTCCGCGGTTAAGAGAACCAGAGCTATTTTGAGTAGTGGGGCTGCTTCTGTGTTGTGTGATTGCCGACAAGCAGATCGTTTAAGATGAAAAACTCCAGAAGTGTTAACCGAGGGTGTCATCTTCATAGCTACTCTATCTCCAAGCTTTTTTAATCTCTGATGCTCTTTGATAAGAACTGCAGAAAGTGATCGCACACTCAGTAATTCCTGTAAGAGTGAGAATGGGTCACAGAAGGGATACCGTGCAGTTGATTTGGGTGCAAAAAGGATTTAGACTAACGAAAACAGGAGGAAAGAACTAAGGTCAGTTTGAGAGTGAAGGTCTAGGTTCTTGTCTAGTCTGAACATAGTATTTTTTATAAGCGTTTAACCTTTGTAAGCTTGTGACATTATACATAGGTCTTCACATAAAACTATATCGTTTTGGGGATGGGCTGCACATGTTTTTACTTTCCCAAACTTCTTGTTGTTAAAGCAATACAAGTATGATTCTTGGGCTGGTGAGATAGCTCAGCGGCATAAGCGCCTGCCTGGCAAGCGCAAGGTCCTGAGGTTGACTCCTGGTACCCACATTAAAAAAAATATATATATGATTCTTATCTAACAAGCATCTCTAAGAATCATGAAGTAGAAGTAAGTACACTGAAAACAGGGATAATTCTTAAAGATGATTCAGAGACAATGGAAGCTACCCTATTTGAAAAAGTTAAATTCTCTCATTTTTATTAACGCAAAGGATAATCTATTCTAAATTTTAAGCTGTGTTTTTATTCTTAGGAAATTTATCTTCCCTCAGCCAAATCCTCACTTATTTCCTTGTTCTCGTCTTTCCTAGAACATTTGTATTTTATAGTAAGTAAAATGTCTTGTTAACTGAATCTACTAATCCAACAGGATGAGTTCCAGCAAGAAGCATTTCTACAATGAGTTAGAAGCAGAAAAAATGAGCAAAAACTCAGGCTGATGGAGCAATTTTTTGGCTCCTCCTGCTGGAAGCAACACATATCCAATTTATAGCTTTTCAAAGTTTGGGTTTTAAAGCAATCCCCGTCTCCTCATCTATTAGTGAGTTGTGAGATTGGCAACCTTGTGATCCTACAGTGTTTATGTGTGTCAGTTCTGTCAACATAACATAAAAAACGCAATTGTTATATCTTAAATTGCTTCTCCTTAATTGGCAATAGCTACTCTGCTGTTTGGTCAAGTTCATTCAAAAAAGAAATATATAGACTAGAGTCTGGGAAAGTTGTGATAGGCTATTTCTCAAGTCAATGGTAATGACAACCTTTTTGGAAGGGTGTGAATTGACTTATCCAAAAATCAGCTGGAAAGGAGTAATTAATCAACTTCATTATGACATTTTAATTATCTTTATTATAAAATAAATAATACAAAATTACCATACTAACCATGTTAAGTGACCATTTTAGGTTCATTAAGTACATTCAAATTATTGTACAATCATTGTCCCCATCTCCAGAACTTTTTCTATCTCCTAGAAATGAATGAAACCTCTGTAACCACTGATCAACAACTCCTATTGTCCCCTTTCTCCAGTCCCTGGCAATATCTTTCCACTTTCAGTTTCTGTGAATTTGACAATTTTAAATACTTCATATAAGGGAGATCATACAATGTTTGTTCTTTGGTGACTGACTTATTTAACCTACCATTATGTGTCTAAGTTTCATCCATGTAATGTGTGTGTAATCAGCCTTCTTTTTAAGGCTGAGTAACATTTTTTGGATGTATGTGTCACATTTTCTTTATCCATGCATATGTCTATGGACACTTGTGTCCATCTTTCATTCATTGTGAATAATGCTATATCAACTCCACTTTAAAGGAAAAGTCTACAACCAAAGAGATGTTTTCATCACAGTGTCTCATGGTAAATTTGTGATAGCAAATTCCATCGAGGAAATGACATCCAGATGCAATGTATGGAAGTCATAAATATTATTTACTTTTTGGTTTACAAAAATATTCCTGGAAATCTTTAAATCCTGTAAAATTTCAAGACTTCCAGGTGCCTGCTTATGTTTGCTTCTTTGTAATTTTTTTAATTATTAAAAAAAATAAGCAGATGTTCCATGTAGGAGAACCAGAGGTTTCCATGCTCTTTCCAGTAAGGCAAAGCCACGTCTTTCTGGGCTTGATTCATTCTTGCTCAGTTTTGGGATCTACTAACTATGTGTGTTTACAAGGGAAAGGTGATTGCCTTATCTTCTGAAATGGAGTGATATATGCTCCATTTGCCTGTGATATTTATGGGGAGGGGCCCTGATCCAGGGATTTGAGGTTTTATGAGGTCCTCCTCAGTTGGATGCCTTTTAATTGCTTGAGTTATATTCGTCCTTGAGGCATAGTCTTTTTCTCAAGTGTCCAGTCAATCCCCTGATCAACTCTCCTCAAAGCCACAGTAAAATTGGCATGCTTAAATAGGGCAGGAATGCTAACATCCCAGATCCGAGAGAGGTAATTTGGTCCAAAATGTACTCCAGTAATGTTTATGTTTCGGATAAAGTGCTTACAACACTGTCGCTGCCCTTTTGACCCCATTTCCTTGTTCCTGTGCTTCTAGGAGAAAGTGATACTTAATTCAAATCATTACTGTTATTAGCTCCCAGAGTGAGCTAGGCTTTCAGTTCCATCTTACCTCTGCTATGAACATCCTGTTCCTTTGTTCCTTTCATATCTTGAAGATATCTTGGGGAAAATGATTAAATATATTTCATCATTGGGAACAACTAGATTTATCATCTTTCCTTTCTTCCTTCCTCCTTCCCTCCCTCCCCTCTTTCCTCCCTTCCTTTCTTCCTTCCTTCTTTTTTTTCTTTCTTCCTTCCTTCCTCCTTTTCTCCCTCCCTCCCTTCTTTCCTCCCTACCCTTTCTTTTTTTCTCTTCTTTCTCCTTCTTTCTTCCTTGCCTTCTCTTCTTTCCTGGGTCCTTCTCTCCTTCCCTGTCCATCGTCTCTCCTTCCATCCTTCCATCTCTTCCTTCTTACTTCACTCCCTCCCTCCTTTCCTCTATTCCGATCTTTTTTGCCTCCTTTAGTCCTGCCCGCTTTCCTGGTTTCTTTTCTTTTTTTTTTTTTTTCGAACTCATGGTTATATATGTTTCAAACTCAAAACAATGCATTTTAATAATTTAGAGTACAAAGGAGTATACTCTTTCTATTCTATGACAACATCTAGTTTGACCACACAGTAAGCAGAAACTACGCCCTTCAGAATTTCTAACATGTGGCAAGAGATTAAATGTCCTCTGTGGGGCATTTAATGTTTGATCTTTATAAAGTCAAACAAATATTTAGAATATGATTGTGTTCTCTGGTAGTGTCCCCTTTCTGAATTCTCAGTATTTTTAGTATAGAACTGAATTGCCTCTTGAAGTTTCCAAATACTCCATGCTTTAAGAGCCTCTGCTAATGACCTGTGTTATCCTAGAACGCTCTTTTTCTTTGCTTTTGCATAGCTACTATCTGCTATCCTTACTGGATAAGGATAGAATTTTAGAAACCGTAGCCTGTGGAAACTCTAACTTCACATGCCATTTTCTGTGCAGAGGGGGCTCTAGTCTCCTTCAGGACAATGCTAATGCTCTGGTAGTGATCTCTCACGCTGCTGCACTTTGCACACAGTTACTCACCCCAGGGTCCTGTGTTGGAACCTCCAACCCCATTGGAGGGTAATGGGACCTTTCAGAGGTGGACAGAGTAGGAAGTCCTCAGTCAGTTACTGGAGGCATCTCCTCAAAAGGGACTTGTGGGATCCTTATTAGTTCTTGCAAAAACATTGTTATGAAAATCTGAAAACAGCCCCACTCTGGCTTTCTCTGGCTTCTTGTAGCGAAACATGATGACTTTCTCCTGCATGTGCTCCCATCATTGCCCTAGAGGCAGCTAAGAAGGCTCTCACCAGAGCTCGACTTGTGCAGATGTCACGATCTTCAACCTCATATTCTGTGAGCTAAGTAAACCTCTTTCCTTTATGCAGGTATCTGCCCCAGGTACCTTTATAAATCTGACTAATACACATGCTTTACCCTTCTGCCTCTGAATATGGTACTTTTATGTTTACTTGATTTTTTGTTGCTAGGCTACAGAGCACTTTTAGGCAGGGGTTACATGCCGTTCCCTAGTGTATCTTCCATACTTAGCAGGTGTCTGGCATCAGGGAGGTGGTAAATAAATATGTACTGAGTAGCTCAGGGAGAAAAGCAACCATATACATCATAAAGGGGCTCTGATATGACATCCTAAAGGAAAGCACTGAAAATTCTCCATATCAAAGGCTGTGTTTTCTCACAAACACAAGCTGTAATCCTAAAAATTTATGAGAAAAAATGACTCTAAAATACAAATCAGAAAATTGAGATTCAGGGAGACACACCATTATTGATCAAAAGCACACAAGTGCTTGGAGAGGAAAATGGAGAATAATCGGACTGTAACAAAAAGGGCTGATTATTCTTTACCGAAGTCACATCAGTGGACATGGTAGAAAAACACAAAAAACACGACTTATTCCTCTTGTAATCCAGAAAGTTATCTATTGTTTGCCCAACAACTCAAGAATAGCTCCATTATGATGAGACTGCAAACTCATCATGTTGTGACAAAACTACATCTCCTATGAGGTCCAAACTCCTTTTCAAGTTCCCTGGGTACTTTTGTCAGCCCTAGGTTCACCTTATCTGCTAGAATTCCTCCCCTACTTTAGGTAATGACTTCACTCTTAAACTTCTCTCTCCTTTGTGTCTCCCGACTATATGCACATTGTTACAGACTTGCTATCAGGTTTGTCTCAGGAAAGAGAGGGCTAAAGATTGTGCTTTAGTTGCCTGGATGTCTATTGCCAATGACCATAAACTTGGTG
Source organism: Erethizon dorsatum (assembly GCA_028451465.1). Taxonomy (NCBI): domain Eukaryota; kingdom Metazoa; phylum Chordata; class Mammalia; order Rodentia; family Erethizontidae; genus Erethizon; species Erethizon dorsatum. The sequence continues at coordinate 14,233,030 of CM051841.1, read as the reverse complement.
ACTTAAGGAACAGAAATTTATTCTCTCAGACTTCTAGAGCCTGGAAGTAAAAAAACTAACATGACCAGGACAAAGTCTCGGTGTTGGTTGGCTTTGTCCCCTCTGGAGGCTCAAAGAGATTCTGTTCCTTACCTCTTCCACCTTTTGGTGGCTTTTAGTATTCTCTGTCTAATAGCCTTTTCACTTCAGTCTTGAAAGTCTTCAAATCTATCTTCACGTGGACTCCTGTGTGTATCAAATTGCTTTCTTCTCTTTTCATATATATGTATATATGTCTGTGTGTGTGTGTGTATATATATATATATATATATATATATATATATATATATATATGTATGTATTTGGATTCAGAGTTCACCTATATCAGTGGTAGTGAACCTATGGCACATGTGTTATTGTGTTTTTTTTTTTTAAGACAAAAGATGTCAACATAGAGTTGTTTTTTCTAAACTAAAAACCTCAGTATTCGGGTTTAATTGCAGTGTTGGCACTTTGCGATGAATAAGTGGGTTTTGGTTTGCAGTTTGGCACTTGGTCTCTAAAAGGTTCGGTGTCACTGACCTCCATAATCCAAGATAATCTCCTTATCGCAGATCCTTAATTTAATTCCATCCACACCCTCTCTCCTTTTTGCTGCATACAATAATATTCACAAGCTCCAGAGATTAGGATGTGAAATGTGGATATCTTTCAGAGGACAAAGTATTAGTCTACCTCAGATGGGATTTGGGGACTGGTTTGGTGGTACCCTTGGGTTTGAGCACAGACTTTACCAGTGTGAATGGGATACTGGTAACTAATAACATGCAATATCATCACAATTAATTGAGATGTTATCTGTAGTTGAATTAATCAAGATATCATCTGTAGTTGACCTAATTCTGTCGATTGAAGTAGTCTTGGGCATTCAAGTGACTGCTGTGCTTAAGTGTGTGACAGTAATGATGGCTCCAAGGGGTGAGGAGTGGAGGGTTTATATTTCTGAGTGTGCCTGAGTGCTTGCAAGAGAAAATGAAAAGCGAAGGTCCATTAACTCCAATGTTAGTTCATGGTCTGAGAATCAGATAACTTACATGACAGCCTTAAAACGATTGTTTTCTTGTAGGTACAGGGCTTACGTGGCTGAATATCTGCATCTGTTTTCCATTGCTAAAACACACTACCACACAGTTGCAATTTTTAAAGAAAAAGGATTTCTTACAGTTCTGCAGGTTTTGACTTCCAGTATCCTGGCACTAGGTAAGGGTCTTCTTTGTACATCATACATGAAGGAAGGCAACCCATGTGAGGGAGCATACAGACACACACACACACACACACACACACACACACACACACATGACAGAGGACAAGAGCAAGCCAGAGAGTAGAAAGAGGAGGCCAGAGCTCATTAGAATTTATCTCTAACATGCTGCTATGATAAAGGCATTCATCCAGTCACAAAAGTGGACCTAGAACGCCCTAGACACCTCTAAAAGGTCCCACTTCCAAATACCACTGCAGTGGCAATGAAGTTTCAGCATGATTTTTGGAAGGGATATTCAAACCATAGAAGTGAGAGTTGCTGAATTACAACGATAATTGCAATAGAATTCAGCCTTTCTGGGTTTAGTCATTAACTGAGAAATAGAGATTCTAATGGAATGGGGGGACATGTGGCTGGACCCAGGAGAAAGTGACAATCCCAAACCTAACTCACTTTGAGATTCTCTTTCCCAGTGGAAATATTTTGCCTTCTGATAATTGAGGAAACTAACTTTCCTCAGCTTGAAAAACCTGTGATACACTTAGTTGGCTTAGATGCCTTAAAAACTGATGTTTATTCTCTTCAGAGCTCATCACAGCCATCCTATATTTTCACTAGAACCATGCCGAGGGTCAAATCTCAACATGCTCCGGAGTGACAGCTGGACACTCTAACCTAGGATGAAATAGTAAGATATTGCTCAGATGTCTTAGCAGAAACCTGTCAAATATGTGGGAAATTTGCAAAAGGAATTAGTCCATAAAGGAAGGAATATAATACTAGATTGAGCTGAATTAATTGACACGGGGATAAAGTCCCTTTCAGGGGTGATTCTGAAGGAGAGTGATAAAGGCAAATCCACACAGAAGGCAGAACTTTATCACGTACAATTGTCACCCTCTATAGCCATAGTCGTGGGGTCCAGACTACGTATATATACTGATATATGGGCATTTGCTAATGGCTTGACTGAATGGTTACTTTGAAGGAATAACCTTGAAGACTGATAACAAATATCTTTATGAAAGAGGTATAGTTTTTGACCTGCTAGCATCAATACAGACCACAAAATATTTTATCCCATGTGGTGCTCCACAAAGGTCATCCACTGCATTTTATAATAATGGAGTATTTTATCTATGAAATTTGCTAAGAGAACTAATATTTCTCACTACACACAGAAGGACTATGTGTGAGGTGATGGATATGTTAATTAGCTTGATTGCTGTTGTGGGTTGTATCTAGATATCCACTCAAAGCCTCAGGTGGTTATATAGGTGGGGAATTTCAAATATGGCTGGATTAGGGTGTGTTAATGTGGATTAAGGGTGTGATACTGGAACTAGGGGTGTGGATAATGGAAGCCCCACTTTGGGTATGGTGCCACTTTGGCACCAGTCAATAGGCTTGCAGCCTGGATGGATAAAAGACAGAAAGAAGGAAGCCTGCTGCTGCTGCTTGCTGCTCACTGCCTTCTCTCTGCTGTGCCATGAGTTATTTCCCCTCTGCCAGGCACCTCTGCCATGCTGCCTTGCCTGCAGCCAGCTGACTATGGACTGAAACCTCTACAAACTGTGAGCTGAAATAAACATTTTCTCATTTGATTTGTGAGTGTCGGGTATTTTGTCTCAGCAATGAGAACAGTAACTAAGAGAATTGATGTCATAGCATCACTACATATATATGTAGACCTTAAGTAAATACACTTTTTACTGGTAAATTGTACCTCAGTAAAGCTGGGAAATAAATAGGTAAACAAGGTAACTCCTCTTTAGATGTTAGTCAGCCTCCTTCCCCAGCCACACTAGTTATTGTTCAAAGGACTCATTAGCACAATGGTCGCAATGCCAGAAGGTAGGCATACCTGGCTTCATATGAAGCTCCTCTTACCAAGGCTGGCCTGTCTATTGGTAGATTTACCAGCTTTACAGACCAGCACTGAGTTCCTAGTATGGAACCATTCCCTGAAACCACCCTGGGAGCCATCTCATGGCAAGTTGATGACTTTGAACTCTTTCCATTGTAGAAGCAACGAATTGGCTTGAGGTAAGAACACAGCCTGCGGTACACAGTATGATTTCTGATGGATCTCTGTGCTTGAGTCCAAGCTCAGTTCCTTGCTGGCTCTGCGAATTTAGGCAAGTTATCTCATTCTTAAATACATGGATAATAATAGTACATCACCTAGTTTTTGTAAGGATTAAAACATTTGTAAGGTATCCACAGTATTCATTTCATTTTCATCACTAAAGTCCTTGCTAATTTTTGGTTGGCTGTGTTGAAAGTGTTGTTTTAATTTAGTTTTTGGTATTATAACTTTTATAGTCTTACCTAGGTAGCTTTTAATATTGTCCTACTTAAGAGATTTGTAAGAGATCACTTTCAAATTAATTCATTTTATCTTTTGATTACTACTTATGATAATCATTCTGGTAACTGGTTAGCTTTTAGGAAGCCTAGCATTACTATACTCAACATGATCCAGCTAATCTAGGAAATTAAAAGCTTATTATACTATAATGTAAGCTGCTTGAGATCAGAAACCTCGCTGTATCCTAGGTTATAGTCACTTACTTTGCATGTCACGTAGCATCTAGTACAAGCCTAATGTAGTCACTATTTAGTGCATCAATAAATCAATTTATCTGGTAAACAAAAGCTATTTCTGGGTCTGCACCATGTCCAAATTCTCCCTTTAGGAAAATTAAGAAGGCTGTAATTTTAAAGTCTGCTATATATCTAAATCTAGATATATATCTCATGAAGTGTACCAAGAATTTCTATGAGTTCAAAATCGGATGGAATTTTCACTAGAAAAGGGTTTTATACCTGTGTCAGAAATGATTTTCTTTGAATGCATGGATGCCAACTTTGGAATTGTGTTGGCATGAATAGAGGTGGCTGGAGAGATGCAAGTACCATCTAAGAAATCTGTTTTTGGTTGTTGTTGTTGTTGATTTTTTAATTGATTGCAAGGTGGCAACAAGCCAAAAAAGATGTTGGACCAAAATTTGTGCTCCCATGGTTTGTCAGCTTATTTTCCCTTCTGTATTGTAGTTGCTTGAATGGTGTTCAAAATTAGAACCACCCCTTTATATCTCTATTGCTCTTGCTTTTCTTTATTTCTTCCCCTTTTTTGATGTTAATGGAATTTTATCCTGTGCTTAACTTCCATAGCAGATGACAAAATCCAGACTTAAAATCCAGCCACAGATTAATCTGGAGGAGTTCTGGATTAAATATCCTGTCAAAAAGCATAAATTGAAATGTTAATTCTGTGGAAATATTGGACCAAAGAAAATAGACTGATTTGAGAGCTACGTTAAAATAAGAAAAATGTTTATTTTCATAGAGTGAAAACTAGAATAGGAAGAAAAGGTCATGCAAAGTAGTTTGAAGGAGCAAATATTTGTGGAATTAGTTTATATACTGTAATCATAAGAAACAATTATGAAATCAGGTTATGTCCATACCTATCAGTCCGGGTGTTGACTTAGGAAGGTATTGCCTACCTACCCACAGTGTCAAAGTGAGTGTGGTGGGGGAAGTGTGCTTATTACTGAACAGAATGGAGGAGGAGACCACAACTGAAATTCAAAGTGAGAAGATGTAATATAAAATATTGTAATACATAATGTATTTAATATGTTAATATGCTATATTATATATAATTTTTTGGAAATGCTGATACCCTTCTGAAGAAACATAGTATTATGGAAAAGTGTTATGCACAGTTTTGAAAATGATATTGTGTTTAGCCACAAGAAACCTAGCAGAGAAGGCTACATTAAGGATCATCCTATAAAACAACTGTCTCCTACTCTTCAGCGATAACAATATGATGAAAAACTAGAAAAGTTAAGGATTGCTGCAGATTGAAGGAAAGTAAGGTACATATCAGCTACATAAAATGTGTGGTCTTGGGTTGGATCCTGTGCCATTGGGAAAAGAAAACACAGTATTGGGAAAACTGGTGAAAATCGAATTTAGATTTTACATTATAGTGTTATAAAAAGTGCCAAATTGCTTATGTTTGATCATTGAGTTGTGATTACATAAGAAAATACCTTTGTTAATGGAAAATGCATACTAACTATTTGAAGGTGGGAGGGATGGTGAATGCAAATCCTTCTTAAGTGGTTCAACACATAAAACAGATGTATGTACTCAATTGGCTCTGACGCTCGTACCCATATCGAAATCTCTGTATAGAGAAGGAATGAACGAATGGTAAAAACAAATGCAATAAAATAGTAATAATTTGCAACTGTAAGTGAAGAGGATATGGTAATTTCTTCTTCTTGGAACTTCTGTAAGTTTAGATATATTAATACATTTTATAAAAGGATAAAATTGAAGGATGGTTTTATTTAAGGGCCACAGGCATAGCTGTAGAATATACCTGCCTATGAAATAGGAAAATAAAGATGCAGTATAATCATCAGATGGTTTTACTAAATGGTCTTGAAATGGACTACTAACTTTGAGCAGTGATATCTCCTGAGACTCAGAAAAGTAACTCAGTGCCAACATTTTAAAAGGATTCCTCGAAGATAGATCTGTGTGATCCTTAAATACGTTAAAGTTCAATTTTAAAATACTAAAAGTATCTGTCTTCTACCTGAACAGACTTGTCAACAGCTAGACTTAATTTTTCAATTTCTGAAATGTGGTTGGGACTTATGGGGCTACTCAGCCAATTTAAATTGTTGAGTCAGGTTTAATTTAGCTTGGAGTTTACTTAGTACTACTCACTTGCCTAGTTTCACGCATTTCCACTTGTTCATTCATGGTCAAGGTATTACTCCTTTATAGCTAAATATGAGAAAAAAATTCCTAAAAACTACCTTTCATATAGTGTTCCTTTTCCCTGTTTCTTCCCCGTCCCCTCCCCATTGCTCTCTTTCTGTGCTTGTCTTCATGAGAGCCCATGCTGTTTGATTTTATATGCGGGTGAAAGTATATTTGAAGTGTGACTGTGGCTTCATGCTTTTTTTCCCTTGTTGCTTGGGGGAATGTGTATACCACTTGTGTCCCTTGGCTGTGTTCCTGAGGTGTTTTAGCCTTTGCAGTTATGAGTAATTGACAATAGAATACACTTTGTTCTGTACAGTTAAAAAATGGGTCCCTTTGTTTAGCCAACCTTCATGAACTTCCGTTTATTTCAATGGCAAATGAAACATTTATGTAAGAAAGAAATATTGTCTTCAATGGGAAATGCATTCCATGTGTGGTGTATTTCATATGATGGCAGATTTTTCTTGAGCCCATACTACTTTTATTCACAACATGGATACATGACTTTTTTCAGAGGCCTGTATTTGAAGATAATCTTTACTTGCATTTATGGAAAGAGATGATAAATGATAAAAGTTAAGTATTTTTACAGGTAAATATCATTTTTAATCCTAGTTCCCAATAAAACACTTCCAACTTTTTTTTTATGATTTCTCTTTCAAGTTAAAAAAAAAAAAAAACCGATTGCTTGAAGCCAAGATTCAGATTTTAAGAATAGAAGACGAAGGTCACGACAATGTCCATATGGTGTCATTATCATGAATCTTCTCAAGCCATCACTGCTCTGTCTTTCCACTTTAATCTTGCCTTACTCAGCAAATTTGTGTATGTCACTGGAGAGATGGGGTGGTAGCAGTTGAAATGACATCACTCAGTTAGTTATCATTACAGTAAGTCCCCAACTTACAAACGAAGGAGCTCCATTTCTGGAGAAGGTTTGTAAGTGGGGACCCTTTGCTAGGTCCTCTGCTGGAGACAGTACACTAACTAGGTTTACAGAGAGGCCTCTGGCCTTTCCACTTCCGCTCTTTTCTTCCTTATGAAGCACTGATGTCTTTCTGGTCATTTTAAGAAGTCAACCTCTAGCACTTTGGGCCTTAATAAGTACAGTAACTCCACTTCTCTCAACACAAACCTTTGACATATCCCCAGACAGTAATGCATGCCTTGCAGGGCCTGGGGACCCGAGCAGCAACAGCATATTTTCATTATCAAGGTCTTGGCTTCCCCTTGTGTGGAGCTTTAAGTATTGACCACATTCCTTAAGGTCAGCCACTTAATAAAGACTTCTTTGCAATCCTAGATATCTTGGATTTAATATCTGCCCTTCTCCTTTCTAATCCCCCCATGCCCACTAATCCTGTGTTCTGAACTGTTTCAGTATACATCTGGAAAGTTGAACTCCAACACCCAGAGGGAGCCCGGCATGTGTTCACATTCTGCCTTTCCGTGAGGGAAGGGAGTACAGACTGTAATTCTGTAGGTGTTTCAAAGAACATCTCCCATTTATTTTTCTGTGCTTTATGGATGTAGTATGGCTCAGAGGTTGCAACCTCAAGGGTTTTCCAAAGCCAGTGGCAGCCAAGACACCTTGGAAGCTTGACAGAAACACAGGGCCTCCAAGTCCGCCCCTAACCTGCTGGTCTGAGTCGGTGCTGGCACAAAAGCCACAGGTGATTGTGATGCATTTTGAACTTTCAGAAGCTTTCACTGATGCTCCTGAATTACTTTGCCTATGAAGTAGAAATCTAACTCACAGTTTTTCCATCCTATAACCCCATTGCTCAACATAAAAAATAAAATTGTCCTAAAAATGGATTTTTTCCTGCTAAATTAGAATTCATTTGGGAAAATGTCTTGTGTATTATTCTGTCCATTATCCATCAGTTTAAGAAAGGAGGCTCTTGTGATCCAATGACAGTACTTGGTCCCAAGTATAGGGACAGGAGCTCACTCTTTCTTGGTGCCTTTTCGAGGGGACCCTTGCTCTTTGTGTTTTTAATATGCAAGTGGGAGGCATAGTGAGACCATGGAGCTCACCCCTAGAACAATGCTCCTGGGCCTATTTCATGGTGAATTTCCTCTTTTTTATATTATTCCTCACAGAGATAATTTTAAAAAATGAGAAGACTTTAGCTGCAAACCATTGTTTAGCACAGGGCTTCTCAACCTTGTCACTGTGTTGTTCTTTATTGTGAGGGGCTGCCTCCCCACTAAACGCCATAGCACAGGGCCACTGCCTCGACACCACTCCACCTGCCCGGCCCTCCAAATTCTGATGAAAAAAATGTCTCTTTAGCTGCATTCTTAGCACTGGCTGTAGGATGGTGAAGAGATACCCACGTCATGGATGTGGGTTTAGTGTTGGCACGAATGATGCAGGGTCTTGAGCCCACGTTCTCTTCCATCACTCCCTAAGTGTGTGATCTTAGGTACGTTGCCTCTACTGTGCTTTCTCTGTAAAAGAGAATTCTACGCGTGAAGGATGTTTCGAGAACTAAATGACATGTTCTGTTAGTACCGCTTAGAATCACGTCTAACATAGAAATGATCGATAATTGTTTATTATTGTTACCCTTTGGGTCTTATCATACTTCTGGGTCACATGAGAAACAGAAAGAGGCCCATCTTCCCCTAAACTGGGAGTATTTTCTGTTTCTGTCATGAAATGTTTTCTGTCCAGAACATGGGGATATACTGTCAAAATCAGCTACCCTTGATTCAACTCATAAAAAAATTCAAAAAAGGGCAAAACTAACTAATGTAAGAGAAGGTTGTTTTGGGGTAAATTAAAGGGATACCAGTGAGACTCCTGGTTGTTCATGTTCCTTTTTATTTTATTTTTTTCCTTTTGACCTGGGAGCTGGTTACGTGCAAGTGGTGATTTGGGGGAAAAGCCACAAAGATGGTTACTTATGGTTTAGGTATTTTTCTTTATTTGTATCTTAGTAAAAGTTCAAACATACTTACAGATCAACTGCAGAAAAGTAAAGACTTTTTTCTGTACCTAACAGTGTTGCTTTGAGAACAACAGAGGCTCTAAGATTGTGGTGGCGAACCTATGGCACGCGAGCACAGTCAGGTGTTTGTTACCATTGAAAGGTCTAAAAGGTTCGCCATCACTGCCTAAGATATAATCCGCTTTGGGCAATTTGCTGGGTTATGACTGCTCTATTATTCATAGGGTTTTCTAGAGAAGCCTTATTTCATAAACCCTGTCTGCACTTGTGTTATAAATATGGAATGGAGCATGAAACAAAGTTATAGCGTTGTTTATATTACATAGCCAAAGACAAACTTGATTTTTTTTAAACACAGACATGCTATTGAGAGGTGTTCCTGGGAGGACTTCAACTACATTTTCAGCTATTCATGCTATTGTTAATGTGAAAATTATAAAACTAAATTATAGGTCCCCCATTTTCATTATGAGACAATTTTATAGCTGTCAAAAAAGTCGTATTTCACATTTCCCACATTCACCAGTGTACAGGAATAGTAAAGTTTATGTTTTTCCCTCTGCTTTTTCCTCAGTAGCTGGAAAGTCAAGAGAGGCATGATTTTTCGTTGCAAAGTTCGCAAAATAAATACAGCAACAAAATGAAAACAAGAAGATTTAAATCCCAGAGAAAGAGATAAAATGTAGTTTATAACTACATCTAGTGAAAAAAAGAACTGGGGAGTGGATTAGTAGACTCACTGTGTGATGCCCGAATCTCCTTCAAGTCAGGAGTTTCAATTTTTATTCCATTTCACATCCCAAAACTGCTACTGAGGAGTCAGTTTGACTCATCCGGGTTCTAAGCCTCTTTATTGCTTCTCTCTCTCTCATACGGAATTACGAAAAAAGCAGAAGACTAAGGGAAGATTCAAGGGCATCAAACAAGTGGAGGGACAATTGGAGAAGGTATATAGCTGTGGTTAAATCTTCAATAAGACAGACAACCCATAAAATGCCACCGAATATACTGCCTGTGAGAATTTAGTAGACTGTGACAGCTTTTTTGAGGAATAGGATTCTGTAGAATGATATAAAAAAATATAACATGGGGCTGGTGAGATGGCTCAGCGGCGTAAGCGCCTGCCTGGCAAGCGTGAGGGCCCGAGTTCGACTCCCGGAACCCACATACGAAAAAAGGGCCGGTGATATCGCTCAGCGGCACGGGCGCCTGCTGGCACGCGAGGTCCTGAGGTCGACTCCTGGTACCCACCAAAAAAAAATATATATATATATAACATGATTCATAACCTACTACCATGGCATGAAAACAATTATGTTACATTTCAGAAAAGATTTTCTTAGAACAAGTCTTTATATCTAAGCATTATCAGTTAGCTTCATTGTAGAAACACATCACGTAAACTACTAAATTGACAGAGGTGGAGACTCAGGCCAAGCTAGGAGTCCTTATAAATGACCTTCCTCTTCTAAAGCTACGTCATGTTTGTTTCCCCAAGTAGCATGGCGGCTTGGCGCGAACAGTTCTTGTTGTTCTAGTCCAGTGATGGTGAACCTTTTAGAGACCGAGCCCCCAAACTGCAACCTAAAACGCTCTTATTTATCACTAAGTGCCAACACTGCAATTAAATCTGAATGCTTTGCAGCTGCGGTGACGCTGGGTCAGCTTGGCTTGTGTGCCCACAGAGAGGGCTCTGTGTGCCTGCTTGGGCAGGCATCCCATAGGTTCGCCACCACTGGCTTTGTCAATAAAATTGCCTTTTTCATATTCAGCGAGTGCTAAGCCAGGTTTCTCCAACCTCTTTCCACAGAGGAAGACATCATGGTTAGTAAAACTGAACCCAGTTAGCCTTGGGATCAAAGACTGAGAATTGGCTCATCCCTGGAGTGGAAGGTGGAATTCTGGTGACAGCATCTTTTTGTTTCCCCTCTCCACTCTGTGTTTGAAAGATTCTCATTAAATGCCTTTAACATGCATGGCTACAAATTTCCAAAGAGATTCAGACAACAGAATGAACATAGAGGGGAAAGAGAAATAATCAAAATACTAAAGTCAGATGTCCTTAGCTAAATGAAACTGCCAATGCAGGTACATCTTCGGGGTAGGAAGATTGTTTTTGATTTTGACATAATGGCTATAGAAGGATTGGGACTGCTATCTGCACATATAACTATAGCATAAAAATTTGTATACCAGACGGATGCATGTATATATTCAAAACAAGTGATCTGCATGTCCATAGAACTAAAAGTAGAGACCAGAATTAAAAACATGAAGACGAATAACTGAAAGTGGTCATGTAAAACATGGGATTTGGCAAGGGACATCATTAATAACTTAATGACCATTCCTCACTGGTGGAATTATGACATTTATGGTTGTACCATTTGCAAGATGATTCTGTATGGTATTCCCAAGAATATGTTCTTCTGCCCTCTTTGGTTCTGTTGATTCTTTCACCTCAATCTAGAGCTTTCTAATCCCTCGATTTGATATTGCCCCTCTCTATCAAATATGAGTTGATTACACATTCAAATTTATTCTCTGAAAATAAAGGCCAACATAAAACAAGCAAAGTAGACGTGAGACTAACTCCCCTCCCAAAGTCAAGCTGATTGTTCAGTGAGCTGTTTGCAGCTTTGGGGTGACTCCTGGCTCTGCATTCTGTCAGCCCCCGGAGCTGTCTCGATGGAGCTGAATAACCTCTGCCTGGGCCTGCCACACGGTTTCTCAGCTCAGGGTTACTCTTGAATGACACTCTGTCATTATGCTATATTTAGGCCGTGAAAGTTGTAATTAGCTTTGTTCTGTTGCAAACTTATCCAGCCTCACATGCAATATAAAAGGTAATAAAATAGGTAGGCAGATAGAAAAAGATGAGTAACCCTCATATGCAGGAAAACTTCATGATTCCCAAACTGAAGAAAGGACAAAAGAAATGATGCTTCTACAGTTTCAAAAGCTGACAAAGAAGGCTGTCAGTAAAAATAATCAAAGAAGCCACACCTACGTGTGACTGCTCACAACAGAATTTTTATTCAACCCCCTCCCATAATTTCACAATATCATATTTTTTTTCCTCACCCACAAGACAGCCTTTTCTGTAATTAGATAATATTTTGTGGAAGCTGCTTTTCTAAAGTAGCATTGCACATTCCTTTGAGGAGATAGCTTTCTGTAGCAGAAAGTGGACTTCTAGAATCCCGTTATTTAGTATCACTGCATTATCCTCTCTAGGTATTGTATGGGATCTCAGCCATTTGTTCGGACACATAGTCTTGCGTAGTTGTAGAAATGTGTGCAGCTTATGAAAAAAGACCCAGTAGAAATGTACCAAACCATGAAACTCACGATGGAAAAATCATGATAGTGTTTGGCGGACCCGCTTTCATCCTCCGTTTTGATTGGTTGTAAGTTCCTTGAAGGTGAGACCTCTGTTGCATCTGTCATAGGTTGTAGTTAAAAAATGGGCCACTGTATGTTATTAATAAGTGCTCACTGTGCCAGCAAGGGGATACATTTAGGGGAAAAATCTGCTTCCTCTAGACCCATCCCAAGCATATTTTTATATGCTCTTTCTCATTGTCAACTATTAACAATCATTTTCTTTTTTGACATCATGTATGGCTTTGAGGAAACCTTTATATTTGTCAGTATTATTCAGTGAATCATTCTAATGAAAGGAACAGGTGGCAAAACATCAAGAAAGATTTTCAAAGAAAGAATAAGTATGAACTTTATGTATCCAGAATTGGAAATAGGGAGAGGGAAAAAAAAAGAAAACAGGTTCAAAGTAAAGTAAAGCCAAGTCCATTGGTAAATTGGGTATGATATGCAAAAGTGATCCGAATGTCCTGATAAGAGTAAATGTTATGTTTGCAATATTGTCTTATTGTCTTCAGGAATGGGTCCCTTCTCCTCTCCTCTCCTCTTGCCTCCTCTCCCTTCCCCTCCCCTCCTCCTTTCTTCAACTGCTTCTCCTTCTCCTCTTCCTCATCCTGCTCTTTCTGCCTCCCATCCTCTTCCTGCTCCTCATCCTCTTCTTCTTCTCTTGTTCTCCCCCTCGTTCTCTTTCTTCTTCTTTCTCTCTCTCTCCCTTCCTCTTTTTCTCTCTCCACTTTAATGGTTCTATCCTGGCTTGACATAGATTTATTTTATCCACCCTCAAAATCTCTGAAACTGTTTTAACCATTGCGATAAGACCTGAGATGGCGAGTTCAAGACTGGAAGGAATTCTTAGGAACATGTGGAAGGTGTGAGGGGAGGAAAGTGGGCTGGAGAGAGAATGCGCTTGCTGGGCTGTTCTCTTGACAAGACGTCAGCTCAGCAATTTTCATACTATTCTCTGAGAAAGCCAACGGCTATTCTGTGTCATCCCAACTCAGCCTTCAGCATTGTGTGTGTACTTGCTTTAGGAGCACAAAAAATATTACAACACTGTGTCTCACACATGAGCCACATATATAGACAGTACTGATGAACACTTCTCACCAGAATCCAAGGAAAATCAAATTTTAAAATGTGAGGGCTGCCTGGAAAGTCTTATTATCAGGCTTAAAACAATTAAAATGAGCCTTGAAATTGAATCTTGCTGCAATCATGAATCTTAACTTTCTTTCTCTCTTTTTGACACAAAATTCTCACAGGTGGTTCTAATTAGACGTAAGTAGTGACAGTGGCCAGTTTGACTAAATCCAGATCCCAGCCAGGAGTAATGGAAAAAGGTTTCAGCTTGCCTTCTTAAAGAACGGAATCTATATTGAGACAGTTAAAGGAAATGACGCCTACGGCAAGATGTGAAAGCCATAGCTTGAGCACCTTTGGGCTTTCTTTATGCAGTCAAAACCATGTAAAACACCTAATGCCATGTTTCTTTCTCCTCAATTTAAATTTGGAGTTTCTTAAGACTTGTATTCTATCTCAGCTAAAGTCTATCCACTTTGTATCTAGGAGGAAGAAAAACAAAACAAAACAACAAACACAAAACAAAACAAAAAGGCATGTATGCCAAGCATCTTGTCCATAATTTTTATCATGTTATTAGAATAGTTGAATGGCTATTTGAAAATCTTGTCAAGTCCATTCCTAAATAACTTGCTGATTTAATGAAATTTACTTCTACTTTATTTGGAGGAATCCAGAAAAAGAAAAATTATTTTTTTCAAGTAAGTTTCCCAAAATCAATAGGTTAGTGAAACTTGTATTACTCAGCTTATACATTATAATGACATGTTTTCTTAGTCATGTTTTTCTTTTTAATTTTAGTAGTGTTCTGTGATGTAAATAGTCCTCCTTGACATAGAAATGTCTAAATATATTCATGTAGGTAGTTAGTGGACACTCTGAGTAATTTTTGTATCTTTTTCAGCAGAACTAGTGCTTATAGTTGTGTCTCTGCTCTAGGAGCCACACCTAATGGGGTAACTAATGTTCGAGGTTCAGCCCACACACCTCACCAGGCTTTGCCCCCTTCCTAGCAAGGAAGAAGGGGCAAATTTTCTCACCTGAAGAAGTGGGTTGCTGCCTCCTACTCATAAGTCAGTTTTCACAAACTCAGTCAGAAAGGAGAAAGGAAAGTAAAGGATTACTCATTTAATCATTTACTTTATTTTGCCTAATCTTGAAATATCTGGACATAGTATTATCAAAGAATCTGAACTTTTAAATGTTTTTCCCAGAAATATGTTGAGGCAGGTCATATTAGCCACTGAAATGCTGTCACTTTATGGCCACTCATGCTCACTGGGATATGGATATCCTTGGTCGACCAATTCAAACCACATTGATAGGTAGATTAAAAGTTGGAGAATGAAGGAAGAATATTCAAAAGCCCTTATATATTATTGTGCATATATTATAAACATGCACTTGACTAATGGTGACAATCTATTCCCACTTTCTGTGTAGCAGTCCATAAAATACAGGGTTAAATAGCTACAGTATAAACACATAGTCTGTAACATACCAGCTTTTATGAAATACGTCTTCACTGCTAACATTGTGATGATTATTACCACAACTATCATTACTATTATTTTATTTCATACAAAACTAAGTTTCAATTCAGAGTTTGTAGGACAATGCCTGGATATTTTGTTAGAAGATATTCCTCCTGAATCAGAAAGATTAAAAGGTAAAGCCTATCAAGTTAAAATAAATACAACAAGCACTTTATAAATGGCATATAACTGAAAATGTTGTTAGCAGCTCAAATTGGCCTCAAGTGAATACTACTGGAAGTACTTTTCAGCTCTTGCTACTTGCATATGTAAAATGATTTTCCATATCAATACAAAAATAGCTACTTTGTATTGATGATTAGATTCCTAATGAGAGCTCATCTCCTAGAGGAAAAGGCCTGGAATGTCAGTCTCACCCTTTTAACTAATAGTGACCAAATAAATATTCCTCTTTTATTGGATTGGGGAATGCCTTTGATTCTAGTAGGAGATCCGCTGATAATGAGAGCTGTCCTGTAGAGAAATATCAGTGTTAAAAGGTAGAAATATTATCCACTTTGTCCATATCACCACCAATAAGGAATGTCAGAGTCCTGGAGAAGTTATGAAGGATCTGGTAGTTTATCTTGCAAAACTTTTCCAATTCAGGGGAAGTGGTTTATATACAGAGAAACTAATTGCTCTGGGATATTTGCAGGTTCTAAAGAATACTACTGCAGGTGAAACTCATGATTTGAGTTCCAGAAAGGAATCATTTTGAGCAAACTTGGTTCTTACCTCCAATCTGGAAGCCATGACAGATGTGCAATGCACTCCAGAAGAAATGCCAGCGCCTGATTTGGTTCACCGCCATCCAGTTGGTTTCACCCAGTCCGGCCCTTAACACATAAGACAAAGTTTCAAGCAGCTGATTTTTGAACAGAAATGTCAGCTAGAAGTTTTAGGGAACTAAGATGTCCTGTTCATAATAAAAGCACCTGGGCAATTTTGTTTTTCTTTCCACTTTTTCAGCCCCTCTTTGATTATCTTTGTTCTTTTCTCCGGCTATCACCTTCTGTTTGATTTTGTTGCCTGTCTTTTGTCAGTGACAGCAGCTGGAAAGTTGCTAGACCATGTGGCAGTTTTTGTCATCCTCATCACCCACGGAGAGCTTTGGTTAAGAGTTCTGCCTGCTCTTCTGGCGAGCAGGACACCTGTTGCTACAGAAGCTAGAACATCCACGCTCAATCGCACGTCCCCCGGCTTCAGTGGATATCCATGCTCTTGTCTGTGGAGTTATCTGTTAAAGTCTACTCTTGTGGTCTGGAGAGTACATGTAACTTTCAATCACACCAGTTCAGCGTCCCCATCTCTTAGGCTGCAGACCGCCCTGCAGGGCTTCTGTGTTCTCCATGGCGTTTCCAGTGGTCTCAGGAGTTGGAGAAGGTAATTCAGCTTGGCAGTGCAGTCTTACAGCTACTCCAGGTTTACCTAAGTGGTTTTAAAAAGTGATCTTTTTTTTTTTTTTTTTGTAAGTTAGCCATGGTTTCCATCCTTCAATTTTTGCATGGGCTCACCTGAAACACTATAAACTTCACTTCCTTTTTTCTTCAAACTGTAAAAAGGAATTCCACACAATAAATCATCGTAAGTAATACAGAAGCATAGTTAACAAGATGGGATCCCTGAACACCATGCTTATGTTCTCATTCCCATGTTGATGAGAGCGTGAAAATTTTGGGGTGTGATTAATTTTAGATTCCAAACAACACTCTCTTCTGCTCTGGGCTTCATTTCTCCCCTTTGTAATGATGGTGGTTAGTAGGAGTTGTCTCCAAGATTTCTTCCACTTATGATATAAGTCTAGAGTTGAAGTGTATGCATTTCATTTGCATTTCTCTCAAAAGATGGGCCAACTCAGGAATATTTCAACAGGAAGGTTTATTCTGGGGTTGATACAACTTTTTAAAATGTATAAACATCCCCACTGGTAAGATGACCCTAACAGCGGAGCAAAGGTCCATGGGATTGGCAGGAAGCAGGTAGGTTCTTGGTCCTAGGAATGTTCTCCATCCTTGGAGTCCCCTTGGCTGAGAGCTGATGGCTGGTGGTGGTGGAGGACTGGTGATGCCGCGTACCACAGCACTTAGGCACATATATTCTGTCAGGGCGGGGCACGAGGGAAGCAGTGGGATGCGCATGTCACCTGTGTTTTATTTGTGTAGTGCACTTGCCCTCTGGGAGGTTGAGCAGTCCCCAGGGAAGAATTTAGCAGATTCCTAAGCTGACTTCCAGGCTGTCTGCCTCTTTTGGTTGGTCTGTCATCCACCAGTGTTGGGAATGACTCAGGGTGCACCTTCTGGGCCATCAAATTCAATGAAAAATTGTAAGTGAAGATCGAGGTACCGGAAGAGTGTCATAATCCCATGATGGAAGATCCGCTGTTCCTAAAGGGCAGGAGAGGGCCAGGGCTTGGAAGAGCAGGGTCAGGAGCAAAACTGAAGGCTGGGGTTGGAGACAACAGTGTACCTGGCCTTCTCATCATTCCATTTCCTTTCTTAGGTGCAGACAAGGTTCAGCCATCTCCCCTCTCTTCCCATGACCTGCACCTATCTTGAGTCAAAGTCACAACCAGAATTTTAAACCTATTAGGAAAAAGGGAAAAAGGAAAGTGAGTCCTTTTTTTCCCCTATTTTTCCTTTATTTAAAAGCCAATTGAAAAGCTACCTCTTCTTGTTATCAGATAGGTAGATGGTAAATTACCTCAACAACTAATCTGATAGTTAAACATGACCATCAGGATGGGAGGATGGGAGAACATGTCCCTGGGTTCTAAAGCAAATTGGTTTTGTAACTATTGTAAGTGTGATAGAAGGGACATTAAACCAACTTTGAAAATTGTGGAAGAACAGGCATAATTCTTCCTCGTAGATATTTCACCAAAACAGAACAGAATGATAAAACACAACCACTGCAGGCAATGGTTCTCTGCTCCCCACAAGCAGTTCAGATTCTATTTTTAAGGGTGTTCAGGCTCATGCTAGAGGTTAAGCTTCTTGAGGGCTGCATTATATTTCTTATACTCTATAAATTCTTACTAAAAAGCAAATAACTAACTTCTCACTGAAAACATTGAATTCTCCAGTTGATTCCAAGTGATTCCAATTGATTCCAAATAACATGTCCAGAATGCATCACGATGACTTTACAACACTGGAGATCTGAAATCAATATGAATTGCTTTGAAATGATGCAAAAATCATATGAAAAAATTAAAACAATAAAAGGCAGGGGCATCTTTTCTAGCAAACCATTTTTAATGTAAAAATTACTTGCTTATGAATGCCCAAAAGGAACTTTTGAGAATATATCTGCCTACAAAATAAAATCTTGAAAATCTTTTTTTTTTCAGTAATTTCCCATTAACCTTCTTTCCAGGGTTAACCTGCAACCTCTATGCTATGTGAATTTGGAAGTCAATATATTCTTTCTGGATTGTCTTTTCCAATTATGTGGATGCCTGGGGTGTTGCATATAATCTTAATAATGCTCAGATTTACTATAAGCCATTGTAATAGAGAATGATGCTTTGAAGATAAGCGAAAGGGGTAATAACTCTTGGCAGTGTTGTTGTTCAGGAAATCTCAATTCTTCATAGGAAACTGAAAATACTTAGAGGATTAAAGTGACTACAATACACAGATGAAAATCCCTAGTTGGAAGCTGGTTTTTCTCACAATCTTTCTGTGTTGATTATTCCAACAGTTGCCTCACTTAGCCATGAGCTCTTCATGCTGTGGAGAATAGAATTGCTTAAAATATATTTTAGTCAAATAAATCAAGTGTTGAGATAAAGCATTATGCATGATAGACTCCTGTGTAGTACTCACAAGTAGTCTATTGAATGTTAACTTCTGGCCAGATGTTTTTCTTTCAAGTATTCGCCTTCTTTCCTTCTATGTCAGGACCCTTGCTCACTGCCGCCTCAGCGGAGAACACCATATACAGAGACAATGATGTATGATTCATAAATCCAATATACTTGTTCTTTACATCCGGGTAATCTGTACATTGCAGTCTCTTGGGCTCAGTGCTCAATGGAACACAGCATCTTTGGTGATTTCCCTGATTTTCAGAATAGTCCATTTCTTCCCTTGTGTGATACGAGCACTTGTTTGTATCCGGTGAGGAACACAGATCCCTGGAATTGTACTTGGAATAGAATCATGGATTCCCCGGCTTGGAAAGATTTTAAAGATGACCTAACACTGTGAATATACTCATATACATTAGAAAGTCATGAGGACCGTGTTTAAATACAAAGCACTGGTTGGGAGTAGAGCTCAGTGGTTGGATGTTTGCTTAGCTTGTATGTGGGATTCTCTGAGTTCAGTTCTCAGCATCACACACACACACGACCTTCGTGCCCAAATGTGCTTTGTGCTGTTACTGATCTGAAAAGACTAACTGCACTGTTACTGATCTAAAGAGACTCACGGCATTTATTTTATGCTATTTTGTGTGCTCTGAAGTATCGCTTTCCCCCAGGTTAGTTCATTAGTTCATTGGTTATTGCACGTTGGTTTATTCAACAGGTTATCCTGCAATAAAAATTAACACTTGCAAATGACAGTTTTGTTTGTCAGCATAACTAAGTATGGTAGGATATGTGCAACAAATAGGAAAGAAATCTATTCTGGAGTTCATTACAAACTCCAAAGACAGGATGTCAAGTGGAAGGGAGAGAGACGGGGAGTGGGTCTGTAGAAAGCTGGGTTTTCCTTTAGAAAGGATGGAGAGCTTGCCTTTGCAATGCTGCAGGATTCTTTCCCTGTGTGTGTGTGTGTGTGTGTGTGTGTGTGTGTGTGTGTGTGTGTTAATGGGGATTGAAACTAGGGCCTTCCCACTGAGCTACATCCAGAGCCTTTCAAAACCAATTTTTAAAATTATGAGATAAGGTCTTGCTAAACTTTTGATCCTCCTGTCTCAGCCTCCCAGAGTGCTGGGATTACAGACATGTACCATCAGGCCTGGCTTCTTGTCCTTTTCATGACAGAAACTTGTCTAAGGTATTACCTCTTTTCTCTTAACCCCAGTACATCTCTGAAATTACTGCTGGGCTGGTCATCTACTTTATTCAGAAAGAGAGTCAGGTTCTACCTGAGGGCAGAGGCCTCTGTCATCAGCTATCTTGGGGGCTGGGCTGCCTGGGCATCCCCCAGTGCGCCCCCCTGCTCCTGATCAAGGCTAGCTTCTGATGCATCATCACTGAGTAAACGTGAAGCTCTGATGAGAATGTGTTGTGGGTTCTGCAACATTTTGGATTCCATGTCTGCTTTAGATTTTCTGGACACTGCTCATTATTTGAGCTGGCTCATGTAACCCTCTCAGTTTCCCGCTGGTGCCTTAAATTTATTATTTTTATTTATATTTTCATGGGGGATTTGGGGAGAGTGGTGACAGAAATGCGTGTGTTCAATAGCTCCTTAAATATGAAGCTGACCTTGGTATACAAGTTGTTCCTTTACTCAAAATAATTTCTCCCAACTTAGTATTTCTCTGGCATTGTCTGCCGCTCTAAAGCCTTGCTGTGAGATCTCACCTAGGTCCCTGCTGTCAGGCCAGGGCTCCCATGACTGAGGCAAACTCCATACATTTTTCTATGTGGTATAAAGAGTTAAATTAGAGAGAGTTCTGGAGACCTAGAATTTACCCGGCAGTATTTATCAAAACATCTGATACAGAGCAGTCACATAAGATCAGTGTGAATGTCATGAAGTCTCCATTAATAGGAGGAGATGGAGGGATGATGATGTTTCGGCCACAACAGTGCTGCAAGAGGTGTTGCATTCTGAATCCTCTTCAGGGGCGCCCTCGCACTACAGCGCCCGTTGGCCTCTTATATCCAGCCAAATGAAAGTATCTGGTAAATTTTGAGTCAGAAAAATCCTAAAATCGTGAAGTTCCTCTTTCAAAATCATACAAAAAAGAAGCAGCAGAGACGGTAATATAAATATACCTCAGAATATAAAAATTGCATTTTAGTAATATAGTATATTATGCTATAATGTCTACTGATATGCAAATAGTATATATATCATAGAATATTACACACTATAATATAAATATAGACATGCCAACTCAATATGAAATAATCTTTTATTTTAGAGCTAACTGTAATTGGTAACTAATTTTAATGTTTTGAGTTCCAATTTGTAATACAATGTATGTAGACATATATATATATATATTTTTTTTTCTTCCTTACTCTGAATCTTTCAATTATGAGAAAGGAGCACTCTTCCATGAGTGTTTCCACAGGGTAAGTTCAAAACAACCACTAAGATGCTATAGCAGTATAAATGCTTCTATTCCTTCCTCTAACTTATAATACTGAAGCTCAGATGAGATGAGAGAAAGGAATGCCCCCAAAACACAGATGCACATCAGCCAGTTGCTGGCCAATAGCACATGAGAGTTACTGTCCTCTCTCGCCTGAATCCTATTTTCTTTATAGTTAGTTCTGCATAAGGAACTCCTTGTCCTTATTTCTTAGAACAAATTTGACCTTTTCTATACCTCTTTGATAGCAGAGCTTCCTCCTCTGTAACTTAATGTTCCCTTTCTCCACAATTCTCTAGCCTTTTGTCTTTAGAACGAAAGCATTTTTGTCTCAATATAGGATCAGAGTTGTGGAGAGTAAACAATTACTAGCATAATGCACAATACCAGGAATGTCCTTGTGATTCAGATGTGCCTCGAACGCAGAGCATTTGTGACTCCATGCATGGAGTGACAGGCCTTATACAGCGGGAGCTCCTGAAGAAGTCTGTGGATTCATCTCTAAGTGTAAAAGGAAGCTGAGATTACAGTGAGATGCAGTTCATGTCCCACCAGTATCTCAAGCCACATATACACACACAGGGCTGGGGGACAGAAGGAGGAGAGACAAGAGAGGTGCAGTATGTAGAGGCTGGGGAGAAGGAGATGTTGACATTTGTAGCTGCCTTGGTGAGGCCAAATGAAGAAGATAATGTACTCAGCATATGTCTTAGTTACTATTCTTGTTGCTGAGACAAAATATCTGACACCCAAAGTTAAAGAAAGAAAGGTTTATTTAGCTCAAAGTTTATAATTGGCTGGCTCCAAGGCAGGGTGGCATGGCAGAGGGGCATCAGAGAGGAGAAACAGTTCATGGTGGGTAGAAGATAGCAAAGCAACAAGGGAGGGACCACAGCTCTTTCCATCCCTTATATCTTATCCAGGCTACATAGGGTGGGTAGCACTCACACCCTTAATCCTAGTGCCCTTGAGCCTAGCATTGTACCATGAATCAATCCCAGCATCACACACTCTAGATCCAGCCACCTCTGAAAAAGCCCCACCTGTGACTGCCTGAGGCTTTGGGGGGATATCTAGACACAAGCTAAATGTGTCACAGTACCAATCACAGTACCTCTTGGTGATTGGTAAATTGATTAGCTGCCCTTCCAAATTGATCTTGAGGCTCAGATAGGTACTGTGAGCTTCAGTGAAGTTCAACATGGAACTCTCCAAGTCTTGCAAATGATGATTCTTTCATACAGGGAGTTAATTAGAGAATTATCCATCTTAATTTTAACTGACTAGTCCAGAAAATAGAATAGGCTTCTAATTGCACTGGAAGTGATCACTAAGTGAGTGACATGGTCACGACAATTCATGATCTTCCCACATCCTGTATCAGTAACTTAAAAACAGCCATCCTAAAGTCTGCCTTCTGGACTCTGTCCTCAAGGATAAGAGGTAGTTTGGGGTGACTCATGGAAGAGTGACTGTGCCCTTATTGATAGACAAGACCTCAGCCTCAGAAATTCATCGTGATCTCAATCATTGTCATAATTCTAACATCTGAGAATCACTAGTGTGGGATGTGACTAACTGAAGACCGTAAGGACTTCAGTCCTCTAGGAAATTTGGAAAGGTAAAAATAGCATGTGAATGGTGGACCCAAATGGTGAGAAGTAAAGTCTGAAACACATAATGGCCATCTGAGAATAAATATCTTACATATCATTTTTCCCTTAAAGGTGCCAGTGTAGCTTTCTGGATTACTTTTTGGCTATAGGAGCATTTTGATTGTGATTTATTAAATCATTAGATATTTTAGATACTTTTGGAGGGTTAGATGGTGAAGATGTCATCATGCTCTACCACCAAGTATTAGACATCTAAAAAACTAATAAAAGTACCATTCTTTAACTACAGAGTTTGTGTCCTTCTAGCAAACTGATTGGTGGGAGAGGGGAATGTCTTAGGTTTTCAACAACTGAATTTATTTTATTTTATTTTATTTTATTTTATTTTTTTTTTTTTGTGGGTACCGGGGGGACGACCTCAGGACCTCGCGCGCCAGCAGGCGCCCATGCCACTGAGCGATATCACCGGCCCCTTTTTCGTATGTGGGTTCCGGGAGTCGAACTCGGGCCTTTGCGCTTGCAAGGCAGGCGCTTAAGCCGCTGAGCCGTCTCACCGGCCCTGAATTTATTTTAAAATGTGTGCTGAGCTGGGCTATAACATTCTCTCAGTTTGCAGGATTATTGGTGGAATATAGTGTGTACTTATTTTCTCAATCCCCTCATGTTCTTCTCACTGACTTTATTGCAATATGCAGTGACACTAAGATGATTTAATATCTGACAACGTGATATTAGACATTTGTAGTTTTCCAGCCATTTGACTCATTTAATAATAGGGGTGGAAAAATGGAGGCAGCCAGAAACCAGGGTCCCCGACATGGATAATAGGCTAGTTATTGATATTTTTGAAGGTTATTTCTGGATGTTTTCCTTCTGCTGACAAAATAGAAACCAACAAGGGCAGTGATTCACTTCCTGGGCTGTCAGATGCCACCCTGTCATGAATCTTCAGTTCCCAGGTGATTTTCTTTGGGGAGGTCCTGGGTTGAATATTTCTCATGCAATCTTTAAAAGAAAAACAAAAAGTGATACGGTAGCACGTATGGTACCAAGAAAAGACATCGTGAGTAAACTGCCTTGCCCCATACTAGGCTCACTGGTAAATACTGCCGACATCTGAAAGGTTATGAGTGTGTGCCTACCTCTCCTCCTTGTCTTTACACAATTAGATAACACTCGCTGAAGACCTGCTACTGAATGGGACAGTTTGGAGATGCCACTCACACTGTGATAATGATATTTACAAGTCTGGCTTGGTCTGCTTTTGATACAGCAGGCTGTGGGTGGTCAGTGTTCCCCGGATTTTGAAATCTTATCACTGTCAGCATGGCTGAGATAAGATTGGTCCTAAGTTTTTGGAAGTTTTGGACACGGACTCCCAAGGGAATCATTTGTTAGAAAGACTCCTGGAGTCCTTTGTATTCACTGACCACTCAAAAGCCAGGTCCTACAACCTGAACGACTTCATTAGAACAGAAAAGAACAAATGACTGTTCTTGAACTCTTTCACTTAACTTTAAAGGAGAAGTTATTTAAGTTTCAAAAGCTAACATTTGATGATTTAGAAAGCTACACAAATTAGTTCAAGATTTCAGAGTTTTTATAAATAGCCTGTGTAACTTTGCACTGAATCTCTAAAATTACATAATTTTAAGTGAATGGAAGGGAGATATTTCTATCACCATAGATTTATGTAAAGTGTATGTGAATATTTATATATTATAGATTAAGACAATGTCTGCTTAAAATTAAATTTCATAATAATTACATTTGGAGTTACAAAATTGTAAATGAAAGGTTGTTCATGAATATGTTTCACAAACTTCACTGAATGTAAGACGTTTCAAGAAGTTTTGGAACGGAGCTCTTCAGTGAGTAAGAAAAGAATATTGATAAAGCCACTAGGAATTGTTTCTGAATAGCTAATATAATTTAAGGATCAGAAATCAGAGGAAAGATCAGATTCAAGACTATAAAGCAAGCCTTCTCTGAAATTTTTGAAATCGAAAGCCAAAGAATAGATTTACATTTCAAATTGGATAATACATAGAACGATGGATCATATATAAAGGGAAATTATTTTTTCTTGCTCTTTATGAAGTAAATCAGACTGGCATATAGGAAATAGCATACTATAGGAATTAAAATCTTTGCTTCCGGATAACCATAATTTATATTTCCTTGGAAATATGGTCAACATTGTCCACATAAAGATCTGTGGGCCTGTCTGTCCTTTCACACCACCAATAGATTGCCCAAAATTCTTCTATGAAGATGTCTGGGGTTTCATTTTCAGCTCCAAGTATCAGTACTAAAATGAAATATAGAGTGGCTCTGCTTCAAAACCTGAGCACAGCTCAAATAGCCTGATTCTTTGATAGGAATCAAAAGCAAATTGTATCAGATTTTAACTTTTTCCACATACACTTTAATTTTTCCTTCTGCTTTATTTTGATCCCAAGAAGTTAGAAAGAACTGTTTATACTAGTGGAGATGGTCAAGTGAATAAATGAATGAAGAAACGAAAGGTTTTGGGAATGACTACAATGTGTTAGACATGCCATAGGCTCCTTTTCTATATTAATTTTTATTTAACCCTTACTATAATTGTGCTATATACATGAAATTATCCCTGGGATAGCTTATCCAAGTTCAAATAATGTAATTAATGACAAAACTGTGATTCATATTTAAGCCTATTCAACTGTGGACTGACTCAGTTTTACCAAAAATTCTATGAGATACAATTATTTTATTAAAAATGTATACTATATCCCCAATGTAAGCAACTCTATATCTACCAACGTTCTTGACATGCTATTGGCATTTTGACCTTTAAGGGAGAGAGGGCAGATAAACTAAAAAATAAAATTATGGAGAAACACTTAACACAGTTTTAGACATAGTAGGAAAATGCCTGAATCGTGTCATGATTCCATCAGAAGTTTATAGTAAAATAAGGACTTTAAATATCTCACTATCAAAAAATATCAAAGGAACAAAACCAGAATACACATTTAAAATATATATTTTGGGGCCGGTGAGATGGCTCAGTGGTGTACGTGCTTGCCTGGCTAGTGCGAGGGCCAGAGTTCGACTCCTGGAACCCACATATGAAAAAAGGGCCGGTGATATCGCTCAGCGGCATGGGCGCCTGCTGGCGCACGACGTCCTGAGGTTGACCCCTGGTACCCACAAAAATATATATATATATAATTTTTGGGGGGGGTAGGAAAAGGCTAAAAATTAAAGTTTTTCAGACTCAGAAATCTGAAATTTACAATGCATTGATCTGTTTGCTAGATGGAAGGAAGTATTAAGGAAGTACAACGAAGTATAAAGCCAATTAAAAACTGTTTTAAAAAGCCTTTGCAAATTGGAGGGAGACCAAGAGATGGAGGGAGGGGGAGGGTCAGGACGAGAAGCTGATGCAAAAAGAATTATGACGTGTTATGTACATGTACCAACTTCCCATGAGAAATGTAATAATTAGGTACTGCAAACGTCTACTAATAAAAAATTAAAATTAAAGAAAAAGTTAAAAAATAAATATACAAATTAAATAGCGTAAATTGGTATTGCTCAAGAAACATCATTTCTAAAATGATTTAAACTTACCAGGAATTTAAAACATAGTCCAGCCTTTACTACTTACTGGAGACCATCACGTACTTGTATCGCAGGTGTCTGCTAATTGTTCCTTTGTGTTGGACTTGTGGTTAATCCAAATCCTTGCAATTGTCTTGCCTTCTTCTACTTCCTCCTTCCTTCTTTCCTTCCCTCCTGTTAGGAGGCCCTTATCTCCCCTCTGCTTTCTGGGCTTCTCTTCCTCCTTGAAACCTTCCCTATCTTTCCCTTCCTTTATGGACTCTTAATTCTGTTGCACATAGAGATACGGGTCACATTCAGTTGCTAGTTCATGTTCTTAAGAGTGTTTTATTGTGCATGGAAAAAGGGAATTGTGATTGGAGATATTTTTATTTCATGCTTATTATTTTAGAAAATATAGATTGGTACCCTAGATGGTGGAAACCAAGCAAAACTTACCATTAGATTCAACCTTATTTTACTTCAGTCTGTTTTTTTCTTCATGGAAGATATTCTTTGTGATATCACGCTTAGGAGAAGAATTTTAATTCTAGCAATTAGAATAAGATCCTTTTGTATGCTGGGCTTGTGGCTGTGTGCTGTCTTAGATTCCCACAGGGTAAATTGAAGATGTGCATAGAATTGAAGATGTCTTGATAATTGAAGATGTCTTGTCTCTGCAGTGGCAGGAAGTGGGTCTCTTGTCTTGTATGCATGCATCAGAAGCTGGCTCAGATACTCATCTGCCCTAGTGGCATCCTTCATGGCAATGGAAGCAATCACAAGAAGGGAAGCTTCAGCCCAACCCACCATACACGCAGATAGGGACAATGAAAGAGGAGTAATGATGATTAGAGAAGCATTCAATAGCTTTTAAATATACTATTCAGATATTTACCTGCCAGTCTGATGATGCCAAAAAAATTTTGTTTCTGACTTATTATCAATCACCACTATAACACTATGAAGAATCTCCTTGGCCCTAGAAAATAGTGAAGGTTTTAGCTGTGCCATGGTTGCCATAGGGAGAGAAGGCTCCCTCCAGTATAAACATGCTATTTGGTGTGGAAAAGGTAGGTGAATTATTCCTTTACTCGGAGGTGGCTTCTACCCTATGACACCATGTGCTTTCAGGGTAGGCTAGTTTAGGAGGTTCCACATGTGTTCTTGTCACTTACATCCATCTGTAGTTGGCCAGACATACTGTGGTTCAATGGATGGTAACTGGGAATGAAGTGTTTTGGCTGATTTGGAAAAATAATTGAATTAGCATCATCCATTCATGCCATCTTGCATGAAAGCCCCTTAGCCTGCAAACACTACTTGTCACTTCTATCTCAAGACATGCAAAAGGACAATGGTTGTAATGACCCTTGGTGTTATGTGGCATGTGCTGTTGAGGTGCATGTCATATCTGGCCTTACCCCACCACTGAGGGCTCTTTTTACCCTCCCTGTCTGCAGTTCTCTGATACACATGCTGGCAATTCCAAAAGCACCAAGCTGCAGCCTTGTCTGATACATCTTCCTCCTTGAGGAAAGAACTGGTAATCATTTAAATATGGAAAAGAAAGTCTAGACATGGACATTCTTGGGCTTGGAAGAATATGTTAGGGATAATTTTATTGCCCCTTAGGAGCTTCACTCTTGACTAAGACAAAAACAAAACAAAACAAATGTCCCTCCTTTTGTTTCTAAGTATAATAAAGCAGAGGCAATGCTGCACAAAACAGGCAAGCAGCCCAAATGGTGTCATAAGCCATGAAAATGTGCTTGGAGTTTCTCAAAGACCAAGGTTTCCATTATTTTCCTTCATTATTGCTGACCTTTCAGGCAGTTTTTAGCTGCCTGTCTGTGATCCTCTTGTGGGTTATGTCTATGATCTGGTATCTTAGTTACTTTCTTGTTGCTGGAACAAAATACTCGATACCCACAAGTTGAAGGAGGAAAGGTTTATTGGCTCACAGTTTGTAGAGGTTTCAGTCCACAGTCAGCTGGCTCCAAGGCAGAGGGGCCTGGCAGAGGAGAAACAGTCCATGGCAGTAAGGGCAGGAGGCAGTAAACAGCAAACTAGCCTTCTTTCTTTTCCCATTATATTCCACCCATGCTATAAGTCTATTCATTGGTGGTGCACACTCCCAGGGTGGGGCTTGCCATTTTCCACACCCTGAACTATGCTAAACCAATCAGTAACTAATTTAGTTAGCACGCACCTTTAATCCATATACACAGACCCTAGATCTAGCCACCTCCAAAAGCACTGCCTATGAGCTCATGAGGCTTTTTGGGGCCATCTAGATACAAGCCATAACATTTGCCATCAGATATTTTGTGTTCTGACATTTGAGATCACAATGTTGCAAACAAAAATTATCTATCCATCTAAACATTTATAAAAATTCTAGCACTATGGAGCTGTGATAGCTAATACAATAGCCATTAGCCACATGTGTGGCTAGTTTATGACTAGTTTGATTGTTTAATTGACTAGTTTATTTAACACATGCTGTAAATAAATACTACACTCCAAATTTCAAACTTTCAGTATGGAAAAATAATGTAAAATATGACATTAACATTTTATACTCATTATATGTTGAAATGATTGTACTTTGGATGCATTGGGCTAAATATAGTATTTTACTAAAATTAATTTAACTTTTGACTTTGGATAACTATCAGAAAAATGCAAATTTATATACATATATGACTCTCATTATATATCTACTGGACAGCACTGTTCTAGCGAGCTTGCCATGTAGCCAGGTGAACAATATTGTATAACATTTGGCAACATCTAGATTGAAGGGTGACAGAGCACCTCTCTGTTCATGAATTCTATGTGGTTCAAGATGGCCCAGGGACCCATGGATCATGGCTATATGTGAATTTATTTCACATAAGTAATTCACGACAAGCCCCCTGTGCTCAGCGCTGATCAGCTTTCCATGAAGGCTGCATTCCGATTTCCAAAATTGTTGGCCGGAGGGAGTATCATTTTGGTTTTCCTGCTCAACACAATGTCATTTAAAGGAATGTATTGGGAGATGAAATGGTTGTGTCTTATAAAGACTGCCAAGGTTTTATTTGAAAATTTAAAACAGCTACATAAATCATGGCCTTTTATTGTCTTAAGGGAAATATTCCATTCTTTTTCTGAAATATGTTGTATGATGTGAAATTCTGTTGAAATAGTTACTGGTAAGTGCTAAAAGAAAGATTCTACAAATGTAATTTGGTGAACTTTCTTTCATTCTGTCCGTTAGTACAATAGGCAAAGTAGACGAGGTAGAAAACGACCGATGGAGTCATTCTCAAACCAGATTCTTTCGAATGCCTGTTCCCTTCATGTGTGATATCAGACTTACCAACAGCAAGTTAGCATTTTTACTAACAGAAAGTATTTCCTGCACACTTCGACTGATTTTCACCTCCAAGGTTCCTGCACAAGCTGCCATCTTTGCTTGCCTGTACCACTGTCGTATCCTCCCCTCATTTCACTATACAGTAGGCACTGCCACCTGAGTGAGTTTGTAAAATCCTAAATCATATTATGATATTGCACAATTAAAACCCTCTAGTACTTCACCATGGAACTGAAAGCAAAAGTCCAGCCCTTACCTAGGTAGGCAAGCCTGGGCCCTTCCTTGCTTGTATCTCTGACCTCACCCAGTGTCCAGTTACCTCTCAACTATCTATAAGCCAAGGCAGCATGCTTTCTGTTTCCAGAGCACACCCAGCTCAGCTCTGCCTCTGACCTCTAACAGCACTTGCTGTTTCTCCGCTTGCTCTCTTCCCCCAACTTCTCATATGGCTCATACACCTTTGTTACTAAGCCCAGATTTTGCCTCCCAAGAGAGGCCTTCTATAATCATCTGTAACAGCTGTTAAGTCACCTTTCTATCAGCCACGTTGTTCTTAATAGCGCTCGATGTGCTTTTATTTTGCCAGGTTTTTCCCACCGTCTATTCCCCACCAACTGTGCAAACACTCCAACCCACTTGAAGGAAAACCTCAGAGGCTTTATCTGTCTAGCACATTATCAGCAAATACAACAGCCCGGATATGGAATATACCCCAAGGGATTGTTTGTGAAATGAGTGAAAATGTAAGTAGCATTATATCGAGACAGAGTTTCGACTTGCTTTGATATCCAGAGTTTCCCTGAGCAGTTTGAAGATGTCACCTCTTCATCTGAAGCTGATGAGCATTTTCCTTAGAGGAAGCTTCATGCCAGAAAATACCAATCTGTAGAGATTTTGTGCAATGACAAATGTCTAGCCCTTGAATGGGTGGCAGGCAGATTAGAGGAGAATAACACCTTGCTTCTCTCTGGGCTTCTGCTGTCCCTGAAGGACTCCCGGAATCTGTCTGGGACAGATTCAGAGTCTGGGAGAATTCAGAGTCTCTGCAAAGGTGAGCAAAGGCCACTCAGTAGTTATGCTGCTGTATTTTAGTCTAAGTTTGAATAGTTTGAATATTTGTGGGGAGTGCAAGACTCATGATTCTTGGCTTGTTCCACAAATTTCACCAGCATCCCTCTCTCTGGTTGCCACTGAAATGGCAAATTGTCAAATCATGCTAAGCTCATGGCACCCAAGGAACTAAGCAATGGATGCAGATTTAGTTCTATCTCTTTTCTGACCACACCTGGTTTCCAGTGAGTTCGGAGTCCTATTCATGCCCACTCCATGGCAAATGGGTGTGTGTGGGGGGATTTGAATCTAAGTAGGCAGGTAAGGTGGCAGCTTGCACAAGAACCTTGGAGGGGAAACACTGTAGCAATGTTTCATTTGACATGAATACTTTGATAAAGGTGTATCTATTAAACCAGTTTTATCACTCTGCCTAATTAATATTCAATGCATTTCATAATCTAAAAAGACTTCTTTTTTTTTTTTTTTGTGGGTGCCGGGGGGTCCACCTCAGGAACTCATGTGGCAGCAGGCGCCCGTGCCACTGAGCGATATCGCCGGCCCCTTTTTTCGTATGTGGGATCCAGGAGTCGAACTCGGGCCCTCGCGCTTGCCAGGCAGGCGCTTACGCCGCTGAGCCATCTCACCGGCCCCCAAAAAGACTTCTTTAGTGTACTTTAAAGAATTTTACTAGTAAGGGCTGGTGAGACAGCTCAGAGGCATAAGTGCCTGCCTGGCAAGCGCAAGGTCCTGAGTTTGACTCCCGGAACCCACATAAAGGAAAAAAAAGGGCTGGTGATATTGCTCAGCGGCACAAGTGCTTGCTGGCAAATGCGAGGTCCTGAGGTCGACTCCCGGTACCCACATAAAAAAAAAAAAGAATTTCACTAGTGAAAATTTGTCTTTTTAGAACAAGGAATTTTGTAGTTTGAATATCCAACTTCTTTTTTACATCCAATAAGTTAAAATTTATAGATGCAATACCAACGTTAGTCATTAGGGGCACTCAGAAACAGAAAACAGGAAATAAGCAGATGAAACTGCGTAATTCAACTAACTCTAGTAGCACAGTCTTATTTAAATTTAGTTTTGTATATATTATTTTAATTCTAGTTTTACTTTTGAATTGTTTCACTCTTTGTGAAAGCATCTATATTCTATTTCTGCCTAATCTTTTTATCCTACATTAGTAAAATTTCTTTTCAAATACGTCCTGCCTGTAGAATTTAGTGACTTCACCAAGCTGAATTTTGATTTACAGAGAATGCAGTCATTAATAAAATCAAAGCACAAAGTCTCAGAAGCACAAATGAAATTTCCGTTTTCTAGATTGCTGAAAAAATAGCAAAGATAAGAAGCAGGGAGTTTTATTCAGATTCCTAGATGGAGGCAATGAATCAGATTTCTAAGAAGAGGAACAAGATTTTTAGCTTGAGAAGATAGTCCAGTTTTAGTAACATCTTTCTTAAAATGTAGGGAATGTAAAAAAAGCATCTCGTTGTAGGCAACATGCTGATTAGACATGGAGAAAGCTTGTGGCTTATTTGTACACCTTGACATTGGTCTATTTGGTGCACCTCTCAATTAAAAAAAAAAAACAAAGTTCACAAAAATAAAGATTTGACTGAAGGAGAAGAGAAGTTCTCTCAAACATACCCATCTTCCAAATGACTTCTAAGATGTTTTTGCTTTGTTTTATTTTTAATGGGCACCCACACTGGAGCTAGCCTCAGGCTAGCTTCATCAAACAAAAACAAACCAACAAGTAAACAATCAACAACAACAAAAGCTGTGTGCAATATTACAAATATTTTTATCGGTAATTATCTTGTAATGGGCTTCACGCTGAGAAAGAAAGCGAACCTTTATTTTAAAGGTTCTTTGTAGCCTCTGGCCTATCTTGTATTTCTGGCAAAGTCTATTCTGTTCTTTGGTGAAGAATGCTCTAGCAACCTCAGACTGAAATGAAACAGCATTCTCAGACTGAAATGAAGCATTCATTCATTTGACACAAACTCCCAAGAAATGTGCATCTGAAAAAAAAAAAAAAAAAGTAATGATGAGAAGTGAGTCCCGGAGTTACTCCCCAGGAACTCGACCCAACCTGTGGCAGGCTATGTGGTCTGACCCAGCTGGGGACCAGGCTGGTTTGACCACCATTCCTTGTGGCTGGACTCCCCTCCATGGCAGGACTCACCCTCACATAAAATTGCCAACCAAGGCCCACTTGGGTATAGAACTAATTTAGCCTCCTGTACACTTGATGAAGGAAGAATTTCCTCTTGGGACTAAATTATAGGGCTTGTTGAAGTTGCTCTTTCGTGATCTGTTATTTGAAGGTAATTTTCCAAAAGGGTTGGAACACATGGCCATGAGCTAGAATAGGTTTCTCCACGCACAGCTGCCACACGCTGGCCAGTGTGTCCCACTCATCCAAGCCACCAGCCTCCCACGCCTCAGCCTGCTTCCCCAGAGAGAAGCCCAGGCAACCGGGCTGCGTTTACACTAGATCTTGATTTTCTTAATTAAACCACAAGAATGGCATCTGCCTACCTTTCTCTGTACCCAAGTTTCCAGAAATGTAACATCTCGTCGTAACACGCTTAAAAACAGATGAGCGGGCCTTCCCTTTATCCTCCAATGTGGCTGATTACAACCTTCTGTCAAATTCCACCTACCCCCCTTCTCTACTGGCTGGAAGATAAGCTTCTGATGTTCCCTTGGCTTTTTGAACTGTTGGAAGCTGTGTAAACACAAGTTGCAGGTTAGTCAGATTCTATTTGACCTAGGGCCTGCTGAGTGCAAAGAGATTACACTTGAAAACTCCCTTGTCTAATTAAGCAATGGTGTGACCTGTGGTGGGGTGGCTGCTGATGAGGTCAGATAGCGCGGGGTTTTAGGCCAGCCTGCTGCAGCTGCTCATTCGCTGATAAATAAGGAACAGCTAACTTTAAGTGAGCCAGTTTTCCTACTGAATTTCCTCTTCATAAAACGCTTGAATCTGGTTCTGTCTCAGAATTTCTCATTTGAGTCTCAGTACTTCCCAGAAGTTTGCATTATGAAGAATGTCAGGTGCTTGTCCTACAATGATAACCCTTCTGATCGTGGTCTTCGCACAGTGGTTCTCTTCACAAGATTCACAATTGATGTTCTGAGCCTATAGCTCTATTTGGACTATTTACTTCTTCCCAGATCTAAACGTTAGATGACAGCCACTTTGAATAATGAGTTTTGGATGACACATAATGGTGACAGGAAAAGAAGCCCCAAGCAATAGGTCTGAAAACATAGACCAACCCATATAGAGTAATCATGATCATTTATTGAGCATCACTGTATAGTAGACACCATGGTAGGGCCTTTTCATCTTTATCTCTTGCCTTTACTAGAGAATAAGCATCATTATCCCTGTTTCATTGCCAAGATCCCTAAAGAATAAAGAGCCAAGCCACTCTCACCGGGGTGTGCAGCTGCAAAGTGAAAAGTCTAGAAGATGACCCTAAGTCCCCTTAGCCTTCAGGCTTGCCCGTTCCAGGGAGTGGTACAACTTCGCTGTGGAAATGGCAGTGTCTGGAAGCCCCGGGAGGGGCAGAATTTGATGAATGCAGATTCTCCTTGTGAATCCGTGATAAAAGTGAAGATAAAAACTAGGGACCAGGGACACTGGAAAAGTTATCATCAAAGAAACCCACCCTTCGCTATCAAGCCTAGACATAGGTTGTTCCTAAGCTTCTGGTTGTCTGGCTACCTGTTGTTTCCGCCAGCAGCAACCATTTCCCGGAGTTCTGGAGAAAAGCGTGCATAATTCCTCTGGGATACCATTTCCCATCCAAAACTTCGGTGGTGTGTTCTGGCAGAAATTTGAGTTTCTCAGATGCCTGGCCATTGAATACCTTTGAGTCAGTCCAAATCAATGGAATAAAATATATGTTTTGTTTTGTTTTGTTTTGTTTTGTTTTTAGTCAAAATAAGCAAGTGTTCTGTCTATAACAGACACAATTGCCCTTCCCATCCAGCCTTGAGTTGGGAATCAGGCTGGGGCTCTTTCTGCCATCTTGCCCCCTCCACATAGACTTCTGGTTGTGTCTGAGAGTCCTAAGGAAATCGGGTCCTGCTGATAGTGTTGAAATCCTGATCAAGCTGTGCATGATCTCCCTCCGTATTTGATGTAAAGAATTTGAAAACGATCGAGAGATCTTTAAACTCAAAAGCTTAAGAGGTTAAATATTAATACCTTGCTAGATCCAGCCAGCAATGGGACAAGAATATTATAACTTCTCTGTTTCACCAAAGCCATTCCTTTCCCATGGAGTCACAGTGCTTTCTAACAGAGAAAGAGGACTTCGAAAAAGAGAGGTCACATATTTTCACAAATATGTTTTCTGTTTGTGAGCAAAGGACAGAGTGTGACAATTATAAAATCACTTCTCTTGTAAAATCTTTCAACATTGTCTGTCAGTTCACTTTTTAGCCTGTGTATTGACTGATTATATCAACACTGTAAATATTTCTTTTAATCATTCCTAAGAAAATTCCCTACATTTTAATGAAGCATTTTCTGGTGCCAGCCAACTTTAGTTTTAGGCAGTTTTGCACAACTTTACATACATTTCTCTGGCTACATTTTCATCCAATACTCTATCTTCAGAGACTGATATGTAAAATAATTTTCCAGATTTTTAAAAATGTAAGAAACATAATTCTTATGAATGTATTGAGATGGTGAAAAATGTCTTATGCTCCTATTTTGCATCAGAGATCCTAGTTTCTAACATTAAAAACCTGAATTTTTACTCTCATTAAAATTCTTGCCAGCTTCTCTGTCATTCTTTTTTAGTTCTGGGTTCAAAAACTAGCTATGGGACTAAGGTAAATGTCGCATCAACCCTGGGCATAAAAGGAAGTTAATGCCCATTTCACGCCATATTCCTTTTCTGCATAAGGGGGAATGTGCTAAAATTACTTTCCTCCCTTACAAATAACTTATTTTTCAACCAGAAAAACAAGATAGAAGAAGCAAAAGTAATGTGTGTCTGATATGTTAAGATTTGATAGCATCATATACATTCGGAACCCAAGAAAAATCTGTTCTACTTATACAGAATTTCTGACTTTCCAGAATCCTTTCATATAATTTATCCCATTTATTCTGCTTTTTCTCCCATAATATTAATCTTATTATTACTTCCATTCTAGAGATTAGTGTTAGGAGATTTAGGGCATAAGTGGTTTGCTCAAATATTCCCGCCCTTTCTACTGTATTTTATGATTTAAGTGTTCTGATGTAATTTCATATTTTTTATGGCTTCAAATAGCTTGTTTGTTACCTGGACATCCTTGGAGAGAAAGTTGAAGAGTTAGAATGCTTCCATATTGTTTCTTTAAGTTAAAGGGAGCTCATGGTCTGAATGTCTTAAAATGGCTTACAATGTTTTCTGTTCTAAGTTACCCCTTCTGTGAACCACAGGAATTTTGATTTTCCTGACCATTTGTCCTCCATCAGGCCCAAATGTTTAAAGAACATTATTTTTATGTGCCAATGATTGCAGTATTTGCATGTGCAAATCATGTAATTACTTAACTACCCAAATTGTGCATGGAACTAAGGTAATTATGAACTTAGAAAATTGCTTTGAGAATCTGACCCTGGAAAAATTATGATAGCAGAAAATGAGTGCTGGAGTGGGAATTTCTTGCAAGGCTGATTTTGTTGTTGTCATTTTTGTTTAGTGGAAAGCCCAGCTACATTGATTAAGTTGCTTTTCTTGCCTCAGTTTTGACATCTTAAGAATGAAAATAATATTTGCACTACCTACTTCTAGTGGGTCATATGAGAAAAATTGAGATAATGGGTATAAGTGATTTTGGGGAAAAGGCAAAAGATTAAAAGGGGTGATATTTTTTGTAGGAACTCATTAACATCTACTTTTGGAATAAATAGATACGAGAGTTTTTATATGAATATTTCATCTACTCAAGGACTATATGTCATATTATGATAAAAACTGTAAAAATAAAAGAAAATTATGAAAATAAAATAACATTATTATGTATCTGTAGGATGCATGGCCGTTTTTCATTTGATCCTCTTACTAATGCTATACAGCATATAAAGGAGGAGAGATTACCAACAGCTACATACGGTGAAATGGAAACTTACTAAATTTAACTGATTTGTACCAATTGTAGGAGCTTTGAAGAGGCAGATTGAAAATTAAGCATCAAGGTGTCTGACTTCAATTATCCTTTTATTGATAACTTGGACATTCCTGTTAGAGACCATATTGCTTTTAGATTGGTAGTTATAGGCATGTATCAGTTAGCTACTAAATGCATTCAGAAATGATCTGATTCCAAATAATTTGGTGAATAATATCATTTGTCTTCAAAAAACTTAATATTACTATTGCATTATATGAGAAAAGGCTTTGCTAGGAAAACATATGTGTAAGAAGGTGGAGGCTCTTAAAACCTACTTAAGAGAACAAGCAAATCAATGGGTTGACTGTACTTTGTCTATTTGTGAAACAGATTAAAAAAAAAAGAGTATAGAGATTAGATCCAAGAGTATAGTTATTAGTGTAGGTTCCTGGTCCACTGTGAAGAAACTCAAATTACTCTCCAAGCTTCCTGTAATTCACCTAAACTTTCCTCCAGACTTGTTATGATAAAAAGGTTATTACTGTAATCCGTAGAGCAATATCTTATAAGAGCATGTATACATTGAATACAGTTCTTTGAATAACATTTTCATTAGGTACCTAAGACTTTGAATTATTGCAAGGGATCTAAAGAGCATGAAAGAATGGAGGAGCTCGAAGTTTCTGGACCCAAATGATATTTCGAAGATGATTCCGAGAATGTGTGGCAAGAGCAGAATGACAGTCGCTGAGTCCAACTTTACATCTGTTCTCTAACCACGGGATGTTGCCGTCTCTCTCTGTCAGCACAATGTTTGCAGACAGAAAAAGGAACAGAGATACCTCCCCTGGTCATTAAATGAGGGTGCTTCAAAGAATATGGGCCACTAAGTCATCTATACCCAATGACTTGGCAGGACGTAGAATCATCATCTTCTTTCACAGTCACAATATGTCTGACATTGTGTTTATTCTGGTAAAATAAACAGTCATTAGCATGATTCACATTTTTCCAGCTTCAGAAAAGGACAGATAAATCATCTACCATTATCCTCCTCAAAGCTTTACCTCATTTTTTCAGATTGAAAGTGTTTGCATGAGTAGCTACCATTCCTTAAGCCTGTGTCAGGTGTTTGTCCTCTTGCTATACAGATATCAATGCCTTGTATTTACTTCCAAAGTAGCCTTGTGCATTAGGAAATATTCTTTTCTTGAGTTTACAGGCAAGGATAAAGATGCTTAATGAGCTTAACTAACTTGCCTAAACTGACACTGATTGGCTTTCATTCATAAGTACTCATTTGAGTTACCTATGCGTCCCCAAAATTCTTCATTGATGACTCCATGGCAGGCAGCCCAATGACTAACCCAACCCACATATGCTTAAATGGATTTGCTTTCATCTCTAGACCTGCCCCTCAGATGAAGACAGGAAGCCACATGCTGTCTTTTCATTGAGAAATCATGTTCGTGCCTTTAGTTTTCCCACAGAGTCATGTAACACTGATATACTAACTGATAATAATTAATAATATTTTCTCAGCATCATGAGATATTTTGAGTGTACAGTTTGAACAGTAAGAGAATGTTTTAATGGAAGATAAATTTAGTTCTTTAGGAGGTAGCTTTATTATCCGTTGAGTAGGTTACATTAAGAGTATCTGTCAAGAAGCAGATATGTACTAGAGGCTGAAAATACAAAGACGATGGAATAATCCAACAGGAAAGAAAAAACATAGGACAGAGAGGGAATATCAGAGCTAGGGATAAGGAAAGCGCCCCTGCCAAGTTTCTCCAGCTGGAAATTCAGCTGAGATCTGTTCTACGTAGGCCATTACTCTCATCAAGTCAGTTTCTCTAATCCTGAGTTTCCCCATTTAATTTCTGTACAACAGCTTGCTAATGAAATTTAAGAGGTTTGCCCCCTGGGGCCCATGGTAGGAGGTTAGTCAGTGCCTCCAGGGGCCTGGTGTGGTGGCACAGCGGTCTCAGCTAGCTCTAAAGTGGCCCTAGTGTCCTTGCAAACTCATGATTTACCAGAATAACTCATGTAGAGCTGTGATATCCACTATCCACGGGTGACCACTCAGCATCAACATGTGGCCAGTACGAATTAAAATGTGCTATAGATATAAAATTCACCTGGGATTTCAAAAACTTAATATAGAAAAATAATGCATGATATCTCCCTAACATTTTTATCAGGATTACATGCTGTATATATTGGTCTAACTAAAACATATCCTTAACATTAATTTCATTTTATTTTTGGTTTCTTTTTTTAAAGTGTAAATATTTAAAATGACTACAATAGTTAAAGGAATACATATGGCTCACATTATTTTTCTACTGGGTACTGCTTATCTATTCACACTGACGCAGGACTTTTAAAAAGACATTTGTTTGGGAGAGAGAATTTATCTTTTATGCTAAATGGCCTCCCAACTAGCAGAGAAACATTTTGAACCAAAGCTCTTTCTCTTGCTCTGCGGCCTCTTGGATTTTTATAAAACGTTTTAAATGTGACCTATAAAAACGTCAAGAAATTATAGGAATTCCCAAAAAAGAATATTTGGAAAAAATAGTAAAACAAATCTTAGAATTTAGAAAAATGGTGAGGGACAAAGTTAGCCGACAACTCTTTTTTTAATACTTCTTTAGCCACAACTTTGCAAATTGTTCAAAACCAAATTTTGCTTAAAAAAATCATGGGATGTTCTCGAGCTTTGCGTCTCTTTAGTGCTATTGGCTTCAAAGTACATTTAACCAAAATGATTAAGATTAGAGATTTAGTGCTCAATGAGGGTTTCTCCCAGGAAAC
Source organism: Erethizon dorsatum (assembly GCA_028451465.1). Lineage (NCBI taxonomy): Eukaryota > Metazoa > Chordata > Mammalia > Rodentia > Erethizontidae > Erethizon > Erethizon dorsatum. The sequence continues at coordinate 14,193,167 of CM051841.1, read as the reverse complement.
CCATGTTCTAGCCCTCTGCATTCTCCAACACACTGTCCTTTCTGTTCCTTTAACCATGATAGGGAGTAGAATAAACAGTGTGTATGTTCATTTTCACTTTTAGACTATGCTTCCACACATTTGCAAAATATTTGCAAAGTATTTACAAATACAACAACTGGAATGAAATTTCTAATCTTTCATAGTGACTGTTCACACAAAAGATAGGTAGCTCGATATTTTCTTTTTCTCTCTAAGGAATTGTGTTTAAGTCATAGCTGGGGAAAATTTGCATAATTTATATACTACAATGTTGGAAAAAGTAATTTAATTTCTATACCTAGTATCTGACGTGAAATGTTTTCCTTGTTGAAAAAAGAGGAAAATAGACAAATTCTTCCAACAGTGTTTTCAGAACTTTTTTAAAGCAGGATTTCAAATTAGTTGATAAAGAAAAACAGGAGACTGTTGAGTGATAAATATAATGTATATGTAATTAAATTATAAGTAGGAAATCTTTTATTATCTTTGTTACCAATCTAAATCTTTCAGATGAAAAAATAAAACAAAATCAAACTTCTGCAGCTTTAAATTGCTATAGAAAATAAGTCAGTAGCTAGAAGTATATTTTAAATGTATTTATTCTCATATTAGTACTGTTGTTAGTAATAGTAATAGTAATTTTATAAGATGGTATTAATTACCACCTTCCTTCAACCCGCTGTGAATTCTTCATGAGATCATAGTCCTGTAATAACTGTTGTATTGTAAATGCTAGTAATTCACATCTATAAAACCAGTGACAGGCTGTTAGGGTTGTAAATTTCATTTCTCAAACTTGCCACTTTTAAAATGTAGACTTTAAACCTATGATTCAGGTGTCTTCAATGTTATATACTTTTGTCATCCTTTATATATTATATATATATGTATAAAAAGTATATAAAAGAGGGCTGGTGAGACGGCTCAGCGGCTTAGGCGCCTGCCTTGCAAGCGCGAAGGCCCGAGTTCGACTCCCGGAACCCACATACGAAAAAGGGGCCGGTGATATCGCTCAGCGGCACGGGTGCCTGTTGGTGCGCGAGGTCCTGAGGTCGTCCCCCCAGTACCCACAAAAAAAAAAAAAAAAAAAAAAGTATATAAAAGAGATAATTCCTCTGGAAAATGGTGACTTTTTGTACTCATAAATAGGCCCTGAAGTATTTTTGAATAAAATTTGTGAACAGTATGACACATGTGGGTAGATTAAAACCATAACAGTTTAAAGAAATAAGATGATGTAACTAATGTTTATGAAGGGGTTTTCTCTTTAAATGTGGGTGAATACCAGAAGATTTGCCACTATCTCCTTCATCCACGACCTGTTTGGAATTTGCTGAAATAAATGAGGACTTGTAACAGAATAAATAGAAGATTGGCCTAGAGAGTTTGTTGCAAAAGTCAGCCAGGTATGAATTGTGACTGCTACAAATAATTTCAACCACTTGACTATGAAATGCTGTATCCTGCACCCAAAAGGTGCATGCGTCCCCAGCTCAGCTTGCCTGGCTTCAGTGTGTGTCCTGAGGTTGCTGAATTCAGCAACTATATTAGAGCTCTGAATTATCTGTACACTTTAGAAGTTTGGCTTGGTATATTCACCTAATGCAAAATAGCTTTGACAACTTAGAGCTCTTTGGATAAAAACCAGGTGATTAAAAGCAAAAAGCAAAAAACAAATTTCAAAATACAGACAGAGTGTGAAGCCGAGGTTAAAGCTGGCCAAAGTAGAGAAAATTTAACAACATCCAGTAGTGAAGCTCTGAGGAATGGGCCTTCAGACTAAAGTCAAAGAATAACTGAGAGAGAATTGCAAATTAACTCACACATGAGTAAGATGCAAAGGGAAACAGTCCTGAGAATACTACCTCCCCGATCAAAGGAAGGTGTGACTTAGCCTTAAATTTCACAAGGAAAAGATTGGTTGTTTCAAACACATCTATGACTTACTTCTGGGTTGGTTGGTGGTAGCTTAGTGCTGGTCAATTGCTGAAGCTGAGTTCAGTGGTTGGTTTTCAGGAGCTACGTTTGCCTTCAAAGCCATTCAGGCTGAGTTCAAATAGCTCAACTGAGTCACAGATCACAAGGAATGGCTAAGTATCACACTGTTATTCTGTTTTTTGTGTGTGTGTGTGTGTTTGTGTGTGTGTGGGTACCAGGGGTCGAACTCAGGACCTCGCGCGTCAGCAGGCGCCCGTGCTGCTGAGCGATATCACCGGCCCTTTTTTCGTATGTGGGTTCCGGGAGTCGAACTCAGGACCTTGTGCTTGCCAGGCAGGCGCTTACGCCTCTGAGCCATCTCACCGGCCCACTGTTGTTCTGTTGATTCTGATGTTTTCTGAGAAAGACTGTTCTGATTTCTTCTTCTTGAGGCGGGAAACTTTCTATTTTATAGTCTCTCATTCTCTCTCAGCACAGGGTCACACCACAGAGATTTTCTAGATCACAGGGTAAGTAGGAGTTTCTTGTGGCTTCACGAGGAACAGTCAATGAAGAGATAGTTGTTAGCGATGGGAAAGGTCAGGTGTGGGAAATCCATTGCAGAAAGAAAATGGAACTGATGAATTCTGCTTCTAAACTATCACTATCCTGGCAGGGTTACCCTGTTTGTAGATGAGCTGGCCCCACAGCTCCAGGTCTCCCGGTTATTCTGGGTTCTCACGTCTAGTGGTGCATATCAAATAGTGGGATAACAAGCACATCGCTACTTCCATCAGAGTAGCTCAAGGGGAAGCTAGCTGAGCGCACTTTTCTTATCACCCTGCCTAATCCAAACCAAGCAGTTCTCTCAAGCACCTTATCAAATGCGAGGGAAATGCATCCTAGTAAGTTGTTAGAGGTCTTTCAGTTTCAGTCTCTGCTGCTAGTTTTTACCCAGATTTACCCATCTATATGAGCTTCCAGGAAACAGTGGTTGCCCTATTGTCTTACATAAAGCACAGTTCTCCTTACTGCAAGGTAGAAAAGATGCTTCAGGTCTAGCCTCTGCTCTCCAGGAATTTAAAATCCACTGAGTGGAAAAGTAACACACATCCTAACACGGTACGTGTTACCATAGTGCTAAGTAAAAAATGGGGTGAATAACAACTTTAGCTGGCACCATTAGAAAAAGACCTCACAGGGAAAACAAGCAAATTTTGAAGTGTGTCTTAGAGGTTGAATAGGTGTGAAACTTTTTCCTGGCAGAGGTAACTGCTTCACAGCCTCAAAGAGGTATGAAACTGGATTCTATAGCCCAGTGCCCTGAGCAGAGTCAGTGGAAAAGAAAACTATGGAAAGATAGTAAAAGATGGGGGAAGATAAGACTTTAAACACCAGCCTACCTTTTGTATTTAACTGGTGATGTTATTTTGCTTTGCTTATTTTTGCAACAGAAAGGCACAGATACCTTTTCAGGAGGGACGTGAGTTGCTCTGTTTTGTAAGTTAAGAAAGTGTCGCTGTCAGCACTGTGAAGGCATAGACAGCCAAAACCAACCAACCAACCAAACAAACAAAATGACAGGTAGCAATGAAGGTCACGGAAGGAAAAGGGCTGGCTAGAAAGACATTGTGGAATGAGAAAAGAGAGAAATCAGCCATCAAGTGAGTATCCGGGGAAAGACAGGAGATCGGGAGATAGAAGGGGAAACTGAGGCAGAGTTGCTGTTCCTAGCAGGGTCTTTTGAGAGAATGTACTATCTTGACTGTCCTGACTGATGGTGACAGAAAATACCACTAAAAGGGAAAAAATAATGTATTGAGGCAAAAAAGAATGCATTGGCTCATCACTCAAAATGCCAGGGGCTAGAATATGGCTGGGATCGAGGTGTCCAAAACATGCCACCATTCCCTGACCTCTCATCAGCTCTGGGCTTTGTTTTCTTCCACATTGGATTTATTCCCAGCCTCTGAGTTCTGGACAAAGGCTGACCACAACTTCAGCCCAACATCTTTTCAGCAACAATTCCGGAAAAAAAGAGAGACTTTCACTCGCCTTTCCCCAGAGGTAAAGAAGCCACTTATTCAGGACTGACAACTGTGGCAAGGCCATGGGTTCTCTCATCGAACCCATGAACAGCAGCACTGGAGGGGGCTCTGCAGGGGAAACTTCGGGTCCTGTTTCCAAGAGAATGGAAAATTGATGTTGACTGAGTCAAAAACAACTAATCTCTTTTGTAGCTTGTAGAACCACTGAAATAATGCACACGGAAGGGAGGAAAGTGGATGAAGACAGGAGGAGCAAGGTGATAAGAGTAGTTTGTACTTCTTCCTTTGTAAATCACAACCAGATTATTCATAATTATCATCATAATTATTATGCTACCCATTCAGAACCTACCAAAACCAGGCAATATACAGTTCTAACAGTGTATATTATGTGAGGTGTTTCACAGTTCTGTATTTTTCCATAACAAGTGTTATTTCCCCCAAAAGATCCCCATGAGCACAGGGGTCTCACACTTCTTTATTGATCATTCATAAATCAAACAATGATTTTCAGGTGTATTATAATAATTTAACACCTATATATAATAATGCATGCAAAGGTAAGCAGATTGATCTAGCATTCATCGTACTTTCATGTTTATTACATGGTATTTTTGTTTTTGTTAAAATGCCTGAAGATTGTACCAGGAAATTTTTTTGTTTTTCAGGTTTTGTTTTTATGATTCGGTTAAGTGAGCCATACAAAAAGAGATCATTGCTGGGTTGGCACATTTTATGATCAAAATATTCGATAGAGATTTTCCATTACTTAGAATATTTGAGAGCAAATACTCCAGCATATTCTCACTGAACACTCATTTTAACCAAGGGATAATTTCTGCATGAGCGATGCATGAGTATAAACATGGGAGCTTGAGTGCAGAGTGCATGTATTTTACATTAGTGATCCAAATATTTATTTATATTAAAATATTGCAATATCAAGTTGTGTCACTATAGGTTTGAAGTAGTTACACCATAATTAAAAATGTAGAATGTATACATCAGTGGGGATTTATTAGAGCTGATGCTGTGTTACAACCTCACAAGTGTGTTGTAGTAGGATTGTGGCTATTATTTATTGCAATCATAGTCTAGGCACAATTCCTATACTTTTGCTATTCTCATAGAGAATACATTTAAAATTAGATGTAGTTGAACAGTGGTTGCTAGAATGGTAAAAGTGGGCGTGGGTGGAGGGTAGGGCGAGCTGGGTTGATCTGTACAATGTGCAATGTGATATAAGGAGTAGTTTGTGTTCTACGGCACAGTAGGGCAAATACAGTCGATAATAATGCCCTAAGTATCTCAAGAGAGCTAGAAAAGGGGATTTTGAATGTACTTACCTAAAGAAATGATACAAGTTTGAGATGATCAATATGCTAATTACCCTGAGTTGATCATTACCTAATGTATATATGAATCAAAATATCACATTGCACCTCAGAAACATGCAAAAATATTATGTTACTTAAAGAAATTCAAAACAGAAAAATGAAATAAAAATGAAATGTCATGCTGGGTCCCTCCAGCAATGCTAATAGAGCCCAGATCTTTGAAGTGTGTGGCAGTTGACTGGGTGGGAAAATACAAGACTCAGAAGGTCCAGCTTCCCGGCCTAATACTCATTGTTTGAGGGCTGGAACAGTGGAGAGTCCCTCACATTGTTAGAACTTTAGTTCCTTTGCAGTGTAATGGGGAGAGCTGAACTTACCAGAGAGTGTAAATGCGAAGATGCACATCAATGGGCTGATTTGGGAAGGGCGTGGTAAGCCGTGAGAACCGCGCTCCCCAGCTTCAGGTGTGGTTTGCGAGTTGCTAAAGTAGATGAGGGCTGAGATGGAGCCACAGCTTCCTTGGAAAGTTACAATATTGGCTATGGGCTTCTCTTGTACACCTGTCCCAGGGGCCACTGCTACCTATGGATGAGACTTTCAGCTGTATGTGAACCTACTTGGCAAAGGGTGAAGCACTATATGAATGCGAATTGTTATTATTTTATAATTCATCTGAGAAAAATTAACATTTGCTCACATAGGATAAACTCACATTTTCTCTTTTTCTCTCACATTGATCTAAAAACACCAGATTTTTGCTGTCATTAGACACTTTGTACTTACGGAATCAGGAAGAAAACTGTTTGAACCTATAGATATTGAATGCAAAGTTACTACTGGGGCAAACACAGGTTCCTGCTGTGAAAGAGCTTATAGAAGAGGGAGAAACACACTTTGCATGTGTTGGGGGGTGGGCAGAGAGTGAGAGAGCAAGAGAGAGATTTCTAGATATAGTCAAGTATATATACTCTCTGTCAGGATTCTGGTTGGCATTTTTGTTAGCATTTCATCCAGAATCAAAGTTAGCCTTATGGATGCTGAATATAATTAAAATTAGTACATTCAACAAAAACAACAACAACAAAATAACTTGATCCAAACATCTTAGTCGATGTAGTGAAAAGGTCAGCCTGGCCAGTATGTAGCGTCGTCAAACCACTGTGTTGCTATTTATAGCAAGCTGAGAGGGCTTGATGACATGGGGAGGTAACAGAATAAATGACAGTTTGTGGATTTTCAAGAGTTTTAGAATCACTTATTCTTTCTCTCCAGGATGGTAATATGTAAGCAAGGCTTGAGTGCAAAATAATCTCTTCTCTATGGAATGAAGAGAATTTACTAAAATAATAATTTCTGATGGTTGACGGACAGAATTAATAGTCACTTTAAAAGGATCTCATATTGAGAGCCATAACTTGATCTCCTATTTTAAAGAATACTTTGATACATATCAAAATTAAGAAACTTTCCGTCCAAATTCATTGACATGTTAATTGAAATAATTTTGTTGAAAATTAAAGGGATAATCAATTTTTTTCTACATTTCTACTCAACAAATTTGCTGAGAGTTTTTTTTTTTTTTTTTTAATATATGTGGGTACCGGAAGTCGAACTCAGGACCTCGCGCTTGCCAGGCAACTGCTTATGCTGCTGAGCTATATCACCAGCCCTTGCTGAGAGTTTTAAGGGTAACAATAACCTCTGATGCTGATGAGAGCAGTTAGAGGGAAATGCTCACATCATCATTAAGGACTACGATTTGGCCTTGAACATCAAATGTTTAAAAGGTCTTCTACTCTTTTAAATTCGTCTCAAAAAAATAATATTTAAAAATGTAGGACCTTACAAGAGCAAACCAGAATTGAATATTACTGTAGGAGAATATTTCAGTAAATTAGTTGAATTAATTTGAAGAAATAATGTTTATCATGAAAACATATTCTGGAACATTATCTAAGGATACGATGCTGAATTTTCTTAGTACAAAGACAGGTAACGAGAGAGACATCGTGTAAAGTACAGGAGTTCAGAATGAAGAGTGAACAGAAAAAACATTGAAATGCTCGAGGGAAAGTAATTATCTCTGATTAATGGTAACAAGAGAAATTTTTATTTTTCTGTTTGTATTTTCCCATGACTTCTATATTTTGCAAGAGTGTATGTGTTACTATTGTAAATAGAAAACGAATAGTACCTGGACTTGGTGGCACAGGCCTATAATCCCAGCTACTCAGGAGGCTGAGGCAGGAGAGTGGCTTGAGCCCAGGATTTAGAAGCCAGGTTGGCAACATAATGAGACCCTGTCACAAACAAACAAAAAACAAAAAGAAGAAATGAGAGGAAAAGGAAAGGAAAGGAAAAGAAAGGAAAGGAAAGGAAAGGAAAGGAAAGGAAAGGAAAGGAAAGAAAAAAAAAGGAAAGGAAAGGAAAGGAAAGGAAAGGAAAGGAAAGGAAAGGAATAAAATATTATTCTGGGTCATTCGATTTTCTTTGTACCTCTGATCTCCAGCTATCTGCCTGGGCCTCAACTCCCCCTTCTCTCAGTTTACCACTGTATAGTATTTTACTCACCGTCTTTTAAGGATTTTCCTTAGAAACACACCCAAAGGAAGAAATAGGGTGAAGGCTGGCAATATCAGGCTTCATCTTGACACAATCCAAAACTTTCCTACTCTGTTCTTCTTTGTCTGATTTCCATGTCTGAGATTCTGTTAACTCCCGTCTCTCCCTGGGCAAATATCATGCTCAATTTGTACGGATTGCTGAAGCTTCACTCCCAAAAGTCCCTTGAGGCAATAGAACTTTCCTTATAGGACTAAAAGGGGAAAAATCCCCCTGAATAAATGCCTTCCGGTGGTGTGCTTACTTCTCCTCCTCCCTTGATCCCTTAAGATCCATTATTCTAGATCCCTTGAGGAAGCAAACTCTCTTCCATTCCTTTTCTAACCAGCTCCACCTGCTGGTGCTAACCTGTGTTTCTTTGAAAGTGGCATCCTTGCTTCAGATAATGAGGTTTTCCTCAAAATCTGAACTCCTTTCTGTAGTTTCATGTTTCTGTATCACTTAGTTCCTGGCTGAAGAAGAAGGGGAAGGTCCTTTTTTAGAATATTTTCTTTGGGTCTTAAAGTGTGTTTCATTAAGAGTCACATTTAATGGCTTTCAGGTAAGTGAAGACCACTAGGAAATAAACCTCCGGACAGTTGATGAAGTCAGGATTTGGAGGGATGAGCCATCAACCACCTTCCTGTTAGGCGTTTCTAAGGACAAATTTAGCAGGATTCTGCTGTTTGGAAGAGCAGAATATTTTATTTGGGAATTCAGGAGACAGTGACTCAATTTTTAAATACTTTGGGGCTTTTATGATGCTTGACAACCAGGTATGAGTCCCACATCTGCTCCGAAGAGTGTAACTAGAGATCATCTGGGTTCTTGAAAAACTTGCTGCTCTTTCTTGAAGTCATCGAAGCAGTCTTGGCCATGTTTCTGGTTAGTTCTCATGCAGGCATCTCCCAGCTACTTTATAAGCTGATCACCCTTTGTGCCCACTCCTTCAAGGTCTAGATCAGTATTTAAATCCTTATAGGAGGGCCGGTGAGATGGCTCAGCGGCTTAAGCTCCTGCCCAGCAAGCGCGAGAGCCCGAGTTCGACTCCCGGATCCCACATACGAAAAATGGGCCGGTGATATCGCTCAGCGGCACGGGCGCCTGCTGGCGCGCGAGGTCCTGAGGTCGACCCCCCAGTACCCACAAAATAAATAAATAAATAAATAAATCCTTATAGGAAAATGCTTTTGGTATTAGGAAAAAAAAAAAAAAAGGACAGTAAGTGGATGTTTTGATAGGAGCATTTATATTTGGCATGCTGGAGGTTGTTTCCCTTAGGAGCCCATCGGTAATCATCACTCGCTCGGTTTCAGCCTCCCTTTGCTCCATGCAACGTAGATGCGGTGGTTGGCTGTGACCTTGATGCTGTTGGCTGTGTGAGCCTGTGCCTGGTGAGATAGCGCGAGGAAAGTGCCAAGAAGTGGGGAGGGAGGCTGAGTTTCTCAGCGTTTACTCTTTGATCTCACTCTTCATGTTCTCAGCTCTTTACTTGAAGAGGGAAAGAAGTCTGTTGCAGTCAGTCCAACGCTTCCTTCCTGGTTATTTTCCAGAGACTTGGCCTCAAAATTTTGCTGTAGACATATTTTTTTGGTATTTGGTACATCTTCTCAGTGCCCTCTGGCAAAGACATTTTAGGTGCACGCGTGCACGCACGCACACACACACACAGAGTTCAACTCTTGGTTCGCTATGAATTTCAGGATCATAAATCACATCGAGTCATATCTACCAGCAATTCATCTTGGGTCTTCCCATTCCCCTCTGCCCAGAGTTATCCTGTGATTTTAATTAGAATCTCTGGAATTATGCGTTCACAAACCATGAAAGAGTAGAAATGTAAGGACCCGTAACCATCCTCAAGAAAGGACTGAAGATGTAACATTTGGTTACTAACATGATCTTTTGAGTTTTTATTGTGAATTCATATTTATCCTTTAGTACATAAATGTCATAAATTTTGAATCTATTGTCTACTGGAATGATTTTATATTTAGGCATATCTTATAAAAATTCATGAAAGAAGGGGATATTTTCACTCTATTCTGCAAACTTTGGGAGTTGGTTCTTCTTTACTCAAATGAAGACAATCAAATAAAGAGAGAAACATCAGACCACAGTATTTCCAAATCCTTCACACATCGGCAGATCTATCCCAATCTTTCCCTATTTATTAATGAAAGAAAGGGACAGCTTCTAGGGGTGAACAGTTCATTTCATACATCTTTCATGGCTCACCAGAAATGATACCAACAAAGTTAACTAATTCCAGATAGCTTGGGTCCTACGCATGAAGTAGGTGTAAGGAGGCTAGGGTGTTGGCTTATGTCTTAGTTTGACATGACAAATCTTTGAAAGATTTTTTAACATCTTTATAACATTTTTTCTTTGTTTCATTCTGGTATTTCTGCACGATTGGGCCTCTCACACTCTCATTCTGAACGGAACATATTTTTCCACTGTCATCTGCATTTCTATTGAAAAATATCCCCTTTACTCTCACTTACTTTCTAAGTTGCATTGTGTTGGATTCTGTTCTTCACTTTTTGTGTGTGTGTGTGTGTGTGTGGGTACTGGGGGTTGAACTCAGGACCTAGCACTTGCCAGGCAGGCGCTTATGCAGCTGAGCTATCTCATCAGCCCCTGTTCTTCACTTTTTAAATAGTTTTATCTAGAAAAGTGTTTTTGTTCTGAGTTTCTCCAATTAAATAAAGATTATTATTTTCAAAGTAGACGTAACTGTGGTTTACACATTTGTAGGCTTATTCTATAGTCACTGGACCGTGCAAATCTTTCTTCTTGATCAGAAGTTATTTTAATTCCACTTAATGATGATGATTATTTTATTAAAAAGTAAACAAAACATGCAGCCCTATTTCATATAAAAATGTATTTGAGTAGCTAAAGTTGTATAAAACTCAGGATAAACCATAGAAACATGAGCTTCCCATCGCAGCGCTTCCATGGATGAGCTATGGGCAGTGGTGTGTGGATGAATCTTTAACAACCAGCTCTCAGTTGAAACTGGGCCCTGATTACAGAGTTTGCCAACTCCTATGTAATGTTTTTGAACTACCATGACTAATTTTAAGCTATGGATTGGAAGTCCCTGAACTCAGAGTGGACACAAACTGCAATAAACTCTCCAAAGGCTAGGTCTAGTGTAGAATGCATAAATTCTTCGTTATAACACTTAACTTTCCTGCCTTCTGGTTTTGTTTCTCTTTCTCTTTTTTTCTCTTTCTCTTTCTCTCTCTTCCCATCCCTTTCTCCATTTCTTTCTTTCTTTCTCTTTCTTTCTTTCTTTCTTTCTTTCTTTCTTTCTTTCTTTCTTTCTTTCTTTCTCTTTCTTTCTTTCTTTCTTTCTTTCTTTCTTTTTTCTTTCTTTCTTTCTTCCCCTCTCCCTTTTCTCTTTCTTTCTTTCTTTCTTTCTTTCTTTCTTTCTTTCTTTCTTTCTTTCTTTCTCTTTCTTTCTTTCTTTCTCTTTCTTTCTTTCTTTCTTTCTTTCTTTCTTTCTTTCTTTCTTTCTTCTTTCTCTTTCTTTCTTTCTTTCTTTCTTTCTTTCTTTCTTTCTTTCCTTTCTTCTTTCTTTCTTTCTTTCTTTCTTTCTTTCTTTCTTTCTTTCTTTCTTTCTTTCTTTCTTTCTTCCTTTCTCTTACTTTCCCCCTTGTCCTTTGGATAATATGCAAGAAGCTTCATGATGTTTTTCAGATCTATCTCTTTGCAGCTAACTGACCTCATACTGGAGAGGGAGCCAAAGCTCAGATGTGCGGAGCCCAGTGTGTCTCTCAACACAATGGCAGTGACATTAGTATTTCTTTTTCTCAGTAAAATCTTTGGAGGTTTGAGTCTTAGTTTTCTGCTATGAGTTATAGGTTACGTAATGATTGAATAAAGTAGTCTATGAGAAAGCCTTGGAATGTGATAGTTCCAGTAAATAATTTTTCTAAAATTGTCCATTAATGTCATTACCATATTTCAGGGGTATAGAGTATGTGTGAAATAAACATGTTATTTTCCTAAAACATTTACCGTAGAGTTTATTTTTTATCTCAATGCCTAACTTTTATTTATCTTCATACTATTTTGTTTGTAGTATTTCATCCTGAAATCACCTATACCTGAAGAGTATTAAAGGCAGAATTTCTGAAATCATGAAGCGAACAGTATGCCTCAAGCCGTGTCCTGCTGCAGTACTTAACTGCTTAGCCTTAGTTACTTGATACTCAGCTATTTGCAACCCTTCCCCTGTATCACAAAGAGAGAAGACATGACAGTCCAAGCTAGCTTTTGCCCACTCCAACTGTAGAGCCCAAAGATTTGGGAAAAAGATAACATATCTGAACTCTACTATGGAGATTTATTTTATTGAGTCATAGTGTATTTGCCAGTCTCTGAGCAGTATCATTAGGTTTTGTTTTACACGAGCTTTTAATTAATTTTCGAAGGAATGTGCTGTCTTTGTCTTCACCTTTTCAGGTCAACATTCTCAAGTTGAGTCATTTGCTCTTGGTCCTTCCTACTCAGCAGTGCAGATAACACGAGCGTGTTCTTTTTCCTGACCACCTTTCTCCTGGCTCTGATCCAATTATCTGACTCTTCCCCTCCGAAGAAAATGCTAGAAGGATCAAAGGAAGGTGAGGGGGGAGTAGGTAAAAGCAGTAAACAATAAATCCATCAAACAAGTACTTATCCAACACCTCCTATGTAACAGAGCCTGTGGTATAAGCCCATAAAATCTTCAGAGGGAGAGGAAAGGAAAGAAGCGAAGTCGTGAAATGTGGAAGGAAGACATATTTAAGAAGGGGTCCACAAGTGCATGATTCAAGAATAAAGGAAAACACAAATATATATGAAATAGCTAAAAGAGAAAGGCTTATATATTTGTTTCTGATGGAATTAAATACATATAATATTCATAATACCCAAAGGTACGTAGACTGTACAATTCACTGTGTCACTTTATAATTTGCAGAGTATTATATCCTACTCTAAACTTGATTGGAAATCCTTCTGCCCTTCTTTCTTTGGATCTGGGAGCTTCTCATCCATTCAAATCTCCATGTAGTTGAATTCCATGAAATTCTAATGAAATAAATGTAATGATATGAGACACATTCCCTTAACCCAGTTTCTCCCCATCCTGACATGCCAGAGGGTGACTTCATGGATATTTATTTGATATTAATGCTTTGGGATTTGGATTTTGAAAGTTTATATTTTTTCTTTCCACCAGAACTGAAAATTAGAGGAGGCAGATGACACAACAGTTAGCAATCAAATGGCCCAGTGTAGGTAAGCGTCCTTTTACATTTCAGCAAATTAGTTGGTTCTGCAAAGCCATTAATAGTGCTGTTACACTGTCAAGTTTCTTGGAGATTACGTGACCTTTTAAACTCCACAAAAGGAAATTCTTTCTATGTACATGGTACTCAAAATGCTGATTTTTTTTTTTGTTTCAAGGTAAAAACTTCAGCTTTTGTTTCATGCAAAGATGTTATGGTTTTCATAAGTGGGGGATGTACAGCACTGTGATTATAAGGGTGGCAAAATCGGGAGGTGTCCAGTTGGTTTCCAAATATTTCCCATTGATCTACCGATCTTCTCTCTAATGGACCATTTCACTGAAGTAAATCAGACTAATTACCTGAATTTATTTATTATAACATATATCAGTCATGATTTATAAGCCTTGAAACAAATTCTGAGCACAATTTGAATGCTTTCTTTTTTCTTGCATATGCCACAGAGGCCCTACTTCCTTCCTCTGACTCAAGCCAACCTGCAGAAAATAAAGACATAATATACCAGGTTTGGGGGATTTTTGTCAGTATCTCGCAAAGCTGTATGGGTTGTGTACATAGACAATGTAACACTTGAATTAGTTATGGGTTTACACAGTAATTCCTCTACTCTTTACTGTATGGCTTGATAAAATTATTAAAGTTCTCCCTGGGCTTGTTTAGTCATCAATAAATGGGATTAATGGCACTATCTTTTTTTTTTTTTTTTTTTTTAAAGTACAAACTTTATTTTTTTTATTTTTATTTTTTTGTGGGTACCAGGGGTTGAACTCAGGACATCACACACCAGCAGGTGCCCGTGTCGCTGAGCGATATCACCAGCTCTTTTTTCGTATGTGGGTACCAGGAGTCGAACTCAGGACCTCGCGCTTGCCAGGCAGGCGCTTACACCACTGAGCCATCTCACCGACCCTAATGGCACTATCTTTACAGGGTTGTTTGGAGAAAAAGATGATCAATACGTAGGAGTGATTACAAGTAATTTTCTTGTTTGTTCCTGTGCTTTTCATTCGGAAATTTGCTCTGAATTTTTTCACCTTTTTCATTAAGAAGGACAGACGACCAGGAAAGAGGGTCCCCTGGAGTAGGGGTGATGTGAGGCCATGCGAGAGTTGTAGTTCTCTCTTAAAGCTCTTCCAGCTGAGATTCTGAGACCTGGCAGAGCAAAGCTCAAATAAACACAGCTGCTTCTCTGTTCCTTCTGAGGTGGCGTGGCTGCCTGCATCATCCTCCCTTTATAGTAAACGGAGTTCTGTAGGCGCGTGGAAAAGTTACAGCTTTACTATGAGGTCAGAAGCTCACAAGAGTACCTGTGGATTCCATCAGGCATTTACAAAGTGGAAGGTACAAGCCTAAGGACAAAGGTGTCCAAGTACAAGGGCCGATCTCCTGGGGCTCTCCTCACTAAACATCAGGTCCATGTTCTATCAGTAGGCAGGAAAGAATTCGATGATAGGGAAATACGTATACGACTTAAGAATCCCCAAATCCAGCAGTGAGTCTTATGGGGGCATGGAACTTACATAGACTTTAGGTATGATCTGTCAGGTATTTTAGGCCATTTATATTCATTTTTATAACATCCATGCAGTGAGCATGCCATTATCTTTAACGAATCCATTCAAAATCATAAAGATTTAATAACTAGACTAGTAGATTTGGGCAGACAGATTACAAAGCCCTGATTTTTTCGTGGCACTGCGCTATTATAATGCAACAGGTGAATGCTTACTTAAATGTACGGAAACAAATCACACTGATTTTTGTCTCAGGTTAGATTCCCAGAAGCAGAGCTTGAGACAAGAATTAAGTGCATGTAATAGGTTGAAGGAGTCCTCTCCTGTGAATGATATAAGACATCAAGGAAAGCAGAAGGCAGGAATAGGCGTTATATAAGCAAGAATGTAGATCCAGAGCTTCAGCCTTATCCCATGAAAAGACCTGAGTCCTGAATAGCGCTCCAGAGGGGGCTCTTAATTTGAGGGTAGGGGGTCAGATTTTGGACCTCTGCTAGAGCTATTTGCTATGTGGTAGCACCTAGCATGAGGGTGGAGGCCGCCCTACTGGTTAAGGTGGCTCCTGTTTGGTCAAGGGCAGTTTTGCTAAGAAGAGAGCAGCTATGAGTTGGCAGCTGGGGCTTGAGTGCCCTCAGAGTGACCACTGCATAGCAAATGTCTTGTCTTTACCGAGTCAGGGAAGGAGCTGCTACTCCACACCTCCTCTCCAACATACAGCTATTCAACAGACCGCTTTCAACAGCAATCTCCCTGTCACAAGAATACATCTTAATGTTTACCTAAAGGCCACACTGGTAACAAGCAGAACAGCGAATAGCCAGTAGCAGACACCTGTATGCACCCTCCAGAGTTTAACCAAGTTTTCCCAATAACCTTCTAGAGAGGCTTGATTCTGCCACTGTATCCGTGAGAACCATTTGAAAAAGAATCTCATTTGGTGGCTTGTGTAAATATAAGTCCATTTATAAATAGTATCTACTTGAAGTCATGGAGAAATTCAAGTGTTTTAACAAAGAACTACGAGTTCAATTAGCATGTACTGTCCATAGTTCCACTGGCAGCTTTATATGATGTTGATAAGATACACTTTTTGCCTTTATAATATTTAGAAAAATTTGAATTTCAAACTGTGTGGCCCCGAGGGATTCAGAGAAGGAATTCTGACTTTGTACCACTGTTCTTCTACACGGGTGATGAAAGGCGTCTCAGAAGCTTCAGATGATTTCTTCTGGATAAAATAGCTAATCAAAGAGTCTATGTTTAGGGGCCGGTGAGATGGCTCAGTGGCTTAAGCGCCTGCCCAGCAAGCGCGAGGGCCCGAGTTCGACTCCCGGAACCCACATACGAAAAAGGGGCCGGTGATATCGCTCAGCGGCACGGGCTCCTGCTGGCGCAGGAGGTCCTGAGGTCGACCCCCGGTACCCACAAAAAAAAAAAGAGTCTATTTTTAAAACACATCTATGAGAATACATTATTCTAAATCCTAGATTTTCCTATATCAGGATCCACAGATGTCAAAACAAAGCTTAATTTAGACAAATATGCTAGCTTTTCTTCCCAAAAGACAAACTATAAAAGCGCTGAGTCTTGAAGTTGACCAGAGCCTCTTAGAATTCATTGAGTAGGATGACTGACTTTACACAGAAATTCATTCTATAACATCCAAATAGATTATTGGGCAGACATATTGCACATTAAATAAACTCATTTTGCAAGGCAGGACATTCCATCATTCAGGCGTTTCCAGTGTTTAGAAAGTCCTACACTGAACCAGACTCTATCTTTTTGTAAACTCTACCCATGGATCATTGTCCTGGTACCAGAATATTGTAGGCTGCTAATATTTTTTCTTCAACAGTTTACTCTACAAATGCATGAATAAATAGCAGTTCCACATCATCAGAATTTTCCTTGTCTAACTCAGTATCTCCATACCTCTTCCCGTTCTAATCCACCTTTTTCTGGGAGATCCTTAAAGAGTTAGGGATTCTCTGAGTAAAGTGCAGAGAAGGAGAGAAGTAGGAGGAATATTGGGGAAAGGACACATTCTTATAGCCTTGTCTCTGTTCAAAGCCAAACCTTCTACTTCACAGAATCCAGGATCAAATGCAGCCACAGCTGGGGTGGGGTGAGTATCAGGTTTGTTCCAGCTGGTAGAGAATGGAAATAAGGGGAATCTACACAGTGGTGGTTTTATGACATCACGGAGGTCCTTCCTTCAGAGTGGAACTGCTTGCTGGTTGCTGGAAAATACTGGGGTCAGATCCAGCTCCCAACAGCAAGTAAGTAAAATCTGCAATCCTCATCAAGGTATACAGCACAATTTCTTCTAAAGACCCAATATTCAATTCTGGTCTTTTAAATTATAGGAAATGCTAGCTACTTGAGTGCAGGAATTTTGTTGTCTCCACTGTGTTTTACTAAAACCTATACAAATTTTATAAAATTATGCAAGGTTCTAATATATAGCACCCCCTTGACAGCCACTGAGGATTGGTTCCAGGGCCTCTGTCTTAGTCACTTTCTTGTCACTGGGACAAAATACTCAACACCCACAATGTAAAGGAGGAGAGGTTTATTTTGGCTCATGGTTTCAGAAGTTTCAGTCCATGGTTAGCAGACTCAATCACAGAAATAACATGGTGGAAGGGCCTGGGTAGAGGAAAGCTGTTTATGTCATGGCAGCCAGGAAACAGAGAGAGAAAGGTGGAGCTTGGGACAAGATAGACTTCTGGGTGACACCCCCAGTGACCAACCTCTTCTGATCCATCTCCACTTAACAGCACATGCAGCCTCTGAACTCATGGGTGGATGGAGCCAGATTTTCCTTTAAGTATAGCACCCCTATGACCCAACTACTCTCCAAAAGCCCTGCCTCTGAACACATGGGAATTGGGGGGGGGGTGGAATTTTAACCCTAAAGCGTAACAAACCACTGAGGATACCAAAATCCATGGGTGCGCAAATGTCTTATATAAAGTTGTATAGTATTTACATGTAACCTGTGTACATCTTTCTGTATGCCTTAAATCATCTTTAGATTATTCATAATACTAATGTAATATAAATGTTACATAAATAGTTGTTACTCTGTATTGTTTAATAAATAATGGCAAGGGAAAAGCTCTACCTGTTTGGTACAGACACAATTTTTTCCAAGTATTTTCCACCTGTGGCTTCTAGAATGAGCAGATGTGGCAACACCAGTAGTGGAAAGCTAACCATGTTTGTTGAATACATGAATGAATGAATGATTGAATTATTAGATAAATTGAATATTTCAGACATTACTTAAAGAATACCCTTTTAAAATACAGCCCTCTTCTGTCTTTCAGTATCTACATTTGTACATCTAACCCCCATTTTTCTGAAATACAAGTGATACTATTTGGGAGTCAGAAACTCTACGGTACTTAAGAGTGTAATTATTCTGGGAGAATAGAAATGTTGGCTAATGCAAAGAGCCTTTTTAATTTTTCAGAGGGCATTGTTGCTTATTCAATTTCAAGCATGAGGAAAACCAACCCAGGGATATTTTAAGGCAAAACAATCAAGAGACAGGAAACCAAGAAGTAAGATTTAGCAGTGTTGTGATTTTTCTAGCCGTTGTCTAAATCTAATAATATGCAAAACTATAAAAGACAGGGCTATTGGGGAAAAAAATCAACAAACTTGATTTATTATACTTCTGGAGAAATAAATTTTGTAACTCAAATCTTATTTACTAGAAATATATCCAAAGACACATATTATGACTTTTGGTTTTTCTTTTCTTTCCCTAAGATAATATTTTAGCTTCAATATGCTTTGAATCTTATCTTTGAAATATTTAGAAAAGCTCACTGAGTGTTTCCAATTAAGTTATTTTGTAAAATGGATGCTTAAAATTAGTTTTATGGCAATATTTCCAATAACAAAGGAAAATTAATTAATAAGGCAACCTACTAGAATATACACTGAAACACTTTATGTACAAAACAAAAGCTGCTCATGATCAATCCCAATATTTCCATATATTGAAAATCTTGAACAAGTCTTCTAGATCAAAACCTGATTGTCTTATCACCTATCCTGGCTACACTCTGCAAAATTTTGTCTTTTGAAATATTCTTCTTTTTTGCCTATGATAAATATGCACATAATATGATGACATATTAGTATACTATGCGAATATTGCTATTTGTACACCAAAAATCATTATCTCCAAAACTTTCTTTGTGCCCCTAAAGAAAGTGCATTAGAAAGACTACTACATTCTGGGAACACGAACAAAAAGCATTGCAAACCTACATTAAATTTCAAATAAATATTAACATATTTGCTACATATTTTTAGTAACCTTGGAGAGAATATCCACACTTTCTTAGACTTATGTGTGACTATATTCTTTAGATGCAGTAACTTGGATTTAGTACCAAGAGATGTCTGTGCTGGACTAGCAAATGTAGCTTCTAGACAATTTCTATCTCCTTTCACTCCACTTTGTGAGAATGAATTAATGATAGCAATGATTTTTGATATCTTTAATTTTTATAAAAATAATACTTATTCACATAGAAAAAATGGGAAATGCAAAAAGTAAAGCCAATTGCCTTAACCACCAATTATCCAATTTAGGCACAACAATTTTTAACATATGTATTCCCTCTCTTTTTACCCTCTTTTAAAATTATGTTCAATCTGTAAAAGACAAAATTCCCAATATGCACATAAAAATGAAACTATGCACAGATTATAAAATAAGACATTAATTCTCCATCTTCCTGCCCTCTGAGGTGAGACAGTTTATGTGAGGTGTCAGCTTGACTGGATCAAAAGGTGCCTACATTAGTGAAACACACTTCCGGGTGAACATGCGGGAAGTTCCAGAGATTATTGATGTGTGGGGCACCAGACTGCAGGGTAAGACTCATCCTGATGTGGCTGGCATGGTCCAATACAGGCTTGCAGTCAGATAGAATGAAAGGAAAGACGGAGAAAGTAAGCCTGCATGTAAAATACACCTTTCTGCTTGAGCAGGTGCATCTTTTGCTACTGCTATCGCCTATGGATATCAGACTCCAGCTTGTTCGCCTTTTAATGCAGGCTGGTGAAAGGACTTTCTAAGGAGCTTCCAGGTCTTCTGACTTGAACTGGTTCTACTATGTCCTTGGTCCCTCTTGTTCTGTACCTTTTCGGCTTCTCGGACTGAGCAGCTAGTGGATCTTCTGGTCTCCAGCTTGCAGAAGCCACCGTGGACTACCCTGCCTCTGATCCTGAAATATTCTAGCGATCCTGTTCCTCTCGAGAACCCTAAGCAATACAACTTCTATACTTCCTTTCCTTCATTTTCTCTGGTTGCCTTTTTGAACGTGAAATAATATACTTTTTTTATTTGTCACCTTATATAAACTCTATGTTTTCATTTCTTATTGTAAAAGTTGTAGAATTTGTTCCATTTTCTTACACATATTTCCCCTTTTCTTGGTCACTTGATTTTTGACAAACCTTTTAGTTCTTCTGGTGGGATTAAGAAATTCAATTCTCAGAGACTTTGATCCTGGGATTTACAAGTTATTAATTATTTTATTTGGGGATTTTCTACTTTAATTATTATTATTTTTTATGTGGGTACTGGGAGTCGAACTCAGGACCTCGCACTTGCCAGGCAGGCACTTATGCCACTGAGTTATCTCACCAGCCCTCCTTTAATTACTGAATATGACTTTTGAGTTCTTATAGAAAGTATACTCTTATTTCTACTAATTTGGTAAGAATTAATGAACTATCTTGATAAATCACTTATATTCTCTGACTCTTAAGTACTGATGAAATGTTAGCTGTGAATCGAAGGCTCCTTTTGGTTTAAAATTTTGCTGTTTTAAAATTTTGTAGGATAAAAGAAAGAGAACAGCTTTTATTCAGCTTGCACAGTTGAAAGGCAATCATGAAGACTAACAGCTATCTGTAACATCCTAGATTTTTAATTTACTTTCAGTGAAGTTGAAGTAATATAAGGCATCTAGTCTGAGAAAATATTTCATACATCAAAATATATGCAGTGATGTGCTAGAATTAGCTTATACTGGCTTGTGGAGAGCCAGTTCAATCCTTTTCAACTTTCACTGTCATTTCATTGGTAGGTTGAAATTGGTCATGGTTGAAATTGGAGTCTTAATACTGTAGAAATTAGCAAACTTTATAATCAGGTTTTTTTTCCTTTTTCTGTTTCTTCCAGAGAGCAAGTATGCAGAAAAGCATTAACATAGCCAGCCTACAACTGCTATTCTCAGAAAGAGCAGCAGGAAAGAAGTGAAAGGTTGATCATTGAACACTAAGCTGCAGTTAGATGGGAGTAATGAGTTCTGGTACTACTGCATGGTAAGGTGACTACACATAACAACTGTGCACTGCATATTTCAAGGGGCCGAATGAATGGATTTTTTATGTTTCCCCCATAGCCTTCTGTGTGGGAGAAATTAAGTGTGTCTTGTATCACTGTACTGGGATAGGACCCTTGGAATCTGGCTCCTGGATTCCTAGAGACTTTGTCCCATGCTGTTTCTCCCCTGCCAATTTTTAACTTTTATACTCATGCCATAAGAAAGCTGTAAGTCCAGGTGCTGTGGTGCATGCCTGTAATCCCAGCACTTTGGCAGCTGAGGCAGGAGGATCTCTAGTTTGAGGCCACTATGGTCTACATAGTGCGATCATGTCTCAAACAAACAATACTAAATCAAAATTGAAGAAATATGGCATTACTCTAAGTTTAACTATACATTGAGCTCGGCAAGTCCTTTTAGCAAGTTATCAAACCCGGAGATGTTCTTATGGACTTTTGTCAGCATATCTATTGTCATATCGTGAAATTTTATTCAATATTAATATGGAGTACCACTACCTGCAGTATGCTGGAGATAGATTCATGATATATTATTAAGGAGAAACAAAACAATGCATAATTAGTTAATTATACAATGTATGTGTATGTGTGTGTGTTTGTGTGTGTCTGAACGTATGGGAAGTTATATGGGAGATTACAGATCAAATAACGTGATGGCTTTAAAGTGGGAATTCTCCTACATACTTCGCATAACAATAACAAAAAGTAAAACAGCGGAATTTGTCAGTGACTGTATTTTATTTTCTAATAACATTGTAATAAAAATATATACTAGGCAAAATTGTATTTCTAAATGGTACTATCACTAAAGTCTTTTTTGGAGTTTTATATCATTGGAAACTGGAAGTTTGAGTCAAGTATAAAATATCTGATGTGTTCAGCAGCCTCTATAGCTAATAAAAAATAACTACTAACACTGTTCATGAACAACCTGAGTGTGGTCTTTGCTTGGCTCTGTAATTTGTCACCATTTCCTGTTCCAAATGTCAAGAGGGTCTCTCTGCGCTGTTTCATTTTCAAATATAGGCAGCCAACAGTGTCTTCTCAATCATACTTTTGGTCCAAACTTGTCAAGTACACACCACTTGGCTTCTGCTTGTTCAGAATATTTTTTGGTAGGGATTTATGAATAGAGAAGAACAATCACAGGTCAATTAGATGTCAGAATGTCAAGTATTTGAATATCAATATAGGCATATTGAAATCAAACCGTCAAAATGCGATATTTAAAGAATGGAAGCTTTTAAATCTAAAGACATAATGGATTAATAACCTAGTTATTTTCTACATTTTCTCTAATTCACTAGTAAACAATTTAACTTGTTGCTAAAATCATCTTCATATTCCTCCTATTAGCCCCCACCTAAAACCTCTCAAGTAACTATTGCATTTTAAGTAAATATTAGGCTGTTAAAATTGTATTCATGCATATTTGCCCAGGAGACAGTTAAATCAGCTCTGTTACTGTGTTCTATGAAACTACATAATTACAGGCCTTTCAAAATGCATATTATTAACTTAGCGCATGACTACTTCAAAGCAGACATGCTGCCGAGGAGTTGAGTCAATATGCACGTGGTATTTTCTGTCCAAGCTTTCAGTCTTCGGAGAAACTAAAATGAAAGAGACTTCTGAGTACACGGTAAGAAAAAACTAGGCATGAACTTAATATTTCACATGGTCATCCTTGATTTCCAAATATCCAAATATAGAATGCTCTATCTTATAACATTATATGTATACAAAATATCGAATGATTTTTCTAAATGACATCTTGCATAGGATATTTGATTATATACACATACATACATGGACACACAAACGCGCACACACACACACGCATGTTCGTCAAGGTCAGTAGAAACCAAAGGACAAATCAGAATATATATGTTTATTTTATTACAGTAAGGAATACACATTTCTAGTGTATCCACAATATCCCCTGCTACTTAAGATGTTCCCCAATTTCTGGTACCAATGTTTCTAGAAAATGGATTATTCGAAACAGTGTTCCTTGAATGTGGTAGAATAAGGGCAACAGGGCATTAATGGGGTTAGAGACTTCAGTGTAGACCTAGGCAAATCTTAGGAAACATCTTCACCTTTCCTCAGAGAAGACCTTTCTCAGTTGCTGATGCTTCCTGACTTCTCAGATCACACTAAGGGCATCCTCTGTCCTTCTTCTTTCCTATTTCCAGGTCAACTATCTTTCTTCAGATTGATGCACAATTCCTTCAGAAGCCTTATCTGATGTCTAGATGGTTTCTGTTATGCCTCGCTCATTCCAGCTAAACAACCTCTCCACCCACCTTCGGGATAGGAATGAGTTGATCCTCCACCCCACTTGCCAATACCACATCCAGACAGGGGCGATTCCATAGGCCATCCAGTTCAGCCCTTACCACACCCTTCACGTTGTCCCTTTCCTTCTTACTGAAGAATGGATAAATTGTCTTCTCCACTCCAAGTCTCGCCATTTTCCTTGGGACTGCCAACGTACACATGCATGGTTCCTCCAAACACCTGACGTCCATCCATGGTCTCATTTCTTGAGCTTACCCCAAGCCTACATCAGCCCTATAATTTCTCATGGCTGAGTCTTCCATCAGCAAGCAACGCTACATTTCTGAATGTTGAGTTAAAATATCTTACTCTGAATGATCCTATTCTGTCATTCTGTTTTTACTGCCCTGCCTCACTGATGTCCAATACACTCATCTGACAAAACTCATCGGACAGACATTTCCTTATATCCACAATCAGGTAGCTGATTGTTTCTTAGAAACAAATACAGTGCTGGTACACACAGACACATGCACCTGAAACTCTAAATATATGATCTTAACATTCATTTGGGCATCAATCCTTGTGTGATTCCTTATGCAACTCTCTCCCTTCTCACTGGAGCTAACTCAATTTTTCATAAATATGTTTCCTCTCTAAACTTGATGACAGCCATTTCTTCACAGATATTGTTATCATGAGTAATTCCCATCAGATGGAAACAACCCCCTACTTCCAGCTGTCATTCTATATCTACAATTGTAACTGTCCTTGTTGTCTATTTCTTCTCTGCCTTCCCTGCCTTCTCACCCCTGTAAGAAAGTGTTTTACCAATTTCAACTCATTCCTAGATGAGTGATTAGAAAGGCAGCAAGCACTGACTACTCCATGACCATCTATTTCTCTCTTCCCTTAAGTCAAGCTCTGTCTTGGACTTCTCTTTATGGAGGTGAAATTCACATATCATAAGGTCAACTTTCGTAAAGGGAGTAATTAAGTGGATATTAACACATAAACAACGTTGGACAACCACCTCTTACCTAGTTCCCAAATATCATCCAGAAAGAAAACCACATGTCCAGTAGACAATTTCCCCATGCCGTTGCCAACCACCAATTGTTTTTTATCCATATGGGTTAACTTATTCTAGATATTCCATGTACATCAAATCATACAGTGTGTGACATTTTGTGTATCATTTCTTTTACTAAGCATGTTTTAAAAGTATATCTGTGTTGTAGTCTATAGAGATACTTCATGCCTTTCACAACTGAATAATATTCCATCTGTATATCTATACCAGATTGTGTTATTCGTTGATCACCATTTAGCTTATTTCTGCCTTTTGTCCATTGTGAATAATGCTCCTATAAACATGAAGGTACAAGTATTTATTTAAACACTGGGTTTTAGTTCATTTGGGGTAGAATTTCTGGGTCACATGGTAATTCTATGTTTAATGTATGAGGAATTTCCTGTTTTCTACAATGACTGTAGCATTTTACAGTCCCTTCAGCCTGTATGAGGTTTCTTATTTCTCCTCTCTTACTCTCTTATCCTCACTTTTTAATTTTTTTTGTGTGTGTGTGTTTTAGTACAGCTGTTCCAGAGAGTGTGAAGTGGTTCCTTATTATGATGTAGTAACTGAGGAGATCAGATTCTCTCCTTCCCCAAAGTTGGCTGTTATTGATAAACATGGCTATAGTCATCCATCAATTCAAGTACTTTTCCAAAATATTTCTACAAATACTGTATTCCTTGCCATGTGTGGTCATGAAAATCTCTGCTCTGCTATCTCAGTTGTCAGCCAGTGATGTGAGAGAAGTTTCCTGAGAAGCTGCCCCAACTCTGCCTTGGCCTTTACCTCGCCTTTGCTCTGTGTCTACAGATCTGGCAGAGATGGATGCTTTGCAGCCTCGCAACTTTCCTGAGCGTACACTGGGTACCGAGCATTTGTGTTTCACTTTGTCTTCCCCAGTGCATATGCATCCGTATTCTCTCAATAATATTCCTCCTTAGTCTCTTCCTTTCCAGGCCTAGAGCTTCTCTCTCTTATTTTTCCCTTCTGCTCTCCCTTGTTTTGGGAGGAATGGGGTGTGTTCATCTTTAAATCTTTCCATCGCTATTTCCAAAGCTTCTCTCACCCAAGTTGGAGGAGCGGTGGTGGCGATGACACAATTGTCAGCTTTGGCAGTATTCTCTTAGTTTAGAGGATCACCAAAGTGCACAACAATGGCATTTTAGGAACAAGGCCTGCATTAACACCCTGGCACCATCACCGTGCTGATGAGGATCACAGGCCATTGTCCCTGCATCTGCTCCGGTCCTGCTGCACTAGCGCATGGAGGATGGTATTCAGGTGGGCAAAAAGTCCCAGTGCACTGCAACCGGACTTCAGCCACCCTTTACTAAATGTGACTAAACTTTGATTTGATTGTCTGATAAAATTTCCAGTATTTTATTTTCCCAACAAATTTGCATCCCAGGTTGTTTTTTAAAAGAGTTTCATATACCAGAATTCTATCAGGCCCATAACACCTACAGATTTCATGTGTTCCTCATTCTCACCATCAATCCCTGTTGCCATTGTTAAATGTTTATACTCCCCCTCAAAAAGAATTCATACGTTGAAACATAATAACCACTATGATTGTATAGGATGTGAAGCCTTTCCTAGATGATTAGTTCATGAAGGTGGAGGCCTTTGATCATGCTGTGATCAAAAAAAGAGCTCCAGATTGCTACCTTTTCTGTTACATCATGTGGAACACAAGAAGTTAGTAATCTGTAATAGGAGAGAAATATGGATATCCCAGAACCCGAGCAGGCCAGCATTCTGATCTTATACTGTTCAGTCTCCAGAATTCTGAGAAATAAATTTCTTTATAAGCCGCTCAATTTATAGCAGACCAAACTAACTAAGACCTCCAGTTACTGCCATTCAGGAGGATACCAGATCAAAGACCACCAACCCACGGATTTTGAGAGGTTGTTCCTGGTATAAATTGGCACTTACTTTTATTTCTTTTTGGCTTCTTGCGTTGGGAGAGTATGTTGGGAATAAAACATTGGGTAAGTTCTGTTCCGCTGGACTAGTTAAGAAAGAACAATGTGCACAGTGGTCAAACCCTATAAATCATCTCAGCATCTCAATGTCTCAACAGAAAAGGAAAATAAATATTGCAAAAGGGAGAAGGTTCATCATGGATTGAGTAAAGCTTGGGGACTCATGATTATAGAGCAGGAAGTACTGTAAGGAAAATTACCCACTAAAACTCAGATTCCATGGACCCTGCACTATTGCTTTTTCCACAAAAACAAGTGCCTTTGTTGATAGATCTGAGTGATGTGCCTCTTTCCACACAACGTCCATTCTTTGCTATGCTGAAAATTAGAATATTGTCCAATCTTTGGTCTGTCATACACGTTTTCTTTGCGTTTTGTCTACCCTCTCTTCTGCCATCATAGGAGTCTCTTGTCCCTTTGCTATTTTCCTCACCACTCTCATATCTAATACGGACCTCAGGGAGGTTTGATTTGAGATTTTCTCGGTGCTGGCACACTGGATTTTCATGGCAAGCACTTTGGATCGCCACAAAACAGGATTTATTTTTAAAGTTCCACATTGCACATTGTTGGCTGTCCAATATCTTCTGGCAATAAGATGCAAACAAGGCAGAACACATAAAAAAAGAAGAAAAACACCAAAACATTTTCATTCCCCTTTTCCATATTCCATATTTGGTTTTCCAAACCAGCCAAGTTTGGAGTGGCTTAAGGGAAAGTTTTTTTTTTCTTCTTCTTCCTCTCCTCCTCCTCCTCCTTCTTCTTCTTCTTTCCCTTTTTTCTTTTCCTAGAACTGGCCATGAAAAGGCACCCTTTTGGATTCAGACATTTTCCTGTTGGCCTCTCTTGGGGTATCTACCACCAAGTTCTGGTCCATTTCACTTATCCAAGAAATCACTACTTAAGAGAGAAATTAGCCTTTGGTTGAAGAACAGGCCTTATAATTTAAGGATTCTCCCTGCTAAGTAGATGCACCCCTTTGGATTTCTGGTTCTCTTGGGTCTTTAATCCATTCTGACTCTCTTGAGGCCACAAGAATTAAAAATTTCAAATACAGATGCAGTGGTTTGTCACTGTCAAAAGTGAATCACCGCAAGAAGAAGGCAAGGGTTTGGTCTTTGAAGATAGTTTTGAGCAACAAACCAGAAGTTTCTGCTGAAGATCCTGAGGTTTTCATGGAAGAGAGTTGCTCTTGGAGAAGGAGTCTACATAGCCAGTTCTTCAGGATCACCCCTGAGTCGCTTCTGCACTGCTTCTTCATCCCTTTCCCCGTGGCCAACGTCTGCAGCATAAGTAGATGAGCACTTGTGATACATCTTTCCCTATACCAAACACTCCAGGTTGTCATCACCAAAGAAATTGTGTTTTTCCAGATGAAATTTTTCCAAGGAATGGTACATGGGCTGTTGACTTCATTCTATTGTTTTATTCTGATCTTGGAGCATTTCTGGGTTGTAGGTTGAAAGTGGATAGAAAAGAGTTTACCTGTTTCCCTTCTTAGTAAAAGGGAATAAATAATATAAATTCTATTTTTAAGAAAAATTAGCTCATCCCATATAAATATTAAAAGATGGAGGTGATTATGTATAGTGTAACTGAGATTTTGAGTATGAAATTGAGTCGAAAGAGACAGAAAGTAAAATTTAGTTGGGATTTTAATACTAAGAGAACATCTTTGTGTTTCCAACAAATTCCAGGAATCCAGAATCATATGAAACTCCTCCACTTACCAAAAGTAAAATCAAGAAATAAATAAATCTGGTTGCACATGTCCCCTCATCTCACTTTTATCTGTTTAGTGGTGACGCCTCGTGTGCAGGACCTGGCCACCTGTGCGTTTGTGTAAATACGCAGAAACAAGGCAGATCAGCATCCATAGTCCTCCCCAGCTTAAAAGTTCCTGGTAATATTGGATCTCACTTCCCTCAAATAAATGTATTGGTGTTCATTTGGGAAAAAAACACGAAGTCAGTAATTAAATATATATCTCGTGCATTGCTAAAGAATTCTCTTACTAATAATGTTGAACAAGTCCTACTCTAACTTATTAGAGAATATGATGTGGAGATGTTGGGGTCAATTTTTGGGAGCCCCTTTAGAGCCAATCTGATGTAAGAAGGCCATGAGCCAACATTCACAGGAAACACAAAGGAAAGATTTATTAGGCAGCCAGAAATCCAGACAACTAGCAGGTTTGGCAGTGTTTTGCTCACCGCAGTAGAAATCACCCCAGACTTCCTTAATGCCTGCTTGCTTGCAAATGTCTTGCTGCTGCGTATGCAGTGCTCCTTGGGCAATAATCCTCATTTGGAAGAGCTATTGGCAACACACATCTTTTAAAAGTATTAAACTGCCAAACATCAAATATGCTCATCACCAAGTAACAGTGATGACAGCAAAAACAAAACAAATGGATTAAAATCGTCTGATAGCTACTTTCTCTTGGGCCAACACGATTTCTTCTATAGACAATTATAGAGTCTTTATGCCTTTGCCATATCTCTCTTCTAATTATTTTATCCTAGAAATCACAAATTACATAGTTCTATCTTCAGTAATATTTCTTAGCCCCCAGTTGTTGCAGAAATGTGTTTTCCTGAGCCCAAATAATCAGTAGGATGGAGGTGTCTGAGTGTACCAGTCCCTGTCTTCTTGCCTGTGAAAGCACTGAATACACTTCAGACGTCTCAGCTCAAGGATGAAGACTAATGATCCATATCTTTACGAAGAAAAAGATCAGTTTTCATTTTTTAATCTCCTCTTCACTGTAGGCACTCTGTCTTCCCAGATGTGCCACTGAGAAAGCCAACTTTAAGATTTACTTCATCAAGCCAACTTCTCTTGGTTTTGCCTGTCAAAGAAACTTCTACTTTTTTCTTGGGGACAGCTTTGTTTTCTTTTACGAGCAACATTCCCCTTTCATTCTCATTAAATGTGGATTGGATGTGGCTACTAAACCAATTTCTGCATCTCTTTAACCAAGGATAGGGACAAAGCCTTGGCATTCTCTATTTGTTCTCTATCTATGTCCCTTCCGTTGTCCTTTCAATTTCCATACACGCCATTCTCTTCCAATAGCCTGGAAGATCACGGTTGTTGGAGTACTGCCTTCATGTTGATGAAACCTTCTGCATCCAGGTAGAAGGCAAGTAGGAAGTACCTAGAGGGAAAATTTCCCCGGAGGTAGTCCTTACCTAATAACAGGTGGATGTGGCAGTATAAATGCCCCAAATCTCTCACTTCCTGACAAGGTTCATACTTAGGTATTTGTTTTGCCAGAGAATATTCCTATAAGATTATACCCCAGTCTCTCACTGGTATCTGATTTAATAGCATTCCAAATTGGCTGACTTCCCTGTCACCCACCTATGTTCTTTGCAGTTTCCAATAAACGGTTTTCACTGGAACCCATGGCTCAAGATCTGCTTCTGGAGGAATTCGGACTAAGACAAAACCAAACCCTGGCAGATCAGAACCTTCCATGCCCTGGCTTCAGTGACTACAGTTTCAAACCTGACACAAGCCAGACCAAGGAGAGACCCTGGTCTTTTCCTGAAGCCTTGAAATGAGAGGTACTTTATTTCTTTTGGGATTCGTGTATGAAATATCAGCTGGTGCTATTTTTATCTTTTTCGCTACATAGGTAGAGCTCTTTGATGAGGGTAAAAATAGCACTCTTGAACATTGTCTCAAAAGGTAAGGGGAGCATTTGCCTGAACCCATATTTGACACTCTGATTTACTGTAAGGCTTTTCTATTACCCATACCTATTTCCCTTGTCACTATTTTAAAGGCCATATTGAGTTAATTTCCCTTTCTCGAAACTGCAAGTTCTGATTAATTCAGATAGGAGCTTAAAGCTTCCAGCTCAGCTTGCATTCAATGCAGTGCTGGGCAGCAGGAAGGGGATTTGGCTTCTGAATGTGTGATCTATGTGTTGGTCGGTTTGTAGCTCTGGAGGTAAGACCTCCATGCTGATATTTGAAAAATGAAGAGCTTGTCTTTTGTGTCTTTACCACAAACATTTATAGAGGCCACATGCCAAATTTAGGTTGGGACAGAGGAAAAAATTTTCTAAAATATT
This sequence comes from Erethizon dorsatum, assembly GCA_028451465.1. Classification (NCBI taxonomy): domain Eukaryota; kingdom Metazoa; phylum Chordata; class Mammalia; order Rodentia; family Erethizontidae; genus Erethizon; species Erethizon dorsatum. Next base: position 14,162,608 of record CM051841.1, on the reverse strand, counting down.
TCATCATCTTTCTTCTGTGAAAAATTTTGGAAGATATGGACAAATAGTCTTTGAGGACAAAGCATTCTGTAGTGAAGAAATTTGTTCACATGGGTTAAATTATTGTCTCTTGCTGTGTAAATGGTAGGCTGCATTTTTTGTTTTAATTAAGCAGTGCCTCAAATGGTTTTGTGGCATTTTCCTCCCAGGATTGGGATCCTACACACATCGGCTTTGTGTATGAGAACCAGGAATTAAAACTGACCACAGCTAATGCGAACCTGCTCGGGCCCATTTTATAGGCTCTACTGAGGGACGTGCAAAGAGAAAACAGGCTAAGTGAAGAAGGAAAAACACAATTCTGCCTTTTCAATAAGTTTTAATAAGGTATGATCCCCCAGAAAGGAACATACGAATAGAATTATAAATTCTGGGTTGGTTGCTTTTCTATCATTTAGGATTTGTTAAGTGCCCCAAGGGAAATGTTGGTCCTTTATATTTTTAAATTCAGCTCCAATACCTTCAATTAGGGCAGGCTGTCAGAATAAGCAGTTTTCTGCAAATATATGGTTAAGGAAGATTAATGCTAAATCTTGAGGTGTCCCCACTCCAGTGGAGACTCAAGGGCTTACAGATCCTTTGTGGATCCTAATTATAAGGTAGCTTCCTCTGGAGTCATCCTAAGTGTGTACAATCCTACTATTCAGTCCATAAAGTAAAATATAAGCATTAGGTGCCCAGGAAATACTTGTCCTTGTTATCCTTTTCAATGTTCTCATGAGGCATTTTCTGCTTCCTCAAGTTAAGTCACTCATTCTGGTTTCTACTCCCTTTGGGTTTAGCTTGGTAGGATTTTATGCAATGATTCTTTCAAGACATAGAGCAGCCCCTGAATATCTAACACTCTCAAGAGGGGCCCCAGATATACCAACAGAAACCTTTCATTAACTACAGTGACTCAAAAGAACAAAAGGGCTAGGAAATGCATTCCTTTTAGCTTGATCTCTGGTGAATCTTCTTGCCTTCAGGACTTGCTTAAGAATTTTGGTCAGAGGACTGCTGGCCAGCTGCAGTTGTGTGTGTTTATTTTTGAAGCTTCCCTGTTTACTCAACTGGTCCTTCTACACTGGACCTCTCCCAATTACATGTTGAAGTTTCTATCCTAGATTTCTCATATTTCCTTTTTTAAAATTTTTATTAATTAAGTTTATTGGTACATTTTAGGTATACGTAATGACCACATTCATTATATGGAATTTGTACCTGTACATGATATAACTTGACTCTTTTCTTCCCATCTCCCCTTCAACCATTCTTCCCCTCATTTACAAAACCTTTATTTCCATTTTTTCCTTCTTTTCTCATCATTTGTTTTCTTTTCCCTTCCTTCCTCTCCCCCTCCCCCTCCCTGCTTTCCCTTTCTATTTGAACATTTTCTTCCTATTTTGCAATATCTATTTTACATTTTGGTCCTTATTTACTCTTTCGGTTTCTCACACAAGACAAACAATGCAGTATTTACACATGTATATCCGATTTATTTCACTTAAGCATATGGCCTCAAGGTACATACATTTAGCTAGAAATGTCTCAAGTTTACCCTTCTTTACTGTAGAGTAGTACTCCATTGTATAAAAAAAACCCCGTATGTTCTGTATCCATTCATCAGTTGATGGGCACTTGGGCTGTTTTGAAGATTTAGCTGTTACAAACTGTGCAACTATAAACATGGGTGTGCATATATCGCTGTGGTATGATACTTTTAATTCTTTTGGGAAGATACCAAGAAGGGGAATAACTGGGTCAAATGGGACCTCTAGTCCTACTTTTTTGAGGAATCTCCATACTGATTTCCACAATGGCTGCATCAATCTACATTCCTACCAACAGTGGAGAAGTGTTCCTTTTTCCCCACAGTCCCACCAGCATTTGTTATTGGTTGATTTCTTGATAATAGCCATTCTTTCTGGAGTGAGATGGAATCTCAGTGTTGTTTTAATTTGCATTTCTTGAATGACTAATGATGTTGGACATTTTTTCATATATTAATTTGCCATTTCTACTTCTTCATCTGAGAAGTGTCTATTCATTTCAGATACCCATTTTTGGACTGGGTCTTTAAATTCGGGGGATCTGATTTTTTTGAATTCTTTATATATTCTACATAGTAGTCCTTTGTCTGAGGAACAGCTGAAAAAATTTTTTTCCAGCATTCTGGGTTGTTTCTTCACTCTGTTGGTGGTTTCTCTTGCTGTGCAAGAGATTTTAAGAGGAGACCACCATTGTTGATACTTTGTGATAGTTCCCATGCAGTTGGGATTTTGTTCATAAATTCTTTGCCTAAACCAATGTCTTCAAGAAATCTACCTATTCTATCTTACAGCAGATTTAGTTTTTCTGTTTTAATATTTAGATCTTTGATCAATTTTGATTTTACTTCAGTGCATGGTGAAAGATATGGGTCTAGTTTTAGTCTTTGGCATGTGGAAAGCCAGTTTTTCCAGCATGATTTATTAAAGAGGCTATCTTTCATCCATTGAGGGTGTTTGGCACCTTTGCCATAGATAAGGTGGCTAAATATGTCTGGAGTTGTTTCTGCATCTTCTATATCTGTTCCATTGATACTCAGGTCTGTCTTTTGCCAGTACCATGCTGTTTTATTACAGTAGCTTTTTGCTATAATTTCAAGTTAGGGATTATGATGCCCCTGGCCTTGCGTTTGTTGCCCAGAATTGCCTTTGCTATTCTAGGTCTCTTCTGGTCCCAAATGAATTTTAGAATTTTTTTCTCTAATTCTGTGAGATATGCTGTTGGAATTTTGAATAGGATTGCATTAAATCTGTGTAACAACTTTGCAAGTATGGGCACTTTCGCTATATTGATTCTTCCTACACAAAAGCAAAGGACATCTTTACATTTTCCAATATCCTCTTCTATCTCCTTTTTCAGAGTACTATAGTTTTTAATGTAGAGGTCTTTTACTTCTTTCATTAGATTGATTCCTAGGTATTTCATGTTTTGGATGCTATTGTGAAAGGTGTTGTTTCCCTAACTTCTCTATCAGTGAATTTGTTATTCGTGTACAGGAAGGCTATTGTTTTGAGTGTTGACTTTGTATCCAGCTATGCTACTGAATTTGCTTATTAAATCTAGAAGTCTTTTGGTGGACTTTTTGGGATCTTCTATGTAGAGTATCATGTCATCTGCAAATAATGATAATTTGACTTCTTCCTTTCCTATCCTTGTTCATTTTATTTCTCTCTCTTGTTTAATTGCTCTGGCTAATGTTTCCAGAACTATATTGAATAGGAGTTGTGTGATAGTGGACATCCTTATCTTGTTCCTGATTTTAGAGTGGAAGTTTTCAGTTTTTGTCCATTTAGTGTGTTGGCTGTTGGTTTGTCATAGATGGCTTTTATCAGATTGAGATAAAGACCATCTATTCCAATTTTCTGTAGGGTTTTATCATGAATGGGTGTTGCACTTTGTCAAACAATTTTTCCTCATCTATTGAAGTGATCATATGGTTTTTGCCATTGGCTCTGTTAATATGATGTATTACATTTATTGATTTGCATATATTGAACCATATTTGCATCCCTGGGATGAATCCTACTTGGTCATGGTGTATAATCTTCTTGATGATTTACTGCATTCTGTTTGCCAGTATCTTATTGAGGATTTTTGCACCTATGTTCATTAAGGAGATTGGTCTGTAGTTCTCTTTCTTAGTTGGGTCCTTCTCTGGTTTTGGTACTAGGGTAATGCTTGCTTCCAGGAATGAATTTTTGAGTATTGCTTCCCTTTCAGTTTCATTAAAGAGTTTGAGGAATAGTGGCATTAGATCTTCTCTGAATTTCTTGTAGAATTCAGCAGTGAATCTGTCAGGACCTGGGATTTTCTTTGTTGGTAGATTTTTAATTACATCTTCAATTTCATTGAATGATATTGCTTTATTTAGTATTTTTATATCTTCTTGATTCAGCTTTGGTAATTCATATGTATATAGGAATCTTTCCATTTCTTCTATGTTTTATATCTTATTAGAGTAAAGTTAGTAGAGTAAAGTAGTTATTGATAATCTAGATTTCCACAGGATCCATTGTGATTTCACCCTTTTCATTCCTAATTGCATGAATTTGAGCCTTTTCTTTTTTTTTTTTTTTTTTTTTTTTTTTGATAAGGTTGGCTAAGGGTTTGTCAATTTTATTTAATCTTTCAAAGACCCAACTCTTCAGTTCATTGATTCTTTGTATTGTTTTCTTAGTCTCCTTTGCATTAATTTCTGTTCTGCTCTTCACAATTTCCTCCATCATACTAGATTTGGGCTTGACTTGCTCTTCTTTTTCTAGAATCTTGAGGTTCAATATTAAGTTGTTTATTTGAGCTCACTCTGTTTTCCTGATATGGGTATTCACTGCTATAAATTTCCTTCATAGGACTGCTTTCGCTGTGCCCCATAAGTTTCGGTATATTGTTTTGGCATTATTCTTTAATTGTAGAAACTGTCTAATTTCTTCTTTAATTTCACCTGTGACCCATTAGCTGTTCAGGAGGGTGTTATTTAGTTTTCATGTGTTTATAAAGTTCTTGTGGTTTCTTTTGCCATGGATTTCCAATTTCACTGAACTGTGATCTGATAATATGCACAGGAGAATGTCAATTCCTTTGCATTTACTTAAGCATGTTCTATGAGCAAGTATGTGGTATATTTTGGAGTACGTCCCATGTGCAGCTGAGAAGAATGTGTATTCTGATGTTGTAGGGTGGAACACTTTGTGGACATCTGCCAAGTCCATTTGTTCAAAAGTTTGGTTCAGTTCTAATATTTCATTGTTGATTTTTTGTCTAGTTGATCTGTCTACAATTGTGTTATTGCTTATTTGTTTTTTCATGTCTATTAATATTTGTCTTATATAGTGGGGTGTAATGGTATTTGGTGCATACATATGTATGACTGTTATCTCTTCCTCTTGGATTGTTCCCTTTACAAGGATGTGGCGACCTTCTTCATCTCTGTTAATCAGTCTCGGCTTGGAATCCACTTTGTCTGCAAATAGAATAGCTACCCCTGCTTTTTTCTGGGTTCCTGTCACATGGAATATTGCTTTCCATCCTTTGACTTTCAGTCTATGAATTTCTTTTTGAATTAAATGTGTTTCTTGCATGCAGTACATTGTTGGATCTTGCTTCTTGATCCATTCTGCCACTCTGCTTCTTTTGATTGGTGAATTAAGACCATTAACATTGATGGTTATAACTGATATGTATTGACTTATCCTTGTCATGTTATTTTCCTGTTGTTGACCCCTTTTTTATCCCCTCTGTTAATTGTTTGCCTTACCTGGTGGATTGATTCTATTGGGGTTCATGGAGTTGTAGTCCTTGTTATCTCTTTCTAGAATGTCCTTCAGAACATTTTGGAGTGCTGGTTTCATGCTCATGAATTTCCTCATATGTTCTTTGTCATGGAAGTATCTTATTTCTCCATCAGTTTTGAAAGATAGTTTTGTGGGGTACATCAATCTGGATTGGAGGTTGTCTTCATCTAGCTTGTAAAGATAGTTTTATGGGGCACATCAATCTGGATTGGTGATTGTCTTCTAGCTTGTAATACTTCAATCCAAGCTTGCTTTGATTTTGAGGGTTTGTGTTGAGAAGTCTGCTATGATTTTGATGTTTCCTTTTATAGGTAATTTCTTTCTTTTCCCTAACATTAACATTAACATTCTTTAATATTCTGTTCTTGTGGTGGATTTCTGGAATCTTGACTATTATATGCCTTGATGTAGATTCTTTTTGATCATGGCTAATTGGAGTTCTACATGCCTCATTTTCTCCATGTCGAATTCTTTCTCCCTGCTAGAGAAGTTTTTTTGCCATGACATCTATGAACAGGTTTTTTATGTCATTTGTGCTATCTCCTGTTTTTTCATTGACTCTGATCACCCTTATGTTATTCTTCTTTGCATCGTCTAGCAGCTGCTGGATTGATTTCTTGTGGTCCCTTTCTATTTTTAAGAAACCTGTCTTCTATATCTGAGATTCTGTCCTCACATTGGCTCATTTTTCTGTGCATACTTTCAGTGGAATTTTTAATCTCCTGGGTATCTGTTTGAATCTGTTCTATGGATTCCATTTCTTTTCTATGTTGGGCATTCATTGTTTCCATTATTTTCCTAAACTCCTCTATTTTTTAATCTGTATTTGATCTAGAGTTTCTAAGCATGTCTTTTATTATGGTCACCATCTCTGTAGTTGTCTGAGAAATTATTTATGATTTGATTTTTTTCTACAGCCTGGCACATCTGCCTTCTTCCATTGTTACCACCCCAGAGAGTCCAGGTGAGAAGTTGCTGCCCACTTGGCCCAACCCCTGGTTCCTTGGCATTGGCCTATGTTATTATTATTATTATTTTACCTTTAAGCAATCTCAGTCTTGGTATATCAGGAAGAGTTAGAACAATTATGTCACCTTGTCCAAAGTGGTACAATCAGCAATAACAACAGCATCAAACACAGCCTAGAAAATGACAAACTGAGGTACCTATTAATTTGCCACCTTTAACCATATGAGGTAGATTAGTGGTTATATAACAAAATCTAATACAAACCAGACAATTGTATGCAGGAAATAAGCCTTCAGTATGCCAATTTCACTGCCAAGGGAGAAAATTCAAAAGGGGCTAGGGTGAAGAAATAGAGAAATAGAATAAGAGGAAGATATTAGAAGCAAGGTTGGAGGACAAAGGAGGATGACACAAACTTTGGGAAACTGGTGCAGTAAATGGGGGGAAATAAAGAAGAAAGAAATAAAAGCAAGAATGGAGCAGAACAACAACAATAAAAAAAAACTAGAAACCATGTTCATACTCATAAAAGCAAGAACAATCATAACAAAACAAAAACCAACCAACAAACAAAAAAAGAGAAAAAGAAAAAAGAATAGAAAAAAGAAAGAGGGAAAAAAAAAGCCCATTTCACAGTGTATCTCTGGTGACACTGGTAGACAATGTGGGCTGACAGAGTCCAGATCCCTGTTGATTAATCCCAGAAAGCCAGCAGTAGCTTTACAGTGGGGCAGTGGATAATCCCAGTGAGCCTGCATCTTTATTTCCACTGAAATTCAAGCTTGTTTCTGGCCATGAGGCTGGAGCTAGACCCGCTCAGCCTGTAGCAGTGTGTACGCCTCTTGAACTCCAGCTACGAGCCACTAGGTGGAGCCAAGTGTTGCTGAGTTACAAGCTCAGTTCTTCCCTCTCCAAGATGGCTCTGGGCCAATCGCCCACTCTCTCAGGGCAGCAAAAGCTGAAGAAGTCACCAGCCAGTGTACTCTACCAGGTCCACTGCTCCCCTCCACTGGCACACCTCTCTGTGGAGACCTCTAGGGTCACCAGCAATCACTGTGTGTCTGCTCTTTCAGCCGCCCCTCCCACGCAGTGAGTCCTGGCTCAAGCAGAAAGTGCCATCTGCCACCTCCTTCTTCATTGAAATTTCTCTCCTTCATCTCCCCATGGGCTTCATTTCTTGTTTCAGATCCATCCTGGGTCCAGGGTACCCACTTCCGTCCTTTTCTCCCTCATGTTGCTATATTCCAGTGTCTGGACACCAAATCTCGGAGAGGCTTTTTCTCTGCTGCTCACCACTCTGCCATCTTCCCAAAAGTCATATTTCCTTTTTTTCTATGACTGAATCTTGCCAAAGATGAGCTCCTTTAAAAAGGTGAGATTCTAGTAGTCAAAGTAAACTGTCATGGAATTGTTTGAAATTCAGTTATAAATGTGTACATTGGAGAGATGCTGTACCAATGCACTAATATGTAACAAACCGCTCCAAAAGTTGATTCTTATCAAGATAATATGGGGTGTGGGGTGAATGCTGTGTTGGTTTCACTGGGGCTTGCTCCATCTGCTGTGTTTGTCTGGTGGGTTAACCCCAGTTTGAAGGTCCATCAGGTTGTCATTGTTTGCAGTTTTAAAAAGGCAGTGCAGGGGCAAAGGCAGGCAAAGTCCCTGGCAGCTCTTTACCTTGAGTTATTAACAGATATGTGCCTGATGGAGCTAGTCCAAGTATATCTCTCTTGTTCCAATTTAGAGAACAAAAGAAAGCTCAGGGTGAGACATCCAGCCAGTTGAAAAATACTGAAATTTTTGGAGGAATTTAAGATAACATCCTTATCCTAAGCTTAATTTTTTTTGCAAAGGAACAGATTTAGTTGGCACAAGGAGGCTTGGCTTTCTTAATGCAACAGAAAGAAGAGGGTTCTGGTATAGAAAATGGTTAACAACTGGCTCTCAGATTACTGCAAACCATCTAATCTGCAGCATTTGTTGATTTCCACTGTACAGACACTCGTCATATGGCTGGTGTCAAGTTCACGCTAGATTAGGGAGGTACATCTACAGTAGACTCATGTGAGCCCTGGCAAGCCTACACACTGGAAAGAATGAAAAAAAGTGGGAAAGCATTAACAGTGAATAAAAGAAAGTTTTCTAGATTCTAAAACACATTGGGAAGATGAGAATTGCACATAGAAATGGAAGATGGAGGAGAATCTTTTATGTAGCCCTCTGTACCTACCTATCAGTACCTCAAGTGTTCTCAAAATGTGTGTACAGACCCAAGTGCATCCAGAAGGAAACAAAGTAAAAAAGAAATAAAAAAAGAACAATGCAATAGGAAAAGAATAAGATTGGAATTGTTTTGATTATTTATCAGCTCTGGAAGATATGACTTGAAGTTGACTTGTGGTAAAAAATGAAAACTTCATTAAAACACACCCAAGGTGGGTGACAGAATAGAAAAATTCTCATGAGGGATTCAGGTATCTGGAGACCGTTCTTGTTCTGTTCTTAGTCCAACTCTGTGGCTGTAAACTTTTGGTTTATGTGGTTTCTAAGTTTTCTGGGTCACCTCTCTGCCCATCTTTGCTGTGTAAATATATTCTGAAGCAAAAATTATCACTTCCGTGGAGAGCAGATAGATGATAGATAGATAGATAGATAGATAGATAGATAGATAGATAGATAGATAGATAGACAGACATACAGACAGTCTAGTACAAAGCAAAAACAACCATGGTAACAGAAAAGTGGCAATACCTATTCTTGATGTAGAAATCCCAAGGCAGATAATAAAGAAGAGGGCATTCCAGCGTGGCTCAAAGCAATGGGGAGAGGGAATATGAGAAAGAAAGTGTACACTTGTCAGAAACATCTGCCTCAGGGAGATATTAGGTCCACCAGAGCACACGATGTATCCCTGCCAGGTAGAGTGGCATCATATGATTGGAAACAGCACAGGACAGAAGGGCACCTCACACAGTCAGCTTTTGTAGGCAGCCATCTCCCTTCCTGCTTCTCTGCCATATTGTAAAGTATCCAAGAGCATTCACATCAAAGGAACATATGGGGCTACCCAACCTTAGATGTTCAGCCTCTAAAACTAAATAAAAGATCTAAATAAACCTCTTTTCTTTGAAAGTACCAAGCCTCAGATATTTTGTTTTAGCAACAGAAAATGGGCTAATATATGGGCATCCATTCCTCTGGACCCATGGCTCAGTGTGATCTTCTTCATTAGGACTTTGGCTTCAGTAACGGTGACATCAACCAAACTCATTTATTCATGCAAGATATACATGTGTCTTTTTTCCCCATCATATGTTTTTATGGCCACCTGTAGTTCTTGAGAGCCACTGGGTGAACAGGGTTTGGTTTCCTGCATTGCACATTGGATAGAGAAATAGCTGTATGCATATAAATCCAGACAGCTCATTCTGCTGAGGGTCCAAGAGAACAGTGAGAAAAATGGAGCGTGCCTCTGCCTCTGACAGGGAAGGAAAGGCAGTGTAGAGAAATTTTAGTTTCAACTCAGTAAATTTGACTGTGCTCGGATGAGTACTATGTGGGAAGCAATTTCAAACAGCTTATTTGTTTACCATGAGCTAACCAAATGGTATCTAAACCAAATGGTTTCTTTGTGTTGGTGACCTGATTGTACTGGTCACATTCTATTGGTTATGACCAGAACACTGGTCTTAACTAACCAAGTCATTTTTTTAATTAATGAAGTTTATTAGCACATTTTGTATATACATAATGATCACATTCATCATAAGGAATTTATACCCGTACATGATATATCTTGACTAATTTTTTTCCCATTACCCTAGCCTCCTTTGAACCCCAATTCTGCTCCTTATTTACAAAAACTTTGTTTCCATTTTTTCCTTCTTTTCTTTTGCATTCTTACCTTTCCCCCTTCTCCCTCCCTAGTTCTTCCTCCCATTTGAAGATTTTCTTCCTATTTCACAGTATCTATTATACATTTCGTCCTTATGTACACTTTCAGCTTCTCACACCAGAGAAAAAATGTGATATTTACACTTGTATAACTGATTTATTTGACATAAGAGTATATGGTCTCAAGGTACATCCATTTACCTAGAAATATCTCAGGTTTATCCTTTTTTATGGTTGAGTAGTACTCCATTGTATTAAAAAAATCTGCATCTTCTTTATCCATTCATCAGTTGATGGACATTTGGTCTATTTCTAAGATTTAGCTATTGAAAACTGTAACATCACGGGTCACTTGAGAGATGCAAATTAAAACAACACTGAGATTCCATCTCACCCCAGAGAGAATGCCTATTATCAAGAAATCAACCAATAACAAATGCTGGTGGGGCTGTGGGAAAAAAGAAACCCTTCTCCACTCTTGGTGGGAGTGTAGACTGGTGCAACCACTATGGAAATCAGTGTGGAGATTCCTCAAAAAACTAGGACTAGATGTCCCATTTGAGCCAGTTATTCCCCTTCTGGGTATCTTCCCTAAAGAATTAAAAGCATCGTACCACAGCAATATATATGCACCCAAGTCATGCTTTTTATCCAAAGACTTTTCCTAAAATAGAGAATTAGCCCATACTTCCATGAGAAGAACTCCATCTATTCCTAGTCAAAACAAGGAATAAATTCTGTCTAAGCTTCATCCCTCTCTTACTTTGAAATATAATTTGACTGTCCCCAATTTTTAAATTTAGATTCTGATTCTATGTCCTACTAATAATAGGTACTAGAAAAAATGTACATTTTTAGATGTCTGGTTAACCCAGCTGTCTTTCCTCATCTACATATGCCTACAGTTATTGTTCACATTCTCGTGACCCTGTGAATTTGAGTCCTATTACAGTATCACACAGAAAATAATAATACTAAAATGCCTCATTTTAGGTCCAGGGTTGCGAGGACCTTACTTTGCCTGGAAGACTTTACTTTTGCCAACTCTACCAAACTTTGATAATTGTGTGCATAGGAAGCCATCTAGCTTGTGCCTTGAGGAGTTTGCACATCATTCAAGCACATAGTCCACCGTGGAATTTATAGAGTAAGCAACAAAAGAACTACGTGTAATTACACTAAGATTACGACTGTGATCTTATATTAGGACTAGAATCATTTGAAATCACAAAATTAGTCTAAAGGGCAAACCTCTGAGCTTCCTGGAAATTGTTCTTAAAGCTTGTATTGCCTCACTGTTTAGCAGACACTCATCGCTCTCCTTTGGCACAAAAGATCTGTAGGCATCTGACTGCCGTAGCAGTCTGAGTAGACACCAAGTGTTCAGGGCACCTGAAAGCAGAGGAATGGAAGAAATCACTGCAACTCTAGTTCAGTTTATTCTTGTTACTTACGCCATTTTGCCTATGTAACGTCTGCCATAATGTTCCTCCTCCGCTGATTCACATCTTCCATCACCTTTGGGCTTGAAGATATTTCAAAGATATTTTGATTCACTCTTCCCTTAGCCCAACTACACTGCAAGGATTTGGATGGTGTATAATTAGAGCCAGGACTGGGAGAACTCACTACCAAGGCTTGGGAGCTTCTGCTTGAATCAAGGACTCAGGCTTGGCATGTAGAAATTAATACGAAATCTCTGGGGTGAGAGCCAGAAGTGCCAGTGGCGTGAAACCCAGTTGCTCAAATAATGAAATCTAAGATTTGGATGTAATTCACAGTAGTGAAAGAGTGGGTACTGGGAGTGGAATGATGATCCCCTTTATGTGACTCTTGTTGAATATTGACAAATATTGCTTTAAACTATTATACTGAGTTCTCTTGGTTTATTCCTATTGGTTTCCAAATGAGTTTCATTGAGTACTGTACTTTTAAGCCTATGGAGAACTATAATAGAATAGTCACAAGACATTCGGTCCCCGATGCATTTCCAAAATGTTTGCTTCTCTACTATTATCTTTATATACTGGGGTTTTAGTTCCTTGGGCAAATTTCTCTTATTAAAAGTAACCAGTTAAAAACTACTAGTTTAAGTTGCTACCAGCTGAAAGATTTGCATGTTTTAATTTTTCCACAGAGGTACAAATACTGTGACTTGTTATTTCTCTGAAAAAATTGGGTACCACTTCCAATTAGTACCTAAAAGAATGTCAATTTTCCTCACAAAACACAGTCTTGTGGTTGAAGAAGTTTTTATTTTTCATACAACCCACTACAATTAAGACCCAGTGAATAACTTTTCTGTAATTCTTAATTTCATAGAAGCAATTTATTGACTGTTGAGAGACAGTAGGAAATAAATAGAAGGGTGTCTTGGAGATCAATTCTTGTCGATGTTACCTTGCCCTGTCAGCATTTCTCTGATGCTGTAGCTGTTCATGCAATCAGTCAGGTAGAGAGTAAACTGATCTCCATAAACTCTGTGACAGGTGTAGGTTACAATAAAACGGGAGCATCTTTGTACCAAAGTACATGTGATCTTGGTTACATCACCTGGATAGATGCTGTGGAGAAAGTACGCGCCTCAGAAGTTATTAAAAACAAAGGTAAGCAATTCAGAATCCAAAAAAGCTGAAGTTTCAAATAAGAGGACTTCCCTAAAAGGTCAGATTTTTAGAAAATCACAGTAATCATTGAGAGAACTTTGGCACAAACCGAGGCTCAAGTTAATATTGTCTAAATATTAAAATGTTTGTTGACAATAACAAGGATCTGGATTATAACTGAAATAATCGGGCCTAAAATTTAGAATTCTAAATAATCGTATGCTATGTGCTCTAAATGAATGAACCAGCAATTGTTTTCACCAGGGTGTCGCTCTAGTAGTTTCACAAGAGGCTACAGTGCAAACATGTCACTCTGTATGACAAGCTCATGCTAGCACTTGGTCGACTGCACCGCTGCATTTGGCATTCGATGCATCAAAAAGATGACCTTGAACCGCCACTTTATGTTGCTGACATTCATGATTTTAATTTTTGGAGAGAGTTCTGGTAGGAGGCTTAAACTGATAATTTCAGTTTCAGATTTCCATTTCTTAAACTTCACATAGGATCAAGAAGTCAACTAATAACAAATGCTGGAGGGGCTGTGGGGAAAAGGGAACCCTTCTCCACTGTTGGTGGGAGTGTCGACTGGTGCAACCACTGTGGAAATCCGTGTGGAGATTCCTCGACAAACTGGGATTGGAGGTCCCATTTGACCCAGCTATTCCCCTTCTGGGCATCTTCCCAGAAGAATTAAAAACATCGTACCACAGCGATATATGTGCACCCATGTTTATAGCAGCACAATTTATAATAGCTAGATCGTGGAAACAACCCAAATGCCCATTAACCGAGGAATGGATAAAAAAGATGTGATATTTCTATACAATGGAGTACTATTCAGCCATAAAGAAGGATAAACTGGAGACTTTTATAGGTAAATGGATTCAACTCGAGAAAATACTCACAAGCGAAATAAACCGGATGCACATCTGTAAACATCGTATTGTCTCCCTAGTATGAAAATGCAATTTCACTGTGACTATTCCATTCCTTAGTCTTCTATTTTTACCTAGCTTTTACATGGCTTAATCTTATACTGAGTAATATTTTTTTCCAAAAGGTATTTGTACATTCTCTAATGCTTGAGTTTGTTAATGCATGAGAATGTTTACTTGTTGTCTTTAAAAAAATAAATAAATAAATAGATAAAAAAAAAACTTCACATGGGGTCATTTAATAAAATAATGAAAGGGAGACAAAATAAATTAAAACAAAAATTAACCTCTTTCTATCTCTTTCTTAGCCTGTTTTGAACTTAGATTAATTCATACTCAGATTGAATGTGAACTTGCTTTTATATTCATTCCTATAAATATTCAATAACAAACACATAGTCATACCAATTCAGAGTTTTTTTCTGAATACCGATGAGGATTTGGTTAATATTTTTTGCATTAGAACCAATTTTTCAAGCAAGGGGAGCTTCTTTTATTCAAAACAACTCTTTGTTGCCATATCCGAAATTGACTTGGAGACAAGATTTAAAATAATCTAACTGATCATTCAAAGACCAGGGGATTCAAAGAGATCAGACAATATCTCTTGACTACATTCCAGCTGTAAGTAACAGCAACAAGAAGTTCTCAAACTTAAGTAGCTGGAATAGGACTCACCTTTCACAACTAGCTGCTGCCCTTCAATTATTGCAAACTTTTCTCCATTCTACAGAGAGATGCACTCCTTAACCTGAGTCTAAATTTTCTTATAGGTTACAGATGCAAGGGGGAAAACGTAATCAATTAAATGAACAAGACCGGGCCCTTGGGACGTTGCTCCCGATAAGTGTAATGCTGCAAGGAGAAGACCCTCTGTGAGGTACTTCAGCAGTGCCATTCAAGGCCCAGCAAGCTTTTGTTTAGGTGATCCTGTGGCTACTGTCCACTGGGAGAGCGTGAGGTAAGCACTGTTTGAAGCAGTGCCCATAACAGGGGGAGGAAATGACTCTGGCCACACAATAGTAAAACTCTTCCAGCAAGAGGAACCATGCTTGAACTTGGCAGCCTGAACAAAATCTCAGCATGATTCAGGCTTGGAAAGTCAATCTAGCTTGTACTAGCTGACTAATAACACCCCAGGGGGCTCCTCCAAGCTACAGCTGGGGAATGGATGTGAAGACATAACAGGTCCTACTAAGACGCGCACGTGGGAATTGGGTCCCCAGGGTGAATGGAGCCAATCGTGTTACAGAGTTAAGGAGGCAGGCCTTTCACCATTCGTGCTAATCTACTCTCTACCTGGGCAGAACACCACTATCTTCATTTATTTATCTTCTAAGATAATTAACTTAAATAGAATGTATCCTAAGTGAATTCTTATTTTCCTTTTAACATGATCACTTATTCTTTTAATATTGGGAAAGTCGATTCTTCTCTATTGCCATACAATTATTCCCCAGAAATATGCCATTAAAATCAATACATACAAAAAAAAAAAAAAAAAGCAGTGTCCAGGTTCTACTCATGAGAGGTCAGAAGGGCCATTTTACAAATAAAGTAGACACCATAATATAGAAAAACAAAAGTTATTTGCAGGGTTTCCATTTATCCAGCAAATAGTCTGTAGGATTTACTGCATGCTGTGCACCTTGTAAGGGTTGGGTACCTGGGTTATCTTATAAGGGAGGTGAAGTCACAGCAAATGGTTTTATTATTTTGTTTTTGTATCAGTAAGACCACATAAAGGGAAATCTATCCTCAATGAATCTTTAAGTATGCAATAAATTATTCTGACTACAGGTCCAACGTAGTACAGCAGATCTCTAAAGCTTATTTGCTTAACTGAAATTTTATGCATTTGGATTAAGTAACTTGCCCTTTTTCCTTCCCTCCAGCCTCTGGCAACCACAAATCTATCCTCTGCTTCTACAAATTTGACTGTTTTGTATCCCTTATAGAAATGGAGGACCAGTGAGGTGGCTCAGCGGTGTAAGCGCCTGCCTGGTAAGCGCAAGGGCCCGAGTTCGACTCCTGGAACCCACATACGAAAAAGGGGCCGGTGATATCGCTCAGCAGCACGGGCGCTTGCTGGTGCATGAGGTCCTGAGGTCGACCCCCGGTACCCACAAAAAAAAAAAAAAAAAGAGAGAGAGAAATGGAGTTAAGCAGTATTCCTCTTTCTGTTGACTGGCGTACTTCACCTAGCATAACATTCTCAAGGTTCAACCACATAAAACATAGTGCAGAATTTCCTACTTTTTTATAATTTGCCCCTTTTTCTTTAACCATTCATTGTTGATGAGCATTGAGGCTGAAGCCACCACTTGGATATTACGAATGAGACTGCACCAAATATGGGAGTACTGATTCCTCTTTGGAATCCTGATTTCAATTATTTTGGATAAACAGAGAAGAGAGATAGCTGTTAAAAATTATAAAAGTATTATTTCTGGTGTCCTACTAGAGCTAGGACATTACTCAAAGCGCTAGGGAGTGCTGGGTCAGATGACAAATCCAAAAGCCTGTAGCAGGTGGTGAATGGAGAAGACTGACTAAACATGATCAGGGGCAGAGATCCATAAAGCATGTGGTGCGACACGATGGGGTGATAAGAACATGGCACTTTGGGTGATACTTAAGTGGTCCAATTTGCCTGGAGCAAAAGCTGCAGGTGGGGCCTGTGAGATAGCTCAGTGGAATAAGTGCCTGCCTGGCAAGCGCGAGGTCCGTAGTTCAACTCCCGGTACCCACAGAGGAAGAAAGGGCAGTGATATCGCTCAGCGGCACGGGCACCTGCTGGCACGCAAGGTCCTGAGTTCGACCCCCGGTACCCACAAAAAAAAGAAAAAAAAGGGTATTGAAATGATTCAGCCAGAGTTCCAAGCCATGTTTTCTGCCTCTGAGATCATCTCGTATATTTAATATTTTCATTTTTAGCATCATTAGTAAAAATGCAGTACAGAAAAAAGGGTAAAGTCAAATCAAATCATCTACAGATATCTGGGAATACAAATTTAATTGTTTCTCCTTCAGTTCTTTGTTCTAATCATACAGAAAAACGTCATGGCCAATTTCACTTTATAAAACTCTTAAAGATTATAATTCAGTTAATAGCATGGTATGTATCCTTGATGAAGAAAAGGAAAAGTTTTTGCTTGGGACAGTTTACAGTTGAAGAGTTAAAATGAGGGAAATGTTGAGGTCAAAGAACTGAAGTTGTGTCAGTGTCTCTAGGTTTGTCATTCTTGTCCAGGTTTGCTCTTGTGTGCAGCCTATAAATGGCCACTTCCAAGAACCTAGAATTGACTAACATTTGGTGCCATATTTCAGGTGATTTTCCTTTAATTTTTAATCTTGTATTATCCATTTCACCTTATTTTGACTCTTAAATCTCCTGAAGTTTTAAAAATGAAAAAATAAGCATGAGCTAGGTAGAGCAGGACTTTGTGTTTTATCACGTGTTAAATGTTAATATCACACCCTTGAAGAGTAATTAATCATGTTATCCATTTCCTTTCCTATTTTTTTCCAAACAAAAACAAAGTTGTGGTTTTAATTCTGTGGCTTTTTTATTCTAAAGAACAGAACCACATAAGGGACTTTGTCTCTCTGAATCAAGATTCCTAAAAATAAAGTTTTGAAGAAAATAAAATTATCCAGAAATGGAGGGTTTTGCTGATCAGTGGTGAAACCAAGCCATTTTTTAAAGAGTTTGGGGATATAGGTAGAGGAGAAGCATAGCGGAGACGGCTAAATGGTATTTGAAATCAAAGGCATCATTTCTGGTCTAATTCAGTCATTTATTGTTGTTGTAAAATATATGTAAAATGAAGATTATAGTCTTTTTATTAGGACTGTACATGTATTAGTATTATTCATGCATGTATATATATGTACATATTGTCTCACATATAGTAAGAATCACTAAACAGTAGCTACCCTCAAGGCTATAACCTCATAATGTAATGTAATAATATTATTAACAATAAGGCTGAGATTTAGCTTCACTTTTCCATGGGTCTTCTATATATGGGAAAGTTGAGTCATTTGAATTTAAGAAAAGTGAAAAGAAGTAATGATACTCTTTGGTTGTAAGATAGTGAGCCTGCTAGGTTCTGGTCTTGTCTCAGAGGACGAAGCCCAAAGCAAAGTGGGCAGGTGTCATTTGGTTTCAAACAACATTGCTTTTTGTGCTAGAGAAATCTCACTGCCTACCATACCTGACACATAATCAAAGCATGTGAACAAAATAAAATTACTGACATTACACCATACACCCAATAGATGTCATAAAATAATTGATTGTAAATTTATTCCAAGATGCTGGGTGCCCAGTGAATACCTGAGGAATTTCTTTGTGTGATCGTCAACCGTGATGTAGAGGTTTGTGAGAACATAAATTTCTATTTCTCTGAGTATTTCTTTCCTGTGAATTTAGTATTTTCTCTGGGAAATTTATTTCCTATTTCAGAATAAGGTTGGGGTTATTATATAAAGCTTTGAAAAATGCAAGAGGAAATGTCACGGCAAAATAAGAACTTCAAATTTGCCCAAAAATTAATCAAATTATCAGTTATATATTCTACTATGCAAGACTGAGTCTGTAGAATTTCAGTTTCAGTTTTAATGCCTGAAATTGAAAGTCTGTGAAGTTTTAGAAGGATCGCTGAGCTCATAAATTGAATGGCAGTCATCAACAGAGGAGAAAGCTGGGACTATAGTTTCCTCTTTACATGTGACTGTGATCTATTGCTGCTAAGACCCGGGTCCATCACAAAATCAAGTGTGACCCAGGACAAGAGCGATGGGGCTGCTCTAGCCCCTGGTCTCCGTGACAAAGTTATTGTGTTCTTGATGACATATCCTAAAGGCCACAAAAGTGCCTGCAAATGTTCATAGTATCTGAAAGTGTTCTTCCATCGTAAGATTTCCTAGGATTGCAGAATTATTAGTAAAAATGATAGAATTGCATAGTTTAAAGTTCTTAATGTAATTACTAGTACAGTTAATATATAATCACCAGGAATGCAGCCAACATCACTGGTATGTAGGTCTTATAAAGACTTAATCTCAGCCAGTCAGGACACTTGCAAATCCCTTAACATTTTTTTTGGTAGAAAAAAGGGAGGACCCCAAGGAAATGTCTGGTCATCCTCTAAATTTGTTTGTCTCCCATATCTAATTTTGATTAAACCCTGAACTCTTTGAACTATTGAAAGTGGTGTTACTTTCCACTTGATGTGATTTTACCCTATGTGTTCTCACAACAATGGGAGTGTGGTGGTAATTAATTGTCAATTTGAGTAGGGAATGCTCAGCTGAATTGAGTCAGCGTGGTTCTGGCCATGGGAGGCCCACTTAAGGAGGGTTGTTGTAGGAATGGTATAAAAGGAGAACAGGAGGGGAGGATTTTATGCTGATTTCCCTTGGAAGAGCTTCTTGCTGCTGATTTTCATTCCAGCTGCTTTTCTTTGGCTGAGCTTCAAGTGCTTGCCTTCACCGGGGATGGCTGCTGTTCTCCTAGGAGGAGCTCTGGTCTTCACCTTTGCCTTGAGCATCTTCTCCATCTCCTGGCTTTTGGTACAAACCCTTCAGCATCTAGTACCGGTCTTCTGGCCTGCCAGAGCAGACTCTCTGGCCTCCAGCACCAGCCCTTGAGCTTTCCAACGCAGACCCTCCAGTCTTCCATGCAGATTCCTTGGCCTCCTGATACAGACTCGTGGGACATTGCCCTGGGCTCTAGGCCTTTGGCTGAACTCTACAGAACATTGCCGAGACATCCAGGCCCTCAGGTGGATTTCTCAGCACTCAAGTGCAAGGACAGATCTCTTGCATTCTTCTACATTTGACTCTATGGGCAAATACTGTAAGCTACTCTTGTAAATTTCTGTGTCCTGCATTAAATCTGTTCTCTTGCAAACACTGACTAATACAGGGAGTTTTCTAAAATTGTAGGTTTTACATAGGACTAGAGGAATGTTAAATACATGATTCAATTAATGTTTTAACACTTATTGAGAGATTTATCTTGAACATATTAAATCTGAAGCTAGAAGAAATAATCTCACATGACATTTTAGCAAATAATATAAAACAGATAAGGTCCATTGTTTTTCTTAAAGACAAAGTGTGGGCATTATAATTCCATGATAACCCCTCTACTATTTTATTTCATCTATATTTTTATAAGCCCATCTCCTTCATTGCATTGTACTTCTCTCATGTCCCACTCATCTGGGTATTTTCACCATCTAACATCGAGTCTGGTATAAAGAGTGAGTTCAGTAAATAAATGGGTATCGACAAGAGGATAAATAGGTCAGTAGATCGAAGAAACATAATCTGGGCTTTGAAAATGTTGAAGAATATGATGTGCTAAAAATGAACTGAAAGGACATGAGAATATTGGGTATGTTCAACTCATGATGCTACCTTGAGTATACATTTCTAAATCTATGCCATAGATTGAGCCTAAAATATGTTCAAATGATGTCTTTTCTACCCTGCGGACAGTGTGGGGTTTTTCTCTATCAGTCTACCATTGAGGTTGTAATTAAGTGATTGAGACTGTGGCCTACATTCATTATCACAATATATGATCAAGGGTTATAAATACCAAGAAGACTGTACTATCACCCTGTCTAATTATCACTTTAAGAGAATGACAGCAGACAAACGTTGCATCTCTTACTGGAAAAAGGAAATCTGGCGTAAGTTGGGAGTTCACTTTGATGTTGGATTTGTGTAAGAGAGTATGAAAGACTGAACTATTTTCAAACAGGACATCCAATGTCGGTGTCATCCGGGCACTCAGTTTTCTGCACCATCACCATACTTTTCTTTGAAGTGGCATAACCTGGAGTTTATTATTAGGATCTATTTATTGCAGGTAGAGCAATGAAATCCAAGAATGTGAAAGAAAAATCCAAAGACCTCAGAGCCAACAGCAGGTGTTACAAGTTGATCTCTGAAATGTGTAAGGTACCAACAGATCCAGGCTTTGAGTGTGAAAGCCTGGATAAGACCTGTGGTTCTTCAAATGTGATCCTCAGACTAATAGCACAGGCAGCCTCTAGGAAATGTGAATCCTGTTTGTACCCCAAACCTACTGAATCAGACACTCTGCAAGTTGGGTTCAGCACTTTAGGGCCTCTAGGTGATTCTCATGCCTACTATAGAAACGTTAACCTGGAATAATGCACAAAACGTACTCCTCCGTTATGTTCACTTACTCATCCTGTTGGTCCTAGTTCTGGCATGATATCTTTCACAGTACTCCAGTCCACCCGTTAACTCACTTCTCTGAGTAATTTATCAGTTAAATATGGCCCACATTACACTGCTGTCTAACTGCTTTATCTATTTAATTGTGTCTCTCTAAAAAAAAAATATGTAAATGCCACTGGAAGTTAAAGTATCTCATACAGTTATAGCTTCAGAGTGCACAAAAAGGAAAGAACAAGGAATAAACTTTCATGTACTTGTTTGTTATTTGGCAATGCTAAGCAGCACCAAATAATAGGCCCATAAATGACTGCAAAAGAATATACTACAGTAAGTATCTTCCTTTTCTTCTCTTTCATCAACAGTGACGAAGTCGCTCATGTGTCCCGTGACTCAGGTTTGCAATCATAAAAATATGAAAAAGAAAAAAATGAAAGGACGAACTTCTACATCAAGTTGTTCTCATGTATACTCCATCTGTGTATCTCTTTCATGTGACACAGAGCTTGGGAGATGACGTGACAAGTGTTTTAAGCATTAGAAGTTGATAGAAAAAGATGACACAACTCTCATTGTTACCAAGGCATTATTAATTCCAATTAAGCTTCTGTGTGGTAAGTATTAAAAGATTTTTTTTGTGTGGGTACCGGGGGTCGACCTCAGGACCTCGCATGCCAGCAGGCGCCCGTGCCGCTGAGCGATATCACTGGCCCTTTTTTCGTATGTGGGTTCCAGGAGTCGAACTCGGGCCCTCGCGCTTGCCAAGCAGGCGCTTATGCCGCTGAGCCATCTCATTGGCCCAAGTATTAAAAGATTTTGAAATCAACAGGTTTGAATTCAACTCAAATGTAAATATCTTACCAGCAAGTTACCAAACCTCTTTATAACTCAGTTTCTTCCTTTCAAAAAGTGGAAATAGTAATACTTAACCCACAGAATAATTTTGAATTTGCAGTAGACATCTAAACTTGTATCAGTGAGCATAGCAGACAATCAGTGAGATTCATTATTATTTATAGCTCTGGGTATACGAGTCTGGGCTCTCCAGCGACCCCACAATAAGATGTTTATTATTTTAGTAAGGCCCAGAGGAGAGTAAAAGCCCGCAAGTTAGAAATCTAGGATTTTTTCAATCTATTTCGGGACTCGTTCCTCACTGGTTCTGGAAGAGCAGCCCCTATTCAGCAATATCAGCATCACTTGAGAAATTGTTTGAGATGCAACATTTTAGTACAAACCACCCTCCCACTCTTCAGGTTACTTTGCATTAGATGATCTGCTTGCTTTAAAAAGAGGGCTCTAGGGTCCACAGTCTGTTAATATAATATTGAAAATATACGTAATACAGCGGGAAAATCACTCATCCCACTAAGAACCAGAAAATTCACAACTACAATGATACAGGAGAGGCAAGAGAGATGTTGCAGATGGGGGAATTTTCTGACAAGGACTTTTGAAGAGCCACTATAAAAATATTTTAATGGGCAATTGCCAATCCTCTTAAAACAAATGAAAAATTAGAAAATCTTAGGAAAGAAATAAAAGATTATTTTAGAAACAACCAAATGAAAGTTTTATAACTGAAAATAAATAATTGAAATAAAAGCTTATTAGACCAGCTCAATGATAGAGCGGGAATGACAGGGTGTAAAATCAATGAACTGGGCACAGATCAACAGAACTGGACCAAACAGAGCAAGACAAAGACACTTGTATGGAAAACAGTTAACAAGCCTCAAGGGTTTGTGGGAAAAAGCAAAGCACCTAATATTTGTATTATCAGAGTTGTAGACAAAAGGTCAGAGAGACACTAAATAGAAGGGATTTCAAGAAATGATGTTTGAAAACTCCCCACGTTTGGCAAAAGACGAAAACACAGATTCTAAAGGTTGAGTGAATCTCAAATAAGCTACACTCAAAGAAAACCCATGAGAAGATCATAATCAAACGTCTAAAACCACCAAAATATAGAGACAAAAGAAGTGTAGCGTGACAACTCATTACTTATAGCTAAAAACCAAAATTCATATAGAAAGGTATTTCCTATTTGATATCATAGAGGCCAGAAGGAAGTGGCATATTTTCAAATACTAAAACAAAAAAACCTGTCAACTATAAATTCTGTGCACAGTGAAAATAACCTTGAAGAATAAAAGGTAATGGACATTCCTAGGTAAAGAAAACTAGGATTTCTGGCAACCATATCAACTGTACAGTCATGGCTAACGGAACTTTTCTGAACATAAATGATGCTTGACAGAGTCTGGCTAGCCAGTTTTCAGACTTGTCTTGGCCTCTGCTTAAAGTCACAGCTAGAATATTATAGAATTTCTTATTCTTAGCGTGACCATGTGACCAAGTTCAAGGCAATGGCTACAGTCTTCACTACTTTGAGGACTATTCTTCAAAAATCTAATACTGTTCCTGTTTTCATTGGCTTGAGCTGAAGATATTCAAAAAACAAGATTAAAGCACTCGAATCCCTAAAACATGCTAGAGAAAAGCTATCCACCAATCCAATGACTTAGTTTGGATGCAAATTTCCATTGGATAACATCCATTTTTTTCTCTTGTTATAGCATCTGGCATTACCTTGACAAATAGAGTACAGCATTAAGGTGTGGGGAGGATTAAATGAGATACCTATATAAGTTTATCTCTCAATGTTTATGTTTTTGTGTTAGTCTGTTTTCTGTTGCTATGTCAGAATTCTCGAGACTGGGTAATTTATAAAGAAAGGCTATTTCCTTATTTAGCTCACAATTCTGGATGCTGAAAATCAAAGATCAAGCAGCTGCATCTGGCTAGGGTCTTTGATGTGTCATGACAATGGCAGAAAGGGTCAGGCTCACCTTAAAGCACAACAGTCCTGCATCAAATAATCTAGTCCAAAAGAAAGGCATTAACTATATTAATTATTCTAATAATACACTTTCCCCTTAGAGGCCTCACCTCCCAACACTACAATGATGTCAATCAAATTTCAACATGAGTTTTAAAGGAGATAAGTCATCCTCAAGCCACAGCAGCTCTCATTTTTTTGTAAGTGCAGATAGTCTTTAAAGAATTAGGAAACCAGCTTTGTATTTTGTGTCCTTATAAATAAAATTGTTTTTTTCTTCTAACATTGTAATAGTAGTTAATCATAGTATTCACACACACACACACACACACACACACACACACACCAAGCTGTGTTCACTCTGAGGAAAAAGGTAACTTCAGTCCTCACTTTCAGGAAAGTTGCATAAGAGTGTTCTAGCAGAGTGAAGAAATTTAAGTTGGTAAGTTTCTGTATGACAGGAAAATGGCGGGGCAGGAAGGGGGAAGAGAGACATAGATTTGGTTTACACAGTTATACCTCTGGTGAGTCTCACCTTCAGTGAAAGTGGACGGAAAAATTCTTTAATGGAAACTATCAAAAAATGCAGGTTGCAAAGGTAAAGACTTCACGGGAATGAGAATAAATGGAAGGGTGGAGAGTTTCATGTTTATCCAAATGGATGCATCTCAGTGAATTAATACAGTATGATAAAAGACGTTTGCATCAGACTATTCTGACAGAAAAAGCATTAAAGTTTTAGATTCTAATAAGACAATCTACTGTTGACTTATCTGATACTTTCTGCAAGAGTTTTGAGGAGACTTTTTACATAGATAGCTTCCTGTAAATGTATTTGTGCACTGCGTATATATTGATCTGAGAGATACAGAAAGGTAAAATGAGAAAAAGAAAGATATTAATAAGCTGTTTCTCCCTTCTGCCCCACAAATATAAAGATTGAAGGAGAACAGAGGAACTATTTTCCGAGTGCCTACAAAGGACATTTAACCATCAAACGGATTTTAGCGATTACTGTTCTCTCTGCAGTAAGCCAAGAGATCAACGGTAATGCTGGAAAATATTTTCTCTGACCTCGAATGCATTCATTTAACCATGGCCTGAGTTGAATTTCCTTGAGATGTGAAATGTCTGCCAAGATGTGCCAGGAGTAACAAGATGCGTTTCCCTGGGGGAGCCGCCCAGTGGATCTGAGGAAGACACGTCTGTGAGGTCCTGAGATGTATCGTTTTGCATCAACAGAAGGAAATCCACAGAGCTTGTGCTTAAGACACTGTGTTCAATAGCGAAGCATTTCTTTCCAGGCTTCCCATACTGCTTTCATTTACTCTTCTCCATGCTTCTAGAAGACAGTGTGTTTCACAGACATTGTGTGGAAGCCACATCCAAGATGATAGCGATCATAGCCAGGAGCAGTGCAGATTATGTGAATGAATAAAAGCTGCTTTTCAAAAAGCAAGCTTTTTCTTCTTCTTTTTTTCTTTTCTATTGATGTATTACCACAAATGGCAACATTTTATTTCCTGTTACTGAAATCATGGGATTCTGATGAGACAGAAGTAAGAAGTCCGGGGATGAAAGGAATGGTGTGATACCTTGTTTGACCAGCACCATTTAAATTATGGGCTTTGTTTCTGAGAAATCCCTGGTTGTTTCCAAGTAATGCCTTTCTATGGGGTTTTACGAAGTTCTATAATAATTGAATTTGTCCTGGGAAAAGAATTCTTGTTGTAAAGAGTGTGGGTGGTCACCATGAATGGACCATCGCAGTGGTCAAACATGACAACACAGGAAGGCCTGGGGCTTCAGACCTCAACATGGAGATGGGATTTCTCTAAAGGAGCAAGTAGCTCATCTTCAGGCCACGTTAAAAGCTGAACACATCCACTGAAGACCTTGATAATCTGCTTATATAATGAGGGCATGGGGACAGAGGATTTCACTGGCTACATTGTCTTCTTTCTAACTTCCTGCAAGGAGTTTGTTGTTCATTCATTATATATGCATAGGAGAAATATTTAGTGACATAGCAATTAATATTCAGTTAGACATTGACATAAGGCACATCTGTAGCAATTAAGATAATCTTTATTTCCTGAACATTTTATATATAAAGAAATGGTGGACAACAGTGCTTCCCCACTGCTCAGCTTAATAATAAATACTACAGATACACTTGAGATCTGTCTTAGTTACGTTCTAGTTGCTGGGTGAAAATATCTGACACCCACAAGTTGAAGAAGGAAAGGTTTCTTTTAGCTCACAGCTTGCAGAGGTTTCAGTGCACAGTCGCCTGGCTCCAAAGCAGGGCAGCAAGACAGAGGGGCATGGCAGATGAGAAACAGTCCATGGCAGGGTAGGCAGAAAGCAGCCAGCAGCATGCCTCCCTTTTCCTTTTTATTCAATCCAGTCTACAAGCCTATTTGTTGGTGCCACCCACTCTCAGGATGGACCTTCCCATTATCCACACCTAGAACCGTGCTAAACCAATCAGTGGACTTATGCTGTTATCACTCTCATAATTCAATATCCCACACCCATGATCCACTCACCTCCAAAAAGCGCACCTATGAGTGCATGAGGCTTTGGGGGGACATCTAGATATAAGCTATAACAAGGTCCCTGTGTTGCATCCCCCAAAATACCATGTGTTGAGGCCTTGGTTCTCTGTGAGGGGGTATTGAAGTGGTGGGACCTTTAAGAGGTGACACCTGATAGAAGGTCCTTCTATCACTGGGATGCTAACATCCAAGGGGACTGAGATAGTTCTCCTGGGACCTTAAGCCAGTACTCAGTAGAAGGTTGTTGTAAAGGGAGCCAACCTGGGCCCTCTCCCTCTCTGTCTTCCCATTTGGTGATATGATCTCTCTCCCTCTCTCCCACATGCGCACCTCATTATGTAACCATCTGCCATCACCAGTGCCTAGCTGATGCTGGTGTCATGCCCTCGAACCACCAGAACTATGAGTTAAATAAAACTCTTTTTCCTGGGTGGTTACCCAGCCTCGAGTGTTTAATTACAGTAACGTGAAATGGGCTAATACAACCGATCTTTTTTGTTTACATCTTTCTCACTGTCTCTACTTCCTTCATGAAGGTATTGGCTATGTCATTCATTATTAGTAATCAACTTTATGATTGGTTTTGTCACATTCCCCCATTGACACTTTTGGTCACAAAGAAACCAAAACTTGGAAAGTGTACGTGGCTTCCCAGCATAAGCCCCGAATGATCAAGTCATTCAAATGTCGGCCTCCTCTTCTCCACATCTGAAAATAGAGGGCCTGCTGGCTAATGCCACTACCCATGCTCTGGGCCCAACTCCCATTACTGTTGGATCATGAGACTCTATCCATATCTCTCTGCTTCTCAAAAGCCTTCAGTGGTCTTTCCTTCAATGTCAAATATCATAGCTTTGAAAGACAAGAAAGACTCCTGCATAATTCAGCTACAACCAAACTTAACTCTTATCATTCTACTTGTTAAACAAGGTAGCAGAGTATCGCTGAGTTTTGTGGCTTTCTTCAGATAAACCACCCTTTTCCAGCCTTTTGGCCTTGAATACATTGCTTCTTTTGCCTTTCATACTCACCCAACAGCATGCTAATGACCCTGGCCACATGTGGCAAAAATATCCTTTCTTCAACTTGCATCTAAAATGTAATTCAACTCTTGGAAGACTTTACTGATACTCTTCAGGAGATGTAAGCACTCCATCCCATATATGCCCGTGGAAGATTGTCCAGTTTGTAAATTCCTTGCAGCGATTGTTGTGTTCTATTATAATAGTGGGTAAGCATATACACATCCCTCTAAACTTCATAGGGTTACTTATTGTAATCTCTTTCATTTTAACACCTCATTTATAAAAGCTAACCAACACACAGGCAATGCATTCAAAGATAAGTTTTAAACGAAGAAAAAGTGAATTAGAACAGTAAGAACTTTGTGTGTGCGTGTGTGTGTGTGTGTAATTTTTGCTGTGCAAAATGTCACCACAGAAATTAATGGTGTAAAAATATTAGTGAATAGCTCTTGACCCAGCAGTTCTTATGTGGACTTACTCTGTGGACCTCTGGCTGGGCTCTTTTTTGTATCCCTGGTCAGCACATGGGTTAGCTGGCAGCTCCATGGTCTAGGATGGCTTTGCTTACATGGAAAGCTGGCAGAAGAGTTGAGCTGGTCGGAGAGTCATTTGCTAAGAAAGTTTGCTTCAGCTATTGTGAGTTATTATTCTCTAGAACAGTGATGGAGAACCTATGGCAAGTGTGCCGCAGCAGGCTGTCTGTATCACTGAAAGCTCTAGAAGGTTCACTATCACTGCTCTAGAACATCAGTCCCAACGAGACTCTAAGAATATAACACTGTACTGGCTCAAAGGCGTTTACTTTTGACAAAATTTATTTTTCTTTGCCTTGACTTTTGCTGTCATATTTTAGTATCTGTTGTCAAATCTGAGATATGGCTATTTACTTATATGTTTTCATCTAAAGGTTTTTATTTTTAGCTCCTACGTTTCAGTCTTTGCTTTATTCTAAGTTAATTTTTGTATGTGCTGTGAGATCAGGGTTCAACTTCACCATTTAGCACGTGGCTATCCAGATGTCCCTGGACTATCTGGTGAAAAGACTCTTTGCCCAGTTAAATTATCTTGGCACCCTTGATGAGAATCAATTGACTGTGAATGTAAGGATTTGCTTTTCTACTCTCAGTTCTGGGCACTGATTTATATGTCTATCTTTATGCCAGCATCACACCATCTTGCTGACTACAGATTTGTAAAAAATGGCACAATTGGAAAGTGTGCATTTCCCAAAGTTTTCTTCTTTTTCAAGGTTTTTTTTTGATAATTTGGGTCACTCAGCATTTTTTCTTGCATCTCAATTTTTTTTTTCTGTATGAAATTTACTTTTATCTGAATCACAAAGTTTAAATAATCTCAGTGAGGTCAGGTAGCATGAAGTTCTCTACCTCTTTATTTGTCTTCACTCCTGCCTTTGATAATTTAACTAGAAATATTTTTACAGCTTGACAGGTATTCTCTCAGTACTTTGACTATCTCATTTTTGGGGGGCTTTCATTCCTGTTTTTGAGAAGACTATTTTCTCTCTCTAAGGGTCATTACATTTAGACAATCTTGCTTTTTCTCTCCATTTGTTACAAGGGGCTTCTTTGTAGATTTGACAATATATAAATCCACTTTAGTTACTCTAAAAGTAACTCATTGGTCTCGAGGTCCATCCATTTAGTTATAAATGTCCCAAGTTGACCTAGAGACCATACTTTTAAGAGAAATAAATTGGACACATACGCGTAAATATCACCTTGTCTCGCTGGTGTGAGAAATTGTAAGTGTAAATAAGAACTAAAATGTATAATAGATATTGTGAAATAAGAATTAATTGTTCAAAGGGAAAGGAGGATGGGGGTGGAAGGGAAAAGAAAAAAGTGAGAGAAAAAAAAGACAAAATGGAAACAAAACTTTGTAAATAAAGAGGGGAAGAGGGATTGAAGAGAGGAGAGGGGAATGGGGAAAAAAGAGGAACTAAGATATATCATGTACAGGTACAAATTCCCTATGATGAATGTGATCATATATATATACTAATCATATATATATACTAATCTTTCTCCATGTATCTTTGTATCTCTTAAGTGTTCTTGTCCTTTTCTTTATGACTTTTCTGTACTGCTTTCTGCTTAATTTTCATATATCTCACTTTTAGTTTGTACATTTAGGGTTAGGGTTAATTGCTCTGTCTAATCAACTGTTGAATAGATTTTTCTTATTTCAGTGAACATATTTCTATTTCTAGAAGATGTTTTGATGATTTTTCACATCTGTCTACTTATTTATTATGGCCCTTTTATATTTTTTACCAATTGTCATTCATCATTTTATGGCTTTAATCATTTTACCATACCTATTTTTAAATTTCTCTTTTATTCATGAAATTCTTTCATGGGGGTCTCATGCAGGTTGATTTGTTGTGTATTTTTGTAATTACATTTTCCCCTTGAGTTCATTTTCAATGTGCAGTGTTGTATATGCCGTCTGTGTGGAAGATGTGTCCCTCTAGGGACATTAAATGCTTTCTTTCATCAGATACCCTAGGTGTCGCTGCTATGGAAACACTTTTATGTTCTTTTCTCCGCTTGAGGTACATAAATTAGGTTGTGGGTAATAAGTATTTTTAGGTCATTTTGTCTCTTTACTGTAGATTAATTCTAACTTCAAATCCCTGTAAGAGCAAAATTTAAGTTTACAATTGCTAGGGGAGGTCTTCTTTTCCCTCTCAAATTCCAGGCCAAAAAGGGAAGAGTTCTCTTCTTTTTTTCTTGCCGCTTAATAGGTATAATAGATTGTCATCCTTTCATTGAGTTTGTTTGTCTTTGAGTTACCCAGTCGGTGAATCATGGGACTCGTTGCTTGTCCCATGTTGTCACTAAATCCCTATGTTTCAAAGACTGCGCACACCCACCCTCCCTCCCACTCCCTGTGACACACTCCCTTCAGGTGTTTCCTGCACTGGGTTTTAGGGCCTGGTCATTTTTCTCAAACTTCCTTGGTGTTTGTCTTTCTGTGAGGCCAGTTATGCACTGAGATGTCGTTTGTCCCGTTTTATCTGGAACGTATAGACAATTTGCATCCAGGAATTACAACCACCACATTCCCTAGAATGGAAGTACTGTACTCAACATGTATGTTCAAGACAGAAGATGGGCTGAGTATAAAAAAAATGCTAGAAACTAAATAGTACAATTCGAAATATATTCCATAGAGCACAAAAATTTCACTTTTGCTTTTCCCATATTTTCACATGTCCGAGAAGACAAAAAAGTGTAATTCTGTGGTTTTGCTGATTCTCCTTATAAGCAGTGTAAGCAGGTGTGAAATAATCTTTATTTGTATGTAACATTGATAAGTTGGACATGGGTCAGGGGATACTCAGAAAACCCAAAGGTGCCTGCAATAGATCTAAAAGTATGAAGATAGAGTATGCAGATTTTCTACTCAGTTCAGCTATGATACCATTCACCTCAACCATTTTTTTCTACCTTCCAGTTCTAATGTGATTGTGTCTCTTAGATACTTTCTTGTTCCTGCGACAAAATACCTGACACTCCCAGTTAAAGGAGGAAAGGTCTCCTTTAGCTCACAGTTTGTAGAGGGTTCAGTCCATAGGCAGCTGGCTCCAAAACAGGACAGCACGGCAGAAGGGCTGGACAGAGGAGAGACAGTCCATGGCAGAGCAGGCAGGAGCCTGCAAGGCAGTGAGCTTGTCTTCTCTCTGTCACTCTATATTCCATCCAGGGTACACGCCTATTGATTGCTGACACCCACACCAAGGATGGGGCTCCCATTATCCAAACCCAGAACTATGCTAAAGCAATTCAGTTATCAAACACCCTTCTTCCATTGTCACACACCATAGGTCCAGCCACCTCCAAAGGCCTCACCTACGAGCACATGAGATTTTGGGGGAACATCTAGATACAAACCATAAGATTGTATCTATGTCATTCACTTTTCTGCTAGTTTCTAGAACCTTGTTTAGTTTATCTCATCATTCCCAGTGTTGAGGTTCCTAAGTCAAACCTGTTTACACAATGCTTTTTATAAATAATACATATCTATTAGATCATCTATCATCATTAGCTTTCTACATCTCCCTTATTCTTATTTCTTTTAAAATTTCCTGGTATAATTTTCTAATTTCCTTTATTTTTTCTTTTTAACATGTGGTAACAAAAACTTTCTGATTTTCTTTCTTTTTTTCTCTCTTTCTAGTTAAATAAGACTCTGCATTTTGGAGTAACAATTTTTACATATACTTTTTCTTTTTCTTGTCTTTAGTGGTTTGAGTGAAGCAAACTAGAATTGGATAGAAGAGTGTCTAGTTGGTTATATATTTTATTTGATTTCTTTCTCAGCATACAGAGGTGGTATTCCAATTATCATTATCCTTCGGCTGGATGATTCATGACAAATACATGAGATCAAATATCAGTTCACTTTCAAGATTATTTTCTTTCTTTCTTTCTTTTTTGTTTTTTTTTTTTTTTTGGTACCAGGAATCGAGCTCATGATCTCGGGCCTGCCAGGCGGGTGCTGTGCCGCTGAACTATATCTCCTGCAAGATTATTTTCATTAAATAGTCTTTGAAATAGTTGAGGATAAAATGGTGGCAACAATTTTACATTACATCCTTCTTGAGAAATCTAAACAAACATAGGGTAGTGTTGATCTCTTTATGTACGATGAGTCTTGTCACCCAATCAAATTTGCACATTTTTTCCAATTCTCTCACTGATTCTTTGTTCTAGCAATGTACTTAGAATCTAAAAATCAGTGTGATAAGTGTTTAAGTATGTATTGGTCAACTTTCCTATTGCTGGAACAAAATACATGTCACTAAAATTTAAAGGCGTGAGGTAGGATATCATAGCTTCCCATCTCATTGGAATGAAAACTTAACTCCTGCCAGTATCTGCAAGCATCTTTGATGTCAGGACGATTGTGTCTTTGAACGTGTTGGAACGTGTCAAGCCCCTTGTATTCTTTTGGTTTGCCTTGCTTTGGTTCTTTCCTCTGCTACAAAGGTCTCCAGAAATGCAAAAGGCTTTCTTCTTCATCCCTTTCAAGTCTTTGCTCCAATGGCACTTTCTTAGAAAATACTGGTAAATCTCTCCATTTCCTCTCCTTAAACTCGTTTGTGTCTCCATAGCACTTCTTACCTTCTGACCTAATATACATTTGTTTACAGTCTGTCTCCTTCCCTCCTTTAACTATGTATGAGAATCATCAGAGTAAATATCTATTTCAGCGTTGTTGACTGTTGTATTCCTAACCATCATGACAATATCAATTGATATTTGCCGAATGAATGCATATATGTTTCTATATCTAGGTGTTTATGCATATTTTCCATTTTATTGGGGTCAGCATTGTATTTCCTATTTACCCTTCTCATTTCATAATCCTCTAGAATCCCATTACTTTAGAAAACTGCCTCTCTAAGGGTAGGAATAAGATGGCTACATTTACTCTTTATATTCATTCATAACTCCTCACTTGCAGTTTTTAGAAAGGGCCTTTAAGGAAAGAAGTCATACTTCCTGTCCTTTTCTCTTTCTTGTCTTTACAAATCCTGTATAAATAACAATGAAACTAAACCAGACAGAGTGGAATGTGCTTTTTCCTCTGAGGGAAGAGTTATTTCAACTGCCATAAACCCATGACCCTAATAAAGTCACTAAAAGTTATTATTTTTTGGGGGGGGGTGTACCGAATCGAACTCACGACCTCATGCTTGCCAGTCAGGTGCTGTGCTGCTGAGCTATATCTCCGGAACTAAAGGTTATTTTAAGGATAAGTTTAGACCATGGAAAAATGTTTTTCTTTATCAAAATAGAAGTAAAATATGGTATGATAACAGCATTACCTAGTTTAATGATAACAATACAATTATACTTATATTAATATATCAAATTATGTAGCTTCCAAGTGCTTTCCCATGCTCTTTCTTGATTTATATAATTGTTCCTTACCATCATGTTTCTTTAGTATTTTCTCTAAATTAGGTTTGCTAGCAATAAATCCTCTGTTTTTTATTTATTTTTTTCCTATCTGGAATGGTCTCTATGTCACCTTATTTTTTGAAAAATAGTTTTCCTGGATATAAGATTCTTTCTTGAAAATCATTTTTCTTTAAACAATTTGATTATGTTATCCCATTGCCTTGTGGCCTCCATTGTTTCTGAGGAGAAGTACATTGTTAATCTTATTTTATCATTTTTTGATAAGGGACAAGTCTTTCTTGTCACTTTCAAGATATGGTCCCTGATTTTAGCATTTAGCATTTTTCATGAAGTTCATTTTGTGGATCTTTTGCGATTTTAATCAACTTGGAGTTCACTGAACTTCCTGGATGTGTAAAAAAAATTTAGAACTTTTTAGCCATTACTTCTTTGAAAAAATATTTATTTTCCATCTTTTTCTCTTCTTTCCCCTAGAGATGCTCATTATGTATGTATTCATTCACATAAGTGTACCCCACATATTGCTAGGGTTCTGATCATCTTTCCTTTTTTTCTCTCTTTTTTGGATCACATAATATCATTAATCTGTATCAGTTGTTCAGTTTTGCTTATTCTTGCTGCTGCTTATTTAAGTTTATTATTGATGCTCTAATGATTTTTTAAATTTAGCTATATTTTTTCCTATTACAGAATTTCCATTTAGGTTTTCTTTGATGGCCTCTTTCCTTGACTACACCCAGTTGTGAAGCTACAGTGTCTATTGACTGTTGCTGTCTTGTTTTCAACAAAGCCATGGGGCCGTAAATTGTTATTGGTATTTAGCCAATCAAATGTGAGTTCTTTTGAAAGAATAGTTCCTATAGTTAGCGTTTGAGATTTACTCTGGCCCCAGAAGAGCTCCTGACAGCTGTTTCAGTACTTTTCCCAGCAGAAGTAGCCAGTCTGTACTTTGTCCTAAATCTCCAAATCTCTTCCCATCTGCTCTTCATCATAGCCCTCACTACATTTGAGAGCTTCTTCAGGCTTGAACTTCACGTTCTACTGCAATTGAAGTCAGTTCCTTTGGGAAGAAATTCAGAATTCCCTCTTTTATGCCCTATTTCTCACCCTTTGGCAAAATCTCTGACCCACGTTTTTAGATCTGAGAAATGAAAAAACACCCGATCTCTCTACATGATGTACTTATTTTCCAAACACTTGGTGAAGAAGGAGAAATACAATCAGGTTTTCTCGACTTGCATTTTCTAGCAGGGAACCTCTGCCTTAAAAGCCAGGGGCAAGGTTGATGAGGGTCCAGGTGTTGGTGGTGACATTTTTTCCAAGATAGATCCTCCATTCCAAGGGTGGGCTGGGCAGAAGATGGAAGCTCCCATCTCTAATTGCTCTTACTCCGAACATAGAGGGAGCAACAGGGAGCTGGGGGCGGGCTGAAATATAGCAGCATCCTGCCTCTCCCAAGAACATAGTCCTCCAGCAAGGAGCTGCAAGTGGTTGCACCAGGTAGGAGAGTTTCCCTGTTGCTGAATAGAAAGGCAGGAGGCAGAAGTGAATCTTATTCAAATACTGCTGGGTTTTGCTACCTTAGCAAGTTTTAATAAATTTTCTCAAACAAATAGTTCTTCATTTGCTGTATGCCCTTACCCTTAATATAATTTCTAGACTTTATATGTTTGTCTCCATTATTTTTTCACCAAGCCACCTACGGAGCACCTCATGCTGTCATGCCAGAGGTCACTCACCATAATTACACTTCCAAAGAAAAAAATAATTTCCTTTTATTTAATTTCTATCAGCATATAATTAATATAATTAAAGCAGTATATTTTCAATCTGTGAAGCCATAGAGGATGTTGGTGCTATTTTAAAATCAGGAGTGGTTAGAATTACAAACTTATCATGTGCCTTGGTGATTTTCTCCTTTTGTGTTTTTTATTTCTTTAAATTACATTTTGATAAATGCTCTTAATTCCTGGGCATTGTTTAAGGTGCTTGATAAATATGAACTTGTTAATCACCTTGTGAGGTAAATACAATATATTGTAGGGCTCAGATCAAACCCAGGAAATCTGACTCCAGTGGCCTAGTTTAAATCAGTACATTATACTACATACGGGTGGTGTTATATAGAGAATGATTAGAATATCATAACTACTTTTGTAGAGAAAATTCATAGTTCACGCATTTACTTATTAGGTAAGCACTTACCAACTTCAGACTTTTGTTTCTTCTTATCTGTGAAGTAGCAAGAATAACTTCCTAATCGTGTTGCTGGGCTGATTCAGTGATATCACCTGTGTAATGTGCCTGGCAGGAGGCCTAATTTAATAACTATTCCCTACTATTCTCTAGTTTCTCAGAGAAAATTTTGCTGTTCATTTTTATTTCTTTTTGCAGTCATCCTTGTAATCTTTCCTTTCTTATTTGCCACAATTTAAAAGAGATCACCCCCCGATGAAAGGCTCAGGAGTTAAAAAGATGATGCCTTTCTAAAATATCAAAGGTGCTTCATATCAGGTCCTAGCATTGGTGATAACACACCAGTGAAGAAATGAATAATAAAGGAATATAGGACGCTTGCATAATACTTACATATTGCAAGGAGCAGGGGAAGTTCTCTCAGTGGTAGATACGGGAACTAGAAGAAAAAGATTTTGGCCTCTGGGTTTCTCTTTCACAGGACCTCTGTTCTAGCTGATTGAATTATCCTATTGCTTCCTAATGATCTGCTTTTTACTCATCCAAAACACTTGGAGATGTAGTTCGTTTTCCTAGATTGGGAGTTCTCAAAGTGTTCTGTGAGCTAACAGCATCAGCATCATTTGAGAACTTGTTACAGGTAGAGACATCTGGGACAGAGATTTCAGCAGGTGTGACCTAGAAATCGTCTTTACCAAACCCTTCAAGTGATTATGATGAGATCTCCAGTGTGAAAACCACCGTCTTAACCAGTGGAGACCGATCCCATGGCACAGAGCTCCTCATGCGTGGACCCTTGGTCAGGGGCCCCAGGGTTTAGAGGGTGACCACCAGCCTCTGCTCTCTAGGTTCCAAGGTTTACAATGCTTTCTTTCCTTTCCTTGAAGTAGCTTTGGTAACTGCTGCCCTTGGACTTCATTCCTGTGGTTCCCTCTGCTGAAATTCTTCTTCCTTTTTTCCTAGTGAACCCTAACTTTTCTCTTTAGACCTCAAACTCCAGTACCTCAGTGTGACATTTTCTGGGCCTATAATTTAAATTTCCTGCCTTCCTCCCTCCATCCCTCCTTTCCTTCCTTCTTTTCTTCTTGTCTTGTAGAGCCGCTATGTTAGTTTGCGGTCTTGCTTTCACGAAGCATTTGATTTTTTATCACTCTCTCTTGGGAGATTCTAAGCTCCATTATGGCTAAGAGTAAACCTGTTTTGTTCAGGAATGCAGTCAGCTGAGCCACTCAATAAATATATGTAGATAAATGAATGAGAGGCAAAGTTTCAGTTTTTTAACTCTGTGTGATATCTATTATGAATTCATACCCATGTGATAAAACATATTAGTTTCCGATGATTTCAACTCGAAACATTTATATTGTGCACTTACTATGTGCCAGACATTTGTATAGTGCTAGGAATGAAGCAGTACATAAAACAGAATAAATGAATACCAGCTCTCATGGAACATGGGAGAATTAGAGAATGATCTCTAATTTCTATCAAAGGCCCCCAGTTAAAGCTCTGAAATGAGATACTGAAAAGTCAATTCATAGGTTTAAAATCTAAGTTTAACAATTTTAACGACAAAATGAATTTGAGGGAGTATAGTGCACTATGTAGAATGATGAAAATTAAGGCAGTTCTTAAATTTGAAATGCCTTAATGCAAAAATTATTCTAAAACAAACAGGGGGCACTTGGATTCCAACATACCTTTCCAAAGTGCAAAAAAATTGTCAAATAATAGCAGGCGGTCTCAGTGGAAAATATATTAATATCTCAAAAATAAAGTATGCACAATAACATTACTATTAACAAATGATATTAATAATTTTTTCTTGGCATTGTGATGCTAATGGTTGATAGACTTTTAGGAGAATAATTTAAAATTAATGAGGATAGTTTTTGATTCAGTTAGCAAAGCTGGTATTTAATGAGGATGTTTTTGTTAAATGAAAGGGCAGATGAGCCTGTCTTGTTAGCTGGAACTCCTTGTACCTACTTGGTATTTTTTCCTATTTTCTTTCTTCCATTTGAAACAGATTTATTGTTTTTAATTGTTTCAAATATAATGTGTGACATCCCAAAAAGAATTGTCTAAATCAATGAATGATTTCTTCTTCGTGAAAATTAAAAATATGTTAATGATTAAAAAATAATTTCATCATTCCTAAGGGAGGGACATTTTTAGTTCTTTAAACTTGTCACATTGCAGAGTTGGTACTGTCCATCAAGTTAACTAAGTC
This sequence comes from Erethizon dorsatum, assembly GCA_028451465.1. Classification (NCBI taxonomy): domain Eukaryota; kingdom Metazoa; phylum Chordata; class Mammalia; order Rodentia; family Erethizontidae; genus Erethizon; species Erethizon dorsatum. The sequence goes on along the minus strand of CM051841.1, from coordinate 14,124,803 downwards.
CAATACAGATCAAGAAAGAAAAAAAAAAAATAGGAAAGAAGGGAAGGAAGGAGGAAGGAAGGAAAAAAGAGAAGAAATGAAGGTGGAAAGGAAATATGTAAAGGGGGCAGGGAAGGAGGCAAAGTGTGAGAAAGAAAGAGAGAGAGAGACAGAGAGAGACAGGGCAAGGCAAATCCCTAGTCACACTGCTGTGTCAAACCTAGCCCTTTGGGGGAGATTTTGTAAGCTTTAATGTGTACTCTTCTTTTACTGTAACTCCATTTTTTTTTTCATTACAAATAAAAACCTGTCATGTCTTTGAACTTTTAACTACATCAAAGACTTGGTCTCATTAATTTTACATTACTCTTCCTAAAAGCTTGTCTACCGTTAGCAGTTCATGAAAAGGATGTCCAATTTTGCTGTGCCCTGGGTTCTCAAAGCAGAGAAATCTCTTAATTGATCTTACATTTTTGCAACAAATAACACTGAGGAGAAAAAATGTCCTTTAGCTTATAAAATGGCCACATCTATTACAGCCCCTTGAGGCAGATGGGAAGTGAAGAGAGGCATCTGGCTCCACTCTGAGGTTCTGGATTTAGAAGGGAAAGGAAATTGAGGAACTCAATTTATATTTGCAGCCAACAAATGCTGACTTTTGATCAATTTCTATGGCAGTTAGAGTGACAACAAAAACTCTTGGAGATAAAATAACATTGTTAGACTTTTCAAATAATTCAACTTGGTAACACATTATACTGTTAGACTTACAGGTTTAAAGAAGTTGGAAAAATCTTAATTTCCACTCTCTAAGACTACGTTGCACTTAGTAAACAAATAAGTTTGTTTCGTGTTCTTATGTTTCATCCACACAAAATGTCCATAATCCTCTTCTATCATTTAGTTGTCTTTCACATCAAGAAGTTTTGTGTATACCTTAATTTTATACTACTGGTAACATGTCTTGTTTCCTTTTATGGGTCAAATAAGTATACCATCGACAGCCTGAAAGTAACCCAATCTATATTACTCTTGCAGCTAGCAATGAGGCTATTGCATGTATGAATAAATTTAGGAAAGTAAAGCTAAAGTCACTAAATATGTGCAATTCTTACAAATGCTTTTATGGAAAAAATCTTCACTCATGTTTAGAAAAACCAATTAAGTTGGGGGTCTGACTTTTAATTTGGTAAATTGTTTCAAAATGGATAAAAATCAAATATTAAGACAGAATCACTAAATCTGCTGGAAGATAAAATAGAATTATTGAAGATGTAGGTGTAGGCAAATTCTTCATGAACAAAACACCGGATACGTGGGAAATACTGCAAAGAATTAACAACTGGGATCTCCTCTTATTAAAAAGGTTTTCCACAGCAAAAGAAATCATCATGGTGAAAAGACAACCCACAGAGTGGGAAACACTTTTAGCCGACTGTTCCTCGGACAAAGACTTCTATTCGGAACATATAAAGAATTGAAAAAAAATCAGACCCCCCAAATTTAAAGACCCAATCCAAAACTGGGCATCTGAGATGAACATACACTTCTCAGATGAAGCAGTAGAAAGAGCAAATACATGAAAAAATGTTCACATCACTGGTTACTTGAGAGATGCAAATTAAAACAACACTGAGATTCCATCTCACTCCAGAAAGAATGGCTATTATCAAGAAGTCAACTAATAACAAATGCTGGAGGGCCTGTGGGGAAAAAGGAACCCTTCTCCACTGTTGGTGGGAGTGTAGACTGGTGCCACCACTGTGGAAATCAGTGTGGAGACTCCTCAAAAAACTAAGACTGGAGGTCCCATTATTATCCAGCTATTCCCTTCTTGGTATCTTCCTGAAAGAATTAAAAGCACCATACCACACCAATTTATGCACACCCATGTTTATAGCACAGTTTGCAATAGCTAAATCTTAGAAACAACCCAAATACCCATCAACTGATGAATGGATAAAAAAGATGTGGTTTTTATACCATGGGGTACTACTCATCCATAAAGAAGGATAGACTTGAGACATTTCTAGGTAAATGGATGCACGTTGAGACCATACTCTAAATGAAATAAATCAGACACGCGTGTAAATATTGCATTGTCTCTCTGGTGTGAGAAACTAAAAGTGTAAATAAGAACCAAAATCTATAATTGAAATAGTGAAATACGAAGAAGTTGTTCAAAAGGAAAGGGGAATGAAGGAGGGGGAGGAAGGGAAAAGAAAAAAAATGAGAAAAGAAGGATAAAATGGAAACAAAGCTTTGTAAATAAGGAGGGAAAGAGGGGTTGAAAAGAGGGGAGGGAAATGGGAATAAAAGAGGAATTAAGATACATCATGTACAAATTCCCTATGATGAATGTGATCATTATGTATTCTAAATGGTACTAACAAATTTAATAATAATAAAAATAAAGAAAAATTAATGAACTTTAATTCATTGTCTAACTATTTGAATAAATTGTTATATTTTCATTAAACCTGTGCTTTTCCAAAATATATTGCCGTAATTACCTTATCCTTTCATCATTTGAAATCAGGAATAAGCAGAAATATGCCATGTATCAAGAAATTATTTTCCCTAATGGATTTTCATAATACTTGGCATAATTCTGGGTATAATAAGTCTAACAGAATAATATATTCTTCAATCAATAACCTAACACTCAGATAATAAAAAAATAGTGTAATGAAATTAAAATAGCCTTCCTAAACCAAGACTAAAATAACCACTTAATCTTTTTAAACAGGGGATATAGAAGAAAATTATAATTATTGCAGGGCAGCATGTGTCTCTTGTGCCAATGACTCCTAAGAGGATACTGTACTTACAGAAATAAATAAATGATATACACAATCCATCGCTAATGAGTATGTTTCCTAATATATATGGCTCCATCTAACATAGACTGGCACAAAACATATCTAGTCTTCTTTATGTTAAGTCTGGATATAAATCTCTCCTGCTATTATCTAATCATGGTAACACTTTGTAATGACAACCAATCATTGCTACTACTTGGAAAGGAGCTATAGTATTTTGGAACTAGCAAACACTTTGGAGATCATTTCGTTCAAAAGCCTCATTTTAGAGACAGTAAAACTAAGGGGAAAAGGACTGCTGCCTTTGTCACCAATCAGCTGGGAATTCTTTTGCTCAATTTGTCTTTTTTTACTTTAAAGAGAAAAAAACAATAAAAACAATGATACAAAATTTCAAAACAAACTAATAGGGGATTAACAATGGTTAATATATTGTACATTGTTATCTTCAAAGTAGTTGCTCAGATTACAGGATATAGGCATGAAAAATTGATCAAGCAATATAAGCAAAAACTGTTCTTTTCAATGAACTAATAGAAATTAGTAGTGTAATTATCTTAGCTATCTTGTATATATATATTTTTTTTTTCTTTTCCCTTTCTTCTTTTTTCCTTTCCCCATTCCCAGTTGTTCTTTCCTTTAGAGCAGTTTCTTCCCCTTTCACAGTATCTATTGTACATTTTGGATCTTATTTACTCTGTCAGCTTCTCACGCTAGGGAGATAATACAATGTTTACACGTGTGTGTCTGGCTTATTTCACTTATGAGTATGGTCTCGAGTTGCATCCACTTACCTATAAAAGTCTCAAGTTTATCCTTCTTTACGGCTGAGTAGTACTCCATTGTATAAAAATACCACATCTTTTTTATCCATTCCTCAGTTGATGAGCATTTGGGTTGTTTCCAAGATTTAGCTGTTACAAATTGTGCTACAAACATGGGAGCACATATATCACTGTGGTATGATGTTTTTAATTCTTCTGGGCAAACACCCAGAAGGGGTATAGCTGGGTTGAATGGGACCTCTAATCCTAGTTTTGAGGAATCTCCACGCTGATTTCCACAGTGTTTGTATCAGTCTACACTCCCACCAACAGTGGAGAAGGATTCCTTTTTCTCCTCAGCCCCACTAGCATTTGTTATTGGTTGATTTCTTGAAGACAGCCATTCTTTCTGGGATGAGATGGAATCTTAGTGTTGTTTTAATTTGCATGCCTCGAATGACCAGTGATGTTGAACATTTTTTCATATATTTATTTGCCATTTGTACATCTGCATCTGAGAAGTATGTATTCATCCCAGATGCCCATTTTTGGATTGGGTCTTTGAATGTGGGGGTCTGATTTTTTTCAATTCTTTATATGTTCTAGATAGAAGTCCTTTGTCTGAGGGAGAGTTGGCTAAAATATTTTCCCACTCTGTGGGTTTTCTTTTCACTCTGTTGGGATTTCTTTTGATGTGCAAAAACCTTTTAATAAGGTGAGATCCCAGCTATTGATTCTTTGAAGTACTTCCCAAGGAGTTTGGGTGTTGTTCCTGAACTCTCTGCCTTCCCCTATGTCTTCAAGATTCCTACCTACTTTGTCTTTCAATAGATTTAGTGTTTCTGTTTTAATATTTAGATCTTTGATCCATTTTGACTTCAGTGCATGGTGATAGACATGGGTCTAGTTTTTTTCTTCAGCATGTGGAAAGCCAATTTTACCAGCACCATTTATTAAAGAGGCTATCTTTCTTCCAGTGAACATGTTTGGCCCTTTTGTCAAAGATAAGGTGGCTGAGTGTGTTTGTAGTCATTTCTGCATCTTCTATTCTGTTCCACTGATCCTCAGGTCTGTTGTTTTGCTAGGACCATGCTGAATTTATCACAGTAGCCTTGTAGTATAATTTCAAGTCAGGGATTGTGATGCCTCTGGCCTTGCCTTTGTTGCCCAGGACTACCTTTGCTATTCTAGGTCTCTTCTGTTTCCGAATGAATTTTAGGAATGTTTCCTCTAGATCTGTGATGTATTCTAATGGTATTTTGATCACGGTTGCATTAAATCTGTGTAATAGTTTTGGGAGCATGGCCATTTTCATTATGTATGTTCTTCCTATCCATGAACAAGAGATATCTTTCCATTTTCTGATATCCTCTTTGATCTCTTTTTTCAGAGTACTACAATTTTTAATGTATAGCTCTTTTACTTCCTTTGTTAGATTGATTCCTAAGTATTTCATTTTTTGGATGCTACTGTGAAGGGTGTGCTTTCCCTAATTTCTCTCTCAGTGAGTTTATTGTTTGTGTACAGGAAGGCTATTGAGTTTTGAGTGTTGACTTTTTATCCAGCTATGCTGCTGAATTTGATTATTAATTCTAGAAGTCTTTTGGTGGACTTTTTGGGGTCTTCTATATAGAGTATCATGTCATCTGTGAGTAATGATAATTTAACTTTTTCCTTTCCTATCCTTATTCCTTTTCTTTCTCTCTCTTGTCTAATTGCTCTGGCTAATGTTTCCAGAACTATATTGAATAGGCATGTTCATAGTGGACAACCTTGTCTTGTTCCTGATTTTAGAATGAAAGCTTTCAATTTTTGTCCATTTAGTATGATGTTGGCTGTTGGTTTGTCATAGATGGCTTTTATCAGATTGAGGTAAAGTCCATTTATTCCGATTTTCTGTAGGGTTTTTAACCATGAATGAGTGTTGGAGTTAATCAAAAGCTTTTTGTGCATCTATTGAGATGATCGTTTGATTTTTGTCTTTGGCTCTGTTGATATGGTGTATTACATTTATTGATTTGTGTATGTTGAACCATCCCTGCATTCCTGGGATGAATCCTACTTGGTCATGGTGCATAATCTTCTTGGTGATTTGCTGCATTCTGTTTGCTAGTATCTTATTGAGGATTGTTGCATCTATATTCATTAGGGAGATTGGCCTGTAGTTCTCTTTTTTGGTTCAGTCTTTCTCCGGTTTTGGTATCAAGGTAATACTTGCCTCCAGGGATGAGTTATAGAGTATTGCTTCCCTTTCAGTTTCATTAAAGAGTTTGAGGAGTATTGGTATTAAATCTCTAAATTTCCTGTAGAATTCAGCCTTGAATCCATCAGCACCTGGGCTTTTCTTTGTTGGTTAGTTTTTAATTACATTTTCAATTTCATTAGCTCATATTGTGTTATTCAGAATTTTTACATCTTCTTGATTCAGTTTTGGTAATTCATACATATCTAGGAATCTGTCCATTTCTTCTGTGTTTTCCATCCTATGAGAGTAAAGAATTCAAAGTAGGTACTGATGATCTTCTGAATTTCCACAGGATCTGTAGTGATTTCACCCTTTTCATTCCTCAATGAATGAATCTGAGTCTTTTTTTCCTTTTTTTGATAAGGTTGGCTAAGTGTATAACAATTTTATTCTTTCAAAGAATCAACTCTTCTATTCATTATTTCTTTGTATTTTTTTCTTAGTTTCCATTGCATTAATTTCTGCTCTGATCTTTATAATTTCCTCCCTTGTATGGGCTTTGGGCTTATCTTGATCTTCTTTTTCTAGAATCTTGAGGTGCAACATTAGGTAGTTTATTTGTGCTCATTCTGTTTTCCTGATGTGAGAATTCACCACTATAAATTTCCCTCTGAAGACTACTTTCATTGCATCCCATAAGTTCTGGTATGTTGTATCTGCATTCTTGTTTAGTTATAGATATTTTTCAATTTCTTCCTTAATTTCATCTGTGACCCATTGGTTGTTTAGGAGGGTGTTATTTAGTTTCCATGTTTTATGGAGTTTTTGAGTTTCTTTTGTCATTATTTTCCAATTTCATTGCACTATGGTCAGATAATATGCATGGGATACTTTCAATTCCTTTGCTTTTATTTAAGCATGTTCTGAGGGCTAGTATGTGGTCTATTTTAGAGAACATCCCATGTGCAGCTGAGAAGAATGTGTATTCTAGTGATGTTGGTTGGAACACTCTGAAAACATCTACTAAGTCCATTTGTTCACAGGTTTGGTTCAGTTCTGATATTTCTTTGCTGATTTTTTGTCTACTTGATCTATCTCTTTTTGACAATGGGGTATTAAGTTCCCCTGTTACAATTGTGCTATTGTTTATTTGATTTTTCACATCTATTAATAATTGTCTTATATAGTTGGGTGCTCCCATGTTTGGTGCATACATATTTATGATTATTATCTCTTCCTCTTGAAGTTTTCCCCTAACAAGTATGTAGTGGCCTTCTTTATTTCTTTTGATCATTCTTGGTTTGAAGTTTACATTGTCTGCAAACACAATAGCTACCCCTGCTTTTTTCTGGGTTCCTGTTGCATAGAAGATTGTTTTCCATCCTTTGACTTTCAGTTTATGAATTTCTTTTTGAGTTAAATGTGTTTCTTGTATACAGCATATTGTTGTTTCTGATCCATTCTGCCAGTCTGTTTCTTTTGATTGGTGAATTGAGGCTATTTACATTGATGGTTATAATTGATACGATTTGTCTTACCTTTGTCATGTTATTTTCCCACTGTTGGTTCCCTGTTTTTTCCCTTTGTTTAATTGCTTGCCCTGCCTGGCGGTTTCTTTTTGTTGTTGTTCTTGGAATTGTGGTCATTTTTATCTCTGTCTAGAATATCTTTCAGTACTCTTTGTAGGGTTGGTTTGGTGGTCATGAATTTCTTCAGTTGTTCTTTGTCATGGAAGTATCTTATTTCTCCATTAACTATTTTTTTTATGTGGGTACCAGGACCTCGTGCTTGCCAGGCAGGCATTTATGCCACTGAGCTATCTCACCAGCTTTCCATTAACTTTGAAAGGTAATTTTGCTGGGTACATCAATCTGGGTTGGAAGTTGTTTTCTTTTGGAGCTTGATATACTTCACTCCAAGCTCTTCTTGACTTGAGGGCTTGTGTTGAGAAGTGTGCCGTGATTCTGATGGGCTTTCCTTTATAGGTGATCTGTTTCCTTTCTCTAACAACTTTTAATATTCTGTTCTTGTGCTGAGTTTCTGGAATCTTGATTATTATATGTTTGGGTGTAGATTTATTTTGGTTATGGCTAATTGGAGTTCTATATGCCTCACTTATCTGTATGTCAGGTTCTTTTCCTGTGCTTGGGAAATTTTCTGCTATTACTTCTGCAAACAGTTTTGTGTATGTGTGTCATTTGTGTTGCCTCTGGCTTTTTCATTGACAGTAATTATTCTTATGTGATTTTTCTTTGCATTGGCTTGCAGCTGTTGAATTGTTATTTCCTGATATTTTGTTATTTTCAAGAGATCTTTCCTTTCATTATCATTAGCTGAGATCCTGTCTTCAAGGTCTTAAAGTCTGTCTTCAGTTTTGTTCAAGCGGTTTTGTCAACTTTCAGTGGAATTTTTAATTTCCTGGCTATCTGTTTGAATCTGTTTCATGCATTCTATTTCTTTCCTACACTGATCATTCACAGCTTCCATCCTCTTCCTATCATTGTCTACTTTTTTTATCTATCTCTACTCTAGATTTGCTGAGCAATTCCTTTATAAATGTTGACATTTCTTTTTTACCCGAGCAATTATTTCTGATCTGATTTCCTCTATAGCCTCATGGATTTGTTCCTTTACTTCAGGTGCTATCATTTCAGAAATTTGAGGCATGTGTCTTCCATTTTCCTCTATCTCATTGTTTCTTGGACTTGTTCTAGGTGGGATGGAGGTCTGAGGTTGCATTTTGCTTTTTTGTCTTGTCATTTTCTATTTCAAAAATTTTAATTTAGTTTTCTGTGTTAATCCTTGTAAGTTTTCATAGTAGGTAGCTTTATCACTAGTATCAAGGCCTCTCTAGGCAAGGTTTGTTCTTCAGGATGTCTTCTGTGTGTAAGAGGTTCTTGCTTTGTGTCTGTCCCAAGATCCTACCTTTCCAATTAATTAAGAGTGAGATGTTGGTATCTGTTTGGCTCAGTCCCCAGTCCTTTGGTGCTGGGCTGTGGTGAGGTTATTACCCCAGAACTTCCCAGTATTGATACAGAAGTGAGAACAACTGATTAAAACAGATATGACATCCTAGCTAAAGTAGTAAAATTAGCACTGACAATAGCACCAAGCACAGTTTAGAAACAGACACTGTGGTAACTATTAATTTTGTACCTTTAATCATAGAAACAAAATCTACAGTTATATAACAGAACTGATCATGAATTAAGAGCTTGTATGCAAAATGTTTCCCCTTGGTAGAGTGGTTTTACCCTTTGGTGGAGAAATATAAGAAGGATAGTGGATAGAACAGAGATAACTGAAAAGAAATAAAGTAGAAGCCAGGCTGGAGGATGAAGGATGATTATGCAAGCTTTGGGAAACTACAGAAGAGGGCTGAAGAGAAAGAATGAAGGAGTAAGCAAGGGATTATTGAAGTTGACTAGAAAAATTAGAGAGATACTCATATGACAATGTGATTAAGTCTAGAGAGGTAAATTGAGGGAAGGGGGAAAGAATACAAATAAAGTAGAACAAAAATATAGGTGAAAGACAAAAATAATAGGAAAAGGAACAGGAAACAAACCACAAACCAGTAAAAAAATAAAAAAATGAAAAATAAAATAAGATAAAATTAAAAAACAAAATTCCTCTGGTGTCCGCTGAGAGTCCAAAACTATTGGATAACACTGCCAAGACTGCTGTAGGGTTTGTGCTGGATTTGAGGCTGATTTTGGCCTCTAGATGTGGTGGCCTGGGGTCAAAGTCTTCAGCCAGTATTTTCTGTATGTCCCTTAGCGGCCTCCCACTCCTTACCCTGTTTCTCTTGGAGGCGTCTTTCTGTCCCAGTTGCTGTGCTATTTTCAGAGACAGGGGGCTGTTCCCAGTCCCGTGCACCTTTGTCTCCTTGTCTTTGCTCAGCCTTCTGTGTTCCTTTTCCGCTGGCGAGTCTCCGTCCTCTCAGGTCATTTGTTGCTGGGTGGGGTGGGGCGCTGTAATATGGTCTGGTCCTCTGCTCCTGCTGTTGCAGCCCAAGGCTGCTCAGTCCCAGTTCTTACTCCTCTCCCGAGGTGTGGTGCTAACTTCCCATTCATTGCTTTACAAGTTCTGCTGCCACCGTCACCGGCCTCTGCTGTAGTCTGTAACTTCCTCGGGCAAGATGGTGGGGTGCTGTGGGGTGCCTTTCTGCTCCAGCCTGGCAGCTTGGGGACAACCCAGGGCTGCACAGTCCCAAGGTGCAGGGCTGTTTAATTCCCAGCACCTTTCTAACCACAGGTCATGGGGGAGGGGTTAGCTATTCCATTTACTGTGCAAGCACACCCGTAGTCTTTAATCTTGTTCCTCTTGGTTCTAGTTAGTGCTCTGGTGCACAAAAGGAATGGGAAGAAAAGAAAAAAGAAAAGGAAAAGAAAAGAAAGGAATAAAAAAAAGGAAAAAAAAGGAAAACTGGCCGATTGTCAGGGAGTGAGCAGTTCATGTCAGCAAAATTTACTGCTGGACTGTAGCGTCTTCCATTTGGAGGAAGTCAGAAGAGGCAGGGAACCTTTTATCTCAAGTCTATCCTTTATGGCTTGATTTAGCCACATTATTATAGTATATTATAGTATATCACCCCCCCTTTTTTTCTCTCTTCTTTTAAGATTCCAAGTAAGGCGGGCAGTCGTCCTGATCCGGCAGCCCACTGGCAGCTGGGTGGGCTGGCTGGCCATTTTATTAAGTCCTTTATCTCCGGCTAGATCTTTTAGTTTCTTATGTCAGATTGATTTTGGTTTCAGGGTGTGTGTCCCTCCCCTTTCTTCCGATTACCTGTGTTTTAGCTGAATTTCTCTGAGTAGCTATGAATGAGGCTCCTCCTCTATTCATGTTGAATCTCCCTTTTGCTCAAGTTGGATAGAAATCATGATTTGACAAAGTGAACATTCTCAGATGTTTGGGTGTCAGTTACTCTCAGCCCTTAATGGTACAGCTGTGAGCTTTGAGTGCCAGGGCCTCTTAGCGCTTAGCATTGGAGGCCCCTGCTCATCCACCCCACCAGCTTCTCAACGGCTGAGACTCATAGCCCTCTTGTTGGCTTTCTGGAGCTCTTCCAGTAGCATCCGCTGCCTCTCTGTGGCTGTATGCCCATCATCACAGGTTACCTGTCGTCTCCATCCATCTCTAGGACTCCCCAGGGCTAGTAGCCCTAGTGTTCCTAGTTCTTTTTAGTGCAATCTGCTCAGCACACTAAGATAAGAATCATGAGAAGGAAATAGGACCACTTGAGCAAGACCTCTGGGACCTGTACTGCAGCATATAGGAGGAGTGCACACGAGCGAGTGCTATGGATGGACTCAAGGAGTGTGAGAGTGTCCATGCTCTATGGAATTTCACAGACTACTGTACTTGGGGACTTTCACAGTAATGACTGAAGGGGGCAGGGGCATTTGGAATGGTTTTTGGGTGGAGGCATCTGCAATAGGGCCATATTGTTTTATTAGTACATATTTGTAGCACATAAAGTTTACATTCTTATGTATAGGTACATTTACATAACACATCTTAATACCTTTTCATCCCCTTTTCCTCCCCTCTCCTTCAATCCCTTATTCCCTTTCCCATTTGAGAAAGATCTACTACTTCTTATTATCTATCTTTTATTTTGAACTTTATTTATATTTTGGGTTTCTCATGTAAGAGAAATCATGTGATATCTAAGGTTGTGTGTCTGATTTATTTCACTTAATATTATGGTCTCAAGGTGCATCCATTTTCCTACAAATGACTCAAGGTTATCCTTCTTTATGGCAGAGTTGTACTCCACTGTGTGTAAATACCACATTTTCTTTATCTATTCATCTGCTGATGGACAAGATACATAGACAGGGAATAGGTAGGGTCCAATGGAATTCCTAGTTTTAGTTTTCTGAAGACTCTCCATAATGATTTCCATAGTGGTTGTACTCGTTTACATTCTCATCAAGAATGGAGAAGGGTTCCTTTGTCCCCCACGACCTCAATAGGATTGGTTATTATTTGATTTCTTGATGATGGCCATTCTTTCTGGAGTGAAAAAGAATGTCATGTTGTTTTAATTTGCATTTCTCTAATGGACAACAATGTTGAACATTTCTTCATGTATTTATTGGCCATTAGTACTTCTTCTGTGAATTTTCTATTCATTTCACTTGCCTATTTGTTTTTGATTGGGTCTTTTATTTTGGGGGGGGTCTAATGTTATTGAGTTTTTTAAAAATATATTTTAGGTTTTAGTCTCCTGTCTGAGGAGTAGCTGGCATTTTTTTTCCCCTTTCTGTAGGCTGTTCTTTCATTCTGTAGGTTATTTGTTTTGCTGTGCAGAAGCTTTGTAATTTAATATTATCCCACTTGTTCATTCTTGATACTATTTCTTGTGTAACCAAGGTTCTATTCATATATACCTTGTCTATGTCTACGACTTCAAGAGTTTTACCTATTTTATCTTCCCACAGGTTATTTCTGCTTTAACATTTAGTTCTTTGACCCATCTTGATTTTAGTTTAGGACATGGTAAAAGATATGCATCTAATTCAAGCTTCTGCTTGTGGATAGCCAGTTTTCCCAACACCATTTCTTAAAGAAGCTTTTGTTCCTCCAGTGTATATTTTTGACCCCTTTGTCAAAAATCAAATAGCTAAATATGCTTTTTTTTTTTTCATCCTTTATTCTGGTCCATGTTGAGAGCCTGCTGACACCAAAGGAACTATCTCCCACCTTTTGGGAGAAATGGCTGATTGTTTGAAATCTGTGGCATTTTCCTCACAAATTGTGGGCTGAAATCATACTGCCCATGATTTGGGGGAATTTCAGGGCAGTTTATAATTATCCACTGGGTTTTGGGGACTTCAGGAATAGTAGTAATAGGCTCCGGGCCCTTCCCATCTTTGTCCTGTCAGATGTGGTTTTCTAGCTACTCTAGCTGTTTCCAAACATACCGTGGGAACTCCCAGAGACGCACCAACTCTCTTAATGTAAGTTAGCAGTGTGATCTTTGCTTTCCAGTCAGCTTACTGCATCTGATGCAGGTGTGTTTACTTCCCTCAGTCTACTGACCTATATAAAACCATGGAAATGATTGATTAGGAAAAAAGAACCGCAGACACAAACATATTCAGGAAAAACTGTCCCTGAAGGCGAGTTTACCTTTAACAACAGAGTTTAACACACTGGTTTAAGAGCATGGAATCTTGAAACAAAGTCTTAAAGTTCCAATCTTAGTTCTTTCTTAGCAGTCCGAACTCCAACACATTGTTTAATGTACTTGCGTTCTTTAAACTCACCTCTAAAATGGTAGTAAGTAATCATACCTTCTGTGATACGTACTCAATAAGATAACACATATGCAATGCTTAGACTAGTGCCAAGCATTAGTAAATAGTAAATAGTACCTAAAAGATTTCTATGGAATTCATTATGCCACGGACTCAGGAAACAAAGAAAAGAGGGATGAATATGTGTAATTCTCAATTTTAAGCTAAGAAACTACATATTTGTCATCATAACCATATAAGCACAAAGTTTGAGAAGACGGTTCAGCCTCGGTAGATAAGTTTATAAAACTACATTTGAGGAAGAGTGGATTTGGCTGATAATAAAAATCAAGTGAGTCCAAACCTAAATCCTGGAATAGTTAAAATAATAGTAAGTGGAGTCCCCTTGGGCCCAACACGCAAACAGATTGAGTTTTGTTTAAAGATTTACAAACACAGAAAATGTGAAAATTAGCATCTATTACTCACCTAGTGCAAGCTACCTACTATTTTATGTATTTTAAATTACAGCCAATAAACAACTTGTGCACATTTTATGAACATAACAGTGAATGAAGAAAATCAAGTTATAAATTATTACATGCAGTAGTACTCTAGTTAAAATATAGGCACAGTTACACAATAGTCAACATTATTTTTTAGTGTGACATATGAAATTCATTAAAATGTATGTTTTTTAAAAATCCATGAGCATGATTGCAAAAAGCAGTACAATGGTTGTTTAAGGACATGGTGTAGCTGCGTCAGAGAGAAAGGATAGATGTGGAACAAAATTCAGGGTGGCTGGTGAGGTTTAATTTGTTTTTGGTAGTCGTTGAAGGTATACTTGCTTTATAGTGATGTAGTGTGCTGTACATTTGCATTTATTACTTTTGGTAGTGTTTTGTTACATTTCAGAATAAAAAATAAACAACAGTAAAAATTTAAGACACAGACTCTTGCAGAATTGCTGCCATTTCAAGAAACTTCATTCTGCCTCTCTAGAAGAACTAGTAATTGTGGTATACAAGGCCTGATTCAACCTGCATATCGAATTTCCATCTCAGCTCCACATGCCCAATTCCACAGGCAATTTGTAGACAGGAAATGGGGAGCAAATCGTTCCCCAGCAGTTATGCCTGGCAACGAGCTTAATGAAGATGGCAAAGTTTCAATACCAAATGAGGAACGAAACTTGTCAGCATCATGGCGTTTAAAAAGAAGAACCATACATGAAGCGTTTCATCATCCTCGTCATGTTTTACCAAAATAATTTTCTGCCTTTTAAATTGAGCAATTCACTTGGAAGCAAAGTTTCAACTTGTGGGCGTATATTAACAGAAGCCAAGGGAGTGATGGGGTAAAATGTATTTAGTGATGAGTCAAAAAGTGAAACTGGTTTGGCAAATCTACTTCATGACAGTAGCAAATAATTAACTTACAACAAAACCTGAAACCCATTCCACTCAGGCTAAGGTGAAGCTGAAAGCCTGTTCTTTAAGCTATCAAATAAATGTGAAGGACTGTTTGGATTTCATGGACTACTGATTTTCATGGAGGATCAAAGACACTTGTTAGTCCTTCATTGTGTGATATATTTTATTTATCACTTCTCAAGATTTACCGTAATTTCCAATGTGGTTTCTGAATGCCAGATTGTATTTTCCAGAGATGGCTACAAAATTATCTCTACTTATGCGTGTGCTTCTAGAACTTTGCCACTCTTGCATCTGAAATACAGTCTGATCTCTCCATGTGAAAATGGGTGCGCTTATGATGCATTTGTAGGCAATGAAATGTAGTAAGTATGATGGTGTGTGTTTCTTGAAGGCTAGATCATAAAATCTGATGCCACTTCTGAATTACTTGCTGGAATTCTCATTCTTAAAGACTTCATAAGCCATATAAATCATCCTATTGCCCTGGGTGCCATGTTGAGAGGAACGCCAAGCCATTTCACATACAAAGAACTTTTTAAGAGGCACGAGACTGCATGTGGAAGATGAGATGCCCACAACTGGCAGCTGTTCTGGTCCCCCAACTTTGGATGTTCCAGTGTTGTCCTATGTCACTAAGATTTGGGTTGATCTGTCACAGACCAATAGTTAACTGACCAATTGGGTTATTCTTTTTATCTTCAGGACTATTTGTTCTCACTGAAAGATTATAGGCAATATTCAGTGGTCTTTGTATAGGTATCCATATGATGTTTGCACCAGATTAGCTCAAGTTGTGTGACCAAATCTTGGCAAAGTTTAATATTTTATATTGGATTCCTGGGGTGGCCATTAAGGGACATTTTGCTAAATTCATGAATCTAGGCTCTTGGAGCACCACACATCATCTGAGGTGGCTTCAGGAAAAAAAAAAAAAGGGGGGCTTTGAAAATCCTTTCCTCCATGACAGCAATGAAAATTGCTCATAGCTACAATTTTCAAAAATGTGAAAGTTAACCAAGTCTTACAGCAATTCCTGAAACATTTATTGAAGGAAAAAGTGGCCGATCATTGGTAAGAGCACTGAGATTCGTTAGCACTGAAGCATGATTCCTACTGCATCTCCAACCCACAGGACTTTAAAAACCCAAACTCGACAGCCTGTCATCATCATGAAAACCAGCATTTTCACCACCACGGATGGGGTAGGATGGGTATAGAGTTGCTTCAAATCCCACCCCTAGAGGATTTTTAGACTGGAATTTACACCATCAGACACCCAGTTCTCAGCACTGTACAAACTGAGGTTTATAATATTGGCTGTGCTAAGTCTCAGACCATTGGGTTTGGGCTTGAGCTATACCAGTGGCTTTCCTGTGGCTCTCTTGCAGGCAGCAGACTAGAAGAGTTGGTCTGCAGAACCATGTAAACCAATCCTTCATGATAACTCTCTGTCTATCTGCGTCCCTATCTTTTCATCTGTCCTATTGCTTCTGGTTCTCTGGAGAACCCTGACTAAACCAGAGATGATTAAGGTATTGCATTACTTGGAAGATGCTGTCTGAGTTGGTGTATATCCCCCAAGAAAGAAACCCAATATTGAAAGAATGCACTGAAAATGTACACAGAATTAGGCAAGTCTCTGGAAATATATTCAATTCAGTGGCATCACAGTTACTGAAATGATTACCTAGAACTAAGTACAGGTGGAATCAGAGCAAAGGGAGTTAAGGTGGCTGGAGCATTTCCTCACAATGACAACAGTGGTCGATGGTAAAAGTTGTGTGTGTCACCTGGCTTCTTTTTATCATCCTGGTGAGCATACACAGAGAAAAGAGGTAATGGAATGTGTTAAATACAACCAAGACCTTGAGCGGATAGCCTGAAAGCCTGGGTAGTAAATACGTATGCAGGAGTCCCTTACCTCCTTCAGTCGCAGGGGAAGTAAGTCTGAGAACCAAGCGCCTGGGGTCTGAGAGGGTTGCTAAGTAGTGTGTTTTATATGTTCTACCTGGTCTACGTCTTGTACTAAAGTAAGGCTCTGGAGGAAGACTGGTACCCTGTGTCTTAATTACTTTCCTTTTTGCTGGATAAAATACACAACACCCACAATTTAAGGAAGGGGAGTTTATTTACCTCTTGGTTCAGTCCACAGTCAGTTGGCTCCAAGGATGGCATGGGAGAGGGGTATGGGGAAGGAGGGAGAGCTGCTCGGCATGCAAGGAGGAAGCAGAGAGAGCAAGGGGGAGCTGGAAAAGGAATAACCTTGTGGGTCACTTCCTATTCCAAACAGACCACACCTCCTAACGGCAAGTAAACTATAATGTCCCCATCATCTAATCAACTTCCAAAAGCTCCACCTATGATCTCATGAGGCTTTGGAGGGACATCTAGATATAAACCATAACACACTGAGCATGAGAAGTTGATTACTTGGCTGAGTAGAAGTGGCTTGAAAATTTTGATTGCCTTCAGTTGCCTTGACTCTCACCTGCTGGCTGAGGCCATCATTGCTCCTTTACTGAGGAATATACCCATCTTCTCCAGAAAAGACTTGTAATGATTGTAAGACTCGGACATGTGGGCAGTTGCTTCACAAGGTGATGTCAATTCTTTTCAGGACACACCTCCACCAGCACTCCTGCTGTCAGTGTAATGATGGGATTCAGACACCAAAACAGCCCAGACACGTAAAACACGAGGTTTGATTCAGAAATAAAGCCGTCTGTGCGCTAAAGAAGTTTGAGGATCTTACCAACCTGTTCTGGCCAGGGTATGGTTTATGATAGTGAAAGGCATTTCACTAAGAAAGGTAGATAGAAGCTTGGGGTAGGACCAATTACTGACATTAATACAATCACTCAGACTATTTGGGGTTTAAAACATTTTGCAGGACCAGGGATATAGCTCGGTGGCACAGCAACTGCCTGGCAAGAGCAAGGTCCTGAGTTCAATTCCTGGTACCAAAAAAAAAAATTTATTTTTGCAGTGCTGGGATTGAACCCAGAGCCTTCCTTGCACATGCTAGGCAAGTCCTCTACCACGGCGATACATTCCCAGTGCTAGCATTTTGAATTTAATTTACTGGCTTAAGCGTTTGTTAATGGACCTAACAGTCTGATAGATTCACTGTTTGACGTTTGAGTGAAATGAAGTTGAAGTGCTGGAAATTCGTTGGTATCCTGTAGAAATCAGGTAAACTAGTGAGAGAGCATTGTGGGCAGAGATGTCTTCAATGTAACATGCTTGGTCTAAGTCAACCAACCACCTGGTTCCTCCAGGACTGATCGGCTTCCTGGGATGTAATATTTTCAGTGCTAACAGCAGAACAAAATGTGATACTTAGTCACTCTATCTTCTACCCAGTAAATGTCCCCCAGAGAGGCCTGGAAAAGATTGCTGGGGGGTGAGTAAAAAATCCACTTCTCAGTTTCTGGATCTCATAGCAGCTTTCCTGCTACTTGGGCATTATGATCCACAAGACTCAATAATACTGGAATGTCGTGTCTAGAAGAGATGTTTTATGAGCCCTCTGGCAAGCATCAACAGGAGACTCCCACTAAATCTTCTTGGGTTCCATCTTCAGACAACAGATAATCTCTATTTGGAAAGCAACTTCTGTCTGGTTACTGGGCTCTCATAGACTGAATAGCTGATTATGAAATATGCAATGATTGTGCAGTCTGAATAACCTGTGATCAGCTGAGAATTATCCGATCCGCTGAACCATAAAATGAGATGTGCACAGCTACATTTCATTATGAAAGAAGAATCGTATTTGTAAGATCATGACTGAGCTGGCCTGGAGAACACAAATAAAGCTACATGAAGGAGGCGGCTCTGATATACCTTTCTTCTTGCTGGCCTGCCTGTCCTCCATCCCATAAACATGAACTCGAGGTGAGTGATTATGACCAATCAGATGAGGAATAAGGGAAGGCTTGATTTATGGATGGTGATGCCTGGGTAGCTACCACTAACCCAAAGTGGACAGCTATTTATTTTAACTGCACCCAGAGATGGCCTTCATCACAGTGGTGGGCATTACATTTTGTCTTCTCTTTATAGGTATAAAATAAAACCCATATAATTCATTTTTGCTTCCTGTTCCCATCAAGTTTTTAGTGAGAGGATTAGACGCCACAGTGGCCGTGATGGCAATTGCTCTTTCAGGCTTCTCGCTGTTTCCGATGAGTTGATGAAATCTTTTTCCCACCACCATTTTGGATTTCTCATGTCTCTCAACCAACAGACCAACAGGTAGAAAAGGGAATTACTGCCCTGGATAGTGTGGTTGAATTTAATTACAAAATATGATTAAGGCTGATATTTCCCCAAGTGGGCAAGGAGAACTGTATTTGGAATGCAGATGGTTTTCTAGTAGCATGTTTCAGGACTTCCTTTGTAAGTAACAAAGTTCTCTAGTCAGTGTTAAACTGGGGTGATCTAAAACTCGTATTGAGTATGGATGGTTACCTATACTTTCCAACTGGTTGAGATGTTTGTCAATGTATGAATATTATCCCCAAATTCAGAAGTTCTACCTATATTTGCTTCTGACAAGAAATCAAACTCTGTGCTTTGGTGATGTTGATTAAACACCTTCTTCTTAGAATTCAAACCCATTATGAGACTAGTTACAGGAGTAGGAGAAATGAGGGTCAATGTTTGTGAAATAGAAGTGTTTTACATCCTCTATTCTTAGATCTATATGAGATGTTCCCTTAATGGAGTTCATATTTCTTTTTCTTTTTGCCATCCTGTGGAAAGAACCCAAGGCCTTGTGCATGTTTAGCATATGTTCTACCTCTAAGCTATATCCCCAGTCCTTTTTTTTTTTTTTTTTTTTTTTTTGTGGGTACCGGGGGGTCGACCTCAGGACCTCGCGCACCAACAGGCGCCCGTGCCGCTGAGCGATATCACCGGCCCCTTTTTCGTATGTGGGATTCGGGAGTCGAACTCGGGCCCTTGCGCTTGCAAGGCAGGCGCTTACGCCGCTGAGCCATCTCACCGGTCCCCCCAGTCCTATTTTTTTTTAAAGTTTTATTTTGGGGTAGGATTTCTTAATGTTGCCCAGATTGAAAAACTTGGGATCCTCCTGTTTCAGCCTCTTGAGTAGCTGGATTACAAGTATGAGCCACCATGCTTGGCTTATATCACTTTTGCTTTTTATTATTTCTTATTTGTGATTTCTATTGACTGTTGAGGTCAAATTGGATTTTTTCTCTCTTGGATCCACTTAAACATAGACAGGTAATAAACATCCAACTAGAAAACTGAAAAGTGATCAAAGATACATTTATAAAATTGAAAGGACAGGATAAGTGGAATGAAAGTGTCAAAATGTGTTATCCCCAAAAGACTGTATGTCTGTGTGTCTCCTTTTCTAATTACTAAAAGTGTTCACTAGCACACAGGAAATATTTCCTATAGATTTCATGTAGACAGCATAGCCATGATGTTGAAATTATTATTTAGTGTGTAATTTGTCATTGGGTGGTAACTTACTGTTCAACTCAACCTTAGGCATTAAAGAATATTGTAAGCATATATTACATAGGACAAAAGTAAGATTTCAAGAGGCTTTTAAGAGTGTAAATGAGTATGCCAACTCAAATATACTTACTTTCAAGAGAGAATTTTTTTTTCATTCTCCAATGTTTTCCATTTAACACATTGGTTACCCTTTCATTCTCGAAATTTTCTCATGTTCCCTATTTCAATGCCACCAAACTCTACTGTTCCCCCTCCTTTTGGTCTCTTTCTTTTTATCTTTGTCAGTTCCTTTGTCCTTTTCTGTCACTTTAAAATTTATGTACAGGATTTTGTCTTTAATCTTTATTTAATAGCATTGTAAAGTAAAGTAAGTCCCTGACTTATGAATGAGTTCCGTTCTGGGAGAACCGTCATAAATCAGATTAATTGATAAGTCCAACAAAGTGCGTCTCAGACAACTTTGACACAAATATACAATGTAAAGCACAAGAAAGCCAAACACACACAATAATATTATAAATAAACTATTTTTACTTTTAAGTGCAGTGAGCGCACGGCAGCACAACTGTGACAATGTCTGGCAGACGTGAGCTACTTCTAATATTTGTTCACATCTAAGAATGTTCGTAATGTGAGGTCTGTATTTGTGAAAATTTGCAACTCAAATGTTTGTGAGTCAGCTACTTACTGTTATAAATCCTTTTGGACCTTATCATCTAAATTATTTTTAATTAAAAAAATATATGTTTATTCTAATTGAAAAAAAGCATGTTGTTATTACATATAATATTTTGTCTTGAAATATGTATTCATTGTGGAATGGAAAATAGAACAAATTAACATGTGTGTTATATTTTATTTATAATGTTAAGATAAAATTGTTAGATACTGACTACAAATAATAACCTCTATTTTTATAATCCTTGACTTTTTCCTCACCTAATTATTCTTCCAGGAACATTCCATATATAAGAGGGCAGAGAAAGGAAAAAGACAAATTCTTGCTTTGAATTCCAAAACAATCTGACATTTATATCAAGAACAATACACTTAAAAATATAGGCCGTTGACTAACCAAAACCAGATACTTCGTAACTCTAAAAACAAGATTTGAAGGCAATTTAGCATAGAGGTTATGCTTTAAGAAATACTGCATAAGACAAAGGCCTATAATACTAGAAAGTAAATAAAGGGGGAATTTCAGAGAGGAAGAAGAGGGCTGGAACATGAGTACATTCTTTGGGAATTAGGGAGTTTGTGTCTGAATCTTGAGGCATGGGCTAACGAATAAAAGTCTGGACAGGAACGGGGATTTTCCAAAGACAGAAAAGATCTGTTTCTTGCTCCCAGCTCAGGAATAGGCTTTGATTCTCACATTAAAATGATAGGAAGCACCTTGGAAATGTTCTCCAAGCCAGTAGGACTTACGGAGAAGCAGGACAGGTACAGAAAGCCCGCAGTGAGGCCGTTTCCACTCTCACTCTGGAGTCCTGATGTCTCAGAGAGGTTTGTGAGGAGACATAAATGTTCCCTGTGCCAAAAGACCTGCAGAATCCCAGTGTGGTGGACAAAGAGAAGGTAGAACGATTTGCATACTTTCTTTTTGATTTTTAAAAACTTTCATTAGTACACGTTAGCAGCACACAGTGATTTCATTCATTGTGCGGAGTTGGTCGATACATGTACATACCACATTTTAATTCTTTTTACTTCTGCTTCTCCTCCTATCCCCTCTCTCTCCATCTCTAGATCCCCTTCTATAATTTCTTGAAGTGAAGACATCTTGGCAAAAAGCGTTATGTATAGAAGTTGATCACCAAAGGCCTTGTGGGGTGAACTACATCATAGCAAGCAACAATAGAGATAAGGGCATTTCAGCTCCTCAGAAAAACACCGTGCATTAACACAATATAAACCCTACAATAAATAAGATCTGTCATCATAGAGAAAGGGAGAAAAAGAAACATTCAGATTTCCTTCCAAAGAGGCTTGGCCAGCTGCAGGCTGGTTCGGTGGTTCTGCTGATCTTGACTGGCAGCCCATGTGTTGAGGTGTTGGCTGACAGCTGACTGACCTAGTATGGCCTTGGCTGGAATGAAATAGATGTCACAGTTTTGCTCCATATCTCTTATGCTTCAGGAGGCTACCTGAGGCAAGAGCAAGAGAAGAAGCACAAACTCATGGGATGTTTTCCAGTCCTGTGCAAGGATCACACCTGCGAACATCTCTATGACCCAAACAGTGTGTGCCTAGTGAAAAAACCGATTCTCCCTCTGAGAACTGAGGAATCTCATGACAAACGGCCAGATGGCAGGTAGCAGTGAGAAATCAGAACTCTACAGCACCCAACCTACCATGGGAGGAGAAGGAAAGGCTGTGTGGAGAACCTGGAATTCCTGTTAGAAGTTGTAAAACACAGGGACTTCATTAAAGAATAAGCAGCACTAAAGAACAGTGAACAGTCTTAAATACAGAGATCAAAACATTTTCATCTCCCTTTAGAAATGTGTATCTAAGGGAAATCCTCAAAAACATTTATTTCACTCCTAATTAAATGTCCATTAGAAGGAAATTCATGGCCTCTGCTTCCCTTAGACTCTAGCATTTGAATGCTTATTGTCAATTTTTCCCTAACATTAAGCTGTCACTATGTGTTTCCTGTAAGTACATTTTTTTTTTTATTGGCTGAATTGGAGTAAAGTAGGTGTATAATCCTCCATTGACTCAAAGAGTCATTTCTTTTCTTGACTAACTACACCAATTTTTTATCCAGTCTATTTCCTAGATGTACCTGTCTGCAAAACTTTGATCATTTATGTTGGCTTGCCTAATACATCATTTTCCTCCTCAAATTCTTTTTAAATATTAGAAGAAAAATGAACCCCAATATACTAATAAGATTCTGATCACTGTGACAGGAAGTTGAAGGATTACTTCCATGCTTTTCTGGTTCTTTATATAACCCAGGGTGAAATGAACATTTTAATGGTCTCACTGCCAGGCAGTTTATAAAACTTGGAATCCTCTCTCATTTTTGGATCCCTTTTTGCTGTCTGTTTGCCCGAGCAGGCCCTCCTCATCTTGCCTTATACAATGTTCCTATAATTATGGATCATCTTTCACTAATTAAGAGTGAAAAATTGACTTGAACTTCTGTTTCCAGATTCCAGTTCACTCACACACAAATATGAACTTCATGCTGAATTGTATGTTTTATAACTCGAATCTTAAAGAAAAATAAAGGCTCATGTTAATATCCTGGAAATACCTCTTTTTTTGGAACAATTACTTCAAATCAGTTTCACAAACATTCCTTTTCTCATTTCCTGGAGCAGAGTAGCTTTGCTATACTTCTCTTCAATCTGTCCTCTGCAATTGGAAAATGAGTACCTTCAATTTTTTTTTTTTGCCTAAAGAAGGAGGCACAAAATTAAAAAAACAAACTTAAGAGGAAATATCCTATAATAGAGTTTTATCTAGGATTTTAATTGTCATTGTACAGTGTTGAAGAACCTATGCAGTCTTGGTGGGGAGGAAGGAGCAACAGTGCAAAAGAAATGATTTCTGAATTGTGTTTTTAAGAAGAAGCCAGATAAAAATGGTAACAAGGATCCAAAGAGAGACATCAGCATGGGTGAAGGTATAAAGTTTGGAGATTTTTTTCTTTTGATGTTAAATATGGTGGGCTACAGTGATAATAGTTTTAATACTGAAGCACTTTGTTGCTAGAATAAACACCACTTGGCTTCATATTGTGGTATATTATTCCTTTTTATTATTATTCTCCTATATTATGCGCTATATTTGGATCTCTCCTGTCCCCGAAAGGCCCGTGTGAACCAGCCTGTGGCCCTCGACCTTCCTTATTAGGGTTTTAAACTATGGATTACATTTTTTTTAAGAGTTGTAAGACTCTTCAGATTTTCACTTCATCTTGAAAGAGTGATGAATATTTGTGGCTTTTGAGAAATTGGTCCACTTAATTTTCAAATTTATGTATACAGAGTTATGTATAGTATTCCTCTACTTTCTAAAGTTTGTGAGTGTCTATATGTTATTTTCTTTCTCATTCGTAATATGGTAATTTATATCTTCCCTCTCATTCTAGCTAGAAGTTTATACATTTTATTTATTTTTTGCTTTCTGTCTTTATTTTTAATTTCACTAATTTTTATTATTTTTATGTTATCTCCCTCCTTTATTTAAATTAATTTGCTCTTGGATGGCTAAATAGTAGAAAGACTGGAGGGAGAAAAATTCATCTTCAGATTGTTGGTAGTTTAAATTAGGGTCTTGTAATCTGCCTACCTCAAAGTACTCAAATATCTGGTTCAAGTTTTCTTCTTGGAGTTTGTTTCTGTTTAATGAGAAATACTGAAAGGATTTTTTATTGACTACCCACACACCATGAGTAATGTTTCTTCTTATAATATAATTTTCTACACACTGAACAAAGTAAATGAATTCCTGGAGTACCTAACTTCCAAAGGTAGGAGCATTCCATGGAAGAGAATATATATTGATAGTTATTTGTGTTACAGATTTAGTAGAGTTCACTTCTAATTACAAGTACAAGGAATTTCATCCATTTAAATAATATACAGGATAATGAAAAATGAGAAAGTACAACAATTCTGTATTATGTAAGATTTCCTTGTGAAAACTTAAAATGCTCAAATTGACTTTAGAAATGCTTGCATGAAAGTAGTAATGGCCCCACTGAGAAAAGTTCTAGGTCAGGGCTATTTGGTAGAACTGTCCACAGTGATGGAGATATTCTAAATCTACACTACCCAATACAGTAGCCCCTAGCTTCATGTGGCTATTGATTACTTGAGACGTGGCTAATGTGTATGAGGAACTAAATTTTTAATTTTATTTAATTAATTGGAATTTTTATTAATAGCCATACATGATAAGTGGCTTCTACAATTGATAGCATTAGTTATCAGGTAATGTCTTTGAATGCCTCAAAAGACAGAGGAGCTAACTATGGCATATGTAGGCAGAACGCGGACAGTGAGTACAGAAAGCTCTAAACTAGGATCTTTGCATAGTCGATTTCATGCTAATAAACATAACAGCAAATAGAGAAAATGCCAATCTGTCCACCAAAGATGAGCCATGAAAGAGAGCCTGCTTGTGTTCACTGACCTTAAAAAAGAGTTTAACTTCATCTTTATTAAAAAGTATCTTGTTTAGCTGAACATACCACTCATATATGTGAATAGAAACTTGAATATATCGTCTAAAGTATTAGCTATTCTTCTAGTTCTATATTATGCATAAATTCAGTAATCTCATGCCATCTTGCTTTTGCTGCAGGTTTATAAGTTTATTGAATGACAAAGAAGTAGAAATATATACCTTTATAATAGCATTCTTTCATTATAATAGATTTCTTTCATTTGCACCCTATTCTGTTGGATGATTTTTTATTTTTTTATTTTTTTATTTTTTGTGGGTACCGGGGGTCGACCTCAGGACCTCGCGTGCCAGCAGGCACCCGTGCCGCTGAGCGATATCACCGGCCCTTTTTTCATATGTGGGTTCCGGGAGTTGAACTCGGGCCCTCGCGCTTGCCAGGCAGGCACTTACGCCACTGAGCCATCTCACCAGCCCCTGTTGGACGATTTTAAGTCTTTAATTTTTTATTTTATTTCCAAGGATATTCTTAGGCAAATGCCTTGTTGAAATAAAAGAAAAAAAAATGACTGGGAAGAGATATAGGCTACTACTTAAACTTTTAAAAAGAAATGAGATTAATTTGGTAAGATTTGTTCCAAAGAAGTAATTATTATCCTAATTGTTCAAGTAAGGAAACACAGACACAATAAAATTATTTCATTTACTTGAAGTCAAACACCTAAAAAGTAATGGACTAAAAAGTAGGAATCAGGAATATCTGACTCCAGAACCTGCAAAATTTCCACTAGACCACTGCAAAAGTCATCCTTTAACAGCCCCCAGATCCCGGCCTCCTGGGATTCACAATTTTGTGCAGTCTCCTTCCTTGAATGGTTTATTTTTAAATAATAGACTGTCATGACATAATATCACTAAAATCAGGTACATAAAGATGCCTGCTGTAATTTGATGCATAAAGAAACTGAGGTTCATAGGGATCATATGAAGTTTGAAATTCACATTTGTAATTCATTCAACTCAGTAGCTGAATTGGTAATCAAATCTAGATTTACTTTTTATATTTTCAGAAGTGTGGTCTCCACATATACCAACTATATGATGAGATCAAATTTACCTTGGTGTGTTGAAATTTCAGAGTTACTGGTTTATTAAGAATTCTAATCTTTGATATATGGGTACCCCCTCGCTCTCTTACAGCTAAATCTCCACTTTGGAGCTTCTCGGTTTGGCTGGATAAATTTCTTCATTCTCCAAGGTGGCTGTCTTTTCCTAAGATGGAGTTTTATAGTTTTCTATGTGCCCTTTTAAGTTTTTAATGTCTGTATCTTTGTCCCAGACTGTGATTCGATTAGCAATACAAAGCCTAGCTTTGGCAGTGCTCTGCTGTGACTTTTCAGGTAGACTAAATTTTGGTCTTGAAAATAAAAGGATGCTGAGCTTTTCCTTCATTGTGGACTTAAGCACCGAGTCATTCTCAAATTGAATTATAGGCTGTAAGTAATGTGCAACAAGTCTAAATACAAATTACTAATATAGTTTTAGAAATCAATTGTTTTGTATGTCCACTGGTTTCTGAGTTGGTAGATACTGTTTTTTGCTCTGGGCTCACAGTAAACCCTACTCCTAATATAATGTCTTTGCATAACAACCCAACGACAGACTCTCACTTTTTTAGAATTCTCCCAGGGCATTTGTTACCTGCCTTCCTTATCCCTGTACTCATAACCGATGCTTCAAATCACCGTTTATCTTTTTTATGAGATAAACATATAATTTGAGTTCATCTGGAGTGTGGCTGTGATTTTTGTTCTTTGGTTTGCAACCATAGAATCCACAGTCCAATATTTAAACATTGGGTTCATATTGGTACATTGCTGTCATTGCACCACTAAAATGGGAGCCAGAAGAAGTGAGAACTGCGGTCCACATTTCAGTTGGAGGTACCGGCCAAGCTAACAGGACATGGCTTATGGAAACAAGCAACAAAATGACATTGCCTTACATGGTTTAGAGCCTGAAAAAATAAATAGATGTGCAAATTCATTACAGTTTGAGAATCCCTTATCTGAAATAAAAGCTTGGGATGAGATGTGTTTCAGATTTTTTTTTGGAATATTTGCATGTTTATAATGAGATATCTTAGAGATAAACCCACATCTAAACATATAATTTTTATAAGTGTCATATAAATTTTTACACATAAATGGAAGCTACTTTTGGAACATATTTTAAGTGCACTCAAGTTTGGCTCTGATCTGCCACGTGATGTCATTTTCCACTTGTGACAGCAGGCGCCATGTTGATGCTCAAAAAGTTCAGAGTTCTGGAGCTTATTAGTTTGTGGATTTTCAGATTAGGGATGTCAATGTGTATAAGTAACTCAGTGTAATGAGTATAACAAATGGGAAGAGGACAAAGTAATGGGGGAGAGCGGGACATAAAAATAATTGAGGTATGTTATGTACATGTACAAACTTCCCATGATGAATGTAATCATTATGTACTGCAAATATATACTAATTAAAATGAATATAAATAAAACAACAAGAATATGAACATTATATAGTAGCATTAGAAAGGAAGTCATAATTAACTCAGCCAACCATATATCAGAAAGTTGAGAACTTTTCAAACAATTGGATACCAGTGGTACCTCTGTTCAGGAACTTAATTCTTTCCGTGATTCTAGTCACAAACCGAATTGTGCAAGAACCAAATCAAATTCAATGGTTAGGTTCAATGTTGACTTTATAAGGAAAGTTGATTCGGTTCTTTTCCAATTCAGTTTGCTACCAGAATCATGGAAAGAATTAAGCTCATGAACCGAGGTGCCACTGTATAGACGTAGGTCTAGTTATAAATATATTCAGATATTTTGCTTGGGGTTAACTGAAAATGGGAAATACCTTTTAAAGAAAGGATTTCAAAGAGCTGTGGGAAACACAAATATTTTAGAGTTTAAATTATTAAATAAAATATGGAAAATCACCCAATCAATAAATTAATAATTAGAAGGTGCATATACTTTCAGCTTACCTTCTAAAAGGTGAAAAGATAGAATTTTGCCATTTAGCCCTGAAGCCTTGCCCATGGCTGTCAATCACACTCTGTTCCTTCCCTCTTATTGTCATTTTTATAATAATCGCTTCTTTACATTTCTTTATAGTTTTATTACCCAAAAGTGCATCTCTCAACACTGTACTTTGGTATTGCCGTGTGATGGTTTATCAGCTTGATTGGCTTGAGAGATGCCTAGGAGATTAGTAAAGCATATGACTGGGTGTATCTGGGTAGCTCATGGGAATGTGACCATGGGGGCTGTATCTGGTCCCTGTCCCCTCCCTTTCTGGCTTTTCCCCTGCTGTTTCTTAGATGCTGTGGTGGATTAACTGATGGGCAACTTGTAACACCCAGCTGAACTGAGTCAGCGTGGTTCTGGGTGTGGAGGGCCCACCTGAGGATTGTTGCCAAGAGTGTAAAAGCAGAACTTGAGGGGAAGATGGTGTGCTGTTGATTCTCCTGGAGAAGCTTGTCATGCTGGTTTTCCTGATATGAATTTGGCAGTTCTCATTGTTGGAGGAGCTCGGGTCCTCACTGTCGCTGAGGAGGGCTGTGGTCCTTTTGCGGGGGAGCTCTGGTCCTTAACTTGAGCATTTCTTCCTGACTCCAGTGCAGCTCCCTCAGCCTGCTGGCACAGATCCTTCACCCCGCTGGTGCAGACTTTCTAGCTTCCACTGATGACCTTTGGGCCTTCCCGGTGCAGATCCTTGCTACAGACTTGCATGAGTCATTGTCGTGGCCTCTAGGCCTCCAGCTAGACTCATGGAGGACACTGCCAAGGGCTCTAGGCCTCCAGCTGGACTCATGCAGGACATTGCCATGGAATCCACACACTCAGCTATATTCTTTGGGTCTCTAGTGTGTGGACAAATCTCTAGCACTCTTCTACATTTGACTTTTTGGGTGAATATTATAAATAATCCTATAAATTATGTGTCCTGTGTTAAATCTATTCCCTTGCAAACCCTGACTACAACAGATGCCATTAGTTAAGCAACCTTCCTCTGCCACACCGTTGGAGTGCCACGCCTTGGAGCCAGCTGACCATGGACTGAACCTCTACAAACTGTGAGCTAAATAAACCTTTCCTCCTTTAATTTTGGGTGCTGGGTATTTTGTCCCAGGTAGGAGAGAAAAGTAGCTAAGACAGTATGTTTTATATAAATGTTTAACTTATTTATACATGATGCATTTTATTTTATAAATATGACATGTTTTAATTTATGTACTGTTTATATTTTATTAACATATTATATATCTTTAGTTTGATTTTTTAATTGTAAAAGCTTACAAGTAACATGTATAATATTATAATATGCTATTTCTACTAAGAATTGTATGTGCATATAAAACGAGAGGCAAATATAAGAAAATGTTAATAGTTTATCTAAATGGATGCACTATAGTATCTTTAACTTTTTCTGTTCATTGCTTTTGTTTTATGAAACATAAATTTATGTAAAAAAGTAACATATATGAAAAGAGGGGAACCTTAACACATGTCAGAAGTTACTTGAGCTTCTTAGACTGCTTCTGATATGAATCTGTTTCCCTCTTTGCTCAGAAAACAGCAAATACTTGGTTACAGCTAAATTATTATCCAAATAAGTTACAATGCAGATAAGAAAAGTGTAACATAGTTTCAAACAGTACTGTGTAAGAAGACCATGATGGCCATTACTGAGCAGTGGTGGGCACATGTGCATGCCCACGACCACATCTGGCTCTTTCCACAACTGCTTCATGGTGGGAGGCTCTAGCAACATCAATGGAGCATAAAGCTTGAGGGCTTTCTCAGTCACCCAAGAAATCCCATGGACCTTGAGTGGAACCTTGAGGGCAGTGTCTACCTAAGACACAGTCTGGGTAGGAAAGCTGACAGGAGAGGACCTTTTGGGTCAATACGTATTAATCAGAAAATCTACCACAAGCACGATGCCAAGACATTGGAGGGTAAGTACTGGTCAGGTGGCTCACCAGCAAGAGAAACCCCTGGGTGTGTCATAGCTTTGCCATTTGGCATGGCTTCCTTTCTGAATGGCGGTCAGTCATGGGAAAGGCAAAGCAAGGGGGTGTTCTATGGCTGAGGTTGAGGCACTCGTGTTCGAGACGCTGTGTTCCTGAAAAGTAGAAGCAGACACTGAACTTTTCTGAACCAGGACAGATACAATCAGTTCAGCGTGTGTGCAAAGACTGTACGAGGTGCACATTTGTGAATATCTACTTATGTTTTTCAGCCCCCACCTCCCTGTAACTTATGACTCCTCAAGGCTATAGAACATTGAAATTGGGCTTTCAATTGATGTGGTTAAAAACAAAGGAAAAAAAAAAAAACCTCCAGCTTTAATTATATTAGAAATCTAGGAAGAACTTTGTTTTAACCAGTCCCTTCTTCAACTTTTGTAGGCCAGATGTTCTGTGGTAACCCTCATGAAACTGCATCATACAGGGGTCTTATATTCTCTTACAAAATTTCTTGTGCTCTTTTTTCTTTTTGGCTAAAGACAGTCACCTATAAGCAATCTAAAACACGTAAGAATGAGAAGCTATTGCTGTTTTGATGCTTTTCCCTAAGTGATATACACAAACAGAAATATGAAAAAGAGCACATCTTACCGAAGCCAACTTGGTAGCAGGGCACCTTGATGCTATCAATTTTGCATTCCCAGCTGGTGTCCCTGTATAGTTTTAACAAGAGATTTTGTGCGTGGTCCTTACGAACTCCCCGCTGCTTGCTGAGGTGGATTAAAAGATGCAAACTCACTAAAATACGCCAAAGAATATAATGGTCTCTACAGAAGATCTGGCTGTGTCAACCAGCAAAAGGTTCCAGCTGTGGCAGCCTTGTGGGACAAAAGGAGCTCTTGGCTTAATATGGAGCGCCTGCTTTCGACGTCCCAGTTCAGGCAAGAAATAAATAAAACTATTACAAAGCCCTTGACCAGATGTGTCCGACATAATCTAAAATGTGTTTGCACAGAAACTTTGCTATCAACGTGGCTTGTTCTTACAGCAGTGGACATCTGTTCCTAAGGCTAACCGGACCAGCAGGGGTAGGCGGTGTCCGTAATCAGAGCAAAGACCTGATCTGGCTGGCCTCTTTGAACTGCTTTCTCCCTGGCCACTGTTGTTTGCATTAATCTGCATAGTTTCAGTCGTATGTAGGTCAATGATTTATTTAACACAGAATCTACATGCTTCTGTGTTCGCGGAATCCAACTCTGTCCAATGGTCAAAAACTAGAAAATTTCCATTTGTTTTCCAGGAGCCATTGCATACATTCCTCATAGATAACTTGACACTGTTAAAGCCAGGTCACAGCTCACATCTGTCTGACTTATATGGTTCCCAAGGCTGGCTATTGATCATTGTTCTCACATGAATCCTTCATTATTCTAATTGGAACCATTTATAAACACATTCCTTGGACAGATGACAAAAGGACCCGTGAGAGACAGCTTCTTATTCAGAACAGCTGCCCAGTATGTAAATCAAAAGCTGTTAAAGATTGTATTGAGCTGAGAACAATTATATTAGGTTCTAGCCTGTTGTGAATTAAAATGACTGCATTACAGCTTAGGGGATTTGTAAAGGGAGTCTTTCTTTTCAAGAATACCAGTTTAAATTCAGCTCGGGTCACTGACAAGTAGTATCATGTGAAAATAATGTAAAACAAATCTATGCTCTAAACTTTGTCAATAGATA
This sequence comes from Erethizon dorsatum, assembly GCA_028451465.1. Taxonomy (NCBI): domain Eukaryota; kingdom Metazoa; phylum Chordata; class Mammalia; order Rodentia; family Erethizontidae; genus Erethizon; species Erethizon dorsatum. The sequence goes on along the minus strand of CM051841.1, from coordinate 14,092,961 downwards.
GTGCCTTTAAAAAGTACTATCTCCCTTAGTCTGTCATTTGTTGACCTTACGTAAAAACTCAGGGACCAATAAGTCTTAACTAAATTAAGAATTACTTAGAATTCATTTTAAATTTCAGGCTAGAGTTTATGAACTTTCCATAATTTTATGTATATTACAATTTTTCCCTTTAATTTAGTGCTGTTTATACACACATATATGCACACAAACACAGCATTACTTTTTCTCCTTTTTTACTAAAAAAATGAGATAAAAATTCAAAATTCAGATACCTTTTATAGTACTGTGGAAACAACTAATATTTATTGACTCTCTCATATATCAATTATCATTCTAATTACCTCAAGGAGTTCATTACTTCAAAGAATATAAGATCATGTAAACTTTACAATAATTCCCCAAGGTAAGAAATATTATTATCCTCATCTCAATGGTAACTGAGGCCAGTGAGGTTAAATACATTTACCCAACATCACACAACTCATATTCAAACCCAGCATATCCAACTCTAATTACTGTAATTTCTTCAGGGAAGGCACATTGAATGTCAACATTTAGTTGAGTGAATTAGTGTCAATCTATAACTTCAGATAGCTAAGATAGGCATATGATTGATAGAGAGAAGACTACTATTTCCTTGAATATTTGAAGGCTTCTATATTCACCAATACCTTTATTTTCTCTACTACTTTATTTCTTTAAAGGTGGATTTTGTCACACATTTAAGATGGCTTTTATAATCCTCCATTTATTTTGCAGTGAAAATATCGACACATAGCTATAAAGAGAAAGAGCTGGATCCCCACCTCCTCTCACTTCCTTCTATGCTACACTTCAGGATTGAGGCCAATTAACTAAGTCTTTGGGGACCAATGGCATCTTCGTGGGACTCTCATTTCAAATGTAACTTATGCATGTGGAACCAGCATCTTGTGTAATACAAAAAGTTGGCAATTCTGAGATTCAGAATACTTACATCTGGCTTCATGGATGGGTGATATATGAAAGTGACATAATAGAGGGCTTTGTGTAAAGCTTAATTATAATAGTAAAACTATTATAGTAAATAGTAAAACTGTTAGAACACTTGTCTTGTGAGGGTGTGGAATAGAAATAATGCTCTCATATCCAACCTCTCTCCCACACCGGCTAGAAAATGGGCAAAGGGAAAGTAAACCAGCTTTGAAATAGATAAGATAGGGAAACCATTCCGAGTTTATTGGTTTGACCTGAAACTGTAATGCCACATTAAAAAAAAAAACTGTGATAATTATTTAATTCCAGCTGATAGAATACCTTGAAGATCCAAGGAAAGAAAAATACACCTCAACTAAGTAAAGGAGATCATTTATCTCTATTTTTCTTTCTCTCTTTTCTACTGAGTGTCTCTCTCTCATATTCTTTTATTAATTCAATTGCCCTTATTCATATATAACCAAGTCACGCTCTCTTGGTGGCAAGAATTTTGTGTCTCAGCCCTCTTTGTAAATTGATTGCATTTCTGTTCTCTCTCTTCCTAATGACTGAATTCTTAAAATTTAATTGTGCCCATTTGTTCTTTCATTCTATATTTTGGCAGTGCCCACCACATACCAAGCACAGGACTTACAAACCAGGAAGGCCGTGACACCTGCTCTCAAAGTGCTTCGTGGGGGAAGAGGACAGCAAGATGGTATGGGCAAAACTGCAAAAAAAAAAAAAAAAAAAAAAAAAAAAGAAAGCCAGAAGAACTTATCATTTTTCTTACAGAACCTTACGGGAGAGAAAAAGACCACCTATTTGGGAAATTCAGAAATTGTTCCTGGGTGGTGTCTGAGTTAAAGAATTTGCCAACCATATGAGAAAAAGGAAAGTATTTCAGACAGACTCATAATGAATGGAAAATAACTTTTAAGGATGGATCACCTTTTTAAAAATGATAATGCAACTCAAAATATGTATTTAGAGAGACTCTTCATTTGCAGAACATTGATATATTATATGTGTTAACTATGAAATACCTACAGTCAACCCTTAACCTTCACTTTAATTGAGGAATTAAGCCCACTTTGTTGATTACAGCATATAATGCCTTTCCTTTGTCTCATCCTGCAAAGTGATTATTAACTGAAAAATTCAGTTTTAAGATTAATTATGGTTGGCTTTAGGTACTCCTTCAATTACTATCAGAATGTACTAATTAAATATATGAGTAAGTAACTTACAATTGTCTTCCCTACTTTATATGCATCTATAAATGTATTATAATCATCTTATCAGAAGAGACCAAGCCAGGTATGTTCTCCTATTCCACATCAGGCTGTAGTTAGCTAATTCCAGTCAAAACTTTCCATTACCTGGATAAAAGTGAAGAAAGGAAAAGGGAAATTAAATTAATTTGTATTTACTGAGTACATACCAGCTACCTGCAGAATGAGTACATTCAAGAACATCTAGATGCACGAAGCCACATAAAAATGGGCAAATTGGTGTCGAATCTTGTTTACAAGCTCTCTGCCTCTTGGGGCCTCAGCTTTTAAGTATGAAGTAGATAGAACAATAGTGTCTGGTTTATGACATAATAAAGTGAGATACTAGGTTATAATATCTTCACGAAGATATTGTGTCAAAAAGTGAAATAGTGTTAGTAAAAATGTTAGTTTATGAATGATTGTAACTGTATGCTTTTTACTCAATAGCACAAAGACACACAAATTTAGTGCCTTATAGCAATAAACACAAATATTCTATTCCCATATTTTCAGGTAAACAGGGAGCCTGCCAAATCTAACAAGGACTCTGGGTTTGTCTCAGAGCTACAAGTTTAGTACATGTCGCTGTCACTCTTTCTCACTCTACTTGTTCCAGCCAGTGGCTCCTGAGATGCATTTCTTGGGGAATAAGACAGTAGGACGAGAGCAAGCCTGAATGTTTAAGTCACATCTGATAATAACATCTTGTTGTCCAAAGACCAAGTTGAAAGTGAAGGCATGGGATGGGATACAAAAGCAAATATTTACCTCAAAATTATTACATCTAACTAATAGTATCTTGAAGTAATAGTTTAATCTGTTTTAAAAAGTTGAACATATAAATATAATCTAAGTCATCTACATCTAATAATCTTTAACTTGAACAACATAATGAAATAGTATACAGTTGACTTAATATGAAAGGGTTTCTGAATAAAAAGAGAAGCTTCAAATAGTTAAAACTCACCATTCTGAACCTTTAAGTCTCACACTATAGGAGAAACATTTTATTGTATGTTCTAGAAATTCAAAAGAGTTGGAAAATATGGATTCAGGCTTCTGCGTAGTTATGACTGTTTGAGGACAAATTTTTTTTTCAGTTTTTAGTTTAACAGTCTTATATTTGCTTAGGCTTTTTGTACTAATAAAAAATAAAAACTTAAAAATTTATGAAAGTTATGTGATGGATATGTTAATTAGCTTAATTTATTCATTCCATGTTTATACATATATCAAACTATTACATTGTACTTCATAACTATAATGCAATTATGACTTGCTAAATAAAATGATATTAACGAAAACATGGATTTAAGAAAATTTGCAAATTAAAAGCTTCCATTACCTGAGTATATACAATAACTGATTTGTTACATTCTACAGAGTCATGAAGGGCAAAACATTTATAAAAGGTCATCTACAACCCCAAACATACTGCATGTACAGATGTTTAACAAATTCCCAGGAGAACATTGAATGAAATAAAAACGAGCGGTGCTAGGTAGACATCAGTTGCTTTTACTGTGTTGCTTAAAATGCAGGCATCTATTATAGCTTGGGTGTACTGTAAAATATTTCAATTGGAGTTTTAGTGAGGCAGTTTTAGAATTCCTTCCATTTTTTCCTTGTAAAGATAAAAGTTAATCAGAAGGAAGTTAATGATTTTGAGGCCTTTTGTAGTGTTTCTACACACCTCGATTGGACCCTAGAGTTACTGCACTTGGAAAATCTCTTAAATGAAGGAGCTCAGAGTCCTCTTCTGCTACCGCTTTCTCAGTCAGTGGCCTGAGTGTGACATAAGCAGTGTGACTCCTTTCCAAGATGAAACACATTCTAAAATGGTGTATCTGATTTGGTGTATCTGGGAGGCAACACAGAAAATCAAAACACTGCCCCACTGAATTAGAATTTAATGGTCTCAACAAGTACATTACGATGTTGATCTGGGGATTATGCTTTCTAGTAGAGCCTTTATTTTCCCTTAAAAATAGTTTCAATTGAGTACTAGATGCAAGTTATTACTAGTGAAGGCATAGAAGTGTGCCTGTTACCTCTAAGCCCCTTGTGGCTTTGGTCTTTTCCTCAACCTCAGAGCTACCTGTTGGCTAGAATAGAAGAGGATTGGTACACAGCATCTTCTAGAAAGGTGATTAATGGTGCACCTTCATTATCTATCATTTTACCACCTCGAACCCAAAGCCTGACTTTAATTGAACCCTACAAGCCCACACCTCATGCTATGTTTCTGCCGGTTTTACCAAAAAAGACTACACTTCTCCTCTAATTACCATCACAACAGCTCCCATTATGGTTTGACCCTAGTAATTTAGTTATATTTATGGGGCTACAATGCATCAAATAGATAATGATGAATACTGATGCAGCCTAAGGTCGAACCAAACTATAATTATGCAGACTTAATGCAGTTACCAGAAAAGGCAGTATGTAAGAAAGACACTTAGATTAAGAAAACATATGCAAGTGTGTGGGTATATGAACTCTTACACTGAACTTTTAACAGCCTCAGAGCTCTGAGTTACACTTGGAAAATCCTAGTGCCCTGGACACGTACTGTTCACAGTTTCTCCTACCTTCCTTCTGTGATCTCTGGATTTATGCCATCACATTCCAGGTGTTCATCTTTCTCTTCCTAGTATCTAGCGGTATTTCTCAGATGAGGACAACTAGTTGCAGGACTCATAGATTGACTCAGAAATGATACTTATTTGATGATCCATTTATGTATTACAATTTGAAAAATCAGAGTCTGGCCAAGATGCTAGCAATCTCAGACCCATCAAATAAAGTATTCTGAGGCTGTAGCTCATTAGAGTAGTGTCTAACAAAGTAATAGCAACTACAAGTTAAAGTCACAAGCAGGTAGCAGCTAAGGATGAATGCGGTTCAACCAGAAATTACTTTTGTGCAAGTTGATGCTTGACAAATAGTGTGTAGTGGGAGAAAAGCAAAGAGGAGGGCATTTTGGATAATCGTGTCTTAATAATACATCTTTTTTTATAAGAATCGGTGAGAACTCTGGGAATTAGTGAGACAGAACTAAAAGTACCACACTTTCTCAAGGATTAGGAATAAATTGCATGTCATTTTTACCCCTTTGAATAACAAAGATACAGAAAAAATTATGTATGACTGCCTGTGTTTCATATATACATTATATAAGTATTGTGGTGGTACTTTGGGTAATTTTCATTTATTCCTTAGAAGCCATCTGCAAAAAATGGAGAAGCAAGAAGCAATATGGCTTTCATGTATGGGACGACTGCGGGCAGAGGGAGGAGGAAACACTGTGGGCTTCCTATGCCTTACCTGGTTCTCATCCCCCTCATCCGATGGGAACATAAAAACAGTTGTTCTTATATTATCTAGAATAATTTATGCAGTTTTCAGTTTCTAGGAAGGATGACATTGGTTAATACAGAGCCACGTCCTTGTAATAAAAATTCCCCCAGTGGTTTAGGGGTCATGTTAAATTATCTGTGGCTATTCAGGTTCAACTGGCTTACATTCCAAAAGGTCCTTCTAAAGAGATTTCTCTCATTCTCCTCATTGTTGAATATTTCTCAACTATTTCATGCCCCAGTAGGCCCACATTCCTATTTTGAGTACATATCTGGGTAGTAGATTAAGAGAAAAAGGACAGAGGCAAAGTTTAAACTTGCCAAAAGGTTTTTTTTTTTTTTTTTTTTAATTTGGAATTTTCTTCCCTGTGCCTCTTCATCAATGCATAAACTAAAAATCAATCCCGGCCAAACTGCATTCTTATGGTCCCTAATGTATTTCATATCCACATCACAAACTTTCTGTTATCTCTATGATTTCTTTGATCCGTCAGCTGTGCCTTCCTCTACACCACCAGGTGAGCTGGGTTTTAGCCACAGAGGGACCCAGCTGTTCATCTGGGAATCATTTGAGCATCCAGTGTTAAGAGGGGAAGCCGCCGTGCTTTGCTTCACCTGCTATACTCCTTTCTATCTTTGTAATTGGATTTCCTGATGAGAGTGAAGCTGCTGGGGAGACAGATGTTCTTAAAATTAAAAAGGAAAAAAAAGGGACCGAGAAAGCATATAAACAGGGGGCTGATTTGTATTGTTAAAAATGAAGTTTGTGTGCTTTGGCTTTCATACACATTTCTGATGAAAATAAACCACTTTGAACCTTTGACTCCCAGGAAACTTCACTTTTTTGTAGCAACAGGAGGGATGAAGTGGGCATGAGGGGGATGTGCCCCATTACACTTAATGGGTATTCTCTACAGCTAGTCCAGAAGTGTCAGGGGCTCTTGGGAAAGTGTTGCTACTGAAGCTTTTCAAGGAGTTGTAGCAAAGAGGTCTTCAACTAGAGAGAATTGAGAAATATCAGTTCTTTCTTCATTCCAGATATTCTGACTCTGGTCCACCTCGGGTGAGTTTGCCCTCAGTCAAATTCCAGTTGCTATGTTATAAATAAAATAAAATACAGTAAGTGAAATAAAGTAGAAAATGAAAAGAACAAAAGTTCCTTGTAATCTTCCAATCACAAGGTACAAGTCTCAAATATTAATCTTCTTTGTTTATGCACATTGCTTCCATCCATCAGTTTTATCATGAAGTTGGCTAAAAACTGAGGATACATCTTGTCTTTCACTACACATGATGGATTCCAGATGTTCAGATTAAATAATGGTGCTCCCCTGTAGACATAATGGACCATAGCAGTAATGTAACTAGGCAAAATGAGCAAACCAGGCCTGCAAATGATCTTAATTATTTCAACTATGAGGGAACAGAAAAGCACTGGGTAATACAACAAACAGCCCTTTGAAAGAGCAAACAAAAAGCCCTGGTAATTTACATTTAAGTAAAACCTGCTCCCTGCAAAGTATAATGTGTATGGAATAATTCAGGAAGAAATCTAGCACTCTGCCATTTTCATAATTGGTATTCTATGTCAAGTCTCCAGCATCAAGTAGCATATAAATCATAATGTTAATAGTGCTCTGCTTTTCAATTTTTTAATGATGTTCTACAGTCAAAGAATTATTGCTGAATGTATGAATGTGCTTATACATCATTCAAGATGTCTCTTATGTTTCCAGCATTTGAGAAGGTAGTTACAGATGTCATAACTTGGGTGAGTCAGATTTATATAGACACACACACACGCATGCACACATGCACACAGATGTATGGAAACACATCTATATCTTTATGTATACTTTCCATGATTAAGAAAAAGTACAGCTTATATTCTATTTGGCATAATATTACCTACATACAGTCTTCCAGGCTTCGGAAAATAGGGTAAAATTAAAGTTCACGTCAATGCTGGCCAAAGGGTGAGCTCGACTCTAGCAATCTTTAGCAATCTTTTGTGGTTCTCTACAAAGCCATAAATTAATCTGTCCGAATCACTGACACTCACCCACAAAGCACAGGTGGCAGTCTCTTTTCACACATGCCAAAGAGAGCGAGATAAAAATAAATTGTGCTGCCATGAAAAACATGCCAAAATAATATTTTTCCCATCTGCTATGTCCAGCCCCTGTGGTAAGTGAACTAACAGGTTCTAGGCTCCCACTTGGTGAGCAGACACCACAAGCAATTAATTAACATGAACATGATGGGAGTCAATTGGATTTCTCTCCCCTAGACATTAATCGAAGCCCAAAACAGAATTTGTACCGTGTGTAACACTCAGACTTGTGGATCTTCAGATGTGGCGGCCCTGAGGTTCCTTTCTCTCTAAATATTTACAGCAATGTTGGTGTGCTGGGCCATCCTATCAAGGGGAACTCTATGTCCCCAGTCCCATGCTACCAAAGCCATGATCAGCCAATTTGTCACTGCTTGGCCTGCCTCATTTTTGTGATACCCACACTACACACAAAGAAAACCCAAGGGCAAAGTCTATTTTTACATTGAACCTACTAGTTAAAAATAAGCTTTACAGTTTCCTTCCCATTAAAAAAATTACACCAGACAAATATATATGTTTTAAAAATGCTGGCATGAGGGTATTAGAAATCCAAAAAGAGATGAGTCTTGTCATTAAAAAGCCACTAATTATCTTTAATCTCATCATAAGTACTTGGGAGAATGTTGAACTTTTCTAGAAATAGCTTACAATTGCTAAAAAAAAAAGTTCGAATAAGTGGATAATTTAGAAAATAGGAAACGTAGCGAAGATAACCTCTGAAAAAGTCTAGGCCAGAAGATATTCCATCCTTTCAAACTTCCCCCAAGGGAAAAGTAACTCTGCTATTTAATTACTTGTTAAAAGTGTGCAAAAATAAGTTCCTTCTTCTTAAAATTATTTATTCATTTTTTTTGTAAGAAAGCTAAAATCACCTTAAATTTTTAAAGTTAAAAAAGATCAAGATTAGGGCATTGGAAATAGTGGTTTAAAATAAATGGATTTCTTTCCCTATACTTCTTCGGTCTGAGTTGAATTTCAGCAGTAAACTTAGGTGAAGAGGGAAAGGATAGCAACCCCCAAATGGAAAAACGAAGCCAATAGCTTGAAAGTGACGTGCAAACAGGCATGACTGTATGCGCAATAATGCAGTATAGGCTGTGATAAAGAAGACAAGAGTTATGGCTCTGTTAAGATTTTGTGTCCTGAGGTTGCTGCGGTGATGGAGACAGGTTTGCAGGAGACCTCGAGGAGGAAAGTCACTGCCGGAAGAAGCTTTCTGGGTTTATTTCCCTTTCCTTCCTCTCCCATCTCTTCCCTTCTTCCACTCTTTCCCCCTTCCTCATGTCATCCTTCCTTCCCTAAACCTTTGATGCGTTGTGAACGAACACAATCAACCTCGTGACTACAATAATCCCCATCTGCTCCTTTAGGCCAAGTTTCCCTGCTGAATGGAGGACAAGTTTCCCTGTTGAATGGAGGGCAAGTTTCCCTGCTGAATGGTGAACTGGCTTGCGTAGAGGCTCAACTCAGAGGAATCTCTTCTGGCTGACTTTCCATTGCTGTCAGACATATGCTTTCTATCTACCTGTCTGTCTGTCTATCTGTCTGTCTGTCTGTCCCTCTATCCATCCATCCATCCATCACCTGGTCTAATTTAGTTAATTTCTTGTGCACCTGTGGCAGATTTTTCAAAGATGGTTTTAAGAGCATCTCCATTGCTACACATTCTTCTAGTTTGCTGCAGCTGCATCAAGAGGTGATGACTAATTTTTCTCCCATTGAATCTGTGACTGGCTGCCAACAGATAGATATTGAAGAAGTGAGTTTTAATGTTATGCATTAAAGGCATTGAGACTAGGACACTTGTTTTGGGAGACATTGCAAAAACACTGACTCGCCCCAAGACTGCCATGCTGATGAAGCCACATGCAGTGGATGCTCCAGTGAGCAGCCTCCTCAATTTCATGACCACCTCCCAAATCACAGCCTTCTTGAACATTCTACGTGACCAAGGTTCCAGATGATGGCAGCTCTAGCGAACATTTGCTGCCAACATACGTGAGACCCTGAGATTGCCTCTCCAAATTCATCACCCATGTTTTAGGTTTTGGATAATTTTTTAGTCAGCCATGGTGCCTGGAAGAGTCCTCGGTATTTGCAGTGATGACTTTAATTAAAGATCATTAGGGTGAAACACACCCAACTTGAGGTACGAGGCTACAGGAAAATTTAAGTATTGTGTTTATAAGAGAAAAAATTGGAGACTTGTATACATTTTGCAAAGTGTCTTCTTCAACAACATCAAAGGTGCGTAAGCATGATAGCTATATTTCCTATGGTTTTCTTTTTACTCTTTCTTTGCGGTAGTAGAGACCGAACCCTGGGTTTTCACACTGAGGTACAAACCAAAGCTTGATTTATTTATTTGTTTGTTTTTTCATTCCTATATATATATATATATATATATATATATATATATATACATAGGTATGTTTATATGTGTTTATTTATGTTTATTGTTTATTTATTTATTTATTGAGACAGGGTCTCACTAAGTCAAGTCACTAAGTTGCCCAGGCTGGATATGACTGTGTGTCATCCTCCTGCCCTAGCCTTCTAGAATTCTGGGATTACAGGTATGTGCCGCCACACCTGGCTTCTTATTTCCAACTCAGCTCCTCTTGTCTTTTCATGGAAGAAACATTACATTTGTTATTTCTGCAATAATCCCGATCCAATTCGATTATGATAGTCTACCCACCATCCAAAATAACCTTATATCAGAAATGGCCATACAGATCTCTGTAAAAGAAGAGGAAAAGAAAGAATGGAAGTTCAACAAGTGTAGGTGAAGAATTTGGATAAGACTTGAAAATACCTCAGTGTTCAATTTAAGGAACTACCAGAAAAAAAACATTAGCTATTTCATATTATCTAGTACATTGTATAATAAATATTCACATTTTAATAACTACGTTATGGATTTCTCAATGCACAATTGACTTTTTAAAATGCTTCATTGAGAATATTATTTATACATTATCTTAATTCCTATTTTCTCAGCCAACTACTTTGAGAACCTTTACACAATCTTTGAATATTTTTTTCTAAAAATATTTTTTTCCAATTTTTAACCAATTATCTCAATATATGGTCCTAAACACAGGGAAATAACTACATTAACTTCTAGTCTGTTATTATATCAGCTATAAGCTGTGAAATAATCTAAAATTCAGCTGGCTCATATAGCTCTGCCTTTGTAGGGGAGGATCTTGCTGGTGACAATTTGGCAGATTTATGTATAGGGAGACTCAGTGCCACCCTGTGTGGGTGTTGGCTTGAAAAGCTTCAGTCCCTGTGGGAAACAGAGGTCCTGTCACCTTAGCAAGCCAGGAGGGCAAGTTAGAGCCAACTCAATCCTTCAGGAATTCCATGGCCAAAGGCATAACCTAGAGGGAAGAACAGAGTTTACTGTCAACTGTACTAAATTGGAGGAGAAAAATAATGTAAGTTAGGTCATCAACTTGGTCCCGATGGTGAGGAGAAAATTACTAGCTATAAAATAGCACTAGTAATTTATCTCTTAATTGTGAGACTATTTTGCCTAGCTGTGTTCATGTTGGTTACTATAGCACGAATGGCTTGCATAGTGTTCTGATTTGGAATAAGTGGTGAAATAAACGCATGTAGCCATTAGAGTCTTTCATTGGGTCTTCCTAGGGTAAGCCATCAGAGCCTGAGAAGCTAGTATCTAAGTCAGATTTTCAGTCATCTTGCACTCTCAGGTTTATTTTTTCTTGACTATAAAATAAAAGTTCTTTAATGGCATTTTAAGATATAAGATTCTGAGTCTTGAAGAATATCTTCATTTATTTGGACTGCTTTTGAACTGACAGTGTGCTAATTTTCAAATTATACAGATTTTTAAAAATTGAAGTCTAATTACCCTTAATATAATTTATAGGCTGAAGGAGATACATTTTATATGAAAAAAGAGGGGCCAGTGATATAGCTCAGCGGCATAAGCGCCTGCCTGGCAAGTGTGAGGTCCTGAGTTTGACTCCCAGTACCCGCACTAAAAAAAAAAAAAGAAAAAAGAAAAAAAAAAACCTTGCAAAACAATGCTTTCTTGAGTTCAATATAAATAAAATGGAAGCATGAAGAAGAAATTTCCTCTTCAATACACAGTGTTCACATTGCAAGGGGGGTATGTTGAGGGAGATATCAATGTACATGTAGGCTTTTATCAAAACCCCCAAAATTGAATCAAGAGGTTGATATATTTGAGAAAAAACAAAATTGATGCTGAAGTCACATTGTTTTTTCCAGAAAAGTACACTTGTGATGCATAGTGTGATTTTTTCCATACCTAGATTTGCCTGGGGTTAGGAGAGTGGGTGGCTAACAGCATAATGGTGTTTGATAAGTCAAGGGTTCGGGCATAATAATATTAAGGTTTAAATCTTCTTATAGCAGTCCCGAAATGCTGTATGTTTTAATTTGGAAGAGCAAGAAGGTATTTACTTTAAGAGCAATACCATGTACATACACACAGACTCACAGACACACACACACACACACACACACTCATCTGCTAGAAGGATAAGAGGTTCTCCCATCGGGCAAAGGCCCAATTAAATGGTAAAGAGCCCCTCCCCTGCAGGCAGGAGTATATTTGCAAAGACAGATCAGGTGTGAGTCACCATTTTGGGGTTGCTGGCAGGCTGATGAAGTCAGTCCAGCTTCATTTTCTCCTGACTTGAGCAAGATCTGGGTCAAAATCCAGGCCCTGCCTGCGTGGAGCGGGGGAACAGGTAGGGGCAGGCCAAGTTGGGAGTAGAGGCCTAATGGAAGCTTGAATCCATCTCGCTCAACAGAAGAGAGAGGGCATTTTAGCTGAGAGTTGGAATGAAAAGTAGAAGCAACCAATTTCCCTGCCACAGATGGAACCAAAACCATTTCTGAAGCTTCCAAGGCCCTGGGGGGCTCATTTGAATTCATGCAGCAACATTGGGATTTGCTGATTTTGGCTGAAATGGTTGGAAGATTCTTGGAAACTTTGTGGTGGATCTTGCAGGCCAGTGCTTTTCAGACATGAATGTGCACATGAAGACTGGAAGGTTTTATTAATAAAGTTTCTGATTCCGTTGGTGTGGAGAGCGTCCCACTGATTTGCGCATGTCCTAGGTGAATATTATTGATATGGAGATCACATTATGACTAGCAAGGAGATCAGTAGTTCTGACTGCACATTTTAATCGTGTTGATAGAGTTGCCAGATTTGGCATATGAAAATAAAAGACACCCAGTTAAATTTGAATTTCAGATGAGTAACAAATAATTTTAATATAAGTGTGCTTTATGCAAAAATTTGGGTCATAGGTGTACTTTAAAAAAATATTTCTTGTTTGTCTGAAATTTAAAAACGTTGGCATCCTCCATTTTATCTGGCAACCCTGCATAAGGAACATTTAAAAATGCCAAAGTTGAAGTTCCTGCCCCAGAAATTCTAATTTAGTTGGTCTAGGGTGCTGTCTGGGTACAGGGGTTTTACTGAATGCTCCAGGTGACCCTAATGTGCTGCCACAGCTGACAGCCACTGATAAAAATGTACTCCTTGTTAAACAGGTGAGGAAATTGAAGTCCACAGGGTAACTTGGAACGGCCAGCAGTGGGGAATGGGAATGAAACTAGGTTTTTCTGGCATTCTGCTCTATACTAGGTCCATTTTGAGCAATAAACAGTAGGAAGCACATTATTTTCTTCGTAGCTTACGGAGTAGCATCATTTGGGAACTTTATTTGTTCCTGGATCCCTGAGGTTTTGGGTCATCTCCCTAATATCATTTATTCCATTTAACCATGTAGTCTTTATTCTAGTTAAATATTCAATACGCATTCATAGATCTAGCTACTATGAATCTTAACTCATGAATGCTTTAAAATTCATTTATTCTCCTTCTTAACTCTAGATCTGAAAGCTTTAAAAGACACTGGTGCCTGCGTGACACCCCTGGAGATTCTGACTTAATTGGTCTAGGGTGCATTGAGATTTTTTGGAAAACTCCTGGAATGATTTTAAAATGCATGCAGTGATGAACAGTACTGCTTTATCAGATCTTTCAAGTGCAGTGGACCTGGGGCCTGTGACTCCAAAGTCATCTGTAAGCGGTGGGTCCAGCTAAGCCCATCACAGATGTGTGTAAATCAGCAACATCAAAGACTGCAAATGCTGAGTTTGGCTGGAGGGTAAACCTGGAATGCCTCGTGTTATTCTTTCAAGGCTTGTCAAAGCATTTGAATCAGTTCTAATTAAAAAACACATAGTTTCCTTAAATTCCAACATCTTAAAATATCTATATAAGCTTTGTATGTATTGCCACTGGTCTTAGGATATCCTGTTTCTCTGATGAAATGAAGAGTGAATAGTTCTTTAAAAAAAAATAATAATAATAAAGAGAGGTGGTGCGGGGGAGAAACCAGCATTTGCTTAATCTGAGTTTTCTGGCTAGTAGTTTGAAGGTGCTAGGAAAACCCCTCTCACTCACAGCCCTTTCCTGTAATCTTGTACTTTTTCCCACTCATCGGAAGAAAATAGAGCAAAGTTCTCACCTTAGAAACAGCTGCACATCAGGCCTTTCGTGAGGAAGAGAGATTTCTTAGGCAAAATATTTTGGCAGAAACTAGAACAATAAACAAGCAGACCTTCTGCTTTCTTCCTGATTTTTCCTTCAAGAATAAAAAAGTAAGCAACCCATGAATGAATCTCTACTGTTTAAGATAAACAGATGGGGTCTTCTGAATCTCAAAATTACAGAGTACTATTTCTCATCCTTGTGAAGGTCATTCATGATTTTTCTACAGGTAAACACAGTCTTTCCACTCATCCAGGAGTGATAAGTAATTGTACTGCTTATTAATTTGCCTGATCGTATTATATTAAACTACCCCATTATATCTATATAAGTTTGGAGAATTGTTTTTGCATTTACATAATAAGATCACATAACCAGAGGTTCAGCAAATTTTTCACTTCAGATTTCCCAAGGAGCAATCCAAATGTTCTTCACAATTAAGACTTACTGCAATGATTTTATTGCATGGTTCTGGTTTTATTATTTAAATCACATAGTCTTTGATTCACCTCCTTCCAACTCAATGGAGAGAAGATGAGGTTACAGAGATGGAGAGATTTGTTGCTTAATATGAGTTAAGCCCCATTGTCTCTCAAGATCACACACCTGCAAGTCTTTAGAATCATCTTGAAAATATGGAAAGTACATTGACTCCGTAGTAGTTTATCTGAGGGTTTTTTATTTTCATAAATTTGCAATTTGGTGATTCATAAATTTGCAAAGAAAAGTGAAAAGGAAAGATGACCATCTTTATTCACTGGAAGATTTCATTTTAAATCGTCATTCATCAGAAATCATTATTGTGATGTTAATTTGTGGTTTGATTCTCTTTTATTTTTCTTTTCCTCTCTTCTAAACTTCAAACACTTCTTTGCCTTGGGGCTGTTTATACGACAAGTCTAAGAGTGAGAACTATTTTTAGAATACAGACTTCGAAGCTTGAGTTTTCCAGAAGCCTTGAAGTCAAGGAAGGGAAGTAGACATTCCAAGACAGGTGCCCTGGATATGCAATGACCAGAAAAGAAAATACCAAAGAAAGTTTTGCTTTATGTTGCACCCAGGAGCTATAACCAAACATGGATTATTTCTTCCATAATTTTCTAAACCTGAGTTTAGGATACAGGAATCAGAGTTTGAAGCTAACAAGGTTTTGCAGGTTTAGACAAGGAATAGAGATGTGCAATTTAGCAAACAAAAATAGAGGACACCCAGTTAAATTTTAATTTCAGGTAAATGTAATAGTTTTTATAATAAGTGTGTTCCATGCCATATTTGTGACATATTTATACTAAAATTTGATTGTTCATATGAGATTAAAAGTTAGGAGGTAGGTTTATGCTGGTATAACAAAATGTCACAGATGAGTAATTTATAAAAAATCAGGAACTTGTTTCTCATGATTGTGGAGGATTGAAAATTCAAAATCAAGGCATTGGCAGGATTTGTGCTTCATAAAGCCTGCTCTCTGCTTGCAAGATGGTGCCTTATGGATGCGTCCTCTGGGGTGGAGGAATGCTGGGCTCGTACATGGTAGAAGGGACTGGAGGTTCATGGGAGCCCTTCCTGCAACCTCAATCCCTCTTCCAAGGGTGGTGATCCCCTTTATGAGCATAGAGTCCTCATGGCGCAGTTACCTCCCAAGGGCCGCACATCTCTATACAGTTGTACCGCTGACAACATTGTAGCATGGACTTTGGAGGGGAAAGCACTGTTCAAACCATAGCAGCAGGCGCCCTCTCTTTTATCTGGAAACCCTGGAAAGGTGTTTCGCATTACTGATTACGATGGGCGGACAGTGTCATGTCCTAACTTTCATATCCTAGGCAACAATAAGCCTTCCAGACTCTTGGAGAATGCTAGACAAAGACCCTCCTACAGTAACTAAGATATAATTTCTACCAGCTGGACCAGATGAAAGTTTAGAGAAAGATTTAATTGATTTTAAAGAAAAATTTTTTGTAAAACTGGATAAACTGGGGATTGCAAGACACTGAATATAACAATAGCTGTCCATTGTAGAGATATTTCCTAGGAGATCTTAGGTAAAGCTTCTAGTTATTTACTCACATGGAGATAAAGAGATGGAGGATGATTATCTTAAAGGTTTGCTGTTATTTTTCTGCAACACCAAAAAAGAGGTTATTTGTCATGATCTGAAAGGTGATTGGGCCAGTCCTGGGTGCTAGGTATTTAAAACAGACAAAGCCTGATATCACCAGAACAGTTTTGATGGAAAGTGCACCTTACAATATTTGTCCTAAATGAAATGAATTTCTTGGCATTGTAAAGTGAATAATGTAGTGTTCAGCAAACACATCAAAATCAGAATGACCATTGTTTCATGCAAAACTAAACACAATCAAGCTCTTGCAGAAGCGACGTATCTTTCCCAGAGGAGGAAAACAACCCAATTCAAGGTGTTCACAAATGTGACCCACAGAAGCCACCCTGCTTCCCTCTGCCATTGGTGCGGCTGCAAGGAAGCCGCTTTTTTCTGGAATGCAGCACAGCTCCAGGAGGGGTCACAGCCTGAGAGCAGCAATGAAGGGAGAACTTTTGAGCTCCACTTGAAGGTGGAATTGAGGCAAACAGGGCATCACGTTCCAAGAATCAGTTCAGGCCAGACAGGAAGATTAGCATCCTTTTTCTCAATTATATACACCGAGAGGGTTTTTTGTTTGTTTTATTTTGTTTTTCTGGTTGTTTTGCCCTTGTTTTCAAAGGAGAAGCAGCCCCCAGACTCGGAGATGGGGAAAGGCTGACCCCAGCCTGAGTGGCTGCTCTGGGCAGGGGTGCTGCGGGTCCCTCGCCAGTCACACCTCCACCGCCCCTCAGGCCCTGTTCCACCTGGCAACTGTAAAACTGAAGGAGTGGATCCTTTCAGGGTGGTTTAGCTTCAGGCATATGAATTCCTTCCGGGGCCCTTTAAGCTTGGAAGGAGTTTAAAGGTAAGAACTCGCACAACCAAGTGTGCAGTTCCCAAGAGTAAACACATTTCAAAGGAAGCTGGGTGAGCAACTTTGTTCATGGGCCTTTTATATGACGTTTGCTTACTTAGTGTAGTAACTCCTTGAACATACTGCCGAGTATGACATAATTTATTTACATAATTCAGGAAAATCATGAGCAAACCTAAAGAAAACTTACAGAAAGAAGAAAACTTGTTTTTATGAGATTAAAATTAAATATATATGTATGTGCACATGTGTATATGGCTATGTCTATAAACCCACAGATGCAGGTATAAATTATATAAATGTAGAGATATAGATATTTGAAAAAGAGGGCAAAAGTAAATTTAGATCATAAGCCAATTGCTAGCCTATTTTAATTTATGCCAAATAATTTCCTATGGGATTCAAGAATAGGATTGTTTTTAATTATTTCAACACAAGCTTTTGCATTTTGAAGCATCCGGTTTTGCCACATTGACCAGTTGGAAAATTAAAGAAGTTCTTTAAAGGACAAGACTGTTGGCATGACTCATGGCAGAATTATAGTAAAAGGAGTAAAAAGAAAAGAAAAATTTACCTGCCCTGCCTCTTGCAAACGAGAGGGTAATTTCAGTTCACAGTGTACAGTGGTAAAGACAAGGAAGGCGATGGTCACGCTAGTTTACTTTCTCGAAAT
This sequence comes from Erethizon dorsatum, assembly GCA_028451465.1. NCBI lineage: Eukaryota > Metazoa > Chordata > Mammalia > Rodentia > Erethizontidae > Erethizon > Erethizon dorsatum. Next base: position 14,075,051 of record CM051841.1, on the reverse strand, counting down.
GTGCTTCTTAATGTGCCTCAAAATAGATTATAAACTTCTTCGTTTATTTCTGTTTGCTTTTTGTTTTAATCTATAATAAGATTTTTTCTTTTTTCTTTCTAATTCAAAATTTCAGACTTGAAAAATTTACGTAGCGGAATTGTGGAAAAAGCAACAGAGTCAATGAGGAAGGACATTAGGTGAGCTTTTCAACTACAGAAAACGTCAACTATGTGTGTACCCAAAAGACCAAGGATATACTTGGGCAAGATGGAAGATTTTGGTGACACAAGAAAAAGAATTCTGTCAGTCATTTTACCAGAGTAACTCACACTATTCAAGAAAAAGCTAGAATGATCAGTATAGATATTCTGCCAAGAAATTCAACTAAATTGCATAAAATCTTCCTGTTTTATTACTACTTCATAATGATAAGCATATTCCTAGGGATCATGAACCTAAGGATAATTGCCATTTGGTAAACATTTTCTTTTGGATGCTGAAATGCTTTCCTATGGGCAAGGAGAAATGATAATGAGGAAACGGTGGTAGGAATGCTGCGAGGGCTTTGGCCATTTGTCCATAGGATAAACGTGGAACATTCAAGACACAACCTACAAAAAGAAATTCTTTGACCACAGTAGAGAAATTTAGTGCAGAAAGTGGTCATGTTTGATTTTTTTTCCCCATATTTGAATTCAGCTTTCATATAGTCCTTACATTCTAAGTCTAACTGATTTAAGCTACGTTTGGATCTTGGAGCAATTCTATGGGCCATCTGAAGGATATGTCTTTTCATTGGACATAAAAAAAACACAAACTTTAATGAGAAACCTAGAAATCAACTGCACCAGATTTGAGGCTTTAAATAAAATATAGTGGCTCTATTCTCTCTTTGATCCTGAGTTTACATTACCAAGCCACACCGGAAGTTTAACATCACTACAGGAAATCTCTATCTAGTTGGTAACATTTCTGGTTCTGACATTGAAATAAGAATAACAGAATTAAAGTAGATTACTAAATAAAACAGTTTGGTAGAGGTTCTTTTTTATGAGTCCAAAGTTTCTAGAAATCTCATAAGTTGATAACTTTAACCTAGAAATTCTTCTACTAAATGTCTTTTTGGGATGGGGTGAAGGAAATAGAGAAAAGAGACTTTTCCGAGGAGTCTCTGGGCTTCTTTCTCAAGAAATTGCAAAATAGATTACGGTTCCCTTAAGTTTATGGCTAGCCTGGCCTAGGCTGAGTAACACACTTATCTTCTTTGCGCCAATAACATCAAGAGAGAGATTTCAAAGAGAGGGTTGAGAAATGTTGAGTAAAAAAAAGCAATAGAGCTTCTGAGGAATAAGGCGAGTAGAGAAAAAAATGAGCTAAGCTTTTTTTTCCAGAGGTATTTTTATCAGTAAGTGTGCACCCTTAATCTTTTAAAAGGAAAGCTACTTTTAAATTACACTTGACTCACATCCTGTCTTTCTATTAATGAGCCCTAAGGTGAAACTGAACCATTTGGCACACCTTGAATTATTTAGGATACACAGGCATGTTTTAGAAACCTAAATGAAATTTGAGTTCTATAAAAATAAAAAGTTCTCTGAATCTTCACAACTGATGGCTTCATGTCCAATGAGTGATGATGGGATGATTTCTAAGCTTACTGCTTTTAGATACAGTAATACTAAGTAAAATCACTCAAAGTACTACAATGATGGATAGTAACTACTTTACATTTATAAATAGACTTTTCCAATTTGTCTTTATATTGTATCACTTCATTTATGTACTGTTATACATGGAAGGATATGCAACCATTATCTGTAACCAGAAAGGCTGTTTGGTAAGCATAAATTCACTGGAGAGTCCAAGTTGTTTTTGAACCCAAATGGAACTCTTGGGATGGGGAGTGGTCTCTCTTCCGCCTCCTTTTATAGTCATCTCAATCTCTGGCTCCATCTGGTGGAATATTGTAAGGTCAGGACCACAACCATCATTGTTCCTAAATCTCTGGTATGGGGCCAGTGTTAGCCTTTATGCTCGTCTAAGGAAATACAGGCAGGACGTTTACAATCTGAAGACTGAATGACCAATAAAATTTCTTTCGCTGATGTGACTGCTTCTTAAAGTAGAATGTCTATTTTGCAAAAATTTCTCTTCCTATTATGGTTAAAGAAAAAAAAAGAGATACAGGTTAAAAGAGAATCTCAGTGAAAAATAGCTTATATCATTTTTTAAAAAATCTGTTTTACCTCAACTGAGCATACAGACATCTCCTATGACGAAGGGGGCATAGAGTAGGCAGTTGCTGAAAAACCCAAAACTTAACTGAAAAATTTTAAATGGCCACAGTAAGACCAAAAGTCAAGCTCTTTGATCCTATAGGACTGTTTATAAGATGTACATTATGATCTTTAAAACACACAAGAAGCCTATTATTTTATTATACTTATTAATGTATGTAATGTGTATTTTAGTCTTAAATATTATGCAATAAAAATTAAATGAAGTAAAGCCCCCTCTACAAAAGGGAAAAGATCAAAATCACAGGAATGAATGGTATGAAATCAATGTTGATTAAACTTACTTTTGAAGGCTTTTTTTTTAAAAAAGGAAAAGCACACGTCACCATGTGAATTCAATCTTGGCCGCTTCATAGAGCCTGGAGAGAGCCGTGCGTGGGAAGGGCTGATTCTCGACAATTCTATCTCTGATTGTCTCTAAAACACCGCCATCAAAAGTGGTGGATTTCAAGTTGACTGATCATCATGATCTATTATATGTCTCACTTACTGATCATCTTCTTCAATTTCCAGGATTGCATCAGAGGTATTTTTAAAGGCCAATGCTTTGAAGTGATGTGACTTACTTTCCTTCCTTCCTCTTTCCTTTCCCTTCCCTTCCCTTCCCTTTCCTTCCCTTCCCTTCTCTCTTTCCTTTTCTCCCTCCTTTCTCTCCCTTTCTCTCTGCCTGTCTCTTTCTCTCTGTCTCTCTGTCTCTCTGTCTCTGTCTCTATCTCTCTCTGTCTCTCTGTCTCTCTCCTTCCCTCCTCCTCTCCCTCCTTCACTCCCTCCTCTTTCTTTCTCTTTTTCTCTTTCTTTCTTTCTTTCTTTCTTTCTTTCTTTCTTTCTTTCTTTCTTTCTTTCTCTCTCTCTCTCTCTCTCTCTCTCTCTCTCTCTTTCTTTTTCTTTCTTTCTTCTTCTTTCTTTCTTTCCTGTAATCACCTATTTTCACATTGGAGAAAGACCAAATATCAACCAAGTTTCACATAGTTTCCTGTTGCACTTTCCAAAGTTTGGATGTGGAGTGTTTAGAGAGGGAAGTATCATTCACATGTGACAGTGGCCAGGTTGTCCACAGAGTGGTCTACGCACAGGATACCTTGAAGATGTGCAGCAAAGTGGCCATTAATGATTTTAGGCAACTATTTCTATTAAAAGGATTAAAAGTTTAACATACTTTTTTTGTCTTTTTAGAATTTCTGTTCTATCTCCCTCTCTCCACTTTCTTCCTGTTAGAAAATAAATAATAAATTTGGCCTGCCCAGATGTGGTAACCACTGCTGTTGACCCTAATGGTGACTTATATGTGGAGATGTTTTAATGTTTAAAAAAACCACTGTCCTTTTAATTCAGTTATTATCAATCCTTTCCCAGTCTCTTCTCTTGGTGGCTGTGGAAAGGGCCACAGTGTTTATGTTCCTAACCACTTGCGGATCTCATATTCAGTCTATGAGAAACAGTTCCAACCATGAAGAGAGAAATGAAGGACTCCAGGAGGTCGGGCAGCACGTAGCGAGGGGGTATTTCACTGCCCCTGTGCCTCTGTGAACATGCTACAAGCTGCTCTTCTTTTTTTTGTGCATACTGGGAGTCAAACTCAGGACCTTGCACTTGCCAGCAGGCACTTCTGCCACTGAGCGATATCACCGGCCCTTTTTTTTCCTTTATGTGGGTACCGGGAGTCGAACTCAGGACCTCACACTTGCCAGGCAGGTGCTTACACCACTGAGCCATCTCACCGGCCCCAAGCAGCTCTTCTTGGGACTAGGACCATTCATTACCATATTTTTTCATAGACTTTATTATTTAGAACAGTTTAAGGTTCATGACAGAGCTGCGAAGACAGCACAGAAATCTCCCATGCATTCTCTGCCCCGTACCTGCAAAGCATCACACGCTCTCTGTGACTGTTGTTTGTGATATTTCAGCTTGATTTGAATAAGATCCACCTAGTGGCTTAGTAAAGCTCTGGATATGTCTGTGAATGGCTGACTCATAGTCCACCAACCGAGGAAAGAGCCACCCCATATGTGGATGATACCAATCAGGAGACTCGGAGCCAGGATGGAATAAAAAAGAAAAGAAGGAAATGGGCCTTTTCTCTTCGGAGGAGCTCCAGTCTTCACCATTACCTTTTGGCCTTGGCACCCAGGTCCTTTAGGCTTTTAGCTCAGACTTTGGTTTTCACACTCAACTCACACTGGTGACAGCAGTGAGCTTCTAGGCCTTCAACCGTCTACTGCTACTGGATTCTCTGGCCCTCCACGCAGGCGTCTATTTTGGATTCTTGCACTCTGATTTCACTGATGGTCATTAAGATTCCACCCCTTCTGCTCCTGTAAGCCTACCTAATAATAACCTAATAATAACCCTGTAAAATTATACATATGTTTTATATGAACAGTAGCAGTAGTTGCCATGTCTGTCACGCATTTGTTCCTCTAGTGAACCTCAACTAATACCCTATCAGCATCCCGCACCAAACTGGTACATTTGTGACAATTGATGGTCCTCTGTGGACATACCATTGTCCAAAGCCCACAGTTTACAGTAGGGTTTACTCTTGGCATTACGCATTCCACTGGTTTTGACAAATGGGTAATGACCTGCACCGACCGTTATACTGTTGCATACGGTAGTTTTACTGCTCTAACGTTTTTCTGCACTTCCCTTATTCATCCCTTCTTCTGCTTACCCTCTGGCAGCTACTGATATATATATTTTTTACTGTTTCCATAGTTTTGTCTTTTCCAGAATGTTGTAGAGTTGGAATAATGCAATATAATAGGGTTTTCAGATTGTTTTTCACTTAAAATGTGCATGAAAGTTTCCTGTTAATACTTTTTTGTTTTCAGGTTATGTTCATGTTTTTGTCTCTTTATCATGGAGTAATATTCCATTATTATGATGTATCAGTTTACTTATCAATTCACCTCCTGAAGGACATCTTTAGTTGCTTCTAAATTGGGGCAGTTCAATTGTCCCCTGGACAAAGGGCTTCTATATAGAACATATAAAGAACTGAAAAAAATCAGGCCCCCAAATTCAAAGACCCAATCCAAAAATGGGCATCTGGGATGAGAATGCACTTCTCAGATGAAGAAATACAAAGGGCAAATAAATATATGAAAGAATGTTCAACATCATTGGTCATTCGAGACATGCAAAGTAAAGCAACACTGATATTCCATCTCACCCCAGAAAGAATGGCTATCATCAAGAAATCAACCAATAACAAATGCTGGTGGGGCTGTGGGGAAAAAGGAAGCCTTCTCCACTGTTGGTGGGAGTGTAGACTGATACAACCACTGTGGAAATCAGTGTGGAGATTCCTCAAAAATCTAGGATTAGAGGTCCCATTCGACCCAGCTATTCCCCTTCTGGGTATTTGCCCAGAAGAATTAAAAACATTGTACCACAGTGATACATGTGCACCCATGTTTATAGCAGCAGAATTTGTAATAGCTAAATCTTGGAAACAACCCAAATGCCATTAACTAAGGAATGGATAAAAAAATGTGGTATTTTTATAGAGTGGAGTACTACTTGCCCACAAAGGATAAACTTGAGACTTTTATAGGTAAATGGATGCAACTTGAGATCATAATCATAAGTGAAATAAATCAGACTCACATGTGTAAACATCATATTGTATCCCTGGTGTGAGAAACTGAAAGAGTAAATAAAGTCTAAAATATACAATAGATATTGTGAAATGGGAAGAAATTGTTCACAAGGAAAAAGGAACTAAGACAGTGGAAAGGGGGAAAGATGGATGGGAAAAGGGAAAAAATGCAAGTCAGTTATACTATTAGCGTCTCTTATTTCATTGAAAAGGAAGGTCTGTGCTAATGTTGATTGGAGAAGTTTTTATGCCCATATCTTGTACTCTGAGCAACTACTTTAAAGACAACAACATGCAATGTATTAACTATTGTTATTCTTCTAGTATTTTGTTATGAAATTTTGTTTTACCTTTTTTCCATTAAAAAATTAAATTGGGGCAATTATGAATAAAGCTTATGTAAATATTAGTGTGTAGGTTTCTCTGTGAACACAAATTTTCAACACATTTGAATATATCTAAGGAGTGTGATTGGTGGAGATAAAGTAAGACTATATTTAATTTTCTAGGGAACTTCCCGCCTGTTTTCCAAAAAGGCTGCACTTATTTTCATTCCTACCAGCAATGAAGGCTAGTCCTTTTGCTCCATGTCCTTGTCAGCACTTGGTGTTGTCATTGTTCTGAATTTTGGTCACTCTAATAAATGTGTAGAGGTATGTATTTGTGATTTTTCTATACAACTTTGAAAAAAAGTTGCAACGTAGAGATTCCTTGTGTTTCAAGAGGTATATGTCTTCTCTTGCAGTCTTTCCAATTTTTGCTAAAAAGAAGGGTTTCCTTCCTTCTTCCATCATGAGCTTTGCTGTACGAGCCAAATCACTGGTATCTTTGGCTTTTAATTTCCTCCTCTATTAAAGAATTGGGAATATTTTCTAACCCTGAGAACACATCAGAATTAACTGAGACACTTTTAAAAGGTATTGTTTCCCAGATACCCCAACAGATTAATTACATTTAAACCTGTAAACCTCCAGGAGCAAGGCTTTGATTTGATATTTTTATTTTAATATTTTAAGAGATTCAAATACAGCCTTAGTTAAGTCTTCCTGGCTAGAGGACTTGTCTTTTTCTAATCTTGAAATGTTTTGGTCCCGTAGCTTTTTGGCACAATTTCCAACATAATCCCCTTTGGGAATATGTATGACAACCACTTACTGAATGTCCATTCCCAAAAAACTTAGTATAGGCTTTCTAACTCCAAACTTCTTGTTTCTTCATGCTCTTTGTGGTAGTTAAACTTAATTATGTCAATGTGATTAGCTTGGGAGCTCCCTAGGGGATTGGTAAAGCACAGTTCTGGGTGTGCCTAGGTGGGTCACAGAGGTGTACAACATATGGTCCCCTATATACGGCGTACTCTATTTGGGTACTATATATGGTCCCCAGCCCCTTTCTTTTCTGACACTGTTCCTCTGCTCAGCTTCCAGGCCATCATGGACTAAGCATCTTTGCTCTGTCGCACTTTTTTTTTGCCATAATATTTCTGCTTTGGAGTCAGCCAACCATGGAATGAATCCTCTGGAACTGTAAGCCAAATTAAACCTCTGCTTCTTTAAGTTGTGCATGTTTCGTATTGTGCCTTAGTGCTGGGAAAGCTAATAATCTGCTTCGTATGCTCTCCCACTTTATTGATGTGAAGATAGTGGGGACCAGTGCTGTTGTTTTACCTCCTTCCAACCACCCAAACCCTCTGTTTAAATGTAGAGCTAAATAACTATTAACTTGGAAGAGTTGAAATTTTGTTTCATAAAAAGAAGCCAATGTCTTTAGTATTTCCTTACCTGTTACACATCCAAATAGAGTTAGACCAGGGCAAATTAATTAGCATGGCCAATGCTACCTTGCTTCCTTTAACATAGTTCCGTGGCACTGCTATACCTGGGGTTCGAGCCAAGCTGAGACATAACTACGTGCCAATGATTTCTTTTCCCTTGGACAGCTTCCTTTCCCATGCATTTGCAAGCAATTCCAAAAACTTTACTTTCTTCTCCTGACTCCTAATTGTACCTTTTATTACATTCCTAGCACATTAACTTTGATCCTTTTTATGAGAAACTTGCTGTGACTTTCCCCACCCCTACATTATCTGTTTCTGCATGCGTGTGTCCCTTTAGTCACTTCTGTATATTCCACTTGGTGCAAAACAGTTCTAGAACACTGCCCCACGCTGCTTTAACTGTAGTCCAAACTGGAGTATTCATAAGGAATAAAGGTGTTCCATTCGACTACTCTTCGTAAACTGTTAAGATGCATATGGCACAGCCTTTGCTCTTGAACTCACAGAACTCTGTTAATTCAGCAGAAAGAGTGCACCATGTATATATGTCCTACACTCATCCCCACCATACACAATCACCGAAAAGGTGAATAATCAGTGCAGCGCAAAGAACTTGGCACATCATATACTTTCCATCCTGATACTTACAGAGGCAGTGAACTTTGAACTAAACTTGAAATAGTGAAACAAATTCAAAAGAGTTGCAAGGGTTGGCTTTCCTGAAAAGTAAACAGCAGTGAGTAAACATGGAACGGGCTGAGTTGTACAAGAGTTTAGGCTTAGTGATCAAACCTTTAAATTTGTCTTAACAGTGACTCCTAAAACTAATTCACAGTGTGGCAGCATGGCTTAATGACACCCGGTTCTGTAAGGATACCCCTCCTCAGACATGAAAAGATTATGTGAGATTAACGTTCCCACCTCTAAAAATTAAATCTCCCTTGGCGAGGCTTTTAATAAGAGAGCAGGATGATTTTAGAGATATTTGGGGATAGAAGAAACTTTTAACTTCATTCAAATCATACTCCAAAAGCAATTGGGGTAAGTCCCACTGAAAGATGAGCTGATAAAATGATGTTGGTTTTGGAGTTGTTTTGTTATTGTTATTGCTATTTTTAGCTATTGGGGAATTGCAGTGCTTTTTGTGGAGATGTGGATGAATTTGAAAATAACATGGTAATTGTATGTGAGTATGTGTGCTTGGGTCCGTGTATTACTGTGTTTGTGCCCTGGGGCATTCTAGGTGAAGGACTCCCTTGAAAAATTTGAAACAAATAAATAAAATGAGAGCTGACCTAAATTTTTGCCTCAAACTGGAACCAAGTTCAAACTTCTGAGGAGGATCAAAAGCTTGATTAACTGTTGTTTATTTGTTTTTAGAGGTTTTGCTTCCCTCCAACTCAAAAAAGTAAAAGTGATCAAACAGTACACTCTGAGAGAGACTCTTGTCTCAATATTTCCAACTGGGTTGAAACCAGAAAGTACTTGTGAGGCCACTGGGAAGCCCAAGTGACTTGCAGCCCAAGATCCAAGAGCTGAGGGGTTAGAAGGAGTTCAGCTGAGTTGCATGTTGGCGTCCAAGGAAAACATCTCCGTGGTGTTGTTTTCAGTAGAACTGAGATCCTAGAGGGCAGAAAACATCATGATGTGAATCAGAAAAAGAACACGAATTTGTGTTTTCCACCAAAGTCTGTTTTCATTGGTTGAAAAGTAAAAAGACACCCATGGGAGGTGCTGAAATCCCACGGGTCAACTTGAGTCAGCTGTGGTAAGACAAAAGCCGTGAGGGACAAGTCGGGAGACTTGGAACAGTGACGCCCCCTTCACAGCTGTGTGACCTTGGGCATGCTGTGTGGCTCCCACAGAATTTGGTAACTGAGTCTGTCAAATGCTCACTTGTTCAGAATACCAATGGCCTGTCTTACATGGTGCACTTACGGAGGCCAGTTGCAGATCTCTGAGTTTGGTTAGAACCAATCGTACCCTTGAGAATAGTAAAATTCAGGAGGGAATTTAAGACACATCCTAAAAATCATTTTTTGAAAGATAATTAAGCACTATGATGGTTTGGGGAGAAGCGCAGGTAGTATTGCTTAACTGTATATTATGAAGGCTTTATGAAAATAGAGTGGAAAATGGGTAGCATTTTGGTACAGAGAAATTCATTGAACGGAAGGCATTCCAAACAGAGTTAACACCATACAAATGTATTATGACAAGAAAAGCAAGCCTCGCAGCAAGTAGGAAAGATTAGGTGTTTGAACTGGAGAAGGGTTAGGAGATAATTTTGGAAAAACCATTGAGGTCAAAGGATGGGTGTTTTCTAAGCTGCTGATTTAGGTTTTATTTTTTATGTGAATGGGGATACTTGGAGTTTGGCTCAGGAGCATGAGTAAGTGTAAGCTTTTACCAAAATTAAACACACAATAGGTGGTGGAGTCTGTTAGAAAAAAAGTTAATGGGAGAGACTAACCAGTTAAGAGGTCATTCATTAGTTTAGGTCAGAGGTAGGATGGCCTCAACCAAGATGATGATCACGGTTATGGTAAAGAAATTATGCATTTAAAAGTTAGGATTTAAGTGGGATCAAGAGGATTTGGCAACTGAATGTAGCCAACATGGAAGGCAAAGAAGCCAGAGAGCATTCTAAGACTTCAATCTTGAATAAATTGCAGCTGGCTTGAGACACTTGGGGTAACAGCGGGCTTGAGAGTGAAAATGAGTCCAGTAGTGTTTAAAGTTAGAAAGGTGTCTAGCGAAGATGGGGGTGTGAATCTTGAGACTAAGAGGTAGACGAGGGCTAAACACAAAGACAGGGTGACATTTGCACAGATATTACAATGGAAATCATGTGTCTACTTGATGATTATGGACATTATCCAGTATCTTTTCCTAGGTCCAATGCCAACTTACACAGATATTTTTTCCTGGACTTTGTATACAAATTTTCCTATGTGAGCAGAGCTGTTGGCAACTGCCTTTCATTTCTGGCGCCTAGACCCATCCCTCCTGAGCTGATGGCAAATGCCTAAAAGAGTTTTGCAACTCTGATCTAACTGCTGCTACTCACTGTTTATTCTGACCTCCTGTTTTCTATCATGACCCCAATATATAAAATCTATGGCCTTCAGCTTTCATGTTGACAAAAGTTACAGATATTTATCAAAACATTTCCAAAGAAAATGGGAAGCTTCAGGCTGTTTACTACTTTGTGTTTCTAATCTAAATAATCATTAAATAAGACATACACCTTAAGAATCTGGAAGTATTTTTTTAATACATTCTGTGAGTGATGTGTGTTTTAATAACGTATTTCCAAAGAAAATTGCAGGAAATTTTCAGCACCAAGAAAACATAGAAAATTTCTTCCTTGCACATACAACAATTTTTCTTGTGTAATACTCTTCAGATAGGCTTTGCATAGATCATATAAAACATTCCTTCATATTCAAAGGCATATGAATAAATAATATCTCAAAATTCTCCAAGATTTTTCACTTGATTTGCAGCCTGGCTTTACAACTTTGTAGTTGAATGATTTTTGATAAACCATATCAGCTTTCAGAATTACACATTAGTGATATGAGAATTGAGTGAGGTGTAGCGTAATTTTCTGAATTCCATAAATAACTAAAGGATATGAAATATTGTGACATTGGATGAGGTCAGGATAAAGACATATTATTCACCATGATCTGGAATACTAGAAGTAAGTCTTAAAATAGCAGTTTTACATTTATTTTTGTGATTATTTGATTAATGTCTATAACCAGTATCGGATTGTTAATTAATGATGAAAAGTCCATACCAGGTTTTGTTTTTCATAGCCATAAACATTACTTCATTTTGGTTACAGTGGGCACTTGGTAAGAAGTTTTGGATATATTGAATACTGTGACAATTACATTCGGTCAACTCAATATTAAAACACAACAATTTTGATTTTGAAAACATTTTTTTCTCCCAAAATTCAGTACAGATGATGGTACAAATTGGTTCAAGAGTGATTTGACAAAATTTGTGGGTGAAGTATCCATGGCAGCAAAATGAGGAAAGAGGATGATGACTGAGGAGACGTTAGATTCCCTGGCCATGTTTTGCCCACTTCTACAGCTATAATAAGTCAGTCCTGATTTTGATCTGCTATTCAATAGTCTTTCCTATGTGCTAGTGCTGTTTCTTTTGCTTCATTCCTTGTGTGCTTCTATGTAAAACACATGTTTTGCAAAGACCCACTGTACTCAAGCAATACTTGCACTTCATGCCCTTTCACATTTCTCCTGGAAGTTTTGTCTTCACCTACAGAATGCTATTAAATTTGATCACGAAGAGCTCACCGGCAGCTCTGTAAAACATTCCTCGAGTTTGTGCTGATGATCATTCCTTCTTTCCTGAACCTCACTTCCCTTGGCTCCCATAATAAACACTGCGTCTTTATTTTCCTCCTTTAAAAAAATTGTTTTTGTCAATATACTTTTTTTTCTTACCTCTGACAATCTCAAAAATGGGAATTTTCCTGGACATCTTTAATCTGTTAGTTTTTTCTACATGCTCTTTAATAGCTTTTAGCTTTCATCACCTCCATGGACCCAGGGTGTGTTAGGACACTAAGACATGGATATATCCATAATATCTCAAACCCCTACAGTTAGCAAAAACTGGCTCTATCAGTTTTTTTATTTGTTTTCACTTCTTCCTCCATATTACCCATTTTGATCCATAAAATGACCATTTAACACTCAAATTTGACTGTTCAAATTTCTCTCTCTGTTCACGTTCAGTAAGTGTCTTACGATTTTACTTCCCAATGTCCTTTACCCCATGCCATGTTCCTCCCCCAACTACCGTAGTCCTAGTTCAACTGAGCTTCACTGTATTTATAATGTTCTATTACCCTGCCTCTATTTCACGTGATATACTGCTACCAAAATCATTGTTCTAAAATGTACATCAGCATTTGCTAGTCCTTTCTCTGCTCAGTCTCTAAAGGATAAAATCTTTAACGATCTTTGAAAATAAGTCTCAACAATGCTTATTCATTTCTTTATTATTAATTGTAAAAGCTTAATAATTTACTATTCTCATATCATGCAATTCATCTTTCTAGAGTGTACAATTCGTGATATTGTATTTTAGCGTATTTGCGCACCTATTTCCACCATCAATTTAGAGCAACTTCATCACTTCCAAAAGAAGCCTCACAATCTTCAGGAGCCATTTATGCCCAATTTCTCCAATTTCATCTCTATTCATTTATTTTCTGTCTCTACAGATTTTCCTATCATAGGGACTTCACGGAAATGGAATCATTCAATGTGTTATCCTTGTCTTTCACTTCACACAATGTTTTCAAGAAGAACCCAGGGTATGGTATATATAAGGTCTCCATTTTTGTTGTTCAATAATGTTACATTGTATAGCACACCATACTTTATCTATTAATTGGCTGATGCTCACTTTTTATATTATACTTTTCTTCCTTCTTTATCTTGTAATTATCACATTCTTAAATTTGTTCTCCCCCAACTTCCTAGAGTACTGTGTTTAAATTTCCTTGTTTTCAAGATCTTAAAACTGTTTTTACTTTTCTTTAGAACTGTTACATTTTAATAACTGATCTTTCTTTCTTTCTTTTTTTCTTTTCTTTCTTCCTTTTTACACAGGAAATCAATTACATTCTATGGAAATTATTAAGTTAACTATTTTCAGTACTGTGAAATTTAGAGTTATAGTAGCTACAGTAAGCTTGTGATGGTTCAGCTGGATTGACCACTTGACTGGCTGGAAAACTGCCTGCAGAATTAGTAAAACACACTTCTGGATGCGTCTGGGTGGTCATGGAGGCATGACCATGGGTAGTATATCTGGACCCTGGGCCCTTCTTTTGGACACTGTTCCTCTACTCTGCTTCCTGGCTATCATGAAGTGATCAGCTTTGCTGTGCCATGCCCTCCTGCCATGATATTCCTGCCTTGGAGCCTGGTTACCATAGACTGAACCCCTGAAACTATGAGCCAAATCAAACCCCTCCTCCTTCAAGTTGTGTAGATGTTGGGTAAATTGTCCTAGAACAATACAAACCTGAATTGCAAAAATTAGCACTCTCTTAAAATTTATGATGTCCACGATTACTTATGATGTCATTGTACTTAAACCTATAATCATGAACTATACAATCATTGTGCTCACGTAATTAATATGATGTGCTTTACATATACATGGAACAACATTATTGGCCTGACTACTGGAAGTTTTCTAGTAGAAAAGTGACACATTGCTATTAATGAACACAGTTGAAAACATTGGTTATTTTTGTTTGTCTGCTTGCTTGTTTTACTTTGCTGGTGCTGGAAATTGAACCTAGGGACTCCTGCATGGTAAGTATGTGCTCTACCCCTGAGCTACACTTCAGGACCTAAAGATAGGAAGGACGGACAGTTGTGAGCATAAGGAATTGTGGGAAATAATGCGTGAAGATAAGCCTGGATGAAATAAGCTGCCATGACAAAAATGGGAACTGTTAAGTTCTTGCATGCAGGTTAAAACAACAGATTCCTTTGGGTTGAGCCAGTATTAAAGGAATCCGTTTCATAAAGAAAATCAGGATTTAGATAGGCAAAGATAAGAGAAAAGATACTTTCTTTAAGAAGGAAGTCTTCAAAATCAAATTTGTCGATAAGGGAAATTCTAATTCAGATCTCAGTTTTGCTGCAACTCTGAGCATATTCTCTTTGTCTGGTTGAATCCATGAAGGTATTCAGCTAGTTCTCTTTAGCCTTGTGAATCCGCAGAAATTGCTTTTTTTTTTTTTTTTTTTTTTTTTGATCTGGCCATTCTTTTTCTGCACTCTCTCTCTGGTTGCCACTTTCGTGGCAATTAATTCATTTCAAATCAATTTCATTTTGTAAATCTCCCCTCCTCATCTCTTACTGAGTTAGTTTCCTCCTTCCTTATGTCTGTAACCCACTAACTGGGACACAGCTCATGCTGGGTAAGTGGATGTGTGGGTCAATAAAAATAAGCAAATGCAGGTATGAAAACTAAACAACTTCACCGAATCCTCCTATTCATACTACCTCCTAACATTCATTTCCTAAGCCTGCTTGTTAGCTAACTGTTCAAAAAGCTTAGAACATATGAAGCCAGGAAGGGAAATGTAAGTAGAAGATGGTGCTTATTTCAATCACTTACAATATCTCCTTAGGGATCTTTTAAGGCAGAAACTCTTAACACTTGACCCCTGAGCAGGCTGCAGCAACTTGACCTGGGTCCTGGAGGAGGTGTACTCTCAGATTCCACCTCTAAATCGACAAAAGCAAAAACTGGGCATGGAGAGACGCTGGCAACAAACTGCTTCCCAAGACATACAGGCGATTCCTATGCTTGCTGATGCCTGGGGACAACCACGATATATCAAATCTCATGATGACAGGGGACTTGCAGGTAGTTTGATATTCTCAGCTTGTTTTTAAGAGTGATGACTCAAATAAAACAAAATTGAATATTAAGCATTTTATAATGTAGAGGAACAAGTCTTGTAGGAAATCCTAACATATGACTTTTTTAAATTAAGGTTTTATTTTAAAAGAGTTTTAAATGGACAAATAAAGACAGAATTTGCATATAACCTACACCTGCATGTATTTTTAGCTTTTATATTAGTATGGTACATTACACAAACATTGACTCAGTGTTAATACCTTATTACTGACTAAACCCCACATTTTGTTAATACTTCCTTAGCCTTTATCTAATATGGTTTTTTCTGTCCTAGGATCCTATCCAGAGAATCTCATTCTATTTATTTGACATGTCTCCTTAGCGCCTCTAGGTTGTGAGTTTCCCAGAATTTCTTGCTTTTGCAGAAGTTGAAGATTTAAAGAGTACTGATCAAGTATTTTGTAGAATGTTCCTTAGCTGAGATTTGTTTCTTATCATTCTGATCATTGGAGTAGAGTTAGGGAGTTGAGGGAGGCATCTCATAAGGTCAAAGTGGCATTTTTATTACATCCAAAGTGACTTTTCACTGTTGATGCCTTCACACCAGACTGAGGTTGGACTTGTCAGGATTCTCTTTTTTAGCCTCACTTTCTTCCCGCTCTTCCAGTACCGTTCTTCGGAAGGGAGTCCTGATCACAGACCACATGTAAGGAGCTGGGCACCACACACCACCTCCTTGAGGGCGGATTATCTCCAGCAGTTATTTGGAATTCCTTTGCACAAAGGCTTGCCTGTTCTCCCTATTTATTAATACACATAGGTCAGTATGGATTCGTGGGTGATTATTTTATACTCCAGATTATAATTCAATATTATGCAATTTTCTTTGCTCAAATTATTCCAGTTTTGACATTCAAATGGTATGCCTGCCCCTTAGACATTCCCCCTTCTTTGCTTTTTGTTCTTAATATTTTGTGTACTTATTTATTGTTTTTTTAAGAATTCCTCTTCCTTACTTGTGGGAAGACAATATACCCTAGGGACATAGTGTACGTTCTCTGATTCTGGTATGCAATCATCCATTTCTCCAGGGAGCCCTGTTATGGTTTGTATGTAGATATCCCCTGAAGGCCTCATGCAGTCATGGGGGTGTTGCTTTTCAGAGCTGGTTGTATCTAGAGTGTGTGGTGCTGTGTGTGATGAAGGGTGTGTGATTAGTAAATCAGTCCAGTGATTGGTTTGGCATAGTTCTGGGTAGGGTTAAGGGTATAAATGCTACATCTGCCTTAGGGCGGGTAGCGTGCATACAATATAAGGGACAGAAAGTCTTGTCTCCCCCTCTTGTTGCCTTTGCTGTCTTCCACTGCAATGAACTGTTGTTCCTCTGCTATGTGCCACCCTGCCTTGTAGATAGCTGACTATGAACTGAAACTTCTACAAACTGTGAGCCAAATAAACCTTTCCTCCTTTAGCCTTGAGTGTTGGATATTTTGTCTCAGCAATGAGAAAAGTAACTAAGACAAGCCCTCTGTTTGTTTTCTGGGGGGAAATTTCATTAGATATGAATATCTGGGTGCTGGGTATGCCTTTTGCTTCTTGAGTGTCATTATTTTTAAGTTCTTTTGGTTGACAAAGCAAGAAAATACAGTATATGAGTATCAACCCATATCATACTTACACATATCCATAGTTTTTGTATATCATCTATATCTAATAAACTAGTGTTTATACTAATATCTCCAATTCTTATCCAGTAGCACATGAATCATTCTAGCTTTCTTTTTACCTTGCTTATATGTAAACTCTCCCTATTACAATAAGAGACCTACTCTCCCACTATCCTCATATGTTTACTTAATTGTTCACTTCTGTTATACATTTATAGTGGTATCAAAGTTTTTCAACACATACAGCCTGCAAAACATTTTATCAACTGGAATTCAGCATTCTCATATAGCTTTTTTCTACCGATTATATTGGAGTGGCAATTCAGTGTAAAACTTCATCTTGGGGATTTTATGATGTAAACCATAAATTTTGCAAGTGACTCTAATTGGTAATATCCTGGCTTGTTTTTTAAAAAAGAAAAACATCCAATTCACTAAAGAGAGGTGACACAAACATCATGAGAAGTAGATAAGATACTGCAAACCTGGGGTATTTCCTCACAGTGCAGTGCTTGCACTATACATGGGCAAGTCCAACTTTACGAAATCATTCATGGATTTAGAATGACGTATCAAACTCAAACATAAATAAACAAATCAATAAATGTGAGCACATGAACATGGATAATGATAATCTGGCTCAGTGTAGTTCTTGCTCATCTCAAAGAGGAGCACCGAGCAGAATTTCAGGTCCTCACAAAGCCCAGAAGCTCTGAGCTCTAGTGAATTTCTTCATTCTGGGGAAGACTGTAAGGTGGGATGCTGGGAGAGGGGCTGGCAAATCAGAGAATGGAAAAGCTGAGAGGGGATTATCTAATGTTCCTAATGGTCTAGTGACTATTTGTCATGAATCTTCCAAGGGAAACGATATATATTCAAAACCACAAGCTCTTCTTAAGCAAATGATATCCATTCATAATCTGTTATTAAAAATCTCCCCTCTGCTAGGAGGAAGCCAAAATTGCCCTACATCAGAATTCATCATTTTTAATCTCTCATAATTCCTTTATGACACATCTGTATTACCTTAAATTGTGTATGGCGCATGTTGTACTTTCTCATTTTCAGTGACACTTTTCTTTCACTGGCTCATCTGCACTAGGTGTACCCTTTGAGGATGGGGATTTTGTTTATTATCTGAATGTCTAATGTATAGTAAATCATCAACAAATATCGAATGGAAAGCTCAAAACAGCACAGGAAAGAATAACTCAACCTCAGAGTTTTTATTTACATATTTCTGTAATAAAAGTGAATGATTTCTTTTATTTTATTTAGGCAAATGGCTTTTCACCATGAACATCATGCTCATCAAAATAAGTTCTCAAGAGGCAGTTCTGGGAATGATCTATGAAAGCCAAGGGACTCCCTAATTCTTGCATGAACCATGAAATTTTTTAATTTTTTAATTTTTAATCAGAAATTTTTATTTTTTAAATTTTTTAAAACCATAGCATTCTTCCATATATCATTGAAACTCGCCACATTATTGTTGGAAATTCTCATCTGTCTTCCAGCTGGGGCACAATCAATGTGAAGATGTGTATGCATGCGAATCACACACACACACACACACACACACACACACACACACACACACACACGCACAAACTACAGGCTCCAGAATCACACCTCCAGAGTTTTGGTTGTAGCAGGTTTGAGACAAGGCTTGGAAATGTTACACTTTAAAACAGTCTCTCAAATATTCCTGGTGGGAAGTTGGACCAAATCTTACCTCATATTCTGGAATAAGTTGTTTAAAAATCTGGAAGCTGTGTGTTGCATTAACGAGAAGTGTCAGCACGGAGTCAGAATCATCTCCACATCTAAGTCCCTTCTGGGAGAAATGAAGTTGGTTCCCCTCCTCACTGGTAGCAGCACCGACTGCATGGAAGAAAAGACTGGCGGAAAAGCAAAATTTATACTTGGCAACAACATTAAAAACAGGTCAAAAGGGAAACCCAACTTCAACACAGACCAGTTTCCATAGCATAGATTTATCAGGACAGCTCTTCCTTCTGTTAACAAACCTGCCTGGTGTAATCTTTATCATGAACACACCTAGGTTTTTCAGTGTTTTGAGAAGTGATTTCTAACGTTCTGCACTCTACCTTTAAGCTTTTTCAAGTACAGTGCAGTGTGGGACAGATACAGGCTAGTTTGAAATGCTCAGAGTCTCAGAGAGCAGCGCCACCTGCTGATTTCCAAGGACATAGCTTCCTGGAGGACACCGTGAGCTGAGTGTTAGGAAAGTAGGAAAGGTTAATTACAGATTCCCTGGCCGCTGTGATACCTGACTGCCAAGCTCCGCGCATTGGTTTGCCTCATTGGATGCTATGAGCCAGTACCAATGGCAGGAATTTTTGTTATTGAAGGGCAAAGGGCTGCTTCTGAGAGCCTTGGCTTTATCCTTGTGTGGACAGCAGCCTGTCGGAACCCATTCAAGATCCCTGAGTGGCAGTGGGATTTCCAAGAACAGAGCTTTTGGATGAAGCACTGCCCCTTTGCCTCAGTGACTTTAATGGTTTATGAAAAATGTTCTAGCAGTCTGATTATAGGGGCGCTATGGGGAATTTCATTTCCTAACAGTTTCTCCTTCAGGGCCAGGAGCAGCAATCAGCAGTGAGTGCTGTGATATTTTGAGTCCCAGAAAGGGCCATTTCCTGCTGGAACTGGTCTCCAGAGTAAAGCAGACCTCAGGAAAGCCCAACTCTGGTTAGGTTAAATCCTTAAAAAACGGAGTGCCAGTTTTCTCCCATTGGTAGTTTATTTATGTATTTGTTTTAATGTTAGGGGCCATCCCCTATAAAATCCTCCCTAGGACCAGGAAAAGGAAATGGTAAAAGCATGACATTCCAGGAGTAAAGAAATGCCGAGTGTGTGCGTACGTGTGTGTGTGTGTTCTAAGCCAGGACTTTGAAAGGTAAACATTTGATGCAGGGAAATGTTGAAAGTAAGAAAGTTATAAGCAGGTTTCATTACATTTTTCTAAAAATATTTGGCTTTCAAAATCAAACCCACTTAAAGCTTTCCTACTTCTATTTTCTTTTCTTAGTCATTTCGACATATTGTAGGGGATTTCACTGTGTCATAATAATGTCATTTTATATAGGTTTTAATAGTGAAAATAAAGTTGGTGAACCCCACTGGCCTCCACACAGCTGAAAGTTCATTTCTCTGCCCAACTCTTCCCACACTCAGGGAACAAACACCAGATTTTAAATTAAAGTTCAGCATTTAAACACTTGTGAGGTCCTGAAATATTTGATCACACTTGAAAAAAATCTATAGCGTATATTACAAATAATAGTGGGAATAAGTGCAGATGGGACTAATTAGGACTTTCCAGTTTGATTTTACTATTGCAGAAATAAAATATTTTTTTTTATTTTTGAACTAAGTTTATTTATTTTTTTCTGTATGCGAAGTGTGTGCAACTCAAGGACAGAGGTGACATAAACACACTCGTACAAAAACTTATTTCTAAACTGCTTGACTGAATCACATAATACCAGCTGCTTCAACTTAAACTTTGCACGTTTAAGTAAATCAAATATTATATAATAATAGTAAATGTTAATAATAGTGAAATTTGTTGAGGATATAGGCAATATTTTTGGTACTTTATGTGTAATATTTTACTGAATTCCCATAATAATACTGAGAACTGAATACTCTTAGCTTGCATTTGAGGACACAGGGAAGTTATGTATCTTGCTGAGGAGTGAAAATATATGTAGAGAATATTGGTGCTGATAGAGATAGATGGAGATGGAGATGGACATAGACATGGACATGGACATGGAGATGGAGATGGAGATGGAGATGGAGATGATGGAGATGGAGGTGGAGATGTACAGAGATAGGGCTGGCACTAGATCCCTTAATATCCCCTGAGGATTTCTCTTTGAATTCTGTCCCTCAGGTTCCTCATTCTACCTTATCCTACTCTGGTCCTTGTGATACTGTATCGATTTATCTGTATCTAAATGTCTATCTGTTGGTATCAACACATACATATATAGGCATAAACCAATATGTATATTCACATATATGTGTGCCATTAGATGAAAAGATATAGAGAATGAATTTGGAGGAAGAAAATTTAGCTACAAATGTTATTCTGTGGCTCTTTCCCCTTTCTGTATGTGACCTTCTCAAGCAGCCTTCTAGATTCCTCATCTTCTGGAGATCAGTAATCAGATCTGGCTCCTGCCCTCCAAGAAGGTTGAGTTACAAAAGCTAAGTCTCTCACACACGCTATACAATGTTGGGTGTTAGAAAATGTTCCCTTTAGTGGCTGAGAATTGGGGCAAGTTCTTCCACTCTTTGGTGTGGGAGAAGAGGAAAGGCTTTGTTAGATAAGAGAGCACTTTGATTAGTTTGCAGATAGGAACGGAAGCAGGGACTTCCACTTAGAGAGATGAGCCCTGTGAACTACCATTGTGGGGAAGTGGGGAGGCATATGTAAAGCATAGACATCCTCTTCAGTGTCTCTTCTCATTTCTTAAATGTTCCTACCCACGTTTTTGTTTGCTCAGTTACTTGCCCATACCTCATCTTAGGTGGCATCTCTGTCTTGTCTGTTAGTGTGGGATAATCCAACATGACAAGTGACCTTGCCTAACACGCAAGTGTCCTGGGTCTGGAAGGACATTATTGCCGTAGGAGTCTGGTGCTGTTGTTGCTTTCTGGGCTGCTTTAAGTCAAAAGCTAACCAGTCAGTGAAAGGGGACAGGAGTAGAATTTTGCAGCAACACTGAATACATGAGGAGGATTTCAAGAAAGACGAGCGAGGTGGGAGGCAATTCACATCTCAAATGCTACGGGGATGACAACCAAGCGAATGGCTAAGCAAAGGTCATTTACCGATCAGCATTGTCCAATATGTGAGCCATGCATACCATTTTAAATTTCCAGTAGACACATTAAAAAAGAAAAAGGTAAAGTTAAATTCAAAATTTTATTTTATAGAGCCAATGTATCAAAAATGTTATCTTTTAAGATTTTCATCACTTATATAAAACTGTTTTGTGATCCTGAGTTTTTACTATATTTGGAATGCAGTGGTATTTAAAACACGCAGCCCATCTCAATTGGAAGGCATTACATTTGTCTATCATTGGCTTTGTCATTTGTCTGTCATTGTTGGTCACTGGCTTCCTGCACTTCATGGCTACTGAATTGGACAGTAGGGATGCTGCCAAGAGTGAAAAAGTTTCGGGAGAGAAGGGGCACTAGAAGTCAGGTCCTGAAGAGGAGAGATGAATGGATGGTAAGGATGAAGGAAGCAAAGATAATTGAAGAAGGAGGGTTCATTTCATGGAAGGAGTCAGCAGATGAGGAACGAGGACTTGGAGATATGAGGAGGAAGATGAGATGCAAATCTTCCACCTCGAGGGTGAGACCTAGAGGGTCCGGGACTATTGGGGTTCATTTTTGGTCTTCGTAAATGGTCTGTAACTTACTAGTGTTATGTTTGCAAGAAAATGATCCTAATTGTTGCCTTCGGCAGGTCTGCTGCCCCGACAATTAATTTCCTTCTTGTGGGTGTTTGAACTCGAACTCTTTGGGAGACAGGGTTATACTCAGAGCACAGCTGGAAGGTTGAGCTTGAAAAAATGAGAATTTTCTTCTTTTTTAAGCAGATAATTGGTTGTGATTGCTCACGTTTTCTTCTATAAAGCTACTATTTTAGTAGATTGGTCTTGTTTTCATTACTTCCTAGATCTACTCTCAGTTCAACAACCTATACTTCAGAATATCAATTTTCTCTTGAAAGGTAGTGAATGCAACAATTCTTTCCTGCTTTTATACACACACCTTTACTGAGCGCCTTATTCTTTTCTTCCCTCCCTCTCTTTCTTGTTTCTCCCTCCTGTTCTTCTTCTTTCCTTCTTTCTTTTTTCCATGGTTAGGTCCAAGCTAAGGCAAATTGTAAAATGGGTAAAATTGATAATAGGCATCTTTGCTTCTTGCTTTATGCTTCCTCTATTCTGTTTTTAAGTGCAGATTTATAGTTTTTTTTTTTTTTTTTGGATTTAGTTGATTTTATTTACAGCTTTTTTTTACATTTTGGAGCATTACACGATTACATTTCTCATTTTCTGACCTGCAAACAGATACCTTAAATGGAATTTTTTTTTAAATCATCAAATTAGGTGCTTCCAAAATGCAACAATTACACATATGACAATTAATTCACAAAGTGTAATTTACTAGGACATATCCTAAGAATTTAGGAACAGCCCATCAGGAGAAATCTGACCAAATTCAGTAACAACTATTTACATATCCAAAATCAAACCTATCTGAACTCCCAAACCAGAAGCTTGAGATTTATAGTTTTTGACCTTGTCTTTCCTCCATTTTTCAAAGCTCACCTTAATCAACAATCACTAAGTTTTCCTTATTCGGTGCTATTCTTAACCTGACTAGATACAGTATTAGGATTTAAAATAGAGAAGTAATCTGTATAAGTATGCTGCTGTGGTCTGAATGTATGTGTTCTTCCAAAATGTATATTTTAAAACTTAGCATCGACGTGCTGTTAATAGGACGTAGCACCTTTGGGAGAAGATCGGGCTATGGGAGGCCTCATTAATGAGATTAATGTCTTTATTAAAGAGATGCTGGAGATTAGGCTGCCTTGCCCTCCTACCCTATGAAGATACAGCCAGAAGGCACTGTCTATGAATCAGTAAATGAACCTTCCTCACCAGGCACCAAATCTGCTGGTGCCTTGATTTGGGACTTACCAGCTTCCAGAACGTTGAGGAATAAATTTTGTTACTGCAGCCCACATAGTCTAAGACATCTACCAATAATTCTGATTTTCTTAACTTTTCCAGAAGCATTGGAATTGCAAAAAAAGGAATGGTCTTTATCACAAATGGATCTCTATTTGTGGAAAATAAGGCAAAAGACAATATGCTTTTCTCTAACTTTTATGTAAAGATTTTCAGACATACAACCAAATTGAATGAATTTTACACTAAACACCTAATACCTATCACTGAGAACCTATTAGCACCATTTTCTGTGTTGCTTTCTCACAAATATATTCATTCATTTATCCCTCTATTCTTCAATTAATTCACATTAATCTTTGTGCCTTTCAAAGTACATTGCAAATATCAGGATACTTCCCTTAGATACCTTAGCACACATATAATTAATTACATTTCAATATTTCTTTTGAGATAAAATTTGCATAAAATGAAATGGAAGAATGGATGTATTCTGCTGAATTTTTAAAAGCATATACCCATGTAACCCAAACCTTTGTCAAGATAGAGAATATTCTCATTCCACAGAATTCCTCAGAAAAATAACGACTGCCGTTTTTTTCACAACAGAAGTGCATGTAAAAGAAGCTTTTTTCATGGGTGAAACTGCTTTCGTCAGGCTTTTGAGATTCAGACGATGTCATAGACAAATGTGCTCCCAGGTGCACTAGGATTTGCTCCTACTGTAGACTCTGCCCTCCTCGAGGAGCTCGAGGCTTCTCCCCCCAGCTCTCCTCATTGTTCTTACTTCCCTTTGTTGAGACTCTTTCTGCTTTCTTCCAGTTAGTAAGTGAAGTTTGCTTTCAAGTCTTCCATGTCATGTCTGCTCTTACCGCGAATCTCTGCGAGCCTCGCACGGTACCAAGGTGCTCACGTATCAAAGAGAACAGATTTTTATTCTATCCCTTAATTCAGTTTCAAGAATATTTGGCCAAATGGGATATTGGAGAAGATAAGAGGAGTAAACATGAAAACAAAAACATTTGGCCTTGAATTTGTGACTGAGTTCAGATAAAATCTGTGACGGGCATCTTATCTTGTCCCACGTCTCAAAACAGGTATCTGTGAACCCGGAGGTAGAGATGGATCAAAACCAGCACTGTTCACAATCAGGGTATCACTGTGGTCAAATTTGTCACCAAAATACTGAAGTGATGGCTTTTTTCTTCCACACTATTTCCTGAAGTGTTTCAGAGCCAAAGAATATCACCAAGATAACGCATATTGAGTCTTGGCCGCAACAAGGTTATTCTCGAGGTAGGATAGAAATGAAGTGGACTTCAGTTTTCTTTTCCCCACAGATTGTCATTTATTTCTCTGTTTATGTTGCATGGAATAGTAAGAAGGCATCAGTAAAATTTCTAATAAATACCCAGCATATTTAAAAATCAAAATTTGCAACACTCAACACTCTGAGTTACATCTCAACACTGAAAAGTCTAGTTTTATTGCTTGTTTATGCTTCTTTCCTTTTTACCTTAAATAAGGCTGTCTTTTGGCAGAGTGAAAAGCAATTTGCCTCGCATGAGATTTCAGAATTCAGAAAGCAGAAAGACTTAGAAGCATGTAGTTTATTTTATTTATTTATTTATTTATTTTTATTTTTTTGGGAACCAGGAATCGAACTCAGGACCCCACACTGGCCAGGCAGGCACCATGCTGCTGAGCTATATCCCCAGCAAAAGCATGTATTTTTAATGTTACAAAGTTTATCTATGTTTAATGGATCATTTATAATATTTAAAGCCAGGTATATTAAAATATCACAACACATTTCCTCAGCAACAACTTAGAAATCATACCAAATAAACTTACTAATTATGTTGCACATGTTTTTTTTTTTTTTTTGTGGGTACCGGGGGGTTGACCTCAGGACCTTACGTGCCAACAGGCACCCGTGCCGCTGAGCGATATCACCGGCCCCTTTTTCGTATGTGTGATCCGGGAGTCGAACTCGGGCCCTCACGCTTGCAAGGCAGGCGCTTACGCCGCTGAGCCATCTCACCTGCCCTGTTGCACATGTTTTAATGAACAATAAGGAATGTACCCAGATAGTCTAATTCATTAAAAAACTTTCCCAGATAAGCTTTCTACTAGCTTCTCCCAGTAAAGAATACTTCTTTTTTATATAAAAAGGCATTAAAGATCAACATCTACTCCTCTCTACCATCTTACCACCATTCTTCTCTCTCTTTCTCTGTCTCTGTCTCTGTCTCTTTCTCTTTCTCTATCCTCTATCTCTATCTCTATCTCTATCTCTATCTCTATCTCTATCTCGTCTTTCTTTCAGGTTGTAGAAGGCCTGAGGACATTTGCACTAATTATTTTTGGATTCTCCCTCACCTAACACCTGAGGAAGACATTTCATTTAAAATATTTTCACACCCCTTAAGCAAAGGTTAGTATATACGTCAGCTGGGGCAAAAGGAATATTCACTCCCAGGCATCCCTTTTGAATTCACAGCTGGGATTCTGCAGCTCCATGCTGTCGGCTGGTCCCCTTGGTCGCCCTGCACCTTGCTCATGACGTCCAAATGGCATGGCGGGGCCCATCTCATCTCCACACATCAACCCGTGTTTGTGGAGGATTGGCTGTTCCCATAGTACCTGGGCGTGGGGATTTGTGCTGGAATTTGTGGCCTTTCAAGATCCCAAGTTCTCAGCAGCTGCTCATGTACAATATCAATTCTTTATGCCCACACAGTCTTTCCAGGATTTCAGGATGTGGCTCTGAGATTTTCACACTGCATCCTAACTCCTCCTTGTAAGCTGTAAGGATTAAGGAACCCTCCTCGAGACCCTGGCTTTTATAGGGCACTTGTTCTTCTCTGCTATTTTTTCCTCCTTTAGGGTAATTTTCCAAAAAGCAGTACTGGTTACCACTTTTCTTCATTTCAAATCCTTGTGATAAAATTGTCAGAGCTGTGGTCCTTGCACTGGTGAAAAGGTAGAACTTCATTATTTTGTTAGAAATGTTCCCCATATTTTTATTT
Organism: Erethizon dorsatum; assembly: GCA_028451465.1. Classification (NCBI taxonomy): domain Eukaryota; kingdom Metazoa; phylum Chordata; class Mammalia; order Rodentia; family Erethizontidae; genus Erethizon; species Erethizon dorsatum. Next base: position 14,048,503 of record CM051841.1, on the reverse strand, counting down.
TTCTCTTACTTTATGGGCTAGGGGTTTAATGCATGTAAAAAAAAACCAAAATGGGTGGGCTCATATAACAATAACTATAAGGTAGAAATATTGTTGAATAATAATGAAGTGATAAGTATCAACTGAAGTTACATCTAAATAAGACATTGGGAAATTACTTCATGAAAAAATGCTTGCCTTGAATTATGAATAAGACTAAGATAGGATTATTCATATAATATTTATATGAAATATATCTATATATTATATTTAATATATATAAATATTATGTAAATCTTATAAATTATGTATCTTATTTATAAAAGAAATGTTCAACTATTTCACTTTGAAATATATGTTATATTGTGTGTTAACACTTTGGTTTAATTCCAATATGAGGATTTGAAGAAGAAACAAGCAAGAAGACTTGGAAAAAATAAGATCTTGTTTTCACAGAATTAGCCTAGAAACTACTTAATATACAGGTTTCTAGTTTCTATCCATGGCTCCCAGAGGTACTAAAAAGAAAAAGAGAAAGGAAAAGGAAAAAAAAAAAGAAAAAAAAAACCCTCAAAAATCTGAGATGCATGCATAAATTTAATTTCAGATAAATAACAGAAAAAAATTAGAGTAAGTAGATCCAAAATATAATGCAAAATGTTGATACTAATGTTATTTTCTCTTTTTCTGAACTCAAAAATTTAATTGTGCATCACATTTTATCTGTAAACTGTAAGTTTGGAGAGTGGGGCCCAAATGGTTGTATTGTTTTAAGTTAAGCTTTGCATGAATGCTGATGAAAAGAAAGAACACACACACACACACTCACACACACACACACCTTTAACAAAGACTCACTGATAGTCCCAAAATTTGTGTTTCCAGTGATTTACACTGCAAATGAACAAGTGTCTGATATACATGGAAATCAAAGAGCAGCTGATCTTTTCACTGGGTATCCTGGAACAGTTGACAAAATATTCAGGCAAGACTCAAATTGTAGGCTGGCCTAGGGTTTTGTAGAATCATCAGCATCCACGTGATCATGAATATCTTGGCTGAATAGTTTTTATTTTTTATTAAATAGTACTGGTTGTTACTAGATGCTCTTGCTACCTTTCATGATTTTTAGTGAGGTAACATGAGATATAGGCAAAACTCAAATCATCGTATGTGGTTGATGACTAGGTTCTGAAAACAGGATACAAATAGAATTCACAACAATAAATCCAAATCCAACACAAATTAATTCTTTTACTTTGGATCTACAAAATACCTGGCATGTCGCAGTGCTAGAGGGGAAATGATAATTAAGAGAGAACCAACCCTCTAGCCACTTAAATTAATGGTTTAGAATCACAACAATTTAGAGCAGGACTTAAGTTTCTCCTGATAAGATGATTAGCATGGAGTTTTAGATGTAAAATGCACCAGTAAGAGAATACCTGATTTAACAGAACATGTAATATTAATTTTTTAAATGCAGCAAAAGTAACATAAAGCTTCACAAAGAAGGAATCCTTCTTATGCACTGCTGAAACTACATGATTTGGTGAGAAGAACCAATTCAAGTTCTTTGTACTTACTGGATTAATTCAATTAAGAATTAGTTACAGCATTTAGTAGTAGATAACACATTTCTATGGGTCAGTGTCACAGGAAACTTCCTGGATTCTTTCTCCCTGTCACTGTATCCACTTTGGCCATTGTCACGTGGAAGGGCCGTGCTATGTGATATGAATCATTCTCTCAAGACAGGCAGGGACATGCAGATTCCTTATATAGAAGATTAGCCCAGTTCCTAAGTATTTCATGAAGTATTTTCCATCAATGGCCACCAACATTTGAGTTCTCCTTTTCCAAACAACCATAGTACTCCCCACCAGATGAAGTTCTTTACTGTTCCAAAAGTCTCCACAAAATGCCTAAGTCTGGTAGTCCAATAATATTGGAAAGTGACAAACTTCATATCACAGATACATTTAGAATCTCCCCTTGTCTATGTGTAGCCCAAGTTTTCTATCACCCAGTCTTTGGACCTGGAAGTCACTTTGAAGAATGCAACACAGACATAAGGCTTTCCAACAGCAAGTGCCTTGCACAGCCCCATGGGTGTGTGCCGAGAAACAGCCAAATAAAATAGTAAAATCTCAATATGTCAGGATGAGGGAGGATTTAGGTGTAATTTTTCTCTCTGGTCCACTGGAAAATGTCTTTCTGAAAATTAAATCTACTACAGTATGAAAGTTGCTTTGCATAGTATTCTGATTTGTATAAGGTGGACTAAGCATAGCACCTGCCTCAAGGATCAGCGAATTCAGGTGTGCAGTTAAAGCAAACATGAAGAAAATTTTAATTAACAGGAGAATTTAGTAGGCAGCATGGGAAGGTACTTCTGGCTTCCTCTGAGGAACTATCAAAGCTTGCTTCCCATTCTCACCAACGGCTTATTTTCCTGCCCTAGTAAATATAAAGTGGTGAATGTAATTGGGACATTCTTTTGATACAATTTCTTGATATCGATAATGATAATAGTAATACGAAAGCAGCTATTTATGAAGTGCTTGATACTTTCCAAATAGTATTAAAAGAACTTTTTAATGGCTACTGGTTTAATCCTTTCAACAACTTTAAGAACTAGCAGCCCTTACTCCCACCTTATGAATGAAGAGAAAGTAGGGAAGCAACTTGCTCAAGTTTTCACAGCCATTAGGTAGCTGAGCCAGGCTGGCTGCAAAGCCCATGCTTAACAATAATTCTGTTCTACCTTCTTTGCTTCGGCATTATCAACTCTGAGTGTGCCTCCTAAAACTAGGAATTCCAGAAAATGCTCATTCTTCTTTTGTCTCTTTACGTTACAGTCCGCTGAAAGGAAAAACATCTGGTTAGTATATCATTCTTACAAGCGATGCTCTGTTTCTGGATAATTGAAGTTTTACATCATTGAGGCTGAGAGAGCACCTAGGCAAGGTCAGATTATAAGAAGGGGAGCAAAAGCAAAACAAATATTAGTGTCCCCTGACAATCTGTACGCAACAGAAGAGGTTTTCGGGGACAATGGAGAACTTACAGCTCTTTGGGGAATACAGCATCCTACTAGGAGAGAAGTATTTCCCCATGAGCAACCAAGGTGACTTCTGCATGCAGAAACAATTCAGTTAACAACAAACAGGGGAAGCAGTGAGCTATCTCAGGCACTGTAACATCTGGCACAGCTGCACCTGCCTAAATATTTCCTGGTTCTTATTCTCAAGAGAAAGTCAGTGAGCAGGAAATGAGACAAGTGCACAATGACTGTACAGAAAGAGATGGCTCTAACTTTTCCTTGGGCTTCGTTCCTGAAAATATTACATACTCCTTTTGTTGTTCGCAGTACTTTACAAGGCAGTGGTTTGTGAAGCGGAAGACAGGAAAGAAGAAAGGGAACTGGGCTTGGAAGCATTACAGAATGCAGGAATGTCACAGGGCCACCAGTTAATTGGGTGTCAACAATGCGTCCAGATGTTAGTCCCTGCTCTGACTCATGGGTAACACATAGAAAAAAAAGTCCCTACTCACCAGAACAATTCAATGTCTTGCCATCAGTGCCTTCTTTCTTTCTCTATTTAATGTTTCTCAAAGTGCAGGTTGAATGAATCAGCAGTACCTGGAAGCCTTACCAAGACACAGATTTCTGAACCCGATGCCCGGAGTTTCTACTGTGTGTCTGGTGTGGTGCACAAAAATCTGCATTTCTGAATATTCACACACAGTTGTGGGATGCTAAGAGTAGGAGATTGCATTTGGGAACTATTGTTCTAATTGACTGAACAGAAATCTTCCTGGCTTGTTATTCTAGGGCCTCTCTCTCATCAGGGTTTTCATGAGATCGTCATCTTCTCTTCCTATTAGCTCTAATGATTGGTCTTACTTTTTCTTCTGCACTCCAGCCCAGTATCAGCCCCAGGATGCCTCTCCAACTTTAGGAAATGCAGTTATGTTCAAGGGGCCTCTGAAAGAAGCTGAGTGAGTCTGGCTTGGCCAAGATAGTAAAATATAGCAGACATTTCCTCGAAGGCTTCATTACACAGGATGCACAGGGTTCTAGGTCAGTTTGTATGGGTCACTTTATTGCAGATGAAAAGCTAAATTGTCCATCATTACGTGCCCCACCTCGGGCAAGTACCTAACTTTCTTGTGCTTAATGCGAAGAGCGTAGAAGAGTACTGGCACACACATAGCTACTGAATGCAGATAGTGACTATAATCAGCCACTCCTGCAGGTGTAATATATGCAGCATCATCTAAAGAATTAAGTTAAAATGAGGACATTAGGGTAAAGTCCTACTCCAATATGACTGGTGTCTTTTTCAGAAGAGCAAGAGATACCAGGCAGCCTTGCATGGGAGGACCCACGGTAAAGAGGCAGCAAAGGGGTAGCTATGTGCAGGTCAAGAAGGGAACCCCAGAACCACACCATCTCCTCCATGGTCCTCAGTGGAAGCCAGCACGCCTGGCACCTTGATCTTGGACTTCCAGCCTCCAGAACTGTGAGAAAATAAATTTCTGTTGTTTCAGCTTGTGATGTTTAGTTACAGCAGGCTTAGCTACTGAAAAATCAACCCACCTCAAGTCTCTTTGAAGCGCCCACCTGGAGGAAATAATGAAAGGGCAGCTTTGGGAAACATCTCCACAGAGCCAAGCCAGAATTAGCATTTTTAACTCCTGGAAGGCAGGCTTTCTGATTCCCATATTCCAGTGAGCAGGTCTCGCTGCTTATTTTAAACCGTGGATGGGAATGGTGGTCCGTCTTGCCTGAGCTTAGGCTCTTTACCCATCTGCAGGTGTCGTGTGGGAAGCCCTTTTTATCACTATCTCAGCTCTCACCTGCATTCCTCTTCCGTCTCTCCTCTTTCTCCTGTCTCCTCTTCCATTCCTTCCCATAGCTTCTCTCCCTCTGTCCTCTATTTTCTGCCCTCCCCTCTTCTTATTCCTGTCTTGCCTCCCACATTTTCTCTCTTCTCAAAAAATAATGTCCTTAAGAACCAACAACGATGGCTTTCTTTGCTCCTTTTTTAACCCAAGTGCAAACATCCTTCACTGTGAAATACTCAGTAGACTGTTTTCTTTGACTTTAATGAGTGTTTAAATGAAATAAATGGCTTTTAAAAACCCCATTGGAAAGGCAGCCTTCAGAGAATAGACGGGGAGGGACTTTCCTTTTAGCTTTCCGTGTCCTCGAATTCATACTGCCGGGTAGACTTCAAGTCTATCAATTTAGAAGTCTTCCTGCAGCCAGTTGAGCTAAAATTCCTTGAGATTCCTCAGTATGTTTCAGGTGTATTTAAAATAGTGTAAGTCAGGGCCGGTGAGATAGCTCAGTGGCATAAGCGCCTGCCTGGCAAGCACGAGGTCCTGAGTTCAACTCCCAGTACCCACATACGAAAAAAGGGCCGGTGATATCACTCAGTGGCACGGGTGCCTGCTGGCGTGCAAGGTCTTGAGTTCGACACCCAGTACCCACACAAAATAAAATAAAATAGAATAGTGTAAGTCAGCGAGTGAGGAAGGAAGAGGCCACAAGTGTTGGCTGGCCAACAGGAAACATTAAAAAAAAAAGTAATTCTTGCAACTACTGGTATAAGATCAAGTCAAGATTTAAGAGCGAAACAGCTTGTCCCCACATATTATATCTTAGGAACATGTTTGTCTTCTTCAAAGCATTTCTTGCTTTATTAATGCAAGTATTATAAAATGGAAATTTCTCGACATTGAAATCAACATTGCAATGCCCTGACTCTTTGGCTTCCTCTTTGTAGGAAAACAATAGTAAAGAAAGTCTAAGCTTGTCACAAAATTTAACATTCTCAACTCTCTACTCCAGGTTTTTGGATTTCATCCTCCGTACAGAATAACATACTTAAAGTCCATAAAAAGAATTCTTAAATTATGGGAGAAATATGGCTTAACACTTCTCTTCTGGCCCAAAGAAAATAATTGGTATCCCAATAAAGTAATTATTAAAAGTAATGGAGGGGCAAAGCCTGGAAAAATCATTTTTGAAAAATTCAAACAGGACGAAACTGGAAAATGTCTGGGTTTCACAGTGTTATTTGACAAACACACACGCTCTGTCCAGAGGACCTGCGTCTTTTCAGTCATGAATTAAACATCGTCTCCGGGTGCCCCTCTTCTAATGATGGTGAAATCCATGATTTCCAGGTGTGGCTTTAGGAAGAAAAATTAGGAGAGGAGAGAGAGGGAGAGAGAGAAAGAGAGGGAGACGGAGACAGAGGCAGAGGCAGAGACAGCTAATGAAGTTTTCTATAGTTTTAAGCGCTACAGGTATTAATTAATGGATTTACCTTGAGTGACAGCTGAATAGAAAAGGCAAAGCTATGTGAGACATATACTGTACTATTGCAGAGCGGGAACAATGAAAATTCTTCTGTTTGATGAGCATGGGCAATCTGTCTCATACGAGTTATATAAAGCAGCAAGGCATGCCCTTGGTTAAACTCTGAGGTCATAGAACTAGACCATCATTTATTTCCTAACTGGCTCTTGCTGGGCAAATTTCTTTGTCTATTGCCATGTTTTACCTAACAATAGAGGAACTTACTAAAAAATGCCTCCTAGGAAATTCATCCTTGTGCGAACATCACGCAGCATACTTATTCATGGGTTTATACCTTTATTCAGGCAACACAATGGTTTGTGTACACCAGCATCACCATACGGGTGCGAGGGATGCATTGTGCTACTATGTCACATGGCTCCTAGGTCACCCGGTGCTAAAAGGTTTTTAGCTTCATTATGATTTTATGGGACCATGTCATTTATGTGGTCTGTCCAACCAAAATGTCATTATGTGACACATGACTATATTCCCTGGAGATTTCCACTCACTTATGTAAATTGGTTTTCATGGGTATTGGCATCTCTTATCTAAAATGAAACCAATCCTAGGAATGGTACCAATGATATCCTCACTGTGTGCTAACTATGGTGCGACTCCTTGTGAACAACCTGCAGAGAGGACACGTGTCACCTTCCATAGCACTGCTGTGCCCACGCCTCCCTAAGGGTTTCCAGATTTAAAGCTCTTCACACAGGCTAGGGCAGTGAGCTCTCTCTACAAAGGACCTTCCAGAAGTTTCATGTTTTAGTCTAACTGTACCCAGTCTAATTGTTTGCTGATGAAAGAAAGAAAGGCAGAAAGAAAGAAAATGTAACTGTGTCTCTGACAGTACTAGATTCAAGGGTGTGCTCACAGTTACTCTACCTGTGCTGAATATTGCCCACTCTTTGTTTCCCTTCAATTAAAAGTTACCAAGAAAAAGGGTCATTGAATAATCAATGATGGCGAGACGGCGACAAATAACAATGATCTAATAATGATCTGATCTTTACAACTCTCTTTACTCTCATTGCCATACCAGTGACCTTTTATCCTGTCTTAGATACAGCAAGAAGGTTCCACTGAGAAACACTTCTCTTTCAAAGACTTGCTTCAAATGCTCTTTTAATAGGACCTTTGGTATTTCAGTTTACTCTTTACCAAATGGACACCACTGGTGATAGCTATGTTCTCTTACAAATTAATAACATCTCAAAACTGATTTATATCAATCTTAGTCTACAACAGCCCTGGCATAGGAAGAAGGAAGGAAATCTACATTATATAGAAAAGAGAACAGGAAGATAACTATGTCTCCTTTGATGGGCGTGCTGTCAGGAGGATTTGGAGTAGCCTCTTCTGGATACCAGACACAGAGAAAAGAGAAAAAGTACAGGTGAGGCCAGGCAAGGTTTAAAAACCAACACATATTTTCAGCTTTTCCAAGTGTTTATTAGGCTGATGTAAATAAAAATTTATTCAAATTAATAACAGTTACACAGTCATCCATATTACAGATTTGGTACCCCAGGCCTTTGATTATCATCCTTCTCTCTCAATCTTTGGCATATAACTTAGTCATTTGTAAATTATGATTTCTAATCCTAAGATATAGAATAAAGAAGTGAGAGTTATACAATATGCCCTATTTAGACATGATGGGTAGATAAATAGAATGTGTGCATATATATATATATATATTTGTACTATATAGTGAGTATATATATCTGTGCTATATATCTGTATCCACATATCTATATCTACACATACAGACACACACACCCTGTATAAACACTTATAATTCTTGATTAGTGCCTAAAACAATTATGATAATATGTGGGAGTCAGTAAGAGTTTTGAGTCTTATCAAAGGAAGTTTTCTGTCTCTATACCTAAATTTTCTAACTTTTATAATGTTAATTGTCTTTGGGCAATTCTTAAATTCATGGTATATTTGTTTTTATATATCTGTAAAATAAGGTGATAATTACTTGGAAAAAATAGCCTGGTTTCAAAATTATAGGTAAACTCTTCTTCGATTCCATAAGAAATTAGTTTTCTTGTGTTTTTGTGTGGTTTTTTCTGAACCTGCTTCCTGCCTCATGGAGGGTGTTTGTCAGTGTGAAGATGGAAGTTCCCTCTGTGGTGGTAAAAAAGACATAGGTGATTCGCTAAAGTAAACGATGGCTTGAATGTCCCGATGTAAGGTGTGGATTTAGAAACAAGAATGGAGTGAGTCAGGAGAGAATTTTACTCTTGTTGCAGTAGAAACTAAACTGGAAATTAACCCTTTAAAGAAGTGGAGAAAATAAAGGAAGCTATGATCAATGAATTCACTGGATTGTGAATTACAAAGGAAGCTATGATCAATGAATTCACTGGATTGTGAATTACAACAAGGAGATAATAACATCTAGTATTATTATAATATCCAAGGGACTATTATAATAATACAGGTGAAAAGTGAATGACCACACTGCTGAGATAAAAATACATCTGGAGAGGATTAATGGTTTGTCTTAGTTACTTTTCTCCTCACAGGGAAACAATATCCAACACCTGTAACTGAAAGGAGAGGTTTATTTTGGCTCACAGTTTGTAATTCATCGTTAGCTGGCTGGTTCCAAGGTAGGGTGGCATGGCAGAGGTGCATGAAAGAGGAGATCTGCTCATGGCATGGCAGACAGAAAGCAGGAAGTGAGATCGAAGGAAGAAAGAGGACAAGGTACTCCTGCAGGTCACATCTCCATTGACCTATCTCCACCTACAACATCACGTTTACCATAGCTATAAACTCATCATAGACGAATCCGTGGACAAGTACCATACTCTCACGACCCAATCATCTTCAAAAAACCCCACCTATGATGGCATGAGGCTTTGGGGGGACACCTATATACAAACCATAACAATGGTGTTGCAATAACAATTTCACAGGTAATATGTTGGTCAGTTTTCTGTTATTATAACAAATAGCTGAGATAATCAACCTTAAAAGTACGAAAGGTTTACGGCTATGCCCCCAATTTCCGCGTCCAGCACAGCTCTTGAAACTCTGAAGGGAGGATGGTGGGGGATGAAGAAAACAAGAGTCAAGATGCAGAAAGCTGAGGTCAGGTGGAGCACTCTCTCCTGAAGGGAGAAAGAAACTTCCAGCACCTGCAGGATGTTATTTATACAGTCAGCATATGAATAAGTGCACAGAGAGTTTCAGGGGAGGGTTGGATCTGGACAGGAAGAATATCTAATCTTCAGCAGAACAGCATGCCTGAGTGGTCATGGAGAACAAGAAGGAATGTGTCTGTATTATCTCAAGCGAAGTCACTATGTGCGTCAACTCCCTGAGCTGTGCACACTTCCCATGGGGCCCTGCCACACTCATGAGAAGCAGCGGCCTTGTCCTAGATACCCGAGGTACAGGCAGCCTCACCCCCAACACTCAGTGAGCCAACTTCCTTTAATTAGGTCCCACTTTATAAAAGTTCTACCATCTCCCAATGGGCCAAGATGAGTGATGAAATCTTTGACACATAGGCTTCTGGGGAACACTTATCCAAATGACAGCGCTGGTGCAGTGGTTTCCGCAAACATCCAGAGAGCTCTGTTCATGCTGTGCACATCTGGGTCTTGCCTCTTCCCGCCACTGAACATTCTCAGTCTAAGTCAATAGTTTACTTTGTAGATAAAGAGGCAGGGACTTGGATAAGCTCAGTGGCTTTCTGCAAAGCGCTACTTAGGATCATACTGGGTGCAGCATAAGACATTTGCTTTGAACTTTCCTTGGCACACCAAGATGTCTTTCTTTGGGGAAATAGAGTGTTTTTTTCTCTTAAAATCATAACATTGAGGAGCCATTTTATTCTTTAGTACTATTACCTTCTTTCTCTTCAAAATGTATTACCTGTATGCAACCCATATTTGCACATCCGCAGTACTCTAAACTGAAGATTTTGAATTCCACTTCTGTTTAGCAAAACATAGTTCTTCCCAGTAGTATCTTGTCTACTCTTTGGGAAAGTTGATCTTTTTTGCTGAGCTGAATTGGTTAGTTTCCTCCCTCTAATTCTGTGAAGAATGCATATTTGTTTTCATATTTTCTGGTAACGTCTTTTCTTTATTTCCATGATAATATAGTCAACTATTAGTGACATTGAGCAAACTCCAAAGGTTTCTTACAAACTCAACCTGGCAGAAATTTGCTCCCAAGTAAAATTCAGGTGTTTGTGGCCTAAATATTATATCTAACTATTATATCTGGGTGATTTCAATTAAAAGCTAAATATACTGTTTTTCAAATCCTGAAAGCCTAGTTAAGGTATTGTCTGGGAACCCAGCTTTGTTCTAGTGATTCTGGAAAAGAACTCCTGACCTGTTTCTCAGGCATCCATCCAAATGGATTATCATTTAACAAGAAGAAGACCAGGTGCTACTTTGCAGAGCTGCAAAAGAAGCTGTGTAGTACCAGCAATGGAGGTTTATTGCACACGCTTGTATTTTGTAGTTAAAAATAGATCACACTTTGATTTGCAAAACCCCTCCAGTGTTTGACTTCCAATTTGTTTTCTCATACAATCACCCTGCAATCAAGATTGTACACATATCCCTCACTCTTAAAATCGCCTTACTCCCATGATAATCCCTCCTTCCAGCTCTCTCTCCACACTTAACCTGCTACCCCCTCTCATGCAAAGTGACTAATGATCTGTTTTCTGTCTCTGTATAATAGATGACACTTCCTAGAATTTTATTTAGATGAAATAACACAAAATACATTATTTTTTCAAACTTTTTTTGCCCTATTAACTATAAGTTTTTGTTTTATAATTTTAGGGATTGCTTAAAGTTTCTAATAATGTATCTTTACCTTTGAATAATTTTATATCACTCCATGTACAGTATAGTAATATTATAATTATTTACCTCTATTTTTCCCTTCCTATGCTGTGTGCTATTACTATCACATATTTTGCTTATACCTGTGTTATAATCCCCAATTGGGAAATATATATATATTTTCCACTACTAGAACAGCAATGTTAAAAAAAAAAAACTCCTTGGTGTGCATAACTTTGCTCAACTATTGAACCTAAAATCCAACTTGAAAAGACCTATACGGGCCAAGAGTGAGTCACATGATATATCCTGTAGTGGACACAAAGGGGCGACAATTCAGTCTAAGCACTGCTCTCGCCCACACAACATACAATGCTTGTGTTAATATATTCATCATTGTGCTTTCTTTGCACTTTATTTACATAAAATATCATAACCATGGCTCCAAAGAAAGTTAGTGATACCAGCAGTAAAGCTAAGAGGAAAACCGTGAGAACCATGATAGAGAAAGAAATCATTGTAAAATTTGTTAAAGTCCTGGAAAAATAAATTTATAAGTGGAATTTTTGGGCCCCAGAACCAATTATTTGATTTTCCATTATTTCTTATGGCAAAAATATGTTCAGTTCTTGAGCTTTGTGGTGTTCGAACACGAATTTAGAACGAATTGAGATAGGCAAGCAAGGCATCACTGTATACCATATTTTTTGAATCTATTCATCTGCTGATAGGCACTTATTCTGAATCCATATCTTGATTATTGTGAGTTGTGTCATGATAAACAGAGCTATGCAAGTATCTGAAGGGTATGCTGAGTTTACTTCCTTGGGATACCAAGGGATGGTAGAGCTGGATCAAATAGGAGCTCTATTTTTAGCTTTTGGAGAAAACTGCATACTGATTTCCATAATTGTTGTGCTAATTTTCATTCCCAAAGCAATGTAGAATGGTTCTTTTTACCGCACATCCTTGCCAGCATTTATTGTTTCTTGTATTCTTGATTACAGCTGTTCTGATTTGGGTAAGATGGAACATCTATTTTATCTTTCCTGTTTGTTCTTTCTTGATTCCTGGAGTTCCTCTCTTTAATCTTGCTAAGTATTTGTTCTCTATGTATCTAGATTCCAGATCCCTGAGAGGCTGCAATTTACTGCCAGCTTCTATTTAATCATCTTATTTACTTTGGATTTATATGGATTTTAAAGTTAGCTTGCTGATGTTTAAAAAAAACAAAAAACTTTTCTAGAGTTTTGATTAGTGTTGTTTCGAATCTATAGAAAAAACAAGGGAGAAAGAATATCTTAATATTGGGTTTTCTGATCCATGAAAACAGTGTAGCTTTTCACTTGTTTGGACTTTGTTTGATTCATTTCATCAGCGTTTTATGTTTCTGTGCACAGATCTTGTGTATGAAGTCACGCATTGCTTAAAAATGGAAATACTGAGAGACCTCAAGATGGCGGATGAGTAAGAAGCAGGCAGCAAAACTCTCTCTAAAAGTTACCATTGGAACACGGGAATATAGCGACCCAGAAAGCGCAGGAGGGGGGGAGATGCCTCCCCGAAACCCAGAAAAGTTCTGAAGCGCAATCTGGGACCCCCGGCACCAGTGACGGGTGACTTCCAACAAAGAAGAAGGAAAGAAGGAGCAGACCGCGCGCGTGCACCTTCTAATATCCCGGGAGTTGGAGCGCCGGCGGAGGCTCAATTCTACGGACCCACGGTGGCAGCTGGCGCCCAGGGAGCCCCCACGGAGGATCCTGAGACAGCGGCGGGGCAGGGGAGCGGCGGAGAACGGCGCTGACCGGCGGTGAGTGTCTCTCAGCCACAGCTGCCCCGCGCCAGAGAGCGACCGGCCGGGCGCCATTGTGGGGGGTGTGGCGAAACTCAGAGCGGCTCGGAAACTGCTCTGGGAACTTGTGCTCCGGACAGGGCAGCACAGGGCCTCTCAATTGAGCCCACGAAAGTGTGCTGAGGTCAGCAGGCGAACGAGACTGGACTCTCAGCCACACCTGTCCCGCGCCAGAGAGCGACCGGCCGGGCGCCATTGTGGGGGGTGTGGCGAAACTCAGAGCGGCTCGGAAACTGCTCTGGGAACTTGTGCTCCGGACAGGGCAGCACGGGGCCTCTCAATTGAGCCCACGAAAGTGTGCTGAGGTCAGCAGGCGAACGAGACTGGACTCTCAGCCACACCTGTCCCGCGCCAGAGAGCGACTGGCCCGGCGCCATTGTGGGGGGCGTGGCGAAAAACCAGAGCGGCGGGAACCAGTGCAGGGAACCCGCGCTCCGGACAGCGCGCTGAGCCTCTCAGACCCAGGGATCGTGAAAGGGCGCTGAGAGCGGAGGCGAGCTAGACTGGTCTCTGCCTGAAAGTACGCGCCTCTGCTCACCACCCGCCAGAGGGCGCTCCTGGCTTACTGGGACGGACCTGCACAGAACAGGACTTTGTCACAAGGTACCTGCCTACAACAGAGTCAACACCTGGAACTGATTCTTTTTATATTTTTTATTTTTATTTTTATTTTTTATTTTTATTTTTATTTTTATTTTTTTTCTCACTGATTTGTTTTTTTGTTCTGGCGAAGGGTTTTTTTGTTTTTGTTTTGTTTTGTTTTGTTTTTTGGTGGGGTTTTATTTTTGATCTGTCTGTTTTATTGTTTTTATCTTCGTTTTTGTTTCTGTATGTGTATTTGCTCTTTCCTTCATTATTCTCTCTGGTTTTTTATATGAGTGTAAACAGCGCCTCTAACTTCTTTGTGATTGTGGTTGTGATCTGTTCTTCCTTTTATCCCTTCCTTCTCTTTTTACCACCTGTCCTCTGCACTAGTGTCCCAATTTTAGTGGGATCCCTCTTGGTCCTCTAACCTTACATCTAATTCCTTCCTCTTCTCCCAATACTCTATTTCCTCCTTAACTCATCTTAAATTTAAACTCCTCAAGGAAAAATTGACATACATAGGACTTGTATACTGCATATAATTTTTCTGGTGTGTTTTAGATTTTGTTATATAACCGCAACTCTATACAGCTAAAAGTGGTAAATAACTGGTTAGCTCAGTCTGTCATTTTTTAGGCTGTGTTTGATGCTTTAGTTAACATTATAGCCAAATGTGAAATAATTGTTCTAAACATCTTTCCTTCCTGATATTTCATGATTGAGATTGACTAAGGGACACAGAAAATACAGTGGCACAGTACCAAAGAATCAAGGACTGGGCCAAACAGGTAGCAACTTCGCATACCCAACGAATTGAAGAGGTAGGATCTGGCAGAAAGCTCAAAACCTAAAAGCAAGCTCCACTTGGAAGATACTGCAGAGAAGTAGTCATCTTCTAAAGATCTTAAACACTAGCAATAAAGTAACCTACTATAGGTAATTTGCAAACATCACCCCAGGAATTAAAGAAAGAAAAAATGAGACAACACTTAAACAAGATGCAACCCCACACATCCAATTCACCAAAGGCAAACCTAGGGAGCAACGAGGTGGGACAATCCGAAAGCCACCCACCTGGCCTATCTGAAGTGGTAACAACAAAGCAACTGAATGAGGTTCTGGAAAAAATTAAAACAGAAATAATCTCACAGATAACTGCAGAGATAATGTCTACAATGAAGACCATGCTTAAGGACACTATAGCTGATACAGACAAAAAAATAGATGAACTTAAGAAAACTATAGAAACCATGAATGCTCAGCATAGGAAAGAAATGGAATCTATAAGGCAGATTCAAGCAGATATCCAAGAGATAAAAAATTCCATTGAAAGTATTTGTAGCAGAATAAGCCAATGCGAGGACAGGATCTCAGATATAGAAGACAGGCTTGCAATTAGTGATCATGAAATGGAAAAATTCTTAAAAATAGCAAGGGACCATGAAAAATCAATTCAGCAGCTGCTAGATGACTCAAAGATAAACAACTTAAGAATAATTGGAATAAATGAAAAAGCAGGAGATAGCATCAACGACATTAAAACCTTGTTCAAAGACATAATCAGGGAGAACTTTCCTGGAAGAGAAAAGGAATTTGACACCCCTATAAGTGAAGCTTTTAGAACACCAACTAGACATGATCAAAAAAAAACTTCAGCCAGACATATTATAGTCAAGATCCCAGAAATTCAACAGAAGGGCAGAATCTTAAAAGCTGTTAGGGAGAAGAGACAAATCACCTATGAAGGAAAACCCATCAGAATCACAGCTGACTTTTCAGCACAAACCCTCAATTCAAGAAGAGCTTGGAATGATGTATTGCAAGCTCTAAAGGAAAATAATTTTCAGCCCAGATTGATGTACCCTGCAAAACTATCTTTCAAAATTGATGGAGAAATAAAATACTTTCATGACAAAGAACATCTGAGAAAATTTATGACCACCAAACCAGCACTCCAAAACGTTCTGAAGGACATTCTAGAAAGAGATAGGAACCCCAACAGAAGGAATCCACCAGTCAGGGCAAATAATTAAATAGCCGGAAAGCGGAAAAACAAAGAGTGGGAACCAACAACAGGAAAATATCATGACAAGTCAATACATATCAGTTTTAACCATCAATGTTAACGGTCTCAATTCACCAATCAAAAGGCACACACTGGCGAAATGGATCAAGAAGCAAGATCCAACAATATGCTGTATACAAGAAACACATTTAATTCAGAAAGAAATTCATAGACTGAAAGTCAAAGGATGGAAAACAATACTCCATGCCACAGGAACCCAGAAAAAAGCAGGGGTAGCTATTCTTTTTGCAGACAAAGTGAACTTCAAGCCAAGAAGGATTCAGAGAGATAAAGACGGTCATTACATCCTTGTAAAGGGAACAATCCGAGAGGAAGAGATAACGATCATAAATATATATGCATCAAATACCAATGCACCCAGCTATATAAAACAAGTACTAAAGGACATGAAAAATCAAATAAGCACTAATACAATTATATTGGGAGATCTCAATACTCCACTGTCACAAAAAGATAGATCAACTGGACAGAAAATCAATAATTAAATAGTAGAACTGAACCAAACTTTTGAACAAATGGACTTAGTAGATGTCTACAGAGTGTTCCATCCCACAACATCAGAATACACATTTTTCTCAGCTGCACATGGGACGTTCTCCAAAATAGACCACATACTAGCTCATAAAACCTGCTTAAGTAAATGCAAAGGAATTGAAATTATCCCATGCATATTATCAGACCATAGTGCAATGAAATTGGAAATCAATGGCAAAAGATCCCACAAAAACTCCCTAAACACATGGAAATTAAACAGCATCCTCCTGAACAACCAATGGGTCACAGATGAAATTAAAGAAGAAATTAGTCACTTTCTACAACTGAATGATAATGACAGTACAACATACCGGAACTTATGGGATACAATGAAAGCAGTCCTAAGAGGGAAATTTATAGCATTAAACACTTATATCAGGAAAATAGAGCAAGCGCAAATAAACAACTTAAGGGTGAACCTCGAGCTTCTAGAAAAAGAAGAGCAGGTTAAGCCAAAAGCCCGTACAAGGGAGGAAATTATAAAGATCAGAGCAGAAATTAACGTATTGGAGAATAAAAAAACAATACAAAGAATCAATGAAGCAAAAAGTTGGTTCTTTGAAAGAATAAATAAGATTGACAAACCCTTATCCAACCTTATTAAAAAAAGAAAAGAAAAGACTCAAATCCATGCAATTGAAAATGAAAAGGGTGATATCACGACAGACCCTGCAGAAATCCAGAAGATCATCTATACCTATTTTGAAAATTTATATTCTACTAAGATGGAAAATGCAGAAGAAATGGACAGATTCCTAGATTCGTATGAATTACCAAAGCTGAATCAAGAAGATTTAAAAATCCTAAATAAACCAATATCAGCCAATGAAATTGAAGATGTAATTAAAAACCTCCCAACAAAGAAAAGCCCAGGCCCTGATGGATTCACTGCCGAATTCTACAAGAAATTTAGAGAAGACCTAACGCCCCTACTTCTCAAACTTTTCAATGAAATTGAAAGGGAAGCAATACTCCCAAATTCATTCCTGGAAGCAAGCATTACCCTGATACCAAAACCAGAGAAGGACCCAACTAAGAAAGAGAACTACAGGCCAATCTCCCTAATGAACATAGATGCAAAAATCCTTAATAAGATACTGGCAAACAGAATCCAACAAATCATCAAGAAGATTATACACCATGACCAAGTTGGATTCATCCCAGGGATGCAGGGATGGTTCAACATACGTAAATCAATAAATGTAATACAGCATATTAACAGAACCAAAGACAAAAATCACATGATCATCTCAATAGATGCAGAAAAAGCTTTTGACAAAGTCCAGCACCTTTTCATGATAAAAACCCTACAGAAAATTGGAATAGAGGGTCTTTATCTCAATCTGGTAAAAGCTATCTATGACAAACCAACAGCCAATATTATACTAAATGGCCAAAAACTGAAAGCCTTCCCTCTAAAATCAGGAACAAGACAAGGATGTCCACTGTCCCCACTCTTATTCAACATAGTTCTGGAAACTTTAGCCAGAGCGATTAGACAAGAGAAAGAAATAAAAGGAATAATGATTGGAAAGGAAGAAGTTAAATTATCATTATTTGCAGATGACATGATACTCTACACAGAAGACCCCAAAAACTCCACTAAAAAACTGCTAGATTTAATAACCAAATTCAGTAGTGTAGCTGGATACAAAGTCAATACTCAAAAGTCATAGCCTTCCTGTACACAAATAACAAACTTACTGAAAGAGAAATTAGGGAAACAATACCTTTCACAATAACATCCAAAAAAATGAAATACCTAGGAATCAACCTCACGAAGGATGTAAAAGACCTATACACTGAAAACTACAGTACTCTGAAAAAGGAGATTGAAGAGGATATCAGAAAATGGAAAGATATCCCTTGCTCCTGGATAGGAAGAACCAATATAGTGAAAATGGCCATACTTCCAAAATTGTTATACAGATTTAATGCAATTCCAATCAAAATTCCAACAGCATATCTCACAGAATTAGAGAAAACAATCCTAAAATTCATTTGGAATCAAAAGAGACCTAGAATAGCAAAGGCAATTCTGGGCAACAAAGGCAAGGCAGGGGGCATCACTATCCCCGACTTGAAATTATACTATAAAGCTACTGTGATAAAAACAGTGTGGTACTGGCAAAAAAACAGACCTGAAGATCAATGGAACAGATTAGAAGATGCTGAAACAACCCCAGACATACTAAGCCACCTTATCTTTGACAAAGGTGCCAAACACATTCGCTGGAAGAAAGATAGCCTCTTTAATAAATGGTGCTGGAAAAACTGGCTCTACACATGCCGAAGATTAAAACTAGATCCATATCTTTCACCATGCACTAAACTAAATTCAAAATGGATCAGAGATCTAAATATTAAAACAGAAACATTAAATCTGCTGGAAGGTAGGATAGGTAAAACCCTTGGAGACATTGGTGTAGGCAAAGACTTTATGAATAAAAACTCAACCGCACGGGAACTATCCCAAAGAATCAATAACTGGGATCTCATCTTATTAAAAAGCTTTTGCACAGCAAGAGAAACCACCAACAGAGTGAAGAGACAACCCACAATGTGGGAAAAAATGTTTGCCAGCTGTTCCTCAGACAAAGGATTACTATCGAGAACATATAAAGAACTCAAAAAAATCAGACCTCCCAAATTTAAAGACCCACTCCAAAAATGGGCATCTGAGATGAATACACATTTCTCAGATGAAGAAATACTAATGGCAAATAAATATACAAAAAAATGTGCAACATCACTAGTCATTCGAGAGATGCAAATTAAAACAACACTGAGATACCATCTCACCCCAGAAAGAATGGCTACTATTAAGAAATCAACTAATAACAAATGCTGGAGGGGCTGTGGGGAAAAAGGAACCCTTCTTCACTGTTGGTGGGAGTGTCGACTGGTACAGCCACTGTGGAAGTCAGTGTGGAGATTCCTCAGAAAACTAGGGTTGGAGGTCCCATTTGACCCAGCTATTCCCCTTCTGGGCATCTTCCCAGAAGAATTAAAAACATCATACCACAGCGATACATGTGCACCCATGTTTATAGCAGCACAATTTGTAATAGCCAGATCTTGGAAACAACCCAAATGCCCATCAACTGAGGAATGGATAAGAAAGATGTGGTATTTTTATACAATGGAGTACTATTCAGCCATAAAGAAGGATAAACTGGAGACTTTTATAGGTAAATGGATGCAACTCGAGAAAATACTCATAAGTGAAATAAACCAGAAGCACATGTGTAAGCATCGTATTATCTCTCTGGTATGAGAAACTGAAAGAGTAAATAAGATCCAAAATGTACAATAGACATGGTGAATCAAAAAGAAACTGGTCAAAAGGAAAGAGAGACTGGAATAGGGAAAAGAAAGAAGGGAAAGGGAAAAAAATTGTATATATATATATATATATATAAGATGGTTAAGATAGATACACTACCATTTTTACTTAGTTCATTGAAGAGTAAGGTTTGTGCCAATAATGTTTGGACAATTGAATGCTAATGTCTGGTGTCCTGAATAACTAACTTAAAGATAGTAATACGTAATGTATTAACCATTGTTACCCTCCTATTATGTTTGTTTGAAAATTTGTTCTTCTTTTGATTTGTTTTGTTTTTTCTTCTCTTTAAAATAAAAAAAAAAAAAAAAATGGAAATACTTTCCAAGAAATACATCCTTAAGTGACCTGATCATTTTATGAACATTACAGAGTACACTTACACATGTAAATACAGATACGATGTCACCAAGTGATGTAATCTTATAGGAACTTGATTGTGTATATGGTTTGCCACTGACCAAAACATTGTTATGCTATGCATGGCTGTATTAAGATTTATCCATCAGTAGTTCAGTTTTGGCTTCCATCGTGCATTGTATTATTATTATTGTAATTGTTGTTATTTTAATTTCAGATTCCAATTTAAAAATAGACAAATTATATGAATAGATTTTTCTCAGAAGAAGAAATTCAAAGCTGGGCATGGTGGTGCACACTTGTAAACCAGCACTCAAGAGGCTGAGGCAGGAGGATCATTGGGAGTTTGAGGTCAGGCTGGGTTACATAGTGAGTTCAAGGCCAGCATGGAGTGCATAGGGATTCCTGTCTCAAAAGACAAAGATGAAGAAGAAGGAGGAGGAGGAGGAGGAAGAACACAAATTGCTAACAAATATATGAAAAAGTGCTCATACGATTAGCTGTTACAGAAATTCAAATTGAAAATCATTTTGAGATATCATCTTATCCCTGTTAGAATGGCTATGATCAAAATAATAAAAACATAAAAGCTGGTAAAGATGTTGAGAAAAGGAAACCCTCAAACACTTTGATGGAAGCGTACATTAGTACAGCTATTATGGAAAACAGTTCAGAGGTTCCTTGAGAGACTAAAAATAGATCTACCATACAACTGAGCTATCCCACTTCTGGGTGTATATCCAAAGGAAATAAAATCAGTATGCCGAAGTTATTCCTGCATATCCATGTTTATTATGACCCTATTCACAATAGTTAAAATATAGAATCAGCCTAGATGCCCGTTAACAGATAAATGGATAAAAATATGATATACGTACACAATGGAATATTATTCAGCCATAAAGAATGAAATTCTGTCTTCTGTGCAAGAGTTGGAGCTGGAGGGTGACCTGTGAAGCGAAATAAGCCAGGCACAGAAAAACAAGTACTACATGCTGTGTTTCATATGTGAACTCTAAAAAAATCTAATTTGAACATAGTAATTAAATATTTACCACACTCTGGACTATTGGAATTTTATTATTATCAAATATTTCTAAGAAATTGGCATCAAGATCTGTTAATACTGCAAACTGAAATTTATCTGTTGGTTTTTACAATATTTAAATACATTGCATAATATTTAAATACATTTTTCATAAGTAGAAATTCATTAGTATTTTAAACCTGACTCAAGTTATAATTTTCTCCTTACATCACTTATGACATAACTTTTAACCTGAAAATGAATTTATTTTATGAAGTATAAGGAATTATGAAAGCAAATTTCCCTTATTTACTGATGTTACCTTTTTTGAAATGAGAATTATTTCTGGAACAATTATTTGAAATTCTAAATCTACTCTAGATTTGCAAATGCAATTCCTGCAAGATTTTCTCTTATCCTGTAACTTTTAATTTTTCTTTGTTTTAGTAAGTTACAATTAAATATATTAAAATATTAGGGGAGAATTAATATGTGGTTGTGCAAATTGAATAATAACCAAAATTTATAGCCCTTACATATATTTTGCAGCTCTACTACTAAATGTAACTGGTATAATCCAACATCAGGTTCATAAATGTCTTCTCTAAATCACTATTTAAAATGACTTTCTTGTTTTTCAAAATAGCATTCTTAGTAAGGTACATCTAACCAGTATCTATCAGTACCAGTAAAATGTAACCGTACTCATACCCTGTTTCCCAAGGAAGTATATAGACAATATCACAGTAATATGCCCATGAATATGGGGGGGATGAAGATGTAATGAATATACTCCTGTTTATGAATGAAGTAATGAATGTATAATGCAATATAACAAATTTAATGGATATTTGAGTTATGACTGCTTAGTAAAATTTAATCTTATGTTCAGTTTATATCCACATAAATTTTGACCTTGAAACATCATTGTCGTACAGTTGTATTCATTGAAATTAATAACATATGTTAAATAGGAGATAAAATTTTCAGTACATTTATAGATTCTTATGGATGTGTTACTGAAGGAAGGGAATAAAGCAAGTCTTTTAAAGAAAATACTGAGCTCATTCGTAAGGCTAGGCTTAGATATTTTTATACTATATTCTTTCATTTTTCCTTCCTTCCTTTTTTCCTTCTTCCCTTCCTTTTATTCCTTTTCCTCTCCCCTCTCTTTTTCTTCTTTTATTTCCAAGTGATTATGTTACACAAATTTCGATTTAAACCTCCCTAGCAGTCTGAAATGTTTTCCTGTGTTAGAACTTTGCAACTAATACCCACATCACCATCAAGTCAGAAATAAGTCCTCACTTTTTCAGACTCAAGACAGTAAAATTCCCATCTACTAAACCTTGCTTCCTGAATTTGCTCTCCCAGTTTTTCTTCTTCCCCTCTGACTCCATTTCTGTTTCTATGTCTGGTTCTTTTTCTTTCATGGGGCTTTAGGTACTGTGATAGTTAAATTCTTTTCTATGTTCACATTTTAGTTTCAATCTCCATCATGCCCTTTTTCATTTTCCCTATATGAGAGATAGATTCTTAACTAGCTAGCTTAGATCAATAGTCTGAATTTCTGATGAATATTTCCAAATGCTTTCTGGATGTCTTCGGCTATATGACCAGAACCCATTCATTCCCTTTTTCATTTGAAAAGAGTTATTGAATCATACTGGCTTTTTTTTTGTGTGTGTGGGTACAGGAGTCGAACTCAGGACCTTGCGCTTGCCAGGCAGGCGCTTATGCCGCTGAGCTATCTCACCAGCCCCATACTGGCTTTGAGACACTTCAGTTAACAAATAAAGCTCCTTCTCTTTATGAAGGTGTCATTGAGAGAGAGAGAGAGAGAGAGAATAATAAAAATTAAACATTTTGGTATAAGGCTGTAAGTGTTATTTTAAAATGTTTTCATATTAGGATAAAGTGATCAGTACTTTCTGGATCATTGTAGGCTTTGCAGATTTAAATAGAGTTATCAGGGTAGGACTTGTTATCAGGGTAGAGTTATTAGGGTGGGAAGGTTTATTTGAGCAAAGGCTTGCAAGAGATGTAGCAATTCGAGCTTGCGTATCTGGGGGACAGCGTCCCAGGTGAGGGAACGGAAGTCAGAGGTTGCATGGCTGCTGCAAGCTTGGATTTTATGAAAGAGGGGACGAGCAGAAGTCGGGGAGGTAACACAGGTCGCGTCCTGCAGTTCCGCAGAGAGCGTAAAGACTTGGACCTTTACTTTAAATGAGGGGAAAGAGCATCTCAGTGTTCTGAACCGAGGAGAGGCAGCTCTGCTGCTGCTATGTCCCTTCACATCACCCTATCCAAACTCCATTAATTTCACCCCTGTCCTAGTTTATTTATGTGTCTATGGAAAAATGCTACACGCTGGACGACATAAACCGTGAAACTTATTTCTCACAGTTCTGGAGGCTGGGAAGTCCAAGATCCAGGCACTGATGGGTTTGGTGCGGGAGGAGGTCAACTTTCTGATTCAATAACAGCCTTTCTTCCTGTGTCCTCACGCGGTGGAAGAGCTGAGAGGTCGTTCTTGAGCCTGGTTTAAAACAGTATTAATTCCATTCACAAAGAGGCTACTCTCACGTCATCCTCACCCCACAAAGACCCCCCCAATCCTGGTGCCAAGACCTTGGACGTTAGGACTCAGTATACAAATTGAGGGCACAAATATTCCATTTCACTTATGTAATCCTTCAATACAACCCTATCACCTTACCTTAGTTTGGTATAAAATTCATCATGACTCACAAGCTAAAATTAAAGTACTTCTTGCTTAAATAATAGTCTAAGGCAGGGATTTCCCATCTGAATCAATGGTATCTATTATCTACGCAGTGGTTCCAGGAACAAGGTTTTTTACATCTGATGGTTCTGCCATTCTAAGGGCCTCTTTAGCAATGGTCTCCAGCCAATGAAAGCAGAAAAAAGTAATGAACAAAGCTTGTCCCCCAGAAAAGTCCCACGCCACACTTATCATATTCCATTGGTGAGAACTGAGGCATGTGGCCCCGCTTTAGTGTACAGAGGCTGGGAAGTGTAACCTAGCTAGGAATTTGGTGATAAAATATTTGGATGAATAGCTAAGCATTCTTTGCCTTTTCAAATAATCATTAAACTAATTGGTTCTGCCCACTAAATACTTCCCCAAAATATATATCAATTTGTCTCCATTGAAACCTTTTTGGTTTATTCAAGTTTCATCACCTCTACCAGGGTTTTTCAAAACATTTCTAAGATTCCAGACCACATCTCTTCTAATCCATCTTTTGAATGACATCAATATAGATGTCCTCTTTCTAACAAGTAAATTTGGTCATTTTCACCTTTTTTTTTAGGAATTCCTTATAACCTTTTACACTGGTACTAAAGGCCTTCCCTGATCAGGTTTAAAGACCTGTCTGATAAATTCTGTTGCCTCTTATGAGGTTGTGTGTCTTCATGGTGCTGTAACATTTGCTGTTCCATACGTCCTCTGGGTCCTGCCATACGTCCCAGGTGCCCATGTCACATGACAGACATGTGCCATGGCAGAGGGCAATGTGTCCAGCAGTTGATCTGTCCTCTGCAAGAGGACCGGTGAACTTAGCAGAAGACCCCAGGACTTGAGTGAGATTTTGATGCTCTTTGACACCCCATATCCTCTTAGTTATGACCTGGGAGCTTGGCACACAGTTCATGGGTCCTGACCTCCAGCCACCATTCAGTGTGTCAACAAACATATATTTTATTTTTTTTCCCAAAAGATTGATACGATATCACCATGTCTCATTTCCTCCTCTCTCTCTCTCCCTCTTTCTCTTCCTTCCTCCCTCCCTCCTTCTATCCCTCCCTTCTTCCATCCTCTCTCTCTCTCCACTTCCTCCTTTTGGTTTACACAGAGTCTTTCCTTGTTGGGCCAAAGTTCTTATTCTAAATGTGGGTGGGACAAAATACCATCCAACTTTTATTCCAGGAGAAGAAATGATGGATTCTAAAGGTTACGAACAGAAGGCTTCGTCTTTCATAGCAGCAACCTGGTGGTGCCTGGGCTGACGCTGCGAAGGCACCGTTTCAGGCAGACCCATGGGTCCTCTCCGGAAGCAGCTACCTACACACATCACATATGTTGGACCCAAACCAACTGACCAATATTAGGTTTCTGGGGGTAAATAATTCAGATGCTATTTAAACAGCACAACCCCTTAAGGTCAGGACAGAACATGGATTCCCATCTCACTGTTCAATCCATCTGAAAAATATTAGGAAATTAAGCAGGTGGGTAACATGTGAGATTTTTTCCTAATGGAATTTCTTACTCTTTTCGGTTCAGACTGCCAACAGCATTTTTGCTATTAATTTAATATTAGATGGACATGAAGAAGCACACTTTTCATCTCTGCAGGAGACAAGATAATTGGGGACAGATTATTCTTTTATTTTAAATTGATGATTTTTTTTCATGTCTTATGTCAGTATTTTTCTTGTAACACATTGACAGAAAGGAAGAAGTGTGCGTTGTTCACCTTGGTCATCTGAACTTGGCAATTCCCTACAGGTGGTTCAAAGTATGGTTATCAGAGTTTTGAGTGTCATTATTACTCATCTGAGTAACAGCTGTTAAAGTGTCTACAAGAATTATTTTTAAGTTGTGTAAAAGATAAAGACAGAATACAATCATAGACATGAACAGAATGACTAGCACCCTGTCACTCGGTAAAAATTGGGCGAACTAACTGCATTCCTCCCCTTCAATTTTCTGTGTGGCTTAAGATAAACAAATCCCATTAAAACACAAACAAAACTAACAAAACAAAGTTTTAACAAAAAATACTTTCCATGCAAAATGTGAAGAATTTTCCTTTCCCTTATTTGGTATTTTCAGATAATCGTAAAATTTTATTCATGTTTCTTTCCCTATCAAAAAAAGACTCAGGATAAAGATTTAAAAAAAAAAAAAAAACTTTATTATAAAACCATGTATGATCCACTTGAATTTTCATGAGTGGTGGACAGTACCTTCACAAGCATGGGATAAACTGCCACAAATACGTGATTTAGTTTAATTATATGGAAGCCATGCAAAGATTCGTTTATAAGGCATACTATTTGTACCCTCTCTGCATAAACTTCTTCAAACTTTACTTCAGGAAAAATATTTTTTATTACATCTTTTTGAGGCTTTATATGTTATTAATGTGTTTGTAGATGCTTCCTCATATTTTGAGCTGTGTTTTTAATATCTCCACTTGTTTTGCGGGTGGACTAAAAGTAATGTCAAAATTTAACTCCTTAGTTTTTTCCCAATTCATTCCCCTCTGAGGAAATGAGTGGGTTTATTAATTAAGGAGTTGCTTGAGAGACCAACGGAAAAAAGCAAACAAAGAAAATGTCCACTTTTTTTTTACCATCCCCCCATCCCTTGCTCTTCTACGCAACACATTTCCCATTAATTTCATCTCCAGATTTTTCAGGGTGCACGCACTCTTTAAACCACCCTTTCTATTGCTCTAGACCAAGCCACCACTTTCAAATTTCTAGATTCCATAAAACAAATTCCTGTTTGTAGACTACCCTGGAGAAATTCTTCTTCTCCTGTCGTCTTCTCCAACATATTCTCCAAGAGTAACATTCAAAGTAAACTTTTTAACATCTAACATTAACACCTGCTGCTCCATTTCTTAAAAGTCTACGGTGGCTTTGAAGAAACATCCACATTTCGCACCTTGACCACCCTAGCCTGCTCTAGCTGCTGCTTGCTTCTCTGCAAAGCCAACAGAGCTTGGCCTACTTTCATTCCTTCACAATGCCCAGTCCTTTTCTACCTGTTCAGTCTGTTCTCTCTCTGGACCATCTTTTCTCCAACTTCAACTCTAATCCTTCAATTCCATTTTTATGCTTCTATGCTAATGCTTTTGGAAGAGTTTCTCAGACTAACCTAACATAAATATTCATGAAAACTTGTCTTCTCATTTTTATGTTTTTATTTGAATACTACCTACCACTTTGCACATGAGGTAGTGACTGTGGACGTCTTATCTTGTCTAATGATTGGAACCAGCACTTGATGGGATAAATGCAATCACAATGAAATGACAAAGAGTGGAATTAATAAAAAAGTGCATTCATAAATGAATATTTTACTTTAATTTAAAACATACATACGTGCCTTCCTTTACCTTCCTTCTGGTATAATGTCAAGGCCTTTAAGTCTATGGTTGAATGACTGGAGTTAAGTCTGTATCTTTCTTGTAATAGCCTAACTCAAGCTGATTTGGCTGTTATTTCTAGTATCAGTTAAGAAATTAAGTTGAATGAGAAAATATTCTTTCCCTTTTTTCTTTAAAAATTTGGTGCAGGATATTGAACACAGGGCCTCACTCATGCTAAGCAAGTGCTCTACCACTGAGCTACACCCTCTGCCCCCGAATGAGAAACTAACCTCCACTGGGAAGCTGTCAGAATGTCAAGTTCTTCCAGGCTTTGGTGCTTCCATTTGTTAGCAGATGTGTCTCCCACATTTAATTTGACAGTTTTTGCTGTTTTTTGTTAGCATTTTGTTTCGTTTTTGGTGAATTGTTCTTATTGAGTTTTTCTAAACACTTTACCATTTTTTGTTCTTTTTTTTTTTTCTGGTAGAAATCACACAGGGGTTCTTCCATTTTATACTTTGTTTTTCTTCTGTGCGAGTTTTAGTTGTCCGGACCTAGAAATAGCACACACCACTCTTGCTCCCAGCCTGCTTTCTGGCTTTCGGTCACATGGTCACGCTTGACTGTGACCACACTTACGGAGGTCAGGAAATGGTGTCTAACTGCGTGCACAGGAAGAAGAGGAAATGGGTCTGATTATTAGCTAGCCAGTCCTGGCAAAACTCCCTGAAATTCTCTTTCATATTTTGATACAACTGGCCCCTACTAATGGTACTTAATATAAATTCAGAAGAGATGACCAAGTTTATAAGAACTCTTTATTCTAGAATGCTCCATGCTCCAGCCTGCCTATTACTCTTATCTCCTGGCGGGTATCACACCTTCCAAAGCACTCCAGTAGGATATATTACATCTTGTTAATGTTGAAATTACTCTGGACTTTATGTAAAGGGGATCAGGATGAACCTTCTTGAAAACAAAACAAATATGTTATAAGGATCACAATATAAGTTTACCAGGTAAGTAGGATAATGTGATACACATTAAAATCTTAAAATAATCTCTACTATTTCCTGTCCTTCTAGTCTTTTCCCTTGACTTTCACTGACCTCTTAGTGGTCTGAAAAGCATTCATGAGATTAAAAGGAATAAATAGATTTGGTTGCTGTATCAGGATAGTTTTGTTGCCAGGAATAGTTCCCACACAGAGAGATTAGAGCTATTTGAAGGTATTGAAAAGACCACCTTGCCAAATGTACCCCACTGCTTATCAATCTGCCATGGTTCCTAAAACCCACTGTGAAAATATCTTTGCTAGATTAATCACTATCTTCAAAAGAATCAGTACAAAATTTATAATATTATTCCAGTATGAATGAATGAAGTAAGTTACCTGACTCTATACACATGGCTGAAGACATACTGTGAAGTACAGGTAAAAATTAAATGTCAGGGGTTGAGGAGAATAGAAAACAGGGAATATGGTAATAAAGTGAATGTTCTGGCAGATAGGAGGCAGTCCCGGCAGCACTACAGGAGCCAAAAGAGCAGTGCTAACATAAATAAATATCCATCCCTGGACGGAGGTAAGTACTTCTTCAGTTGTGTGTGCTGCAAGTGTTACTCTACTGCTTCTGTCCAAAGCGTGAGTAAGACAGTCCCTTAGCGTGTGCAATGATACCTTCTCCTGGTCTTGTAGCAACATCAAATATTAGATCCACCACAGGCCACTGGGGAGTCAAGACAGATTTTTGATATTCTGCACAGATTGCAGAACTGCAACACAGAGTGAAGAATCTAAGGCCAGAGGACTTGAGTACAAATAGCACACGCATCTCTCCCGTTCTTTCTTTGAGCCTAGATTTAACAAAGCTGAGAAACCCTTTTATCCTATATTAGGAATGAAAAGTAATTTAATGATTCTATAAATTAGGGGGAAAATTGTCAGCATCTTATAAGTTGAAAAGACTCATGCTCTATTATAACCAGTAATTTCAGAAACCAGAGAGAAACTCTTATCTATCTGTATCAGACACATGCATGTGGAGGTTGGTGGTAGGAGAAAAAGTGACGACACATGTTTGACATAGGAAAATGCATTAAAATATTGTTGGAATGTTTGTATTGCATGCAAAAACATGTTATTGGGCCGGTGAGATAGCCCAGCGGCATAAGCGCCTGCCTGGCAAGCGTGAGGTCCTGAGTTCGACTCCTGGTACCCACATAAAGGAAAAAAGGGCCGGTGATATCTCTCAGTGGCACAAGAACCTGCTGGCAAGCACGAGATCCTGAGTTCGATTCCCGGTACCCACATAAAAAAAATAATGTTATTAAAGATGTATACAGTATTGTAACATCCATGTAAATCCAGCAATCATCCAAAATAACACATTTTTTAGCGATGCCTCAATTTATAATGAGAGCTAACACACAACATTAAACATCTAAACACAACAGAAACAAGGATGAAAATCATTTTGCAAGTTTCTATTAAGTTAAACACAGATCTACCTTATGACTCAGAAATTTTATTTAATTTTTGTACAAATGAATGTTTATACCCAAAAAGACATGCATAAGAATGCTTATATCACTCTTCTCTATAATAGCAGAAATTTGAAATACTTCAAATGCCCATCAAAAGGAAAATGACTACACTCACTATATATATATATATATATATAATATATTATATACATATATATATGTAGTTTTTTTCTGTGATTTTAGTTACCAGTGGCCAACTGTGATTTGAAAATATTAAATTGAAAATTCCCCAAAAATCTATTCATAAGCCTTAAATTGCACACCTTTCCAAGTAGTATGATGAAATCTCAGACTGCCCTGCTGGGGATGTGCTCCTACATATCCCCACTGTATAAGCTATCCTCCTGGTAGTTACTTGGTGACTAACTTATTTGTCAGATTGATTATGACAGTATTGCAGTACTTGTAACTCTGGGGTTTTATTTGGTTTTTGTTTTTTGATTTTTTCCTAAAGAATAGCCACATACTATAAGAGTAGTGATGCTAGCACTTATGGTATACCAAAGAGAAGTTCTAAAGTTCTTCCTTTGTGTACAGTGTCATCTCCTATCATCATGAAAAGTTAAGTTCAGCACAATGAGATATTTTGAGAGACTACATAAATATCACTTTTATTACAGTTTTGTTTTATAATTGTATTTATTAGTTACTGTCAATTTCTTATTGTGTCTACTTTATATATTTGACTTTGTTAGTTACACATGTATAAGAAAAAAACATAGTATATATAGTTTAGTTCTATCCAAAGTTTCAGGCATACACTGAGTGTCATGGAATGTTCTCCCCACAGATAAGGGGGCATGCTATGATGAAATGAAGACAATTAATGTTGGTATGCATGAACATAATGGAAACTCAAAATATTATATTAAGTAAAATAAGCCAGACTCAAAGGCATATGTACTATATGATTCACTTTGTACTTAGAAAGGATTACATATCTAGATACCTAAGATTTGAACATTTTATGTTCTTAAATTATATTCAGTGCTAAAACAATTGTGTTGCATCTGCACAGAAAGTGTTACTATGAAAAATGCAAATATAACAACTGCTCAATAAAAAGTAGTGAAGTACAATTTTAATCTGAATCTCTTTATGGTTCCTCTAGTAGATTCTCAAAGTAAAGAGAATGAAATAAGAAAACATAGAGTGAGAATATTTTTATTTCCTTTTACATTTATGAGTGCAAAAGAAACTTAAATTGGAACAGGAAAGTCATGAAAAATAAAATGAATAACAAAGGAGCATTCAGAAATACTGATGAATTTGAAACAGATGCTCTTGTACATAGACATTTGTGGTGAATGTGAGCACCTTGCACATGATTCTAGAAAAGATGTACACATCTGGCTTCCCACTATTGGGTGTGAATGTAAAAATTTGGGTCCAGACACTTAAGTCAATGCACCTAAATGCAAAAATTAATGTAAAAGCTCAGAATTCACATTGACCCCTTGGCACTGTCTTCTGCTGAACTAAAGTGGAAGGTTTGACTTAGCCTACAGGCAGAACTTTAAAAGTCTTAGATATGATGGAAGTAAATGAGTCCCTTAGCATTACTTTGTCAAACTCAGGCAAGTTGGCCAAGTTAAGCTTTGAGGTATGTCTGGGACTGATGTAGTTTTCCCTCAGATACTTGCAAGGAATGTACACATAAATTTATGAACTAATTGTGACAAGATTACACTACAACTTTCTAATGATTCTCCAGTTGCATAGTTTCAAAATTATCCATGCAAAAATTGCAGAAACAATAATGACAGCAGGCAAATTGCAAAGGCCTAGTTAAAAAAAAAAATCTTGTTGCATGGTCCTATTTCTTCGTCTTGCTTAAATAAAAAGCAAAAATAAAATAAAGCAAAGCAAAAATGTGGTTACAGAAAAACATGTACTAAATGATGAGTGATTTGAAAGGTTAGAAAGAGATGGATGACCACATCTAAAACTTTCTTATTAATGAAGAGATACTACTCTGGAAGGAGATTTCTCAAGGTGACTTATAGAAATAAGAACTTGATTCCCTTTTATGGATGCATTAATGTGATTTAGACGGATTTGAAGTA
Organism: Erethizon dorsatum; assembly: GCA_028451465.1. Lineage (NCBI taxonomy): Eukaryota > Metazoa > Chordata > Mammalia > Rodentia > Erethizontidae > Erethizon > Erethizon dorsatum. Next base: position 14,016,779 of record CM051841.1, on the reverse strand, counting down.
ACAGTCCCATCAAGGATGTGTCACTATGCTGGGAATTAAATCACTTATGTAGTGCTACATCATACTTCATCTCTTTATTAGATACCTATTGCTGCATAGCAATCCTTTATAAAATATTGTGGCTACAACAATTTTTTTCTCATGATACTGTTGGTCAGCACTTTGGGTTGGCCTGACTGGGGTGATTTTTCATCTGACCCCTCTGAGTGTCACTCACACAGCTGTGGTCAGCTGGAGAGTTGGCTGGGGGCCTGTTGGGCTAAGGAGGCCTCCGCTGAACTGTGTGCCCTTAATCCCAGTGGTCTCACCAAGTAGCCTGGGCTTGCTCAGATGGCAACAGCGTGTTCAAAGAGGACGAGCAGAAGCAGCACCTCTTGGGACCAGAACCCACACAACCTGTCTTCTCCAATGTTTCTTTGTTCAAACAAGTCATAAGGCCAACCCAGATTCTGAGGGTAGGGAAATAGGTCTCACCTATCAATGAAAGGAGATAAAAACAATTGGTGGTCATTTTAAATGTAGCACAGACTTATTCCTGGTAAAAATTATTTGTGCAATAATCTGAATGTCTTGATATTACCCATAAGGCCTTTGGCTCTGCTAAGATTTTTGTCTGGCTCTCTAAGATATCTTTCTTTTTCATAAAAATGTCCTGTATTTCCAACTAAGATGTATCCTCGGGCTGTTTCACCTAGTGAAAACTTGGGTCTTAAGGTATGCTTGCATTTTATTTCGGCTTTCTTATACATCCGATTATAGTTACTCTATTCAACAAAAATCGCATCACTGATGGTTAATGTGACCTCGTTTTTAAAAAAATTTCCAAAAGTACTTTTGTCTCACTTGAGAGACTTTGCTAGATACCAACTTACATTTTTTATAGATCTCAACAAATGGTATTATAGCAATACTTTGGTTTGATAGTTACCCCAAAAACATCTCTTTGAGAAACTTTTCTCTATTGGAGAGATTAGACGTGAAATACTATTTTATTTTCCAACCCATCACATCCTGGCCTCTCTGAGTTTCCTCTAAATTCTGTTAACAGATGAACATCTTTTTTAGTTTATCTGTATTTTCTCATATATCATTAAATGCAATTTAAAGAAAAGTGTGTTCACTTCTTGAACATATACACAAGTTCATTAGTTCAATGCAACATGTACCACCATAGGAATAGGAAGATGGGTAGTAAAATCAGACATTGAGGTGGGAAATTAGGGAAGAGGGGACATTTAAACTGATCTGTAAGGCTAAGTAGAAGTTGTTCAGCATAAGTATAAGGAGCACATGATGGAATCTTCATGCAGTTCAAATGATATCAGTATAAATTACTGGAAGGTACAAGTGAGTTGGGATTCTATGATGATAGAATTTGCAGGATATCCTAAAAGTAGTAGGGGTGGGGTTTGGAAAAGCTTTAACAGATGATAGACATGATTATATCTGCAAAGAGTTAGCTCCTTCTGTTTGGAGAATGAAACGCTAGAGGAAGAGAACTCCAGACACTCAGACATGAAGGGATGGTGCGGCCTGAATTTGGGGAATTGCAGAGACATCAAGGAATCAAAGACACATTTGAAAGATTGGGAACGGAGAGGAGGACTTGTGTGGATATGAAAGTCTAGAGGAAAGGAGTTTTCAAGTATGAATTCTAGACTTCTGGCTTGGGCAACTGTCAAGCGGATGATGCATTTACCAAGAAGGGACATTATAGCAAGTTGGACTTGGAAACTAGTAAATCCAGTTTGAGATGGGTTAGAAATTCATAACACATCTGAGGGGACATGATAGCTGCAAGAAATATTCTGGCTTTTCAGCACCTTTCAATTGCAGTACTAAATTTCTAAGCACAAAGCTGATATAGACTCAGCTCTGCCATCAACGTTTTCCCCAGCCTTGGTTCAGAGCTGAGAAAATATGAAAGCCATTCTTTAATACATAAGAATAAAAATATACTTGCCCAAGCCACTAAAATTGCTTCTAAAGAGAATATTTAGGGATTAATGATTCACTAATCCTTGTTAAGACAAAAGAAACAATATGGAGACCAAGAGAGGTATAACCATCAGATATATAAACCCACACAATTTACACATACACGTACTCACCCATTTCCATACTTCCCCCAAGTGAGAGGACAATGATAGGCTCCTCATAAAACCATGGGTGCAGCAAAGAGAAAGAAAAGCCTCTAAGACTCAACCAACTTTCTGGCAGATTTTGAAAAACCTAGTCTGCGAAAGCCCTTTGGGTTAAAAGTGAATAATTTCTAGACCGACTTTAGTGGGTCAAAAGAGGTAGACGCCAAATTGGAAAGCTAGAGAGAGTGAGTCATTTTTCCAAGAAGAAAGATGGCTTCTCTTTTGTAGTCCCCTCTCCTTTTTGTGTGTTGGTAATTAGCTGGTGCACTAGCACTGGATCTGGGAATTAAACTCACACTAGCCACTTTTATATAAAGTCCTTGAGGAAACTGGAAAGCAAATAAGTTCCTTGTAAATACACAAAATGGCAGCAGAGGAATGGGACCTCTCTTCCAGCTTCTCACAGTGTCCTATGATTACTTAGCTGTGCCTACCAAAAGAGAAGTATGTATTTCCACATAACAGCTACATACTCAGTGGGGCTTGTGTTCCACTGACTCCCTCCCCTACAACATTTCCTGCAATGAACCTCCATTTAAGCCTGCATTATGGGAGAGTAACGTTTGTCCTAACCCTTAGGACCAGCTCTTAGAGACAGACACCTGATAACTATCTTATATGGGTTTTTCTCCCACTATAGTTATGACTCACAGTCAGGGACTCCCCTACTCTATCTAGATCCTTGAAACATTTTCTTTCCCAGTATAAAAAGCGGGTGCTCACTTGAACCTTGTTAGAATTTTCAGCTGATGTAGTTCCTTTCCCAAATGAAAGTTCTTTTGGCTTAAGTAATCTTTTAAGACAAAATAAAAATCTGCTATGAATATTCTGAGATTTGGGTTATTATTTTTAGCATAAAATATTCATGTCTGAATAGAGGCTAAGTAATGAAAAAAGATAAGAAGCCCACTTCTTGGCGTGTTATTGGCTTGAACTGTCTCTTCCGGGGTGTGTGGCTCTATTTTACACTGATTTTGAATTGATGAATGTAGTGATTTCTTGGGGCTTAGAACTCCTGGACATCCGGTTTGTTCAAATGAAATCTTAGAAGGAATACACATCTTTTAATGAAAAGCAATAACATCACTTTTTCAAATTTTTTACTTTGATATTTTAGCATACCAAACCTTGAAATATTCAATCTAAAATCTCTTTTATTTATTTATTAATATGTTTGCCTATAAATATTTTAAAATAATTATCTCAAATCCGTTTGTTTTTTTCTTTTATGAAATAGAGTATGTTCTTATTTGTGAGAATGGCTATGGAATTGTAAAATTCATATTATTTCACTTACCTAATGAAAAGAAATTTTGTAGCAGGCAGTAGCATGTATATATGTGTCTTCTTTTTTGAGGGATTAACCTGTTCTTTGCATTTTAAAAAGGGAGAGAATGAGTCTTGTTACTTTGCTCTATGCCTAACAGTCCCATCAAACTCCCTGCAATGAGAAAAATATTATAAAATGATTTAAACATTTGCTGTTCAGTATGGTTGCTGATATCCCCCATGAAGCTTTTGAGCTCTAGAAATGTGACTGATGTTACTGATATGCTGAACTGTTAATTTCATTTCACTCAATGACTTTGAATTTAAATAACTACATGTGGCCAGTAGTGACTGAAATGACAGTGTAACAGAGTTTAAAATTCTGTTTGTAGGGCCGGTGAGATGGCTCAGAGGCGTAAGCGCCTGTCTGGCAAGCGCGAGGGCCAAAGTTCAACTCCCGGATCCCACATACGAAAAAAGGGCCGGTGATATTGCTCAGCGGCACGGGCGCCTGCTGGCGCGCGAGGTCCTGAGGTCGACCCCCGGTACCCACACACACAAAAAAAGTTCTGTTTGTAGGGAAAAAATGGCTGACTGAATCATTTTAGAAGGAAAAGTTCCTTTTGGACTTTTCTTTTTTACTGTTTTGCCTTTTTATTAAGGATGCAGGCGGAAATTGGGAAGATGTACATAACAGCAGGTAATAAAAAATACTCTGATTCTAGATGATTGGGGTTAAATTCTGGCCATGTGACTTTGGGCTGATTGCTTAACCTCTCAGAACTTGGTGTGTTATAAAGGACAGGGGTACAATTTCACAGCTTGCTACAAGATAAAATGAAAACATTTGCACAATTTCTGCAATATGGTAAGATTCAGTGAATCATGGTGATTATTATGATTATCCTTCAGATTCAGTGGTCTGATTTCTTAATCGTTTTTTAATTTTTCTATTTTTTATTAGTACATGGTTGTACCACATATGTTTACATTCCTTGTGTGGTGTTGGCACGTGTGCGTAATACATCTGAATTCCTTTTTTCAACCATTTTTTCTCCCATCCCTCCATCTCTTGATCCCCTTCCCATTTGAGAAAGATCTATCTCCTTATTTCCTATTATCTATCTTTTATTTTGTTCAGGGTATTCATTACGCATATTATTGGTGTCAGTGAGAATTTGTTCTTTTAAAAGTCCTCTTCAATTAGCTTTCAAAGAATTGATTTTATGAAACAAAACAGAATTTGAATATGGATTTAGGTTATGGGGGAATAACAAACCTGATCAACAAAAATCTGCTCATGTTTAGAACACAGGCTTTCAGTATGAAAATCATTGTAAAACAGAAATTTTACATTTCATTCATCTGGGCAAAGCATGAAACACTTCACAGAATTATTCCATAATCTCAGTAAATTTTACTATGTAAAATACTGGAGATGGAAAATAGTAAAATATTTAGAATCAAAATAATGTTTGAGAGGTTCCTTTTTATCATACTAAATGTATTAAGAGAAGTTTGCAAGGCTACCAGATATTTATTTATCAAAATCCTTGATGTTTGAAACTACAGATTTAAGCTAAACTCTGTGTAGCTTTTTCTTTGTGGAATACCTACTCCAAGCGCCTTGACAATATTTCTGTTCGTCACATTTTTTTCTATACTTGGTGATAAGGAACTCATACAACACAGATTTGAAACCATTTATGGGAAATAGACATTTACTCCAAGAGAAGTAATCAAATTGATACAGAAAGATTAAATCCCATCACTTCACTTTAATATGATAATATTCAGATATGTACCACTTGCTGTTCATTGCCCTATTGATAATTACTTGGAGAGTTTGCAATTATCAGTGCTAGTATGAATATGGAAACCAGGACAAAATTGTGGGAGCAATCTTTGACAAATGTCTTTCTATCTTTCCTTTTTCAGTCACAATCCACAAATCTGTAAAATCTTTTGGCTCTGCCTCCAGAATTCATTGATGGGAATCAAAGTAACTATCATTTCTCTCATCTGGCTTAATGTCAGGAGGTTGTGATTAGATCATTTCCCTGTTTCTACTCATGTGACCCAAAATCTTTCAACTCACAACGGCCAAGGTGGCATAGAAGATAAATCATGCCACTTCTCCTACTAAATATTTTCCTCTGATATCCCTAATCATTCAGAATAAAATCTATCATCATGGTCATGGTTCACAAACTTCTTCAACAACCATTCTGATCTTGCTGCCTTCAGTCAACCATTGTGCTCTAGCCCCATTGCCCTGTATGTTTCTAGAATGACCCTGACCTCTGAGCTTTTATGCTCAACCAACTCCCACAATATCTGTCCCTTACTGTATTTCTGAAGTCTCTACTCAATAGCTTTAAATTAGATGGGTCATTTTGTGCCAGACTTTGTATAATGATAACTGCCCAAATTATATTTTGTTGGTATGTCTTTCCACAGATAATGTGTAAATTTTATACAGGAGGTATTTTGTCTAAAATTGGTATTGAAAAATCACCAGTACAACAGTGTGTAGCTTGAAATAGGCACTCAGTGAATGATTATTAAACCAATCGATGGATTCATATCTTTGTAATGATTCCTTATGCACAAGTACAAGAATTAAAATGTCATGTTATATACCTAAAATTGAGGGGTTTTTTACATTATACAATAAAAAAAATACTCTATGTTACCAGGTAGTCCTAACCTGATCTCTAAAATGTCATTAATTCATTATTGGACTTTATAAGTTTGGTCAACCTTATGGGTAGAAATAGTATCCAACTGTGGCTTTAATGTTTTCCTGATTACCTGTGAGGTTCAGCATCTATTCATAATGGCCAGTCTAGCTTCCTCTACTATGAATGGCCTGTTGAAACCTACAACCATTTTTAAATGAATGGTTTCAAGTACTTTTTGTCTATTAGTTGTTAATTATAAATTAATTAATCTTGTATAGATATTTCTCCAGTACATCACCTATTTCTTACGTTCATGATGTTTTTGTCATATACTTCTAGAATCTTATCTCATAGTGAGTTACTGAGTTCGGGGTAACTTGCCTGTATTGTTCTGGCTTATGGTTCATCATGAAGTCAGCCAGAATTGCAGCCATCTGAGTTCAATTAAATCTGGACAGTCTGCTTCTGCACTCAGTAATGCATCCTTGGAAAGTGTTGGTTCTCTCCTGGCTTTGGCTGAGACCTGAGTTCTTTGCTCTTTTTGTTATCTGAGTATACTCATTGCATAGCAATTGGTTTCTCCCACAGCAATTTATAAAAGATGGATTGAGTTTAAGACTGAGATGAAATCTTTTATGCACTAATGTTCGAAGTGTCATACTATCACTCGTCCTATATCTATTCGGTCACACAATCTAGTCTTCCTAGAATGTACCATGGAACTACACAGGATGTGATTACCAGAGGCAAGAATCACCAGTGGCTGCCCACCACAGATGATACCCAAATCAGTGTCAAGCAATCTCCGCAGCTTTACTTCATTTTCCCTTTTTTTTTTAATGACCACAGAATCAATTAGAGTAGTAGTTGTCAACCATCAGCGAGACTCCCACAGGAGATATTTGGCAATATTATGAGACATTCATGATTGTCATAATGGGGGGTGGCACTACTGGCAACTAGTGGGTAGATGCTAGGTGTGTTGTTAAATATCCTACAATGCAAGAATTACCCCTTCACCACAAATAGTTACCCAGCCCCAAATACTAAGAGAGCTGATATTGAAAATACCTAAGCTAGAAGTTTACCTACACAACAGATATCTTGGTTATCATGTAGTTTTTCCAACTCCATTGAAAGGACAGTAAATATACAAAGTAATTTATACTCACACACACACACACATGCACAACTGCAGTTTATTACATCAAAACCCAAGGCTTATAACCCATACAAGACACCATTCATTAAAACAAAATTCAGGAACATTTCAGTTTTATAGTTAGCAACCAGCTACTAATGCTAACTGGGTCAGTGTGCTATGGTCCCCAAAATCATTGAAAAGATATGAACTCGAGTGGAAAATGTGAGAACCTTTTTTTTTTTTGAACTATTCCCATAGATGAGTTTTTCATGGTTCTCTTCCCTGCTCCATGCCATCATGTCACGATGTGATCATGGTCATGACTACACCTCTTTAAGGCATGCGTGAAGAAATGGCAGACATCTGAAGCCAGAGAAGAGATGGCATTCTTCCCGTCTCCATTTTCTCCCTCTTCTGCTACTTGGAGTCCTGACAGTGGCACAGTGTCCCTCTCCAGCTCTCACAAGTGTCCAATGTTATTTCTGTCTTTGCTGCTCTCAGGACCTGAGATCACAATGCATTTCCACTCTTGTTGATTGCTGAGTGTATTGCCAGCTTTTTCTCATGAGTAACTTTTTTGCTTTTCTTCAGAATCCTTCGTGGGTGGGTCTTTCAATCCCCACAGAACCTGATGAATAGAGCTTGGGTGAAGATTCTGACACTGGATCACAAACAGGGCTCAGATAAGCTCTGGATGGAGAGAAATAGGGGGGCGTGGCTAATAGTGGAGATGTGGGCAGTCAAGTAAACAAAAAACAATGCCAGAGAGAACAGATCTTTATAATTAATACTTAATTTTATCCCTATGAGGAACCCTAGGTAGCTTCAGGATGGAGGATAGTCACCTGAAATATGATCCTATGACCTCTGGGGAAGAAAAGGCAGATGGAAGTGGAAGTTAATGAGTTAATCTCTCACCTTATATAATGGAGCATGGATATGACCTTTTGAACAATGATATTGGGAATCTCCAGATTGATGAATGTATCAATGGACTGCTGAGAGTGTGGAATTTCTACCCACTCCTCCACAATCCATACTTTGTTCTATGCATCTCTTCCATTTGGGTCTTCCTGAGTTGTATCCTTTACAATAAAACTAATTATGAAATCACCACTTTCCTGACTTCCATGAGTTGTTCTAGGAAATTATCATGCCCAAGAGAGATCATAGGAACAACCTTAACTTTTAGTCAGCAGAAACTCGGATACTTTGGGGACCTTATTTGTGGCTGAAATCTGGAAGGGTAAATCATGTTAGTTTGAGCCCTTAACATATGAATGGGATCCGTGTCAACTCTGTAATTAGTATGAGAATTGAATTAAATTTTGGATACACAGTTGGTAGTGGAGAACTGGAGAGTTTATTTCTATTTGGAAAACAAAAAAATACCTTTGTAAAATACAAATTTCAGAAAGACAAGGAAAAGCCTCCTCCATTCACCATTAAATACTGTTCTAGTATCCTCCAAGGGCCCGTGGGGGCCTTGGTACTCAGCTTCCCAGTACTGTAAGGTGGTGGAAACCTTAAAAGGCGTGGCCAAGTGGGACGTCTTACATCATTGATGGCATGGCCTTGTAAGAGACTAGGAGATACTCCCCTCCAAGACCACTGCTTTCTACTGTCATGAGCTCAGTGGCTTTCTCTCCCATGTGCCCCTGACATGATGTACTGCCTTGCCACAGACCCAAAGCAATGGAGTCAACTCACCATGGACTCCACAAATGGGAACCAAAACGAACATTTCCTCTTTGTAAGTTGATTATCACAGGTATTTTGTTACAGTGATACAAAGCTGACTAATACAAATACTGAGCACTGGATCATGGTATATGTACAATAATTGATTATTTTATAAAACAGTGATCTCAGAGCACATTAGAGAAACAAGCTAGAGCAATTCAGGGCCTACCTAGGAAATAATATGAGCTAAAGTCCAGAAAGTCTATTACAGTCCAGGAAGTCTACAGCTTCATAAGGAAGCAATTCTTGACTTCATATATTTTTCAGTATCCTACTGATCGTGATAATATAAGAAAAATAGGAAAGGTATAGACTCTGCTACACTTTATTTCTAAGTGTAATGGCCTTGTCCCTCTTTCCCTCCACTGGCACATTATCCAGGCCTTACTGTCTCTTATTGGACTAATGAAAATTTCCCTTTTTTAAAAATTTTTATTTATTTTTATTTATTTTTTTTGTGAGTACCGGGGGTCGACCTCAGGACCTCGTGCACCAGCAGGAGCCCATGCTGCTGAGCGATATCACTGGCCCTTTTTTCATATGTGGATTCCAGGAGTTGAACTCAGGCCATCGTGCTTGTCAGGCAGGCGCTTACGCCGCTGAGCCATTTCACCGGCCCGAAAAATTCTCTTAACTGTGTACCTTGTCATAAGTCCTTCCTGACTTTTATAGACTCAGTGTCATTGGCCTCCTCAAATTCAGGTATCAAAATCCTGTAGCCTCTACGTGAAGTGATAAGGTATTGGGACCTTTGGGTGGCATTTTGGTAATGAGGGAGGAATCCTCATGAATGGAATTAGGGCTCTGATTAAAAAAAAAAAAAAAAAGACCCAGAGAGCTCTGCTGCTCCTTTTTGTCACGTGAGGGAAGATGGACATCTATGAACCAAAACTTTTTTCTCTCACTGAACACTGAATCTGCCAGTTCCTTAATCTTGGACTTTTAGCCTCTAGAAGTGTGGGAAACAAATGCTTGTGTTTCAGCCACCAGACTCTAGTATTTTTGTTATAGCAGCCTAAATAACTAAGACACTTTTTCTAATAATTCTACACTTCTCTGTGGGACTATATCCAGATACAGATAGGTTTAACAAACTTGTTTCAGAAATATTCAATCACTCCTGCATTTTTTATCAATAAATTTATAATTAAGCAATTGAGTGTGGATTTCTAGACTGTCATCTTTCTGATTTCAGCCTATATCTTTTTTTTATGTGGGTACAGGGAGTCGAACTCAGGACCTCGAGCTTACCAGGCAGGCGCTTATGCCCCTGAGCTATCTCACCTGCCCCAGCCTATCTTTTTAAAACTTCTTTTCCATCTCTTCTTTTCTTTTACTACCTTTTCACTAGACTGGCCCACTTGTAGATCTTTAATGCCCTCCTGTCTTTTCTTTTCTCATTCTCTTTGCCTGGAACTTCTTTCCAGTGTGCAAGCTCATCAAAATTTGATCTGTCTTTTAAGACCTGGCTTAAAGTCCAACTCCTTCATAAAGTCTTTTCTGAACCTAGCTAAGAATTCCTAGACCTGATTAGAGGGCTCCTCCTGCTTTGGACTCCCTGATCGGGAGCATTGTTTTCCTTTGAGGGACCGTCCCTTGTGTTCCAAAAAGTCTGAAGCAAGTAGCAAATGAGGCCGCGGACCTAGTGTCACTGATTGGGTGTAGCATCTGCCTCAACCACTTCCTCTGTGCCTAGGCAGACATAGCCTTTCTGTACTTGCATTTTTTCTTTTGTAAAGTGGAGACCAGAAGAGGACCTTCTTCATGGAACTGTAGCAAGGATTAACTGATGCTGCCTAAATAATTTTGAAACTTTGTCTGGCATGTAGTAAATGTCAGTCATTGTTATGACTTACCTCTGCCTTGTGTTCCCAAACTATTATCTATTTTGACTTTTCCCTATTTGTCCTGCCATCACACACACACACACACACACACACACACACACTGTTCTGTTTCTCAGGACAACTGTAATGTACTCATACCCACTCAGAAGCATTCTCTTCTTGTTAACCATCTTTCAGCTCTCAGTGCAAATCGTGCTTCTTTGTTCCACTCTCAAAATTTCCTATCTCTTGGAATGCTTACCTCAGCTTCAGTCAACATACATTTATTTGTTCATTCAGCAAATAGCTTGAATTCTTGCACAGTGCATGGTTCCAAGCACTGAGCGCATAGCAGTGGTACTGCCTCATCATATACCAGTATATTTATTAGTGTAATTTCCTGATTAATATTTATTTGTCCCTTTATGTCATAGTTATAAAAGCGAGGACTTTTTTATGTTTTGGTCATTATCAGGTTGCTGAATTCTAATTTAATACTTCAAGCATAGTAATTGTTCATGAATAAATAAAGAATGTGAAAGGCATGAATTTTGGGTTAACCTTCCCCACAAACTTGCTGTAGGATTGTTTATCTACACACTAAGTCATTCTACACTTCAAATAGAGTTTTGTGCATTTTATATATGTGACTATTTTGTGTTATCTTGACCTTCATTCACTATGGGTACTTGTGGCAGATTGACAACTGGCGGTCAACTTGTAACACCCAGCTATACTGAGTCAGTGTGGTGCTGGGTGTGGAGGGCCCACCTGAGGATTGTTGCCAACAACATAAAAAGGAGAACTGGAGAGGAAGAGGGGGTGCTGTTGGTTCTCCTGGAGGGGCTTGTCACTCTGGCTTTCCTGATAGGAACTTGGCTGTTCTCATCATCGGAGGAGCTCAGGACCTCG